>CM042986.1:18222371-19497364 GCA_023678885.1 Pogostemon cablin | reverse complement strand
GGACGTTGGGGAAGAACAGATACACTTACATGCGTGAATGCACAAAACAAATAATTTCATTCCTAAGAAAAAATCAAATCGAATGAAGAGAGAGAAGAGAGAGATCGAAAATCAAACAAATGTGACTCCCGCTTGGTCGCATACAAATTATGGAATTCCAAATCTCCTGTTCTCGCAAATACAAAAACCGTAGAAATTCAAATCGAGGTGTTTCACCTGATATGATATGCAGAGAGAGAAGAGAAAGATAGGAAATCAAACAACTGCTGGGTCGCATACAAACTCACTATGGAAATTGGGGCGTGTGTTGATTAACGGGACATTGGGGAAGAACAGATACACTTACATGCGTGAATGCGCAAAATAAATAATTTTAATCCTAAGGAAAAATCAAATCGAATATGAAGAAAGAGAAGAGAGAGATCGAAAATCAAACAAATGTGACTCCCGCTTGGTCGCATACAAACTATGGAATTCCAAATCTCCCATTCTCGTAAATACAAAAATCCTAGAAATTCAAATCGAGGTGTTTCACCTGATATGATATGCAGAGAGAGAAGAGAAAGATCGGAAATCAAACAACTGCTGGGTCGCATACAAACTCACTCTGGAAATTAGGGCGTGTGTTGATTAACGGGACGTTGGGGAAGAACAGATACACTTACATGCATGAATGCACAAAACAAATAATTTCAATTCTAAGGAAAAATCAAATCGAATATGAAGAGAGAGAAGAGAGAGATCGAAAATCAAACAAATGTGACTCCCGCTTGGTCGCATACAAACTATGGAATTCCGAATCTCCCATTCTCGTAAATACAAAAACCCTAGAAATTCAAATCGAGGTGTTTCACCTGATATGATATGCAGAGAGAGAAGAGAAAGATCAGAAATCAAACAACTGCTTGGTCGCATACAAACTCACTCTGGAAATTGGGCCGTGTGTTGATTAACGGGACGTTGGGGAAGAACCGATACACTTACATGCGTGAATGCACAAAACAAATAATTTCAATCCTAAGGAAAAATCAAATCGAATATGAAGAGAGAGAAGAGAGAGATCAAAATTCAAACAAATGTGACTCCCGATTGGTCGCTTACAAACTATGGAATTCCAAATCTCCCATTCTCGTAAATACAAAAACCCTAGAAATTCAAATCGAGGTGTTTCACCAGATATAATATGCAGAGAGAGAAGAGAAAGATCTAAAATTAAACAACTGCTTGGTCGCATACAAACTCACTCCAGAAATTGGGGCGTGTGTTGATTAACGGGACGTTGGGGAAGAACAGATACACTTACATGCGTGAATGCACAAAACAAATAATTTCAATCCTAAGGAAAAATAAAATCGAATATGAAGAGAGAGATCGAAAATCAAACAAATGTGACTCCCGCTTGGTCGCATACAAACTATGGAATTCCGAATCTCCCATTCTCGTAAATACAAAAACCCTAGAAATTCTAATCGAGGTGTTTCACCTGATATGATATGCAGAGAGAGAAGAGAAAGATCGAAAATCAAACAACTGCTTGGTCGCATATAAACTCACTCCTGAAATTGGGGCGTGTGTTAATTAACGGGACGTTGGGGAAGAACAGATACACTTACATGCGTGAATGCACAAAACAAATAATTTCATTCCTAAGAAAAAATCAAATCGAATGAAGAGAGAGAAGAGAGAGATCGAAAATCAAACAAATGTGACTCCCGCTTGGTCGCATACAAATTATGGAATTCCAAATCTCCTGTTCTCGCAAATACAAAAACCGTAGAAATTCAAATCAAGGTGTTTCACCTGATATGATATGCAGAGAGAGAAGAGAAAGATAGGAAATCAAACAACTGCTGGGTCGCATACAAACTCACTATGGAAATTGGGGCGTGTGTTGATTAACGGGACATTGGGGAAGAACAGATACACTTACATGCGTGAATGCGCAAAATAAATAATTTTAATCCTAAGGAAAAATCAAATCGAATATGAAGAAAGAGAAGAGAGAGATCGAAAATCAAACAAATGTGACTCCCGCTTGGTCGCATACAAACTATGGAATTCCAAATCTCCCATTCTCGTAAATACAAAAATCCTAGAAATTCAAATCGAGGTGTTTCACCTGATATGATATGCAGAGAGAGAAGAGAAAGATCGGAAATCAAACAACTGCTGGGTCGCATACAAACTCACTCTGGAAATTAGGGCGTGTGTTGATTAACGGGACGTTGGGGAAGAACAGATACACTTACATGCATGAATGCACAAAACAAATAATTTCAATCCTAAGGAAAAATCAAATCGAATATGAAGAGAGAGAAGAGAGAGATCGAAAATCAAACAAATGTGACTCCCGCTTGGTCGCATACAAACTATGGAATTCCGAATCTCCCATTCTCGTAAATACAAAAACCCTAGAAATTCAAATCGAGGTGTTTCACCTGATATGATATGCAGAGAGAGAAGAGAAAGATCAGAAATCAAACAACTGCTTGGTCGCATACAAACTCACTCTGGAAATTGGGCCGTGTGTTGATTAACGGGACGTTGGGGAAGAACCGATACACTTACATGCGTGAATGCACAAAACAAATAATTTCAATCCTAAGGAAAAATCAAATCGAATATGAAGAGAGAGAAGAGAGAGATCAAAATTCAAACAAATGTGACTCCCGATTGGTCGCTTACAAACTATGGAATTCCAAATCTCCCATTCTCGTAAATACAAAAACCCTAGAAATTCAAATCGAGGTGTTTCACCAGATATAATATGCAGAGAGAGAAGAGAAAGATCTAAAATTAAACAACTGCTTGGTCGCATACAAACTCACTCCAGAAATTGGGGCGTGTGTTGATTAACGGGACGTTGGGGAAGAACAGATACACTTACATGCGTGAATGCACAAAACAAATAATTTCAATCCTAAGGAAAAATCAAATCGAATATGAAGAGAGAGAAGAGAGAGATCAAAAATCAAACAAATGTGACTCCCGTTTCGTCGCATACAAACTATGGAATTCCAAATCTCCCGTTCTCGTAAATACAAAAACCCTAGAAATTCAAATCGAGGTGTTTCACCTGATATGATATGCAGAGAGAGAAGAGAAAGATCGGAAATCAAACAACTGCTGGGTCGCATACAAACTCACTCTGGAAATTGGGGCGTGTGTTGATTAACGGGACATTGGGATAGAACAAATACACTTACATGCGTGAATGCACAAAACAAATAATTTCAATCCTAAGGAAAAATCAAATTGAATATGAACAGAGAGAAGAGAGAGATCGAAAATCAAACAAATGTGACTCCCGCTTGGTCGCATACAAACTAAGGAATTCCGAATCTCCCATTCTCGTAAATACAAAAACCCTAAAAATTCAAATCGAGGTGTTTCACCTGATATGATATACAGAGAGAGAAGAGAAAGATCGAAAATCAAACAACTGCTTGGTCGCATATAAACTCACTCCAGAAATTGGGGCGTGTGTTGATTAACGGGACGTTGGGGAAGAACAGATACACTTACATGCGTGAATGCACAAAACAAATAATTTCAATCCTAAGGAAAAATCAAATCGAATATTAAGAGAGAGAAGAGAGAGATCGAAAATCAAACAAATGTGACTCCCGCTTGGTCGCATACAAACTATGGAATTCCAAATCTCCCGTTCTCGTAAATTCAAAAACCCTAGAAATGCAAATCGAGGTGTTTCACCTGATATGATATGCAGAGAGAGAAGAGAAAGATCGAAAATCAAACAACTGCTGGGTCGCATACAAACTCACTCTGGAAATTGGGGCGTGTGTTGATTAATGGGACGTTGGGGAAGAACAGATACACTTTCATGCGTGAATGCACAAAATAAAAAATTTCAATCCTAACGAAGAATTAAATCGAATATGAAGAGAGAGAAGAGTGAGATCGAAAATCAAACAAATGTGACTCCCGCTTGGCCGCATACAAACTATGGAATTCCAAATCTCCCGTTCACGTAAATACAAAAACCCTAGAAATTCAAATCGAGGTGTTTCACCTGATATGATATGCAGAGAGAGAAGAGAAAGATCGAAAATCAAACAATTGCTTGGTCGCATACAAACTCACTCTGGAAATTGGAACGTGTGTTGGTTAACAAGACGTTGGGGAAAAACAGATACACTTACATGCGTGAATGCACAAAACAAATAATTTCATTCCTAAGGAAAAATCAAATCGAATAAGAAGTAAGAGAAGAGATAGATCGAAAATTAAACAAATGTGACTCCCACTTGGTCGTATACAAACTATGAAATTCCAAATCTCCCGTTCTTGTAAATACAAAAACCCTAGAAATTCAAATCGAGGTGTTTCACCTAATATGATATGCAGAGAGAGAAGAGAAAGATCGAAAATCAAACAACTGTTGGGTCGCATACAAACTCACTCTGGAAATTGGGGCATGTGTTGATTAACGGGACGTTAGGGAAGAACAGATACACTTACATGCGTGAATGCACAAAACAAATAATTTCAATCCTAAGGAAAAATCAAATCGAATATGAAGAGAGAGAAGAGAGAGATCGAAAATCAAACAATTGTGACTCCCGCTTGGTCGCATACAAACTATGGAATTCCAAATCTCCCATTCTCGTAAATACAAAAACCCTAGAAATTCAAATCGAGGTGTTTCACCTGATATGATATGCAGAGAGAGAAGAGAAAGATCGAAAATCAAACAACTGTTGGGTCGCATACAAACTCACTCTGGAAATTGGGACGTGTGTTGATTAACGGGACGTTAGGGAAGAACAGATACACTTACATGCGTGAATGCACAAAACAAATAATTTCAATCCTAAGGAAAAATCAAATCGAATATGAAGAGAGAGATCGAAAATCAAACAAATGTGACTCCCGCTTGGTCGCATACAAACTATGGAATTCCAAATCTCCCATTCTCGTAAATATAAAAACCCTAGAAATTCAAATCGAGGTGTTTCAGCTGATATGATATGCAGAGAGAGAAGAGAATGATCGAAAATCAAACAACAGGCTTGGTCGCATACAAACTCACTCTAGAAATTAGGGCGTGTGTTGATTAACGGGACGTTGGGGAAGAACAGATACACTTACATGCGTGAATGCACAAAATAAATAATTTCAATCCTAAGGAAAAATCAAATCGAATATGAAGAGAGAGAAGAGAGAGATCGAAAATCAAACAAATGTGACTCCCGCTTGGTCGCATACAAACTATGGAATTCCGAATCTCCCATTCTCGTAAATACAAAAACCCTAGAAATTCAAATCGAGGTGTTTCACCTGATATGATATGCAGAGAGAGAAGAGAAAGATCAGAAATCAAACAACTGCTTGGTCGCATACAAACTCACTCTGGAAATTGGGCCGTGTGTTGATTAACGGGATGTTGGGGAAGAACCGATACACTTACATGCGTGAATGCACAAAACAAATAATTTCAATCCTACGGAAAAATCAAATCGAATATGAAGAGAGAGAAGAGAGAGATCAAAAATCAAACAAATGTGACTCCCGATTGGTCGCTTACAAACTATGGAATTCCAAATCTCCCATTCTCGTAAATACAAAAACCTTAGAAATTCAAATCGAGGTGTTTCACCAGATATGATATGCCGAGAGAGAAGAGAAAGATCTAAAATTAAACAATTGCTTGGTCGCATACAAACTCACTCCAGAAATTGGGGCGTGTGTTGATTAACGGTACGTTGGGGAAGAACAGATACACTTACATGCGTGAATGCACAAAACAAATAATTTCAATCCTAAGGAAAAATCAAATCGAATATGAAGAGAGAGAAGAGAGAGATCGAAAATCAAACAAATGTGACTCCCGCTTGGTCGCATACAAACTCACTCTGGAAATTGGGGCGTGTGTTGATTAACGGGACGTTGGGGAAGAACAGATACACTTACATGCGTGAATGCACAAAAAAAATAATTTCAATCCTAAGGAAAAATCAAATCGAATATGAAGAAAGAGAAGAGAGAGATTAAAAATCAAACAAATGTGACTCCCGCTTCGTCGCATACAAACTATGGAATTCCAAATCTCCCATTCTCGTAAATACAAAAACCCTAGAAATTCAAATCGAGGTGTTTCACCTGATATGATATGCAGAGAGAGAAGAGAAAGATCGGAAATCAAACAACTGCTGGGTCGCATACAAACTCACTCTGGAAATTGGGGCGTGTGTTGATTAACGGGACATTGGGATAGAACAGATACACTTACATGCGTGAATGCACAAAACAAATAATTTCAATCCTAAGGAAAAATCAAATCGAATATGAAGAGAGAGATCGAAAATCAAACAAATGTGACTCCCGCTTGGTCGCATACAAACTATGGAATTCCGAATCTCCCATTCTCGTAAATACAAAAACCCTAGAAATTCAAATCGAGGTGTTTCACCTGATATGATATGCAGAGAGAGAAGAGAAAGATCGAAAATCAAACAACTGCTTGGTCGCATATAAACTCACTCCTGAAATTGGGGCGTGTAATGATTAACGGGACGTTGGGGAAGAACAGATACACTTACATGTGTGAATGCACAAAACAAATAATTTCATTCCTAAGGAAAAATCAAATCGAATATGAAGAGAGAGAAGAGAGAGATCGAAAATCAAACAAATGTGACTCCCGCTTGGTCGCATACAAACTATGGAATTCCAAATCTCCCGTTCTCGCAAATACAAAAACCCTAGAAATTCAAATCGAGGTGTTTCACCTGATATGATATGCAGAGAGAGAAGAGAAAGATCGGAAATCAAACAACTGCTGGGTCGCATACAAACTCACTATGGAAATTGGGGCGTGTGTTGATTAACGGGACATTGGGGAAGAACAGATACACTTACATGCGTGAATGCGCAAAATAAATAATTTCAATCCTAAGGAAAAATCAAATCGAATATGAAGAAAGAGAAGAGAGAGATCGAAAATCAAACAAATGTGACTCCCGCTTGGTCGCATACAAACTATGGAATTCCAAATCTCCCATTCTCGTAAATACAAAAATCCTAGAAATTCAAATTGATGTGTTTCACCTGATATGATATGCAGAGACAGAAGAGAAAGATCGGAAATCAAACAACTGCTGGGTCGCATACAAACTCACTCTGGAAATTAGGGCGTGTGTTGATTAACGGGACGTTGGGGAAGAACAGATACACTTACATGCATGAATGCACAAAACAAATAATTTCAATCCTAAGGAAAAATCAAATCGAATATGAAGAGAGAGAAGAGAGAGATCGAAAATCAAACAAATGTGACTCCCGCTTGGTCGCATACAAACTATGGAATTCCGAATCTCCCATTCTCGTAAATACAAAAACCCTAGAAATTCAAATCGAGGTGTTTCACCTGATATGATATGCAGAGAGAGAAGAGAAAGATCAGAAATCAAACAACTGCTTGGTCGCATACAAACTCACTCTGGAAATTGGGCCGTGTGTTGATTAACGGGACGTTGGGGAAGAATCGATACACTTACATGCGTGAATGCACAAAACAAATAATTTCAATCCTAAGGAAAAATCAAATCGAATATGAAGAGAGAGAAGAGAGAGATCAAAAATCAAACAAATGTGACTCCCGATTGGTCGCTTACAAACTATGGAATTCCAAATCTCCCATTCTCGTAAATACAAAAACCCTAGAAATTCAAATCGAGGTGTTTCACCAGATATAATATGCAGAGAGAGAAGAGAAAGATCTAAAATTAAACAACTGCTTGGTCGCATACAAACTCACTACAGAAATTGGGGCGTGTGTAGATTAACGGGACGTTGGGGAAGAACAGATACACTTACATGCGTGAATGCACAAAACAAATAATTTCAATCCTAAGGAAAAATCAAATCGAATATGAAGAGAGAGAAGAGAGAGATCAAAAATCAAACAAATGTGACTCCCGTTTCGTCGTATACAAACTATGGAATTCCAAATCTCCCGTTCTCGTAAATACAAAAACCCTAGAAATTCAAATCGAGGTGTTTCACCTGATATGATATGCAGAGAGAGAAGAGAAAGATCGGAAATCAAACAACTGTTGGGTCGCATACAAACTCACTCTGGAAATTGGAACGTGTGTTGATTAACGGGACATTGGGATAGAACAGATACACTTACATGCGTGAATGCACAAAACAAATAATTTCAATCCTAAGGAAAAATCAAATCGAATATTAAGAGAGAGAAGAGAGAGATCGAAAATCAAATAAATGTGACTCCCGCTTGGTCGCATACAAACTATGGAATTCTAAATCTCCCGTTCTCGCAAATACAAAAACCCTAGAAATTCAAATCGAGGTGTTTCACCTGATATGATATGCAGAGAGAGAAGAGAAAGATCGGAAATCAAACAACTGCTGGGTCGCATACAAACTCACTCTGGAAATTGGGGCGTGTGTTGATTAACGGGACGTTGGGGAAGAACAGATACACTTACATGCGTGAATGCACAAAACAAAAAATTTCAATCCTAAGGAAGAATTAAATCGAATATGAAGAGAGAGAAGAGTGAGATCGAAAATCAAACAAATGTGACTCCCGCTTGGTCGCATACAAACTATGGAATTCCAAATCTCCCGTTCACGTAAATACAAAAACCCTAGAAATTCAAATCGAGGTGTTTCACCTGATATGATATGCAGAGAGAGAAGAGAAAGATCGAAAATCAAACAATTGCTTGGTCGCATACAAACTCACTCTGGAAATTGGATCGTGTGTTGGTTAACGGGACGTTGGGGAAGAACCGATACACTTACATGCGTGAATGCACAAAACAAATAATTTCAATCCTAAGGAAAAATCAAATCGAATATGAAGAGAGAGAAGAGAGAGATCAAAAATCAAACAAATGTGACTCCCGATTGGTCGCTTACAAACTATGGAATTCCAAATCTCCCATTCTCGTAAATCCAAAAACCCTAGAAATTCAAATCGAGGTGTTTCACCAGATATGATATGCAGAGAGAGAAGAGAAAGATCTAAAATTAAACAACTGCTTGGTCGCATAAAAACTCACTCCAGAAATTGGGGCGTGTGTTGATTAACGGGACGTTGGGGAAGAGCAGATACACTTACATGCGTGAATGCACAAAACAAATAATTTCAATCCTAAGGAAAAATCAAATCGAATATGAAGAGAGAGAAGAGAGAGATCAAAAATCAAACAAATGTGACTCCCGTTTCGTCGCATACAAACTATGGAATTCCAAATCTCCCGTTCTCGTAAATACAAAAACCCTAGAAATTCAAATCGAGGTGTTTCACCTGATATGATATGCAGAGAGAGAAGAGAAAGATCGGAAATCAAACAACTGCTGGGTCGCATACAAACTCACTCTGGAAATTGGGGCGTGTGTTGATTAACGGGACATTGGGATAGAACAGATACACTTACATGCGTGAATGCACAAAACAAATAATTTCAATCCTAAGGAAAAATCAAATCGAATATTAAGAGAGAGAAGAGAGAGATCGAAAATCAAACAAATGTGACTCCCGCTTGGTCGCATACAAACTATGGAATTCCAAATCTCCCATTCTCGTAAATTCAAAAACCCTAGAAATTCAAATCGAGGTGTTTCACCTGATATGATATGCAGAGAGAGAAGAGAAAGATCTAAAATTAAACAACTGCTTGGTCGCATAAAAACTCACTCCAGAAATTGGGGCGTGTGTTGATTAACGGGACGTTGGGGAAGAACAGATACACTTACATGCGTGAATGCACAAAACAAATAATTTCAATCCTAAGGAAAAATCAAATCGAATATGAAGAGAGAGAAGAGAGAGATCAAAAATCAAACAAATGTGACTCCCGTTTCGTCGCATACAAACTATGGAATTCCAAATCTCCCGTTCTCGTAAATTCAAAAACCCTAGAAATTCAAATCGAGGTGTTTCACCTGATATGATATGCAGAGAGAGAAGAGAAAGATCGGAAATCAAACAACTGCTGGGTCGCATACAAACTCACTCTGGAAATTGGGGCGTGTGTTGATTAACGGGACGTTGGGGAAGAACAGATACACTTACATGCGTGAATGCACAAAACAAAAAATTTCAATCCTAAGGAAGAATTAAATCGAATATGAAGAGAGAGAAGAGTGAGATCGAAAATCAAACAAATGTGACTCCCGCTTGGTCGCATACAAACTATGGAATTCCAAATCTCCCGTTCACGTAAATACAAAAACCCTAGAAATTCAAATCGAGGTGTTTCACCTGATATGATATGCAGAGAGAGAAGAGAAAGATCGAAAATCAAACAATTGCTTGGTCGCATACAAACTCACTCTGGAAATTGGAACGTGTGTTGGTTAACGGGACGTTGGGGAAGAACCGATACACTTACATGCGTGAATGCACAAAACAAATAATTTCAATCCTAAGGAAAAATCAAATCGAATATGAAGAGAGAGAAGAGAGAGATCAAAAATCAAACAAATGTGACTCCCGATTGGTCGCTTACAAACTATGGAATTCCAAATCTCCCATTCTCGTAAATCCAAAAACCCTAGAAATTCAAATCGAGGTGTTTCACCAGATATGATATGCAGAGAGAGAAGAGAAAGATCTAAAATTAAACAACTGCTTGGTCGCATAAAAACTCACTCCAGAAATTGGGGCGTGTGTTGATTAACGGGACGTTGGGGAAGAGCAGATACACTTACATGCGTGAATGCACAAAACAAATAATTTCAATCCTAAGGAAAAATCAAATCGAATATGAAGAGAGAGAAGAGAGAGATCAAAAATCAAACAAATGTGACTCCCGTTTCGTCGCATACAAACTATGGAATTCCAAATCTCCCGTTCTCGTAAATACAAAAACCCTAGAAATTCAAATCGAGGTGTTTCACCTGATATGATATGCAGAGAGAGAAGAGAAAGATCGGAAATCAAACAACTGCTGGGTCGCATACAAACTCACTCTGGAAATTGGGGCGTGTGTTGATTAACGGGACATTGGGATAGAACAGATACACTTACATGCGTGAATGCACAAAACAAATAATTTCAATCCTAAGGAAAAATCAAATCGAATATTAAGAGAGAGAAGAGAGAGATCGAAAATCAAACAAATGTGACTCCCGCTTGGTCGCATACAAACTATGGAATTCCAAATCTCCCGTTCTCGTAAATTCAAAAACCCTAGAAATTCAAATCGAGGTGTTTCACCTGATATGATATGCAGAGAGAGAAGAGAAAGATCGGAAATCAAACAACTGCTGGGTCGCATACAAACTCACTCTGGAAATTGGGGCGTGTGTTGATTAACGGGACGTTGGGGAAGAACAGATACACTTACATGCGTGAATGCACAAAATAAAAAATTTCAATCCTAAGGAAGAATTAAATCGAATATGAAGAGAGAGAAGAGTGAGATCAAAAATCAAACAAATGTGACTGCCGCTTGGTCGCATACAAACTATGGAATTCCAAATCTCTCGTTCACGTAAATACAAAAACCCTAGAAATTCAAATCGAGGTGTTTCACCTGATATGATATGCAGAGAGAGAAGAGAAAGATCGAAAATCAAACAATTGCTTGGTCGCATACAAACTCACTCTGGAAATTGGAACGTGTGTTGGTTAACGGGACGTTGGGGAAAAACAGATACACTTACATGCGTGAATGCACAAAACAAATAATTTCATTCCTAAGGAAAAATCAAATCGAATAAGAAGTGAGAGAAGAGATAGATCAAAAATTAAACAAATGTGACTCCCACTTGGTCGTATACAAACTATGAAATTCCAAATCTCCCGTTCTCGTAAATACAAAAACCCTAGAAATTCAAATCGAGGTGTTTCACCTGATATGATATGCAGAGAGAAAAGAGAAAGATCGAAAATCAAACAACTGTTGGGTCGCATACAAACTCACTCTGGAAATTGGGGCGTGTGTTGATTAACGGGACGTTAGGGAAGAACAGATACACTTACATGCGTGAATGCACAAAACAAATAATTTCAATCCTAAGGAAAAATCAAATCGAATATGAAGAGAGAGAAGAGAGAGATCGAAAATCAAACAAATGTGACTCCCGCTTGGTCGCATACAAACTATGGAATTCCAAATCTCCCATTCTCGTAAATACAAAAAACCTAGAAATTCAAATCGAGGTGTTTCACCAGATATAATATGCAGAGAGAGAAGAGAAAGATCTAAAATTAAACAACTGCTTGGTCGCATACAAACTCACTCCAGAAATTGGGGCGTGTGTTGATTAACGGGACGTTGGGGAAGAACAGATACACTTACATGCGTGAATGCACAAAACAAATAATTTCAATCCTAAGGAAAAATCAAATCGAATATGAAGAGAGAGAAGAGAGAGATCAAAAATCAAACAAATGTGACTCCCGTTTCGTCGCATACAAACTATGGAATTCCAAATCTCCCGTTCTCGTAAATACAAAAACCCTAGAAATTCAAATCGAGGTGTTTCACCTGATATGATATGCAGAGAGAGAAGAGAAAGATCGGAAATCAAACAACTGCTGGGTCGCATACAAACTCACTCTGGAAATTGGAACGTGTGTTGATTAACGGGACATTGGGATAGAACAGATACACTTACATGCGTGAATGCACAAAACAAATAATTTCAATCCTAAGGAAAAATCAAATCGAATATTAAGAGAGAGAAGAGAGAGATCGAAAATCAAACAAATGTGACTCCCGCTTGGTCGCATACAAACTATGGAATTCCAAATCTCCCGTTCTCGTAAATTCAAAAACCCTAGAAATTCAAATCGAGGTGTTTCACCTGATATGATATGCAGAGAGAGAAGAGAAAGATCGGAAATCAAACAACTGCTGGGTCGCATACAAACTCACTCTGGAAATTGGGGCGTGTGTTGATTAACGGGACGTTGGGGAAGAACAGATACACTTACATGCGTGAATGCACAAAACAAAAAATTTCAATCCTAAGGAAGAATTAAATCGAATATGAAGAGAGAGAAGAGTGAGATCGAAAATCAAACAAATGTGACTCCCGCTTGGTCGCATACAAACTATGGAATTCCAAATCTCCCGTTCACGTAAATACAAAAACCCTAGAAATTCAAATCGAGGTGTTTCACCTGATATGATATGCAGAGAGAGAAGAGAAAGATCGAAAATCAAACAATTGCTTGGTCGCATACAAACTCACTCTGGAAATTGGAACGTGTGTTGGTTAACGGGACGTTGGGGAAGAACCGATACACTTACATGCGTGAATGCACAAAACAAATAATTTCAATCCTAAGGAAAAATCAAATCGAATATGAAGAGAGAGAAGAGAGAGATCAAAAATCAAACAAATGTGACTCCCGATTGGTCGCTTACAAACTATGGAATTCCAAATCTCCCATTCTCGTAAATCCAAAAACCCTAGAAATTCAAATCGAGGTGTTTCACCAGATATGATATGCAGAGAGAGAAGAGAAAGATCTAAAATTAAACAACTGCTTGGTCGCATACAAACTCACTCCAGAAATTGGGGCGTGTGTTGATTAACGGGACGTTGGGGAAGAACAGATACACTTACATGCGTGAATGCACAAAACAAATAATTTCAATCCTAAGGAAAAATCAAATCGAATATGAAGAGAGAGAAGAGAGAGATCAAAAATCAAACAAATGTGACTCCCGTTTCGTCGCATACAAACTATGGAATTCCAAATCTCCCGTTCTCGTAAATACAAAAACCCTAGAAATTCAAATCGAGGTGTTTCACCTGATATGATATGCAGAGAGAGAAGAGAAAGATCGGAAATCAAACAACTGCTGGGTCGCATACAAACTCACTCTGGAAATTGGAACGTGTGTTGATTAACGGGACATTGGGATAGAACAGATACACTTACATGCGTGAATGCACAAAACAAATAATTTCAATCCTAAGGAAAAATCAAATCGAATATTAAGAGAGAGAAGAGAGAGATCGAAAATCAAACAAATGTGACTCCCGCTTGGTCGCATACAAACTATGGAATTCCAAATCTCCCGTTCTCGTAAATTCAAAAACCCTAGAAATTCAAATCGAGGTGTTTCACCTGATATGATATGCAGAGAGAGAAGAGAAAGATCGGAAATCAAACAACTGCTGGGTCGCATACAAACTCACTCTGGAAATTGGGGCGTGTGTTGATTAACGGGACGTTGGGGAAGAACAGATACACTTACATGCGTGAATGCACAAAACAAAAAATTTCAATCCTAAGGAAGAATTAAATCGAATATGAAGAGAGAGAAGAGTGAGATCGAAAATCAAACAAATGTGACTCCCGCTTGGTCGCATACAAACTATGGAATTCCAAATCTCCCGTTCACGTAAATACAAAAACCCTAGAAATTCAAATCGAGGTGTTTCACCTGATATGATATGCAGAGAGAGAAGAGAAAGATCGAAAATCAAACAATTGCTTGGTCGCATACAAACTCACTCTGGAAATTGGAACGTGTGTTGGTTAACGGGACGTTGGGGAAGAACCGATACACTTACATGCGTGAATGCACAAAACAAATAATTTCAATCCTAAGGAAAAATCAAATCGAATATGAAGAGAGAGAAGAGAGAGATCAAAAATCAAACAAATGTGACTCCCGATTGGTCGCTTACAAACTATGGAATTCCAAATCTCCCATTCTCGTAAATCCAAAAACCCTAGAAATTCAAATCGAGGTGTTTCACCAGATATGATATGCAGAGAGAGAAGAGAAAGATCTAAAATTAAACAACTGCTTGGTCGCATACAAACTCACTCCAGAAATTGGGGCGTGTGTTGATTAACGGGACGTTGGGGAAGAACAGATACACTTACATGCGTGAATGCACAAAACAAATAATTTCAATCCTAAGGAAAAATCAAATCGAATATGAAGAGAGAGAAGAGAGAGATCAAAAATCAAACAAATGTGACTCCCGTTTCGTCGCATACAAACTATGGAATTCCAAATCTCCCGTTCTCGTAAATACAAAAACCCTAGAAATTCAAATCGAGGTGTTTCACCTGATATGATATGCAGAGAGAGAAGAGAAAGATCGGAAATCAAACAACTGCTGGGTCGCATACAAACTCACTCTGGAAATTGGGGCGTGTGTTGATTAACGGGACATTGGGATAGAACAGATACACTTACATGCGTGAATGCACAAAACAAATAATTTCAATCCTAAGGAAAAATCAAATCGAATATTAAGAGAGAGAAGAGAGAGATCGAAAATCAAACAAATGTGACTCCCGCTTGGTCGCATACAAACTATGGAATTCCAAATCTCCCGTTCTCGTAAATTCAAAAACCCTAGAAATTCAAATCGAGGTGTTTCACCTGATATGATATGCAGAGAGAGAAGAGAAAGATCGGAAATCAAACAACTGCTGGGTCGCATACAAACTCACTCTGGAAATTGGGGCGTGTGTTGATTAACGGGACGTTGGGGAAGAACAGATACACTTACATGCGTGAATGCACAAAATAAAAAATTTCAATCCTAAGAAAAAATTAAATCGAATATGAAGAGAGAGAAGAGTGAGATCGAAAATCAAACAAATGTGACTGCCGCTTGGTCGCATACAAACTATGGAATTCCAAATCTCCCGTTCACGTAAATACAAAAACCCTAGAAATTCAAATCGAGGTGTTTCACCTGATATGATATGTAGAGAGAGAAGAGAAAGATCGAAAATCAAACAATTGCTTGGTCGCATACAAACTCACTCTGTAAATTGGAACGTGTGTTGGTTAACGGGACGTTGGGGAAAAACAGATACACTTACATGCGTGAATGCACAAAACAAATAATTTCATTCCTAAGGAAAAATCAAATCGAATAAGAAGTGAGAGAAGAGATAGATCAAAAATTAAACAAATGTGACTCCCACTTGGTCGTATACAAACTATGAAATTCCAAATCTCCCGTTCTCGTAAATACAAAAACCCTAGAAATTCAAATCGAGGTGTTTCACCTGATATGATATGCAGAGAGAGAAGAGAAAGATCGAAAATCAAACAACTGTTGGGTCGCATACAAACTCACTCTGGAAATTGGGGCGTGTGTTGATTAACGGGACGTTAGGGAAGAACAGATACACTTACATGCGTGAATGCACAAAACAAATAATTTCAATCCTAAGGAAAAATCAAATCGAATATGAAGAGAGAGAAGAGAGAGATCGAAAATCAAACAAATGTGACTCCCGCTTGGTCGCATACAAACTATGGAATTCCAAATCTCCCATTCTCGTAAATACAAAAACCCTAGAAATTCAAATCGAGGTGTTTCACCTGATATGATATGCAGAGATAGAAGAGAAAGATCGAAAATCAAACAATTGCTTGGTCGCATACAACCTCACTCTGGAAATTGGAACGTGTGTTGGTTACCGTGACGTTGGGGAAAAACAGATACACTTACATGCGTGAATGCACAAAACAAATAATTTCAATCCTAAGGAAAAATCAAATCGAATAAGAAGAGAGAGAAGAGATAGATCGAAAATTAAACAAATGTGACTCCCACTTGGTCGTATACAAACTATGAAATTCCAAATCTCCCGTTCTCGTAAATACAAAAACCCTAGAAATTCAAATCGAGGTGTTTCACCTGATATGATATGCAGAGAGAGAAGAGAAAGATCGAAAATCAAACAACTGTTGGGTCGCATACAAACTCACTCTGGAAATTGGGACGTGTGTTGATTAACGGGACGTTAGGGAAGAACAGATACACTTACATGCGTGAATGCACAAAACAAATAATTTCAATCCTAAGGAAAAATCAAATCGAATATGAAGAGAGAGATTGAAAATCAAACAAATGTGACTCCCGCTTGGTCGCATACAAACTATGGAATTCCAAATCTCCCATTCTCGTAAATACAAAAACCCTAGAAATTCAAATCGAGGTGTTTCAGCTGATATGATATGCAGAGAGAGAAGAGAATGATCGAAAATCAAACAACAGGCTTGGTCGCATACAAACTCACTCTAGAAATTAGGGCGTGTGTTGATTAACGGGACGTTGGGGAAGAACAGATACACTTACATGCGTGAATGCACAAAATAAATAATTTCAATCCTAAGGAAAAATCAAATCGAATATGAAGAGAGAGAAGAGAGAGATCGAAAATCAAACAAATGTGACTCCCGCTTGGTCGCATACAAACTTTGGAATTCCGAATCTCCCATTCTCGTAAATACAAAAACCCTAGAAATTCAAATCGAGGTGTTTCACCTGATATGATATGCAGAGAGAGAAGAGAAAGATCAGAAATCAAACAACTGCTTAGTCGCATACAAACTCACTCTGGAAATTGGGCCGTGTGTTGATTAACGGGACGTTGGGGAAGAACCGATACACTTACATGCGTGAATGCACAAAACAAATAATTTCAATCCTACGGAAAAATCAAATCAAATATGAAGAGAGAGAAGAGAGAGATCAAAAATCAAACAAATGTGACTCCCGATTGGTCGCTTACAAACTATGGAAATCCAAATCTCCCATTCTCGTAAATACAAAAACCCTAGAAATTCAAATCGAGGTGTTTCACCAGATATGATATGCAGAGAGAGAAGAGAAAGATCTAAAATTAAATAACTGCTTGGTCGCATACAAACTCACTCCAGAAATTGGGGCGTGTGTTGATTAACGGGACGTTGGGGAAGAACAGATACACTTACATTCGTGAATGCACAAAACAAATAATTTCAATCCTAAGGAAAAATCAAATCGAATATGAAGAGAGAGAAGAGAGAGATCAAAAATCAAACAAATGTGACTCCCGTTTCGTCGCATACAAACTATGGAATTCCAAATCTCCCGTTCTCGTAAATACAAAAACCCTAGAAATTCAAATCGAGGTGTTTCACCTGATATGATATGCAGAGAGAGAAGAGAAAGATCGGAAATCAAACAACTGCTGGGTCGCATACAAACTCACTCTGGAAATTGGGGCGTGTGTTGATTAACGGGACATTGGGATAGAACAGATACACTTACATGCGTGAATGCACAAAACAAATAATTTCAATCCTAAGGAAAAATCAAATCGAATATGAAGAGAGAGAAGAGAGAGATCGAAAATCAAACAAATGTGACTCCCGCTTGGTCGCATACAAACTATGGAATTCCAAATCTCCCGTTCTCGTAAATTCAAAAACCCTAGAAATTCAAATCGAGGTGTTTCACCTGATATGATATGCAGAGAGAGAAGAGAAAGATCGGAAATCAAACAACTGCTGGGTCGCATACAAACTCACTCTGGAAATTGGGGCGTGTGTTGATTAACGGGACGTTGGGGAAGAACAGATACACTTACATGCGTGAATGCACAAAACAAAAAATTTCAATCCTAAGGAAGAATTAAATCGAATATGAAGAGAGAGAAGAGTGAGATCGAAAATCAAACAAATGTGACTCCCGCTTGGTCGCATACAAACTATGGAATTCCAAATCTCCCGTTCACGTAAATACAAAAACCCTAGAAATTCAAATCGAGGTGTTTCACCTGATATGATATGTAGAGAGAGAAGAGAAAGATCGAAAATCAAACAATTGCTTGGTCGCATACAAACTCACTCTGTAAATTGGAACGTGTGTTGGTTAACGGGACGTTGGGGAAAAACAGATACACTTACATGCGTGAATGCACAAAACAAATAATTTCATTCCTAAGGAAAAATCAAATCGAATAAGAAGAGAGAGAAGAGATAGATCGAAAATTAAACAAATGTGACTCCCACTTGGTCGTATACAAACTATGAAATTCCAAATCTCCCGTTCTCGTAAATACAAAAACCCTAGAAATTCAAATCGAGGTGTTTCACCTGATATGATATGCAGAGAGAGAAGAGAAAGATCGAAAATCAAAAAACTGTTGGGTCGCATACAAACTCACTCTGGATATTGGGGCGTGTGTTGATTAACGGGACGTTAGGGAAGAACAAATACACTTACATGCGTGAATGCACAAAACAAATAATTTCAATCCTAAGGAAAAATCAAATCGAATATGAAGAGAGAGAAGAGAGAGATCGAAAATCAAACAAATGTGACTCCCGCTTGGTCGCATACAAACTATGGAATTCCAAATCTCCCATTCTCGTAAATACAAAAACCCTAGAAATTCAAATCGAGGTGTTTCACCTGATATGATATGCAGAGAGAGAAGAGAAAGATCGAAAATCAAACAATTGCTTGGTCGCATACAAACTCACTCTGAAAATTGGAACGTGTTTTGGTTAACGTGACGTTGGGGAAAAACAGATACACTTACATGCGTGAATGCACAAAACAAATAATTTCAATCCTAAAGAAAAATCAAATCGAATAAGAAGAGAGAGAAGAGATAGATCGAAAATTAAACAAATGTGACTCCCACTTGGTCGTATCCAAACTATGAAATTCCAAATCTCCCGTTCTCGTAAATACAAAAACCCTAGAAATTCAAATCGAGGTGTTTCACCTGATATGATATGCAGAGAGAGAAGAGAAAGATCGAAAATCAAACAACTGTTGGGTCGCATACAAACTCACTCTGGAAATTGGGGCGTGTGTTGATTAACGGGACGTTAGGGATGAACAGATACACTTACATGCGTGAATGCACAAAACAAATAATTTCAATCCTAAGGAAAAATCAAATCGAATATGAAGAGAGAGATCGAAAATCAAACAAATGTGACTCCCGCTTGGTCGCATACAAACTATGGAATTCCAAATCTCCCATTCTCGTAAATACAAAAACCCTAGAAATTCAAATCGAGGTGTTTCAGCTGATATGATATGCAGAGAGAGAAGAGAATGATCGAAAATCAAACAACAGGCTTGGTCGCATACAAACTCATTCTGGAAATTGGGGCGTGTGTTGATTAACGGGACGTTGGGAAAGAACAGATACACTTACATGCTTGAATGCACAAAACAAATTATTTCAATCCTAAGGTAAAATCAAATCGAATAAGAAGAGAGAGAAGAGATAGATCGAAAATCAAACAAATGTGACTCCCACTTGGTCGTATACAAACTATGAAATTCCAAATCTCCCGTTCTCGTAAATACAAAAACCCTAGAAATTCAAATCGAGGTGTTTCACCTGATATGATATGCAGAGAGAGAAGAGAAAGATCGGAAATCAAACAACTGCTGGGTCGCATACAAACTCACTCTGGAAATTGGAACGTGTGTTGATTAACGGGACGTTGGGGAAGAACAGATACACTTACATGCGTGAATGCACAAAATAAAAAATTTCAATCCTAAGGAAGAATTAAATCGAATATGAAGAGAGAGAAGAGTGAGATCGAAAATCAAACAAATGTGACTCCCGCTTGGTCGCATACAAACTATGGAATTCCAAATCTCCCGTTCACGTAAATACAAAAACCCTAGAAATTCAAATCGAGGTGTTTCACCTGATATGATATGTAGAGAGAGAAGAGAAAGATCGAAAATCAAACAATTGCTTGGTCGCATACAAACTCACTCTGTAAATTGGAACGTGTGTTGGTTAACGGGACGTTGGGGAAAAACAGATACACTTACATGCGTGAATGCACAAAACAAATAATTTCATTCCTAAGGAAAAATCAAATCGAATAAGAAGAGAGAGAAGAGATAGATCGAAAATTAAACAAATGTGACTCCCACTTGGTCGTATACAAACTATGAAATTCCAAATCTCCCGTTCTCGTAAATACAAAAACCCTAGAAATTCAAATCGAGGTGTTTCACCTGATATGATATGCAGAGAGAGAAGAGAAAGATCGAAAATCAAAAAACTGTTGGGTCGCATACAAACTCACTCTGGATATTGGGGCGTGTGTTGATTAACGGGACGTTAGGGAAGAACATATACACTTACATGCGTGAATGCACAAAACAAATAATTTCAATCCTAAGGAAAAATCAAATCGAATATGAAGAGAGAGAAGAGAGAGATCGAAAATCAAACAAATGTGACTCCCGCTTGGTCGCATACAAACTATGGAATTCCAAATCTCCCGTTCTCGTAAATTCAAAAACCCTAGAAATTCAAATCGAGGTGTTTCACCTGATATGATATGTAGAGAGAGATGAGAAAGATCGAAAATCAAACAATTGCTTGGTCGCATACAAACTCACTCTGGAAATTGGAACGTGTGTTGGTTAACGTGACGTTGGGGAAAAACAGATACACTTACATGCGTGAATGCACAAAACAAATAATTTCAATCCTAAGGAAAAATCAAATCGAATAAGAAGAGAGAGAAGAGATAGATCGAAAATTAAACAAATGTGACTCCCGCTTGGTCGTATACAAACTATGAAATTCCAAATCTCCCGTTCTCGTAAATACAAAAACCCTAGAAATTCAAATCGAGGTGTTTCACCTGATATGATATGCAGAGAGAGAAGAGAAAGATCGAAAATCAAACAACTGTTGGGTCGCATACAAACTCACTCTGGAAATTGGGGCGTGTGTTGATTAATGGGACGTTAGGGAAGAACAGATACACTTACATGCGTGAATGCACAAAACAAATAATTTCAATCCTAAGGAAAAATCAAATCGAATATGAAGAGAGAGATCGAAAATCAAACAAATGTGACTCCCGCTTGGTCGCATACAAACTATGGAATTCCAAATCTCCCATTCTCGTAAATACAAAAACCCTAGAAATTCAAATCGAGGTGTTTCAGCTGATATGATATGCAGAGAGAGAAGAGAATGATCGAAAATCAAACAACAGGCTTGGTCGCATACAAACTCACTCTGGAAATTGGGGCATGTGTTGATTAACGGGACGTTGGGAAAGAACAGATACACTTACATGCTTGAATGCACAAAACAAATTATTTCAATCCTAAGGTAAAATCAAATCGAATAAGAAGAGAGAGAAGAGATAGGTCGAAAATCAAACAAATGTGACTCCCACTTGGTCGTATACAAACTATGAAATTCCAAATCTCCCGTTCTCGTAAATACAAAAACCCTAGAAATTCAAATCGAGGTGTTTCACCTGATATGATATGCAGAGAGAGAAGAGAAAGATCGGAAATCAAACAACTGCTGGGTCGCATACAAACTCACTCTGGAAATTGGGGCGTGTGTTGATTAACGGGACGTTGGGGAAGAACAGATACACTTACATGCGTGAATGCACAAAACAAAAAATTTCAATCCTAAGGAAGAATTAAATCGAATATGAAGAGAGAGAAGAGTGAGATCGAAAATCAAACAAATGTGACTCCCGCTTGGTCGCATACAAACTATGGAATTCCAAATCTCCCGTTCACGTAAATACAAAAACCCTAGAAATTCAAATCGAGGTGTTTCACCTGATATGATATGTAGAGAGAGAAGAGAAAGATCGAAAATCAAATAATTGCTTGGTCGCATACAAACTCACACTGGAAATTGGAACGTGTGTTGGTTAACGGGACGTTGGGGAAAAACAGATACACTTACATGCGTGAATGCACAAAACAAATAATTTCATTCCTAAGGAAAAATCAAATCGAATAAGAAGAGAGAGAAGAGATAGATCGAAAATTAAACAAATGTGACTCCCACTTGGTCGTATACAAACTATGAAATTCCAAATCTCCCGTTCTCGTAAATACAAAAACCCTAGAAATTCAAATCGAGGTGTTTCACCTGATATGATATGCAGAGAGAGAAGAGAAAGATCGAAAATCAAACAACTGTTGGGTCGCATACAAACTCACTCTGGAAATTGGGGCGTGTGTTGATTAACGGGACGTTAGGGAAGAACAGATACACTTACATGCGTGAATGCACAAAACAAATAATTTCAATCCTAAGGAAAAATCAAATCGAATATGAAGAGAGAGAAGAGAGAGATCGAAAATCAAACAAATGTGACTCCTGCTTGGTCGCATACAAACTATGGAATTCCAAATCTCTCATTCTCGTAAATACAAAAACCCTAGAAATTCAAATCGAGGTGTTTCACCTGATATGATATGCAGAGAGAGAAGAGAAAGATAGAAAATCAAACAATTGCTTGGTCGCATACAAACTCACTCTGGAAATTGGGGCGTGTGTTGATTAACGGGACGTTAGGGAAGAACAGATACACTTACATGCGTGAATGCACAAAACAAATAATTTCAATCCTAAGGAAAAATCAAATCGAATATGAAGAGAGAGAAGAGAGAGATCGAAAATCAAACAAATGTGACTCCCGCTTGGTCGCATACAAACTATGGAATTCCAAATCTCTCATTCTCGTAAATACAAAAACCCTAGAAATTTAAATCGAGGTGTTTCACCTGATATGATATGCAGAGAGAGAAGAGAAAGATCGAAAATCAAACAATTGCTTGGTCGCATACAAACTCACTCTGGAAATTGGAACGTGTGTTGGTTAACGTGACGTTGGGGAAAAACAGATACACTTACATGCGTTAATGCACAAAACAAATAATTTCAATCCTAAGGAAAAATCAAATCGAATAAGAAGAGAGAGAAGAGATAGATCGAAAATTAAACAAATGTGACTCCCACTTGGTCGTATACAAACTATGAAATTCCAAATCTCCCGTTCTCGTAAATACAAAAACCCTAGAAATTCAAATCGAGGTGTTTCACCTGATACGATATGCAGAGAGAGAAGAGAAAGATCGAAAATCAAACAACTGTTGGGTCGCATACAAACTCACTCTGGAAATTGGGGCGTGTGTTGATTAACGGGACGTTAGGGAAGAACAGATACACTTACATGCGTGAATGCACAAAATAAATAATTTCAATCCTAAGGAAAAATCAAATCGAATATGAAGAGAGAGATCGAATATCAAACAAATGTGACTCCCGCTTGGTCGCATACAAACTATGGAATTCCAAATCTCCCATTCTCGTAAATACAAAAACCCTAAAAATTCAAATCGAGGTGTTTCAGCTGATATGATATGCAGAGAGAGAAGAGAATGATCGAAAATCAAACAACAGGCTTGGTCGCCTACAAACTCACTCTGGAAATTGGGGCGTGTGTTGATTAACGGGACGTTGGGAAAGAACAGATACACTTACATGCTTGAATGCACAAAACAAATTATTTCAATCCTAAGGTAAAATCAAATCGAATAAGAAGAGAGAGAAGTGATAGATCGAAAATCAAACAAATGTGACTCCCACTTGGTCGTATACAAACTATGAAATTCCAAATCTCCCGTTCTCGTAAATACAAAAACCCTAGAAATTCAAATCGAGGTGTTTCACCTGATATGATATGCAGAGAGAGAAGAGAAAGATCGGAAATCAAACAACTGCTGGGTCGCATACAAACTCACTCTGGAAATTGGGGCGTGTGTTGATTAACGGGACGTTGGGGAAGAACAGATACACTTACATGCGTGAATGCACAAAACAAAAAATTTCAATCCTAAGGAAGAATTAAATCGAATATGAAGAGAGAGAAGAGTGAGATCGAAAATCAAACAAATGTGACTCCCGCTTGGTCGCATACAAACTATGGAATTCCAAATCTCCCGTTCACGTAAATACAAAAACCCTAGAAATTCAAATCGAGGTGTTTCACCTGATATGATATGTAGAGAGAGAAGAGAAAGATCGAAAATCAAATAATTGCTTGGTCGCATACAAACTCACACTGGAAATTGGAACGTGTGTTGGTTAACGGGACGTTGGGGAAAAACAGATACACTTACATGCGTGAATGCACAAAACAAATAATTTCATTCCTAAGGAAAAATCAAATCGAATAAGAAGAGAGAGAAGAGATAGATCGAAAATTAAACAAATGTGACTCCCACTTGGTCGTATACAAACTATGAAATTCCAAATCTCCCGTTCTCGTAAATACAAAAACCCTAGAAATTCAAATCGAGGTGTTTCACCTGATATGATATGCAGAGAGAGAAGAGAAAGATCGAAAATCAAACAACTGTTGGGTCGCATACAAACTCACTCTGGAAATTGGGGCGTGTGTTGATTAACGGGACGTTAGGGAAGAACAGATACACTTACATGCGTGAATGCACAAAACAAATAATTTCAATCCTAAGGAAAAATCAAATCGAATATGAAGAGAGAGAAGAGAGAGATCGAAAATCAAACAAATGTGACTCCCGCTTGGTCGCATACAAACTATGGAATTCCAAATCTCTCATTCTCGTAAATACAAAAACCCTAGAAATTCAAATCGAGGTGTTTCACCTGATATGATATGCAGAGAGAGAAGAGAAAGATCGAAAATCAAACAATTGCTTGGTCGCATACAAACTCACTCTGGAAATTGGAACGTGTGTTGGTTAACGTGACGTTGGGGAAAAACAGATACACTTACATGCGTTAATGCACAAAACAAATAATTTCAATCCTAAGGAAAAATCAAATCGATTAAGAAGAGAGAGAAGAGATAGATCGAAAATTAAACAAATGTGACTCCCACTTGGTCGTATACAAACTATGAAATTCCAAATCTCCCGTTCTCGTAAATACAAAAACCCTAGAAATTCAAATCGAGGTGTTTCACCTGATACGATATGCAGAGAGAAAAGAGAAAGATCGAAAATCAAACAACTGTTGGGTCGCATACAAACTCACTCTGGAAATTGGGGCGTGTGTTGATTAACGGGACGTTAGGGAAGAACAGATACACTTACATGCGTGAATGCACAAAACAAATAATTTCAATCCTAAGGAAAAATCAAATCGAATATGAAGAGAGAGATCGAAAATCAAACAAATGTGACTCCCGCTTGGTCGCATACAAACTATGGAATTCCAAATCTCCCATTCTCGTAAATACAAAAACCATAGAAATTCAAATCGAGGTTTTTCAGCTGATATGATATGCAGAGAGAGAAGAGAATGATCGAAAATCAAACAACAGGCTTGGTCGCATACAAACTCACTCTGGAAATTGGGGCGTGTGTTGATTAACGGGACGTTGGGAAAGAACAGATACACTTACATGCTTGAATGCACAAAACAAATTATTTCAATCCTAAGGTAAAATCAAATCGAATAAGAAGAGAGAGAAGAGATAGATCGAAAATCAAACAAATGTGACTCCCACTTGGTCGTATACAAACTATGAAATTCCAAATCTCCCGTTCTCGTAAATACAAAAACCCTAGAAATTCAAATCGAGGTGTTTCACCTGATATGATATGCAGAGAGAGAAGAGAAAGATCGGAAATCAAACAACTGCTGGGTCGCATACAAACTCACTCTGGAAATTGGGGCGTGTGTTGATTAACGGGACGTTGGGGAAGAACAGATACACTTACATGCGTGAATGCACAAAACAAAAAATTTCAATCCTAAGGAAGAATTAAATCGAATATGAAGAGAGAGAAGAGTGAGATCGAAAATCAAACAAATGTGACTCCCGCTTGGTCGCATACAAACTATGGAATTCCAAATCTCCCGTTCACGTAAATACAAAAACCCTAGAAATTCAAATCGAGGTGTTTCACCTGATATGATATGTAGAGAGAGAAGAGAAAGATCGAAAATCAAATAATTGCTTGGTCGCATACAAACTCACACTGGAAATTGGAACGTGTGTTGGTTAACGGGACGTTGGGGAAAAACAGATACACTTACATGCGTGAATGCACAAAACAAATAATTTCATTCCTAAGGAAAAATCAAATCGAATAAGAAGAGAGAGAAGAGATAGATCGAAAATTAAACAAATGTGACTCCCACTTGGTCGTATACAAACTATGAAATTCCAAATCTCCCGTTCTCGTAAATACAAAAACCCTAGAAATTCAAATCGAGGTGTTTCACCTGATATGATATGCAGAGAGAGAAGAGAAAGATCGAAAATCAAACAACTGTTGGGTCGCATACAAACTCACTCTGGAAATTGGGGCGTGTGTTGATTAACGGGACGTTAGGGAAGAACAGATACACTTACATGCGTGAATGCACAAAACAAATAATTTCAATCCTAAGGAAAAATCAAATCGAATATGAAGAGAGAGAAGAGAGAGATCGAAAATCAAACAAATGTGACTCCCGCTTGGTCGCATACAAACTATGGAATTCCAAATCTCTCATTCTCGTAAATACAAAAACCCTAGAAATTCAAATCGAGGTGTTTCACCTGATATGATATGCAGAGAGAGAAGAGAAAGATCGAAAATCAAACAATTGCTTGGTCGCATACAAACTCACTCTGGAAATTGGAACGTGTGTTGGTTAACGTGACGTTGGGGAAAAACAGATACACTTACATGCGTTAATGCACAAAACAAATAATTTCAATCCTAAGGAAAAATCAAATCGATTAAGAAGAGAGAGAAGAGATAGATCGAAAATTAAACAAATGTGACTCCCACTTGGTCGTATACAAACTATGAAATTCCAAATCTCCCGTTCTCGTAAATACAAAAACCCTAGAAATTCAAATCGAGGTGTTTCACCTGATACGATATGCAGAGAGAAAAGAGAAAGATCGAAAATCAAACAACTGTTGGGTCGCATACAAACTCACTCTGGAAATTGGGGCGTGTGTTGATTAACGGGACGTTAGGGAAGAACAGATACACTTACATGCGTGAATGCACAAAACAAATAATTTCAATCCTAAGGAAAAATCAAATCGAATATGAAGAGAGAGATCGAAAATCAAACAAATGTGACTCCCGCTTGGTCGCATACAAACTATGGAATTCCAAATCTCCCATTCTCGTAAATACAAAAACCATAGAAATTCAAATCGAGGTTTTTCAGCTGATATGATATGCAGAGAGAGAAGAGAATGATCGAAAATCAAACAACAGGCTTGGTCGCATACAAACTCACTCTGGAAATTGGGGCGTGTGTTGATTAACGGGACGTTGGGAAAGAACAGATACACTTACATGCTTGAATGCACAAAACAAATTATTTCAATCCTAAGGTAAAATCAAATCGAATAAGAAGAGAGAGAAGAGATAGATCGAAAATCAAACAAATGTGACTCCCACTTGGTCGTATACAAACTATGAAATTCCAAATCTCCCGTTCTCGTAAATACAAAAACCCTAGAAATTCAAATCGAGGTGTTTCACCTGATATGATATGCAGAGAGAGAAGAGAAAGATCGGAAATCAAACAACTGCTGGGTCGCATACAAACTCACTCTGGAAATTGGGGCGTGTGTTGATTAACGGGACGTTGGGGAAGAACAGATACACTTACATGCGTGAATGCACAAAACAAAAAATTTCAATCCTAAGGAAGAATTAAATCGAATATGAAGAGAGAGAAGAGTGAGATCGAAAATCAAACAAATGTGACTCCCGCTTGGTCGCATACAAACTATGGAATTCCAAATCTCCCGTTCACGTAAATACAAAAACCCTAGAAATTCAAATCGAGGTGTTTCACCTGATATGATATGTAGAGAGAGAAGAGAAAGATCGAAAATCAAATAATTGCTTGGTCGCATACAAACTCACACTGGAAATTGGAACGTGTGTTGGTTAACGGGACGTTGGGGAAAAACAGATACACTTACATGCGTGAATGCACAAAACAAATAATTTCATTCCTAAGGAAAAATCAAATCGAATAAGAAGAGAGAGAAGAGATAGATCGAAAATTAAACAAATGTGACTCCCACTTGGTCGTATACAAACTATGAAATTCCAAATCTCCCGTTCTCGTAAATACAAAAACCCTAGAAATTCAAATCGAGGTGTTTCACCTGATATGATATGCAGAGAGAGAAGAGAAAGATCGAAAATTAAACAACTGTTGGGTCGCATACAAACTCACTCTGGAAATTGGGGCGTGTGTTGATTAACGGGACGTTAGGGAAGAACAGATACACTTACATGCGTGAATGCACAAAACAAATAATTTCAATCCTAAGGAAAAATCAAATCGAATATGAAGAGAGAGAAGAGAGAGATCGAAAATCAAACAAATGTGACTCCCGCTTGGTCGCATACAAACTATGGAATTCCAAATCTCTCATTCTCGTAAATACAAAAACCCTAGAAATTCAAATCGAGGTGTTTCACCTGATATGATATGCAGAGAGAGAAGAGAAAGATCAAAAATCAAACAATTGCTTGGTCGCATACAAACTCACTCTGGAAATTGGAACGTGTGTTGGTTAACGTGACGTTGGGGAAAAACAGATACACTTACATGCGTTAATGCACAAAACAAATAATTTCAATCCTAAGGAAAAATCAAATCGAATAAGAAGAGAGAGAAGAGATAGATCGAAAATTAAACAAATGTGACTCCCACTTGGTCGTATACAAACTATGAAATTCCAAATCTCCCGTTCTCGTAAATACAAAAACCCTAGAAATTCAAATCGAGGTGTTTCACCTGATACGATATGCAGAGAGAAAAGAGAAAGATCGAAAATCAAACAACTGTTGGGTCGCATACAAACTCACTCTGGAAATTGGGGCGTGTGTTGATTAACGGGACGTTAGGGAAGAACAGATACACTTACATGCGTGAATGCACAAAACAAATAATTTCAATCCTAAGGAAAAATCAAATCGAATATGAAGAGAGAGATCGAAAATCAAACAAATGTGACTCCCGCTTGGTCGCATACAAACTATGGAATTCCAAATCTCCCATTCTCGTAAATACAAAAACCATAGAAATTCAAATCGAGGTTTTTCAGCTGATATGATATGCAGAGAGAGAAGAGAATGATCGAAAATCAAACAACAGGCTTGGTCGCATACAAACTCACTCTGGAAATTGGGGCGTGTGTTGATTAACGGGACGTTGGGAAAGAACAGATACACTTACATGCTTGAATGCACAAAACAAATTATTTCAATCCTAAGGTAAAATCAAATCGAATAAGAAGAGAGAAAAGAGATAGATCGAATATCAAACAAATGTGACTCCCACTTGGTCGTATACAAACTATGGAATTCCAAATCTCCCGTTCTCGTAAATAAAAAAACCATAGAAATTCAAATCGAGGTGTTTCACGTGATATGATATGCAGAGAGAGAAGAGAAAGATCGAAAATCAAACAACTGTTGGGTCGCATACAAACTCACTCTGGAAATTGGGGCGTGTGTTGATTAACGGTACGTTGGGGAAGAACATATACACATACATGCGTGAATGCACAAAACAAATAATTTCAATCCTAAAGAAAAATAAAATCGAATATGAAGAGAAAGAAGAGAGAGATCGAAAATCAAACAAATGTGACTCCCGCTTGGACGCATACAAACTATGGAATTCCAAATCTCCCATTCTCGTAAATACAAAAACCGTAGAAATTCAAATCGAGGTGTTTCACCTGATATAATATGCAGAGAGAGAAGAGAATGATCGAAAATCAAACAACTGCTTGGTCGCATACAAACTCACTCTGGAAATTGGGCCGTGTGTTGATTAACGGGACGTTGGGGAAGAACCGATACACTTACATGCGTGAATGCACAAAACAAATAATTTAATCCTAAGGAAAAATCAAATCGAATATGAAGAGAGAGAAGAGAGAGATCGAAAATCAAACAAATGTGACTCCCGATTGGTCGCTTACAAACTATGGAATTCCAAATCTCCCAATATCGTAAATACAAAAACCCTAGAAATTCAAATCGAGGTGTTTCACCTGATATGATATGCAGAGAGAGAAGAGAAAGATCGAAAATTAAACATCTGTTTGGTCGCATACAAACTCTCTCCAGAAATTGGGGCGTGTGTTGATTAACGGGACGTTGGGGAAGAACAGATACACTTACATGCGTGAATGCACAAAACAAATAATTTCAATCCTAAGGAAAAATCAAATCGAATATGAAGAGAGAGAAGAGAGAGATCAAAAATCAAACAAATGTGACTCCCGCTTCGTCGCATACAAACTATGGAATTCCAAATCACCCGTTCTCGTAAATACAAAAACCATAGAAATTCAAATCGAGGTGTTTCACCTGATATGATATGCCGAGAGAGAAGAGAAAGATTGGAAATCAAACAACTGTTGGGTCGCATACAAACTCACTGTGGAAATTGGGCGTGTGTTGATTAACGGGACATTGGGATAGAACAGATACACTTACATGCGTGAATGCACAAAACAAATAATTTCAATCCTAAGGAAAAATCAAATCGAATATGAAGAGAGAGAAGGGAGAGATCGAAAATCAAACAAATGTGACTCCCGTTTGGTCGCATACGAACTATGGAATTCCAAATCTCCCGTTCTCGTAAATACAAAAACCCTAGAAATTCAAATCGAGTGTTTAACCTGATATTATATGCAGAGAGAGAAGAGAAATATCGGAAATTAAACAACTGATGGGTCGCATACAAACTCACTCTGGAAATTGGGGTGTGTGTTGATTAACGGGACGTTGGGGAAGAACAGATACACTTACATGCGTGAATGCACAAAACAAAAAATTTCAATCCTAAGGAAAAATTAAATCGAATATGAAGAGAGAGAAGAGTGAGATCGAAAATCAAACAAATGTGACTCCCGCTTGGTCGCATACAAACTATGGAATTCCAAATCTCCCGTTCACGTAAATATAAAAACCCTAGAAATTCAAATCGAGGTGTTTCACCTGATATGATATGCAGAGAGAGAAGAGAAAGATCGAAAATCAAACAATTATTTGGTCGTATACAAACTCACTCTGGAAATTGGAACGTGTGTTGGTTAACGGGACGTTGGGGAAAAACAGATACACTTACATGCGTGAATGCACAAAACAAATAATTTCAATCCTAAGGAAAAATCAAATCAAATAAGAAGAGAGAGAAGAGATAGATCGAAAATCAAACAAATGTGACTCCCACTTGGTCGTATACAAACTATGGAATTCCAAATCTCCCGTTCTCGTAAATACAAAAACCCTAGAAATTCAAATTGAAGTGTTTCACCTGATATTATAAGCAGAGAGAGAAGAGAAAGATCGAAAATCAAACAACTGTTGGGTAATACAAAATCACTCTGGAAATTGGGGCGTGTGTTGATTAACGGGACGTTGGGGAAGAACATATACACTTACATGCGTGAATGCACAAAACAAATAATTTCAATCCTATGGAAAAATAAAATCGAATATGAAGAGATAGAAGAGAGAGATCGAAAATCAAACAAATGTGACTCCCGCTTGGTCGCATACAAACTATGGAATTCAAAATCTGCCGTTCTCGTAAATACAAAAACCCTAGAAATTCAAATCGAGGTGTTTCACCTGATATGATATGCAGAGAGAGAAGAGAATGATCGAAAATCAAACAACTGTTTGGTCGCATACAAACTCACTTTGCAAATTGGGACGGGTGTTGATTAACGGGACGTTGGGGAAGAACAGATACACTTACATGCGTTAATGCACAAAACAAATAATTTCAATCCTAATGAAAAATCAAATCGAATATGAAGAGAGAGAAGAGAGAGATCGAAAATCAAACAAATGTGACTCCCGATTGGTCGCTTACAAACTACGGAATTAAAAATCTCCCATTCTCGTAAATACAAAAACCCAAGAAATTCAAATCCAGGTGTTTCACCTGATATGATATGCAGAGAGAGAAGAGAAAGATCGAAAATCAAACAACTGCTTGGTCGCATAAAAACTCACTCCAGAAATTGGGGCGTGTGTTGATTAACGGGACGTTGGGGAAGAACAGATACCCTTACATGCGTGAATGCACAAAACAAATAATTTCAATCCTATGGAAAAATCAAATCGAATATGAAGAGAGAGAAGAGAGAGATCGAAAATCAAACAAATGTGACTCCCGCTTCGTCGCATACAAACTATGGAATTCCAAATCTCCTGTTCTCGTAAATACAAAAACCCTAGAAATTCAAATCGAGGTGTTTCACCTGATATGATATGCAGAGAGAGAAGAGAAAGATCGGAAATCAAACAACTGCTGGGTCGCATACAAACTCACTCTGGAAATTGGGGCATGTGTTGATTAACGGGACATTGGGATACAACAGATACACTTACATGCGTGAATGCACAAAACAAATAATTTCAATCCTAAAGAAAAATCAAATCGAATATGAAGAGAGAGAAGAGAGAGATCGAAAATCAAACAAATGTGACTCCCGCTTGGTCGCATACAAACTATGGAATTCCAAATCTCCCGTTCTCCTAAATACAAAAACCCTAGAAATTCAAATCGAGGTGTTTTACCTGATATGATATGCAGAGAGAGAAGAGAAAGATCGGAAATCAAACAATTGTTGGGTCGCATACAAACTCACTCTGGAAATTGGGGCGTGTGTTGATTAACGGGACGTTGGGGAAGAACATATACACTTACATGTGTGAATGCACAAAACAAATAATTTCAATCCTAAGGAAAAATAAAATCGAATATGAAGAGAGAGATCGAAAATCAAACAAATGTGACTCCCGCTTGGTCGCATACAAACTATGGAATTCCAAATCTCCCGTTCTCCTAAATACAAAAACCCTAGAAATTCAAATCGAGGTGTTTCACCTGATATGATATGCAGAGAGAGAAGAGAAAGATCGGAAATCAAACAACTGCTGGGTCGCATATAAACTTACTCTGGAAATTGGGGCGTATGTTGATAAACGGGACGTTGGGGAAGAACAGATACACTTACATGCGTGAATGCACAAAACAAATAATTTCAATCCTAAGGAAAAATCAAATCGAATATGAAGAGAGAGAAGAGTGAGATCGAAAATCAAACAAATGTGATTCCCGCTTGGTCGCATACAAACTATGGAATTCCAAATCTCATGTTCACGTAAATACAAAAATCCTAGAAATTCAAATCGAGGTGTTTCACCTGTTATGATATGCAGAGAGATGAGAAAGATCGAAAATCAAACAATTGCTTGGTCGCATACAAACTCACTCTGGAAATTAGGACGTGTGTTGGTTAACGGGACGTTGGGGAAAAACAGATACACTTACTTGCGTGAATGCAAAAAACAAATAATTTCAATCCTAAGGAAAAATCAAATCGAATAAGAACAGAGAGAAGAGATAGATCGAAAATCAAACAAATGTGACTCCCACTTGGTCGTATACAAACTATGGAATTCCAAATCTCCCGTTCTCGTAAATACAAAAACCCAAGAAATTCAAATCGAGGTGTTTCACCTGATATGATATGCAGAGAGAGAAGAGAAAGATCGAAAATCAAACAATTGTTGGGTCGCATACAAACTCACTCTGGAAATTGGGGCGTGTGTTGATTAACGGGACGTTGGGGAAGAACATATACACTTACATGCGTGAATGCACAAAACAAATCATTTCAATCCTAAGGAAAAATAAAATCAAATATGAAGAGAGAGAAGAGAGAGATCGAAAATCAAACAAATGTGATTCCTGCTTAGTCGCATACAAACTATGGAATTCCAAATCTCCCGTTCTCGTAAATACAAAAACCCTAGAAATTCAAATCGAGGTGTTTCACCTGATATGATATGCAGAGAGAGAAGAGAATGATCGAAAATCAAACAACTGCTTGGTCGCATACAAACTCACTCTAGAAATTGGGCCGTGTGTTGATAAATGGGACGTTGGGGAAGAACAGATACACTTACATGCGTGAATGCACAAAACAAATAATTTCAATCCTAAGGAAAAATCAAATCGAATATGAAGAGAGAGAAGAGAGAGATCGAAAATCAAACAAATGTGACTCCCGCTTTGTCGCATACAAACTATGGAATTCCGAATCTCCTATTCTCATAAATACAAAAACCCTAGAAATTCAAATCGAGGTGTTTCACCAGATATGATATGCAGAGAGAGAAGAGAAAGATCAAAAATCAAACAACTGCTTGGTCGCATACAAACTCACTCTGGAAATTGGGGCGTGTGTTGATTAACGGGACGTTGGGGAAGAACAGATACACTTACATGCGTGAATGCACAAAAAAAATAATTTCAATCCTAAGGAAAAATCAAATCCAATATAAAGAGAGAGAAGAGAGAGATCGAAAATCAAACAAATGTGACTCCCGCTTGGTCGCTTACAAACTATGGAATTCCAAATCACCCATTCTCGTAAATACAAAAACCCTAAAAATTCAAATCGAGGTGTTTCACCTGATATGATATGCAGAGAGAGAAGAGAAAGATCGAAAATCAAACAATTGTTGGGTCGCATACAAACTCACTCTGGAAATTAGGGCGTGTGTTGATTAACAGGACATTGGGGAAGAACAGATACCCTTACATGCGTGAATGCACAAAACAAATAATTTCAATCCTATGGAAAAATCAAATCGAATATGAAGAGAGAGAAGAGAGAGATCGAAAATCAAACAAATGTGACTCCCGCTTCGTCGCATACAAACTATGGAATTCCAAATCTCCCGTTCTCGTAAATACAAAAACCCTAGAAATTCAAATCGAGGTGTTTCACCTGATATGATATGCAGAGAGAGAAGAGAAAGATCGGAAATCAAACAACTGCTGGGTCGCATACAAACTCACTCTGGAAATTGGGGCATGTGTTGATTAACGGGACATTGGGATACAACAGATACACTTACATGCGTGAATGCACAAAACAAATAATTTCAATCCTAAGGAAAAATCAAATCGAATACGAAGAGAGAGAAGAGAGAGATCGAAAATCAAACAAATGTGACTCCCGCTTGGTCGCATACAAACTATGGAATTCCAAATCTCCCGTTCTCGTAAATACAAAAACCCTAGAAATTCAAATCGAGGTGTTTCACCTGATATGATATGCAGAGAGAGAAGAGAAAGATCGGAAATCAAACAACTGCTGGGTCGCATACAAACTCACTCTGGAAATTGGGGCGTATGTTGATAAACGGGACGTTGGGGAAGAACAGATACACTTACATGCGTGAATGCACAAAACAAATAATTTCAATCCTAAGGAAAAATCAAATCGAATATGAAGAGAGAGAAGAGTGAGATCGAAAATCAAACAAATGTGATTCCCGCTTGGTCGCATACAAACTATGGAATTCCAAATCTCAAGTTCACGTAAATACAAAAACCCTAGAAATTCAAATCGAGGTGTTTCACCTGTTATGATATGCAGAGAGAGAAGAGAAAGATCGAAAATCAAACAATTGCTTGGTCGCATACAAACTCACTCTGGAAATTGGGACGTGTGTTGGTTAACGGGACGTTGGGGAAAAACAGATACACTTACATGCGTGAATGCACAAAACAAATAATTTCAATCCTAAGGAAAAATCAAATCGAATAAGAAGAGAGAGAAGAGATAGATCGAAAATCAAACAAATGTGACTCCCACTTGGTCGTATACAAACTATGGAATTCCAAATCTCCCGTTCTCGTAAATACAAAAACCCTAGAAATTCAAATCTAGGTGTTTCACCTGATATGATATGCAGAGAGAGAAGAGAAAGATCGAAAATCAAACAATTGTTGGGTCGCATACAAACTCACTCTGGAAATTGGGCGTGTGTTGATTAACGGGACGTTGGGGAAGAACATATACACTTACATGCGTGAATGCACAAAACAAATAATTTCAATCCTAAGGAAAAATAAAATCGAATATGAAGAGAGAGAAGAGAAAGATCGAAAATCAAACAAATGTGACTCCCGCTTGGTCGCATACAAACTATGGAATTCCAAATCTCCCATTCTCGTAAATACAAAAACCCTAGAAATTCAAATCGAGGTGTTTCACCTGATATGATATGCAGAGAGAGAAGAGAAAGATCGGAAATCAAACAACTGCTGGGTCGCATACAAACTCACTCTGGAAATTGGGGCGTATGTTGATAAATGGGACGTTGGGGAAGAACAGATACACTTACATGCGTGAATGCACAAAACAAATAATTTCAATCCTAAGGAAAAATCAAATCGAATATGAAGAGAGAGAAGAGAGAGATCGAAAATCAAACAAATGTGACTCCCGCTTTGTCGCATACAAACTATGGAATTCCGAATCTCCTATTCTCATAAATACAAAAACCCTAGAAATTCAAATCGAGGTGTTTCACCAGATATGATATGCAGAGAGAGAAGAGAAAGATCAAAAATCAAACAACTGCTTGGTCGCATACAAACTCACTCTGGAAATTGGGGCGTGTGTTGATTAACGGGACGTTGGGGAAGAACAGATACACTTACATGCGTGAATGCACAAAAAAAATAATTTCAATCCTAAGGAAAAATCAAATCCAATATAAAGAGAGAGAAGAGAGAGATCGAAAATCAAACAAATGTGACTCCCGCTTGGTCGCTTACAAACTATGGAATTCCAAATCACCCATTCTCGTAAATACAAAAACCCTAAAAATTCAAATCGAGGTGTTTCACCTGATATGATATGCAGAGAGAGAAGAGAAAGATCGAAAATCAAACAATTGTTGGGTCGCATACAAACTCACTCTGGAAATTAGGGCGTGTGTTGATTAACGGGACATTGGGGAAGAACAGATACCCTTACATGCGTGAATGCACAAAACAAATAATTTCAATCCTATGGAAAAATCAAATCGAATATGAAGAGAGAGAAGAGAGAGATCGAAAATCAAACAAATGTGACTCCCGCTTCGTCGCATACAAACTATGGAATTCCAAATCTCCCGTTCTCGTAAATACAAAAACCCTAGAAATTCAAATCGAGGTGTTTCACCTGATATGATATGCAGAGAGAGAAGAGAAAGATCGAAAATCAAACAACTGCTGGGTCGCATACAAACTCACTCTGGAAATTGGGGCATGTGTTGATTAACGGGACATTGGGATACAACAGATACACTTACATGCGTGAATGCACAAAACAAATAATTTCAATCCTAAGGAAAAATCAAATCGAATACGAAGAGAGAGAAGAGAGAGATCGAAAATCAAACAAATGTGACTCCCGCTTGGTCGCATACAAACTATGGAATTCCAAATCTCCCGTTCTCGTAAATACAAAAACCCTAGAAATTCAAATCGAGGTGTTTCACCTGATATGATATGCAGAGAGAGAAGAGAAAGATCGGAAATCAAACAACTGCTGGGTCGCATACAAACTCACTCTGGAAATTGGGGCGTATGTTGATAAACGGGACGTTGGGGAAGAACAGATACACTTACATGCGTGAATGCACAAAACAAATAATTTCAATCCTAAGGAAAAATCAAATCGAATATGAAGAGAGAGAAGAGTGAGATCGAAAATCAAACAAATGTGATTCCCGCTTGGTCGCATACAAACTATGGAATTCCAAATCTCAAGTTCACGTAAATACAAAAACCCTAGAAATTCAAATCGAGGTGTTTCACCTGTTATGATATGCAGAGAGAGAAGAGAAAGATCAAAAATCAAACAATTGCTTGGTCGCATACAAACTCACTCTGGAAATTGGGACGTGTGTTGGTTAACGGGACGTTGGGGAAAAACAGATACACTTACATGCGTGAATGCACAAAACAAATAATTTCAATCCTAAGGAAAAATCAAATCGAATAAGAAGAGAGAGAAGAGATAGATCGAAAATCAAACAAATGTGACTCCCACTTGGTCGTATACAAACTATGGAATTCCAAATCTCCCGTTCTCGTAAATACAAAAACCCTAGAAATTCAAATCTAGGTGTTTCACCTGATATGATATGCAGAGAGAGAAGAGAAAGATCGAAAATCAAACAATTGTTGGGTCGCATACAAACTCACTCTGGAAATTGGGCGTGTGTTGATTAACGGGACGTTGGGGAAGAACATATACACTTACATGCGTGAATGCACAAAACAAATAATTTCAATCCTAAGGAAAAATAAAATCGAATATGAAGAGAGAGAAGAGAGAGATCGAAAATCAAACAAATGTGACTCCCGCTTGGTCGCATACAAACTATGGAATTCCAAATCTCCCATTCTCGTAAATACAAAAACCCTAGAAATTCAAATCGAGGTGTTTCACCTGATATGATATGCAGAGAGAGAAGAGAAAGATCGGAAATCAAACAACTGCTGGGTCGCATACAAACTCACTCTGGAAATTGGGGCGTATGTTGATAAATGGGACGTTGGGGAAGAAAAGATACACTTACATGCGTGAATGCACAAAACAAATAATTTCAATCCTAAGGAAAAATCAAATCGAATATGAAGAGAGAGAAGAGTGAGATCGAAAATCAAACAAATGTGATTCCCGCTTGGTCGCATACAAACTATGGAATTCCAAATCTCAAGTTCACGTAAATACAAAAACCCTAGAAATTCAAATCGAGGTGTTTCACCTGTTATGATATGCAGAGAGAGAAGAGAAAGATCGAAAATCAAACAATTGTTGGGTCGCATACAAACTCACTCTGGAAATTGGGGCGTGTGTTGATTAACGGGACGTTGGGGAAGAACATATACACTTACATGCGTGAATGCACAAAACAAATAATTTCAATCCTAAGGAAAAATAAAATCGAATATGAAGAGAGAGAAGAGAGAGATCGAAAATCAAACAAATGTGACTCCCGCTTGGTCGCATACAAACTATGGAATTCCAAATCTCCCATTCTCGTAAATACAAAAACCCTAGAAATTCAAATCGAGGTGTTTCACCTGATATGATATGCAGAGAGAGAAGAGAAAGATCGGAAATCAAACAACTGCTGGGTCGCATACAAACTCACTCTGGAAATTGGGGCGTATGTTGATAAATGGGACGTTGGGGAAGAACAGATACACTTACATGCGTGAATGCACAAAACAAATAATTTCAATCCTAAGGAAAAATCAAATCGAATATGAAGAGAGAGAAGAGTGAGATCGAAAATCAAACAAATGTGATTCCCGCTTGGTCGCATACAAACTATGGAATTCCAAATCTCAAGTTCACGTAAATACAAAAACCCTAGAAATTCAAATCGAGGTGTTTCACCTGTTATGATATGCAGAGAGAGAAGAGAAAGATCGAAAATCAAACAATTGCTTGGTCGCATACAAACTCACTCTGGAAATTGGGACGTGTGTTGGTTAACGGGACGTTGGGGAAAAACAGATACACTTACATGCGTGAATGCACAAAACAAATAATTTCAATCCTAAGGAAAAATCAAATCGAATAAGAAGAGAGAGAAGAGATAGATCGAAAATCAAACAAATGTGACTCCCACTTGGTCGTATACAAACTATGGAATTCCAAATCTCCCGTTCTCGTAAATACAAAAACCCTAGAAATTCAAATCTAGGTGTTTCACCTGATATGATATGCAGAGAGAGAAGAGAAAGATCGAAAATCAAACAATTGTTGGGTCGCATACAAACTCACTCTGGAAATTGGGCGTGTGTTGATTAACGGGACGTTGGGGAAGAACATATACACTTACATGCGTGAATGCACAAAACAAATAATTTCAATCCTAAGGAAAAATAAAATCGAATATGAAGAGAGAGAAGAGAGAGATCGAAAATCAAACAAATGTGACTCCCGCTTGGTCGCATACAAACTATGGAATTCCAAATCTCCCATTCTCGTAAATACAAAAACCCTAGAAATTCAAATCGAGGTGTTTCACGTGATATGATATGCAGAGAGAGAAGAGAAAGATCGAGAATCAAACAACTGTTGGGTCGCATACAAACTCACTCTGGAAATTGGGGCGTGTGTTGATTAACGGTACGTTGGGGAAGAACATATACACATACATGCGTGAATGCACAAAACAAATAATTTCAATCCTAAAGAAAAATAAAATCGAATATGAAGAGAAAGAAGAGAGAGATCGAAAATCAAACAAATGTGACTCCCGCTTGGACGCATACAAACTATGGAATTCCAAATCTCCCATTCTCGTAAATACAAAAACCGTAGAAATTCAAATCGAGGTGTTTCACCTGATATAATATGCAGAGAGAGAAGAGAATGATCGAAAATCAAACAACTGCTTGGTCGCATACAAACTCACTCTGGAAATTGGGCCGTGTGTTGATTAACGGGACGTTGGGGAAGAACCGATACACTTACATGCGTGAATGCACAAAACAAATAATTTAATCCTAAGGAAAAATCAAATCGAATATGAAGAGAGAGAAGAGAGAGATCGAAAATCAAACAAATGTGACTCCCGATTGGTCGCTTACAAACTATGGAATTCCAAATCTCCCAATATCGTAAATACAAAAACCCTAGAAATTCAAATCGAGGTGTTTCACCTGATATGATATGCAGAGAGAGAAGAGAAAGATCGAAAATCAAACAACTGCTTGGTCGCATACAAACTCACTCTGGAAATTGGGGCGTGTGTTGATTAACGGGACGTTGAGTATTGCTCTGCTCAGGGTGTTGATTAACAAGGCTTAAAATTTTCCGAATGTTTTATCGAATAAATAAATTGTAGGGTGCCTGGGAGCTTGGGAAATGTTTAGACAGAATAATTTGAATGAATAAACGAGAGACTGAGATTTCAAGCAACGGTGTAGGTAAAAAATTACCAAATTACAAAATATAACATTGAAATATTTGATGTTATATACTTCTTCCGTCCAATTCAAAGGTATTCTTTATGCACATGAATTAAGGACTATTATTATTATTATTATTATTATTATTATTATTATGCATAATAGAGGGGAGTGATGGACATATTATGTACTTTTTTAAGCGGATGCTAAAAATATTAAAATGAAGAATTAAGAAGTATTAATATTATTATTATGCATGATAGAGGGAAGTGATGGCATATTGTGTACTTTTTTATTTAAGCGGATGCTAAAAATATTAAAATAAATAAACGGGGGAATATTTAAAAATAGATATAGATTAAATTAAAATATATTAATTGATGGAGTTTATCAATTTAAATTTAGTATGTTAATTGACAATCTATTGAATATGTCAAAAATATTTTCTATATTTATTAAATTGATATTGGTAATCAATAAATACTCTATAAATAAAATATTATTTGTATAAGTAGGATTCATGAAATCAAAAGTATTATTATTACTAAATTTAATAAAATTAAAAAGATGAAAAATTTTGAAACAAAACTAGTTATTATTATTATTTAAGGAGAAGACAATCTTTTATAAGAAAGTACTTATGTGTAATACAATTTGTAAGAATGTATGATTGTTAATATAGGAAAAATATATTTATTGGTATGTAAATATGTTATTCAAGTACCCCGTTTCAGACAAAAGTCTCAATTTCGTGTAAATTAAAGAATATTATTTTATGTGTGTTTCAGACAAAAGTCCCAATTTCTTTTTGTGTGTAAATTAAAAAATATTATTTTATGTGTATTTATATTAGTAGTGAGTGGTGTGAGGCCTTTTTATTAAAAAGGGAAAAATAGAAATCTTTGAGTGGAACACCCAATATAGTAAAATTTAATCTTTTGGTGAGAGTGAGAAAGAGTATTATAAATGATTTTAAAATATTATTACAACATATATAATTAAATACTAAAATATTTTAATTGTCAATAAACATTCGTTTTGTATAATACTAAATATATACTCACAAATTGTTTCACATATATCCCTCTCACAAGAAAGTGATCCCAAGAAGAATTTTGTAGGCTCAACGATAGAACATGAGATCTCATAGAAAAGTCATTCCAATATATATAGTAGGATCATGAAAGTGTAGAATGATTGGTTTGGTATTAACTGAGCAAGAATAAGCTACCACTTGAAACGAAAAACAAGGCTACGTGGATCATCAAAAATGAGGAATATTCCTGCTTCCTATTTCCAAATAAAAGAGTAGGACATTAACTCAACAGGTGACCCCATTAATCATCTCCATTTCTGATTGAACTATCAGTCCCTGTCTGCTTTACAAATTGTCCTCGAACACGGGGTCTCTGTTCTGCCAATTTCTTTCTGTTTTGGTATCGTACCTGCGCCAAGGGGCAGGAACAGAAAGAGAGAATTTTCCAACCGTTAGCAAGAACAAACTCACATGCATTTGCTAGTTTAACAAAACAGCTAATCAGAACATGTAAAGATCGAGTTTACCCTTAATGAAACCTTAAAACATTATCCTATATATCCTTGTTTCACTGTATAAGTAAACCTATACAGTAAATTTAATCTTTAAATTCCAAAAACAAGCAACATATTACTCTGTTCTAAACAAACGTAACCTTGCTCCATGACTAGATCAAAATCATAGCTCAACACCATTTCCTAAGCTCATTGAATGGTAAACATGCACACAGAATTAACTAATGTCACACTACCACTGTAAGGATTGAAAGCCATTCTGATCTCTAATAATCGAACAGAAATTTTGAAATGGAATTCTCGAATGTAATCACAGAAATAGCAAAGATGTTATATGATCACGATGTAAATTAGAAAAATGAGCTAAGAAAGAACCATAAAACTAAATTATATATATAAAAAAAAAAAAAAAACCATGTTAATCTTAAGAGGTTCCATGATCACTAGAAGCCAAATCAAAGTTAACATTGTCAAACATAAGTCTGTCTCATCTATGCATATTTTTAGACACCACCAACTTTTTTTAACTAACTTATATACTCCAGTATTTTTATTGTAGGAATATGCAGGTGCCAGGCAGTTTGTTTTGAGAAAAATCAACAAAATCATGGAATTGAAAGGCACGATCAAATTTGCTACCTTTTTCTTAAAGCATCTATCCTTCCTCTTCTGACGGAATTTGATGAGGGCAGCTTCTCGTTGAGCAAGTTTGTTTTCATTCATTTTATTTCCACTGCCACTCGCATCTCTGCTTCCACTTTTTCCAGCTTGACCGACATCACTTTCTGCATTATTTCCCGCAGCATTAAAGGCAGTGCTGCTTCCATTCTGTCCATTACTTCCATGATTACTTCCCGAGGCGCTTCTGTTCAAACAAGAGTTTTTGGGATTACCATCCGCTGGCCCACCTATAACATTTGTTGATCCACACTGAGGAGCATCTACTGCCAATTTCTTTAAGGATGCTTCGTCATGGTTCGGTGATGGTTGATTTTCAATGTGGAAATGGTGGTGGTTGATATAGTTTTGGTGATGAGGGTGCTGAACTTGGAGTTCCTGGTATGACACTCTGGACAAGTCTGCAGATTGCATTCCATTAGGCATGAGACTGACTTGCTGTTGACTGTACTTCAAGTCATTTTTTACAGGTCTGAAAGCTGAAGGGTGTAAGCCGTTAATTGCCGATGTTGCTTCAGATTTATCTTTAGGTCGCTTATTGGTGGTAGAGCCCATATCTATGTTATTATTGCTGACTCCATTTGAATTTTGATATGCGATCTGATCAGTTGAATATACTTGTATATCACCAGTGGACTCTCTTTTTGCAATCTCAGTATTATTGTCAAGACCAGAACTGCTGCCTGTTGTTCCATTTGGAGGAGCCTTAAAAACGTTTGTGCATGTATTGTACCTGCATTGTGCAATAAGAACCAATTAACACAGACTACCAGATCGATTGTACCAGTGACAATAACCTACTTCTACGTGAACAAGAAAATAAAGTTCGCTAAGTTATATTTGATTCTCTTACAAACCTTGAGAAGGCTGATTGCTCAGAACGTCGCAAGACATAACGATCATCTAGAACAGACCTCCCTGAGTCCTGAACTCCTCTAAGTCGCTTTAAGCTAAGCTCGAAATTTGGCTCTTTAACATCATCAGTTGCATTATTAATGATGTCTATTTTATTCTCAGCTTCTCTAGTAGACTCTGATTCTCTACCAATGGGATTGGCATGTACATCCACATGATTTTCACATTTAGGTACAAAATTTCTATGCATGATTGTTTCCATATCATTGCCCTTACCAACATCATCTGCAGTTAAATAACGCTTTCTAGGTTAGGCAAAGAAGAGGAAATGAACAAGAGCAGAAAGTTGGTCGACTATAATACCAAGCTGTTTTTGTACATGACCTTCCCTTGCCATGCTAATTTGAACCTTTTTGTTATCAGAATGGTCAGCATTTGAACGAATAACTTGAGCACACGTACTGTCTGGACACTCAGCAACTTGATCCAATGGAGATAAAGCTAGCGAGCTTTCAACTTCAACAGCTTCCTTGGTCCAGGAACTCTGTGAAACAAAAATAGTTGCATGTGTCTAAACAAAAACCTCATTCATAACTTGGGCACTTGAGGAAAATTTTCCACGTAATATGACAGTGAAAAAACCAAGCATTTATCTGTTATGAGGCGTTCCATAAATGGAACATTACTGTGTTTGGTCAAGTATTTATGTTCTCATTGCTTTTATTGTCTTCTTAATAAGTATTTTCCGTATTTCTCCACTTCCATGTGAGTTAATGATTCCCAAATTTCTAAACATTCCACTGGAGCATTAAAAGGTCTCCTGTGCCCACATGCAAACCACCGTAGGCGTGTTTCTTCAATAATTTGTCCATCAGAGCTACACTATTCTGTTTTATGCATTTATTACTCATTATAATTAATCTAATGCGATGCAGAATCCATCACAAACTGCAACCCTTTTTTTTTGTTAATGACCATATTTGGTCACTTAAAAATCTAATCCCTCATGAGCAGGTCAAATCAATAGTCACCAACCAATGGGAAGGCACATAAAATCAATAGATGCATAAACACGAGAACCACAACCACACTCAGATATAGTGGACACTAAAAAGCAGGACAAGCAAATAATGCAAAAGGGAAAAAGAAAGTTATTCAAATTTAATGTCTAAAATATGCTATTTTAGAACTTTTAGGGGCATTTGTTTTATAGTATGGGATCCCCACTTGCTAGAAAGGGAAACGAATACCTTAATAATGGGCGCCTTAACTGGAAAATGGATACCTTAATAGCGAATGGAGGGAGTATATTGATCCTTGTGGTAATTAATAAGACAAGCTTGTAGCGGGTCGATGAAAGCTCAAGTGTTCTAAAGACAACCTCAAGCAATTAGCAAAGTATTCAAATCTTCCAAGCTTCTAAAGAAAAATTAATTATATGCATATTATATACGAGCATTAATGGATATTTTAAAGATAAATATAGTCCTAGGTAAATAATTCTTTTCATAAAAAAATTGAAATAATAATTATGATACTGTATCATTGTAAGAAATGACAATAGCAAGAATGATACTAAAAGCAGATAATCATTTTGGAAGATGTTCAACATAAATTCATACATCAGCAGGTTTTTTTCAAGGGGACACACCTATAGATATGCTTGAGAGATTAACTAAGATATATTTGGAGTTTAATTTTAGAGTCGAACTGCAATGCACCGGGTGCACCTGAATAACCTAAATCATTAGATCATGTTTATATTTAATCCTAACCCCTAAATAAGATAAAATAATTAAAAATAAAAACACTAACTACCCACTACATCACTACATTACCCTATAAAATCTTCGGTGCACCACAGAATAACCCTCAATTTTAAAGTATTAATCACACTTGAGCCAAATTAAAAGATAAATGAGCTTGAATTTCTGCAATAAATCTCCAGCAGAGGCCTAATTTAGAGGCTCGAGTGAGCGCAACTAGTAAGGAGCCTGAATAAAGAATGAAATGAGCACTTGGTTTGAAATTTGATGCCAAACATGAGCACTGTATCCTAATAGTTAAATAACTAGTGTATAACAAATATCTTTATTCTAAAATGGAACTCAAATTTCTAAATAACATGTGCCATTACACTGCTATCTAAACCACTCCGTGAGAAACTAGGCTTACACAGCTTTTGTTCTTTCCACTCTGATCCACCTTCTCTCTATGCTGAAGGGAGTGAATCTGAATAGGGTGAGTGAAATGATAAAAGATTATGATCAGCTGATCCTTCAAGATCTTTTGCGGTTAAATCTTTTCAAGCCTCTTTTTGCTCTGTCAACAATTCCTCTTCTTTCACCTGGTCTAAACATATCTGAAAATTCCGATTCCTGGGAAAGTTTTTTTTTTTTTTTTTTTTTTTTGTGGTTGGTAGTTTTGGGGTGAGCGCCTATATGTGACATGTAATAGACTAAAGAGACCGTTCTCATACATATTCCTATCATCAAAGTGGTGTGTTTTATGCAGGTGCCACTCAAAAGGCTTCTAACCATTTGTTCATCCATTGTCCTTTTTCTCATCATTTATAGTAGTACAGGGCAGCAGGAAAGGTGGGGTTTCATTCAGTTCCTTCTTTGAAAGTTTTGGATCTTTTACAGTTGGATTTTGGGCATCCCCTAGTAAAATTTTGTGGAGAACTATTGTTCCACATGTCTTCTGGTTTACTTGGCTTGAAAGAAACATGAGATTCTACAGTAATTGTTCTGAAAATTTTGAGGATGTTTGGGGGAGAATTAAGCATAGGTTCAACCTATGTGTGTCTTACCATGAACTATTCAAGTAATTTTCTGTTTCGGATTTAGGCAGAGATCAGAGTATACCTAGGTAATCTCGGATCTAAAAGTACCCTTTGGGGACTGCTCCTTCGTCGTTGAAATTAGTAATAAAATATTTGTTTCCTTCCAAAATAAAAATCCACTTATAAACAACATTACTAATATTGAGAGCCAGAGTAATTTTCTCTAGCCATGATGTAACAGTTTTCCATTTATGGATACGTAGCACACATCATAAGTGAAATGAGATAAATTTCAAATGCTGGAAAACTAAAATCTGCAGAAATTCATGCATGCTGCACTAACCCTGGTATGAAGAAGCTAGTAAAATACTTCAAGGAGCATAACGAGGGATATATGAGTAGGTAAACCATAAAGGAGAGATGAACAACCTGTGCCCCAATGCCATCATCACTTCCATCTCCAACATTTAAGCCATTGCTCTCATCATTTTCATCGTCATCACTAGCACTGTTGACTGATTTCTCACTATTTTTTGATTTCACAGATTTTTGAGTCTGTGTACCACTTTCACTTCCACTACCGCTAGACTGAAAAGCAAGAGGAAGAATGAGAACATGACAAAAGACCAAATCCAATCAAAAGAGCCACAAAATCCATTTATATCCTGCCACTTAAACCTATATGTTTGTTTGTTCAATCAAGGGGAAACAGCTTAAATTTGACTAATGTCTTATCATCTATTCAATATGCCCAATAATCAGAAAATTCTCAATTATTAGTGAAAGGATAAGTAAAAAAAATAGGCTATCCAGATGCCAACACCATTGGATATGCCACGTAAGTAGAGATTGACATATTATTAGGTAAAAGAAATTTCAAAAAGGGAAATCCAGACTTTCATGCATAACAGTTTTAGTCAGCAAACAGAAACCAAAACAACAAGCTAGTAGAGTCCAATCAACTTTGAGGTGGATAAGGATATGATTCAGCAGAGCATGTGATAAATCCATCAACATGCAAGTTACAGGTAAGATTACCCCACGCGGGTAAAGTTATGATGACTCACGCTGTGGCATCTCCTCCAAACATGCTGCCAAAGGTTCTTAAGCTCATTCTTTCTTATAGGCTTAACCAAGAAGTCAACTGCTCCTTTCGAGAGACACTTAAAAACTACGCCCATTGAATCATGAGATGACATCACTGCACATAGATCCCATACAACTTCAGGGTTGATGAATCTATATTGTGATGAAACTTGTTGCATGTAGATAATTACTTACTAATCACAGGAATATTCTTGCGAGTTTTGTGGTTCATAATCTTGCATAGAAGCCCTACTCCAGATAAACATGGCATGACTACCTCAGTTAGGACAATGTCGATATGGATATTTAAATCTTCCAAAACCTTCCATGCTTGCAGTCCATTAGCTGCATCTATAACTGCATTGACCAGGCAGCTGAAGTTAGATACATCTGATAGAATATGATTAAATATGCACAAAAAAAGATTACTAATAGTGGTATCACCGCTGGACAATACCATTCTAGATTTTTATTAGTTAAGGCAAAAACCAAAAGTGAATAAGATGAGGAATGAAAGAAAAGAGTACGATGATGTTTCTACACTCCTGATCTAAAAGCATATTTCACAGCATCAAAACCCCACCACCACACATAAAGCTATATCAGAAACCTAACAAAAAAAAAACATCAGAACTCTGATATTTTGGTAGCATCATAATATGAGCATAGAAAGGAAGAGGGTTTCGGCAGTTCCTTGGCTAAGACTGTCAGATGATGCAAAAAAGATCAATGATGTTCATGTAAGATCTAACATGGTACCCTGTGTCTATCCACCAACAATACTACTCAGTTTGTGGCGCACGTAATGTATTAAAGGGTGTCTAATTGTTGGAATTTTGAAGCAGGAAACAGAAAAATGTTTAAACCAATTGTTTTGGTAACAGATTGTCCTTGAAATTCCATATATTATGCCAAGTATTTCAGAAAATGCAATGAGTGGAAAAAGTGTATGGATTCCAGTTCACATGGATAAGCAGAAATCAAAGATGATAAAATTGATCATCAACAGCAACAAAAACACCTAAATAATTACTCCACCATCATATAGGTGTAATATTGAACTGGAAACTAAGAAAAAAATGCACACATATACATTTCACACACACACACACACACACACACACATACATACATATATACATACATACATATAATTTGACATTGCCTAAAATTTTCTACCTTCATAATTGCAGTTCCGGAGCAGAGCAGTGACAACTTGTCGCGTAGAATTGTCATTTTCCACCAGCAAGACTCTAATGGTTCTCACATGAAGGAACCTCTCCCAGCAAACCCCTGTTCCCGGAGTCTGCTGCTGCTGTTGCTGCACTTGAAAAATACTCGAACCTTGGAACCCACTAGAAGCTCCATGATTTTCAAGTTGCTTAGCTGCTTCAACCTTCAACACACTGACCTGCACAGAACTCCGTCTCTCGCCCAACACTCCATCTTCAGTGCCCTCGTCTTCACCTCGTGACTCATTTTCTTCGTTGGCATCAATATTCATCGAAATACTCCCTGCAAACTAGATTCAAAGACAGTATTGCACCTCTTTCTCAAAGAACCTCGGCTAAACCTTTGTCAAAGAAAACAAACAGCACAAAGCTAGCAGCAGTATTAGCTTCTTTCATCAGGGATCCAAATCCTACATTACAGAACCATTCTAATTCACCACGAAAATTGTCAAACAATGAACAGAGTAACCCCAAAAAAAGTTTAAGCATAACTAGATAAATAACTCTTTACATTCACTCCCAAAATCCGATCCAAAGTGTCTTGGACCTGTTCGGTTAAAGACTCCTCAAATCCATGGTCGTGCTCACTACATACCCTGCAGACAACAGAACAGAGCATCAAGGCCAAGCACACAAACCCTAGTCTTACCACCTAAGAAACAACTCCTCTATCACCAATCACAAACTCGCAATATTAACCCCAACACATACACCTTAAATCATCAATTGTTATTACAACCTTCGTCAGCCATCCGCAAAAATAGAGAAATCCCTAGCAATTGATAATACTCAGTGCATCCACAGCCAATAAGAACATAATTTTCCAGTGAAATAAACAAAAAACTTAACTGTTACAAATCATCACCTCAGAAGCTAGTAATTTAGGCCGAATCTATAGTCAAAAGCTTTCAAAATTCGCCTACATAAATGAAGGAAATAAAAAACAGAGGAACAGAGCAAAATCCAAAAAAACAAATCCTGCAACAAGAAAAATGCAGATAATTAAAAGGTGATGAAACAGATATCAGGATTTTGGATTCAAAATTTAGATAAGGCTTATCGAGTATACTTTATTTCTTTTTAGGGGTTCTTTTTTCTTCTGTGCTTCTGGGGAAAAATTAAGACAGCGATTTTTAAGGAACGAAGTTATACTGAAATGCTTCGGGGGACGATGACGTGTAAAATTTGCAGGCTCCAAGGACGACACGTCGGACGGTGGAGGGCCACGTCTGCGGGATCGGGTGACGTGTCGGATGAGGTGGACAAAATCTAAAGGCGAGAGATCTGGGGCTTTGGGCCAAATCAAAAACAGATTCGGAGCCTCTAAATGAGGGAACACCTGGCGGGTCGCTTCTTGAAAATATCTCAATTCTCTGGGCAGGAAAACGCCGCTATAACGCCCGTTAATTCCTTTGCGCCTACTCCTGAAAGAAATGCCTCCATGCCGTCACGCCGTTAGTTGTTTTTTTAGTATTTTGACCGGCTTCGCATGTGATAGAAAGACATTAATACCCCAATTATTTCTTGTTTGGATTTAGAACACTCAATAATACGTACTCCTACTACTCCCTCTGTCTAGGGATGGCAGGAATTTTCGAATAACCTATCTATCCGAATCCTAATAGTAAGGTATGGATAATTGTAAATGAATTTGGGATGAGTACTAGTAGTTGTGAAAAATACCATTAAAATTTGAGACGGGTACGAGTAATGCCTCAAATATTCGCGGATACTCTGATTATATATATATATATATATATATATATATATATATATATATATATATATATATATATATATATATATATATATATATATAAATTTTATATATTATACTCCATCTATCCACTTCAAATGTATCAATTTTCTCTATTTAGTAAAAAAAGTACACAATATGACGCATCACTTCCATCTAGACAACTATTCACATTACCTATAATAATAATATTCTTTAATCCACGTGCAAAAAGCAAATAAAGACCTTAGAATTGTCCATGTGCAAACAGCAAACGGTTACCTTTCAAGTGGTCAGAGGGAGTATAATTTATATATGATAAGATTTTTTATATATTTAATTAATAGTTATAATTTTTATTTAATCATATTTATTAAATATTTATTTAAAATAATATAATTTATATTATATTTATTTTATATTTAATTAATAATAATGTAATTCTTATTATTATACTTATTTAGACAATAAAAAATATAAATATATATAAAATAAATGAATATTAAACGGGTATGGGTACCCGCGAGAATTGATAAACGGTAATGGGACGGGTATGGGTACCATAATAAATTTTTTAAATGGGACAAATACGGATACGAGTAGTTAATTTTTAATCGGATACGGGTACGGGTACCCTCAAAATAAGCGGGTACCGGTGCCATTCCTACCTCCGTCCCGGAGAAGTTAGCAAATTTTTTTTGGCACGGAGATTAAAGAGTATAATAATTTAAGAGTTAATTGCATAAAAGTCCTTGAAATTTCAACTCATTACAAATTAATCCCGACTTTTATGAAATTGCAAATAAAATTTGTCCGACTGTTGACATGGCATATGGGCCTCCACTTGAGCATTTGAAACGGCGTCGTTTCATCCCCAAAATTAAAACACAAATCCTAATTAGTTGAACCATAAACCACGTATCCATCAGAGAAATTGAATTCATCTTCTCAACCTCTTCACAGATCCTAATTAGTTGATGTGGGAGGCTTCTAGAAATTGAATTCATCTGTCTGTATCAAACAACAACTTCTTCTCAACCTTGAATCAAGCTCTGTCGTACTCTCCGGAGGACGGCGAGTTCAGATCTGACGTGGCGCCGTTCTGCAATCCAATCTTGAACCACACCGCCTGGCCGAACTTCACTCCGTTGTGGGACAGCAGCTCCTGGAAGACGCATCCGAGAGCTTCGGGCATGGCCCATTCGAGAGTCCGGCGGTGTCCAGTCGCTAGGGAACTCGCCAATGAGGTAGATCGGGGGCTCGCCAGAGAATGGGCCCAGGTACTTGACACGGTGAAGGCCGTACCAGGGGCTGCCGGAGGAGATGGACTTGGAGGCGGTCTTCCTCATGGAAACTCTATCGTTGCCAGATGAGGGGTGGAGGGAGAGAACTTCACTGCCAAGTTGATGAAGGATGGGTGAAGAAATCCATTGAAGGTTGCGGCCATTGATGGAATGGAAGGGAAGATCAGTAGTGTAGTTTAGTTGCAGGGTTTGGGTTCAATTAATTAAATTTGCATTTTAATTGGGGGAAGAAAGAAGAAACGACGTCGTTTCAAGGCCCAAGTGGAGGCCCATATGCCACATCAACAGTCGGACAGCTGAAGTCTGCCCGACGGGTGGGTGCGAATTGCACCAACATAAAAGGTCATGATTTTATTTGTAATTTCATAAAAGTTGGGATTAATTTGCAGTGGGTTGAAAGTTCAGGGTTTTTTACGTAATTAACCCATAATTTAATCTAAAGTGAGGTGAGAGAAATAATATTTAATATGTAGTGGTAGTTATAATAGAGATGATATGTGGACTCCATAAGAATAAATTAATTGTTTTTGTTTCATGTATTAAAAAGAAAATGTGTCAATTTTAATGGGACAAATAAAAAAGGAAAATATGTCAACTTATTTGGGAGAGAGGGAGTATATAAAACAACATTTTGAGTTTTGAGTCTTAATTAATATACCGAGGTACTGATGCATAAATTAGCATCATATAAGTTACGTTAAGACTTGGATAACAGTCTCACACATTCTAATTCTCGAAATTATTTATTTATTATTCCAATTAAATTATTTTAAGGGTCATATTTAATTATTATTATTAAACAAAAAAATTAATTAGAAAATAAATTAATTAAACCTTTTTTATATATTTTTTATTTAAAATGTAATAATTTAAATTTGTCATTCATTAAATTATTTTTTAAGATAAATATTAAAAGTTTATAAAAAAAGCAATAATATTTTTAAAAACTAGTGCTAGTGTATATTTCTAAAAATGATACTGATCAAATAAAGTGATAATTTTCTATTTAAATTATGTCATGAATAATATATAACGGCAAAGAATTATGACAGACCGTTTTACGGAATAGCATGATAAGAATAAAATGTGATAATCTTTATTATGAAAAGTGATAATAATATTGTGAATTATTTTGTGAACAATTTATGAGGTAAATAAAAAGTGATTGCAAAGAAAAATTATACTCTTTTTTTTTACTATAAGTTTAATTAAGTTAATGATAAATTGTTTAATATTGAAGAACTCCCATTGATACTAATTTTTATGGGTGAAGCTCCAATAGTCGAAGAAGAAGAAAAATGCACACTAATTAAAATTAAAATGGTAAAATCTATACTATATGTTATTGCATAATTTAAGGAATATTATTTTCTGTTAAAAAAAAAAAAAAAAAAAGAGTGCTTACAGTTAATTACTTGAACATAAGAACTTGTAATATGTGTAAAGAAAATACATGCATTATACGTAAGAATAATTTATCCAGTTATATGTAACTTTTTGTTTAAAAAATTATTATTATTATTATTATTATAGTCCCGCGAAGTTGTAATATTCTAAGGTCTGAATCCATGTCGTAGAGGTGGCCATGGTTTCCTTTATAATTAGACAAAGCTTGAAAACTAAAAAGTGCCAATAGAACAAGAAAAAGAGCATAATAAGGAACTAAAAAGTGAAAGGTAAGAATAGACACCGGGAGTGAGGATACTGTCACGTATAAATGTTTCATCAATAAATAAATAAATATTGTGATGCTATAAAAAGAGTGAGAGATATAAAATAAATATATAAATGTAAAAAATAAATAAATAAATAAATAAATAAATAAATAAAACTAGTACTCCCAGCTCCTTGCACACGAAATATCCTCATTTGTTTTTTTAGAAGTATTATTATTTTATTATAGTGGGTAATTATAGTGACACTACTTTTACTAAAAAAGAAATATACTATAGGAGTATACTTTAGTTAATATTTCTTTTAGAGTTGTGTGGGGTTTAAAAATTATGCACAGTGATTGTATGTTTATTTTGGATTTTTGATAAGATATGTTTTAATTTTATATCAAATTAATAGACAAAAATGTATTAATTTATGAAAAAAATTGACAAGAGAGGAAAGATAAAGAGAGATAGTATATAAATATATATTACTCGTTAATGTAGTGGGTTAAATAATATAATATTATTTTAATGTTTAATGTATAATTGTATTAGTATGGAACATTGGCCGCATGTGTAGTAAATTGAGTATAATAATAGTTTTTGTGAGTCACATAAAAAAATGAATATTTTGTATTTGGATAGACCAAGATGACAAAATGATTACTTTTGATAGGCAAAAAAAGATATGGAAATAATATTTTGTATTTGGATAGACCAAGATGACAAAATGATTACTTTTGATAGGAAAAAAAAGATATGGAAACATGAGGTTTGTATTATAAGTGAGGCTCTTGTGCCCCATCACATGGGAACACGGTGTATCCCCAAAGTCACAGGAGTTTTTGCATCGTATTATTGCGATATTAGAAGAGTTTAAGTATTATGAGTTGTTTTCATTTATCGAGTAGAGAAATAATACGTGTATTCATAAGAGGAACAAGTAGTATACTAAAAAATATTATAAGAGTATAAAACAGTTAACTTTGACTAGTATTTTCCCAATGACACATTGCAGATACTGGTGCAAAAAACGATGTATACTAAAGAGTAGAAGGCAGCTAAAGAACTGAATTAATCGCATAAGAAATCGCTGGGAAGATTTCCAGATGATATCATCTCATTCATCCTCTCTCTCAGGAGGAACACCACACGGCAAAAGCATTTTCTGTAGATATCAAATACTACTGTGTTAGAAACTTATATATATAATCACAAGGCTATACTATATTGCAAGCAAAATGGAGGAACAAGCCAATTTTTAAGCAAGTGTCTATGAATGGCTGTAACAATTGATGGTTGTGTGGAATTATATGATAAGAGATGGTTAACAAAATGTAACACAAATATTAGAACGGTGCCGAACCAGAAATTTTGTTAATGCAATTTTGGAGACTGAAACTTGTACTTCACTTTGATGTGTTGCCAACAAATCAGAAAAAAAATTGAAAATTTGACATGCCTTTGTATCCACTGACCATCGGCAGAATAGTTAAGCTTTTGCTGACATTGTCTCCACATCAAATATACATGAACAAAATGCTCCTATATAAAAATGTTGCTGTTGCCAAGTATACAAGAAGGACCAAATTCGACCAACTTTCTAGCACACACCACCAGTGTTTAAATGTTTTGATCTTTTCATAAATACACAGTGCAACAAAGCCGAAAAATGATGAGCTGATATTTTGCATTTGTTTATACTTCTATTCACAACAACAATACCAGCTGAAACAATATATGGAGTAGCATTTACTCTGCTCATTTCCACCACCAGACCTTAACTATTGACTGAAGCATGAACCTAATGGAATTTACAAGTTTTGGTTGGTTAAATTACGTGATTTGTCAAAGAGTAATAAAATCTTTAATTTTTATTTTCAATGATGGAAACAGTTCGTATCGTTGTACCCCATGCTAAGTGGAGTTGAAACTGGTAGCGTAAAGAATTTGTAATGATTAAGTATCAGCTTTGATTTATTATGCAAGTGAGAGAATGTGGAATTTTGGGAGGATCAACGTGCACCATGACATTATTTCAGGGTGGTTTAATAATACCAAAAAAAGCGTGTCCAGGATAAATAAAATAAAACTAGACCTGCAACAGTATATATCGGTGATACACAAAATGAATAGAAGGGCAAAGTAAAGTAAACGCAATAGCAAAATATTCAACATATTGCTATTGATTTCAACATCTTTCAATCAAGCTGACAATTAGCTCACCTATATTCTTTAGAATTCCCAGTGAACTCTTGAATCTATTCATTGTTGCTGCTTCAATTATTACTCATTTGATTTGGTTTCTATAATGCCCTACTTATTAAAATGTTTAATTAAGAGCATTTTGAACACATCTATGTCAAATTTAATCAACTCATGACAGTCCTATTAACTTAACTGCTATCTCCCAACACCAAAAGAACCTGACAAAATTTACCAAGTTTGACAAGAAATGGAGTATCATCAATCAAATGACACTATTCACATCTATTTGCAAAATCATTCAGCTAACCTAGATTCTGAATTAATAAGCAATGTCCTTCATGGAAACAAAAGAATAAAAAGACGAGCAAAACCCATCAATTCAAAAATCTAGAAGGAGACAACAACACAATGAATAAATAAAATAAAAATAAATAAATAACAAAGTGTGCATAAGTAACAAAGCAAGAACAAGAATTAGACACAAGTTAGTTCCAGAAAAGAATATCAAATTGGAAAACACAGGGAATAAAAGGAAGGGGAAATTCAGAAAAGGGGTAAAGTAAAAACCTGCATAAAATTGTAGCGTTCTCTTCCAATGGACATTCTCTGCCACAGCAAAGTAGGCCAGAACCAGATAATGTCCAACATACGAAGCGTAACTATCTCGGTGGGTATTCACAGCCCATTCACTAAGAAAATTGAAAAAAAAAATTAAAAAAAATAAAGAAAACCTAATCGATCCCCAAAAAAAAGTTGATTCTCCAGAATTTCGTTAGAGAACATACAATCGAGTCAAATCAGCATGCCCCGTACCCACATACTTAGCTTGCAAGTGCTCGAACTGAGAGTTTATATTAAACCTGTCGCTGGCCTGCATTACAACAACATCCAAACTCGCATTAACGAATTTCTAATTCGAAGGGATGACTATAACTTGAACATTAACGAATTGAAAAGAGAAAGAATAAAAGAGAAGTAGTTATAGATTAGGGTTTAAGTAGGGTTATTAGATTAACCTGCATATTGGAGTATAGGTGGAGTTGAAGGAAGAGAGGGACGACTGATAAGGGCGGAGCTGTTGGAGCCTGAAAGGTCGAAAGAACTTCTATAGCGCCAAAAAAGAAAACCATTAATTTTTTTTATCACAATAAAATTTAAGGGTTATTATCATTGGTGGATCAAGGAAATTTTTTTTGGTACGACATGTAATTATAAAAATATTACTCCCTTCCTCCGTATACGTAACACATGTTTTTTATGCAAAGATTAAGAAAAATTAATTTTTATGGTTAAAGTTGCTTAGATGTGAGTAAAAAATGAGTATATTTAGATAATTTAATGAAAATATTGTACACAATTATTGAGATATATGTAAAAAATGAATATTATTGAGATGCATTTCGTACATTTTTAGAAATGTACATTTGAATTGAGGCGAATCAAAAGAAAAGTGTGAAGTAATTAGAGAGATGAAGGGAATATTTGATATTCAAAATCGTATAATAAATAAATAACACTCTAAAATTATAAATATTGTGACACCGTCTAATTTTTATTTGTAAAAAGCAATGTAAGACATTATTATCATGAATTTATAGTGTAAATTTATTAAAATAGTAATGAATTGTGTATAAATTTGTATTAATTAAATAATTTGGGGTACAAATTAATAAATATACAAATATTTATACATACAAATATATATAAAAAATTAAAAAAAAATTAGGTGGGGGGGGGGGATTGGGGGTACAGTTGTACCCATTATACCCCTTGTATCCGCCACTGGTTATTATAAAGCCAAAGGTTTAAAACAGTGTTTTCGTAACCGGACTGGAGACTAAACTGGTGTATGCAGTGGTTCGAGGTTCAACCGGTCGGACCGGTTCAACCGGAAAATTGAATTTTATATATTTTCAATTATATTTTATAATATTACAATTCATTACAAAAATTTTTAATAACCAAAATTATTTTATAAACAAAAAATTCAATTTATATAAAAATATAATTAGATAAAATATTTATAGTTAATAATTCATACTTTATACATATTTTTATATATTCTCAATACCATATTACATAATTTATACTCAAACTGTTATACATATGATGCACCACTCTAGAAAAACCACATAATTTAATTCAAAATTTAAATATTATATTTTAAAATAAATAAAAATAAAAGTGAAATAATATAAAAATATAAAATATAAAAAGAAAATAAAAAAAATTAAAAAATAAAAAATCGGTTGGACCGGTTCAACCGGTTCAATACGGTTCAACTCAAAAAATGGTTTTGTAGGTGTTTTGGACCAGTTTGGAGGCCGATTCCCAGTTGAACTGGTTGAACCGGTCGGTCCAATCGATTTTGAAAATAATTGGTTTAATGGGTAAATATTAGGGTTTAGTGGATAGTTATTGTATAAATTTTAGGTATTTAATTTTATTTAATGGTTAGGATTAAATAAGATTCTGATCTAGCGGTTTAGATTGTTCAGGTGCATCCGATGCATGGACTCAAAATTTAAATATACTATTTGATTTTTTTTATTGCTTTTGTAATTAACTTTTTTTTTTAATTATTGTAGTATTATCTATCTGAAATAGGGTTGGATTTTGATCAATCTTCAAAATTTGGTATACTTTTACTATATGAAATTCTAAACCTTAAACTAATATTGCAAATGACTAAAATATTTATCCACATCTTAATACCCACCCACTTCAATTCCCAATTATACACGCCCTTAAATAACACATTAACTCAACTCAACTCAACATAACCAGCGCTCCAATACAAGCAATCATTCCAACCTCAATCCAAGAGAGAAGGGTTAAAACCTACTTCTCCACAACCTTATTCACGCACCCAAGAGGTTAAAGATATGTGTTATTATGCATTTGATTATTTGAATCGATTATCCAACATAGAATAGAAGAAAGTTCGGCGACCACTCATAGCCGAACAAAACTGTTTACATGTTTTCGAACGATATTGATCGAAAATAATCTTATTATTCGCAAACCCTTGGACGACTCAAAACAGAATTGTTCATTGAACATTTCATACAATTTCATCGAACCAAGGCCGAACGACATCGACATGACTCTAGTGTTGTGATTTTCAATTCCTTGCCTACTATTTTTTCCACAAAACCATCATTTATAACGCTCAATTCATTTTTCATAATACATTTCAACATAGTTGGGCTATATACACCTATTATCTGATTATTAAATCTAAACTCTTTAATCTTAACATATAACACTCCAACATGAAATTTAGGGATAAGCACTAACAAGATAAGGAATGTTGGAACAGTAATACTGAAAAGATGAAAAAAATTAAAAAATCATTGATTTTGTCATTTGTGGTATTGAATGAAGAGGATGATGTTTTGCCAGTTGTGTGAAAAAGATTTGTGATGAATCATAAATGAACAAATTGGTAGGGTACTAGTACTGCAATTTCAAGCCAATAAATAATGGATTAATTTTTGAATAATCAAAGTAAGATTTCATATTCTACATGAATGCAAACATTACAATTTTATTACATCCATCGCACAACCCCCCAGCCAAGTTTATTTAGTGAAAAAAAGAGTCTAATCTATAGGCACCACATGGCTATTTTTACATTTATTTATGAATAATTTCTTATAAAAATCATGGAGTATTACATAAGTGCACATATAAAATCAATGATTAATAATGTAAAATTTGGGCACTAAACTAGTTCATATGACAAAATGTGAAATACACAAACCTACAAAGTCTATGTTGTAGCAAAAACATAATTCAACACCAACCCTGTAAGACTTTGTACAGCCCATAACTTCAACTGAATTTGATCACTACTTCGTTCATAACAATAATCATACATAAATAACAAAAACTAATGCAAATCATCACCTGGAATGCATCATGTCGCTCGTCCAAATCCAGTAATCGATGCCTTTAACAATTAGATTTTTGTCGTTACTAACAAAGATAGTAGAACTTCAAAGGGAGAATGAAATTGTAATAAGGGAACTCATATTCTCCTCCATGTAGTATAAACAACCATCATTAGAAACGAGAAGGCAGTAATTACTTTGCCCTTCTTGATGAGTTGCACTTATGGAAACAGAGTATGGCTGCTCGCCTTTAATAACTCTTCAAATATAACAAAGCCTGGAGACATAATGACCATGGGACGACCTCTAAATTTTCTTGAGCACAATGCTTTTGGCATGAGATGACCCCAACAAAAGGTTTCTTCGTCTAATTGGTGTCAGCTAATCCATGCCTAATATGGTGGTGAGACTTGAGCTTGCGACCAGCTCCCATACAGAGTGTCTTCCTGTAACATGGTAGAGAAACTAAAATCAAGTAAAAGGAGTAGTAAAAAATGCCAACTTTCTTGCTGAGAAAATTCTACCGATGAATCCAGTCTTACTGTCACAAAGCCAGTATCCGCATATGACATTTCAGTTCATGAACATGAAAATTAGGTATTGAAAGTGAAATCATTTTCATCTTTGTTGAACTTCTCATTTCCCACAAACACAAGAAACTAAAAGATAAGTATGCAAAAATATAACCAGAAATTAATCCCATATATTAGAAAAAAATCATCAGAAAATAATCCCATATATTAGAAAAAAATACCAGTGACAGGAAGGATCTATACTTAAAAAACAACTCAAGATTAAATTCACGTGAAACCACAGTAACAACATATATCGTACACACCAGCAAGACAAAAATAAGTATGAGCGCAGCACCTTATTGCATTCTGTTCTTCATATGGTTAGCCCAGATGAAACCCATTCCTATAACAGGCTCAAAGACAATGCAATTCATAATTCAATCACCAGTAATCATTACAAGAACATTTCCCATCCATGAAATGATGAAATCTGTTGGAATCACGTAGCACGATCTGCCTACAAACAATCTCCAATATATGCTTGAAGGCTGAATGACAATCCACACAGACTCGAAGATTTTTCATGATTCTTATTGGCAGTTCTGATTTCCGGGTAAGAGCAAAAGCAACTGCAACTCTTTCACTGTGATAGCTCAACCGTTCTTCTTTGTTCTCCACTTCAAGATCATACAAAGCATATCTTATCTGGGGTGTATATCCTCTTGCCTTCATTTCCATACGCAGCTCAGAAAGCTTGTTGTAAATCACATCCATTTCAGGATGTGATTTATCTCCAGTGACAAAAACATGTATCCCATCTTTCATGGTGACCCAACTGCAACCTGTTTCCTTTCTAGCTGCTGCTACCTTCATTGCATGTCGTACCTTTACAACGTGTTCCCATTTCTCCATAGATGCATACATGTTAGCAATGAGAACATAGTTCACACCATTTTGAGGTTCTAACTCCATTATCTTTTGAGCAGCTCTCCTCCCTAAATCCAAAAGACAACCATTTGCTCGCCCACAAGCACATAAAACAGTTCTCCATATTAGAACATTGGGCTCCATTGGCATTCTATTCATAAACTCCTCCAACTTATCAAATTCGTCTGCTCTACCAAGGAGATCTACCATACAAGAGAAATGCTCAATTCTAGGTGAGAGGTTGTACACTTTGCTCATAGACTCAAAATAGTTATAACCTTGATTAATTAATCCAACATGGCTACAAGCTGAGAGAACCCCAACGAAGGTGACATGATCAGGCAGCTGGTTTTCTGATTCCATCTGTAAAAATAATCTGAGAGCTTTGTGCCCATCACCATGCCGTGCATAAGCAGATATCATTGAGTTCCAGGAGTATACATTTCGGAGAGGCATTAACTCAAAAAATCTTGATGCATACTCTTATCTTTCCGCATTTAGCGTACATGTCAACAAGTGCACTCCCAATAACAACATCAGATACCAAACAAGCTCTGGTCGCACAAGCATGAACCTCCATGCCATGGTCCATGTTGCAACAGAAGCACAAGCACTGAGAACAGTGGCAAAAGTGAAACAATCTAACCGCTGTCCATTATGCAACATATGCCAAACTAAGTCCATAGCTTCTTTTAGATGCTCACTGTGTATGTATCCTGAGGTCATGGAATTCCAACTGACATCATTTGTTAATGTCATTCTGGAGAATATGCTTTCACAATCATTTATCTCTCCACACTTCCCGTAACATGAGAGAAGAGAATTATTAACTGTACTATTATCCATATGGTGATATTTTATCACCAAGGCATGAATCTGGTGTACAAGTTCAATATGGGAAAGAGATGCTGCTGTTGCAAGAATATTTATAAAGGTTACACCGTTTGGCTCCATCCAGCTTGCATCATTTTCTTGAAATATATTGTGGATTCTATAACAAACGCCTCAGAATCACTAAATGCCCCAATAATTGTATTCCATGAGACCTGATCATGACCATGCATAAAGGAGAACACCTTCCTGCATTTAGTGATACATCCGTATCAGCATACAGTGAAAGAAGGGTATTTGACACCGACACATCCCAACTGAGTCCCAACTTTACTGCTTCAGTATGTATTTGCTCTCCCATGTTAATCCAGCCAAGACTGCTGCAAGAACTTAAGGTGCTGATTAACGTGAAATTTGAGGGGATGAGTCCAATTCTCTTCATTTCCCGGAAACTAGACACTGCATCTTCAAAGCAATCATTTTGGTCAAGCGCAGTGACCTTGGAACTCCATGTAACTGAATCTTTATCAAACATCAATTCAAAAACAGAACAATCATCTTTAATAGCACCACATTTGGCATACATATTAATCAAACTGTTTCCAACTGAAGTACTAGAATCAATCATCCCAGTTCGTATCAGATACCCATGTAGCTCTTTCCCATTCTTTTTTCCTTCTTCTAAACATGAGTATTCACCAAAGGCGCTCAGAAGGAGAACATAGTTATCAGAGTTTACCCTGACCAGGTCCCTCGTCTCCAAAAAGACCTCAGTGACTTCTTCCCCTCGCTTAAGCTTCACCAATCCAGCCATCAAGCCATTTAAGGACACTGCGTTTCTTGTATTCATATGTTTAAAAATACATTTTGCAGTATCAATCATATTAAACCTAGAAAAACCATTTACGAGAGCACTACCCACATAAAGATCTCCTAAAAATCCAGATATCTCAACTTTTGCTAGCAGCTGTTTTAACAGGAAAGAGCCGCTAAATGCATTAAGAGATTCAGAAGCAGCAGTTATTGAGCTTCCAAATGTATACTCTGTAGGTCTAAAACTAAACCCTACATCCTTTTGCATATCAGAGAAAAGACCAAAAGCAGAATCAACATCTCCTCTTTGAGAGTAAACAGATATCATGGAGTTCCAGGATATGGAATTTTTGTTTGCTATCCCATTGAAAACACTCCAAGAATAATCACTACCAATGGGACCCACAATGCAACTCCCATACATTGAAATCAAGACATTGCACACAACAACATCAAATGCATAATGGGTTTTCGAAATTAAACCATGAATTTGCAGCCCATGTTTTAACGCATCAGCTCCCAATTTCTGACAAGCCCTTAGAGCACTCCCAAGTGCATAATGATTAGGAAATAATCCAGAAGACAACATTCTTCCAAATGAAGCTATTGCTTCTTTAGGCATCTCATTCTGTGCATATCCAGAAATCATACACGCCCATGTAACAAAATTCCTTTCAGGCATTTCATCGAACACGTCATTAGGAGACACTAAATCTCCACTCCTGGTGTAAACGTTAATGAGCGTATTGCCCGTAAACAAGTCGCCAATATATCCATACTTGATTATATTTGAATGGAACTGTTTGGCTTCAACATCAGATCGAGAAAACCGGTATTTTTCAATAAAAAATTCGTACTTGTTAACATCTGCAAATTCAGTTCTTTCGGCTGGAATTCCAGACTCTTGATTAGAATACTTTGGTTGAACTTGCGATTAGCGATCATCAAGGAAAGCCAACAAATGATGATTGCGAAAAACTGAGGCATCAGTGAGCGCAGCTGAAATGCGTTTGCAGAATAATCGGCGGGAAGATGACGCAAGGTTGTTGGGAGATAACATTGAGAAGTGATTCTTGGTTTCATGTTTCTTTTGGCGCAATTCTTATGTTGGAATCATCGTCAATTCCTGATGGTTAGAGAGCATCAACGCCTATCCTGAAATAAATGACTTTGTGCAGTGCCCGTTCGGCCTTCAAAGAGGAGAGACACTTGGACTGCAACAGGTTTACCTGTTGTATAAAAAGTTAGGAGTAATTAATTTACAATAATTTTGTTTACATGTGATTAAAAAGGGTTATTTTATAAACTATTGTGGATTTACTTTTATTTAACAGTCTAGTTATGGGGACACCTTACTTCGTAAGATGTTTACCCAGGCTTGAAATGCTACAATCAGCAAGACCACATCCATTATGCATGAAATGTTATAATCAGCAAGACCACATTGGTTTTCAAGAAGCTTTCTTGCAAAAATCAGACAGCTGAGCTGTAGAAATTCCTGATCAAGAAGATAACAAAACGTAAGAAGTTATAAGTAATGATTATAATTTCTAGTCAATCATGGCTTACAGTGTCTCTGTTATTCCTGAAAACGTCAAAGAAGCTCATGGCTTGATTGTACCATCTTTAGCAAGTATCCAACATGAGAGCTCTGTTACCTAAATCAAAGATTGAAATTGAACGTTAATTGCTAATGAAAGAGACCTAGGGAATCATTGATATATGAGAATTTCAGACAATAAGTAAGTGTTCTATTTAATGTTTGGGCATAGAAATTTTCGACTGTCTGTACCGGTTAATGCATTTTGTATTAAGACAATTTTTTATCGGAGCTCATTACAAGTTTATGATACTTATTTACCATGACGATGACTTGTGCATGAAAATTAAACTCTCAGGCATTATAACACAAAATTTAAAATCAGGAAAAGTGTGCAAAAGAAATCATTTGATTGCACTAAATTTTACTCACCATCACCATCTTGCCTATGATGCATCCATGATATTTGACAGCATTACAATTTGAATTGTATGATCCTACAAATTAGTGGTGTTGATGCTGCTATGACACCATCAGGTAAGAATGTTCCTCACTTTAGAAGATGTATCAAACGCAGTACAACTAAATCAATTGTGCTCTGCTGATTTCACAAAAGACATCTTAGTAGATAACAATATAAAATTATAATCTAATAACAATGCAGAAACTGTAAATTAAAATAGCTTATTGTACGGTACTTTTAAGATTGCAGTCATTTTATTTAGATTAAGAGTAGAAGTGAACAACTATTTAGGCGTCAACCCTCCCAACTGTTCATGAAAAATATAGATACATTTTTTATTTAGTTTTCTAGCTCATTAATCTGTGATTTATTAAGTCATAGTTTGGGGAAGGCTGTTAATTTTTCAGCAGTATTAAGAGCAAATAATTGAGTTGTTCTAGGTGTGGGATACATGAGAAGGGTTCCGCAACCGGCCAATCGTTACCTTTTGGAAGCTTCAAAGGTCTCGTCGTACACATCTAGTGGGCAGTAATCCTATACCAGCGAGTAATTTGCAAATCCTAAGACGTATTTCAGTTGTTGTTATTTCTAAGGAGAAGATCGTACCTAAGAGAAGCTGACAACGGATAATCGAAAACAATACAGAATCAAAACAGAGTGAACAAATTGGGAGTTTACAAAATAAGGGTTCATTTTCTTGAAATGATACTATGAAATAACTAACTATTAGGCTATTGGCCATTACTTTTAAGGACAAAACAGTAAAATTACACAACTTTCATCATGTAAGCTATCTTCATGCACATATATTTTTCGTTGAAGGGAATAGCTAACTGTCAATACATGAGATAAGTACATAATAAATTTTTAGTTAATGATAAGATCATCAACCAATTAAGACTACAGGTAACGCGCTTACTTCACACTCAATTAAAATTCAAAACATTTGATACAAGACTAATGAGTTCAAAGATAAAGCAAGAAATCTATGTTCAAAACTGTGATGCGCATCAAGTTGTTAAATCACATATTCAGATGGGAATGTATGCGTGCAATGTGTATATATGTGCTCATCGCATGGCTGATGCTGTCAAATATACCAAAGTACATTCACACTAACAACTCAACACGCATTATGTGGTGATAATATCAATCTAGGGATACAGGATAATACAAAAAGATCATAGAAGCAAACAATTTTGATTAAGTTTTTTTTGTAGTGCAAAATAATGCAGCTGAAAACAGCACCGACTATTGCTTGTGAAAAGTAAATATTGAGATCACTTAATTACTATCGCTCAAGTTTCCACTTCAGTTAATATTAGTTTTTCAGAGATGTATCATTTATACATTAGTGGGTTGAAGTCGATAGCATGGCTTCTAAAGGGAGGAAATGAATATATGGAGATTTTGAGATTTTAGCTATTGTTGAGATAGGTAGGCAATACGAGTAATTCAACTCTGTGTAAGTATCTGTGGATACACTGTATCACACTATATGTAGTAGTAGTTAGTTCTGCAGCTTATATTATCATCACACCACGCTGATATTAATGTACATATGTAATTCAGACATCTTCACTTTAGAAAGCTTTTGGGGATTAGCTCTAGAAATAGTTATCAAGTCTAACCTCTATATTATGAACTTCAACTTGGTCGAATTTCATTTAATTTCAGGTGATTATATTGATATGTGACGCTGTATGGCTGCAACGATGTCTTGGATATTCATTTTATTGCAATAATTATACGACAATAGTGAGTGACAGCATCATGTAAAGCCTTCAAACATGGCTGATTTTCAGTTTTTTAAGATTAGGTAATCTGCCAAAAGAAATCAATAGCTTAGAGGGTCTGCCCGCTACTTCAGATTAAAATATACCCTTCCCCAACCTATCACCCCCATAATTTATAGGAACCTTGAATGACGAAGTCAACTGTCGAGCCAGTAATCTCATATCTGAAATTGTTTATCTAATTTATCACAGGCAATTCATCAAGCAGGTAAGGGGCAGTAACTTCAAAAGCATTAATCAAGAAAACATGCGTGGTGTTAATAAGTCATTGCAGAAATTTAAAGGTAATTGAAACTTAGAAGAAATAAATAAACGACAGCCAAGCACTACAAATACCCCCCTGTTTTTCCTATGATATAAGATGATGAAATGATAAATGGAGATTGCATTTAGAAATTCGAATAAGAGAAATAAATAAAGGGCTTCTGAAACTACTCCAAAAAAACATATGCAGTGAAATCCACTGTAAGTATTTCAAATGTCAAACATGCAGTACACATTTCAACCTACAGAAATTAACTATGAAGGTTTTCTTTGTTATCCTTCCCTTCCCTAACTCGAGACGTAGATGGGTAGGAGAAGGCGTGAAAGCAGACAACACAAACTTTCAGTTTTGATTAATTTAATTTTAATTAAATGTCTGAATACATGTGTGCTTAGCAATTTTAATATTTCGATACAATATAATAGAAGTTGTCAAACATCAAACCGTCGCATCCAATTATGTGTTATCCACGTGCATCGTCTTAATGTTTGAATGCAAGACTTTCTTATAGCTTTTGAGACTCATTGATATAGACACCAAATAATGTGTACCATGATCTCAAACCTAATTGGTAGTTGTAGGATGAGTATATGTGTTCCGTAGCTACAATATATGTAAAGTGGTTGCGAATCAAATCTGGTTGAATACATGTATCTTTTTTATCTTGGTAAAAAAAAGGTCATTACATTGATGCTAATTCTGTACTCAGACAATAGATGGTAATTGCTTGATCCTTGAAGTTATTAATCCTGCAACCTATGTTTGCATTTTAATAGAGTGCGAACAAAACACGTTATGTATTGTCTTAATAAGTTGACGCCTTTAGTTTATTAACAGTGAATCCTCCGCTCTGATGTGTGCATGAGAGAGAAAGAGAGATGTCTTTGACATACTAAAAATGTGTGATAAGTAAAGGTTGGGTGCATGCATCATTTTTTCCAATGTATTCATATCCAAAGAAAGATATTATTCGGTATACTCTAACGGAATACATCCAATAAAATTGAGCACATTCTGTAATTGTAGTAGACTGACACTCAACAGTCTGCAAAGTGAAATTCTTATTTTAAATAAATATTTCGCCTAAATTTTGGAGGGAAGTGGGAGCATATTAGATTGAAAATACCTGCAAAGAAGTCCCTTTATGGCGAATGTTAAAGTTACAACTGCCAAAAACGTAGGAATTTGAGCTGGGCAATTCGTCGAACACTTGGCAGGTGGGGTGGGCATGCTGGTAGATTGCATTCAAGGGAAAATGGAAACATCCACACACAATCAAAACAAACCAAGATGTGTACGTGTGGGCAAGTGGAAATAATTTAAGTGCAATAAGTACCAAACATGAGTAATAATCAATCAGCTATGCTATCGTTAAGAACACAAGCCAAATACAAAAGCGGAAGCTAGGAGTGACAAAATAAAACGTAAAAGGGAGGAAGAAATTACGTGGAAATGAGACGGTGTGACACTATCGGGAAGGGAAGGGGGAGTTATGTGCAAGTTGCAGCGATGTTGTAATTTTAAGCTTAGCCCGTTCAAAAATATTATTAGCCTACTCAAAAAAGCCCAAAAATAAATTTATCATTTCAAATTTATAGAATCCTAAAATGTTATAAGCCACTCGAAAAAAGCCCAAAAATAAATATCACTTCAAGTTTATATATTCTATAATTCTATTATAATAAATATTAAAATTTGGTCTATTCACCATCCATCTTTAAGAGGTGATTATAATTCATTCGTCCGGTTTTAAGGTGTCCATTTGTTTTTTGTACGTGAATTAAGAAATATTTTTATTATATGTAAAGTGGATAGTTGTATTAGAGGAAAATGGTGAACTATATTGAATACTATTTTTTACTAAATAAATAGGGAAAATAAAAACTTTTGAATCGGACACTACAAATAGTAAAATTGACACCTTAGAAGTAGACGGGGAAGAATATATATATATATATATATTATTTTAATTTATTATTTTAATATGCTTAGCTGCCCGGCCCTAACGAGTTTTAGGATCCGCCACTGACGAGGAAGGAGGAGGAAGAATAAGATGCAACTGTCTCAGAGTGCGGAGCGGTGTGGAATTGTGGATGGCACAGAGTTAAAATTTATGTTTCCATTTTGACTTGAGTAAGTGGAGATTTACAAAAAAAAAAAATTCAAATTGGGCAATACAAAATAATTAATTATTTTATGTAAGACTCACACAATATTAATACAGCTACCTACTCCACTTTAAATATTATTTCTCTTACCTAACTACAAATTAAAATATTATATCTCTTAATTTACATACAAAAAGCAAACAAAAATGTTATGGAAGGAGTACTTTAAATTTAAATTTATTACAATTACTTAACACATACTATATTACCTTACGTTTTATTCATCACCTAAAAATATACTCAAAATTTAGTGGAGTAAAAATAACATTTTTAAAATAACGTATAATAAAAAACATGAACCTATTTGTGAGACAGTAAAAATATAATTTTATTTCCAAGATCTATCCACAAAGCTAAATATAATAATATATTAAATTAATTTGATTTAAAAAAAATAAAAAATTAAAGTGTGGTGTGATGTTATTAATAAATCCTCCATCATCTTGCTAATGTCGTAACATGTTCAAGATCGCCCACATGTTCATGTTTTTTTATTATGTGTTAGTTGAAAAAAATTATTTTTACCTCATTGACTTTTGGATATTTTAATATTTTTAGATAATAAAAAAGTTATAATGTCATAACATGTTCAAGACCTGCCCACATGTTCATGTTTTTTATTATGCTTTAGTTGAAAAAAAATATTTTTACTTCATTGACTTTTGTGTATTTTAGTATTTTTAAATAATAAAAAATGTAAGGTAACGTGTGTTAGGTATGAGTGACAAATTTAAAATTAAAGTATATTATGTGTATTAAAAAAATGTAAATTTTGAATTTAATATATGTTGTGAAAATGGCAGAAAGCATATTAATAAGTGTTATTTTCTTTTATAAATATATGAAGTTGAAATTATGACGGATTAAAACAAAAATATGTAGGGTTAAAAATTATGACTTCTAGTGGCGCTTATTTTATTAATACTATATTTTAGAGTTAGTCTTCTATGAAGACCATAAAGTTTACACCGTAATTTGGTAAATTCACCATAAAATAATACTTAATACTCTCTTTGTCACATATACATTGTAATTTGACAAATTCACCATAAAATCATACTTTAATATTCTATCAATCACATCCAAAGAGTCACATTTTTTTCATTTTAAACGTCTCATCAAAAGAGTCTTTTTTTTTACACATGAACAGGGTGGGACAAAGAGTATTCTCTAATTATCTCATTTTAATAATGAATCACAATCACATATTAGAGTAGATGTAATTACATATTCAAATAAGTACGAAGGATACTTAATTACATAATTTGGATACCCATCTCTAAATTAAGAGAGATTGTTTCTCACATATCCATATCATATTTACATCTCTTAAAATCTCAACTACGAAGTTGCGACCAAGTAGACTGTATAGACAAATTTACATCCACGATGCACCTTTGATTGGCTACAAACGGATTTTTTTAGTGAGCGTATCACAACTTACTCCTATTTTGTTTTTTTAAAGACGAAGAAAGAAATTCAATTTACGGCGATGAATAATCCAATTTTCACTTTATTTATTCATTTTTCCTATTTTGGGTTTTTAAAGAACCAGGTCATAATCTTTATGGGATTCCCAAAGTTATTAATCGAAAGTAGGCCGAGAGGAATCGAAAAATTACAGATGAATCTACAAAGACTTTCATTATGTGAATCGAAAACTTAACATTGATATCACAAGAATTGCAAAACCTCATGGAAATTCTAATATTCTTGCAGAATTTATAGCTGGACAATTAAAGAATAGAGTTTCGTTTCGAAAAGCAATGAAAGAAAGAAATTCAATTTAATAATCAAATTTTTACTTTATTTATTCCTTTTTCCTATTTTGTTTTTTAAAGACGAATAAAGAAATTCAATTTTTACTTTATTTATTCCTTTTTCATATTTTGTTTTTTTAAAGACGAAGAAAGAAATTCAATTTAAACAAATAATCCAATTTTTACTTTATTTATTCCTTTTTCTACTTCTTCCAAAATTCAATTTAAGGTGACGAATAATCCAATTTTCACTTTATTTATTCCTTTTTCTACTTCTTCCAAGTGCAGGACAGCCGTGGGTTTGGTTTTTTTTCTACCAGTTGGGGCTTAAAAGCAAAATGAAAGAAAGATGCACTAAACCATGAGATGCAACTATATTAACAGATGGGCCCACTTTCTGGCTCCTAATCCAACAATAAGCTAAATTTGTACAACATTTGTAACTTAGGTAAAAAAAAAATACATTTAAAGGATACAAGTACTCAGGTTCAAGCCAGGATTCAGACTCAGATTGCAGAATTAATTATCATCATATATTAATACGCAAAAAAATGAAAGTCCACTGCAGTGCACTTCATTGCACAATGCTTAAGAAAAACAACAGGTTGTCCCCAAAATTAACTCAAGATTTAACATTTATTCAAAACTGAGAAGCAATCAGAGCAAGAAAAAAGGATAGAACTAAGATCTAGGCTTTTCTTTCTTCTCCTTGAAGAGGGCCAGGAGAGAAACTCCAGACACCTTCACCACCTTAAACCTAACACCGGGAATATCTCCGACGGCATGCCCTTTACGTCCAAATCCAGCAATCAACACTTCATCCTGTAAAAATTAGATTACAGGTTACCTCATTAGCTGTAAAAATACGTTAGCAAGTAATTCAAGGAGATGGAATTGTTAAGAGAAAACTCACATTCTCTTCAATGTAGTTTAAACAACCATCATTAGGAACAAAGGCAGCAATCTTCTTGCCATTCTTGATGAGTTGGACTCTGGCACACTTACGGATAGCAGAGTTAGGTTGCTTAGCTTCAATACCTCTGTAAATGTACAAAGCTAGTTAGGCAACAATCACAATCAAATGCCTTAAATATAGACCAAGAAACATTATGAAATGGCACACAATTACATTTTCTCAAGCACAATGCCTTTGGCATGAGATGACCCAGCAAAAGGTTTCTTCCACTCATTGCCAAGGTGAGATTTTTTGTAAGCTTTGTCTGCCCATCTTTGCCTAATGCGGTGGGACTTGAGCTTGCGACCAGCTCCCATACCACGTGTCTTCCTGTAACATGGTATGGAAGACTATTAAATAAGTAAAAAAAAGTAGTAGAAAAGTCAAAGTAAAATCATTCAACAGTGTTCAGATTACTGGCTCAACCAAATTACAATAACTTTCACTATATATGTGATTTTAATGTTTATAACAATGCATGGATTGTAACCTAGGAACTGAATGGCATCAATGGTGCTCCAATAACTGGCTAAACCGAAACTACACTCCCTTTGAGATATGCAGTTTTATTATTTTTATAAAAATGAAGTGATTGTTCAAATAGGCCAGTAATAGAGTTGAGAGTTTAAGGTTATCTAGGCAGTTAATAATGAGCTTGGAGATAGTTGAAGGATTATGTAGTCTAAAACGCTAAAATAATGAAGGGACTTGAATAAATACGACATCGAAATCAAAGATCTATGACGCAACCTAAGTTCTCATCAAATCAAGGAGGCCCGAAACAAATCATATAGCTTAGAATACCCCATGACTAATCAATCAATCAAAGAGGACCTTAAAATGCAAGTTTTTTGAACAATAGCTTAACAATGAATTGACCAATATAGTCTCCCAATTTTACTGCTACGCATAAGATATTTTAATCCAGTAACAAATAAAATGGGTTTAAAATACTAAACTATTGTAATCTAGGTTGAACTTCTCAAGCCCCATTGACATAAGAACTACCCATACCACAACACTATCAAATTAAAACCACAAATCACCAGATAACAAAAATCACAGCCAGAACACCTATAGCTAAAAAACAATTAAATCAAATTCGTACTAAACCACATAAATAACATAGTTCAAAACCAGAGGCAAGAAAAAGACAATGCATGCATACCCCATGTTTGCAGAGTATTGAGAACACTCGAAATGACACTACGGATTGATGGCAGGTGTGGTGGAGGAACCGCAGCTGGCCTCAACGCTAAACCCTAATTCTGGAGAAATACACCGGAGGTGCGGTTTGTGAGTGTGTTATTGGTTTTATAGTCTCTTATATGGGCTTTTTTTTGTGTTTGTGGTTCAATTTATGTATGCTTAAATATCTATATCAAGCCCATTTTCATAGTTGGGCTTATACACTGATGTGGGCCTTTTAATAAAACGACGAGTAAATTATTTAAACTTTTTTTTTTCTGAAAGCAAAATTATTTGAATTATTACTTTTTCTCAAAATTCAAAAAGAACAAAAATTGAATTAAATTAATGCCATCGATATTGCCACCTAGGAGTGACGAGTGAGCTTTACCTCTTTTAAGCCAAAACCGTCCAATATTTCTTTTTTAAAAAAAGTCCAATATTATTATTTTTTTTTTATCATAAAATAATGGCATTGCCACCAAGAAAAATATGTATTAAGTGTTTAATTTTTATTAGTCCACGCAACATTTTATTAATAATGTGATTGATTAATATTATATTACTAACATTTTGCAGAAAGTTGTGTGAATAGTAGGATAAATAAAAATAGGGAAAAATTTGTGTGAGACATGAAATGAATAAAAAGTTATAATATTTTAATAAAAAAATATATTCAAATTAATAAGTGATGGTGATATTATTGACTATTTCATGAATAATATAAATAAAAATATTATATTTTTTTAAAAAAATATTAATATTTTTTATAAAAATATTATCACTATTTAAAAAATAATAATATCTTAAAAATAATCTTACATGAAAGATCTCACATCATAAAAATAATGTGATAATAATCTTGATCCATCATGAGGTTTGTCACGTGGTATCATAATCTTGATTCATCAAGACAAGACTATTACATAAAAGTTCATAAAAACTTGCATATATCAATTACACGTGTAATTCAAAATATATTTTTAAATGTTATTGATTCTTTTATCACATTTTTAGAGCTTGTTTGATTCGAATTCTTCAATCATATCGATATGAATATCATTAAAAAACTTAATCACATGATTGAAAGTGATTAAATGATAAAAAATAATTATTAGAATAATTGAAATATATTAATTCTCATGGGATGAAACAAAAATCAGCAATAAAAATCAATATACCTCAACTCTTATTAACCCCACTCAACACCTCTAATATAGAACCTCCTTAATACTTTGAAAAAAAAAACATGATTCTCATTAACCTTACCCAATACCTCCAACTAGGGGTGGGTAATATCGGTATACCGAAAATACCGATATCGTACCGAAAATTTCGGTATGGAAAAATTCATACCGATACCTATACCGAAATTTCGGTAAATTAAATCGGATACTGATACCGTACCGAAATTTACATCATACCGATTTTTTGATAAATATCAATTAATACCGAAATGTTGACATACCGTTTCATACCGAAAATTCAACATATCGAAAAATACCGATTTACCGAAACTATACCGAAAATAATATTTAATTTTAATCAAAATAATAAATTTAATATAAAAATATTTCAAAATAATTAAATTTTCTAATCTCAAACATTCTACTTTGACACTTATGTTCCTTTTAATTTATTCATGATTATATATTAAATAACAAATTTTTTATTATTATATTTATATACTCCTATATTTTAATTTAGAAGTGAATTATATTTTTATTAGAGCTTATTTTAAATTTTAAAAAACATATATGAATAAATGTGATACATAATAAAATAAAAATAATTTAAATATATTAATAATATAATACAGTATATACTTAAATATAGTATTATGTATAATTAAATTTTAAAAAAATAAAAATAAAATTTTCAGTATTTCGGTATCGGTATACCGATATCGAAATACCCAAAATAATTTCGGTATACCGATATACCGAAAATTTTAATATCCAATACCGATATCGTACCGAAATTATCGGTATAACAACCATACCGTACCGAAAATTTCGATATGTTGAAATTTCAATATTTTTCGATACGGCGAACGCGGTTTACCGAGTTTTCGATATTTTTTTCCCACCCCTACCTTCAACATAGCACCTCCTTAGTCCTTACTACCTTGAAAAAATATACTTTGAGGGGCACAAGCAATTGGAAATTTTTTGTTGGTGGAAGTTCTTCCTATGAAATCTAGATTCTTTTACGCAAGGATTTCTTACATGATTTTTCTTTTTAGATTCACTTGATTTCTCTTGCCTGTCTGTACATCCGTACTCTCTTATAAGATTTTGCTGATTTAGGGAATTTGCCATTAAAATAAAACTAAATTTATTTATTAAAAAAATTGCAATCGCTCACAATCCTGTAAACAGTTTTTCATTTCTCCCCGTATGCTAACAACGCCATGTCTTCTCATTTGACACCGTACTACCGAAAATCAATATTTTCACAGAGAGAAAATTCAAAAGTAAAAGTGAAACTTGTTGGAAATTAATTCATGAAACCTTAACTCTATTATGATTAACGAGATTAAACTGTAAAGCGTAAGCGTACCTGATCCAATGAGTCTCTAGGCGGAACACGAACTCAGGATCAGTGGTTATATGATCTTCCTCAACTAAGCCTCCTTATTCCTTATGGGGACCGTAGTAATCCCTCCCGATGGGGAGAAGGGAAGACCATGTGCGGCTTAGTATATTGGGGACCATAACCTGGGAGCCTTTATATACTACTTGACTAGACCACCCATAATCACCTAATCATGTAGTATTGGGTATCTACTCAATAAGCTCATATCATTTATTATTATAGCCCATGGACCTTTAACCTTAATTGGATCACTTAATTAAGTCCATAAAATAATTGAATAGCTAATATAATTGCATAATAATATATTGCCCACAATTACATTATATTGGAAATTAAAAATTTCCAACAATCTCCCACTTGGGCTATATATTTTCCGTTAGCAATTATATCAAGAGTCATTAGTTGCGCAACTTTATGCTATTCCTCTTCAGGCTATACTTAACAATCTGGTCCATCTCATATACTAATATGGAACTACCGCGGCTTTCACCACATTATAAATCGTGATTAAACCCCGACAATTACCAATATCAATATACTCAATGACATAGATCAAATATGGTGAGTAGCATGGAAATTACATGTCAAATGTGATCAACATCATGTCTATTTCCAACTGGTCCAACTTTAAACTTTAGTGAGACCAATCCATAATATAAAATATTACAAAATGAAAATTTAACTTTAGTAAATTCACAATGAATTCAAAACCATCAACTTAATTCTGCAGAAAACTGAATTATCAAAATCAAAGTGTCTTGAAAACTTTAAAGAACAATAAATATAGACTCACACTGAACTAATGTATTCTAAAACCATATAACACCCACATGATTAGTTAGCTCATAAAATTACAGGGCGTTGAATACATAATTGGTGGATCCATATTTAGAGTCTATCATAATATGCTCTTTAAAATTTTATCTACACAAAACACTTTCTTTAACGACAAAGAATTCTATGTCAATTTGTTTGACTTATAAGTATTCTTGTCATAAATACTTTACTGCAAACTAACTGTCACAATGAACTTTATGTGACAAAGCTTCGCAACCTTTATTTTATGATTGGATGCCCCTTAGTGTGCTACTATTTCTATTATCATGCTTAATGAGCTACAAGTGTTTGCTTAACACTTTTACTTGTATAGCTCTCCGACCAACAGAAAATATAGCCTGAAGTGGATCTTATACTGTATTGGCATCCAACAAACTCAGAATCAGATTCCTCATGATCTCTAACAAATCTGATCCCTGATGTACAAGCATATTATTCTTAGTTCTCTATACATACTTTATAAAGATCCATACTAGAGTTACTTAAATGTCTACTTAATATACCAACAACATAAGCCAAATTAGGTCTTGTAGAGACCTCACCATACAACAACTTCCAACAACCAATGAATATGGAATGTTTCTACATTTCTTAAATCTTTAGTTTAACTTTAGGGCACCTGATTGAGACTACACTTGTCTCCCTTAGTTTAACTCAAACATTCTCCTACTGAATCACATAATCATCTACATTTGTCTCAAAACCAAATGAGACACTTACTTCATGATGATACTTGTGATTCCTTTACGAAAAAAATTTTGCTTGAATGCATAGATGGATTTCCTATTAGTTCTTAAACCATTTAGATCGTATCATCAGTGTTGCGATTAAGGAACTTTATCTTTACATCCATACAATATGATTCAAGATCAAAATGTGTTACTGATGTCACGATTATCTTATAATAATGACTTCCTTCCCTTTTGAGTATAATCCTATATCAAGATGCAAACCTAATCATCTTGTATTGATTTATACTCATAACTTATAGAATTAACACACTTTGGAGTAATTGGACCTTTCATGGTTTGATGAACATTGTTTGAATATTCTACCATTAATTCAATAGTGTCCTCATTATTTAGGAGAAAACTACATAATCTTCTGAATTATCTTTCTCCCAACTCTAGTGATTTCCTTAGTGACATTAATTCTTGAGGTTGTTGAATTTGTTATTCTTTAAATATTATTGACATTGTCATATCGTTATTCTGAATTTGCACCAATTCTTTAAAGCATAAGTGGGGATCGAATCGACTCCCCCTTAAGGACAATGTCTCTAATATTATTCTTCCCCCAAAATCAACATCCTCACATAATACCGTATTACCCGTCTCAAATATGATCCGATCAATTGGATCATAAACTTATTATCTTTATTTAATACCAATAAAGTAGTTTGTATCTATTTGAATCCAATTTTCTTTAGTAGATCTCAATGATCTAGCCTTAGTTGGATATCACCATATGTGAAACTCAAAGAGTTTTCACAACTACTTTGGTTGGAACTTTATTGATGCAATCTTTAGTATTTCTCCAATTAGTAACCATATATTGTGGAGTACTATTTTTGTCTTTTAACTACACCACAACACCATTCATACTAAGGAATCTTAATGTGGTGTATTTTAAAACAATTCCACAAGCCTTTAGGAGAAAACGAAAAGTTATACTTTAACAGCTTTCCAAACGGGTATTTCTTTGTTGCCCTTATACTTTATTGAGACAGAGTTTGTTAGAAACTTATTAGTTCATTCTTATTGTTGAAGTTCTCATCATGTATAATTTTGTTGTTGACATAGGTTAAACTTAATTAACAGACTTCTTAATTGTACAGAGAATTAATCCAAAATGATTATCATGCTTGCACTAAACTTTATAATCTTTCAAATTTTAAATAGTTTAGAATCATCTCAAGGAATCAAGCACAACATTAGTATCAAGTCCAATGACAACAATACTAACTTGTAAGTGGCACCTCTTTGTAGTAGTCAAATATTGACAATAAAATTGTCAAGCAATAGCCTTCCTGTGGGCCGACTTATTACTCACATGTTAAACAAATAATTGTCACATATTTACCACCACAGGTGCTTGTGTATTTCTGCCAAATATTAATCTACCTATGGGCCGATCAATACCCGCATGAAAATACACTCGCACAACATTATTAATTAGGGACCCATCACAAGACACCTTGTGCAACATTAACCTCGACTATGGACAAAAATTAACTGCAGGGGTAATCTTGGTGTAACAATCAAGTATTGACAATAAGTTCTGTCAAACAAGAGTCTATCTGTGGACCGACTCATGTTCACATGAATAATCCAAATAATTATCACATACTTATTATCACATGTGTGTTATTATTCTGTCAAACTGTGCCTACCTGTGGGCCGAACACAGAACACATAAATAATACCACACCCATCTATGTAATTTCAATAAAGCTTTTCTCCACACACGATATTGCTGTGGCAACATGGTGCTTCGATTGACTAGATTGAAGGTTTACTAGACTAATTAAATAAATATTAAAATATTTAATTTAATTAAACGACATTTAACTGTCTCCCCAATTTAATTTAATTTTATTCCTCTAACCAAATAGGAATATTAGATGATTCATTATCCTATAATGATGAAAGATCTCCTTTATTTAATTAGGGATTCAAAAATCTCAATTTAATATAAACTGAATTTGGCAAATATTTTATTATTATTAATAATCACCACTGAATCCTTGATTTAAATTAATAAATAATTTAATTGAATTAATTATACTGAATGCGTCACTATTTCAATCAATTTCAATCAATTTAAGTGATTCAACTCATATCAGAAGTCTAAAATCGTATAAATATATTGACAAATGCATATAATTATCCCACATAAACATGCAATTATCTATACCGAGGCCCAGATCTCGTGAACAACATAAATACATGTTATGCATTTATTCTTCAAATACAATTGTTGAAGTGACAATGAATAATTAATATTATTATTCTTAAACTGCCAAAATATGTTGAAGCAAACAGGTGTGCCGTCTTCAGTGTACACATATACCCCTTAATAATTCCAACTTGTATGATTTAAAATCCCACAATAAACCGTGAAGTTAAAGGCCAATATTTTTAATTAAACCGTTCACATAAGTAATAGTCCAACGACTACTGCCGTATCTGAATTTATCACCACAAATTCTAAATTGTTGATCACAACTATGAAATTACATGTAATCACAAATTAATAAAATAACTCAATTACAACATGTGATCGCTGCAATAAACATGTGTGGCACATCTTTAGTTCACATTTAGGTGGCGTACTAAAAAAAACTATTCAAATATGCATAGGCCGCACGGTAAATCAATTAGTGGATAAATCAATTAGTGGACTGCAAATTTAATCTCAATGAATATAAAAATGACTAAATCCTTGAAAAGAGGCATACATATACAATACAGATGCCCGAGTTGGACCGGTGTATGCATCAACCGCATAAATTATGAATAATGGAATTAAAATATTAATTATTAAATAATCCCAAAACCCATAAGCAATTCCATAAATATTAATCAACAAAATATGATTAAATCTTGATTAGCCGTAATCAAAATTACAAAAAATTAATTAACACAATGAAGGATTGCACTCATCTGCAAAGATTAATTCTTTTAGGGGTTGCGCAGATTTCGAAATGGAGTACCATGTATACTCATTAATATTGTGTTTTAACTTCAATAGCCACAAATTGAAGCAAGAATATTCCGAGAAATCCTTTTTTTTTTTTTTAATCCTCATATTTTAAAATTTGTGAAATCATCTACTCAAATGTTTTGAATTCAAAAATATTTCTTTCATGTCTCAGAGAATCATAAATAGGGTGGCTCTGATACCACTTGTTGGAAATTAATCCATGAAACCTTAACCCTATTATGATTAACGAGATTAAACTGTAAAGCGGAAGCGTACCTGATCCAATGAGTCTCTAGGCGGACACGAACTCAGGATCAGTGGTTATATGATCTTCCTCAACTAAGCCTCCTTATTCCTTATGGGGACCGTAGTAATCCCTCCCGATGGGGAGAAGGGAAGACCATGTGCGGCTTAGTATATTGGGGACCATAACCTGGGAGCCTTTATATACTACTTGACTAGACCACCCATAATCACCTAATCATGTAGTATTGGGTATCTACTCAATAAGCCCATATCATTTATTATTATAGCCCATGAACCTTTAACCTTAATTGGATCACTTAATTAAGTCCATAAAATAATTGAATAGCTAATATAATTGCATAATAATATATTGCCCACAATTACATTATATTGGAAATTAAAAATTTCCAACAAAACTCATCAAATTGGTATACTTTTTATTTGAAAAATATCTTCAAATTTCCCTAGACAGATTTCTACAAGTTTACTGAAATATAATTTAACATAAAATTAATTTATTTAAGTAATAATGAAGAATAAATGCTTTAGATTAGGTTGTAAGGAGTCTATCACCGAATAGAAGACCCTGTCCTTAGCAACCAATGATGCAAAGATTCCCTAGTCACGTTTAGCCTTTGAAGAACTACAGGTCTCCTTGTAAGAGATTCTGGTACTTGTTCTAAGCTACTTCTGTCATCTACTTCCGCATTTAAACTTGCAGGTATACGATATCCTTTGTCTCTACTCGTGTCGTTTGTAGTGCTTGAACCCATTGCAGAAACCTGGAGCCCCAAGTCATTCTGCAGCAGTCGAAGCACAGCTTCTCTAACTCCACTCTCGTCTTTGGTGACATGAGAACCTAGTGGTTGGTGTCCTAATATGATCAAGAGATCATCCTTTATTGAATTCCCTGCAATGATAAGGTGGAAATCAGTCATGTTACACATTAACACAGCATATTTCTTTTCTTGAAGCATCTATTCGGAGGGGCTAAGACTAATAGTTCACATAGAAGTCCAATGCTGCCATCTCTGATGAGCATTTTAGTCATGAAATTTTCCATAAAATTTTGAGGTTTATAAGCAGATTAAGAGAAGGTTGGCAAAAACTTGATGATAGGGAAAAAGGTAAAGTCACCTTTAATACACCTTTCTTTGATCCTTCGCAGAACTGCAAGAACAACAATTCGTGCTTCCACCTGTCATTGCATCACAACAAGATTGGTGAATCAAAGCAAAATTTGTTTACCGTATGCATGAGAGAGCATCTATTTCAGCAGCTGCAAACTAAAACAATCTTTATGCCTTGATCTTCGTTTTTGCTCTTCATTTACAGTTGCAAACAAAACATTATAGGGTTGTGGTATGTGTATATATACCTTAGTGAGACCTCGGAGGTCAATGGAAAGGCGTTCAGCATTATCTTCTTGCAGGTGTTTTGCAACTTTCTCTAGGAGTAGGCTTGGATGACCAAAGTCCGTTACCCGCAAAGCAAATTCGCCTTTATTTCGCTGTTCTGTTTGTATCACCCCTTCACACCATTCCTCAATTAGTTGTTTAAGATAGTAATCATTGGGTTTGAACCTTCAGAAGGTTTGATCAAAAACAGAAGGTTAGGATTCATGTGTGGAACAAATTGTCACTACTAAATAATTTCAATGACTTTTTCAAGATTTGCCTAAATGGTAGGCTATGAATGAAATCTCTTGTGTATACCCTGCATTTCTCATATGCTGATATACTTCAAGGCATTGTTGTACTTCAGATAGAGAGCCATATACACTACGTGCGATAAGAATAGTGTCGTAAGTCACCTGAAATTAAAATTTCAAGCGTTTATACTTTGCAACAGGAAGATAGGCGAGTGGAAGAGTGAGTCATACTGCAAACCACACCTTATTTGGTTTTATTTGATATTTCTTCATCTCTTCAAATAACATGAATGCAAGCTTTGGATTCTTATGTCGCACGCAGATCTGTAGTTGAAAAGGAAGAATTGCAGTTACATATAATATGGATTATGGACAGCATTATCAGATCAAGGAACAAGTAGACCACGAAATTTGCTGAAAGACAAATGTTCGCACCTTAATTGCTGTGGTATAAGCAATAACATCAGGTTGAATGCCACTTTCATGCATGGATCTTAAAATCTGCAAAAACAGAGGCCACATTTTGGAACCTTTTAACAAATGACAAGGCACTCAAAGTTACTTTAACATATGCAACTATATAAAAGTCAGACTCTACCCATCAGTCCAACGCCAACTATTTACCTACTCGATACCGAGGTATAAAAGGCAGCAGAATATTTACACACACATCATAGCTTTACTTGCTAGGCTTTGTGTACAGTCAACAGTACAAATCTGGACACTATATCTGAAGTTATATACCCAACAGATGCTTTAAGTATTAACTCATGGCCTTCCCCCATTACTGTCCTACTATATTAATCTTCAAATCAAGACCTTCATCGTTCAAATGTTTCTGATCGTGTGTTGTATATAAAATGCCTGCTCCTGAATCTTTCAGCAGAGACTATATTTTATAATAAATCTACAAATTAGACCAATATTTCTAGGTGTGGCTTGCTTTATCCATCTTTAAATCTTGGATCACTGAAAAATATAGAGGACTTTGGCAGGACTTAGAAAGGCTGCCATCGTTCTTCAGGTATGAACATTACAGATTTAGAATTGCGTACCTGGACAGCACCTTGTACATTCCCTGAGCTACCACGAATATCGACCAATATTGACCAGGTTATATGATTATGTGAAAGATCAAAAGTTTTCATTTCATCCATCAAAGCTTTGGCACGGTGATAATCAGTGCCACAGGCTTTCATCATCGTATTATATGTAGAAGTTGAAGGTATAAATGGAACTCCTGTCGTCAAGTGTGAGTACGATCTTAAAGGAACTGTCATTTGGGTCACTGCAGCAAATTTGTCTGTGCTGTTCAGGTTATTATCATTAGGGATAGTTTTTTGTAAAGCCCCATCTTTCCAGCTTTCAAATAGCCGAAAGGCTCGATCAAATTGGCAAGCCTCAACACAGGCATGAAGAAGCGTATTGAAACACTGGGTATTGGGTTGACAACCAGCTTGAAGCATTTCATCAAATAGTATTATTGCTTTCTCCACAAGTCCTGCATTTGCACAAGCACTGATCAAGGATGACCAGGTAACTTTGTTGGGAGCGACACCAGATGACACCATATCTTCTTTGATTTCTAGAGCCTGTTTCCACATTTTTGCATCGGCGAAGACCTGTTGTTGATGGGAAGAGTGGATGCCTTTAACATTCTCACTCATAATTCTTTGGACCAGAACACAAACTGTTGCGTTTAAGACAGGGAAGGACTTCTCTTTTATGCATATTTGAAGCCTGTGATGAACACTGCTAAAAGTTTATTGTCTCTATTTCAATTGCAACAAACTTTTACTATTAGGTCAATCTAAAAGACAAAAGAACAAGTAGTTGAACTAAACACAGTGCTAGAAAGAATAAATCACAAGCACTGAGACCAGAGAGACAAGAGACCAGAAGAATATAATAAGAAACGTTTATATGTTATGATGACAAACTTCACTACTAACAAAAGATTCAAATAAAATTTTGTAAACCAAGCAGAACAAGAGTCCAAAATTTAATTAACGCAGTTAAAAACCAATTTTTTTTAGTATACCTTAAAAATTGTGCTATATGTGAAGACATCCAATTTCAATATTCCTTTTGACTCCAAATCTCGTATCTTCACATAAATATCTCGGGCAAGGTCAACTTTGGAAGCAAGACAACATGATTTCAGAAGTATGTTGTGAGATGTAATGTCAGCCATCACTCCAAGTTTCTGGATATGACAATCGTTGAAGTGAGTATACTGATGTAAAATTTCATCTATCAAGTTAAAAGAGAATGCAGCCAAGTAAATGGAGAAAGTAGATTTCCCCTGCATGAATGAAAGTTTGAAGAGGCACATTTCCATGCTTATGCACATGCAACCAAAACCATGGAGAAAAGAGGGAGACAGTGAATCTTACTTCCATTTCCCTGTAGATTCCCAGCGTATAATTAAGATCACGAGAATTTACATTCATAAGGCTATTGAATACATATATGTTTGGGACGGTATTTCCAGCACGTAATCCCTGCAGTAAAATCAAATTTGCAATGGTCTTCATTAAACAGGGTATATAAGAAGCTTTTTAGGATTAGTATTAATTTGTAGCAATCCAGAACGAGATAAAGTGAGACATAATCCAATAAAATAAAAGTAGCATAATTTGTCACTGAAAGAATAATTCTTGTAACTTATTACTAAACTGAAAGAGTAGCAGAATTTGCCAGTGGCGAAGATACTTCTTATAATTTATTATATGGTGGGGATGGGGCATCAAGGATCAACAACAGATCTTACATTATGAACTACAAGGTTAGCCATAAGAAGACATTTTTTATTTTAATTGCTTTTAGAAACATAAAAATTAATCTAAATAATTAAAATGACCTAGTTTTTTTTGCGAAACAAGCTGAAAATAACTCCCACCTTTTTTTAACAATTTCTATACAAACACATTAATTACAACTTCGATCATAGAATATGAGAATATAAAAGATTAAAAAATCACAGATTAATTAAGAAAATAGACAAAAACTGCGTCAAGAGGTTGCCTTTCCAGATAATAAGCATGAACAGTTTCAATACAAGGGCAGCAGAACCAGACAGGTAGGTTACTACCCTATGAAAAAAGAGAGAGAAAAATAAAAATACTACTTTAATGCTTCTCATCTGTAACTAAATATTAAGAAGATTACGAGACAGCCTGAATTTACATTGATTAGTCAATATCTCAGTATAAATACAGCAAACACCTATAAATAAATATAGGTTAGGAAAATATCAAGCAAAAATACCTCATAAATAGCCCTTGACTTCAAGTAGTCACCACAAAGACCACAAACGTCTATGATTGTGCGGTAGGAATGCATATTAGGAGAACTCATTTTTTGCTTGGGAGCATCAAAGGCTTTCAGGGCTGACACTAAGTCCCTTTTCTTCCCAAATTCACGAATTATTGAGCAAAGTAGCACTTCAGCATGGGGAAAGTTTTGTGCATACCTGTGAGTACGCATCAAAGCTTTGATTAGGTGTTCACGTCAAGAAAATTTCTACTTTAAATAGAACTTTCCCTAAACTAAAACTAGTGTCCATTAGTGCACCCGATGAGTCACCCGAATTCCACAATAGCACAGATGGAAGCAAAATGCACACAAACAAATACAGCAGGAATTTATTGAAAGAAGATCAAAGGAATGGAACACTGTAAGAAATAATTGGGTAATAAGCACAACACATCCTGGACAGAAAGGATGAAAAATAAAAAGAAAACGGTCTTGCCAATACGTTTATGAATCCAAATTCTTTTCACCTTCTTAGACTAGTGGGTTCAAGTATTACTTATGATGACAATTTCCCTCTGAAAGGGTTTATTACGGAATCAACAATTGTTTAATCAAACAGAGTCAAAGCAAACCTGATGGCTGCTGTAGGATCCCTCTTCCTAATACAAAGGTTTATGACGGCAGACGGCTCTATCAATTCTTTGATTGGAAATCGAAAATCTGAATCAGTAAAACATGCTAATCAGAAATGTGAGCATATGTATCTCCTGAACAAATTCTACAGACTCCTAGACTACTTTTTGCATGCAAATTCAACATATTTTCCGCTTTTGCAAATTGTTCCATACTTTTAACGCTATAAATCATGATAGAAGTGAGTCACGCTCATCACTAATCATGTGATTAGCTTAATTCAAACTACAACGAATCATCGATCTCAATTAATTGATAATCTAAAAGTAGTCATGATTTTGGAAAAAAATAGTACTATAATATTTAAACAATGCGTGTTTTACCAGCAAGCGTATCCAACAAGCTCAAGAGTTGCTCCACTTCACCGCAACTCAATAACCTCCAGCACTCCTCCTTCAGCGACTCCTTAGAGATTACATCAAAGAGTATCTCTGGCTCAATCCCGAGCTTTCGAACACCACTGAACAACATCGAAGAACAATATTGAGCTTTCCCTCAAGAAGCACTGTCACAATCCCACTGGCTATATTTTCGGCGTCCAGCAATCCTATAAACTCCTCTATCTTCACCCCCGAGGAGGCCACGCTCTCCACTATCATGAGGAAATCCACGAACCTCCCGTCTTTGGCGAGCTTCGAGGCTAGCTCGCTGTAGTGCGTCAGGCCATGGCGATTGTCCCATCGAGTAGAGGAGAGTAGGGGATAAGTGGTGGAAAATTGGGATTTATGCTTGGTGTTAGGTTTTTGCCTGGTTTCGGTGGTGGTGGTGAAGTGGCGGCGACGGCGGCGGTAGTTATCGGAAGGGGTGGCTGAGGGAGGGAGCAGAGTGATGGAGGCAAGGATCGATAGCGCGTCCCTCATTTCCTGGCCAACCGTTTTGTTCCTGTCGTTGCCACTGAAATTGGAGAGTTAAAGGATCGATAGCGCGTCCCTCATTTCCTGGCCAACCGTTTTGTTCCTGTCGTTGCCACTGAAATTGGAGAGTTAATTTGATTTTATGGTTTGAAAAAAAATGGTGTACCCAACCATTAGGGGCCCCCACCACCCCTGTCCTGGGGATTGGTGGAGGAGGTAAATCGCAGGATGTGGCTTATAGGGAGAGCTCACTGTTAAACTTGTGCTTACAAGAGGCCAAATCCATGCCAAAGACAGGATTCGAACCCCCACCCTTCAGCAACCAAGCTCAGCTGGAAGGCCTTTCCACCATCACCTCTACCACTTGAGCTATGCCCTGGGGGCGTCGTTTTAGTTTGATGAAGGATATAATCTTAATCTTAATACATCAGTTTGCTATTGATGACGTGAGATGTCTAAGGTTTTAGCTTGGTGACATGGCACCACCACACTTTTTCCAAGCACCTCCCTTTTTAATTTTTGTTTTCTTTATTTTCTTTGTTAATTTTAATTTTAATTTTAATTTTACGCTTTATTTTTCTTCGGTTTTTAGGTTTGCCCTTATTTCTTTCTTCACTTCATCTATTCCTCACTCTCCCAAAACGCATCCGCCCTTTGCATATGTTGAGATCAATCGGAGATCATGGGAATGTGATTTTGTTTGTCGAAATTCGTTGATCGACGATTTGGGATAGTATCGGAATACTGGAATGAGGCGAAGACCAGGAATCGGAGACCTCACGCCGCCGCTGCTAGGGTTTTTCACTGCTGTTCCGGATCAGTGAAGAATTTTAAGCGGATCAGTGAAGAATCGTTTTGGCTCCACAGATGAGGTATTTCATGGCTTGCATCATGAAATCTTAAACTTTCAGCCCCGCTTTTTTACTTTTGAGTTTATTATATTAAATTCTAATTCAAGTTAATTGTGAATATCAGAGAATCCTACACCATCCAAAATGTGGAGAATCAAATAGAATATACCCAATTAATTCAAGTTAATTGTGAATATCAGATAATCCTACACCATAACCAAGCCATCCAGAAGCAGAGACAGCGTGCCGCGAAAGCCGATGCGTACGCCATCACAGTGTCCGCCACCTCCTCCGCTCGGCTAACGTCGACGTGGATCAGCCGATTCAACCCAAGGTCGGCAGCGAGAGCCGAGTCGACAGCGTGGTCAGACGATCCCAAGCATAGAATCAGCTGCCAAGGACGCAGCCGTCGCTGTGCGGCGCGCGGAAGGAGCGACAAAGAGTGGATGAGAACAGCAGCCGCCGACTCGATCCGCGACTCGGCCAGTCGACTCAGCGGCACGTGCTGTACTTCCGCCACGCCGTCGAGGCATTCCTCCTCTAGAACGGTGTCTTCGATACAATTAAGCGTCACCACTAGGGGAAGTGGCTGAGATTGAGCAGCGACGGCGTTGCGTTCAGGCATTGCTGCCGGAGATCTCTCACACTAACACAGTAAATCTGTGGAATTTCAGGCAATCGAAGGTATTTTTCTGCTTATAGGTGAAGATGGAGAATCATTTTTGTTTAATTTTGGTAGAAATTTTAGAAATTAGAAGTTTGAAGTATTTATAGTGAAGGTTTCCAGTTGTTTTGGAGAATCAAATAGAATAATTTTTCGAGGCACTCACATCTTTTGATTTATACAAGAATACAAATGTTATTTCTTTTCCCGTTCTATTTATTCATTTAAAATACGCACTGCAATCAACAATCCACTGTTTAACTGTGTAATGGAGAATGGAGAATGAAGAATATGTTATTAAGGTGATTGGAATTTCTAATTCTTCCAGCATGATAACTGTGTAATGTTTGGTACAAGAATTTTCTGTGAATTTGATTCTGCAAGAAACAGCTAGACCTTATAGTTTGTGATGTCATAGTCATAATAGTCTGATTGTCAATTGTTGTATATGATATCTCCAGGGGCTCCGAATGGTTCGAGATGTTTTTCGGCTTGCAAAATAAAATGCACCTGCTAGAGGTAGAATTCTGTTTGATCCTGTTATGTCGCGCTATATATACTTTCATATCCAACAGATGTTATATATTTTTCTTATAAAATGTAGTAGGCAAATGTGGGCTCTGCTGCTCCCAGAGAAATGTGGGATTTGGAGAAGCTTATCGCAAAATTCAACAGTAAGTTAGACTAATTCTTTAATTCTATTTCATTTATGCATCATAGTGAAATTCAGGTCTCATCAAATGGCTTACAGAGAATATGCTTTATAGGTAGGTAATCTTTTCAAAGATGAGGCAACAGAAGAAAAGGGTGAGCTTGAAAGAATGGTGAGTTTAAAGTAATTTGTAGTAAGCTTTGGATCATTTTGTGATTATGTTTTTTGTTTTTTTACTCATCAAATTTGGGGAAATCCGGTTTCAGATTTGGGGTAGTTTTTTTCATTGTATGAGTATCGAGGATGGGATTCAAAAGCAACAAACCCAACGCATCGTTGAAAGGAGAATTAATTATGATTTGTTGTGTATATAACCTCCTGTATATTATGCAGATTTGGCGTAATGTGAAAGATAACTCCTGGGAAAGATGGGAAGCCAGCGACTGTTGAGCTTGGTGATGCCAAGACAAAAGAAATAAAGAAACAAAAGATACATTGGAGGTAACAATGTAACACTCTCCCTTCTTAACTGCTAACATAACAAATGTGCTACTCCATGCCCTGATCCCCTCCACCCAACTAAACAGAAAAGTAAACAAGAAGTTTACTAAAATTTTTCTAATAATCACTACAATAAATGAAATGCATTTCCAAAGCCAAAAGCAGCCTTGGTCATGGCGCTTGATCTTTAGAGGTAATGAGGTGTTCCACAATTTATTGATCCCTTTCAAACTATATGTTACCAAAAAAAAAAAGGTTGAGCTGTTTGATTAGTTTTTTCTTTCATTCTTTCTTCTTTACATATATTGGTAGGATCTCTAAATATGAAAATTTTCTATTTAATATGTTGAGTTTTCTAAGTTTCCTTTAATTTTGATAGGAAAAAGAAGTAAGTACTAAAATGTCTAAATCCTACTCCTTTTGAATTTTTTTTATAGTTTCTTGATCTTTCTCTTTCGTTCATTTCTTTAGGATTTCCAAGATTTTACACTTTCAATTTGCTATTCTCTTATTTGTTGTAAATCTAATGATGTGTTTGTGTTTCCTTTGAAGATTCATCTCAACTGAAAGTATAAAATTGGTTTTACAGTTCCTTGCTCTCGCAGACACCATGGACATATGTGACATTAATGTATGGAATATGACAAAGAGCAAATACAATTCCCTTTATCTCCTTAATCTGATGCAAAGTAAGTCCACTATTAGACTTATTTGGGTATTATTTTCTCCTTCATCTAGATGTTTTATGATCCTTTTTGAGTTTTTGTGAAGAGCAGTTCATTGTATCATCATTTTCCTTTTCTTGGGAGTTTGATCCCCCTTCTCTTTCAAATATTACAATAATACATTCTTTCTTTTTTATTTTCGGAGTCTACATAATTGCAGTCATTTTTTTCTATGTTGAATCTCTATTTCTATTTATATAGTTTTATATCGATTTCATGCTATTTGGAAGAGATTTGTGTTTATATTTTTATGGAGTGACTTCTCAATGAAGAGTGATCTGCCATTTTCATTGGAGAATGTTAATAGGTACTTTTAACATTTTCTCTTATTTCAGACTGTGTATCCACGAATGAAATGCTTGATTTTGGTTAATTAATTCATTTTGCCTAGCTAGATGTAGTATTTGTCTCTGGGCTAAGAAGAAGACTCATAGAGCTGTTCCATAAAGATATTTTTTAAATTTTCAGAGTTGCTAAAATTTGGATGCTTTGATTTATATATGCTTGCATCTTAGGTTCAACCTCTTCCCACTTGCAAATTCTGTTTAATCATTGTATTTATTGGGGGAACAAGAAATATGTGATGTGTTGAATTTAGTTTGTATGTTTTTCCTTTCTACCATTTTTTATGATATTTTCCTACGGGGAAATGTAATACTCCAAGTGATGACACTTGAAATGATTAGTATTAAAATATATTGAATAAGTGCAAATTATGTCTTGCTGGTGTTAGCAGCAACATCTTTATACATTCATGTTTTGTGATGTGATGAGTCAAATTTTGAACTGTACTTTTCAGTGCAGCACTTTACTACATATTTTGTGTATTTGTTGTTGGAGGGCTGATGGATGGTTCAACCTATAAGTAGAAAAATAATTGAATAATTTATATCACTTATTTATTTGGATAGAAACCTACAAGTAGAAAAATAATTGAATAATTTATATCACTTATTTATTTGGATAGAATATAATCTGCCGAAAAACTTGATTAGGAACAGAATTCAAATTTATTAATGTCCATGCTGCAGGCTTTGATTAGTACATTCTAGTAGTGTAAGTTGTAAAAAAAATCCATTTTATCTTTTTATAATTAATTATAATTTTTATTGAAGATATTATCATAGTTCATTTATATTACAAATTGTTCATGAAATATTTCACTACATCTATCACATTTTATTATAATATTATCAATTTTTTTCCATTTAAAATAATTTATCCATCTAAAATAATTTCTTAAAACGGTGTTATATAAGTTTTTTTTTTCATTATTTTTTTTTTGTTTTAGTGATGACATGGAGTATAATGACATCATTTACTGATATTTTAATTTATTATATATAGGGTAATATAAAACCAAATCAAGGTACATCATGTAAATGTTTACAGAGTACCAATGAAGTAATAAAATAATAATATTCAGCAAAATTTATTGAAGTGATTATAACTGTTTGTGATTAAATATAAACAATGTTAAGAGAACCAATAACTATGTAGGACTCATTCTTAATCTCTTCACTATATATATATATTCTTAAAAATTTTATATGCATCAAAATAAATATAATAATTCAAATTAAAAAATAATTAATTAATTAAAAAAATTAACAATTAAAAGTTCTTATTATAAAATAATAATTTAAAAACTAAGAAGAATCGCATTATTTTTGTACATCACACGGGTTCAATACTAGTTTGTAAGGTAGGCGAGTTTCGCTCCAACACAACAAGAAGTCATTACAATTTACAACGCTTTTTTAATCACCAAATATAGGCAATATACTGCATAGAGAGTATCAATTACAATTATAATTTGGCGGCTATTTGCCCCGATATTACGGAAATTATGCCAAAAAATATATACTCCCTCCGTTTCATTGAAACACACTCGTTTTTTTATTTTGGTCTGTCCCAATATAAAATGTACATTTCCCTTTTTATAAAGAGGACACATACATATTAGTTACTTCTCTCTCTATGGGCCCACATGTCATACTAATATAGCTATCCACTTTACATTAATATATTATTTCTCTCACCTCACTATACATTAAAATATTATACTCCTTAATCAACGTGCAAAAAACAAATTCGTACATTGTAACGGGACGAAGGGAGTATATACTATCATAGAGTTTAGGAAAAGTAATTTTTGTTTTATGATTTTATCAATTAGAATTATAAATTTGGCGGCTATTTGCCCCCATATTCCGCAAATTATGCTTAAAAAAATATCTATTATGACACGGAGTTTAAGAAAAATAATTTTTGTTATAGTGATGTAAGAAAGAGAGGGGTATTTTGGGTAATTGAATAAAATAAAGTGTATGATATAGTTGATTTTGACTAGATTGTGTGTAGAAAAATATAGCATTTTTTTAATATTGTATTATTATAAGGTTATTGATATTGTGTATTGTTTATATTTTTAGGGGGTAAAAATATTGTTAGGACAGATTAAAATGGAAAGTGCGAATGTATTTATTAGAATTGAGGGAGTATAAATTAAATCATTTTTATTTTATAAGATATAATTATCCTTATAAATCTTATATTTTTTCGATAAGGAAAAATTTCATACAAACATCTTAAATTTAGACCTGATATTTTGAGTGTTTCAAATTAAAATTTAGTTTTAATTTCTTTTCTTAAATTAGGACCTAATTTTTATATATTTGATTTTTTTTTTCATTTAAAGACCTACTATGAAATTCATTTTCTCATTTCAAGTCATACAAAATAATTTAAAATTATTACTATACACACATAAAATTAAATATATGTTATTTTTATTAATATTTTATATTTTGTACTCCCTCCGTGCGATTCTAAGGTATCTATTTGCTTTTTGTAAGTGAATTAAGGAGTACTATTATTATATGTAACATGTATAGTTGTATTAGAGGGAAGTGGTGGACCATATTGTATATTTTTTTTACTAAATATGGGAAATGAATACCTTTAAAGCGGACTCCAAAAATAATAAAATGAATACATTAGAAGCGGACGAAGGGAGTATATTATATATTGAATTCGAAAAAAAAAATTACGACAAACCTTAATTTGAGAAAAAAAGATAAAATTGAACCTTCAAATGAGACACTTTTAAAATAAAATCTAAAATTGAGAAATAAACTAAAAATTGGACTTTTCCTTAGCATGATTTGCCCTGGAATCACCGACGCTTACAATCTCTTCTACATATCCCTCGTCACCAAAATGCTTGGCTGGATTTATTACATCGCCCTCGGCGTTGCCAAGCCAGGCAATTTGCCTCCCTACATCGGTGCAGGAGATGTAGCAGTCACGGTAATATTGGCGGTAGTTGTGGGCGTACAGGGTGTCCTGGTAACCGACGTTGTTAAATCATTCTGATGTCGATTTCTAACACCGTCATCGATACCAACCGGCAAGACTTTTTTTTCCAATTTGATTTTCGCGACGGAGAAAATGTTTGTTTCTTTTGATCTCCCGAATAAGCTTTGATATAAGCTGCTCCAATTAACCGGCGCCGCGTTAGAGTTTCTGCAAATTATTGCTTACACCTTTTGATTAACAGCCACCTCGGAGATACCCACACGCTCTCCATTCTTCCCACATAGTAGAATCACACGTTAGGTTGATTTTGTAAGTAGAATCACAATTCTGATTTTGTTCGGTTGTTACAATCGAACATATAAGATAAATGAATTCTAATTTTGTTTGTTCGGTTGTTGCAACCGAAAAAATATATTCCCTCCTGTCACTTACAAGATATCCATTTTACTATTCCTTGCGTCCGCTTCAAAGGTATTAATTTCCTCTATTTAGTAAAGAAAGTACACGACCCACCACTTCCCTCTAATACAACTACCCACTTTACCTATAATAATAATACTCCTTAATCCATGTGCAAAAAACAAATAAAGACCTTAGAATTGTTCACGTGCAAACAGCAAACTGTTACCTTTCAAGTGACCGAAGGGAGTGATATTTATAAGGGTAATTATGTTTTATTAATTAAAGATGATTTAGTCTATATTTTTTTTTGAGGGTACATGTAGTAATTTTGGGAATGTAAACAACGACATTAACTACAAGAAGGACCTTTGAAGTTTGAACTATTTTTCCAATCAAAATGATTCTAGATGCATCTAATTCATGAGAAAATATCAATTTTGGTGCTTTCTCTTTTACTAAATTCATTTTTAGTCATATAACTTTTAGTATTTTTAATATCAGTCGTTTAAATTTTAATTTTGGTTCTATATCTTTTAAAATTTTAATTAATCCTATATCCTTTTGAATCATCAAAATTAGTCATTTTATAAATAATATCATATTTTAAAAGATATAGGACTAATTTTGATAATTAAAAAAGACATAGAACTAATTTTAATATTAATATAACTAAAATTAAAATTTTATAAGATATAGAATCAAAATTGAAATTTAAATGACTAAAATTAAAATATTAAAAATTTTAAATAACAAAAATTGAATTTGGTGAGAGATACCATCTTAATTCATTGTTCCACTTCAATAATTATAATTTCTACATTAAATTTCAATTAAATGTTTACAACTAAAAACTAAAAATAATAATCTAATTTGAATTTAGAGTTTGATTATGGTGCTCTTGACAATCTTAATTACTAGATTAATTTTTAATATAAACTATATCATTAAAAATAATAATATAATAAATCTTTTTTACCCATTTAGGATTGTTGCACCCAAAATCACCATTAAATTTACGACCTCGATGTAATTAGATTTAGGTTGAATCGTTTTATTATGGGTTAAAAGGAATTAGCAAGAAAGGGGTGCAAAACTGCATATACGTCGTGGCTTGGACACTTCACGAGGATTTGGACCAGGTGGTGCACCTCAATCCCAATTGGGCGGTTTCTCGAACCTCATCTTCCCATAAGACACGCGCCGCTACTCCTTTTCCGGCCGCCGTCCACCCACTATTCAATATTTCCGGCCACCTACTAGTACTCGCGAACAGAACAAAATCCAATCAACTAATTCCAAACTATCTATAGAAGTGTCATAAATCGTTGATTAACGAAAGTACAAGTTGCGGAGTGATAAAAGAGGAAAATGCCTCCGAAACAGCCGTCGAAAGCGGATTTAGCGAAGTAGCAGAAGATAGTTGAGGACAAAACTTTCGGATTGAAGAACAAGAACAAATCGAAGAATGTTCAGAAGTACGTACAATCACTCAAGAAATCCGTACAGCCTAAACCCGACGCCAGCAAAATCAATGCGCAGGTCAACACTGAGTTTTTTATTTTTATTTTTATTGAGTGTATTGATTTGAGTATCTGAGTTAGAGTTCCTCGTGTACAGAAGAAGAAAGATGAGGAGAAAGCAAGAGAGAAGGAGGTCAATGAACTGCTTAAAGTTGCTGTGAAACAACATAAGTGCCTGTTAGTAAGTTTTACAGATTCTATTTATAAATGTTGAAAGATTTGAAGCCAAAAATGCATGTATGTGTGTGTAGCTTGTGTGTGTACAAACTTGCCGAGCTTATGCATCCATTTTAGTAGTATTAGTTGGTGGACATGTTGATGCTTTGAGTTCTCTTTGTTTGTCGTATTTTTGGGTGAGTAATTTTGGGCAACGAATTAACATTCTTTAAGAATCTTACCTTGTAATAAGGTGTCGATCCGAAGTCAATATTGTGTGAGCATTTTAAGGTGGGGCAATGCGCGAAAGGGTTTAAGTGCAAGTTTTCCCATGACTTCAATGTGCAGAGGAAAGGAGAGAATATAGATATCTACAGCGATAAGCGTGATGAAGGTTGATACTTAGTGCTCTAATCACTCATTAAGTATGATAAGTTTATCTGATGTTTAACTTTCCCTATAGAATTATAGTGTGCTCATCATGAGATGCTTTGTAATCTCTCCGCAGAACAGGGAACAATGGAGGACTGGGATCTGGAGACGTTGGAGAAGGTTGTCGAGTCTAAGATCAATGAATACAACAAGAATAAGCCTACTGATATTGTAAGCATTTATTTGTTAAGTTGGCTTTGTATAAAATTTCCACATTGTAATCTTGAAGTTTTATTCCACTAGTTTTTTTTTTTTTTGGGATCATCTGTGTATTTCTTTTTTCTATATGGTATATCTGAACCAATTCAATGGATATAACAAGTGCTAGCATTACATTGCTGTAAGCATATGAAATAAATTGAACGTTAAAGAAATGTACCTTAGGCATTGATAAATTAGTTTGTAAGTGCAAGTCAAGTGGACTTTTATCTTATTAGCTTCAACGTTTTCATCGACAATGCTTGCAATGTCAAAATCATGGGCTTTTCTATTCACCTAATCCCTATGATGGCATTGGAATATAGAAGCTTATAGTTTCTACACTTGTGAGGAGTTCGATGGAAAAACACTATGGATGTCATAATTGAATTAGGTAAAATTATTGGATGCCTTAAGCTGCAATTACAAAATATTTGGATGTCCATTTGACCTTATTAGACACCAGTTTCCTTGTCAGCAAATTTATCAGTAATGACTGGAATTATTATGTTATATTTAGTTAAAAATAGTACATCATTGATGTGCATGCTATCCAGTGGCTTTTTTGTAAATGTCAGAGAAGGACAATTGAGTACTGTTTGTATTTCAAACTTCAACTAGGTGAAACAATCTCTGCTTGTATTCGTTCCAGGCCGCATCTGCATTCTGTATGGTTTTTCGTTGACATGAATATTATATTCTATATTACTCCTATAACACTTTCTTTTGTTCTATTTTCTTGCAGGTATGCAAATACTTTTTGGAAGCAGTGGAGAAGAAGCAATATGGTTGGTTTTGGGTTTGCCCAAATGGTGGTAAAGAATGCCATTACAGGCACATGCTTCCCCCCTGGGTATGTTTTAAAATCTCAAATGAAGGCCTTATTGGAGGAAGAAACAGAGAAGATAACTATCGAGGAAGAGAGAAAATCAGGTAAAAATCTGCTAAATGCAATAAGTTTTACATTCAATATCTGTCCTTTTTATTCATTTCTATTGTTATGGCTCAGTAGTTCCTTTGCTGCACTTTACCCAACCCCTGATTTATGCTAATAGATTTAGACTCTCTCTCTGTCTGTCTCCCCCACCTCCCACCCCAGCGAGCAAAAGTAACCTCGGCAACTCCCATGACGACAGAGTTATTTATGCAATGGAAGAAGACAAAGATGGAAGAGAGAGAAGCAGGGTTGGCTGTACAGAGGGCAGAGAGAGCTAAGAATGATCGTATGAGGTAATCTTGATTATTGACTTATTTGATCTAGGTCTGGATTTTCTATTTCTTTGATGTACATCCACAATTATATATTTCTTGATATTTGCTTCTGTATCTTCCAGTGGTCGCGAGCTATTCCTCTCTGATGCAAGCTTGTTTGTTGACGACACTGAGGCCTGTGATAAATATCAGAGAGAAGAAGAACCAGATACTGAGAGAAAGGTAACCACATCGTCTTTTTGTGTCTTTGTCATACAATTTCCAAATTCTTTTGAAGACTGAATGGGGTATCCTTGCTAAAATGGTATCTGGTATTTGGAAATTGACTAGGAAAACATATTGGATGAAAATAATGAAGATAATGTTTCATTAGGTCTGCTCCATCTGAATATATCATTAAGAAATATACAAGATGATAGTGATAATGGGAGAAAGTGCTATTACCTGGATCTATTTTCCTGAATGGAAAAGCAGTAACGCCATATAGAATGCATAGATAGACAAACATTTCTCCAATTTTCTTTTATATATAACAATGATAAATTTACCTCATGCCCGGTTAAGTACTTCACTGTAAATAGCAGTCCGCTATTTCTATAATTGGATTCATATTGTTGATTAGTAAAATGGGGCATGAGATAATGGCATGACTTCCATATCCGAAACGAAGTACGCCCTACTTTTATTAGAGCAGTCACCTATCAATATCTTATCAAAGACAAATACAAAACAAATTCATAAACAAGTTGATGATTCTATTCATAAACAACATGAAATTTATCAACGGGAAGTTCATGTTCAGAACGAAAATTCTCGCTTTTTATATGCCATTTTCATATGATTATCGCATTATTTTAATGTTATTTGTAAAGTTTATTGTTTATTTTCATATTTTCTATGACTTCACGGGTATTTATGAGATTTTGCAGATTTTAGGGCTAATTTGAGGTAAAATTGATAGAATAACACAAGTGGGTGTTGAAAGGGCATGCATATGCCACGTATCTATAATTTGGGAATTAATTGGAGTTGGAAACGTGTTGCCAATTTGGAGCAATGTTAATTGACACATTAATGTGTTATGTGTGATTCCACCACCAAGTGGGCCATCATGTGGAGGAAAAGGCTCTTGATAATTGTTGTACATGAGCCCATCTCGTCCAAGGCCCATTACTCAAGAAGCCAGCAATCCAGTATACCTTTTATTATTTTATAAATAAGATGCGAGATCGCTTATCACAAGAAGAGAGATCACCCACGACATTCTGTCGTGAACACTCACACCATCCGTGCCACTTATTCCTTTCACCGTCGCCCATTCCACCCACTTCATCCATCTATCATCCTGGTGTGCTCGATTCGAGTTGAGAGAGTCAATTCAATTGATAATACGGAGGGAGAACGTAAACCACGTGACACTAGAGTTTCGTATCTTTTCTTAATTTCTTCTTTTGTTGATTTTGATATGAAATTGTCAGCCATGAGGATTGTGTGTAAAATCATGGGCTAAGAACTCTTTACAGTTATAAGGATTGAGGGTTAGACTAATTGATTTGAGAACCTTAGATTGAGAATTGTGAATTCATGCTATTAATACATTTTAGTTTATTTGTTTGATATAGATTGTGTTATACGTTTGTAACGTCTTCATTGCATATAATTGATGTTGCCCGTGATGTATGATATGTTATGTTAGCTTGTATGCATTCGTACTTAATATTGTTTGCTTACTAGGGATTAAAGTGGTTTGCCCATGAACATGATAATCCTAAGGGCTGGTAGACTAGATACTTGTTATTCTTAGTTGAACAATGCAATTAAGAATTCAAGTAGGAAGTGAATAAATTTGAATAGTACTTTCATAGAATATATATCAGTCAAACTGGCCATCCGGAGGTTTATTTATGTTTGCCTTATTAGTATCTAGGAAGGGGGTTCAAAACGATTCACGCATATTTTATTATTAATTGATAATACTATTAACTTGAAATCAAATCATATTTGGTGGGTTAATAGGGCTTTGTGATGTATTTCCATTGAAATAGCATGAACGAACAATATGACGTCTAGGAAATCAAATCAATTGCACCATATCTGATACCTTAGAGCTGTTATTTATCTATTGATTAAACCTCGAATAATTCTTCACTTTACTTTTATTAATTGAGTTACATGTTATTTCAATTCTTTAGTTAATAATTAAATTGCAACGCTTGGAAATTGGTTACAATAGTTCTAATTGAATAGTAATACTAGATAAATAAATAGTTAGATATCTCAGTGTGAACGATATAATTTTAACTGGGGTACTTGCTATTACAATTTACATCCCTACACTTGGGGATTTTAATTGAGGTGCTCAATTTCAGCATAACAAGTTTTTGGCGCCGTGCTGCCGGGGACAGTTTTAATTATTTATTTATTTTTATTGCTAATTTAATTAGGATTTATTTTAAAGCATATTCTGACTCTAAATTTTTTTTCGAGGTATATACTATGGAAGTCAGATATGATGGAAGCACATTCCAATCTGATCAAGATTACTCTAAGGATCCACTTGAATTATGCTTAAACGAATTTCTTACTCTTCCTACTATTACTAATGATTTTTCTAATGAACTTACTCTTGAATTCCTTGAATGCTTGCATGAATTAAATGAGTGCAGAGAGTTAAAGGGAGAAGCAGCAATAGTAGAGGAATCCAAGTTGAAGCAACGTTTCCTTCCCATTATACGAGAAGTGAACGAAAATTTGGAGAGGAAGGAATTGGAAGAGCTGAGAATTTTCGATGGAAAAAAGGATAAGTGGTGTATTGTTGAGAAGTTGATGAGTTGGGATGAAAACTTGGTTGGCAATTTAAAGGAAAATTTCAAGACTGCCAACGAGACAATTCCTTGTCATATGTACACAATTGATGAAGAAGCTCAGCGCTTAAAAGTACGACGAAAAGGATGAAAGATATCCATGACCATTCCGATGAGGTTATGGATTTTCATCTAGCTTAAAGATGTTAAAGACGAGCGCTTGTTGGGAGTCACCCCAATGCTATATTTATTGCTTTTCGTATTTTATTTTATTTGTTTAGTTTGTCTTGGATTTTTACCCTCTCTGTTCTCAATTTTGAAATTGTTTTATATGCAGGGCAGTGATTGGATGTGACTATGTGTTTGAGATTAATTTTAGGAAGAACTTGAGAAAAAGCAGAATTGGAGTATGAACAGGGGATATTGAGCAGAGGACTAGCAGAGTCGTGCGGTACGACAAATTCCTCCAGAAACAGAGTTGAAACAGAGCTGCTTAAATATGGGCAGCCTGGTTGATTACCATCGAGCGACCATGCTTGATGTGGAGCAGAATACCAAGCGGGGCCTTCTCGATATGTGTCGGGCTTCAGCGATCACTAGCATCGATTCTGGAATATTTCAAACAGAAAACATTCAGTTCATCCAGAAAGTTTGCTCGGGATCGAGCACTCATCAGCCCACATCGAGCAGGAGAGTAGAGCTAGATACATAACAATCATAAATCCTCTCCATATCGATTGATAGCAGCATGAGAAGAAAACCCTGCTGAAATGAAGAGAGAAGCTGGAATGGTGGCCTGCTTGAGCTGCCATGCAGGGAAAGAACGAGAGAAAATATCGGCTGCCATCCTCTGCGTATGTGAAGCTATTGGTCGTTAATTACATGAAAGAAGAAAGAGAAGGAAGCTGCTGTAGAGAGAGGAGTTGTCGAGCATGCCTAGATATTTCGCTGCATTATGGTCCGTGGTTACCAGTCGGTGCACAAAGGAGTTGGCAGGTTCATAAGCACTAAACAGCAATGTGTGAGAAGGTGTGACCAATGCTAGGAAATTGCTGCAAGTTTTTGCACGAGAAATACAAGTGGGTCAAGTTTGATTGAAGTGTGATGTTGATCGTGGGCCATGGTTGGAAATTGCTTATTATCCCATGCAAAAAGAACTCATGTGTTACAAGTGTGGCCTACTTGAGGGCCAGGTGATTGCCACTAAATCAGAATAAGCAGTTCATGTTAATTGTGTATATTACTTGTAGTGGTGGGACCAAGGTTAGAAAATTGATGGAAAAATTACAAGCGGGAGCATGCATTTAAAGTGGAATGAGAATGCTTCAATGGCAGCAGCAAACAATTCTCATAGTTTGAATAATGGGGACCATATGATGAGTGGGTATATGCATGTAATATCTCCTGTAAGTGGATTTTCGAGTTTTGCAGTATGCTTGAACGATCGTGAGCCTCTGATCTCACAAAAAAAGATACATTGCATGCCACTCGTCACAGGTAAGTTAACTCTCTCCTTTCTCCCCTTGTTATCATTGTCTGTTGTTCTTACTATTTCAAATGCCCTACAAGCCTTTCTTAAACTTATTTTGATAGTTAATCGAAAATAAATTTGAGAAGGTGCGTTTGATTCTTTGAAAATTCTTTTGTAACTTGGTGAGTGAAGGAGCAAGCAGTGTCATGCAAGTAAGTATTCTAGACTCTCTATTTTCTCTCTATATTCTATACTTTATTTTTTTATATTTCAACGCCTATATATTCTTTCTTAAACTTATTTTGATATTCTATTAAAAATAAGTTTGGGGAGGGGGAGGTCGGTTTCTTGAAATTATTCTGTTGATATGGAGAGCAAAAGAGATTGTCGAGGGAGATCGCTAGTCGGGGTAAGTAAGCTAACCTTTTGAGCTAATTTCTAAGTTGAGAGTGATGTATTGTTTGCATGCTGTGACATGAAAAGCATAGTTTTCTGTTGGCTATTCCATGAACTTGAACACTTCTTATAGAATTTTAGGTATGCAACATGATTTGGTTTATGATGAAAATATTTTATGATTTAACTTGAAAATTCTTATTAATTAGGTGAATGAAATTGTGTTGTTGTAAAAATCATGAATTGCTAGATATCATTGGTTGTTAGAATTATTTTATACCTAGTGAATTTTTGAGCCCATGAGAATCATGAACATTCTACATGATTATTTTTAATTCTTAAGAGTCTCTTGATTAATTGTGAGTGTTTCTAGAACTTGCCCTGAGTGCCCTTAAATATATGAGAATAGTCTAGTGGATTATGGATATGATTAAAGGTCTTCCTTGATTTTATTAGTCACTTAGCCAAATTGATTCCCTACCAAATAATTATTTATCTGTAGTTAGTCATTTTGAGCCTTTAAGCATTTTTCTTTGGCAACCTACAAAAAATAGTCACTCTAATATCCTACTTGAGCCTTTGAATTCCTATATATAGTGGAGAATTAATTGCAAGTCAAAGTGTGTTAATTGAACTTGGTAGCGAGTTTGGAAAAGGAATGAAAGTGGTGCTGAAAAATTGATGAATCTTTAAAATCCATCTAAAGAAAAAAATTCATGGAGTAGTGCTTAATCTAGTACTTCATGAATCAAACACCCTAATGTAGTGCTTAATCTAGTACCCTATAGAGGATGTGTGGGGTAGTGCCTAAATCTGGTACCTCACGAGAGCGAGAAAAAAAGAAGAAAGTTGTTGCTCTTGAGTCGAAGGGGAGGTGAATAAAACTGTTGAAGTTGAAAAGAAAAGAGGGGATGAAAGTTGAAGTGATCAATCAACTTTAGTTCTCCATTATTTGAGTCACATTATTTACATTTATTATTTCCTAACCAAAGAGCCAACATTACGTTCAAATAAAAAACCCTTTTTGATCCATAATTTTATTGCCTACAAGTAAAAGGAGAGTTGAGACAATGAACAAGCCTATGGTTAAACACTGCAGTTAAATCATGCTGAGCGTTGTGAAGCCTATATACAAGAGAGTTGAGTGAAACATATGTTCTAGTGAGTTCCATGAACCAAGGCATTTAATCTAGTCAATAGTGATTTTTATGATGTAACACATGCTGTCTACTTTATTGATTTAAATTTATTTTTCTAGAAATTTTCTGAAACCAATATAATCATATGTCACGTTCTATTTTTCTTTTATTTTTTATTGCCTCGGGACAAGCAATGTTTAAGTTTGGGGAGTTTCTTCAGCACAAAAATTCGCACTTTTCATAGGCCATTTCCATATGATTATTGCATTATTTTAATATTATTTGTGAAGTTTATTATTTATTTTCATATTTTCTATGACTTCACGGATATTATTGAGATTTTGCAAATTTTAGGGCTAATATGAGTAAAATTGATAGAATAACACAAGTTGAAAGGGCATGTATATGCCACATATCTATAATTTGGGAATTAATTGGAGTTGGAAACGTGTTGCCAATTTGGAGCAATGTTAATTGACACATTAATGTGTTATGTGTGATTCCACCACTAAGTAGGCCATCAAGTGGAGGAAAAGGCTCTTGATAATTGGTGTACATGAGCCCATCTCGTCCAAGGCCCATTACTCAAGAAGCCAGCAATCCAGCATACCTTTTATTATTTTATAAATAAGATTCGAGATCGCTTATCACAAGAAGAGAGATCACCCACGACATTCTGTCGTGAACACTCACCCCATCCGGGCCACTTACGCCTTTCACCGTCACCCATTCCACCCACTTCATCCATCTATCATCCTGGTGTGCTCGATTCGAGTTGAGAGAGTCAATCCAATTGGAGATACGGAGGGAGAACGTAAACCACGTGACACTAGGGTTTCATATCTTTTCTTAATTTCTTCTTTTGTTGATTTTGATATGAAATTGTCAGCCATGAGGATTTTATGTAACCTTATGGGCTAAAAGCTCTTTACCGTTCTAAGGATTGAGGGTTATGGTAATTGATTTGGGAACCCTAGATTGAGAATTGTGAATTCATGCTATTAATACATTTTAATTTTTTGTTTGATTTAGATTGTGTTATACATTTGTAACGTCTTCATTGCATATTATTGATGTTGCCCGTGATGCATGATATGTTATGTTAGCTTGTGTGCATTCGTACTTAATATTGTTTGCTTGCTAGGGATTAAAGTAGTTTGCCCGTGAACACGATAATTCTAAGGGCTGGTAGACTATATACTTGTTATTCTTAGTGGAACAATGCAATTAAGAATTCAAGTAGGAAGTAAATAAATTTGAATAGTAATTTCAAAGAATATATGTTAGTTAAACTGGTCATCCGGAGGTTTATTTATGTTTGTCTTATTAGTATTTAGGAAGGGGGTTGAAATAGCATGAACGAACAATAGGACGTCTAGGAAACCAAATCAATTGCACTATACCTGATACCTTAGAGCTGTTATTTATCTATTGATTAAACCTCAAATAATTCTTCACTTTACTTTTATTTATTGAGTTACATGTTATTTCAATTCTTTAGTTAATAATTAAATTCAACGCTTGGAAATTGGTTACAATAGTTCTAATTGAATAGTAATATTAGATAAATAAATAGTTAGCTGTCTCAGTGGGAACGATATAATTTTAACTGGGGTACTTGCCATTACAATTGACATCCCTACACTTGGGGATTTTAATTGAGGTGCGCAACTGTAGCCTAACAGTTCATAATCTCCTTGGACTAGAAACGAAAATTACATAATTGAAACCAAATTTAAAGTAAATAAAATGATTAAACCCAATGATATTTTATGGTGGTGCTTGCATCCTCCTCCAATGGCTGCCCTTGCAGCCTCTAATGGCCTCTTGGCGTGATGAACGTGGTGTAGAATATGAATCCAAGGGGGATTCTTGAGCCTCTCTTAAAAGGTGTCTAGGGGGACGTATCTTCCAACATGATGAGCCATAAGTGTGATGACGTAAATTTCTCTTCTCTATAAGGTTGGTCAACCCACTTTAATTTTTCAATAATGATTATTTGTAAAAGCCAAAAAGAGTGATGAAAGGCTAAACACGTTTTGTAACTGCCCCATATATCTACTTCACTGGACACTGACCCCTTCAGTATTGTGACTTCAAAATTTATCTTGTTTTTGCCTATTTCAATAAGGTATAAAATAATTAAAGTTCAAGTGTATAAAAAGAAATAAGTCGTAATTGACATTAAATAATTTACAACTCACGCGTAAATATGTGAATTTTATCCTAAATAATTGTGTAAATTTACGACTTATCAAACTACTCACACCTAAATCTTTGCTTGTCCTCAAGCAAAACAAGATCAAGACTAATGATTAGAAAATTAGAACGGAGATGAAACCAGTGACCCCAACGGTTAGAGATTCAACCGGAAAAATGAAAAATACTTATTTTTAATAATGTTTTATTGTTTAAATATTATTTTACATTAATATATATATAATTCAATCAATATTCCCTGGCCAAATTTATTTGTAATGGCCCATAACAATAAATCAGCAATTCTTAAGCCCAAACAAATCATGTTATATATGTTGAAATTTGGAAAAATTAAAATCAGTCAAAAGGGGAGGCGTGACTGAGTGAGTAAAAAATCTCTCCTCTCAAAAGCAGATCTACTTCTCTCCTCTCAAAGCACAATTTTAATCCCCAAGAATGAAGGATATCAATCGTAGTTTCGAAGGTGACCAAGTTAAATATCAAATCCACAGGACGGTTAAATATCACTTTAGTTATGTTCTAGCTAATTACGACTATGTTGGTGATTATAATGGTTTTGATATTGAAATCGAATAACAACTATCAATTAAAATAGCAAATAAAATAACAAGAAGAAGAGATAGTAGGTTGTGATCAAGTAAGATAGTAGGTAGTTCGTCAGGTCATCCAGTTTCACTTATTAATTCATGCTTTCGTGTGACAGTGTTCGACTCTACCTTGTGGTTTATGAACGCATCACTAGATTATGTAAATTCACTCTATAGACACAAGTAAACATGCATGTAACACGTGTGAATATCCTCGGAGCAAGACATATACTTTACCCCCTTTCTAGGCACTATCAGAATCAATTATTTCTCATGCACTTAGTACTCTAACCCGATTTGATCTCCCTTTATAGGTACTATAAAGTTATACTCTTTATCCTACTTATCAACCCGAATATGATTCAATTAACAAGTATTTATATAAGACAGTTCTAATAAGACTTCGGAGTCCCTTCACTTAGAATTATAACAATAAATCCTGCTCAGCAGTGAACGCACTCAAATAATAACCAAGTTATGTATTCAGACTCTACACAATAATTATTGATGCACAAAACGACCGTGAGTATGGATTAAAAACGCGCAATCTTATATAAAATAAACCACATGTAGTGTTGTACGAAGTTTATACATGAATTACAAATTAACTCATGAAACTTTCATAACCTTAGAACTACCAAAGCGGCTCTAGTCCATGATTGATCTAAGAACAATCATGGTTAGTTGGACCGATCTTACTTGAATCTCCAGCGGAACCTCTGTCACAGCCCCTCCGGATGATTGAAGATCACTCCTCTCTCCAATCCACGTCTTCTTGTCTCTTGTATGATTCTCTCGATCCTAAAAGCTCTCTTTTTTGGACTGCATGAGCCTCCTTTTATACTTGTAATCATGTCTTTAGGGCTTGGAATGAGCTTTTCAAGTGATCTCATGCGTTTAGGCCTCGAAAATCCGGATAAGGTAAGTTTCCGTATCTTGGTTCGACCTCAGCAAATAGGTCGAACCACTCCTCCTTGGTCGAACCACAGGTCGAACCATGCTACTGGATAAATTCAGCACCTGGTTCGACCAACTGGGCAGGTTGAACCCCTACGTCGTGGTCGAACCCTCCTTCTCGCGAACTGATCAGGTCGAACCCTCTGGTCTTGGTCGAACCTTCCTTCTGTATACTTCGCATCGCTGGTTTGGCCTGTTGGAGAGGTCGAACCCTCCTCCTTCAGGTCGAACCCTCCTCTATCTTTGACGGTTCGGATGGCCTCGACTTCGTCTCTTTAATTCTTGGCACTTTAACTCCACTTTTGCTAGTAAAACCACTCAGATAGCTCCAACAACACCTGATTCATACTACTTCACAATATATATAGGTTTTTCACCTATTCTACCCTTCAAACTCTCCAAAACTAGCACAAATTCCGGTGCTAAACTTGTGAATTTACACACTCATCAAACCCCCAAACTTACATGTTGCTCGTCCCGAGGCAACCAATTCAATCCACATGAGTTGTGTATAATTCACCAAGATTAAGTACAACACATATTACACATGTCACTTCATAAAATCAAAACAATTATTAATTGTATCATACATATCATTCATGCAAAATCAATCCAATCACACACCATTCGGAGTACTAAGTAATCTAGCTCACAAGATAATTATTTACTTTCTCACTCAAGTGCATGAGACACTTCATAGGCTAGTATAAATACTCATATTCAATCCATATTTATGCGTCACCATAAGCTTGGCAAGGGTCTCAAAAATCAATTCACAATCGAATCATCACTAGGATCACAAAGGACTTGTTTTTGGGTTGTAATGTTGGCTCTTTGGAAAAGGTAGAAAAATTTAGGTAAAGTGACTTAAGACACTAGTAGAGAGTTACCTTGGTAAGTCTTCTTTCATTCATAAGCTTCATATCTTCTCCACCTTCGTCTCTTGACTTGTCAAACTTCTGTATTCCCTTCTTCTCATAGCATCAACATTATCTTTTTCAGACAGTTCGGGTACCGGTTTTAGGCACTACCCTTCTTTCTTCAGTAATCAGCTGCTTCTTAAGATTTAAGCTCCATGTTATAAGTAATCGGGGTACCAGTTTTGGGCACTACCCCTAAACAAGATTTAACCATACTTTTTACTCTTCTTTCATTCAACCAAATTCTATCATCCTTCTTCCTCTTAAAAACACTTAATCTCCTCAACTCTCTACCAATGAATAGGTTAATCAAGGCTCAAGTAAGGTTCATAAGGCTATTTACTTCAGCTACCAAAGAAAAGTCTTTAACGGCTCAACAGGGCAACCAAAGGTTATATGATCATTGGGAAGATAAAATTTGGCTAAGTAACTTAATCACACAATAATGGCCTAAGATCATGTCCTAGCAGCTCATCAATCATAAGTCTCACACAAGACTCCAAGCCAAGTTCTAAAATACATTCATTGGGACAATTCTCTCAAGAATAAACGATCATGATCAAACATGATTTAAAGGCTCAAATCCTCACATAGTTAAATAAAATCCTAGTACTCCTCATAGCACATAATCAAGATCAATTCCACAAGAATTCAACATGCTCAACAACTAAACATGCTCTCATCAATAAAAGCACACATGGAACATATGAATGCACTAACCTATACAAATCTCCAAATCAATCATACAAGTATTCAACAGCTCTTGAATCAATCTATCCTAACAAATTCACACCAAGATCAAGTGTAGTACATGCCACTCACGCAAGAATCACAACCCAATCTGTAAAGATAAAAAGAAGAATGGGGACGAGATGAATCGGAGAAAATCAAAAGAAACTTGAAGATCTACTGCTCCGGAGCATCATCATCCTCATCATCAAGCTTTCACTTCACAGCTCGGTATAGGCTGTTGATATGCCTATCCAACATATCAACTCGATCGCTCACCTTGCCAACTCGTTCATTCAAGAGATTGTATTGATCATTCAGCGCGGCGTAGTTGGTATTGGCGAGTGCGAGCTGTCGGTTAGTCTCCTGCTGACTAGCACTAATCTCGATCAGGTGCTCATGAATACTTCGAAGCTGCTCCCGTGTATCGTCCGGAATAGCCCGCTGCTGCGGAACTGTTGGAGCACGCTGAGGCGCGTCGTGCTGATCCAGCATCTCCATATCCCACTGCTCATCCTCTCGATGCTCAACTTCAGGATATTGTGGCGGCTGTGGCTGCTGAGGTGGCGGACGATACTCTCCTTGGTCGACAATCTGCTGCAACTCCGCCATCCTGCCTTCTACGCACATCCGAGCCACTGTCCTCCAATCTCCATTCATCCTCACTGTCACGGATAGGGCAGTGTGTCTGAGGGAATCCATCAACTTGTTCTTTTCCTCTTGAATGGTCGTCAGGTTGCTCACGTCGAAGGGGAACATGAAATCGAAGGGTTTGGTACCCCTCGTGAAGAACCAATCTCCATCTCGGGCTCACACCTACAGATAATAGAATCCGTACAAATTTTGTAGACAAATGGATCATATCATATGAAAGTCTCAACATCCCTTTTAAATTTAGCAAGTTGATATCGGTTGAGATCTCTTGGAATTTCCCCCACAGCAATGTAAGTCACATAATCCGCATACCATGGATCCATTCCTTGTGCAGCAACCACACATGCTCGCTCAGCCCCTTCAACAAACACCGCCATAATCTTCTCATCAGGGAACATCTCCTCAATATACTCAAAAGAATTATCACAATGCTCCATAGTCTCTAACCTTGAAAGGGGATCCGCCAACACATTTTTCATACCCTTCTTATCTCGGATCTTCATGTCAAACTCTTGAAGTAGAAGAATCCACCTTATAATCCTAGGCTTCGTCTCCTTCTTCTCCATCAAGTTCGAATCACTGAATGATCCGTGTACACTATCGTCTTTATGCTAACCAAATATTGCCGAAACTTATCGAATGTGTACACCACAGCTAAAAACTCATTTTCAGTCACCGTGTAGTTCTTTTGAGCTGCATTAAACGTCTTACTCGCATAGTAAATGACGCAGAACTTCTTCTCCCTCTGCTGCCCAAGCACCACTTCAAGTGCTACATCATTTGCATCACACATAAGTACAAACGGTTGAGTCCAATATGGTATGATCAAGATAGGTGCAGTAGTAAGCGCCTCTTTCAAAACCTGGAAAGTTGTTAGACATTCATCATCAAATACAAAAGGAACATCATTTTCAAGTAAATGAGACAAGGGCTTAGAGTATTTTGAGAAGTCTTAGATAAATCTTCTATAGAATCCGGCGTGTCCAAGAAAGGACCGCACTCCTCTTTCATTGGTCGGTGGTGGAAGCTTCTCAATTGCCACCACTTTAGCTCTATCCACCTGTAATCCCTTGGCAGAAACATGATGCCCAAGAACAATCTCATCTCTCACCATGAAATGACACTTCTCCCAATTCAAGACAAGATTCGTTTCTTGACATCGCTTCAACACAGTAGCTAGGTTAGATAAACAAATATCAAATGAGGAACCAAACACAGAAAAATCATCCATGAACACTTCCATGATCTTCTCTATCAACCCATCAAAAATTGTCATCATGCAGCGCTGAAAAGTAGCAGGCGCATTACACAATCCAAATGACATCTTTCCGAAAGCAAAGGTCCCATATGGGCAAGTAAAAGTGGTCTTTTCTTGATCCCCGGGGGCAATCATGATTTGGTTGTACCCCGCGTACCCATCCAAGAAATAATAGAACTCATACCCTGCAAGACGATCTAATATTTGATCCATAAAAGGAAGAGGAAAATGGTCCTTACACGTGTTCTCATTCAACTTTCTATAATCCACACATGTATGCCATCCCGAAGGAATCCTCGTGGCTATCGCTTCTCCATCATCAGCTTTCACTACAGTCATGCCCCCCCTTTTTAGCAACTACATGCAATGGACTCACATGGGGACTATCACTAATAGGATATATAATTCCAGCGTCCAACCACGTAAGGATTTGCTTCCTAATCACCTCTTGAATTGCGGGATTAACCCTCCACTGATTCTGGATACTACTCTTTGCCTCATACAACAACCTTATTCGATTCATGCAATACGAAGGACTTATACCTTTTAAATCATCTAGAGACCTCCCAATCGAAGATTTTTACTTCCTAAGAACATCTAACAACTCCTCAAGTTGATCATTATCTAAGGAAGAAGATACTATTATTGGATATTTTCCATTGTCACCAAGGAAGACATACTTCAAGTGTTCCGGTAATGGTTTTATCTCCTCTTTCTTTTCTTTCATCGGAGTGCTCTCTCGATCCAATGACAAGTACTTCCTAGTCCACTTCACTTCCTCAACTTTAGACTTCTCCAATTCATACCTGTCACCACCCAAAGCAAATAAGTTTTCAAGATATTCAATACATACCTCATTAGAAAGATCTCAGCTCCATAGTGGGATAAGTAAGCGACTCCATCAAGCATGTCTCAAGAGGATCCTTAGATAGGATCAGAGATATATCTTCCTTCACATGATAATGTGACTCCATAGACATCTTCATTGTTTTATCAAGGTTGAATAAGACTTCCTCTTTATCCATCCGCAACCTAAGCTCCCCTTTTTGTACATCAATCATAGTTCCAGCAATAGCAAGGAAAGGTCTCCCCAAAATAAGAGGGATATTATCCTTGTCATCTTCCATCTCAAGCACAAGAAAATCCACAGGAAAGACTAGTTTCTCCACTTTGACAAGAACGTCTTCAATGATACCTTTCGGAAACGTCATCGACCTGTCCGCCAATTATAGAGAAACTGTTGTTGGTGTTAATTCTCCCAAACCAAGCCTTTAAAAAATAGACAATGGCATCAAATTGATGCTTGCCTCAAGATCGCACAAGGCTCGCCGTGCCGGCCCTTTTTCAATATCACACAAGATAGTAAAGCTTCCCGGATCCTTCATCTTCTGTGGCAGCTTCCTTTGAATAATCGAGCTGCAATTTTTAGAGAAGTTCACCATTTCAACTCCATTCAAACTCCTCTTCTTCAACAATATGTCCTTAAGGAATCGAGCATAGTATGACATCTCCAATATTGCTTCCGAGAAAGGAATGCTCAAGCTTATCTTGTTTATGATCTCTGAAAACTTCTTGAACTTCTCTTCTAATCCCTTCTTCATGAGCTTGTAAGGAAACGGCGGAGGTATCTTTGTTTTGGGGATGCCCCATTCATCACGTTCAATCTTCTCCGTTTTCTCCTTTTTGGCTCTCAATCGCTTGGTTCTCTCCCACTTCTTCTCTGCTATAATATCTGTATTTTGCTCATTCTGAACCACTAAAGTAGCATCCACATCATAGAGAGTGTTTGGTGTAACATTAGGCATGTTTCGGACGAGTTTGACCTGGGTTCGACCTGTTGAATAGGTCAAACCAGGTATGTAATGGTAGAACTGATCGTCTGGAAGACTGCTCTCTTTTTGAAGTTGAGGTTCGACATGGGTTCGACCTGTGTGGGAGGTCGAACCACTGCCCTCTAAGTTGAACCGGCCTACCGTACTCTTTCTTCCTCCCAGTTCGACCAAGGTTCGACCAGATATATTGGTCAAACCATATCCGTCGTGGTCGAACCGTTGCTGCAACAAAACAAGGTGCTCCAAGTTGTGTGGTTCGACATGGGTTCGACCATCTGTCCAGGTCGAACCATCCTTGCTGTGGTCGAACCGATCATCTGGAAAAATAGAGTGCTCAGAATGGTCTAGTTCGACCATGGTTAGACCTGTAGGCCAGGTCGAACCAGCTGCATGTTGGTCGAATCGATGCTGCAATGTCTCCTGGTCATGTCCAGAGCTCTGGTTTGACTTTCCCTGTGTGGTTCGACCAACTGTGTTGGTCGAACCCTGGTCGAATCGTGGTCTGGACATGTTCGTCTTTAATTCCGGCCTCATCGGTCCCTCGTACTGCTTTTCTGACCTCAGTGTTATGGCATTACACGACTTTGGGTTCTCAATACTCTGAGACAGAAACTTCTCTTTATCCACAGATTGAGTCAATGTATTCACATTCTCAGCTATTGTTCCCATCAACAACGTAAGATCTCTAACTTGAGTAGACAAATCCTTGTGATGATCATCAATCTTCTTCTCAAGTTTGGCCTCAAGGCGGTTCACTCTTTCATCATTCTTTGCCACGTACCTGTTCATTGTATCCTCGAAACCCGACTTTTCTTCTTCCATTTTCGCACCCGGATCAACACCCATCGAAGGTTGAACTGCATTGTTCGGATTGCTCCATGAAAACTTCGGCCTCCTAGGTTGTTGATAGTGACCCTGGGGACCACGATTATTGTAGTTCTCCTGATAGTTCCGGTTTCCTTGATTAGGGTACCTAGTTCCTTGAATACTATGACCCATGGTGTAGTTTGCCTCTTCCAACTCCTCTTGGATTGTTCCATCATTCATTACTTCCTACTGCATGATTGGTACGCGCTGAGATATATCGCTAATTTGCTTTTGTTGGGACTCAAGTAGCTTGTTGATACTCGATAAGCTAGAGACGATCTCATCTTCTCTACTTGTTTTAACCATAGCATGTTCAATCTTAGCTACTTTCCAAGGATGTAAGTGCCTCTCACTCTATCAGTTGACCAATCTCTCGAGTTCATCGAAATATCTTCAAAAAGTTTCTCGGCCTTTACAGATGATTTAGTAAGCAATGCTCCATTAGAAGAAGCATCCAATAACACACGTGAATCATAGTCCAATCCACTGTAGAATATGCTGATATATTGAGCTTTAGATAACCCATGTTGAGGACACTTATGAAGCATGTCCTTGAATCTATCCCAAGCTTCATAAAACTTCTCTCCACCACCGATAGCAAATTGGTTAATGTCTTGCTTCATCTTGAACACCTTCGAAGGAGGCATGTATCTTTCTAAGAACTTTAACTTCAATTGCTCCCAAGTAGTACAATCAGCCGCATTGATAGATTCGTACCAATATCTCGCCTTTTCAGAAAGCGAGAATTTGAACAAGAGGATCTTCCGCGTATCTTCATGTTCCGCTGCGTCTTTTTGAGTACTTGCATAGCCCAAGAACTTGTTTAGATGTTTCTGTGGATCCTTGAAAGTCCATCCAGTAAAGGATTTTCTTTCTATCATGCTAATAAGAGCGGGATGGAGATCGAAATTCGCATTCGCTCCTCTCGCTCCTAGAAGTCCAAAATTTCCAGCCTCATTATTCTTGAAGACTTCACAGATGGTTAAATTATCTGGATTGGCCCTTTCGTTGGCCATGTCGACTTTCGAGTTCGGTTCGCCCACTTCAACTCTAAAATTCAGAGCTGTAGTTGATTCTTCTTTCTTATTCTTACTCTTCTTGTTCTTCTTCTTCTTCCTCGATGATGCTCCGATCTCAGGATTATAGGGTTCAAGTTCACCTTTCTTTGATCCCGTGAGCATACACCTGAAAAGAATAAAAGGAAAAACAGTAAAATAAGAAAAATAGTCCTAATAAACTAGAAATAACAAAAAGATATTTTAAGCCGTCCCCGGCCAACGGCGCCAGAAACTTGTTAGGTGTTTTCTCAACACACAATTTAATCCTCAAGTATGAAGGATATCAATCGTAGTTTCGAAGATGTCCAAGTTATATATCGAACCCAAGGGATGAATAAATATCAGTTTAGTTATATTTTAGAAAATTACGACTATGTTGGTGATTATAATGGCTTTGTTATTGAAATCGAGTAACAACTATCAATTGAAATAGCAAATAAAATAACAAGAAGAAAAGATAGTAGGTTGTGATCAAGTAAGATAATAGGTAGTTCGTCAGGTCATCCAGTTTCACTTATTAATTCATGCTTTTGTGTGACGGTGTTCGACTCTGCCTTGTGGTTTATGGACGCATCACTAGACCATGCAAATTCACTCTATACACACAAGTAAACATGCGTGTAACACGTGTGAATATCCTCGGAGCAAGACGTATACTTTACCCCCCCTTTTAGGTATTATCAAAATCAATTATTTCCCGTGCACTTAATACTCTAACCTGATTTGATCTCCCTTTATAGGTACTATAAAATTATACTCTTTATCCTACTTATCAACCCGAATATGATTCAATTAACAAGTATTTATATAAGACAGTTCTAATAAGACTTCAGAATCTCTTCACTTAGAATTATAACAATAAACCCTGCTCAGCAGTGAACGCACTCAATCAATAACCGAGTTATGCATTCAGACTCTACACAACAATTATTGATGCACAAAACGACCGTGAGTATGGATTAAAAATGTGCAATCTTATTTAAAATAAATCTCAAGTAGTGTTGTACGGAGTTTACACACGAAATACAAATTAACTCATGAAACTTTTATAACCCTAGAACTACCGAAGCGGCTCTAGCCCATGATTGATCTAAGAACAATCATGGTTAGTTGGGCCGATCTTACTTGAATCTCCAGTGGAACCTCTGTCACAGCCCCTCCGGATGATGAAAGATCAATCCTCTCTCCAATCCACGTCTTCTTGTCTCTTGTATGATTGTCTCGATCCAAAAAGCTCTTCTTTCTGGATTGCATGAGCCTCCTTTTATACTTGTAATCACTTCTTTAGGGCTTGGAATGGGCTTTACAAGTGATCTCACGCGTTTAGGCCTTGAAAATCAAGATAAGGTAAGTTTTCGTGTCTTGGTTCGACTTCAACAAATAGGTCGAACCACTCCTCCTTGGTCGAACCACAGGTCGAACCATGCTACTGGATAAATTCAGTACCTGGTTCGACCAACTGGGCAGGTCGAACTCCTACGTCGTGGTCGAACCCTCCTTCTCGCGAACTGGTTCGACCATGGTTCGACCATGGTTCGACCTGATGATCAGGTCGAACCCTCTGGTCCTGGTCGAACCTTCCTTCTGTATACTTCGCGTCACCGGTTCGACCTATTGGAGAGGTCGAACCCTCCTCTTTCAGGTCGAACCTTTCTCTATCTTCGACGGTTCGGATGGCCTCGACTTCGTCTCTTCAATTCTTGGCACTTTAACTCCACTTTTGCTAGTAAAACCTCTCAAATAGCTCCAAAAACACTTGATTCATGCTACTTCACAATATATATAGGTTTTAACCTATTCTACCTTTCAAACTCTCCAAAACTAACACAAATTCCGATGTTAAACTTGTGAATTTACACACTCATCACGGATGAGGCTCACTGGCCCATGGGTGGCCTCGACTTCAAGCGCCTTCGCCTCCAGGCTGGATCGAGGGCAACGTTGAAAAGCTTCGCAAGCTCTGTTACAGAATCCCTACTGTAAACAAGGGAACAGTGCGGCAGCGACACCGTGTTTGGGGACGGTGGTGTCAACCAAGCAAGAGGGGGAGACTGCTACGGTGGAGCTGGTAGCGACACCGCATTTGGGGGTAGCGGCGTCAACGAGGCAGAAGGGGAGACCGCGACGGTGGAGCTCGGTAACGAATACCGACAGATAGATCGGATTTATGAATGGAGGACAGAGATTCACCATAATTTTGATTGAGATCTAAATGTGAGTAAGAGAGAGTGAGAGATCTAGGGTTTAGAGAGAGAGAGAGGAGGAGTGGAGAGGAACTGATTGATTCTCAGGGATGGACGTTTGTTTTAATTTGGATTAATGGGTTGGGTTGACTTAATTTGTGTTAATTTAAATATGTTTACGAATATAATCAGTGTTTTAAATGTGTAAAGATTGAATGGTATTTTTTAAAATAAGGGATCATGGAAGGTCATTTTTCTTTTGGTTTTTTTTCTATTTTTAGGGTGTGAAAACTGTGTTGGGACGAACAAATGAGGAAATGTGAAAATTGTATTGGGATGGAGGGAGTATATGCAAAATATATATATAAAAAAAATTTCATTAATTAGAAAATCTGTTGTAGCAGCAAAATAAATAGGTTGCACGCCAGGAGGGGAAGAAAAACTAAAGGGAGAGGGAAAGGGAGGAGGGAGGGAGAGACTTTTTTAAGGAGTAAGGACATAAGGTGACAGCTCATAAACTTGCACATTAAAACCAGTCCTCGCAGCCAGAATTGAGGCCCAAAGGTTCAAACATGACACCTCGCAGCTGATAAATAGTCCATCCTTATTTTCTTTTTCAAAATGCTGTGAAAAAAAGATACATTTGAAATATTATAGTGCTACCTACAATAGAAAACTAGGGTGGACTTTTATTTCTTGAATAAATTTTCATGGAGTAATTAGTTAATTCATGATACCTTTGCTTCATTAGCTGTTGCAATGTACACACTTATGCAGTGTGTTACATGCATTTCCATTCGAACCTCTTTCATTGGTTGCTCGTCACCGCAGTCGCCCATCATCATACCACCTTATCTCCAACTTGATGTATAAGCTTAAAAATTAGAAACTGTCTTAGTTAAAGAAATAATCCATCAAGTCTAAAGGTACCACCATTTCTTTTTGTTATCTACTATGTGTATAAAAGGAGAATGTCGGTAAATTGGTCAGTTTCCTCATGCTAGCAAGTTAGAATTATCCACACATAGGTAAATTGTGAAAAATAGAAGGAGTTTTTTCTTTTATTTCTTTGTCCCACATCAAATGAAGACTAAAAGGGGAGGAATTTCTTGGGCTATATAAGGTGGCCCTTTGACTTGATATCTAGTGTACCAATCAATACTTTAATCTTTGTGTTTGATTCTAAGTTAAATTCCTTTTTCTGATTCTGTGTGATTGTAAAAAAATTACATATAGTGGTATTTTCTCGGTCTGTGGTTTTTTCCTATTTTAGAGTTTTCCACGTAATTTCTTGTGTTGTGATTTTTATATTATTCTTTACTTGTCCCTTAAGAATGAATGGGGATCTGCCTATCCCAACAAGTGGTATCAGAGCTCGGTTCGAGCACTTATAAAGTTCTTAGTATGCTCTGTGGTTGCAGCATAGTCTGACCTTCCACATCAGAAAAGACTTTATGAGAGGAAGAAAATTATTCATTAGGGCTAAGGGTGACATGAAAGAAGTGGGAAAAACTAGTGACACAAAGGGGTCAGAAGAACAGTCGGATTCGGTGGCATCTCCTTTCTTGCGGTGAAATGCGCCGGACAGTGGCGTGGCAAGGGGTAGGACTTGTAGGTCAGCAGTTTTTGACGGAGTTCTTGGACCTGTAGCAATGTGAATTACTGGGACTCCAGGTAGTGGAGTTGGCCTAATAGCGGCATGAAATTTTCCATGGAGTCGATTCAAGGAGGTTTGAAAGTAACGGGATTTTTTTGTAATGAATGGTGGCGTGGAGAAGAGGTGATTCAACCGGGAACATGGCGATGTGGTACTTAGTGGTTGGGCTAAATCGGTAAAGAGTAGCGGATCGACAAGTGGGGAGAAGCATCTCGAATTTTGGAGGTTAGAATCGGCTTCAAGTTACGACACTTTCAGTAGGAAAAGGGTTCGGACAAACCTAATGTAGCTTGGCGGTAAAACGCAGTGAAGTCATATCGGTGCAGACGAGTTTTGCTCAAGGTGTAGCAATGGTGCGGTAATTACGGTGGATCAATGGCACGGTAATTGCTTACGGTGGAGCAATGGTGACGTTTTTGGACAAGGAGGAGTTGGTGCGGCAGCAACTCTGAATGTTGAGTTAATATTATTGGGGATCCTTATGACATGTTCAGTTGTCATGGAAAAGATGTAATAATATTGGCTGGTCCACAAGTTTGCACACGGATATAGACTTGGCAGGTGATGTAGGGTGTGTGGTGGATGTATATCGATGGCTGATAGACTTTCAGGGATAGCCAAGAGCTGGAAGTAGCACCATAAATATCAGCATGTATTTTCAATATGTGCCGCAGGAAATTTTTAGAATGGTTGATTCTAAGTGGTCTACTCATATGGTGGAGTAAGATTCTCAGGGCAGATAACTGATTGTCGGTAAAGATAATGATTCTTAGAATGGTTGATTCTAAGGGATTCTCGAGGGTTGAGAATGATTGTCAGTGAAGACAATGAGTTTTTTTTTTTTTGACAAGGTGGAGATTGTTAGGATTTGTTAAAAATAAAAGGAGTTTTTTCTTTTATTTCTTTGTCCCACATCGAATGAAGATTAAAAGAGGAGGATTTCTTAGGCTATATAAGGAGGTCCTTTGAGTTGATATCCAGTGTACCAATCAACACTTTAATCTTTTTGTTTGATTCTAAGTTAAATTACTTTCTCTGATTCTCTATTGTGAGAATGTGGAGAGAGGTGAGAATTAGTCAAAGATTTGTAAGAGTGTAGGGATTGGGGTCAGGAGAGAGAAATTTTATGTGATTGTAAAAAAATTTGACATAGTGATATTTTCTCGGTCCGTGGTTTTTTCTCCGATTTTAGAGCTTTCCACGTAATTTCTTGTGTTGTGTTTATTCTTCTTTACTTGCCCTTAGGAATGAATGAGGATCTGCCTATCTCAACACGCATTGCTGGTGAATGAATCCATTCCCTTCCTTACAACTCTCTTCCCCTTTTACCCGCAAACCCACCTGTCTCTACTTGGCTACCATTATTCGCTGGTTCTCGCGGCTACTGCTCGGCCCTCTCCGCCTCCTGATAATTTCCCTTCTCAACCTACGATGACCTCCGGTACATAACCATACACTTCCATCATCAAAGAATGGTCTATTTGAAATTTTATTACTGTGCTCAAAGCTACGAAATTTCATTGCATGTCTTCCTCTTTAACATGCCACGGCCATTTTTTGTACACTTTCCTGGCAGGGGCGTAGCCTTGTGTGGGCATGAGCCCCCCAAAATTTTCAAGAACCCCTACTACATATATAGTTAGTATTTTTAATTGTTTAATATTATTTTAAGATATCATAATATATACTCCCTCCGTCCCATTGAATCGTACGCGTTTTTTCATTTTGGTCCGTCCCAATACAAAATGTGCATTTCCCTTTTTGGTAAAGAGGACCCACACATATTAATTACTTCTCTCTCCATGGGCCCACATGTCATACTAATACACATATCCACTTTATATTAATATATTATTTCTCTCACCTCACTACACATTAAAATATTATACTCCTTAATCAATTTGCAAAAAGCAAACGCGTACGTTGTAACGAGATGGAGGGAGTATAATGCTCCATTAGTTTTCTTTAGTTTTTTCATAATTATGGTAGATATGGACTTTAAATAATGTTATTCTTTGATAAACTATTATTTTTTAGAGTAAATATAGTCTTTTTTTAGTAATAAATAAATGATAGTAAGTTAAATGTGTTAGGTTGGGAGTGACATATTTTTTATAAATTGTTGAAATGTTATTTCTTTTAAAAAGTGTAATAAGTTTAACAAATAAAAAAGTGAGAATGGAATGAAGGGAGTATTCAATTATATTTTTAACATAGTAACATTCAATATCAACATTTACCACAAAGGGATCATTATAACCATTAAAAAAAAATCCAACCGATAATTCAGTGCTAAATGGATGATGAGTTTCTTATGAATAATTTGATTGTTTACATTGAGAAATAGATATATAGCTTCACCCTAATCAAAGATTATAATTTTTCATTTTGAATCAATGAAATATACGTCTGCTAGACTTTCATAGTTTTAAATATAGAGAATTGCATGCTAGACTTTCATAGTTTTAAATATAGAGAATTGCATGAAGTTATCTCAAAATCCTTTTATATTAACAAATTATGCTTTTATATTTCACTAATTAGGAGTATTATTCAATGCTTGGATATATAAATTATGGGTTATTTTGTGGTGTACTGGGTACACCGGTGCACCTAAAGGTTATAAGCTATAATTTAGGGTTAGTTATTTTTATATTTTTAAAATTTTAATTATTTTATTTTGATCCAACATTAATTATTAATTAGCATTTTAATCTAATAGTTGAAATTAACTAGGTGCACCCGGTGCACACTAGTTGGACTCAGTAATGATAATCAACATATTTTTATATCTAGCCCCCACTAGAAAAATGGCCTAGCTCCGCCCCTATTTCTTGGGCTATTTGCTTTTTACGGCACAAATAGAGTTGGGTTTGTTTATTCAAATGACAATGGTTGCCATGCGTAAAAATTACTTTTTAAAAGATATGAAAGTATATGAAACTAACCCAAATGATTTATCAATTCACTTAGCTTAAAGTTGATTATTGATAGGATTGGGAAAATTGTTAGTTGATTCAGAGGCAAGGGTAATCAGTGATTGTTATGATTTGTGAATGTTATGATTTGTGAAGAATTTTTCTGTTTCAACTTATGCATACGAGATGCTTGTTAAAATGTTTACCTGTGAGTTTGTTTGAGTGTACAGATTTCTATTCTTGGGAGAACATGTAAAGGGTAGTCCTATTTATAAATTCTGACAATGTGGAAGTGTATGAATATAACTCTTGCTATTCTCTTCAAACCTGTTGGGTATCGGGCCGCCTCTCCGTCCATTGGGAACAATGCCGGAAACAGCACGGGTTCAGGTCTTTGGTTCCGTTTATAGTGGTTGATCAGTGAAGGGGAATGACTAGTGATTCACGAAGAATGAATGAAGATGAGCAAATCTCCTATCTCCCTATTACACACTGTTCCTTCCCTCACCCATTTCACATGAGAAGAAGACCCATTAAAATAAGAGACAATCTTCTTATATATTAAAACAAAATAATTTTTCAAAATTAAATTTAAAAAATGTGAGGTAGCATGATTATATTAATAGAGTATTTATGATTTTTTGTAAATTGTGAGGTGGTGAAATTTTATTGGTTAATTGATTTTGAAGAGTTCTTAGGTTCAAATCTCAATAAATACATCTTTTTAAACTTTTTTTTAAATGAAAATTTCATTTTTTGGTTAGGCTGAAATTTTAACTAAATAATTATATTTACCACACTCTTTATCTACCTAAACTCAAATTCACCACACCCAAATTTCCTTCCAATTTTATATGGATGAAATATGATTTTTTTTAAAAAAAAAAATTATTTGGGTCCTTATACTCATTTAAGGACTTTGTATCAGGCTAATAAATTTTATATTCTAAATAATTATAATTTCTACTATTTCCCCAATCCCATATAAATTAATTCTTTATTTTTTAAATTATTGAGTTTATTTATTTTAATGCTATGAATTAATTAATTTTTCTTAACATCTAAATTAAATTATTATTAATGTTATAATCCATATTAAATAGATTAATATTAAACATCACCGATTTTAAGTAATATTTTACTATAATGGAATTCATTAATTAATGAAATTTTGTTAAATATGAGTATCTATTATTATAAGTATTACTATAATTATTATAATAACTATATTATTATTATATATGTACATTATTATGAAATATAACAAGTAGAATTTTTTTAAATATTAAAGTAAAATAAGTAAAATACATTTTCAAAATTAGATTGCAAAAGTGTATGGTGGTATCTTTATGTTAATCTCAATATTAATGTCTGCCCAAAATATGTTATATATAATAAATTTTAATTGGTGGACTAATTTTTAAAAGGTTTTGAGTTAGAACATCTGCTTTTACATTATTTTTATTTTGATTTGGACTAAAAAAATTTATATCGGAAGATTTCGAGTTCAAACCTCTATGATTCGTTGTCGCATTATTTTAATTTATTTTTATTTTGGTTTATTTGAATTGTACTTCAAGTTTATATTATATTTGGTTAAATTCTTAATTAAACCAGAAAATTACATTGAGAGCTATAAATACAATTTTGTTTAGGTAGATTTTGGCAGACTGTCTCACTAATCCTCTTATGTGAGATGGATCTTCCCCAACCCATTTACGATATTTTTAAAAAAAATAGGTCGTGCACGCGTCCATCACTTTAATTCCAATTAATTTGAACAATAAAGGCTTAATAGAGCCCTTCCATTTATTCTAATAGTACACCTATGCTTAATGTCTTTTTTTTAAATATAAAAATAAAAAATTAATATTCAAAATTTTATTAAATATAAAAATCAATATTTCTCATAAAAAATATAAATTTTTAAAAAATAATAATAATTATGGCATGTTTTAATAAATTTACGTGGATTATAAAAATAAATAAAAATAATAAAAATAAAGACAATTTTTTCATGGTATCGATCCATGAACTTACAGTGATGTTTTACGCCAGATATGCATAATTCTATCAAATTAACGACAATCAACACGTAAAAAATTAAAAGATAAATTAATTGGGATGAAACCCTATCCGTCTCACGAAATAAGATTCGTGAACATTTTCACCCAAGTCTTTGTCATTTTGTTTTTGTTTTGTTTTATTTTTTTTCTGAATTAAGTATTCTTTAAATGAAAATTTTATTAGTTATAATTACATTAAGAATGGATAATTATTTAATTCATTATAAAATTCATTAAATAATTTAAGTTCAATTTTTTCCAAAACTTAATTTCATCAACTCTAATTTTGAGTTGAATAGATCAAATTATTAGAAATTTTATTTTATCAGGTGTCTAGAATGAAATAATAAAATTCAGTTACACTATAAAATTTAAATCTATAGAGATAAATATAGGTGTATAAATGAAGTATAACTTGCAATATATTAATATAAAATAAATAGAGAATACATATTTTTTAATCGGTTGAATTTATATATGTTAAGGTATTGTTTTTTATGGTCAAACAAAAATTATACTTTCAATTATCTCAAATAGATATGATTAAATTTTATTTAAAAAATATAAATTTAAAATTAATAAATAAATAACAGATACGATAACCTGCGTAGCACGCGGGTACTATACTAGTAGCAGTAATGAATTACTATATTCCAAGGTAAGTGGGCTGAAGCAGGTTTCAAGAAGAAGGCCAACAGCCGTGTGTAATTTGGAGGGGAAAAAGAGGCTACCCCATTTGACCTAGAGTAGAGATTGGGCCTCAAATATAATTTATCATGGGCCAAAAATATTATGGGCTTTATAAAAGCCCAACAAAACCCCAACGGATGAACTTTAACCAAGAATTTAAAAAACTCAACAAATCACGGATCATATCAATAAACCCGTCAATAATTAAAGACGACCTATAGCAACAAATCTTGAAGTGAAATTTTTGAATATTGACTCTACCCTCTGGTAATCTCTTTCTGCCTTGTTACCTTTTTTCCTGTTCTTATTACGAGAAGACCCCTTATTATAGTTGTGTCAAATTTCTCTGATTGTTAACTTTACTATGTGTTTGGATAGTACCCCAAAATTGGTTTCTTCGGGTTGAGGTGTTTCCTCACACCAACCTCCCCTTCATCATTTTTCTTCAGTTTTGGATCAAGCCCATTTTTGGTGTGTGCATGTGTAAGCTATTTGAGTGTCTTGGTGCGAGAATGGTGGCACTGGCCAACCTGAAACATCTCATAAAGAAAGTAGACTTCTTTACAGTTAAACTCGAGGATACTTCCACATCTATACCTTGCTCTTATTCAGGTTTTAATCTTAGTGCTGTAAATGCTGTTATTTACTTTTGCATACCTAATGAGCCATTGAGTTCGAATTGTGTACTTCTATTACATTTTTTTCTTCAATTGCTGCGATTGGAAATTGTGATATTTACATTCTTGGAAATTAACTTGCCATGTCTTCTTACAGTAGTTGATTCCAGAGCAGGTATATGACTTCTGGTGAAGATTGAAGTTTGAGTCGACTGGTTCAATTTTTTAAGCAGAAACCAGAAGGTCTTGCAACAGATTGGAGAACTCTGAAGGTAATAATTGCATCCAGCTTTCAGTCTATCAATTTTATTTATTCTTCATTAGTGCCCCCTCTTCTTGTAAATACTCTCATCATCTATCAATAGAGGATTTGCTTCAAGTTTTGTGAACTTTCCTTAGTAGTGGGAATATGATCCCTGTTGCGTTAAAAAGCAGAATGCAAATCTGATGTAGAAAACACATTGAATGGGATTTTATACCTATTTCCTTGGTAGCTGGAGAGGGTTGTTTTAGTCTTTTAGACATCAAATATGTTGACCCCTATTCTCTCTTTAGGCAAAAAAAATGTGTGTGTTTGTATACCCTCTGTATCACTACATCACTGTCATTTTTAACACTTACACCATCTATATTTTTATTCAAGTGTAAAATGTTTTGATCACTCTTGAAATATTTTTATATGTGCACTGCTTTCTTTTCATATATAATGTTTTGATCACTCTTGAAATATTTTTATATGTGCACTGCTTTCTTTTCATATATGTATGTTTTAAATGACAACCTTTTATTCCTTACATTTTTCCTATGCTATGTTTAAATTTGTGACCTGCAAAATCTCCTCCATGAAAATTGCTATAGATGAACCTTAACATGATATCATATTAAAAAAATATAGACGGTAATTTGTAAGCAAGAATGAAGTTGGAAGCACGTCACATGTTTGCTTTTGTTGCTATTATAGTACCCGCGTGTTACGCATAGAATAATTTTATTTTAAATTTTAAATATTTTATTTAATAAATATAAATGAATTAAATATATTAAATAAATTATTATGTGTACCCAAATATAAGGTGCACTCACATTTAGAATGTATATATATTAATTAATTAAAATATATGTTAATGAACAAAAACTTATACGAAATACATTTTATATTTAGTGCACCCAAATGCACAGATATCAACTTATATGTTAGTAATTGAATACATCCATATATTATATCTTTTTACTTTGTAATTAAATATTAGACTTTTTTTAATAAAAAACAACGTTTTATGTTTTTTTCTTTTAATTTAAATGAATAGATATTCTAAATACGAATTAAGTATCTACGCACTCTTTTTTTATTGACACTATATTAATTTTCATATTTTTTTATATTAAATACATTTTCTTTATAAATAGAATACATTTTACATAGAAATCAAATATTTAATATACTAAAGGAAAGTTTAATTTTGATGAGGTGTCATCACCAGAATTAATCTTAATTAGTTTAATTATTAATTAAAATTTGATATAAATAAATACCTATATTTATTTTAAGATTTGAATTTAATATTATCAAATCAAAATTGAATACAATTAATTAAAATTTAATATATATAAATATATATATATATATATATATATATATATATATATATATATTTACTTTAAAAATTGAATATATATGTGATCAAATAAAAATAAAAATATAATTATCCTCTATCTATAAATAAAGTTCTCTATTACTTCATTCCACATACAAAAATTTTCGTATTTTTGTTTGCGATGTAATTTGGATTTTTGTGGAGCAATAAATTTGTACTATTAATTTTGTGTGCATGTGTTATTTAGTATATAAAGGAGTTTTGTTTGCAACTAATGTAGCTTATTATTTGGTGTTATGCAGTTGATAAGAATTGCTATTGAATTTGGAACATGTTCAAGATCATCTTTTGATTTTGTTGCGCTACCATCCTCGAAACAATCAAGTTGGGCCAATTCTTCAATAATACAACTTGGTTTTTTTAAATTATAAAAAATAAAGGTATGTGATTCTTTTCATTTATTTATATTATTTCCATTAATTTCATTATAACAAGTTCTCTATTTATTCATTTACACATACAAAAATCACCAGTCAAACTCCACACACAAAAATCACCCGACTTCGCACACAAAATCATAACGCTAGGGGGTTTCTTCAAATTATAAAAATTGAAGGTATGCGATTTTATTATTTATTTTATTCTTATTCTTTTCATTAATTTCATTATATATTTTTTTTACTTTTTTATGGTTTATATATATCTATATACATTTAATTAATTTTATTTTATGTAATAAATTATAGTAATCATCTCAAAAAAATTATTTTTTAAATTATTTGATTCATAATTATTTAAGTTTTAATTACATCTATTAATTTTGTCTAATAACAATTATAAATTTTAAAAATACACAATTAAAATAAATTTATATTTATACATTAGAAATTTTTTAGGATCATATAAAAAATATATTTAAATAGGTGATGTATAAATAGAATATTTAAATAGATGAGGGACCGGAAGATTAAATAAGCTAATTAAGATAAGTATTAATGGAGCAACTAATTTTGAATTAATTGAACTAATTAATTTAAAGTTTGTTCGGTATTTCATATATTTTCAAATATATGATAAATATATTTTCTTAATAATTTTTATTTTGTAATTTTTTTATAATAATTGTTTCTTCAGCCGACAAGAATTTAATTTTTTTAAAACTTAATTTGATTACAATTTTTTTCTAAATTTCTTTTGGTTAATACATATATTAAATTAATTTATTTTATTATCTATATTAAATTATTTATATATAATCTTTTCTTCAACAACCAATTATATATCTTTTCAATTATTTTTTAATTTTTTTAATTAAAATGTTATGATTTTTTAATTTATTTTTATTAACATGTATATTAAATTGGTTATTTTAGATTTTATTAGCAAATATATATATATATATATATATATATTTTAAAATTTATTATATATATTAACTTATTTTGATTAAACATATATTAATTTCTTTTTATATTTTTTCAACGGTCTAATTTATATTTCTATTTTTTCAAATTTTAAAAATAATTTTATTATAATTCTTTTTCCTTTATTTTTTAATTTTTTTCTTCCAAAAATCTATATGATAGAGTATATATGTAGTTAAAATTTTGAATATATCCTCATATTAATTTATTAGAATTATATTATGGAGTACTATTAATAAAAAAAGATAAATTATTTCTTACATGCGGATATATAAGTCTTAATTTTATTCTTTAAATAAATTCATATTAAATTATAAAAAATAATATAAACATAAATATATTAAAATTTTAAAATTATATTTTAATTTTAAAATTATAATTTTGCAACCCGCGTAATACGCTGGGTTTGTACTAGTTATAGAATATAATAAACATAACTTATTAAAAAGTATTTAATAATGCAATAAATACATATGAATCAATAATTGAAAACATATAGTATAAAAAAAAATCAACAATGCATAAAATGGTGACACATATATTTTTAAAAAATATATATTAAGAAACTAATTGTTAATTATAGGTATTAAGATTTTTCATAGAAATCAAATTATAGAATAAAATAAACATAACTTATTAAAAAATATTTAATAAAATACATATGAACCAATAATTGATAAACATATATAAAAAACTCAACAATGCATAAAATTGTGACACATATATTTTTTAAAAATATATATTAAGAAACTAATTGTTAATTATATGTATTAAAATGTTTATCCTTCAATTATTTGGCAGTTAGATTCATGAGATCCTTTAATCCATTGAATTTTCTACTTTGGATTAGTATGATTCTTTTTCTTCTTTCTCATTTAATGGTAATAGTTCATTATCTTTGAAATATGAGCATAGCTTCTTGTTTGCGTGTTTCCATTGAGTTTTCCTCAACATAAAATGACCTGAGGCGATGAGCTAAGTACAGAAAGATGGTAGAAGAGAGACAAAGTAGAAAAAAATCATCCAATGTAGGACTACATTGATTACTGGAAAACAGATATTTTTTTAGGTAAAAAGAGCGACATACTAAGGGTGTTTTGAATACAATCCATTAAAATTCTTTTTAATAATCCATTAAAATTCAGATAATTAAGTATTATTATAAAAGAAAATATATTATCATTTTGATAGTATTGGATTTGTCATCTTCTAATATTTTTTTTAAATCATCAATAAAATACAAATTTTTAGTGATCAATTATTCAATTTAGAATAAAAAAACTATTTTTGTCAGTATTAAGTATTAATTAACGAAAAATCTTAGCTCAATAAATAATAATAATAATAATTCCTCCGTCTCAGGCTAAGAGGCAATTTTTCCATTTTGGTCGTCCTACCCAAAGAGTTTCATTTCATTTTTTATATAAATGAGACCCACACACCCCCTTTAATACAATTAAAATATGAGACTCATACTCTCACTAATACAACTACCCACTACACATTAAATAATATTCCCTCCGTCCTGGCCAAAGGTCACCATTTGCTTTTTGTACGTGGATTAAGGAGTATTATTATTTTATGTGTAGTGGGTAGTTGTATTAGTAGTGAAGGGTAATGAGTGGTAGGCCATATGTGAGACATTTTTATTAAAAAGGGAAAATTGTGACATTTAAAGGGGACGCCCAATATATTAAAATGATGATCTTTTAGAGGGATGGAAAGAGTAATATTCCTTAATTCATGTGAAAAAATAAATGGCCCTCCTACGCTGAGACGGAAGGAGTAATAATTTAATGAGGTTGCCCAACCTCCCATGGGTCAAAGACTCAAAGCCAATATAGATAGTTTGTTGACGCGAACTCTCACAGTCTCACACACCCACCACGACCCACCTACTCTCACCATTCATTCAAGATAAATACTACATTTAAAAAATATATGTACATAAAAAACAAAAAAAAAAAGAAAAAAGAAAAGGGGAAGAAGAATATTTGCGCAAATGTGGAATTCATCCATGAAATTCACGTTATAGTTTTTCGTTTTCTTCTCTCCCAAACTTATTTTTGTAGTTCGGTTTTGTCTGTACCATCCTACCAGTAGCTTGAGAAGCACCACACTGTATATCTATGAGGGTAAGGTTTGAGAGTTGAGCAGGAGGAGGGTAAGAGAGAGTGTGTGTGTGTGTGTGTGTGTGAATTTGGCCCTTTTTAGTGTCTGTGTTTGTTTGTTGATTTGTTTGATGTTTTTCTTATGATGAATTGCATCTAATCTCTGCTCTAGATTCCTGAACATATGCTGATTTGTTGAAATCTGCAGTTTCCTATGAGCAACCTGATGGATGGAGATTGGCCCTTATCTTTTCTCGCAAGTCCCTCTTTTAAATGTTGCTTTGTGCAGGAGTATTTGCTATTGTTATTTATCTAGAATGATGAGTATATGTGAGTTATTGGGCCGTTGGATTCATGAGATCCTTTATAATACATTGAATTTTCTACTTTGGATTAGTGTGATTCTTTTTCTTTTTCCTCATTTAATGGTGTCAGTGAACGATAGTTCATTATCTTTGAAATATGAGCATAGCTTCTTGTTTGTGTGTTTCCATTGAGTTTTCCTCAATGTAAAATGACCTGAGGCGATGAGCTAATTAGATCATAAAAGAATCATCCAAATTACTTAGAATTAGTTGATTGTTAAGGTAGGACCATATTGATCACTGGAAAACAGATATTTTTAGGTATAAAGAGAGACATACTAAGGGTGTTTTGAATTAATTTTTCTAAAATATGGGCCTAATTCAGTACCGTATGCACTAATGCTAACTTTTTGTTTGTTATCTGTGTCTTTAAATATGCTAACAGTCGGTATAAATTTGAATGTTATCGTGCTTTGGATGCTGGTAGTAAAATGCTCATGTTTAAATGAATTAAGAACTCCAACAATAATATAGATCAAAATAGCGACATGCTTGTAAGTTCAGCATCTTTAGAGTGAGCTCTGAAATGCATGTACCTCTATCATGATGAAGATGTTTCCATGCACTACTTTCTTATTTATATTTGTCGGTCTAAAGGATTGGAATCTTTTGTTTCTTTCAAATTTATCTATTATTAATATGTCCTACTTATAGTGTTTGTTACATACTTTGCAGGACTTGTAGCATTGCTACAGTTACAATGGAAATTGATGAGAAAAAGAAACGGGTAATAGCAAAACCAGTTGCATGTAGACCTCGCCCTTCCAATGTGAAATCCTTCTCTTGGCTTTTCTCTGGTGCCAATAGTTCTTCTCCACCAGCTACTATATCCGAACCAGCAGTCGCAGTCATAAGGCCAAGGACGGTTCGGTTTGAGCCAGTAAATAACAGTGATATAGAGGTGGTCATTTCCTCAAAGGCTACATTATCTTTCCATAATCATTCAAATTTATTCATTTCTGTTGCTCTTATATTATAATAATGATTCCAGGCTGAAGGTCAAGGTTCTGTTGCTTTACATCCATCTGAAAAGGCCCCAGAATCTAATGTCATGTGCAATGTGGTCTACAAACCGATAGCAAAGCTTGTTTCCGGGGCAGCTCTTCCTCTCATGGCCAAATTGGTGTGTATGGTGTCGGTATTTTATGAGATCAATGGCTTTTGTTGTTAATACAAGAGATGCACGATTTTCTTTCTGTTATTGATTACGATTGCATTTGCTTCCTTTTTAAATCAAAATCTCAATGTATTTTCCAATGCTATCCAGGGGGATCAAGGCGTTACTCCTACCATAAGAAGTGTTGGGAATGGTGCTCATATTCAAAACCACCAAACGGATTTGATATCAGACATCAATGTTCCCTCACAGTTGGAACCGTATGCAAATGCTTTGCTAGAAGATTCTGAAGATGGCGACAGAATTTTGTTACAAACAAGTAGCAGAAATCGACCTTCTTATGATGGACACAATTGGAGGAAATATGGCCAAAAACAGGTTAAAGGAAGTGAGTATCCACGAAGTTACTACAAGTGTACATACCCAAACTGTCTAATGAAGAAAAAGGTGGAGAAAACACTTGATGGCCAGATTGCAGAAATCGTCTACAAGGGTGAACACAACCACTCAAAACCTCAGCCTCTTAGTGACACTTCTTTGAATGGACTTGTGCAAAGACCTGCATATGATGTCACTAGTGATGAGTTGAAGAACTATCTGATAGATCAACAAAATGAGGTGGTAAAAGACCATGAAGTCCGATTAGAACATAAAGATGTTACTGAAACATCAACCCAATCAACTTTTTCTGTTATTACACCAGTATATTATCCCACTGCAGCTGCAGAATGCAACCGTGGTCCCTCAACATCCTATAATTCAATAAGTCAGAGTGGGGAATGCGAGGAAGTAAGGGAGTTATTTGAGGCAGAAGGTGATGACTTCAACAGCAAAAAAACGTAAGTTTTTTTTTTTTTAAATTGATAAATAACCTTTACCATTATTTATTATAGTAGACAAAACACCACAACAATAAATATTATACTATATTCATTTCTCGATAGCTATACCTTTTCAAAATGTTTATTATTGAAGGAAATGTGACTACCAAGTAGTCAAAGCAAGCACAGTGGGGGTAGCATCTTCTCAGCCTCAAATCGTTGTTCAGAAAAATAATGATTCTAGCATAACAGGGGATGGATTTCGCTGGAGGAAGTATGGCCAGAAAGTAGTTAAGGGAAAGATGTATCCAAGGTACTATCTGCTTTCTTACAGAACTCAAACAAGTATGACCAATCACAATAATTTCTAAAAGTACAACTGATTTTTTAATTTTTTTTTTATGTAATTACAGAAAGCTTTGCTGATTATGGAAATGCATGATCTAGGAACTATATTTGTATGATTATTTTAACTTCCAGTAACCCCAAAAATAACTCTTTACTTCCTCTCTTGTTCAACATTCTTAAATTAAAATATTTTAGTACCAAGGATGATATTGATAGGTTGAGACTTTGGTTAAAGGTTATTCAATGTAAAAAAAGCTCAATATAGCAACCAAATAGATCCCCAAGCTTACTCCACTGGCTGGAAGCCAAAGGTTTCAAGTTTTTGTTGGTTTTATTTCAGTTTCATTATTACTTCAAGTAGAAGTGGTGTTTGGTAAAGCATAAGCCTCGTAAACCAGTCGAAACCAACCCATAGCACCCCCCACACTAGATTGGATCAAGTAAATAACAGATATACAAGAGCATTAGTGATACATGTTTAAGATGGTTTTGACATATACAAAGGAGACCTTTAAATGCGTAGTACGATGTATTTTGTAGAGAACCACTCCTTGAAATGGGAATGTGAAGACCTAAAAGGATTTGGAAATAATCTCTGTAAACAGTGCATTACACCTAAATAAAATAAAAATAAGAACACATCTTTCGACTGAACATGATGGCGACTTATGTTCCATATAGTCAATCCCACAGTGGGATAATTGCTTAGTTAGTTGCCAATTTGTTATATTGAGCACGTACTGTCTGCTTATAAAAGTTTTAATGGGACCCAAATCTGATTCTTACCCCCTAAAGAAACCACTCTTTGATGATTCTTACTACTCCCTTTGTCTCATTACACTTCACAATTTTCTCATTTGTTTATAGGCAAAAGCTCTGCGCCCCCGGGGACACGGAGGGATACTCCGTATCCCCATGTGAACACAACCCTCCCCTCTCTAATCATATTTAACCTATGTATTGCTAGGGGTTTAAATTGCAAAGGGGCATGAAAATTGTAAAGGTGCACGAAATGTGCTCCGTGCGCCCGGGTGCACAGGAGCCCCACCCTTCCTTTATATCCTATTATACTCTTCATCCTCCAAAAATAGTACTCTTAAGTTTCAAAACAAATAACCTCTCATAACATCATATTTTCAATAATGTCACTCTCCCCTAACTCAGATAATTTACTTTATCATCTACTTTAATTTACTACTTTTTCAAAAGCATTCGTGAACAGTTAACTAATTAGCGATGCTTAGCGGGATGATGTCATTAACATGTATTCATCCATCTATGCTTCGAATGTCCTCACAGGAGTTACTACAGATGCACCAACCCTGGGTGCAATGTGAGGAAATTCATAGAAAGGATGTCAGAAGATCCAGCTACATTCATGACTACATACGAGGGCAAGCACAATCATCCAACACCACTGAAAACTATGAATGCTGAGGTATCCAAGACAAGTTTTAAGAACAAATCTTGAGCCATTTTGAATCTTCTGCTGTAATTTGCTCCATTTTCGAACATAGCTACCTACATCTTTGTAATCGCTGAGAAAACTTTAAGCTTCAATAGAGATGCATTTTATAGATTATGATTGTTTTGTAGGCTTACGACTTTAATTCCAACATTTCAGAGTATCCTGAATCATGTGACTGTTTATGCATCATATCTTTGACTTCGCCCCACATACATTCATATGATTCTGTGAATCGTTCGAATTCAACAGCATCATTTTAGAGAATACTTGATCACCCTATCTATTGTCTTCAAATCTTGATTGTCGACTATTTCCGACATAATTTTCAATTGTAAAAACTAGTGTGTATCAATTACATGATCATAATTAGTGCAACTGGTCTAGTATTACTCGATTTGTCATAAAATGAAGTTCTTACGATAGAATCATTGTTTGGGGAAATTTATTTTTTGATCAACTTTTAAGGCTAGTGCGGTATTTAATACTTCTTCTGTCTCATACTTATCTGCACCGATACCGTAGAGATACGGAGTTTAAGAAAAATTATTTTTTGACCAACTTTATTGACTTTTTAAGGGTATTGTGGTATTTTTAGGTAATAAATAAATTATAAAGTATGTTATGTGAGTTTGGTGGGAGTGATATTTTTGAAATTATGATAATTTTTAAGGTTGTTAGTTAATGAGAAGTTTCCTTTTTTAGGTAGTGAAGATAAGTATGGGATGAAAAAAAAAAGGGAAAGCGTGAAGATAAGTATGGGGCGAGTGAATCTATAAGATTCTTCACTCCCAATCCTCCCTTTTCTTTAGCCTTTGTAATATTTCCCCACCTAACCCATGAGATTTTTTTTACACTCTCTTTCCCACCCCAAAGGAAATTTCTAAGGCTAGACAAAGGAGAAGGGGTGCTAGAGAATCGGGGTTGGGTACCATGTTTAGTATAAAAGGGAGAGGATGGTGAGGAGGGGTAATGTCATGTCTAGAAGATAGTAAAGGGAAATTGTTCGAAGAAAATTGTAGGAAAGTAGTAGTAAGTGGGGTTGATACAGGTTTTTGGGATGAAGTCGGGGTGGGGAATGAGTCTCTTAAAAGAGGTATCACAAGTTGTTTGAGCTGAGTGTGGGTAAAGATTACAAAGTAAGTAATATGGGGGTATGGGAAGGGGGAGAATGGAAATGGAAGTGTGAATGGAGAAGCGAGTCGAGGGAATGAGAGTCTAACTCACTTAATGAATTACTGGAATAGTTATGCAGGTACAAAGTAGAAGAAGGAAATGATCACTGGAGATGGGAAGCAAGCAAGAAAGGAACATACGGCGTGAAAAGTGCTTAGGCATGCTTGGAAGAAAGAAAAGCATTAGCCGAGGAGCATCAACAGGAATTGTACAACAGAATATGGAAGAGCAAAGCAGACGCAAAAATGAATGTGCTAGCATGAAGAGTAGTACAAGGAAAATATCAACAGCGGTGGAGTTGAAAAAAGAGAAAGCCTACCACCTTCAAGCACGACTACATGTTCTATATGTAGAGGAAATGACGAAACAATGGAACATAGATTCTGTGAATGCCCAATGTCATAAAGAATGTGGGGAGAGTGCTTGAAATGGATGGGAATACAATCTCCAATCCCAAACAACCCTTCAGGTACGCTACTTCTTTTTGTGGACTTATTCCAATTTAAGGAGAGACGGAAGCTAGCTATAAACATTTGGTTATGTACAATTTGGTCTTTATGGAAAAATAGAAACCATGTTTTCTTTGAGGAGGGGGAATGGAGTGAAAAGTAAATGATGGAGGAGATCAAATCTCACGTTTGGTTTTGGTGGGTTTGGAGAAGAAAGGGGATCAAAAGAGACATTGATTATAAAGATTGGATAATTGATCCTTACAATTGTTTAGAAAAATTCTAAGTTGTTATCACTCGTATGTCCTACGCTAGGTTCATTCACAATGTGGTTGTCACATTTGTAAGTTTTATTGTACTATGTGGTTGTTGCATTTGTAAGTCTTTTTGTACTGTTGATAAGGGCAACTCATGCCCAATAATAAAATACCATTCTTTTCTTTCAAAAAAAAAGTATGGGATGAGTGAATAAAATTTAAGGGAGCTACTTGGCTGATCACACATGACCCAGAGCTATTTCAGCCATTAGATTAGATCAAATCATTCTCAACCATTATATATTTTTGTGATTGACACCTGTGTAGCAGGTTGGAGAGAAAGAATGTGTTCATATTGAACAATGAAAGGGACAAAACTATACTCATCTCCATGTGTCCAATCACATAATTTTATTTATTTTTATATGGTATGTATTTGTCCATTAACTTTGCCCAATTTTGAATTTAGCCCATAAGTTTCACACATTTTGAAAATCGTCAATCATGTTTGCAAAATTTTGAAAATCGTCCATTATATTTGAAAATTTTGAAAATGGTCCATCATGTTTACCAAGTTCAACAAAACCGTCTGTTTCAACATGTCATTAGCATGTTATTCTAATACATATGTATTTTTTTTAAAAAAATACTAGCCCCTAACTAAGAATTTATATTATATCAATATTTAGTTAAATTTACTCCAACTTTAGTAATGCGATTCATATTGTTTGTTTGGTATACGGAAGCATGTTGGGTCTGATATGATCGTAATGAATTATGTTTATTTTGAAAAATGAAAAGTGAGATAAAATTGGCAAAATAAAAATATGGTATAAGTTAATTGGGTGAAAATATTCAAATGACCTGCTAATTACCTGCCATAGCAGGTCAAAGGACCAAAATGTTGAATTTTATAAAGTTAATGTACTAATTTCAAAACTGTTATAAAATTAGTGAATTAATTTCAAAATTAAAAAAGTTAATGAACTAATTTCAAAATGAGTGAAAGTTAGAGGATGAAAATTTATATTTTTCCTTTTTAGATTATATTCACTTTTTTGTTAAAAAAATTAACATTTATAATTATTTTATTACAAATCTATTATTAATAAAAAATACATCATATTATTTGTCTTTTCAAAAATTTTAATTTGATATCCACGTCAATTATAAAATAATATTTGAAATATAATAAGTAATTTATTTTAGATTTAAATATTTTTAATTAAATATTGTTAATATATTATATTAAATTATCCGTAAATAGGGAGAACCTGAAATAAAATTCATCCGGTTTGGATAGAGTTGTTAAAAATTCTAAAAATTGTGGTTCGACCCTATTAATCATAAAAAAAATGAATTAGTGCTGACCCCTTTAATATTTTTTTATTTGGGGATTAGATTTTAGAAGATAAACTTATTTAGTATTGATTAACACTTTTATGAACCATATTCACATAATAATTTCAAAGATAAACTTATTTAGTGTTGATTAACACTTTTATGAATCATATTCACATAATAATTACAAAAATAACACTTTGTTATGTAGAATATATTTCTGTAAATAATGTATATGGATAAGGTTAGTTATTTTATTTTATTTTTTTCTGTTTAAAAATGAGAAATTTTTAAGGATGAAAATAGAAAAATAATTTATAAATTTATTCTAATTGTATATTTACTTATAAGCTATTATTATGTACATACTCCCCCATTCTAAATTCAACTTCACGTTTACTGTATATACGGAATTTAAGAAAAGTCACTTTTTGATTTACTTTTGGGGGTAGTATGATATATTTATAATTTTGGGTGATAAATAAATGATAAAGTATGTTACATGGGTTAACAGTGTGATGACAAATTTGAAATTAAAGTATAATAGAAGGATATTAGTTAGTTGTTTTTTTCCGTGTGAAGTTAAATTTGGGACGGAACAAAATGAAAAGTGTGAAGTTGAAGTTTGGATAGAAGGAGCATAATTTTACTAATCTATACATGTATAAACAAATTTGAATTGATCTATTTTTATCTTCAATTTTTCTTCATATTTTTAACTTTACTGTATTTATATAATTACATTTAATTAATTAATTAAAATAGCGAATGAGTATATAAATTTTAGGTGAGAGAGTTATTCATATTTTTTTGTATATAATAAAAAATAAATTAATTGAGTTTAAAAATCATACAGATACTAACTCATACTATCTAATGTAACTAAATAGAGGACACTTTTTATTATGTAACTAAATATATATGAATAGGTTTGAGCTTTGTTCATCCGATTTTGGTCGGATTTAAATTTTGTTGTAGTATTATTTTTTTTATTTATGTCTATAACTATCCCACATGTATTTTGCTAGAAAATAATTATATTTTCTGAATAATTTTTAAATATTTTATTATAGTAGGATTATTGTCAAGAGAAACTCTCTTGTAAGATGAGTTTTTATGAGACGGTTATGAGACGGGTTGACCCATTATTAAAGTATCCTTATCATATAGGTAAAGTATGCTTACTTGTAGTTAAAGTATGTCAATAATGAATCATCTTATAACATTTTAAAATTATACTTTAATTCATCATCTATCATACTTTACAAAACATATTTTACCAACCATTAAACATACTTTATGTATATAATAGACATATTTTAACACGTTTCATAAACGATCTCACATAAGTAGTGTCTCACAAGAGAATTTGTCTATTATTAATTATATTTTAGTTTTAATAGTTTTATCTTTACGAATATGTTTGAGCTTGTCTCGTTCGGTTTTGATCTGGTTAGAATTTTGTTGTAGTATTTTTTTATTTATGCTTATAATTATCTCATATGTGTTTTGCATGAAAATAATAATAAATATTTTTATCTATAATTGGTTTTCTTTCTTATACTTCCTATGTACTCTCGGCCTTATAGTTAAATATTTTCAATTTGGGGATCAGTTTCTAATCGATTTCATTACCCACCCACATAAAATGATTAAATCATCTACATGTGATTCACCTACCATTCTAATACAACTATACATCCACTATAAATTAAAATATTATACTCCCATCCATCCCATTTCAGATGACACACTTTTCATTTTGGGTTGTCCCACAAAAGTTTGCACCTTCCTAAAAAAGCAAAAAGTTAAACACAATTACCCTTCCCAATACACTTTATTTACAAAAAAAAAACCACCCCTACCTAACACACCTAACAACTTTATCATTTATTTATTACCAAAAAATATCATAATACCCCCAAAAGTTATCACTTTCTTAACCTCCGTACCGAAAAGAGGTGTGCAGTCTTTCATGGGACGGAGGGAGTATTCGTTAATCATCGTGAAAGAAACAAATGTAGGGCAGAGGGAGTAATTTTTTTAATGTATTGTGTAGTTGTAGTAATATAATTTAATGGGGCATAAAACAAAATTTTTTTATATCTATTTAACATTCAACATTATAACTAAAACAATAGCTTCAGTAGATGTTCATCATTTTAGTCAGTTTCCATTGCTCATTCTATGAATTTAGCAGTTAATAATAATTACTCCCTCCGTCTTGGACTTATGTTCACCGACACTGTAGATACGGAGTTTAAGAAAAGTTAATTTTTTATCAACTTTATTGACTTTTTAAGGGTATTGTGGTATTTTTAGGTAATAAATAAATTACAAAGTATGTCATGTGTGTTAGATGAGAGTGATATTTTTGAAATTAAGATAACTTTTGAGGTTTTTGGTTAATATGAAGTTTCTTTTTTCCGGTGGTGAACATAAGTGTGGGACGGAGGGAGTATAAATTTCATATAGATGACAGTGTTCAAGGCCTTTTTTATAAAATAAAATAATATAAAACTCGTTGAATGATAAAACTATCTCCATAATCATTTAGTAACTGTTTTTTTTCCTGCAGATGATTTATACAATTGAAATCATCTTTTTATTTTGTGTCTATCCTGTTAAGTACGAATCCTTCCACCAACTTCAATTGTTAAAATATTTTTGAAAAAAATTGTAGTTAATCTCTGAAACATGATATATTAAGGGTTAATTACGTTAACATATATGATATTTTTCTCTTTTTTCAATTTAATCACGAACTTTTTTTATTCAAAAAAATTCACAACCTTTCCATTTTCTCTTAATTTAATCATGAAGTATTTTTTAATCAATTAAATACATCATCTTTTTGTATTTTCTCAATTTAATCACCAATTTTTCCTTTTAAATTACACATGATCTTTCATTTTCACAATATTTTTTCAGAATTTTATTTTAATAAAATAGGACAATCTTAATTAGTAAAAAAATACATATTACTATTTAAATATAATATATAATATATATAAATTCACATATTATAAATATAAAAATATTTAAATAATTTATAATTAGTATTAAGTAAGTAAAAAAAAAACAGATTGTATTTAAATTCTCGTGAACCCGTCGAAAAAAAAAAAAAACCAACCTTGTGTTTATAAATTTGATTTTTTTATTAGAATTTATTATTCTTGTTAATATTTATTTTCGAATTATATATTTAAACTTAAAGTATTGATCTATACACCCATTATGTTACTGTTACGATGGGGTAGAAATATTAATTTTAAAATTAAAATAATTATAGAATAAGTAAACTCGTTTTAATTTTAAATTTGAATTTTATACATTTTTACAATTTAATCAAAAAATTATTAATAAATTATTTAACTATTTTATTTAATAAAAATATCACATGTTACATATTTAAAATATAATATATAAATTTAAATATTAAATACTAATAAAATCATTAAAAAATCATGACTAAATTATTATAATTTTTTTTAAATCATGATTAAATTGACAAAATACCAAAAGATTTTGTATTTAATTGATTAAAAGATACTTTATAATTAAATTGAGAAAAGGTAGAAAGATCGTGTATTTTTTTATTTAAAAAAAATTCGTGATTAAATTGAAAAAGGTGGTGCATTTTAACGTAACTAATCCATATTATATATATATATATATATATATATATATATATATATATATATATATATATATATATATATATATATATATATAAACTACAAAATTAAAAGATATTGAACTGTATTATAAGATTAATAATTGTTAAATATATTATCAAAACATCGGTATAAATTTTAAAAATGTTTAGACTTTGATTTGGAAAAACTTAGTGTACGTAACAATGCACGAATATGATATTTGGAAAATGAATATTTCCACTATAAACACATGCTCGCCTAAATATCTCAAACCTTTTCCCTTACACCAATATAAGGTTCATTCTCAATACATATGGTACGTTGTGAAATAGAGAGGAAAAAAGTTCTGATTAAGCAATCCCACACATTGATGAGAATAATACAATTTCCACATCATTACCAAAATTCCATTAAGAAACAAATTCTGAATGTATCGAAAAAAATCAGCTACATTCAAACTTAGGTGAAAGACGTACCTGATCCTGAATCTAACTATGTGTTTTACCGTATAGAGCTTTGTATTTGTTACTTTCTAGACAATTCTGAATAACTCCTTGAACACAATATTCTTACACCTACTTGTAGCCCGATCATTAGTATTACAAAGCATTATTCTCAAACCTTACCTTGTTGTAACTCTAGATGCAATAATGTAGAGTTGACCATGGGTAAATATTGGACTTTTCAATTACAATCCAACAATCTTCAAAGATTGTTCTTGACTTTTGTTTATGGTCATGTCATATTACCCTCTTGCATAGCATGCTTCTTGAAAAATATAATATGTCTCTTTACCAAATTTACGAAAATCTTTATAACATGTTGGTCTTCGTACTACATTTAGCAGAATTCTTAAATAATAATGTCACGACCCACTTTACATAACTTATAATTCAAATACTAATTTACATAACCATCGTCATTATAAAAACTGCATATTTTTTTTCACATAATATGCTTATAACCAACACAATCACACCAGTTCAACATACGTGACTGGTTTCTGATACCACCTCAAATCAGATAAACTCGCGACAATACTTATTATATTACACAACCAAAACATCAGCGGAAACAAAATAAACCCACGGCCTAGCCCAACAGGTCGTCATCTATGTACATCCTCTCAAAACTGGAAGGAGCTCTACAGCTTGCACAGTCACATCACAAACTCAATCATCAACAGGCTCACCTACAATGCATAAACTAGTGAGATAAAAATCTCAGTAAGTAGAAATCATGTATGTTCGTGCATGAAAATGCATTTAGTTCTCTATCGCCTATGTCCTAGTTTTTTTCTAATTGATCTCGTTTATTTTGAAAACTGTTCACGTTGCGGGATCCCCACGACACACTTATGATATGCACCCCAAAAGAGCTCAATGGGGACGATTTTTCCGAACCCCAAAAATAGTGCCGATAACGATTTTTCCGAACTCTGGCAAAGTGGTGGGGACGATTTTTCCGAACCCCTAATAAAAATGTCGGGAACGATTTTTCCGAACCCTGACAGAGATGCATATATAGTGGCCGCACACACCATTAGTATCTTATTAATTTTGAGGAAAACACTTTTCATGTTTATGCATGGTATGCACCCAGAACAATTAAATGTGCATCATAAACTATTTACAATATCAATATCAACATTTAATCATAATAAAGTAACAACTTAATTTCAATTCATACAAATTCACTTCTGAAATAACAACTCCATCTTGGATCTCACAGATCCTTATAACCAATATTTTCTCAAACCATATAAATATATTTGCAACAGTTTCCAATCACACAGATCTATATAGGATAATAATAATATTTCCAATCACATGGATCCACAACTTGTATCACAATATTATCACAAATAATTTACATATACTATTATTAAATATGAACCCTACTTTCTCCAAATCACATAAATACACAGCTTGTATAACAATTTAATCACAAATAATTCATATTGTAATTAAACTAATTACCAATAATCCATAATATAATTATCACATATTAATTACAAATAATCCACAAACAACATGTTTATGCATTGTAGTTGAACTTCTACTTACCTAGATTCCGACAGTAATATAAACCCCGTAAAGAACTGTAACTAATTCGCTCCTACACGCACGTTCCGGCGTGCTCTCTCTCCTCTCTCTCCCTTTCTGCTCTCTCTCCCTTTCTGCTCTCTCTCTCCCTTTCTGCTCTCTCTCTCCTCTCTCTCCCTTTCTGCACTCTCTCCCTCTTTTTTTTTTTTTCGATTGAATTGGGTGTGAGGTAATCATCTCCTCAACACCCATACACATATATATAGGTAGATGATGGGGATTTGAGTGGCCGACAACTTCAATCAAATAATATATATTTTTTATTTTATTATTATTCTTATTATAATAATTAAAATACGTGTGATACTTAATAATTAAGAAAAGTGTATTTATACACATAAAATAATTAACTCATATATCCAAATTAATACACGTAAATATTTATGCACCCATATATTCACATATTGTCACCATGTTTATCACGTATGTATCAAATAAAATGTAAAGATAATTAAAATGAAAAAAACAATTATCACATAATTATAAAATGCACATAACAAAAATTAAATTATATTGGCACATGAGTAGTGAGAAGCTCGGGTATCACAAATAAAATTTTCAGACACCAATTATCAATTTTTCTTTTTACCCATTCTCTCGTGTTGCTTTTCCAGACAAAATGCTTTGAGAATTCTGTATCTGTCAATTTTCTTGCCTCGGGGTATTTCTTAGTTGCTTCAAACCAAGCTAAGAACATACTTTCCCTTATAAACATTTATATTAATTTTTACTTATATTTAGGAAAGACAATGTATAGGTTTCACGCTTATTTATAGATATCGTAACCGTTTAAATATCTACTACTCGTATCCATAATTTTACTGTATTTAGTTTTTATTCAATTTTAATCTTAAATGTTCATTTAATACTATTCACTTCGTCTGCCCCAAAAGGATGAATTTTTTTTTGCACGTAAATTAATAAATATTATTATTTAATACTATTCCCTCCGTTTGCCCAAAAAGGATGAATTTTCTTTTTGCACGTGAATTAAGGAGTATTATTATTTAATTTTTAATAGGTATTTATATGAGTGTGTGTGGGCCCTATATTTTAATTGTTTTAGTGAGTGTGTGTGGGTCCCTTGTGTATAAAAAGAAAATTAGACCCTTATGGGCAAACACTCAAAATAGAAAAATGAGACTCTTTGGAGCGGACGAAGATAAATTTCAAATTAATAGAATATGTCACTCATATTTACTAAATTATATTATTAATTAAAAATAAAACAAATAATATTAATGGTTAAGATTTAATGTATTAAATGGATTGCTAAAATTAAAACTACATTCTTTATAAATATAAGAAAATTGAAAAGAGGAAAAAATTGAAGATAAAAATAAAAATATAGATTTATTTTTTTATATACTAGATATTACTCATCCGTGCGTCGAACGGAAAGAATTAAAGTATATTGCAATTATATACTTTTAGGTTATGTTTAAATTGAGTTATTTAAAATTCAATAGATTTGAAAATGAGTGACTTTTAAATTCCTTAAATTTTAAATCAATTCATTCCACTATTTGAATAAATTATGTATTTTTGAAAGTTTTTCAAATTCATAATTAAAAAATTATTTTTAAAATAGAATTTTATATATGATATATAAAAATAATAAAAAATTATTATATTAAATATTAAAATCTAAATTTTTATTAAAAATGATTTTTGGTGGAGGAAACACTACCAGACAACCTACCCCTATCCACCCACCCCAAAAGAATTTTTTAATAAAATTTTAGATTTTAATATTTAAATAATAATAGTATTACCACCGAGTTCTACCCCTTACCCACTCCCAAACCACCCGCCACCCCATTCCACACATGCCCATAATAAAAGAATAATGATACCTCAAATGGAATGATTGAACCTGAAAATATCAAATAACAATATATAATATCAAATAAATTAAAGTATGTAAATAAGGTTTATAAAATTAAAAAGAAAATAAAAGATCGTAGAGAAACAAAAATAAGTTAACAAAAATTAAAAAAGAAGAATGGTACTTCAAATGAGAATGATTGAACCTGCACATAAGATCAAATATGAGAATGATTGAACATAAAAATAAGATCAAATAAAAGTATAAAAGATAACATAAAGATAAGAAAAAAAAAAAAGAAGAATGATATCTCAAAATTATTGAACATGCACATTAGAACAAATCAAAGTAAGATATACATAAGATCAAATATGAGAATAATTGAACATAAAAATAAGATCAAATAAAAGTATAAAAGATAAAATAAAGATAACAAAAAAGAATGATACCTTAAAATGATTGAACATGCACATTAGATCAAATCAAACTAAAATATAAAAGATAAAACAAATTAAAGTAGATTAGAAATAGTATGAAAGTGAAATAGAGAAGAAAAAGAAGAAGAAAAAAAGTAAGAATTTGATTAGGTAATGAAAAGATTTATATAGAATGATTTGAAATAATAAACGATCGTGATTGAAATCAATCAATGACGTAGGAAAAAAGGTGGAAAATTACCAAAGATAACATTGAAACATTTGATATTATGAAAATTAGTATATTGATTGACAATTAGTAGAATATATGTCAATAATATTTTTCATATTTATCAAATTTATATTGTTGATTTAAAAATAAATAAATAATTTATTATTAACATAAATAGAATATATGATTGAGATCAAAAGTAATAGACAATCAAGATTAAAATTGAAGATAAAAATAGAATATACATACACTAAACTTATTAAAAATTAGTCAAATATGCCAAAAATATATCTCATATTTACCAAATTTATATTGTAAAATAAAAAAGTAAAATTGAAATAATAAAATTCATTATTAGTATAATTAAATTTTATGATTGAAATCAAAATATTATTTGGACGGTCAAGATTAAAATTGAATTGTTTCTAGATAGAGTAAAATTGAAAAAAAAAATTGAAAAAAAAAGTAAAAGTTTAGGTTTGCTTTTATATATGTATAGATAGATAGATAGATGATTGAACCTTAAAATTTAAAAAGAATTATTGAACCTAGATTATAAATAATATGAAAGTAGAATATGTAAAAGAGAAGAAAAAGAAGATTAAAAAGAATAATAAAAGATAGAATATTAAAATTTAAAAATATGGTTCATAAAATTATTATAAAGGAAACACAAAAATTGAAGAGAAAATGATAGGAAAAAAAAGAATGATACATGATTGGACTTATGAATAAGATCAAATATGAGAATGATTGAATAATAATATCAAATAAAAGTACTCACTCCGTCCGCCCGAAAGGTGGACATTTTGTCATTTTGGGCGTCCGCACCAAAGGTCCACATTTTCCTTTTTAAACACATGAGACCCACACACATCACTAATACAATAAATTTATGGGACTCATACAACCCACTAATACAACTACCAACTACACATTAAATAATAATACTCCTTAATTCATATGCAAAAAACAAATGTCCACCTTTGAGGCGGACGGATGGAGTATAAAAGAAGATATACAAAAATCGAAGTGAAAAAAATAAGATAACCAAAAATTAAAAAGTATAATGATACATTTAAAGAGAATGATTGAACCTGCATATAAAATCAAATAAAAGTATAAAAGACAAAACAAATTAGAATAGATTATAAATCATATGAAAATAGAATCTGCAAAAGTGAAGGAAAAGAAGAAGCATTAGAGAAAAAAAAACAAAAAAAAGAATGATTTGACCTACAAATAAGATCAAATATGAGAATGATTGAACCTAAAAATAATATCAAAGTATAAAAGAAGATATAAAATAAATTAAATTATGAAAATAGGGGGTTTATAGAATTATTATTATTATTAAATAAAAAACACAAAAATCGAAGGGGAAAAAAAAGATAACCAAAAATTAAAAAGTATAATGATACCTTTAGGAGAATGATTGAACATGTATATAAGATCAAATAAAAGTATAAAAGACAAAACAAATTAGAGTAGATTATAAATAATATGAAAGTAGAATCTGTAAGAAAAAGAAGAAGTATTAGAGAAAAAAATAAAAAGAATATGATCAAATATGAGAATGATTAAATCTAAAAATAATATCAAATAAAAGTACGTATAAAAGAAGATAAAATAAATTAAATTTTAAAAATAGGGTTTATAGAATTATTAAAAAAACACAAAAATCGAAGAGAAAAATATACAACAAAAAATTAAAAAGTATAATGATACTTTTAAGAGAATGATTGAACCTGCAAATAAGATCAAATAAAAATATAAAAGACAAAACAAATTAGAATTGATTATAAATAATATGAAAGTAGAATGGGTAAAAGACAAGAAAAAGAAAAAAACATTAGAGAGAGAGAAAAAAAAAGGGAGAAATTAAGAATTTGATTAGGTTGAAAAGATTTATATATAATGATTTTGATGAATGAAAGATCATGATTGAAAGCAAATATTTATAGAGACGATTCTAATAAAAATAAAATTGATACTATATTAATTAAAATTAAGCATATATTGATTAAAATTAATCAAATTTATATTGTTAAATTAAATCAATAAAAAAGTAAAATTTAGATTATAAAAAAATCCATTATTTGTATAATTAAATTTTATGATTAATTGAAATCAAAAGAAAATCATATATCCTATGTATATTAAATTAAATTATAATATATGAATATTTATTAATATATTAATTTAAATTAAGTATATATTGATTAAAATTAGTTAAATATGCCAAAAATATATCTTATATTTACCAAATTTATATTGTAAAATAAAAAATAAAATTTAAATAACAAAATCAATTATTATTAGTATAATTAGATTAGATTTTATTATTGAAATAAAAAAATTAATTGGACGTTCAAGATTAAAATTGAATTATTTTTAAATAGAGTAAAATTGAAAAAAAATTGAAAACTAAAGTAGAAATTTAGGTTTGCTTTTATATATGTATAGATGTATGTATAGATAGATAATTTATGAGGCAAAAAATTGTGTGCGCTCGGGCACACGGAAGCACATTCCGTGTGCCTTTAGAATTTTGTGTTAAATTATATACCCTTTAATATAAAGATGTATACCCTTTATTTTACAAGGCAAAATATGGGTGCACGGAAGCGCACTCCGTGTGCCTTTAAAATTTTGTGTTAAATTGTATACCCTTTAGTATAAAGGTGTGTACCCTTTATTTTCAGAAGAAAAATAAAAATATAATAAAAAGTGTATACCCTTTAGAACAAAATGGTGTACCTTTATTAATTAAAGTATGTACCCTTTAGTACAAAATAATGTACCCTTATCTATAATATTAAATTCTAAAGACACACGAAATGTGCTTCCGTGTGCCCGGACGCATGCAAACCTCACTCAATTTATGATACGCCTAAAATAAAATATAAAGATATATTAATCATAGTGATTTAGGGGCACTCGTTAAAACACCACTTAATGGTGATCTAAGTATAAGTAATATATAAATACAACTTAAATTATGTATAATATTTAATTATATTAATTATTAAGAAATAAATAATATTTTTATTATTTATTAAAATAAATTTAAAACGTTATCTAATTAATCAAATCAAACAATATTTAAATCAGTTGCAATTGATAAAAAAACATATATTATATTCCGTTTACATAATAGATATGTACATTATTTATCTATAGATAATTTTATTGATTGATTTGATTCGAAATTTAAGATAAATATTACCTTTGTATAATTCATTATATTAAAATTATTTTATTTTAATTGATATTATCTTTTTAAAAAAAATGATATAATTTCTACATAAAACTCAATTATTATTATTTTTTAAAATAAAGATATAGTTTATTATAATATATATTTTTTTCTAATTAAATAACATACGAATAAAATAAAATATAAAATACTATTTAATATAATAAATTACAAATATTAAAATAATATTTATAGAGACATATTAATGAAAATAAAATTGAATGAACAATTAAAATAAATTACAAAAGTTAAAAAATCGATTTCACAAATTAATCCAAAAAATTGAAATAAAAGAATATATATAGATATTATCTCAATGAAAATAAAATTAAATAAAAATTTAGAATAAATTATAAAATTTCAAAAATAGATTTCATACATTAATTGTAAAAATAATATAATAAATAATAAATAAATAGTTGAATATGCTAAAAATATCTCTCATATTTACCAAATTTATATTGTTAAATAAAAAAGTGAAATTTAAATAACAAAATCTATTATTAGTATAATTATATTTTAAGATTGAAATAAAAAATATAAATTGGACGGTCAAGATTAAAATTGAATTATTTCTAAATAAAGTAAAATTGGAAAAAAGAATTGAAAACAAAAGTGGAAATTCAGGTTCGCTTTTATATATGTATAGATAGATATAGATTTCGCTAATTATATTCATATACCAATATATATTGGATATATATGCAAATAATAATATATTATATTATTAAATTTTTTTAAAGTTTGGGTAGGTCTTGCGTGAGATCGTCTCACTTTTTAAAATAGTTATCACTTTCGCTATACAACTTTATCACTTTTTATTTATACTATAAATTATTTATGAAATAGTATTATCATTTTTCAATAATTTATCATCACTTTTCTTTATAAAATTTATCACTTTCCATCTATCTCACGTAAGTCCTTACGTAAGACGATCTCATAAAAGTCTTTTCCTTACCCACATACTTCTAATATTTGTAAAGCATACATAATCTTTGGAACACATTAAATTTTAAGTGTTCATTTAAATTTTATTTTCAGTTTTTAATATAATTTTTTTTCTCTAAAATTTAAAAATAATTTAGATTATAAATTTTAAAAAAATGAATAGCACAAATATAAGAATTTTTAAAAACTAAAATTAATAATTATAATTATGAGTTGACTTGAGTCATTTCCTATAACCTGAGTTGATCTGAGTCATGTATAAGCTCAAATCAACTATGAATTGACCAAAATTTAAAATTAAAGTGTATTGTAAGATATTTTCTCGGTAAAACAATTATGCCAATGTTAAAAGGATGGCCATAATAAAGTTTACAGATTCATTTTAAGAATCTTGCCAATCTATTACCTTAACAAGGGACGGTCATAATAAAGTTTACGAGTAATTCAATTGAAGGCAAAGAGGTAATATCTATTAAAAGTAATATTTCATGTTATAACGAATAGGACAAATGTAGACCTAGTGCATGCAATAAGTTTGTTTAATTGTTAAATAATCACTTCATCTAAAAATTTAGTTTGTAGAGAGTAGAACAATTTAATACTCCCGTGCTGGCAGATCAATTTGCTTCAAACTTTGCGTGTGGATTTTAAATGGGTGAAGATGAGATTTCAATAATTTTTAAATGAGTGACGATGAGATTTCAATCCTAGACCATGATTTTAATACTCAACTAAAATATCAAGCTTGTAAAAAATAATCACTGTTGTGGTAAGGCCCATCATACTAGGCCCCAAAGAAGAATATGAGGTACATATGATTGGCCCAAAGGCACTGCCATTTCTCCAGTATAATTGTTGAATTATTGAATTACGAATGTGCCGTCCATCTCTCCCTTTGCTCACTTCACTTGATTACTTGTAGTAACAAGTCTAGGAATTATGTGATATTCCCTAAGATATCAAAATAGGGGATATCCTAAAATATATATTTTTAATAGCCTTGTGAGGTTAAGTATTTAATGCTTTCGGTATTTATAATAAATGCGATGTGGCCTGACGATTTATCAATATATAGAGTTTGCTTGCTCCTAATAAATGAACACACTTTTTTCCTCCCAAAGGCAGAATACATCGAGAGAAAATCTTAAGCCTTTACTCTGATTTATGTTAGATTAGTGATGATAATCCCCCTCTTTCCATCAGACAGCCACATTAACATCCAAGGGCGGATTAATTTGCATGTCTCTGCACATGTTAGGATGGATAAGTCACCCGGTGCAGGATATGCTTTAGCTGGAATCATATACCTTTTCCACAAAATACACTCATACGAGTTGTGTGTTTTAATTTTATTACTATAAGTATTTTTCTCATAAAAATAAAATAAAATAAATAATAAATTGATTTAATAAGTTACAAATTATTGAGTTGCGGTTTAGGAAAACTTCAGCAACAATTAAACAACGTTTGCGTTTCAAAAAAACTGCTTAATTTAGAAAATTGCTTCAACTTTCAAGGCTATTTGACTTTTCCTCTAGCTACTATGATGAATGCATATACATATATAAAAGCAAATCTAAATTTCTATTTTTGTTTTTAATTTTTTTTAATTTTACTCTATTTAAAAATAATTCAATTTTAATCTTGACCGTTTAAATAATATTTTTGATTTCAATAATAAAATCTAATATAATTATACTAATAATAATGAATTTTGTTATTTAAATCTTACTTTTTTATTTAACAATATAAATTTGGTAAATATAAGAGATATTTTTGGCATATTTAACTAATTTTTAATCAATATATACTTAATTTAAATTAATATATCAACCAATATTCATATATTATAATTTAATTAATTTAATATACATAGGACATATGATTTTATTTAATTTCAATCAATCCTAAAATTTAATTATACTAATAATGAAATAAATCGTCTCTATAAATATTTGCTTTCAATCACGGTCGTTCATTCATTAAAATTATTCTATATAAATCTTTTCAACCTAATCAAATTCTTATTTTCTCTCTCTCTAATGCTTTTTCTTTTTCTTCTCTTTTATATTTTTATTTGATCTTATATGCAGGTTTAATCATTCTCCTAAAGATATCATTATACTTATTAATTTTTTGTTATCTTATTTTTTTTCTCTTCGATTTTTGTGTTTTTTTTAATAATTCTATAAACTCTATTTCTATAATTTAATTTATTTTATCTTCTTTTATACGTACTTTTTTTATAGTATTATTTTTAGGTTCAATTATTCTCATATTTGATCTTATTCTTTTTTTTCCTCTAATGCTTATTCTTTTTCTTCTCTTTTACGGATTCTACTTTCATATTATTTATAATCTACTCTAATTTATTTTATATTTTATACTTTTATTTGATCTTATATACATCTTCAATCATTCTCCTAAAAATTATCATTATACTTTTTAATTTTTTGTTATCTTATTTTTTTCCCTTCGATTGTTGTGTGTGTATTTTTTTTAATAATTCTATAAACCCTATTTTCATAATTTAATTTATTTTATCTACTTTTATACTTTGATATTATTTTTAGATTCAATCATTCTCATATTTGATCTTATTTGTAGGTCCAATCATTCTCTTTTTATTTTTTTCTTTAATGCTACTTCTTTTTTACAGATTCTACTTTCATATTATTTATAATTTATTATAATTTGTTTTGTCTTTTATACTTTTATTTGATTTTATATGCAGGTTCAATAATTCTTCTTAAATGTATCATTATACTTTTTAATTTTTTGTTATCTTATTTTTTTTCTTCGATTTTTGTGTTTATTTTAATAATTTTATAAACCTTATTTTTATAATTTAATTTATTTTATCTTCATTTATACTTTTATTTGATATTATTTTTAGGTTCAATCATTTTCATATTTGATCTTATTGGTAAGTCCAATCAGATATCATTTTTCTTCTTTTTTGTCTATCTTTTTTTTCTTCAATTTTTTTCTTTCCTTTATAATAATTATATGAACCATATTTTTATATTTTAATATTTTATCTTTTGTTCTTCTTTTTAATCTTCTTTTTGTTTTTTTCCTCTAATGCTTCTTCTTTTTCTTCTCTTTTATTGATTCTACTTTCATATTATTTATAATCTAGATTAAATCATTCTCCTTAATTTAAAGGTTCAATCATCTATCTATACATATATATAAAAGAAAACATAAACTTCTACTTTTGTTTTCAATTTTGTTTTCAATTGTACACTATTTAGAAATAATTCAATTTTAATCTTGAACGTCCAAATAATGCTTTGATTTCAATCATAAAATTTAATTATACTAACAATGAATTTTATTATTTAAAGTTTACTTTGTTATTTTGCAATATAAATTTGATAAATATGAGATATATTTTTGGCATATTTAACTAATTTTTAATAAGCTTAACTAATGTGCAAGTTCAATCATTTTGAGGTATCATTATTCTTTTTTATTTTTTATTATTTTTATTTTATCTTTTATACTTTTATTTGATCTTATTTTTATGAAGTATCATTCTTCTTTTTTAGTTTTTGTTATCTTATTTTCGTTTCTCTACAATTTTTGTATTTTCTTTTTAATTCTATAAACCTTATTTATATACTTTAATTTATTTGATCTTTTATACTTTTATTTGATTTTTGGGGGTGGGTAAGGGGTAGAGGTGAGTGGTAATACTTTTATTATTTAAATATTAAAATCTAAAATTTTATTTAAATTTTTTTTTGGGAGTGAGGGGTGGGTAGGGGTAGGTTGGGTAGTAGAGTTATCTACTATTTTAATAATGACAATATTTTGCGTAAAATCGGTGTAATATTATGTGTTACGTAACCACAAAATTTTTAGTTTTTTAATTTTCTTTTTAGAAAATTTATTTTGTATAATCCTATTTATGTTGGTATTAACTCAATTAATTTATAATTGGATGTTTAATTTAATAATTTATGTAAAATATCAGAACGGAGATTTGATCAAGTAAATATTTTCTAAAGGAAAACAATATTAATATGTAGATTTATCCAAGATTTAATCAGTTATATTTTTGGACGTGATTCATTCGTCCAAGAAAGCTCATGACTCGACTTTAAAGCCACTTACCATCTTTAGTTGATGGATAAGTTATTCGCAAGGAATTGGATGAGAAGAAAGGCCAAAGCCCATTTTTCTCCCTCAATATAAATATTAGTTAGGCCCACCCAATAAATATACATTAGAAGGAAGACAACTAGGTTTCACTAATTCACCTCCATCCTCAAGACTGCGGCTCCCTCTTATCTCTATAATTCTTTCTCTCTTATCTCTGCAACTCTCTCTCGCCGACCCCTCTTTCTCTAAATCAAGTAAGGAACTTCTTTTCAATTCATTATTTTAATTTGATGATTTTGTTGGTGCTAATATGCAAGTTTAGATTTGAGTATTCGTTGTTTATGCAAGTTTAGATTGGAGTATTTGTTCTTTAACGAGACTAAAAAATAGTTTGTGACTTGTAATTTTCAACGTGTGGGCTCTCTTTGATGAACTGCTCTTTTCGAGGCACTGCTCAGTATGAGAAGGCTTCAATCCTAAATTTGCTTCATAATCGCAGATCTCAGTTTTAGTGCTTTGAGGTTAATACCGAACCTTCTTCCGTATAGAGAAATTTTACCGAACATTCCGTATAGAGAATTCATAAGAAGCTTATACACATAGACATAGCATCACATCACAGCTCCACCGGCCACCCGTGCCCATGACGTGGCCCCTTCAGAGTCTAAGTCCAAGTCTAAGGCTTCTTTCCATTTTCTTATGGAATACGTAAAAGAAAAAGAAGAAAGTAGGTGAATTGTAAAACGTACTATAAATTTCTATACCTTTTCACCAAAAACAGAACATTTAGGAGAAACTCAAACGTATGAAGTTGTTATTTAGACTTACCATTCCCACCTCAGGGCATAATGATTTCATTACATCTTCATTTATCAGGGCATAATAATTTCATTACATCTTCATTTATCCATAGTTCCTTAGGCGAGGCGCAGCCCTGATCTCCTGGGTTTCATGGTGGTTTTTTGGGGGGTTTTTTGGGGGGGATTCGGTTGATGTTGAAAAACCCTCGCCTTTGTGCGCCTTTTTTCAAAAAAGGCGCCTCAAGCATGCCTAGGGTACATCTCCAAATTTTGGATTTTTTTCTCTATTTTTCATGAAGAGTAAGAATTTTATGAATACAATGATCAATTTGAGTCTCTGACATTTGATAATCTCTTAAATTGAAGGATTCTGCTTATTTGCTTTATGTGGTTATCTATTTGTGTTGAGTACTGGAATTGTGAAGTTCATTATGACATTGTGCACGGGTTCTTAATTTGTGATTATGTTATTTATGAGTTATTATGTATTGTTATTTGATATTTTTTTATTTTTACCTTTATTTAGTTGGAAAATTATATGTTGAGTTGGATATATTAATGTATATATGTTCAAGAGTATCTTGTACCTTGTATATATGTTCAAGAGTATCTTGTACCTCAGGCTCCAACAAGGCCTTTGCGCCTCTCGCCTTTAACAACTATGCATTTATCATACTTGGACTAATTATAATTTAGTCCAGTTACCCTATGCTTAAAAATGTATTTTGATATTTAGATTTATAGGCTAATATTTAGATTGAGAATAAACATATTAGGTAGAAGAATTATAATCTCTCTATTTTGTTTGTTCATCAAGGAGGGTTGCACAAAGGCGCACCGCAACTGTTTGATGGTAGATCACCCCAACCACCTTAGCAGCATACTCTTTGATATGGTAGCGGGTCGCCTCATATGTGACAGGCCTGACAAGACGGTAGCTGAGTATATCCAGAATTTGAAGTTCTATGGTCCTTATCAACCAAGGAAAGAAACTATGCTTCCGACACATCCCAAATTCCCAGAACCTAGGAAAGAAAGTGTGCAATACACTATTCCAACACATCCCAAATTCCCGGAGGAACCGGAGGAACCTGTGACACGCATTCATTCGGTACCTGCTGTGACACGCATTCATTCGCTACCTGTGACAGAGATTCATCCGGTTTGCAGGAATGTCATCAGACAAATGGTGCGCTACGTGGTGGATATGCACAATATCTACCCTGAATTGGGAGCTCTTATGAAATTCACTACTCATGATATCTTCATGAAAGAGAATACCGTCAAATACGCGGCGGTTCCCTTCGCGGAAGGACAAAGCACACGTGCCTCTTTGGAAGCAAATATCATATGTGTTTTGCAGGTTATAAAGGAGCTGTTTGGTGAAGGTCCTTTCCCCAACGACTTAACTCATTTCTTTGATAAAATGAGTACCGGAAGCTATGATGAGTCTGGACAGGATCTGTTGGATCATCCTTCTATTGCTAGGCGGTGGCCATACATAATGAGTTAGTGCGTGGTAGTGCTTGGAGATGCAGGGTTATGTAGGGTTGATGTGGTACAAATGCTAGCGTATGAATTTTACATAATGAGTTAGTGCTTGGAGATGCAGGATTATGTAGGATTGTAGGGTTGATGTGGTACATATGCTAATTGTATAGCGTATGAATTTTCAAAAGTGTCAAACAATATTTTTGCTTTTGTTGAATGAATAAATATCACTTTGCTTATGTTCTTTATTACTCCATCCGTCTTGTTTCAATATTTACGTTTGTTTTTTTGCACGTTGATGAAGGAGTATAATATTTTAATAAATAGTGGGTGGAAATATATACAAAAGCACGTTGATGAAGGAGTATAATACTTTAATAAATAGTGAATGGAAATATATATTCTCCCCGTGTGTAGTGAGTAGTTGTATTAGAGGGAAGTTGTGGGTCATATGGTGTACCTTTTTACTAAATAGGGAATATGGATACCTTCATCCGGACGTAAGAGGATCATTTGCTTTTTACTTTTTGGCACGTAGATTAAGAAGTATTATTATTTAATGTGTAATGGTAGTTGTATTAGTAAGGAGTATGTACCCCATATTTTAATTGTATTAGAGAATGTGTGTGGGTTCCATGTATGTAAAAAAGGAAAAGGGACCCTTTGGGTGGGACAACCAAAATGAAAAAATGACCCACTTAACCTGGGACGGAGGGAGTATATTAATTGTTTTAGGTGAGTCTCATATTCCAAAAGGAAAAATGTAAATATTGAAATGAGATGCGCAAAATAGAAACGTAAACATTGAAACGTAATTTTTTATTAATAATTTACTTTTTATAACAATTTGAGTTACTTTTTAATTTCAACCTTTAATTTTTTGAAAGTGAAATCATGTGAAGAATTAAATTGTATTCAATTTTAAGTTGATTGATTGATTATTCTATAGAATTAATTAATTAAATTACTTTTTATAATGAGAAACTCTCTTGTGATACAGATTTTTGTGAGACAGAAGTGAATCGGGTCGACCTATTATTAAAGTATACTTATTATATAGGTAAAATATATTTATTTGTAGTTAAAGTATGTCAATAATAAATCATATTATAACATCATAAAATCATATTTAAAATCATCATCCATCATAATTTAGAAAACATATTTTAACAACCATTAAATATATTTTATCTTTATAATAGACATACTTTAACACTTCTCACAAAACTAATATCTCAAGAAATTTTGTCTTTTAGAATTAATTAGATCATTTGTTGACTAGACATTCTAATCTCTGGCTCTCAAAAAAATAAATAATAATAATAATAATAAAAGGCCTGTATTATAAATATCCATAAAAGTTGCATCCTTTGAACCTCCGAATCTTTATCTAACTGCATTATCTTATTTTCCAAGTCCACCATCCGCCGAACTCTAATTCGATACATAAAGCGGCAAAAAATGCATTTAATACCACAAAAATTACAAAACAGTCAACACAATAAAAATGTAGTGTGCTCTTTTGGGGTCGATTAGACAAGTTCCTTCTATTTATTCGAATCATTAAATCAAATATCCATACATTCATAACAAAATTCCCAAAAGAACCAAACAATACATTTTAGATTCTACATTCAATTTGTCAGCCTTCACAGATCAAAGACACAGACTTTGAGCACCTAACTTTGAACTTCACCACATCTTTGCTTTTCACTAGACCTGTTCCATTCAAGCCATACTCATTCTTTATTATTGCTTAAACCTTATCTCAAATCCATTTAGGTAAATGAAAATAGGAAAGGGGGAGATGATAGAAAAGTATAAAATAATATTTAGTATACTAAAAGAAGATTTTAATTTGATGAGTTGTAAATTTGAGAGTAATTTAGGGATAATTTGACATTTTGTTAGAATATTGAATTTATTTTACTAAACTTCCAAAGAAGAGTTGAGTATTAACCAATCAAATTATTTTACTTTTTTATCTTATTTAAAAGTTAACCTAAAACTTTAAATGTTTTTTATTTTTTATTTTTAAATTAATTTTATATAAAAATTATATCAAATTAATCGTCTTCTCATAATTTTCAATTTGACATCCATATTAATAATATAATATAATTTGAGAAATAATTTTTTAATTTATTAATAATTACTTTATTAAAGATAAATTTTAATTAAATTTTATTAATAAATGCAGTAAAATATTTTAAAAATAATAAAAAATTATTTATTCTATTTTTAACTTTATTGTATGCAAAATATTTATAGAAAATGGATAAAATATGAATATATGAAATAAATAAATTAACGTATACACATATAAAAAAAACTCTTATTATCAATTATCATTTATTTTTATAAAAATATTTATGCTCGATAATGAGAATATGTTAACTTAATAGTGTTATAAAATAATAAATAGTATATATATATATAATTTTATGAGTGTTTTAGAGGTGATGTACTGATGTGGGCATTTTATGAGAGTTTTTATTTTTTTTTCTTTCTTTGCTTAGTCATACATTCGGTGTCAATTTCATTATTTTAACATATTTTAGGGTCGCCTTTGCAAATTTTATAAATTTAAAAATTAAAATATCAGGCAAAGCACAGTCTCATCCCAAGCCAACCTCCCCCTCTCTCTATCATAATCTCCGCTTAGCTCCCTCTCTCCACTCTAATTTCTCTCTCCACTGTAATCTACTGCGGCTTGCCCTATCTTTCCACTCAATCTTGGTCAATCAGAATTGATTTGTGAAAAACTGATAGGTAGCTTTCAAATAATAATTTGTGAAAAACTGATAGGTAGCTTTCAAATTATATGATTTAATAACCGTGTGTTTAATTTGTTGTGAGAACCAATTATTTTGCAAAACAAATGAGAATTTCTTCCATTGGAAGCCTTGATCCTAATTCTTCTTCTTATCTTTAGTATCCCTTCTCGGTGGGATTTAAAATATTAATTCATATCTCAAATGATTTAGTGTGCACTTCTAAAATTTATATTGGTGGATAATTCTCCCGCTTCCGTATTTGCTTGCAGGAGTAAGCCTTACAGCAAGGAAATCTTTGGTATGTTGGTGGCCCATATTCTTCTGCCATATTTTTGCAGGAGTAAGCCTCACAGCCATATTTGCGGGAGTAAGCCTCACACGATCATCTTTGGATAAACAGCACAAGAGATTTAGGGTGAAAAATATATACAGATATATAGAGAGTAGATAGAACAATGAGATTTAGAGTGGAAATTATATACAGAGAGTAGCAATTAAGAATTTTATTTTTGCGGATGAGATTTAAAGTGGAAAATATATATAGAGATATAGAGAGTACATAGAACAATGAGAGTGGAATATATATACAGAGAGATATGGTAATTGGGAAAAATTAATGAGAAAAATAGAAAGTAGACAGAACAATGAGATTTAGACTGAAAAATATATACCGACATATATAGAGAGTAGACAACCATGAGATTTAGAGTGGAAAATATATGCACAGAGAATAAAAATATGAAATTTCACTTATTCAATTCGAAGAGAAGAATCTCTATACGAATTATTTAGATGAGATGACATTGTATAGATAAGATGACAATGTAAAAAGATTAGTAAATGGTTCAACGAATATTGGAAAAACTTAGTTAATGCAAAATAAATTAAAAATATATAGAAATGATAAAATAAATTACAAATAAAAAATTTGAGTACCATGAAAATATATTTCAAATAATTTTTTTTGTCCATCATTATTAACTTTAATAAAAGTATTTATATCCAAACTTGATAGTGTGATATAATAATAAATATATTTTTTTAAAAATAATTATTAGTAATTATAACGTAAATGAAATTTATGTGATATATGGTACTATTAATTGCACAAATTTAATTATAAATACAATATTTTAAAATAAAAAAATTAAAATATATTGTTTATCCACCCGTAACGACAAATTATCTACCTTGATCACTATTTTGTTAGTTTCGTTTTTCCTCAATTTGAACTTTTAAAAAATATATATTTTAACCCTTTAGATTATAAATTTTTAGAAATTCAATTATATTTTATAATCATGTGTGTCATCATATGCGTGTGCTTGAGGATAATCACAATATATGCAAATTAGGAAATAATTTTTTACTCACACATTTGGATATCACCATAAAACCGTTCTATTGCTCCGACCAATCGATTTAGAAATTCAATTATATTTTATAATCATGTGTGACATCATATGCGTGTGCTTGAGGATAATCAAGGTTTATGCAAATTAGAAAATAATTCTTCACTCACACATTTGGATATCACCATAAGACCGTTCTATTGCTCTGACCAATCAAACACACAATACATTGTTCGGTTACTAACACAATGTGAAATCTTAATTATAAGATTATTTGTCTTATTATTATGAATATTTTATTTTTTTGGTAAATTTAACAAATTAGGGGTACGAATAATCGATCCCATAAAAATTTTTATGATCCCGCGCATTACGCGGGCTTTGTACTAATTGACCTAGTTAATCAAATAAGGCAATTTTTTTTTAAATCTAATGCAAAACTTAACAAACCATGACAAGGCTAAGAATTGGCCTAAAGTGTGGACCAAATTAAAAATCCAATGAATGTGAAATGTAAAAATTAATAACCAAATAAACTCAAAACCATGAATCCCGAATGGTATCCGAGAGGCCAATGATGTAAAGAATTTGGAACCTTCAAGGGATAATAGCCAAACATCAATAGTCTGCCAAGAACCAGACGGAGAGTATACAGCCGCCTTGTGCGTTTGAATCTTAAATTGCATTCTGGCTAATCAGAAAAATCCAAAGCTGAGTAATCAAAAAAATCCGAGCAGTGCTAGTAATCAACCTAAGCCTAACAAATCACACCCAATACCACCCACAACAAGGAGTATAAGAATAAACAAAGATATTGTCCAAAGTATATTAAGGTTGTGTTTGGATTAAGTCATTTCAAATTCAATTAATTTGAAAATGAGTGTATTTTAAATTCCTTAAATTTTAAATTAAATAATTCAAATTCTAGATAAATTATAAATCTTTGAAAGGATTTTAAATTTATAATTCAAAAATTATTTTTAAAATAGAATTTTATATATGATAAATAAAAATAATAAAATTTTATTATATTAAATATTAAAATTTAAAATTTTATTAAAAATAATTTTTTTAAAGAGAACTCTACCGCCCAATCTAACACCCTAACCACCCCCACTCCAAAAATTTTCTTTTTTAATAAAATTTTAATATTAGAATATTAAAAATTCTACCCTCACTATCCACCCCCACAACCAAATTTTTATATAAAACTTTAAATTTTAATATTTAAATAATAAAAATATTATCATCCACTCCTACCACAATATCCATCCACCCACCCTCACCCCTTGCCAATTTTTTTTTTAAAATTAGATTTTAATATTTAAAAAAATAAAATCTAAAATTTTATTTTAATTTAATTTTTTTAGTAGGGTGGGGTGGGGGTGGTGGCAGGGGGTGGGTAGGATTGTGTGGTAATATTTTTATTATTTAAATATTAAAATATAATTTTTTTTAAAAAAAATTGTCGAGTGGGCAGGGGGTTTGGGGGTGAGTGGGTAGGGGTGGGTGGTAATATTTTTTATGATTAAAATTTAAAGTTTTATAATATATATATATATATATATATATATATATATATATATATATATATATATTGGGGTTGGGAGGTGGGGTTGGCCAAGGAGGGGGTTGGGGTGGGGTTGGAGTTGGGGGTGGATGATAATATTTTTATGATTAAAATGTAAAGTCTTATAAAAAAAAATTTTTTTGGGAGAGGGGGTTGGGGGTGAGATGAGTAGTAGAGTTTAAATAAAAAAAAAAAAAAAATATATATATATATATATATATATATATATATATATATATATATATATATATATATATATATATATATAATAGTATGAATCTCGTGTATTACACATGTTTTAAAATTATAATTTTATAAATATAATTCAAGTTTAATTAACTATCAAAATTATAATTTAAATTGAAAAGTAAAATTCAATTTATATACGTAAAGAAATAAAAAGATTAAAATATAATAAAAATTTTAAATAACTATTTATTGAACAATTTAAAAAAATATAATTTAAGTTTAATTATGGGAAAAACACTAATAGATACACAATTTTAACTTAAATTACTAAGAGATACAAGGAGTTTAAATAATTATCTTCACATACAAAATATTAAAGTAAAATACCAAATATAACCTTATAATCCCACACACTTTTAAACCACAAACCCTACCCCTCACCCACCCACCCGCCGGACTGATAGGCGTTTTCTCAACACATAATTAATCCTCAAGTATGAAGGATATCAATCGTAGTTTCGAAGGTGACCAAGTTATATATCGAACTCAAGAGACGGATAAATATCAATTTAATTATATTCTAGTAAACTAAAACTATGTTGGAAATTATAATGGTTGCAATATTGAGATTAAGTTTCGAATATTAATTAGAATAACAAGTAAAAATAATAAGAAGAAGAGATAGGTGAATTGTGATCAAGTAAGATACTAGGTAGTTCGTCAGGTAATCCAGTTCCACTTATTAATTCATCTTTCGTGTGACGGTGTCCGACTCTGCCTTGTGGTTTATGGACACATCACTAAACCATGCATATCTACTCTATATACACAAGTAAATATGCGTATGACACGTATGAATATCCTTGGAGCAAGATGTATACTTTACCCCCCTTTCTAGGTTCTATCATAATCAATTATTTCCCGTGCACTTAGTACTCTAACCCGATTTGATCTCCCTTCATAGGTACTATAAAATTATACTCTTTATCCTACTTATTAAACCGAATATGATTCAATTAACAAGTATTAATATAAGATAGTTCTAATAAGACTTCGAAATCCCTTCACTTAGAATTATAACATAAAACTCTGCTCAGCAGTGAACGCACTCAATCAATAGCCAAGTTATGTATTCAGACTCTACACAACAATTATTGATGCACAAAACGACCGTGAGTATGGATTAAAAACGTGCAATCTTATATAAAATAAACCACAAGTAGTGTTGTACGGAGTTTACACACGAAAGACATATTAACTCATGAAACCTTCATAACCCTAGAACTACCGAAGCGGCTCTAGCCCATGATTGATCTAAGAACAATCATGGTTAGTTGGAACGATCTTACTTGAATCTCCAGCAGAACCTCTCTCGCAGCCCCTCCGGATGATGGATGATCGATCTCCTCTCAACTCTACGTCTCCACGTCTTCTTGATCGATCGATGATTTCTCTACTGCTATATAAGCCTTTTTTTATACTTGTAATCACGTCTCCCGGGCCTGGAATGGGCTTTTTAAGTAATCATACGCATTGATGGTGTAAAAATACGGATATTGTAAGTTCCCGAGCCTCAATTCGACTTCAGTAACAAGTCGAATTAACCACCACAAGTCGAATTGCAGGTCGAATTGGCCTACTGTAAGTCCCAGGTGCTCGATTCGACCAGATGCCCTGGTCGAATCGAAGTGACAAGGACGAATTGGCATCTCCACCAATCAATTCGACCTTGATTCGACCTGATGCCCAGGTCGATCGCCCCTGTCGTGGTTGAATACACCTTCTGCTCGTCCTGCCTCCAATTCGACCAGCAGGCCTGGTCGAATTAACCTCCTTCTGGTCGAATTGCACTCCTGCTTCGCCCAAACGGATGGCTTCGACTTCTTTTCTTCAAGTTTCAACACTTCAACTTCGATTTCTTTCGAAAAATCACTCAAATAGCTCCAACAACACCTGATATGTGCCCTTTCACAATATATATATATATATATATATATATATATATATATATATATATATATATATATATATATATATATATATATATATATCGGTTCACAACCGATTTCAACCTTCAAACACTTCATAATAACACAAATCCAGATGCAAGATTCGTGAATTAACACACTCATCACGGACCACTGCCGGACCGCCCGCCTGACCTCCGCCGCCGGCTGCCTGACCTCCGCCAGAATTTAAAATGTGCAAACAAAATGTGTAAAAACAAAATTGTGCAAATCAAATTGTAAATTATGCAAAAACATAGGGGTATTTACGGTATCACAATTATAATTGTGTAGTTATGAGTAATAGTCCTTTGAATCATATAGTTTATAACAATTATGCATTATTTTATGTATCCAATAGTAAGTGACCCTTTAATTAACTATCAAAATTATAATTTAAAATGAAAAGTAAAATTCAATTTATATACATTCAAATATGAATGTAAGAAATAAAAATTTGTTCATTCATTATTACTAATGATAAATTAGTATAATTTTGACCTTTAAACATATTATTAATATGTTTGCTTGTAACTTGAAGTGTATCATCTTCAATTAATTTAGCAAATGCTAAGAAATTCAAATCATTAATTTTAATTGGTTGTTGTGGTGGGTGTATTCCTGAAACCACTGAACCATTTTGTAAAGTATAATTTCTTTCTAGTATAAGAATATAATTCTTAACATATGTTTCTATGAACCATACTATAAATGGTATCATCATATTTTTCTCTTCACAAGTTTTATAAAACTCTTGTTGAAATTTACTAATTTCAATATTAGTAAAATTATCAAAGAACCAGTTTCTGAAAGGTGTATAACCTTTACTTTTAAATTCTTCAGAAATAATCTTTCTGGCTTTAGATCCAGGTCTGAAATCTATTATTTCTTCAAAATCCATAAATTATATAGATTCATACATTTCCGACATTGTCGGTTCCATCCTATTGGACTCTTTAATAATATTGTTCTTATTTTTGTATAATTTTCTTATTTCAGGATTTAATCCTATTACAGATTCCATTTCATCTGTATAATCTTCTATTTGAGATGTATGAGTTCTATTTTCTCTTATTTGAGAAGTAGAAGCTCTAGGTGTTTCCACCCTGTAATCAATTGGAGAAATATAATTTCTCATTGAATTACTTTTTTGTATTCCAGTTGGCTCAAACTGTATATTAACAGTTCCTTCTGAGCTTTGTATGATATTCATAATATTATTATGATTCTGTACTTGTGTTTGAACTGGTACGGCTTGTTCAATTTTCCAATTATCTGGAAATTCTATTTCTTCCCATTTGATAGGTCTTCTAGTCATAATATTTGACCTGTTGAAATTAGTCTCAATAATAATAGTTTCATTTTTATAATCCATCATCTTACACTGAGGATTCAGCGTAATCAATGGTTTATAATATATCCTATAACAGACACAAATAGTCTCTGTTCCAGGAAGATAATTATATCCATTTGTTTTAACATTTAATGTTAATGCATCAAGTATATTAACATCAGACAATGATAGTTGTAAATTGGGATACACATTGAAATATACTGGACCATTGGTCAAGCTGGATTGTATAATACCCATCAAAGATTGTCTCCAATTAAGATTTCTACCATCTCGTAAAGCTGCTATAAAGCTTTCTGGTAAACCTTTTAAGGTTAAAGGTTTAAATGCAATTTGAACTAATCCTATATGAAGGAAATTGTAGCTATTTCTATATTTATTAATATCCTTATCTGATAACAATTTAATAATCATTTCATTATTATCTAATGAAATTGATTCTTCAGTAGTCTTAACTACCTGAAGTAATCCTATTCTTTCGAATGTACCCATCTTATAAATTAACCTGGGTTCAATTTTAGGAATTGTCCACTTATTAAGTAAATCCAAATTCCTAGGTATATCATACTCTTCATTCTGACTATTTTTAATATTATTAGTATTATTAATCAGGTTCATGATATTATTCATGATAAATTATATGTTGACCCAAGACATATCTATTCTAATTACCATGGCTCTGATACCATACATGACTGGATCGACTGTGACATGATCGAACTCACTGATTAACATGATTTATAACGAGGAAATTACAGATTAAGAAACTAACCGGCATCCTATTATTCAAATTATGCTAAAAATGTCTTCAAAAACGTCCTGAAACGCCTTTCAAACGGCTAAAATGGACTCACAGAAGACCACAGAGCATAAGTATGAATTACAAGGCCAGTCAATATAAATAATCTAACCTTAAATCATTATAGCATAACCTATTCATGTATACAGTATAACCTAGACACGAATCATATAATTACCAGGTTATTATAACAGATAGTCATGGATCAACACATAGTTAGTTTAGCCTATACCCATTACACCAATGAATAAACCAATTAGGAATTTCAAAGTTATAAACTTTGGAACATATTTTAATAAACCGTGTATGATGTCTTTTATCATTTTCATAGTTTAGAAATTTTTCAAAAGCATCACAATAATCCCAATAATTGTATTTAATAACTGCTTTTGAGATATCATGTTGCATCGATTTTTCTCTTAGGGGTGAAATTCCCCATTCTTCCAAAGATATGATCTTTTTTATCAATACTTTGCTGAAATTATAAATTTCTTCATTATTACCAGAAGAAAAGTGTTTAATATCACAACTTCCACTTTTTATCAATATCTGCTCATAATAAGCTCGAGACTTATAAGTTCTCATTTCATTGGAACCATTGTCCAAATACATATTCATTAGAAACCATGGATCCTCACTCCATTTGAGATCCCTGTCTTCTAATTTGAAGATTATTTCTTCATAATCTTTCCTGAAATATTTTTCATTAAATTCAATATTTGCCACAATATTGGCAAAGGTAGTCTGGCTAGGAGTATCACTCCTTTCAGTTTCCATATCATCAAATTCTTGTGACAAATTTTTGTTCACAAGCTTTCTTTTCCCATGCTGAGCTTTATCTCAGGGGATTTACCTTTATCTTTTGGAGTATTAGGAGTATAACTCCCACTCCGGCCACCTCTTCCTCTCCATGGGGAGGAAGATCCACTACCCCGTCTCATTCCTGCAATTGAAATATTCACGGGTTAGAAAATCTGGAAGATTATTATCTTCTCCTTTTTTATACATAATATCAAAATCAAAAGGGGCTAAATGAGCCTGCCATCTTGCAAACATTTGCTTAGAAACATCATGTTTAAAATCTTTATCAAACATAAATTTGGCTGCACTATAAGCAGTAACAATAGTAAACTTCTGATTATATAAATCATCTTGAAATTTTAATACACATTTCACGATAGCTAGAATCTCTTTAGCAATCGTAGCATAATTTTTTTGTGCATTATTCCATTTTCCAGAATGGAATCTTATTAAATGCTTTTGTTTATTGTCTGGATTTTTCTGAGTAAGAATCCCTCCAAATCCTATATCAGAGGCATCAGTTTCTATAAACTTTTCCCAATTAGGGTTACTAATCATTAAACATGGTAATGATTTAACATTTTTCTTAATATTTTTGACTGCATTAGTATGACTATCAGTCCATGGTTTGGGATTTTTCTTTAATCTATCATATAAAATAGATGTATCTTTTACCAAATTATAATAATAAGGAGCAATATAATTAAGGCTTCCTAAAAATCTTTGTAACTGAGTTTTTTCAGTTATTATATCAGGAAACTTATCAGTAAAATCTATGCTTCTATTTATAGGAATTATATTTCCTTTTTCAATAAAATGTCCTAGAAATTTTATTCTAGTCTGAAAAAGATCCATTTTTGGTTTAGATATAACTAGACCATTTTGTTTTATTAAACGCTTAAAGATATGTAAATGCTTAAAATGCATTTCAATAGTCTTTGAATAAATCAAAATATCATCAATATAGACAATTATGAATTCACTATATGGAATAAATATATCATTAATTATCTTCTGAAATTCAGAAGGAGCATTTTTAAGTCCAAATGGCATAACATTCCATTCATAATGTCCTATTGGAACATTAAATGCTGTTTTATATCTATCAGATTTATTAATCTGAATCTGCCAATATCCTGACTTTAAATCAAATTTTGAAAATATTAGACCATTATAAAGTCTATCTAACAAATCCTTTTTATTAGGAATAGGATGTCTAATCTATTTCAAAACTTTATTAAGAGGTTTATAATTAATAACCAATCTTGGAATTCCTCGTTCAATTTCAGAATGTTTATTAACATAAAATGCAGTGCATGACCACGGCGATTGAGAATGACTAATTAGTCCTTTTTGTAATAAGGATTCAATTTCCTTTTTACATAATTCTAAATACTCAGAATTCATTTGACAAGGTCTAGCCTTTGTCGGAATATTTCTTTCATTAAAGTCTTCCTCATAAGGAAGGGAAATAATATGCTTTTTTCTATCCCAGAAAGCATTGGGATGATCATTACATATTTCTAATGAAAGTTCATTTTTCAAAATACTAATTTTATCCTGTAATTTAGGATTTTTTAATTGTTCATCAATTGTAACAAGATTAATTTCTTGTTTCAAGAATCATATCTGATTTTGTTTAGCCATAATACTATCATATAGGCTATGCAATTTTTTCGTAATTGGTTCTACAATAAATTCAAGAAAAATATCTTTTCCTTGGAAAGTACCTTTGATCCCTTTATTATCAATATTTTTTATGGGATAAATATTATTCAAAAATGGTGTACCAAGTATAATCTGGTTAGAAATATTTTTTGCAAGTATAAAACTTTGCGAAATACATTTATTATCAATGCATACATATGCTTTAGGAATTTTATAATCTATCTGGAGTTTATCTCCCCCAGCATGCCATAATGAATGACTTGTTTTATGAAAATATCTAGTAGGTATTAACCCTTCTTGTATAACATTTAAATCTGCTCCACTATCAACAAGAGCAATAAATGATTTTGTATAATGATTATCAATCAATAATGATATCTTTATATACCATTTTTGAGATATTACTGTCTCAATGGTAGATAAAAAATTATCCTTTTCTATTATAGGTAAATTTTGTTGAATATCTGGTAGAGTATTACTCTCTTCCTTAATATTTTTTTCTAATCTAGATATTCTAGATTCTTGAATAAAATTTTTATTTTTCAAAAATTTTATTTCTTCTTTCAGATTATCAATCTCTTTATAAATATCTGGCAAAGATATATCTCTTTGACTTTGATATTTCATTTTTAATTGATTCATGACTTCTGTCATATTATAAGACTTATTCTTATTAAGAATATCATTTATTTTTTCTTCTTCTTTATTAGAAGTAGATGTCGAGGCATTATCATTTCCTAATTCATCAATTATTTTGGTCCTTAATAAAGGATCCTTTATCAACTTTAGTAACTCAAAAATATTTTGAGAATCTAAAACGTTGATACTCATATTAGAGAATTGTGACATTATTTTATAAAATTCAGATTGATTATTATCAATATTGTTTATCTCTTTAGGACATATTAATCCTTCCTTACAGGGTTCACATTCCTCTGTATAATATTCTTCATTTTCTAAATTTCTTACAATCTCTTCTTCTGTTTCAGATTCAGAAGTAGTAGAAATTTCTGATACTGATTCCTCAGATTCAGACTTTTCTATTAAAGATTGTATTATGATATTTTTTATATCATCAGGAATTTCTAAATTAGAAATTCTTTTCTTTGTCCAACAAAATTCATTGGTATGACCTTTTCTTTTACATATTGTACAATATCTTTTTTTATTCTTATTGAATTTTTTCATATATGATTTCTTTTGGAATTCATTTTTCCTTTGGAAATTTTCTTCTTGCTTATTAGCATTGAGAATATTATCTCTATCTTGTGAATTTAAATAATTATCCCACCAACCTTTAAGTTGGCCTGTAAAACCAGCTATTATCATTGCTGCAATAGTTTTATCAGTATTTTGACTATTCTTACATATTGTAGAATACATCAACATTCTATGAACAGTATTATAAATTTGTTTATTTGAATATCCATCAATATTCCATTCGTAAATTTTATTTCCAGAATAACTAATATCTATTGTATCAGTATATTCTTCATGTAATACATCCATAGAAGTAGGTCTACTATAATAGAACTTACTCTGAATGGGTTTATCTGCCCATTTATTATGGAGTTTATTTATTTGATCTTGAAAAATCTCTTTATAATCTGGGTTTTCTATCAAATTATAATCCAACTCTTTATCTAGAGTTTTTATACTCAGTTTATTAAACCTTTTTTCCAAATATTTTTCCAACTCATATATGGGTTGGATTTTGAAATTAGAAATTATCGGAGGAGGTTGAAAACTAGGCAATATCTCCTTTTTTATAGGAGTATTGGAAACTTCTGATGTAGAAGTTTCTTCCTTATTTTCAATAACCTCTTTTCCCTTATCAAGAGATTTAATTTTTTCATTTATCAAATTCAATTTATCATTGATAGATTGAATTTGTTCATTTATTATTACTAATGATAAATTAGTATAATTCTGACCTTTAAACATATTATTAATATGTTTGCTGGTAACTTGAAGTGTATCATCTTCAATTAATTTAGCAAATGCTAAGAAATTCAAATCATTAATTTTAAATGGTTGTTGTGTTTGATGTATTCCTGAAACCACTGAACCATTTTGTAAAGTATAATTCCTTTCCAGGATAAGAATATAATTCTTAACATAGGTTTCTATAAACCATACTGCGAATGGTATTATCATATTTTTCTCCTCACAAGTTTTATAAAACTCATGTTGAAATTTACTAATTTCAATATTAGTAAAATTATCAAAGAACCAGTTTCTGAAAGGTGTATAACCTTTACTTTTAAATTCTTCAGAAATAATCTTTCTGGCTTTAGAACCACGGCTGAAATCTATTATTTCTTCAAAATCCATAAATTATATAGATTCATACATTTCCGACATTGTCGGTTCCATCCTATTGGACTCTTTAATAATATTGTTCTTATTTTTGTATAATTTTCTTATTTCAGGATTTAATCCTATTACAGATTCCATTTCATCTGTATAATCTTCTATTTGAGATGTATGAGTTCTATTTTCTCTTATTTGAGAAGTAGAAGCTCTAGGTGTTTCCACCCTGTAATCAATTGGAGAAATATAATTTCTCATTGAATTACTTTTTTGTATTCCAGTTGGCTCAAACTGTATATTAACAGTTCCTTCTGAGCTTTGTATGATATTCATAATATTATTATGATTTTGTACTTGTGTTTGAACTGGTACGGCTTGTTCAATTTTCCAATTATCTGGAAATTCTATTTCTTCCCATTTGATAGGTCTTCTAGTCATAATATTTGACCTGTTGAAATTAGTCTCAATAATAATAGTTTCATTTTTATAATCCATCATCTTACACTGAGGATTCAGCGTAATCAATAGTTTATAATATATCCTATAACAGACACAAATAGTCTCTGTTCCAGGAGGATAATTATATCCATTTGTTTTAACATTTAATGTTAATGCATCAAGTATATTAACATCAGACAATGATAGTTGTAAATTGGGATACACATTGAAATATACTGGACCATTGGTCAAGCTGGATTGTATAATACCCATCAAAGATTGTCTCCAATTAAGATTTCTATCATCTCGTAAAGCTGCTATAAAGCTTTCTGGTAAACCTTTTAAGGTTAAAGGTTTAAATGCAATTTGAACTAATCCTATATGAAGGAAATTGTAGCTATTTCTATATTTATTAATATCCTTATCTGATAACAATTTAATAATCATTTCATTATTATCTAATGAAATTGATTCTTCAGTAGTCTTAACTACCTGAAGTAATCCTATTCTTTCGAATGTACCCATCTTATAAATTAACCTATATAATAAATTTTTTAAAAGAAAACAGAATTAAAATAATTTTTAATAAATAATAAAAAGAAAATTTGAAAAATATAAAATAATATTCATTAAATTAATAAATAGAAAATAATAATAATAATAAGAGAAATTATTAAAATATAATAAAAATTTTAAAAGAAAACAGCATTAAAATAGTTTTTAAAAATTAAATGAAAAATATAAAAAGAATATCCATTAAAATTAATAAATAGAAAATAATAATAATAATAATAATAATAATAATAATACTCTTGTTAGGTGAGTCGATCAATTACTAAAGTATGCTTAGTTTTCAAAGCTTCTAAAGAGCCCAGTGGCCAAGTGTGATAATAATAATAATGGATACCTTTTTTCAAAATTTTTATATGACTTGAAAAAATCTTTTGTTCTTTACGTATGCATAATGAATGAATAAATAATTTTATTTATAGATGCGGAATATATTATTTGTACAGAAATTCACATTAAAAATTAAAAAAAATAGAAAAAAGAATAAAAATCAATAAAAGGTTTATATAAAAAGAATAGCAAAATAATCAATAAAAAAAATAAAAGACAAAAGAAATGGAAACTTTCTTTAAAAAGTGAAGATAATTTTTCTTCATCTTGATAAATAATTTATGCCAACTAATTAATAAAGAATCTTATTTTGTAGGTGGAAAGGGGTATATTACTGTTAGATACATTCCGCTGAAATTATTATTGATAGATACAATATATTATGATAAGACACTGGGCACGGGATGTTCTGTGACACATTGGTGTGACATCTCCTATAACACCTGCTTATGGAATGACACATGTCAGGGTGGATAAATCCAATCCCTTGCCCCAAGGGTTGACTAGTTGACTTAGGGTATAGTTTCCCTTCTCTCTCTTACGTGTCACTCATCCAACGGAGTGTCACAAGAGATGTCACACCAAAATATAACAGAAGATCCAGACTCAAGATACTGATAGGCGTTTTCTGCGCACTCCAACTTAATCCTCAAGTGTAAGGATGTCAATTGTAGCGACAAGTACTCAAGTTTAATTATCGATCCACTAAAACAGCTAATTATTTATTTATTCTATATTACTATTTAATAAGAATTGAGTAACCAAATTTCCAAGTTTTATGAATTAATTATCTAATTAACGAAATAATAAATAACTAAATTAATTAAAAGCAGTAAAAATAAATCAAGTTTCAACCAAGAGATAAACTACAGTTTTAAGGTATCAGGTATTGACCAATTAATTCGGGTTACTAAACCTACAATTGTTTATTCATGCAGTTTCAATGAGAATATATCACATAACCCCGTTAACCCACCGAATATGATCGAATTTTAAGCCTAACTGTATATTCTAATTTAAATCCTAAGGTGCGTGAATATTACCAAGCTTTATTCCTAAATACTAATCAAAGCAAGCAACAATACCGCCGGATGGTAAGTTCGACTAACAAGATATTTTCTGGAATGACTACATGATTCTATTCACTTCCAACTTGATTGTCTAATTGCATTGTTGATATGCTGTCATTGGCCTACCAAAATATAATTTATATTTCCAACTCACACTTATAGGTAGTATAGTAATAAATAGGGTCGAACCCAAGAGAGTAAAAACGAGTTTCAATTAAATTTTCGTGACTCAAACATAATAAATAAAATAAGGGGGTTTTGGTTGTAGAAAAATCGTAAATTAAGCAAATAACGAACTGTCTTAATATTAAATCCTCTAAATAGGTGAAAATTAATTATTTAATTTACCAAGTGATTAAAAATCTAGTCTATGATGTCGATCTCCTTCGTTTACTAAATTAATTAATTATCTGAATTACACATCTAGCCTATTATGCAAACTCAAATCCCTAGATTGACGGTACGACCAATCAACCCGAATGTTCTTATGTTCATCAACTAGGGTACGACAACTAAATTGAACTATCTACGAGTGATCCTAAACTCGTAGATGCATTAAAACTCTAAACATAGGATTACTAGGCTACGAAATCCGGCTAGGTATCATACAACCTAGATTCTATTACACCTAGAGGGAATAATCTCTATTTATTACTTGTTCCAATTCCTACAACAATTACGGATTGTAGCTCATAGAATAACAGTAAGTAATTAAATAATTAATCTAGTTGATCAGACCAAAATAATTATCAAACTACTATAAGGAACATCAAAGCATGTAATAAAATAAACTTGCACACAATATTCAATGAAAAACACTTAATAATTAAATTAATAATTCTACGGGAGGTTCACGAATCCTAAGCTAGAAAAGGGGATTAGCCCCGCATGTTCATAGCAAAATATAAAATACAATTAAAAATAAAGAACCGATGAGTCTTGATTGTTCTTCGATTTCACTTCATGCCTAATCTGCTGCCAATCTCGTGTTCTGCTCTTTCACGCCAACCTTCCGGATATTAACGTGAATTCTGATGCCCCCAAAATAAATAAAATATATCCCATAAATATCTTGTCTTGATCCCAAAGTAATCCCGATCTCTTTTCTTATCTTTTCTTCCAAAAATATCTTCAGGATCTCTTTCTTTTCTCCTTTATTTTCTTTTTGATCGGTCATTATACAGATTTGGGAGCAGATCGGATCCTAAAAATATGTTTGCTGATTTATTTCTTTATTTGTTCATTTAATAACCTGTTTCCACATCAATCCAAATAATTAAAATAATTATCTCCTAAAAATAATATAAGTCAATATTAGCACATAAAAATATATAATTAAATCAAATAGACTTTAATTACCACCAAATAATCATGCTAAAATATGACTTATCAAATCTCCCCACACCTAAACTTTGCTTGTCCTCAAGCAAACCAAAAACATAGAGATTAGAAAACCAAGGAACATCCACCAAGGCATATGAAAGTTACACACTTCAAGAGACAAGCAACCAATGAGCATTCGAAACTAAATGAAACATGACTCTTCACTCAAATTTTGCAACTTTCACGGCATCAAATCTTTTCAAAATTTCATGGCCTCACAAAGATTCACTCAAAGACACTCAAATATATGATTTAGGTAGCAAGTTCAATCAAAAATTGAAAAGAACAGTCATTACCATAGGCTTGCTCCCAAATCAAATCTCCACCAATCTTTTGATGAATCATGCGCAATAATCAAAGGGTCTTTGATAGGGTTGTAATGGGGGTTTAGGTCAGGGTAAAGTAAATAGAGAGATAAGAATGGCTAAATGCATCACTTCACAACATGTGATCTTTACCAATCGAAACATCCATCATCATCCCCTAATTTTCCTCTCAACACCTCATTTTTATTGCACTTAAAAACCTCCACACACCTGCTCCTTTTTAACACTTGGAACAGCAGGTGCAACACTTGAAAATATCATTGTTTTCTAAACAATTTCAGCATCTCGAAAACAAACAGTTTCCTTTGTCCCTTTCTTCTTTTTTTGTCTTTTTTTTTCAACTTTTTCTCTTTTCAATTTTTTTTTCATCCAACCTTCCTTCATTTTCTTTCTTTTTTTTCTTTTTCTCCTTCTCCAATTTTTTTTTTCAACTCCTCCTTCATCATCAATCCAACCACAAAGTACTTTCACAAGACTCACATATAGCAAAGTGATGAAGGGTTCAAATGGAGAAGTTTAAGAAAGAAATGGGAATTTAAGGTTCATTTATATGTTCATAATCCAAAGAAAAGGCTTAGGCTCAACGTGACTTCCCTAAAATTCTCATATAATTAGGTGGGACAATATAAGGGTTAAACCTAAGTGCCCTTATTATTTTATTACACACAACCATTCACATGATCTTGAAATGCATTCAAAAGAGCAAGTTCTAGAATGAGCAATTCAAATTCAATGCACTCAAGAAAGAAATTCAATAGAGCTTATAGATGATAGCTCATTAAGGCTCAAAATCTCACCAAAATTGGGTAAAATTGCCATGAAATTTGAAAATAAAAATGAGCCACTATAATTACAAAAATCTTGCAAAGAACAACTGCTCCTCAACATCACTGCTACCCCTCAATCATGCATCACTCTCATCACCTCAAAAGATTTTATTCCTCAATTTTTCAAACTCCATATCAACACACAATTCAGAGGACAACAAAGAAACAAGACATAAGATAAGAACTTGAGCAAATTACACCACAAATCAGAAAATTCAGCAACATTGCCCAATCAACAAATGCAATTTCCGAATAAACACCACATAAACATGCCTCAAATTAGAACCTCTAACTCCACAATTCAGCAAGTACTCACCAAACCCAGAACTTAATATCAAAACTTACTTGCACCAAAGTCATAACATAAAATGCCTCCCCACACCAAAACATTCGCTTGTCCCCAAGCAAAAGCAAGTATAGAAGAGCAATTGAATATAGAAAATGGGTAGAATACACCTGATTTCGCGGCGTAGCTTTCGCGGTGGCTCATCCTCGACAGCCTCCGTCGCTGAAATGTCCTCATCCTAATCAGGTTGGGCAGCAGCGGCATCGGAGGTGCGCGGATGGGGTGTGCTCGTCGAAATCAGTACGGGCGGTGCCTCTCAGCGGCTGCATTCGACGGTGGCGGCCCTTCCCTCAATACAGAATAGGCGATAGCTGCTCGAGTTTTACGGCGACGAGGCGGATCTTGTTCCGGAGCAGAACGGGCGCCAGAAAGTCTGGATGGACGTCGACGGCGGACCGCGTCTGTAGATGGAGAACCGACTGCTGGCCGCCCTATACGGCGGCGTGGAGGGGCTGCGGCAGCTTCCGGCGAAGGCTGTTCCAGCGAGACAGAACAGGCGGCGGCTTCTCGGACACTAGGTGCAACATTGGTACGTCGGACCAGGGCTGGAACAGTGGCGGTGGGCGTCTCGGTAACAGCACAACCAACGGCAGAAGCATTGGGGTCGCGATACACGACCATCGCCCACGATGGTTCCGCTTCGTCTTCTCTCTGTTGATTCTTCTTCGCACGTTTACTGGAACGCGATGTCACCATGGCCGAAGACGAATCACGATGAGAGTTGAAAAGTGGAATCGAATTTTGAATTCGGAGATAGGGCTTCTTCAATATGGGTGAGAGTTTAGTGTCTAAATCTTGGCAGGAAGGAGTCTCTTAATTCACTTACATGTGGGCCATGTATATTTTTTCTCAACTCCTATCTGGGCTAAATTAATCGGGCCTATGTCCTGCAAAAGAAAAAAAAAAATAGTTGGTACACAAATTGTATATAAATCAGAGCAGAAATACTATTTCTTGACCCAACAATATTATTTTCTTCTCCACGGATAAAATGTTGAATTCTAAACAATTAAATTCAGCTTGCTATACCTGCAACCCAGGAAATTAAAATTGAACAATCTGACACCTTATTAAAAAATAAAAAAATAAAATAAAATAAATAAAAATAAAAATAAAGCAAGAAAATTGGGTTGCCTCCCAATCAGCGCCTTTGTTTATTGTCGTTGGCTCGACTTAGGTAAGGTATATCTTTCAAGTATGTGAAATGTCATTCCACTCCATCCTATCGACCTCAACAGTGCGAAACCCCTTATGATATTCCTTGAGTTCATGGTTCGGCCCCAAGAACGAGGACTTCAAGTGTTCGGGGAACACTTTCAACTCTAACTTTGGCACTTCACCAAGTTTTTCTTTTCTCAATTTTTTCTTATGCTCTTAGTTATTCCTGCGAGTTAATTCAAAACAATCTTGCACCAAAGGCTCAACAACATTCAAAGCAAAAATTGAATTAACGTCTTTATGAGACTTCACAGGCAATTTAACAGAAGTTATATCTAAGGTGTTCGATCTCTGAGAAGAACTATGCAAAACGTGGACATAGTGATTCAGCTCTTCATTTTCCCATCTCTCATCATCCTCCTTCATTATTGCCTGGTCAATTACTGTGTCTAATACATCCCTACTAGTGAGTTCGAAGTGTTCCTGGACAATAGACTCAATAGTATTCACAACAGAAAGAAGGTTAGCATCATCAGGATATTTAATAGCATCATATATGTTAAATTGATGATCTGCCCATCAAATTCCATCGTTAGAGTACCTTCACTCACATCTATCTTAGTGCATGACGTGTTGAGGAATGGTCTCCCTAACAGAATATGAGTGGAATTTGATGGGTGATCATTCATTTCTAACACATAAAAATCAGTAGGGAATATGAGTTTATCTACCTGAACAAGAACATCCTCAATGACTCCATCCAGGTATGCCTGGCTTTGATCAGCAAGCTGGATGACAACTCTAGTCTTTTTCAACTCTCCCACACCCAACTTCTCAAACACTGATCGAGGCATCACATTAATGGATGCTCCAAGGTCCAACATAGCTCTTTCCACTTTAAAATTCCCAATCTTGCAAGGAACCACAAACATGCCAGGATCCTTGCGCTTCTGAGGTAACGTTTGCTGGAAGACAGCTGAAACGTTTTCTCTCATCACCACTTTGTCATCTCCTTTCAACTTCTTTTTATTGGTGCACAACTCCTTCAAGAACTTGGCGTATCTCGAAATCTGCTTGATCGCCTCAAGGAGAGATAAATTGATCTGTACTTTCCGAAATACCTCAAGTAGCTGCTTATCCTTCTCAGTGGTGTCCGACTTCCTTATCATGCTTGGAAAAGTCAAATGGTTAATATTAAAAGGGATAGGGTCAAAAAATTTTACCTGATTTTTTTCGGACCTTCTGACACTGAGGGGGTCAGTGTCAGTGGTTCGTTTCTGCACATCCGATTTTTTGACCTAATCTGATCGGTCTAATCCTCCCCTGTTCCAGCAGGTTCTACATCATCTTTTTCCACTTTTTGGTCAAGCCTTTTGGGTGGTTCAACCTCCTCCAACTGTTTCCCACTTCGCAGTGTAATAGCACTCACATTCTTAGGATTAACCTCCATTTGTGAAAGCAACTTACCACTGTTTTGAGCCTGCATCTGACCTACAGTTGTAGCTAATTGGGTTACTTGATTTTCCAAGTTTTGGATGGACGCCTGAGTAGACACTTGGAATTTCAGATTGTTGGCAGCCATCTCTTTCATCATTTCCTCAAATGAAGCTCCGAAACTTGAACCACCTTGTTGGCGATTTCCACCATCTTGAGGGTAATTTTGTTGCCTATTCACCACTCTCTGCTCTCGAAACTGTTGGTTTATGAATACATGTCATTAGGGTCCTTGGAGGACCATCTTCACAGTATGTTCCACAATGTAAATATTCGTGTTTTTTGGTGCTGTCTGAATGCTGATGGTTAGAGTTTCTTTGCAGATCCCATGCCTGGTAAGCAACTACTTGATTGGAACACGAGAATGAAAATTGCTGCTGGAGCAGCAAAAGGGTTGGAGTATTTGCACGATAAAGCTAGCCCTCCTGTTATCTATCGTGACCTAAAATGCTCTAATATTTTGCTCAGTGAGGGGTATCATCCGAAACTGTCCGATTTTGGTCTGGGTATGTTTTTGGTTCTTGCATTATATTACGATGCTTTTGCCATTTAAGATAAAGTTAACCTGCTATGGCTAAATTCCTACATGTAATTTTGTCAAAACCTTGAATCACATGATGGTTCATTTGCTTATTCTCGTTTTTGTTGTTGTTGTTGTTAAATGAGGAAGTCTTGCGCAGGCAAGGCCATTGTTCAAGGACCAGAGGAAATTCTCACAAATAGCTGACCCTGCACTTCAAGGTCAATATCCATCTAGGGGGCTATACCAAGCTCTGGCTATTGCAGCAATGTGCGTACAGGAGCAACCCAACTTACGTCCCATGATTGCAGATGTTGTTACGGCTCTTACATATCTGTCCTCGCAGAAATACAACCCTCAAACACATTCCACTCAGAGCCCACACGGGAAACCCAGTACTCCACCCAGAACAAAAGGTGATGCTGGTATGAAAAGAAATGGTGGAACCAAAAGAGAAAACACCAACAAACCATCCTAGGTTCGTGCCATTTCTTTACACAATTTGTTCGAGGAAATTCTCTTGTGAACATTATGGGTGCTTTCTGAACTGCTAGTTCAACTTGGATTCTACTGAGTCTGCACTCCCAACTTTATACCACTGTTTAGATTTGCTCAGTTCTAGTGCGTCTGTCTGTGTCATGATCATTATCTTTTTTAAGGTATTGTTTCATATTATTCGATAGAACGGTATATGTGCCGGACTGCTTTAGTACGGTTACCGAATGTATGTAGCTGTCTGTGTCATGATCATTATCTTTTTTAAGGTATGGTTTCATATTATTCGATAGAACGGTATACGCGCCGGACTGCTTTAGTACGGTTACCGAATGTATGTAGCTGTGATGATTCTGTGACAAGAGAAAAATAGAAACGGGGTAGTGTAATGAGTGACTACATATAAACATAATGCGACTGCTTAGAGAGTTTTGTAAATAAAGTTGATAGAGAGTTTATGATAACTCCACTCTTGTTTATTAAAATTTGTATTTGTATGAAATCTGATAAACTGTATACGACTCTGCTCTAGTGTAATTCTCCTACAGTATAATATCATTCATTTGGGAAGACAATAACTATTCTCTCTCTTGGATATGGATCATGTTTATTGAGCAGTTCAATAACACGTGTAGCTTTACTTGTTTACACTTAACTTCAAGCTTCATCAAATTTCCTAATTTTTGGCTTAAAGTTTAATACTATTATCATTAATTGATGTGAGATGGGATGGAAAAAGATAAGATAAATTGAGAAGATAATGTACAAAAAGAGGAATGGATGGTTTCGAAAATTTGAGTATGAATTTTGAAAACAAAATTTGGATTTGATAATTTTAAAATAGAATTTTGAAAATAATACTTGATTTTGAAAACTGAAAACAAACATCATATTAGGATGGATGAGAACCTCAAAATAATTTTAATTAATTCTATGACTTATGATAATTTCACATATTTCAAATCTGAAGGCCCTGAATTAATATTTATCCTTAAATTGAAAAAAAAAATCATAGCAGAAGCTAATTCATACTCACCCAGTGGATGTTGGAGAAGTCCATTAATGTATAACTAATTAAAAGTATTGTGTGAGAGAGTGAAAAATAAAACTTCATTCATACGAACCATGTTATGTGGGCAGCATTTCACAGAACGGGCTTCAATTGGATTTTACACGTTTTAATAAGAAGGGTTTTTTTTTTTATCTAATTAATCTATCCCACAAAAAATCGAAACATAATTATCTCATCTCATACCACACAACAATATAATTACATTATCTCAACTGTGCATATCATCTCGTCTTTACTTGTGCCCTTCAAATACGAGCTACCAAACCAAGTCAAGAAACTTATTACACATTTTGAGTTACTACTCAGAGTCTGAGTTCGTATATAAAGAGAAAGATGGCTAGAACAGCACAGGAAGTAACCATGTGCTTTATTTATTTCAGAAGCCGAGACGAATCGTCATTCAAATTTAAGCCTGTAAACAAAAGAATTCGATCAGCAATCGCAGAAATAGGAGAGACTTTCTGAATTAGTGAATTAAGAACTACCGAAAAATGGCTTTTGTAGAGCGATAAAACGTATTCAGGGTCGGCTTTTGTTGGCTTGTATGCATCAATCTTGCTTATTTCCTGGACAAAAATTGGCAGCATGCATGCAACTTAAAATCCAGCCTTGGATGAAGAGGAAAGAAGCATACATAATAACATTATAACAGCTTTCATTAAAGAAGAAACTAGAATGGGAAATGATGGATGATCAGAGAATTTTAAATTGTAATAAAATGCAATGGTATTGTCTCACATAAGAATTTGTCTTTCTACTCTATCGTGAAATTACTTCATCTAAATCCACAAGAAAATTGAGTATTTGGACAATTACTTTAGTACAGAAAAATTTTGTAGTTATATTGATTATTCAATCTATAATGAATAGATAATGATCCAAGTACCTCAATCCATTTGGTTAATTTTGGCCTGCCTTTTGTAATATCAAATTTCTTCACAGCGTCAAGAAAGATTTGATGTCTCTCGATAAATGGAGCGTAGACAGCATCTACCTATAGAGGGGAAGACATTTATCAGAAGAAGATAAAAAAAGCAGGCAGCCTGTGACTGTGAATGATCAAACATAACAAAAAGAAAATGTTAAGATATGTTGCTCAATAACAAAAATCTAACACTTTACTAAATATATGACCAGATTAATGTCTCAATATTGCTTCACATTCACTGTTAATTTTCTTCATATATTTGAGGGTGCATCCAGCAGACGAGCCTTGTGGATAAAAAATCACTTGACTGAACTGGCCAAGGAAGAAAGGTCCATCATCGAACTTGCCAAGAGCAGTTTCCAAGTAATCAAATTCAGCACCTGATGAATAACATTATAATAAACCAAAATATTGTGGATTGTAGTAACGAGATTGGTACAGAGCAGGACAGGATACCTGATTGGTTCGCAGTATCCCCTTTGAAAGACGCATTTACATTATCTAGGAATGTGTCTGAGTAGGCTATTAACTCCTCAGCAAACTCTCGTTTGGCAGGATCCTAAGTACGTAAACATAATGTGAAACATGAAGATGGAAGGAAAAATGAGCATTGCCAAGATACAGTAAACTTTCCATTATCTCTTACATCAGGTAGCAGAGCAGGCCCTTTGAAGTTGGCATCTACATATTTTACAAGATCCAGACTCTCTGAAATAATTTTGCCATTGTGCTCCAACGCTGGCACCTTCCAAGAGAAGACGAGCAACAGATAACTTGAGCATTTAGTTTGTTTACTAGGTATCAATTGCATATTGTAATGCTCTAGTTCAACATAATTTCGCATTCAGAAGTGATGCAAATTACCAGTGCACCATCATGAATAATAAAAGGTGGTTACTACAAATAATATTGATGGGAATCGGGGAATTTTCAAACCATCGTGTTTGAGCTAAAACAGGCATTGGCAACTCAGATACTATCATACTAAAAAGTAATCAAGAACAATCTCATTACTCCTAAGAATACAAACCTTATTTTTAGGATTTACTTTCTCCTTGAACCAAGCAGGCCTGTTTTGAAGGTTAATTGGAACCAATTTGATCTCATCCTGTAAACCCTGAAGATTTGCACAACAATCTCGACTAGACTCAACTTATATTAAAAAACAATACAAAAACATGTGTTCCCAATCTCTCAATGCAGGAAGTAACAACAGCGTCATGAGCAATGAAGCAACAAAAAGCTAACAGAGAAGGGAAAGAGAAACTATGGCTTCACAACACCTTATAGTTCCTGACGATCCACACACGCTGAGCATGTGGGCAAGGGTAATAAGTATACAACCTGCACACATCAATATCGTACTTTCAATTCCGGATCATTCACCACAAATTTCAATTCGCTGCATCAAGCGGCTAATTATGCTTAAGGAAACCCTCATCGCAAAAGCGCATACACACTAGAGTGGAAAAAACTCTGATAGATTATAGAAATTTTGTGTGTATGTGTGTGTGAAAGAGAGAGAAAGTTACCTGGTGGTTCCGTCAAAGAGAGGCGGTGGTTCTGAAGTAGAATCCAGCTGCGGGGGAAGTACCTCTTGAACGTAACTGCAAAATTCAAAGCCACACATTTAATTCCAACAGTATCACACCGAAAATCAAAGGGAAATGCATAAATTAATAAATTAGAAGGAAAGCGAATTGCAGAGAATTATATGATTAGTAAAAAGTAAAGAATTTACGAAGCGGCCATTAGCGTCTGAGGTCTGAGTCTGAGTGAGATTGAAATCTCTGGCTCCCCCCCCCCCCCCCCCCTCCCCCTCCCCCTCCCCCTCCCCCTCTCTGTCTAAATATATGTTGGGGATAAATCAATTTTGGTCTTTATGATATGCAAAATAAACTTTAGTCTTCAAGTTTGGTAATTTCTCAAAAATTATGCTTTTTTGTCCGCTTTTAGTCCTTTTAGTTCACTTTTGGTCTTTTTTTTTGTCCAATCCTAGAGGACAAAAAATAGACAAAAAAAGAAAAAAAAAAAGAACCAAAAAGGATTAAAAGTAGACCAAAAGAAGAACTACTTTTAAAAAATATCAAACGTGAGAACTAAAGTTGAATTTTGCATATATATATATATATATATGGGATAATAATACCTCATCAAAGATAACAAATTGTCCTTAAATTTTGAGGGAAACATAAGTGCCCCTATTTTTGTTTTATTATTATTATTATTATTATATAATAGGGCAAGTATGTTCCCCTCAATTTGAGAAAATATGATGGTAAAAACTCTTGCGTCCCCGGAAACACGGATTTAGACCTGTGTGGCCAATTCCAACCCTATTTATATTAAAATCTGATCCGAAATATATAACGGAAAAAAAACCCTAAATTCATTTACAGCTTTCATCGCATTGCACTCTCTCTCTAATTCACGTTCTCTCTATGTAAATCTTAGCGTTGCGTGTGATTTCCTCCTTAAGCCAATACAGTGTATTATGGAGAAAATAATTCAAACTATTAAAGATATCTTAACATCATGTAAATAAATCTTATTGTGAAATTCTAAATATGTTTTGTAGTTGTGGCATATCGTCTTGCTAGAGATTTTTATTCTTAATCGAACACTAATAAATATATACGCATTAATAAATAAAAAGTTGTATACCCCTTCTTTATTGGCGAGTTTTTTTTTAAATTTTTACTATTTTTTAATGAAAAAATAAATATAAAAGAATCACTAATTGGTAGAAAATCGGCGTGTAAACATCATAATTGTAAAACACACACAAAAGCACTCATACTTTACGGGGAAATATTTGTGTGCGCTTGTCTTATAAAATAATTTTTGTGATATAGATAAAAATAATATTTAATTAATAATAAAAAATATAATAGTATAATTAATTATTTTATAAATAATTTATAATATTAATTAAAAATAATAAAATAAAAGTATAAAATGAAGATGATTAAGTTAAAATATACTCCATAAAAGTCTTCACATTTCGTGCTAGCGTAGATTAAATAATATGTTATTTAAGTTTTTTTTATATTCTTTTGAAATAAATAAATGATAAAATATACTTTTGAAATAAATAAATGGCAAAATATACTTAATATGGTGTGATGATATTTTTGTAAATGTAGTATAAAGGAAGGTTAGTTTTTGGGCTGAAAATCACAAAATACTATTGGAAGAATTCGAGGTGACACATTTATCCATCACCATTGTAGATTAATGTCGCATATAATTAATCACCTATACGATGTTACACCATTTACAACAAAGCATCCGGACTTATTTAATCGTACACGAGTTTCAAAACAATAAAAAATGAAATTAATTTAATTTAAACAATGCATAAATTTCAATAAATATCATCACTCATATTTTGAGGAGCAATTAAGTAAGACATTATAAATAAAAATATAGAAACTACAACAGAAGATAATCCGCTACAATCAATAATAGAGCTAAAAAAAGACCAAATATTACAACCAAAAGAACCTTGATGTGACTATTCTTGCTGATTCCCCGATGTTAAATTTGCAGCAAAATGCAAGTTCAATAACAGATGTCGCCCTCGAGCCTTTACGTTTGGTTGGTTTTTAGTCGGATTTCTTCATCAGACTAAGCAAGACTCCGCTCATCAAAGAGGTGGCAACAAATGCAAGGGAAACCTCAGTGGATATATGAAAACCTGTGAACACGGAGAGGAAATTAAATAAATTCTATGTGCCAATAGCTTATATGAATGTGACAAGTTATATCATATCAGAGATGCTTACCGAAGAAATCTAGGATCATTTTACAACCGATGAATCCTAGAACGATCCCAATAGCTGGCTGATTAACAAAATCCGTGACCACATCAGTGCACAGTACATAAAGTGGATTATCAAGACAGAGAAATGGCACATTATAAAGTTTTAAAGAGCAAATTGCAAGTGTCCCAGATGAAAATGAAGACAACGAAATGAACAACCAACATCCCCAAATTCCAATCGTTACCATTGTTCCAATAACTACCCCACCCCCTTCAATCAACTTTACTCCCACTGTCATTACTTTCCTCAATGATACCATTTATCATATCCATTCTGGAATTTGAACCAAATGACTGCTCAATTCATTAACTTTCTCATTTCCATAAGTCCTAAGGAAATAAAAGTTTCCTGACCTAGGATTCAGACCAGTACCCACATATTCAAGGACATAAATGAGGTCATGGTTGAAGAAATTAAAAGCTTTGGCAGAAACAAACTCAAGAGAATAGGGTTTGCTCAGAGCCAACTGTAACGGAAGCTGCAAAGCACACTGAAGAATTCAGGAGGCATAAGCAGCAAAGGTGAAACAAAGCGCAAATGGAGAAAGAGCGCAAACAAAAATCAATTCAGGGATTATGCATATAGTGTGATAAAGTTATTAAGATTTTCAATTTCTTTAACCGGACCAAATGCCAACATGATGCTGCACCTATAGATAACTTCAATCATATTCATAGGACCAATCATCTTATCATATAAAATGACAGGTGAACAATCATGATCTTTGTAATCATAGAGCATACAGACCCAACAGGTGAGCTGTACTTTAAATTCAAACCAAGCAAGCAAAATTTCACCTGCAAATACTCCAAGTCTGACATGCTTTCAGAGATGAGTGTGAAATATGACCTTAAACCTGCAAAACAAAAGAACAGGGATGCAGGTACCAATACTAGATGTCGATCAGGAACAGAATTAATGCATGCAAACTCAAAGTTATTACACACATGAAAACCTAGGAAAATATGACAATTAGTCCGAGAAAATTATCATAATTATTAGAAAACAAGGAATCCATACTAATTTTCGTGGATGTGGTGTTTAACTTGTACTTTAATATATAGAATATAATCTGTTATACCCAGGGATTGTGGACCCATAATTTAGCTATGGGAACCAAGATATATCAAAGTAATATTCAAGCTTTAACTTTCCTAAAGAAAAAGAACCTGAATAATGAAACAAAAATGGATGGAAAATCACATTTGAAAAATTTTTTAGAAAAAAATAAGACCTGATAACATACCCTCAACAAACAAAACTTTAGAATTTAAAATATGGTTTAAAAAAAAACTTTATTAACATATTAAATCAAAATTCTTTTAAATTTGAGCAGAGGAAGGATTAGGTCAATAAGATAATATAATTACTGAGGAAGGGGGGGATCTTATAAATATATTAATAATACAGATACAAATTAAAATAATTTATCCCTTCAATCCATCTCTAATTCTCTGGTGATGCCCAAACATAATCAGCTACATGAAAAATTGGTAAGAAACAATATGAGAGGGGCACAGGACAAGAGTGCACCTAAAATGGCGTAGAGGTTAGACGTAAAAACTATGAAAGGATCGCGTGTTACACCGAAAACTGCTGGTATGGAATCAACCTGACATGAAAGAAAATAACATGTGAAACTTTAGCTCGCTAATTGTCTCTTTGATTGCTGATGTATATGGTACCTACAGCAAATGCAATGTCGCTGAGTTCTAAAACTGCTACAGTCAAAATCAAAGGTGTAGCCTGCCCAAAATGTTGGACTCCTGTTAGAAACCAAGTTAAAATTAAAACAAATAAATCATATGGAGAATGTCCAATGACTTGGGTCAATGGAAAAGCAGAACATCACCAAAATTTGGTCATTATTCATTGGAAATTTTCAGAATATGGGGTGGCATCACATTAGCTACAATTTGATAACCTAATGGAGGACTTACTTTCCAGACACCGTCTTGAATAGTTACAAATTTATCACCATCATAATTAGCTGCAGATCAGAGACATGGACGGAGTTACATTTACAGACAAATATAAACAGAAGAAATTATGCATGGTGCAAGATCAAAAGGCCAATAAGTGATTGTAGCTGCCAAACAAGCAATTCCAAGACTCTCATTACCCATAGATAATAATACTCCATAAATGTGAATAAGTAGAAGCAAGATGATGAGATAAAAGGCAGAAAAGTAGAGTTAAATGACCAGCTAATAAGCTCATATTTGGCTCAGACCCAAATGAATCTAACGGTTATGTTCAAACTTTAAGTTTCTGAATCCTTTTGAGTCAAAACAGAGCCCAAAATGTGAGTCTACTCAATTCTTAGGAGGAAGTCCAGCTCCAATGTTAAGCTAGTAATTTTTTGTAAAAGACTGTGCTCGGCTTGACTGATCTCCACACCTCTAAATTATCCCTTTCTACAGAAACATGTGGACTTTAGAACGCTATGCATGCTACCACAAAAAAAGATCTTCAGATCTTAAATATTCTAATTGAGAGTTTTATCTATACACGTGTCGTCTCTAGGATCACCGTCCTACATGTCAAATTAATAGGGTGTTTGAATGCTTATGTGGCGTCTCTAAAAAATTATTCGTCTACATGTCAAAATAATAGAGAGTTTAACTAGATGATGTGTCACATTTATGTTAGATTTGAATATTATGAAAACTTTTATGTTTATTAATTTTTTACTATATTAATTGTGCAATTATCATTCATAAAGTGCAATGTCTCATAAATAGCATCTGCATAAAATTATTGAATTAAAAAAAGGATAATGCCAATAATAAGCAACAAATCAATCATTTTTTCACTTTAAATTATACCACATACATACATAAAAGATTGGGAAAATTATTTTTTAGGGCACTAATTAAGGGGTGGTTCCATTTTTAGGATACTATATTTTCAGGATGACCATTTTAGATTATTATATTAAAAAAATATTCATACCAATTTAATTTAAAATTGATGTCTTTACCTGTGCAATGCTCGGGGCATGATACTAGTATACAAGTATGAAGTCCATCAAGAGCCAAACAGTTTCAAAAGCTATATGAACAGGAAAACACTTTAATAATAATACTTGCATATAATAATTTTAAAGTAATGTGAAAAAATAAAAGAACATAATTATCATCAGATTATGCTTATTAGGACACAAATGGGTTTAAAAAAAAAAAGGTGGCTCCTGGGGAACTTCGGCACTCAGATGCCTTCAACAATTATGCTCAATATTTCATGCTATGCAGACAAATAAGCTTATGGATGACGAAGTAGGGAAGAATGAGATGAGAGAAATTACAAGTTACAGGGATGAACTTCTGGCATGTCTTTACGATGAAGTTATCTGAGAGATCTGTATCTTCATCTTCCACAGTAAATAACTAATAAGACAAATGGAAAAGCAATAAGAGTACAATCAATGAAGAACTCTTAAGGCTAACTACACCACATAATGTCAATTGATATAAGAAAGGCACAACAAAATTCAAGCATTGCAACCATTCCAAAGCACATACATACGTATATAGATAGGATAAAAAGATAGCAAGAAAATAGATCTGTATTCATGCCTTTCACAATTTTTGGTTAACTTTAATTAGTTTTATCTAAAACTTTATAAGGAAGGTTCTCCAGATGCTCAGATCAGAATCTGATATGATGTTTGATAGAGATTGAACCATTCTGCATGAAAGAAGATAGGTGGCATCCATAAATAAATTATGTAGATTCAGCCAAGCCATATTTCATATTGGTGTTGCTTCTTCATGGAACTAAAGTATGAAATCTCAATATAAATCAAAGGTGTAAGGCAGTACGAGGGAGATCAGTTATTTTCATTGATAAAGATGACAAACAGAACAGAAGTATGCTATAGTGCATAACCTCTGGAAAAAATTCTTCCCGAATATTTGCTTCGAAATTAAACAGGTTTTAACTAAGAATTGACAAAACCAAGTTTGAAGCTTCAACAACGCATGAAAAACATGTTCTGTATACCAACCTAAACATATGCTCAAGTTCATTAAAATACGTGCTTAGTTAGGGTTTAATGCAATCTAAAACTATGTAGCTGAATTTGGGTTCATCTAACAAGAGAGAGGAGCAGAACGATAAGTAGTAGTAGTAGTTATTTAAAATCAGAGAGGAATGGCACCTTGAATGAAGAGTATAGGAGTATCGTTGCCAGCAACAAGTTAACCGCCTCAATTCTCTAATATGATAAGGAAAACCAATTCCATTAATCAAAAGAAAGCAGAACACAATACAGTTACTAATAAGCCAATGGCACAAATTCTAAAACTCTCACATGCATACAGTCATCTATGTTTTAGCATGAATTGGGAGTGGAGACAAAGTCACCTGAAGTGTTGCTGTTCCAAGAAGTATTAATGAGAGTCTCAAGATTATTGCACCAGCAATACCATAAGACAACACCCGTTTCTATATCTCCAACAATATACACATACATTAAAAACTGGGTAAGCTAATATGTATAATTAAAGAAAAATGGCAATGTGCAATAAGCAAAATAGTTCATTAAATTGAATGTGATGCCAGACCTGATAATTATGTGGCACTCTGAAATACTTGAATATTAGAACAAATACAAAGAGATTGTCCACGGACAAACTCTGCTCCAGTAAATACCTAAGCATATAAGTGCATAATTAAGAAAGACCTTGGAATACAGAAAACACAAAATATCACACTTTGTATTAGGGAAATTCCACTCAAAAACTGAGTTATATACAAAATGGTGAACAATGCTTCTTGAACCCAGAATAATAGTATGGCATGCATCTGAAAAACATAAATAACTCAAACGTGATAGAGACATATAACCAAGAGGAAATACAAAACCATAACAAGTTCACAGTTCCAAGTGTGCTGCTCATATATGAATCAAATTCATAAAATAGGAATATTCCTATGTAGAAAACTCATACCCAGCAAAAAACTCAGATGCCTTCTCAACTCCATCTTTGAAACCCAGACCAACACCAAACGCCACAGCCGAGAACACCTAGAACAAAATTTTACTAAATTGGCTTTCAATTCAGCTTACTTGTGAATTGTCAAAACCAACAGGGACACAAAGACGGTTAGAAAATACATACGCATAAGCCTACAGTTCTGAGTGAGGAGGCAATATCTGCAGTTGTCGAAGCAACCTCTTCTGATTGAGTAATGGAGGCATCATCACTGGTGCTCACATTACCATCGATTCCATTGAGTGGCTGAGATCTAGAAGTTTCCGTTGCTACAATATTTGGTAATCAGCTTCAATTACTTGCAAATATGAGCATTATCATTTATACTTATGATTTATGAAAGCCTCTGGGAAACCAACCTAATGAATTTCATTTTTCAGAAGGATCGACCATGCTTAAAGCAATAAGAATATGCAAGTGAAGTTAATTGACAATATTTTTCATTGCACAAATATTTTGGCTTTCAAGCAGAGATTGGGCTATCTTGATATCTACTCCAATTGTTTCCTAATCAGCAAAAGAGAAGAATAACCATTTTTCTCTATTTTTACTTCCCATATAATATTGAAATGCAGAAAGACCTTCAGCCAAACAAGAATAACAAATGATATGGCGACACACAAACACAAGAAACAAATAATATCACGATTACAAAAATACGAAACTCGGTTAATACAACTGAAAAACCACAATCTGCATTAGAGACAACAAACACGAATAGTAATTTAATAATTTATCATCATATGAAGATCAAACTCCCAAGAGATTCACCTGTATCGTCTAGTGAAGTAGACGCTTCCTCCTCGCGCTCAATCTTTCTAGCGCAAGTAATCGTCGAATAATGATGCACATTATAGCTTCTTCTTGGAGCCCTACAGCTGGATGCACTTCTCGAAAACAATGGTGTTAAATGATACAACTTTCGACCACAAGCACAACCACCTATGAGTTAATTAAAGAAACTAAGTCAAAATTTAAAAAGAAAAAATGAAGAACAACATTGATATATGAATGCAAAACCATTTCGTCAAGATCACAGCATACCTGAAAAAAGGGGGCGAGAACGGCGAAGAATGAATCCAGCGGGGATGTTCTTAGGGATGCAAATTGAGGAAGATTTAACCAAATTGAAATCGCAATTGAAGGGGATTTGGATTGAATTTGTTTGCATTGCGGTAGAGTTTTCCCTTGATTAACGAAATTCTTTCCAAAATTCCAGTGAAGAATGGTAATAGAATTGCAGGGTCTTGTGGAGGGTGGAGTAGGACGAGTCAGGCGACGGACGCCACTGATCCAGTTGGTTATGAACCGGTTCACACCACACAATGTGATACTCGCTTGTCCGGCTCAAATGTGAATAATTGACTTTTCACGGAATAAAGAAAATACTCCCGCGATAAAAACTTTTTTTTTCACGTGATTAAGAATGTGTGGTGAATAGTAATTTTGCAAAGATCGTGTTACGTAAGTGTAAAATGTTTATACATCTCACGTAAATCTTTTCGGGAGACGTAAGTATTTATAGTACAAAATAAAACTCCTTATTGAATGACATAGAAAGTAAATTATCTGTGTCATCCTAATAGTTATGTTTCTTTTTTCCTTATCATCCTAATAGTTATATTTATTTTTTTCTTTTTGTACGGGTATTAATGAATATAATATTTTTATGTATATTAAGGTAAGAGAAATAATATTTTAATATAATAAAGTGGGTATGTATATCAGTATGACGTAGAAAGTAATTAATTTAGGTGTGTCCCATATGCCAAAAAATGAAATGTAAAGGATTGGGCGTCAAAAAAAATATAAATATATATAACCACTTGGACGGAGAGAGTACATTTTTATCGTATTGACTTTTGTAGGATAATTTAATTTCTTAGGTAATAAAAAATTGTATTAAGTATATTATACTATATATTAGTTAATGGAACGGATGTAGTACATTTTTTATCTTATTGACTTTTGTGGGATGATTTACTTAGTTTTTTTAGGTAATAAAAAATTGTATGGAGTTGTAGGCACTTGAATTTTATTGCCTATTAAAGAAAAATATATGACAAATTAATTCAATAATTATCAATTAATTATTTATTTATTGGGGATTTAAATAAATTTATTCCTAAAATAAATGAGTAAATAATTGATAATTATGTCAAATCCAGTCAAATAAGTTTGACTTAAAGCCTAAGCAAGTGAAAGGCCCAAGCCAGCAGAATCAGGTCAAATCAGCCCTGGACCAATCAGACTGCGAGTTATTTATGAGGCGTCCTCACCTTTCACCTATATAAGGAGCCCTCCTCCATTCATTCCAGACACATACATTCAAAGACCCGAAGACACAAATGCTCTGAAGAGATTGAAACACGAGCAACGCTCCTCGAGATCTTCAAGCATCTTCAAGTCAAGAACGACAAACGATTCGGGATTAAGGTGCGGAGCCCCAAAATCAAGCGTTTTTCATACACTAAGTTCTTCGGTGTTTTTCGCGCCAAGAACAACATACGACCCGGGATTAAGGTGTCAAGCCCCCTAGATCTAGTGTTCTTCGGATCAAGAACATTTAATCCAAACAAAGGCTCGACGCTTTTGGATTAACGTTATAAGGTCTCAAATCCGAGTTCGGACAAGCTTCAACTGAAGATCCGACTCAACACACATCAACGCGATCAGCGCGATCAACACAACCAGTCAAAGTATAGTCAAAGTCAAAGTCCAAATTGGTTCGAGAGAAGAATCAGAGGATAGATAGAGATTGTTTCCTAAATTTATAAGTTTAATCATTCTGGATTATTATTGTAATTCTCTTGTATTTATTTTATTATAAATGTAAAAATTTGTTGTTATAAATTTTGGCAAGCTCAGTGGGACCGTCTCTACCTCTCATCTCATCTCTCTACAAGCACAAATAATGACTCCTCTTAGGATAGTGATCAAAAGGTCATCTACCTCAAAGCCTTCAGAGCTGCAAGTTGTGAAGACTCAAATGATGACTTCATTAAAGATTGCAATATGAAGGCTTACTGCATCAAAATCTCCAGAGTTGCAAACTGACAAGGTTGTAGACTTTACAAGAAGTATGTTTGAAGGCTCCTCAAAGACAAACCATATGGTGGAGATTACTCTCAATAAGTCATTGCAGGGCGATAAAAATGGTGATGATGACTCTATTTGCTCAACTCCTCGCTCCACGCCAAGCTCACCACCTGCCTCAACTGAAGCTGCAATGATGACGACAAGTGCTATGACCATTGAGGATCAACTCACAAGTATGATGAAAGCCATTGAAGGACTCAACAAGCACATGAAAGCTCAAGATTTAAAAATCTCCGAACTTATGAAGAAAATGGAGAATGTCGAGACAAGCCGTACAAATAAGAAACAAGTTGAGGATGAGTACGAGGAGAAAAACTCGACAAAACATCATTCACCTGAAGAAAAGCCAGTTGAGGATAAGATACAGGTTTCAACTGACGGAACGCTTCCTATCAACCAACTAAAGAATATCGTGATAAATACGATAAAAGATAAGTTTGAAAGGAGCTCCAAATCTTCTTCAACCTACGCCAAGCCATATACAAAGAGGATTGATAACTTGAGGATGCCAACTGACTACCAACCTCCCAAGTTTCGACACTTTGACGGCAAAGGCAATCCAAGACAACATGTGGCACACTTCGTCGAGACATGCAATGATGTTGGGAGCTATGAAGATCATATGGTGAGGCAATTCGTTCGATCTCTGAAAGGAAATGCTTTTGATTGGTTCATTGACTTGAAAGCCAACACCATTGACAGTTGGGGGCAAATGGAAAAAGAATTCCTCAACTGTTTCTACAGCACACGAAGAATTGTTAGCATGATGGAGTTAACAAATACTCATCAAAATGATGAAGAATATGTCATCGACTACATCAATGGATGGAGGAGCCTAAACCTCAATTGCAAAGAAAAATTGTCAGAAACTTCAGCAATTGAAATGTGCATTCAAGGGATGCAGTGGAATCTTCACTACATACTCCAAGGAATTCGTCCTAAAACTTTTGAAGAGTTGGCTACAAGAGCTCACGACATGGAGTTAAGTCTGGCATCAAATGACATCTAATGGCCTTCTATTCAGGACTCTTACGAGTTTGAAGACATGCCTTCTGATGAGCTTGTGGAAGAGGAACCGCAAACAAAGACTGTAATTTCCATAAGGATTCATAGATATGAAGTGGAAGAAAGAGAAAATTTTGCATCCCAAGATTGGCGGCACTGAACACTTGACAAACTTAAACACAAAGCTCCTTGATACGAGCTAAAACTGCCTGCATTACGCTCCTTGATACGATCTTAAACTATCTAAAATCTCCCAAGTCAAATCTCCCTGACACGAGAGAAAACTGTCTACACCACGCTCCCTGACACGAGCGAAAACTGTCTACATCACGCTCCTTGACATGAGCTAAAACTATCTACAAGTCATGCTTCTTGATACGAGCTTAAACTATCTAAAAAGCCTAAAGTCATGCTCCTTAATACGAGCTTAAACTATCTAACACAAATCAAATTCAAGACTCCTCGATACGAGCGAAAACTATCCACACTATACTCCTTGATATGAGTATAAATTGTCCACACATCAAATCATATCTCCTTGAGAAGAGACAAAACTCTCTACATGTTCGATACTCCTTGATATGAGTATAAATTATCTACACATCAAATAAAATCTCATTGGGAAGAGAATAAACTCTCTACACATAAAGCTCCTCAGCACGAGCGAAAACTGTTCACACAATACTACTCGACACGAGTGAAAAATGTCCGCACAAGGTTCCTTGACACGAGTATAAACTGTCTACAAGTTCAAATTTAAGACTCATTGACACGAGAATAAAATATCAAAAAATTCAAGTTTAACGCTCCATAACGCACTAGTCTAAACTGCATGTTACTCCTGGCCCGCATGAGTATAAAATGTGTATGGTACCCTCCATTCAAATCAAATCATGTTCCTTGAACTACGTTATGACTTGATCCTCTTCAAAGAGGTACGTAGGCAGCTTAGTACTCTGCTAAGTTCAGTCATAATTCAGGTTACTCATATCAAATTGATGAGGCAAGCAATAAAATTCAATCATGTTGATCAAGAATGTATTATCGCAATTTGTTCACTTCAACACAAAGGCGTTCGTGAACAAAATGCGAGGGGGCATTTGTAGGCACTTGAATTTTATTGCCTATTAAAAGAAAATATATGGCAAATTAATGCAATAATTATCAATTAATTATTTATTTATTAGAGGATTTAAATAAATTTATTCCTAAAATAAATGAGTAAATAATTGATAATTAGGCCAGATCCAGTCAAATAAGTCTGACTTAAAGCCTAAGCAAGTGAAAGACCCAAGCCCACAGAATCAGGTCAAATCAGCCCTGGACCAATCAGACTGCGAGTTATTTATGGGGCGTCCTCATCCTTCACCTATATAAGGAGCCCTCCTCCATTCATTCCAGACACACACATTCAAAGATCCAAAGACACAAACGCTCTGAAGAGATTGAAACACGAGCAACGCTCCTCGAGATCTTCAAACATCTTCAAGTCAAGAAAGACAAACGATTCGGGATTAAGGTCCGGAGCCCCCAAATCAAGCGTTCTTCATACACTAAGTTCATTCGGGATTAAGGTGCGGAGCCCCCAAATCAAGCGCTCTTCATACACTAAGTTCTTCGGTGTTCTTCGCGCCAAGAACAGCATACGACCCGGGATTAAGGTGCTATGCCCCCCAGATAGAGTGCTCTTCGGATCAAGTACGTTTAATCGAATTAAAGGCTCAACGCTTCTGGATTAACGTTATAAGATCTTAAATCCGAGTTCGGACAAGCTTCAACTGAAGATCCGACTCAACACACACGTCAACGCGATCAGCGCGGTCAACACAACCAGTCAAAGTCAAAGTGCAAATTGGTTCGAGAGAAGAATCCGAGGATAGATAGAGATTGTTTCCTAAATTATAAGTTTAATCCTTCTGGATTATTATTGTAATTCTCTTGTATTTATTTTATTATAAATGCAAAAATTTGTTGTTACAAATGATTATATTTTTAAAATTAAAATTTTATTAGTATAAAGTTAGAAAATTGAGTAATCATACTTACACGGTTCATAATGTATTAGGACAAAGAAAACAGAAATGGTACACATTTGCTTTAAAACGAAGAAATTATGTAATATAGCAAATTATTGTAATGATGCGACAGTAGACTTAAAATCTCATTTCACATACACACTTTTCATTTTGGGTTATCTCACAAAAGTTTGCAGATTTTTTATAAAGCAAAAAGTCTAAGATGATCCCTTTCTCCATACACCTTATTTTAAAAAAAAAACAACAACTATTACCTAACATACCAAAAATATCATAATACCCCTAAACATTATCATTTTTCTTCAAATATTCCTAAACATTATCATTTTTCTTCAAATATTTGTGGGACGGAGGGAGTAGTTTTTAATTTATTTTTTGTATTATTAATAAAAATTATAAATTTAGTTTAATTAAACTGTTATAGTACTTTTCATAATCGCATTACTAATGAATATATTTGGGTATACCATACAACCATTTACACTGTATTAATTGAATTAATTAATGTAATGGAGTGTTAAATTTTTGGAATGGTCACTAGCTTAACTCATTAATTTTTACATATATGTAAAGTTCCTTACATGTCTAATTTATTGAAAAGATGTGAATCTACACTTCTATTTTATTTTAATTTATTTTTAAAAATCAATTTTAAGTTTTTTTTAAATCAATTTTAAATGCCTGTTGTATTGTATTTTTTTTCATTTTAATGTTTTTAGCTTTTTCATACTAATGTTTATGGTTGTGATACAAATAAATTTAAACCTAATTTGTGTTGAAGTTTTGGATTATATATGTAGAATAATTATTGCAGTAAATATGATCATGAATTATTTTAGAATAAAAAACTTAATATATGCAGCTAGTAAAATTTTGTAAATGTGCAGCTACTAAATTTTTGTAATTTTTTATGATTTTTTTGTAATTTTTTATGGCTAAATGTGGTGCAAGATTAGGATAGTTCACATCTACTTCAAACGTATACTCCAACTCTATCCCCTACTAGGATAAGATGTGGCAGCTCCGAGGAAGAAAGAAGTTGTGTCTATTTCGAGTCAGTAGGAATGATAAAAAGAAGGAAATCATACAATTGTGACATAGTTGGGCAGACAGTTTTAAGATATTTTAGGGGGTTATCTACATCTTTCCGAGTTGATTATTGACTTGATTCTAGTCCTACACGTGAGCTGTGCAGGAGTAGGGTGGTTGAATCAATTAAATTCTCAACCGATTGATAACCGAAACACAGTTGGAAAGTTGGTTCATCAAATTAGTCCCATAAGTTTGAGCTGCGTTAAAAGCTTGTATATTTTTTTTATGGGTTAATGTGGTGCAAGGACTTGGGATAATTCACACATATACTTCAAACTTGTAATTTTCTCAGCCTGGTTGATAGAACATACACAACTGCTTTATTTTCTTTATTTATTTATTTTTTTTTTACCATTTTTTTCTCCACAGTCTTCTTCACTTTATTTTTTTTTATGTTCACAGAATAACTTAATAACTAATTTTGTCTGATGAATAACTTAATAACTAATTTCTGAAAGTTGATTGTGTAGAAAAAAAGTTCATAATTTTTTATGGATTAATGTGGTATAAAAATTTAAAAAATTTTTAATACTTAGTTATCTATTATTGTGTTATAATGAATTATACTAAATAATAAAAGGTTAAAAGATAGACTTATACCATCTAATAATGAGTAGACTAAAAACCTAATAAAAATAAAATAAAAATAAATAAAGAAGAAAAAAATACTATAAAATCTTAAACTTAAACTAAGAAATTTAAACTCTATTTCCTATGAAAAAAGAACTTGTCCATTGGTGTATTTATAATAGACATGAATATAAACTGATTCTTTAGAAAATAAGCAGCTGCAAGTTTTCTAAAATCTTTTTGAACCTGTCCATTACTTTCTTATAACTTGTTACTACTTCAAAAACTTTTAAAAAAAAAGTGATTTTTCTTATCCTTTGAGGAAATCATGAAAATATAATCAATCATGCACTGTGAAATGAGTTTATGTGATCATTATTAAAATATAATTATTATATAGAAAAATATGCTTATTGATATTTAAAATATGATTGTAAATCAGATTCCCTCCATTTTATTTTAATCTTTACATTTGTTTTTGGGGCGGAGTTTAAAAAATATATTATTTTAATGCGCAATGGATGGAAATATAGATATTTAATTTTCTAATATATGATAGATAGATGTATTAGTGTTGTGTGTGAATCTCATCAAGATATTTTCTTTTTTTTATTGTCAAATCTACCGAAAAAAAATGTAAATATTGAAATGAGACGCCCAAATTAAAAATATGAAAAGATTAGAATGAGACGAAAAGAAAATTATAATATCATAAAATCATATGTTAGTGTATCATTCATTTTACTTTGGAAAATACATGCTTTAACTAAAAATTTTATGTATACATAAAAGTGATACTCTCTCCGTCCACTCCAAATGTGACCATTTATATTTTTTCATATATGAATTAAGGAGTACTATTATTTTATGTGTAATAAGTAGTTGTATTAATAGTGAGTTATGGGTCATATGTGAATTATTTTACTGAAAAAGAAAAATAAATACCTTTAGAATTGATGACCAAAATAGTAAAATTGAAACTTTTAAGGTTGTATTGATAGTGTATGGTGAGTTATATGTGGTCTTGTTACTTAAAAATGAGAATAAATACCTTTTGAGTGGATAACCAAAATAGTAATATTGAAAAATTTAGAGTGGGCGGAGTGTTAAAAAACTATTCTCCTCAAAAGTGAGGATTGACTGTCTTATTGATGTATATATACTCATATATTGTTACATACATATCTTGTACAAATAAATAAATAGAATCAAATGAGAAATTTATAATATTGTAAATCTTTGATCAAATCAATTATTTCCATTCTTCTCATCCTTAACATCCCCCCAAGCGAAGCAGGTGGGAACCAATCTGAAGCTTTGATCGAAAAAATTCAAATAATGAATGTGGAAGACTTTTATGAAGACATCGGCAAGATGAAAATGTGAGGGAACAAATTATGTGAAAAGACGATCAGAGGAGAAAAGTTCCCGAACAAAATGATAGTCTATATCAATGTGCTTAGCGCGTTTATGTGCAATGAGATTATAGCTAAGAAACAAAGTGCTCTTATTATCACAAAGAAAAGTAGGGGGTGACACTGGTAAAGCATGAAGTTCACGAAGTAAAAGAGTTACCCAAATTATTTCTGAAGCTGCATTAGTCAATGACTCAATGCCTACTCGGACTCACAACTTGACCTAGAGACAGTAGATTGTTTCTTTGCACTCCAAGAGATAAGATTTGGCCCTAAAAATATAGAATATGCATAAGTAGACCTTCGAGTGTATAAACAGCATGCCCAATCGGCGTCATAATATCCAATCAATAAAGAAGAGCTCTTTGTGAAATCAAGGCCAAAATCAATTGTTCCCTTAACATAACGTAAAATACATTTCACAGCTTGAAAATGATTCAATGAAGGGTTTGACTGAAACTAACTTACAGTGTTCACCGCAAAGGAAATATTTGAGCAAGTGATTATCAAGTATTGAAGAGTCCCAATAAGAGAACGACATAAGGTCGGATCTGAGAAAGGAGACCCATCAACTCGAAAAACCTTAGCTAAGGAGTGGAAACTGGTACAACAAAGAGAAGATCAACTCGTTAATATATCCCAAGCATATTTGGATTAACCTAAGAAAAGACCATTTTTTGTGTATGTGACCTCGAGACCAAGAAAATAATTAACGTGGCCCAAATCCTTAATTGCAAATTCGTGGCGGATTCGCTAAATGAGGGGATGAACAAGATTGACATCACTACCGGTGATAATAATGTCATCAACATAAACTAATAAGTATAACATCATCTGACCCTTTTGAAAAATAAAGAGCGATATGTCGCCTTACTCTCAATAAATCCCGAACTTATTAAAAACTCAAAAAACCATTGGAAGAAAGCACGAGGAGCTTGTTTCATGCCATATATAGCCTTGTTTAGGTGACATGTGTGAGAAGGTCGAAGAGAATCAGTATAGCTAGGTGGTTGCTCCATGTATACCGGCTTTGAAAAAAGACCATGCAGAAATGCATTATTTACATCTAACTAATACAGTGATCAACCATTCATGACAACAAGAGACAGAATTGTTGGGATAAACACACGAATAAAATAATAAATTATTTGTCTACGCAGCGGAATGATCAATTATCCCTCTCTTGTGTGAATCTAGCAGGAAACAATCCTAATGCACGATAAAGCAAGTAATCAATAAAGAACAACACAATTTAACGTGGAAAACCTCCTCAATGTGAGAAAGTAAAAAATCACGGGACCGAAGCCCACCAAAAACTTCACTAGACAAAAAATCCAAGAGTTACAATCTGCCACCACAGACACTCTATCACAAACGTATCAAGACGCTCAATACTTGATAACAAACAACGTACCTCACCAAATATACCAACTGATGTTCGGAGTTCGCAACTGTAGGAACCTCAGAATCCGATCTCCACCATCCAGAATCAACCCCTGTGAGTCCTGAATGTGCTGTCCAAATTGAAGCTCGATACAACTGTTAGTTTGTGAGAAACGGCTCTTTCCCCTCGACTGTGCAGAACAGAATTGCCTAAAAACCTGCTTCTGTTTTTGACTTATTCCCGCCAACAAAAAGCTCCAAACACAATCTCCACCGTTCAAAATGTACCTCCACTAGTTCCGAACGTGGTGACCAAAATTCAGCTCGATCCGACGGTTGAAACTCCGGTTATTACCTCTACAATATCACTGCGCTGGATTCTCTCTAAAAAATGTAAATTTCGTTTTTGCCCTCTTTTTTCTTCTCTCTTCCGTCAATGACTTACGGGACAAGATAACGCCAAGTATCGGGCCTACTTGGGTTTTTCCACCTTGTTGGCTATTGGGCTCTTCACATATTTGGAAACTCAACCCAACAGGAATAACCCGTTAAAAGTTTTAATAACACGGAGGGAATATTTTGATATGTTTTACACCCGTATCACATAAACACGCCCTACAATAAACTTTGTTTATTAAAAATATGGAGTAATTTCGAATTTATTTCTCAGAACTTTAGACAAGAGGGCGTCGAAAGCTGGGTTAGGTTTGGGGTTATATTTGTTCCGAAATATTCAAATCATATATTACACTTAAGGCCCTCGCAGAATTCTTTCTTAAATTAAAGCCCAATTTAGGCCCAACAAGAGGACAAAAATTTCTCAGTATTCTCTTAAATTAAAGCCCAATTTAGACCCAACAATAGGAAATTCATCGCAAAGAATTCTCTATTGTATCAAAGCGCACTGTAGGCCCAACGAGAGGACACCAAAATTTCCTCTCACAGAATTCTCTGTATTTCTCTCCCTCCCCAACTTTGAGTTTTCTCGAGAGTTAAATTTATTTTTTACCCTATAACTAAGCAAAACTTTGATTTTTGTCCTAAAAAAATAAGTGGTTAAATTTTACCCTATAACTAACGAGTTGTTTCAATTTTTGCGAATTTCACCGAGATTCGCCACGTCATACTTCAATTTGGGGTTTCCAGCTGGTCTTACTTACGTGGCAATTTTAACTTATTGTGAGTCAATAAATTCGCCACCTCATATAGTCATATGCCACAATTTTTTACTTTTTTTTCCACATCACATAATAAAAATAAATTAAACAAAAAAAAAGAAAAAAAGCAACGAAGCAAGCAATCCCCAACTTGAAGAACACGATGAACTGATGCTTGTCGTCGTGGGTCTAGCCGACGGACGTGTGTACTGTGAAGTTTAGCCCCCTCCTCCATCTTCTCCGGCGACGAAGACCGACGTTCCGAAAAGATGACGAAGATCGATACCCAGAGCTTGGTCTGGTCGGTCGTCCGTCGTCATTGTCAATCGTCCTCCGCCGCTGCTGCCCGTCGTCTGGTGTCCGCCGTTCGTCGGGGGTTCTGAACAGCCGACATTAGGGTTTCAGGTGGGGTGGAGGTGTGGAATCGGGGCTGTCCGTCCGCTCTTCGTCAGCCGAAAGAGCGACCGCCGCCGCAGCTACTCGCCGCAGCTGTCCGTCATCCGCTGCTGTCCACCGCCGACCTTCGTTTTCTGCTCGTGGAATCTGTGCTTGGCGGCGCTAGGGCTTCGGCCAAACCAGCACAGTCAACCGCCGCCGCCTGCTGCTCCTCCTTCGTCCGCTGCGGTGGAGTTACTTTTGGATTGGTCTGGAGAATAAGATTGCCGACTAGATCCACGACGATTAGCATGTTCATCGTGTTCTTCAAGTTGGGATCTGCTTTTTTTTTTGGGGTTTTTTTTAATTCAGTTAATATATTTTTTTATTTAATATTTTTATTTTAATTTTTGATTTAATTTATTTTATTATATGATGTGGAAAATTAAAAAAAATTAAAAAATTGTGGCATATGAGGTGGCTAATTTAGTGGCTCACATTAAGTCAAAATTGTCATGTAAGACCAGCCGGAAATTCCCAAATTGAAATATGACGTGGCGGATTCTTGCGAAATTCGTAAAAATTGGGCAAAAATTGAAATAATCTATTAATTATAGGGTAAAATTGAATCACTTATCTTTTTTAGGGCAAAAATTAAAGTTTTAGTTATTGGGAAAAAAATGAATTTAACTCTTTTCTCAACATCAATTCCTAATCGGCTAGTTTTCGCTTTTGGGAAGTGTATCGACTATCAAGAATGGCGACGGCGACGGCTGCACCTAGACTTGAAAACCCTAAAAACTCTACAGATCTCAATTCAACCACACCACCCGTGGAAGATGCCTTCGCGACTCAGCAACCACCATCCACAGGTGGGGGAGGGGCCGAGAAGAAGGATTTATCAGGTGCGGTGGCGGTGGCGGTGAAAACCAGCGATGGAGACGAAGGCGGCGCAGTTACAGATATTCAGAAGAAGATGAAACGTGCGGAGCGGTTCGGGGTGGCGGTCCATCTCTCTGAAAAGGAGAAGCGCAATTCTCGAGCTGAGAGGTACTCTATATATTTTAATTTTTCCTACTGAATTACTCAGGTTGTTGTGTACAAATTCGAAGAGGTATTTTTTGGTTAGGGTTCGGAAATTTGTATTTCTGGAGAGTTTGTTGCTTCACGATTGGTATAGAATTAGGCATATTTATAATGGTGCTTTTAAAATATGGATTTGGGGAAGCAGTGGCGACCTCATTTCTACATCATTCACTCTCTCCATAGTTAACTTTACAGTATAATTAGTGGTGCATCGTTTACATTTGAGTTCTAGAGCCTTGAGTGTGGATTATGTAGCTTTTCACTTGCATCCAGAGTTAACACGAGTTCTGTATGCTAATGTACATCTACTGATTCATGTGGTCATACTGCTCTATATTTCTTATATCCTTTTTTTTTTTTTTTTTTTTGAATACCATGTTTGCACCAACTGGTCAGGTCATGTACATGGGCCTCTGTTATATATTCTACTGCAATATTCTATGTAACATCTTGCTGATCTAATTTGTTTATTTCTTCTTTCTACACTCAAGGTTTGGTACTAGTGCTGCTGTTGATGGACAAAATTCATCAGAGGATCTGAAGAGGAAGGCTAGAGCAGAGAGGTTGGCTTTCGTGTTATTTTCTCGAGGATATTCCTTTGCGATGAATTCTTACTCATTTTGGATGTTCATTAGGTTTGGAATTGTGAAATCAGTCTCATCTGATGAGGAAACCAAAAAGAAGGCTAGGCTGGCTAGGTTTGGATCTTCTTCTGTAGCTGATTCAGCTGAGGAAAATAAAAGGAAAGCAAGGGCCCTAAGGTATATTAGCTTTGAAAATCTTTTTATCCTTCATACTTTTTCCATGAACCAGAAACAATGCTTTTATTACTATTGACCATGCTTATAAGTTATGAAATTGCAAAGATGGTGGGAAATATCTTAGCATTCTATATTGGGCCTCACTGTTTTCAGGTTTTCGCAGCAGACTCCTAGTCTTGGAGATAATGGCAAGGAGAGCCTTGAGGTACTTAGTTTGAAACATTTATTTATTAGAACTAAATACGTTGAGTCTTTTTGTCTAATTCCTTGGCCCTTACAATTCAGAAAGGAGTCATTTTGGGCAAGGCTGGTAGAGGAACCTAAATAGTCTTTGATTTTGATTGATAGTAAGATGTTCATCTTGATTTGTTTTTTTTTTTTCAATAGTATCATGCATTTCTTATTTGTTCAATCTAGTTACCTAAGATCTCTTTCATTCATCGTTAATTCTGTTTTTAATTGCTTTTACTCTATATTTGCAGGATGGTAGATTAGAGTAACTTCGTCTTCTCGCAGGTTGTGTTCATGCTGACTAACTGACATGTTTGTTGTCCCCTAGTGTACAATACTGTCATTGTTCTAGGGGATAATGTTTTCTGACCTTCTATGTGTTACCTATGGCTATCCTGGTGAGGCCCGAGACAGTTAATAGCCACCTCCGTCATGTCAATGCATCTGAATTTGCCTAATCAACCTTTTCAAAATTTAACAGCTAATTTAAGGTCTTAGGAAAGTCTTGTCAGGTACGAGTGTTATTCTGCGTATTGCTCTTTTTTTCCTCTTTATATTTTGTTTACCCTTTTGTCTGATTGCTGATATGGTTTTGCCTGATATCTTTTGCATGATCCAGCTGATATAGTTTTAGATTGTTATTTTGCAACCATAATTATGTTCAGATATCTTTATGTCTATTAGAAGTCTGTCCGAGTCCCATATTATTTTGTGTTTGATCCTACTATATACCTTTTTGAAGCCCCTTGTCAGCAAGTTGCATGATGTCAACTCTTGGCTTGCTTTTATGTGAGACTTAGTGTGTCCTTGTTGATTCATCCATGATATAAATTATGAAGCTAGGGTTTCTGGATCCTTTAGGTCATTATCGCACACAAACTATGTTGATGAATTGTTTAAGAGCTGTTAAGGAAAATCGTTGTTTATATGCAAATATTTCAATGAAATTCTGAAAGGGGATCTCATGCATTTACGTGATTGATGGTAAGCTTCTATTTGTATTTTTTTAAATCTCTTTGTTACTACTTACTACTAGAAGTCCTTATGGCTTTTTATTAATTTGCTTGGAAGTCAAACATTTTGTGTTGTGTGTGGCTGGTTACTTTGAAAAGGTTGGTTGTATAGATGCATTGCAAGTCAGGAGTGTGTTTGTCAATTGCTCATGGCCTCACCAGGTGAATCTGCCAGGTTTTCTCAAAATCCCAGAAACTTGTAACCTACTTTATTTTATTTTTACTTTTGTTGTTTATGGTGTTTTAGTTTTTGGGTTGTGGTAGGGCGGGGTAAGGTAGGGGGTAGTGATTAGAGATACAATGAGAGTTGATGGTTGGTAACTCTTGTAACGCCCTAGTTTAATCAAGAATTGGTCTACTATGTGAAGCCACATCTCTGTTGGTATCATCTTTTGCTTCAGTGTTTTAATGAAATAGGAGTATTCATGACCTTTATTTCGTTAAAACAAAACATATTTCTGAGTTGATATTTAAACTACTAGACAATCACTTTTTTTCACAAAACATTTTAATGTAATAAATCACTTAGATAGGTAACCCGAGTGCACAAGAAACTTATATGATTTTTCTGTTAAATTGATATGAAATAGTCATGACCTTTATTTCGTTAAAACTAAACAATCAAAGTTTTCTCTTGAGATTATCAATATCTATACAATCAGGTTGGGTTTGGATTGGAGGATGTGAGGAAGGATTTATAAACCTTTCATCAAAATCCTCCATTCATGTTTGGATCCATCATTAAATCCATGGATTTATAAAGGACGACACAATTGTCACTTGAAACATTGTTAATAGCACCCAATTCTCAAAAAATTGATAGTAAAATTCTTATTATACCCCCACCCTTAAACCTACACCCACACTGCTAGTTATATTCAATTAATTTTGCTAACTACAGCCAAAATTATTACTAACCACCACCCAAAATTAATAATTTTGTTGATGAATTCACAACATACTCTACTCTGTTGTTGCGATACTGTGTGACCCCAAATATGATTGGATTTATCTTGAGAACTCGAATTAATGTCTGATTCGTTTCCATTCTTCACTCCATTCATCTTCAATTCTTCACTCCGTTCATATATAGAGGGTTTAGGGAAATAATTTAAATTTTCTCTTCGTTCATCTTCGTCTTCATTCTGCTTCTTGTGTTCTCTTCCTTCGATCGGCAGCGTGATTCATCGTTCCCTCTACTTCAATTTTATTAAAACGTACCAACTACCAAGAAGACTAAGTAAATGATGTATAACACAACTTGACCTTGAACAGTGTTTACTAATGGTGCTGCAAGTGTGTTGTTCTGAACGTGGAGTGTAATTCACAAAGACGCAGTTCTTCACCCCTGCTAAAGTTGCAGATCCTATACCCTGTACAGGGAGTTAATTTGGGTGGGCTTATCAATAGTGTTGGGTGGGCATCGAAAAATTAGTCTTGTGAAACTGTATGGGTGCAGATTTAGGAGTGGGTATAATAGGAATTTCATTACCAATTTTTTAAGAATCGGGTGCCCTTAGTAATTATATTCGGTTGATATTAGCACCGTCCATTTATAAATCCAAAATTTCAAATGAATGGATTTCAAATTATGATTTATGGACTTAGATTTTTATGTTTTTTTTAATTGTTTTGGATGAATTTTAAAATTCTTACTTAAACTCTATCATTTGATATCTTTCATTTGGACTTGATTTTGATGTTTTTTTTAGCTGTTTGGATGGATTTTAAAAATTTTACTCAAACCGTGCAATTTAATACAATAAATATATTAATATATAAAAATATATGAAACTAATAAATTAACTAAAATAAATAAAATTTATATTTTAATATTTAATATAATAAAATTTCATTATTCTTTAATTATCATAAATAAAATTCTTATTTTAAAAATTTAAAAATAATTATTTAATTATAAATTTAAATCTTTTCATGAATCCATAATTCATCCAAACAATAAATTTAAAATTCACTTATTTTCAAATTTATTAAATTTGAAATAATCCAATCCAAACACAACCTTTTTATTCATAACCCAAATAACTTTTATGATTTTTTTGTTAAATTAAAACTGATTCGTTACTGAGTGCACAAGAAGCTTTTATGATTTTTTTGTTAAATTAAAATATATTTTATTTTATTTTATTTTATTTTATTTAAATTAAGAATATTGGTTTATTATTTATATATGGATGTAATAATATCTATAATATATATAGTAAAAAAATCATTGACTAATTTTTAATAGGGAGAATATGAATAAAATGTACATAACACATTGTATATATATTAAAAAGAATATTATCATGTGAACTATTTTTTTTTTAATAAAATCTAAGCAGAGCGAGTAAAATGGGTATTTCTTGATTCAAGTGATCAATTTGCATTTTGTAAAAAATGGCATATCTATGCTATTTGATTTTAATTATTTATAGTTCTCTTGGCTTCTATTAAATTATAAATTTTGATTAAAAAAATCGATAAATTAATTAACATTTAAAGAATTACAAAGCAATATTTTGACAAAGTAAAGACTTGCTTTTACGTGAACATTAAATCAACAACAGGATACAAAACATGCCTAATAACCTAATAAACAATGAGTACAAAAGATTCTTTTGTTATCCTAGTGGTTAATTCTCTATTTTTTTTTAAAGTGCATATTTAAATTGTGAAATAATAATATTCATAATTTTATTACATGGTGAATCTGTTAAGGAATGCAAACAAACAAACAAAGAAGAAAATGGCCAACTATGTGCCTATTTGCAAGATGCTTTTAAATTGGTGGTGCTATAAACTTTTAAGCTATTTAATACTACATGACAAACTAATTAATGTGGTCACTTCTTCCATATTTAAGTTGATTGCACATGAATTGTAATATACTAATATTTATGCCACTTGTAGGAGAATGTGTTAAAAATTGATTTTGCATTATATATATATATATATATATATATATATATATATATATATATATATATATATATATATATATATATATATATATATATATATATATATTTGTGTTAAAATGATATGAAACTATTAATTTCTTATGGAGTCTGACAATGATAATAATTTATTCGATTGATTTAGGATTTTTTTAATAAGATTAATATCATTCATAAATGTGTTGAATCTGTCTCCATTAAAAACTCACCGTTAGACTATTATCAAAACTATATACTATATGTTTATTTGAAAAAAAATTGGAAATAAATGCCATATAACATTAAAAAGATTTAAATGGTGTAATATTCTTCGAGATGTAATTAACTGCTAAACCATGTCTCCCTTGAAAAAAATATTGGAAATAAACGCCATATAACATTAAAAAGATTTAAATGGTGTAATATTCTCAGATGGATGACATATACAGTTTGATATGAAGAATTTAAATTCTAAGGATATGCTTATGTGTTATACATAATTGATGTGAAGGATTTAAATTCTAAGATATGCTTCTGAGTTATTAATAATTTATCCATTATGGATTTGCATGTAGTAATAGATATGTCTCTTTCTTTTAGTTTTCACTGGAATGAGCATTTGTCTTCTTCTTCTTCTTCATTTTTTTAATTTTTTTTCTTTAAATCAGTTTTCATGAGCATTTGGTTAATTCGATAACCGAATCACTAATGTACTTAACCGATTGAAATTGAAACAAAATAAAAAGAATATGCAATTGAAAAGATTCCATATTGGAAGAAGACGTAATTCTTTTGACCTTCCAAATAACCACTTAATAAAAACCTAAAAATCCTAATAATAAACAAAAATCCCTACACGATTAGTTACAAACGCTTTTTGACAAGCATTTGCCGCAGATGGTCGTGTGAACCAAAACCCTATTAATAGATAGGAACACATTCCAACCAATTCCAAAAAAAATATAAATTTGTATTAAATTTAAACTAGCAATTAATCCCAACATGGAAGTACTAAAAAAACTCATATAAGCAAAAAATCTCAAGTATCCTTGATCGTGGGCCATATAATTATCACTATAAATAAGAACCATAATTCCAACATCAGAGGCAAGTGCAATACAATCATGTATACGTTTCCCTGTAATAAAACCGAACTGATGCATAGATACAATATTACCGCAATAATTGCCAATCTATCTGCCAACAATTTCGAAATAGCTCAACTTTCTCGGCCCCGAGTGTTTGGGTACGAGGGTTAGGAAGTTGGAATTTAGATTCTGTAGGAGGTTCCTGTCTGGAAAAAATTTTGTATTCCCCGAGTAATGTCCTATTCAATAATTGGCCAAGCTGTATGGTATAAAGTCCCACCGAAACTGTCTGGGCCAAGCGCTCTATCTGCATCCATCGAAAAAAGAGTTTGTTTGATAGAGTCCGACTACAACGACCGAATTAATTATCTTCATGCATAAGGATACTATATTACGTACATAGTAGAAAAGATTGAAAAATCATTACAAACCTCCCAACTAGATATAATATCAAGCATCCAAATTTGATATAAGTGACACTTTCATGACTCAAAGAATAATTAGGTTAAATTTTAAGAATTGATGGGGGATCAAAATTATATTTTGGAATTTTAATTAAATAATTGAGGATTTAATTCTAATTTTAAACTAAATAGTTGAGGATGTAAATGATTGTACAAAACCTCAAATAGATTACCTTTTGATGGTATTTCTACATATCAAGAAATAGGTTTCGTAAGAGCGAAATGAAATTTGCCTCAACACCCTAATATAGTCATTGGAAAAAAAATTTGTGTGATCGCCTCACTGAATGCCCTTGAGATGACTATGATTAGAAGGACAAAAAGTGATAATCTTTATAATAAAAAGTAATACTTAATTGATGAAAAAGTGGTAACGATTTTGTGAACTAGTATTTCAATTTCACAAACATAGGTGAAAAGTGACAATATTTAGAAAAAAAGTAGTTATAAAACATTTAATAAAAGGTGATAACTTATTACGAAAAACGTATAATGATCTCACTATAAGTGCCCAGTATAATTTAGAAAGAAAAAACTAAAAAAATATGGCTTGTCTCACTATTAGACAATCTCACGTAAATATTCCCTAATTATGGAAGTATTAAGGAAGCAAAATAATCAAACGGGATTCACAGAAGAGCATACATTTTTTTCTTCTCTTAAATAATATAATTATTTTCCCAAAATGATGAAGAGAAATATGGAGCTACATCAAGAATGAGCAGAGTAGGGTGCACCAGTTGCTGCTCTTATTGAAATGGTGGGAGTGGTTTTTCTAACATTAGATTGTCGATCTATAAACACAACTATTACTGTAATATCATCATGGAAATGTCTCCTCACACCTCGATCGATCTTCTTCAGATCCGTGTACCGCATTTCCCTCTTCTTCGCAGCTACACGAAGAGCAGTCTTCACGAGCCGCTGGGCGATGCCCTGCACAACAAGTTCAGACGGCCGTTTCAACACTGTTGGGACTTCTTATGGAGTCAAATTCAACACGAGACAGCTCGTTTATTAGGATCATCTATCATGTGCATAGTGCATTGTAGATAGAAGGACTTACGTTACGAGGATAGCTGTTGACAATGTCGACTGCTTCCTGGTTGTCAAGGTGCTCCCACAAACCATCAGAGGCGAAAATGACAAAATGATCCTCCGGATTGATCCTGTGTACGGTTATCGAAGGTTCTGCACTAAGAATCGGCTTGTAGAAGGGCTCCGGTAGCCTAAATTTGGCCAGCAGTGGCTCCCTGTTGAACTCACAGTTCTTGAGATAGGCATCTCCAATGGATTTTGAAACCTAACAAGGAAACCAATCTCCGGTTAATGAACATTGACACGATAAACGAATGGGAAGGAATGGAGACGAAGGATACCTGAATAATGCCCTTCACTCGCCAAACTTTGTACTTTAAAACAACTATCTGTGGATCATTAGGATGCAAATTCCGGAGTTCATCCCTGATTGATTCTCGGTTAGCATTGTGTTCGTTTGATAATTGAATGGCGGTAACTCCTCTACCAGTCTTGTCGACCCGGCCTAAGACTGCTCGTGAGTCTCCAGCATTGGCAACGTATAGGAGCCCGTGGCATATGACCCCTACCAAACAGCACGTCCCGACTGAAGCTATTTGTGGATTTACAGACCATTGCCGCCTCACTAGAGACAAAAACTCCTCTTCAGTTGCCAAGAAAGCCTTTTTAATAACATTTGCAGACATCTCTTGATTCTCAGAGGCAAATCCTGCACAAAGAACAAGATCAGGATAAACAAAGTTCGAACATTTTACACATAGAAGCTCGGTATGAATTTCAATGCACTCAAAAACGCATTCTAAAGAACATTGCCTTTCTTATGAATGCTGAACATCATAACAGACAGTAACTGGTTATTGCCATGGAAGTGATGAGAGAGTGACGAAGACCACCATCCATTTTAATACAAAGTTTCTTCGCGATTATTACCAAAAACTAAGATAGAAGAGAAATAACAAAACAATAGCATCAATCAAGCAGCAAAATGCATAATAGGAGAGTATAACAAGTAAAAATTTTACATTTATACAGAGGTAGTAAACTTTAGCTTGCAAAATTTCCATTTATAAACACCATAGATACAGAATGATATCTAAATTATCAAATGTGCAACATTATTTATTAGTCCATCTAAAAACTCATTGTAATGCATATATGTTTCCTTATTATATAATGTTCCCTTTGTGCTTTTCAACAGAAAGCATCAAGTTGAAATTTAGCATCCATAGGATCAAGATGCAATTAAAACAAATGAAGGTAAGAAGGTTCTTGATAGTTGAATTTTGAACTAGTTCATCAGAGGGGTGAGAAACATACTCTTTAAATTGGTGAATAGGTAATCATTTACAAATCGGGAAGTCTCCGGTCCACCATGTCCATCATAAACTCCGACAAAAGTACCACAAGGTCCTGAATCGAGCGAACTCAATGGTCCCGATTCAAGCTGGCTCTGATCCTCCAACAGACTATTGGCTTGAATCACTGCCATCGAGAACTCTCCGTTTACGTGCTGTCCCAAGTCCTTGTACCACATCAATCCATCAATCCTACCATTAGGATCACCCCTACTTCCATCACCATCAACAAATGGTCTCCAACAAGGCTTCACCATCTCAAAACAAATTACTCCAATAATGTGGGCACTACTTCACAGACAAGCTGCATAATCCAAATCCATATGATTCAGGAAGATTACAACTCAATCAATGTGCTCAAAACACTCACAACTCTCAACACAATTCAGCTATAAAATAAACACATATGGCAGGCACTATCAACCAAAATAAGCAGGAGACAATATGTTGATCATGAATGCCAACATCAAGTGATCCAGCTTTTGCTCATATAGGAAACCCACAACCCCAAATTGCAGAACTATATACCCAACAGCACTACAAGGGCTAGACACCATTAATACACAACAAAACAAAGCAAACAAATAACACAAGATAGAAAAAGAAAAAAGAATCAAAGGGGTATGGGGCAAAATTAACCAAATTAAAGGTGTTCCCAAAAACAAGAAAGCAATATTAATTTAAGGAGTTCAGAGAATATGGAGGGATGCTGCAATTGCATACCTTGAACCTGGATTCCAAGTAAATGTGGACCTTCCATGGTTTTGTGTCACCCCTCAAGAACAGGCTTAGCTGTAAAAACCCATATTAGATTTGATGGTGACAGAGTTTGTTCCTGGATCAGAGAGAAGAGATCAAAACAAAGAAGCAATTGGATAACAAAAAGAAAGGGGGGAGAGGAGAGAGAGAGGGGAATTAAAAAAAACTGGGTCTTGGAATTTTCTAGGCAGGGAGAAAATCGTTTTGGATTGGTGTCAGAATGAGATCTCAGATTATTGTTATTATGGAGGATGAAGGTACACAAAGAGATAGAAATTAAAAAAAGATTGGAGAGAATTGTTTTCAATTAGTTTAATAGTGTCCTAGCTTTCTCTCACTCCCTCTCTGTTTCTCTCTCCTCTTCAATCTCTGTTTCTCTCTCTGATTTCTTTGTTGGGAGTTGGTATTGGTTCGTGTGGCCAGTTAGGAGCCCAGGGTTTTTACTTACACGGATACATTTGAATTTTGTAACCTTTGAGCAGCAATCCACCATTTTAGCCTACTTTTGCTCATCTCACTATTCAATATTAATAATAATTGGTAAAAATAAATATTATTATTAATAATAATGGACAAGAGAATTAGTGAATTACCCAAAATTACATAAAAATTGAAAAGGTTGACACAATAAGAGAAAGTTGAAGAATTTTTTAAGGTAATATTAATATCTCACAATATTTATAGAATAAAACTAGGGAATTGTTTCCATTCTTCTGAACAAATAAAAAAAATGTCTTCCAAAAATTTAACTATTTCCCCTTTATCTTTTTTCATTGTACAGTTTAATAATAATAATTAAAAAAAACTTTTTTTTTGAGAAGATTAAAAAAAAACTTTATCATAATAATAATAAAATAAAAACTTTTTTTAGATATTATATTTCCTGAGAAATAGTTATTTCTTTCAATACTAGTAGTATAAATTTTATATTTCTTGCTCTATGATAAAGTAAGAAAGGTACATTGTTTTTATTTTATTTTATTTTGATAAATTCTTATATAAAAAGTCTCATAAAAATATACCATGGTTAATTAAATTATTGGATAAGTATTAAACCCATCGCCCCATTTCTTGATCACGAAGTAACAAAAAGAAGGATCAAAGTTTAAATATTTTTAAATAATTTGTTCATAAATAGAAAATGACAAGCATGTCTTTGGGTGATATCTGATTATGATTTCAAGAACCAAGATGACAATGACTTGATTTCGATTCCAACATTGACATTCTTAATTTATTTTCAGTAATATATAATCTGTATTTTTATATTTTTATTTAGAATAAATATGGACAATAAGTTAGGGTCATTGGGAGGCCAAGATAGTGTGAGACCTTTGTCAATCTAAATTAATTATTATTTATTTAATTCATTCACGCCTTAAACCCAAGTTGAATAGTATAATAGTAAGTTTTTGACTTATTAATTATGCACTCCTCCTTAAAATCTACATAATATAAAGTACATATATCTACATAATATAAAGTACATATATACTCCTATACACGTACAAATACATGATCCCATTCGAATTTTGATTAAAATAAAAAATAAAAATATCATACAATACGTAAAAGCATCATGTATTATTAAAAAAAATGTCAATTCTTAATACTTCAAACTATAATGTAAGATATTTTACTTTTATATATATATATATATATATATATATATATATATATATATATATATATATAAAACGTGATGATTAATTCATAAACAATCCTTGACATGTTGTACTTTACAATTAAAATTGGCTTAGCTTGGGTCGACTCATGAAAGTTTGAGTTAGAGTTCGATATATTATTTAGTAAATTCACGAGTCGATTTGAGCTCGACTAAATAAACTCGCAAGCAACTCAATAAGACTTCTTATTCATAATAATATAAAATATAATAATTATCATATTACTATAACAATTACTATAACGATAAATTAAAATATTAAGTATCTTTTTAAAATTTTAAACTCGAGTTTGATAAGCTCAAACTCATTTTTATGAGTCAAGTTCGAACTTATAATTACTAAATTAAATCCGACATTATAATAAACTCGTTATATAATCAATTCAAATTCAGTATATAGCGTTTGAGATATTGAAGTAATACATTCACTTAAGTTAAAAACCTTATTGTTATTGACAAATAATCAAACTTTCAAACCATATCTATCAACTCAATATGGAAGGCTTTACCATATTCTTCTTTATAAAATTATTATAGTCATGTATTATGATGAAAAACTATTTAGCAATTTGAGTGGAGCATGGGGTAAAATCATGAATCTTTATCTTATATAGAGCTTAAAATTTTATTATATCCCTATTCAATATGATATTTAAAATACGCGTAGTAATTTGTTATATGACAAAGAATTGTGTGAGACCATTTCACGTAAGAACTTATGTGAGACGAGCAAAAAGTGATAACTTTCATAACAAAAAGTGATAATAAATTGATGAAAAGATCAAAAGTGATAACCTTTTTATAGCGAAAGTGATAACATTTTATAAAAAAAGTGATAATTATTTTAAAAAGTGTAAAATAATATCATGTGAAACGGTCTTACGTAATAACTATCCTTATTATATGTAGTGTGATGCTTTGATTATGTATGTGATATTGTAAATCATGGCACTTTTATCTTATTCAGTGTAATATTTTATTTTTGTATGATACTTTCAGTAATACTGTTGCTTGATATTTTACTTAGTTATAGTAGAGAATTTTTTTTTAGGTGATATGAAAATGAGAGAAAATAAAATAATATGAATTGAGGATTGGGTAGGAGTTAGTAGATTCATTAATAGGAGGACACAGAATTGTGTGAATTGATTGGTCCCCAAATTGGCCAAGAATTCCGGTGATTTTCTGATTCAAGAAAAAGTGTGACACTGTATTTAACTCATTTTAGCAAAGCTAGCTGTTGGATGAGAGACTGACAGCTCTTTTCCACTCATAGATTTTTTATTTTATTTTTTTTAAACATTAAATATATTTTTTTCAATGATTATTTACAAACAACTTTTTAAAATTTTTACTAGTTTGAAATGGAAAAAATAAAAACAAAAAATTGTGGTCCTTTGATCATTAGAAACATGAAATGTGATTACCTTCCTATAGATCCCTATAATTATCAATTAAATACTTGGAAAGATATTTTTTATTATTTAATATCTAAATATATCAATTCTAAACCTAAAATCATAAAATCACTCAATTTTTTTCCTTTCGTCTCATAGTTATGTTCACTGTTACTGTAAATACATAGTTTAAGAAAGTTGATTTTTGACCAACTTTATTGACTTTTTAGGACTATTATAATATTTTTAAGTAATAAATAACTTATAAAGTGTGTTATGTGTGAGTGATATTTTTAAAATTAAGATAACTTTTGAGGTTATTGGTTAATATATGAAGTTTCCTTTTATGGGTGGTGAAGATAAGTGTGAGACGGATAAAAACGGAAAGTGTTAAGAACATAAGAAGGGACGAAGGGAGTATAATGTAATTGTATAAATTTTTTATTAATTAACATGTTATTTTAATAATAATAAATTATAAAATACTCCCTCCGTTCCTAGGTAAGAGTCTCATTTTATCATTTTGGTTGTCTCACCCAAAGAATCTCATTTTCTTTTTTGGACACATGAGACCCACCCACACTCACTAATACAATTAAAATATGGGGCCCACACACCCACTAATACAACTACCCACTACACATTAAATAATAATACTTCTTAATCCACGTCCCCAAAATCAAATGAGACTCTTACCAAAGGACGAAGGGAGTATTATCTTAAAAAAGATGTTTAATATTTGAATTTTTAATGTTAGTTATTACTAAATTATTTTGATCGATTTTATCATTTTAGGTTTTAATAAGGTAGGTTTTAATTTTATATCATCGATGTGTAAAAATATATTAATTTATGTATTAAAAAAAAGTGAAAGAGAAGAGATAAAGAGATATAGAGGTGTATTAAAATAAAAAGTGCACAAAGAAAAACTCCCTCCTTTTAAAGTTATCTCTATATTTTTTTGTCTCCATTTGTAATTTACACTTCCTCCGTTTAATCTAAATGGCAGTTTTTGCTTTTGCGTAAATTAATGAGTATTATTATTATTTAATGTGTAGTGAGTAGTTGTATTAGTATGAATATGAGCCCAATAATTTAATTGTATTAGTGAGCATGTGTGTGGGTTTCATATGTGTAAAAAAGAAAAAATAGACTCTTTGAGTAAGACGTCCAAAATGAAAAAATGAACTTTTTGAGTGGGTGTGGGACGGAGGGAGTTTAATTTATTCGTTTCCCTAAAAACTCTTATCATCCCCCTAAATGCATAAAGCTGGTAAAAAAATAGAAATAATTTATAAATTTTGTATCTACAACTTCAATTATACAAACTCTCTTATTATGCAATCTATCTTGAACAGAGGGAATATTATTATTATATGAAAATGTTATTTCTTGATTATTTTTTAATCTCACAAAAAGATGCATATGATTTTTATTTTTCTTTGAAAATTATATAATGATCAGACCTAATTGTGCAATTTGGAAGTGATAGAAGAGGTTATGCTAGGTTGGTATTCACAAATCCTAAATCTAAGGTTCAATGCACTAGAGAGAGTTTGTACAGTATCGATCCACTAGAAAGTAGAAAGAGCTTTGTACAGTATCAAAATCGAAACAACAATATCATATGATACCATACTCTTATGTGGTCCATGCATTATTTTACACATTGTTTTTACCAAAAAAAAAAAACAAATTTTATTGACATAATCATTTTAAGGATTAAGTACTAAAAAATAATTTAATTTTCTTTAATGGAAAGTTACTTATAATTTTTAAAATTTCGCCAATGAAGGAAGACATTAGTTTGAAGACAAAGTCTCTTGTGAGACATTATTAACATAAGACGTTTTGTGAGACGTGTTAAAAGTATGTCTATAATTTAGATAAAGTATGTTGAATGGTTCTTAAAATATATTTTTTAAAATATGTTACATTATGCATTAAGTATGATTTTAGCATGTTATAATATAATTTATTATTGACATACTTTAACTACAAATTAGTATACTTTATCTATACAATAAACATACTATAGTGATGAGTCAACCCGTCTCACACTCGTCTCACAAGAGAGCTTCTACTTTGAATACTTTGAATGTGTGTTGTTTTATGAGTTAATTAATGATCAAAATAACAAGTATTATTAGAAAATGAAAGGGTAATTAGTGTCTCGGTGCACCCCAAGATAGAGTACACTCTTTTTAAAAAACGTATACAATATAAACAAAAACATATACAATTATGAACAAAAATGTATATAATTTAATTGTTAGTTTTTTAATAAAAAAATTAAGTATAAAAAAAATATACAATTATTAAAAAACATGTATACACTGTTGAATAAAAAGTTATACACATATGAATGCTAGTTTTTTAATGAAAAATATTGTGATAAAAATATACTCCCTCCGTCCCAAACTCGTCTTACTTTCCGTTTTCATCCGTTCCAAACTAATTGCCTTATTCCAAAAAAGAATACTTCACATCAACCAATTACCTCAAAAGTTTATCTTAATTTCAAAAATATCACTCTCACCTAACAAACATAACATACTTTATAATTTATTTATTACCTAAAAATATCACAATACCCCTAAAAAGTCAATAAAACTAATCAAAAAACAACTTTTATTAAACTCTGTGTCTACAATAACTAAGACAACGAGTTTGGGATGGAGGGAGTACAATTACTAAAAAATATGTATACAAAATAGAATAAAAAGTTATACACATATAGGTGCACCCTTGTACCTGAATGCACCTAATATCAATACAAAATGAAATTTTATTTTGATTTGAAGTGTAACATGCATTAAACATTGTGTCTTTTCTTGCAAAATTCCAAAAATTAAGAGCAATCTGCAACTGAAATAATTATATGTGATGGTTTAATTTGCAATTAATTCTTTTTAAATAATAAATATTCTATGTTATAAAATATAGAGAATGTTATGTTTAAAGAGAATGAAATTGTGAAATTAAGTGTACTTGCAATAGGAGTTTTTGTTATTTAATTATTTATTTTTAAGCAAGAAAATAATTAGGCAAATATTTGGATAAGACCATTTCATGAATGAATAAAAAATGATAATATTTTAATAAAAATTAATACTACTTCAATTAAATAAAGAATAAAGTGATAGTAATATAGTGAATTAGTATTCCATAAACTATTCATAGTATTTATTTTTAATAAAAAATTAATTACTATGTAAGAAAATATAAAAACACTCTTACGTGAGACAATCTCATGCAATATTTTCCAAGTAAGTATAATATTGGTTAAAAATCCAGTTTCGTGTAAGTTCTTTCTCACACAAGTCTAAGACTGATTTTAAAAAAAAGTACAAGATTCTCGCTTTATAATTCACACAGACGCTGGGATTCATTTCATGGATTTTAAACTGAGGAACAGAGTGTGGGAGCGTGTTGATGTTCCAGGTTTCTTCACGCCTGTCTTTGGTAATTTTGTGGGATCTTGGAGGGAGTGGGGGTACGTGTCACAACATGAAATTGGGGTTCGAGATGGGCTTAAATTGATGGGTCTTTCATGATCGTATGTAATTTTTTAATGGTCCTAATCCTGGTTTAATTGCGCTTATAAAATCGAGTTTTCATAATCCTCCTCTCAAATCGAGTTTGCACACACCATGAAGAAACAACCATCATCAGAAGCAGAGCATGTCAAAAGGCAACGATCATCCAAGTTATTAGACCCGCCAAAAATTGGCTTCTATTGCCGTGCGGAGTCCGGGAGTTATACCGAATTTCGTGCTGGATTTAGGGGCTGGCGGTGATGTTTACACCAAAATTGTACCGGAGATTCGAATTTATGGGATGGCGGAAGATGTTAGGACATCGCAGATGTTTGTTTGCGATTCCAGCCTTTATGTATAACTGACATGAATGATATTGTGTTGACAGAGGCAAGAAGAGCGGTGTGGAAATTACCTCTCTCATCTGAGAATCTTACGCCGAAAGAAAGAAAGTTGATAGAGTGAGTGATATGCATCTCCCCAAGTATGATCCTATCCCTATCCCTATCCCCATCTCAACTTACAATGCTTAACACTACTGAAAGGTATAAAACTACTGAGCTTGCTCCTATTTCTGATCCTGAGTTGTATGATATCTCTAAAGACGAGTCGTGGATGATTGAGCCTGAGTTTGCTCCTGTTTGTGATTCTGAGTTGTATAATTCCCCTTCCCATTTCACCAACCGGTTGTTTTCTTTCAGCTTGTTAGGAGATTCTTGCCTTATTATTAACACACAGTTTGGGGTGTATTTCATGGATTTTAAACTGACGAACCTGGTGTGGGAGCGTCTTGATATTCCATATTTCCGGACTTTCTTTGTTAATTTTGTGACTGTGGGGTTGTTGTGGGATCTTAAACAGGATCTTAGAGGGTCCATTTCCGAATGGGAATGGGATGCGGAAGCTTTTGTTGACTGGCCACTCTCATCTTTGGATCCCTTTGTTCAATCTGAGTATGATCCAAATCCACATCCTGACATCCTCCTCGTTGATCTGGTCGACTCAACTTGCTGTATGTTGGTTTCGCAAGTTCAGATGCTTCAAGATGGTAATGCTCGCATATTAATTGATGTTTGTCACTCTGATCAAGTGTAGTCTGTTCTCGTCGTTTTGCCTTTGATATTTGCCCTTGTTTAGTATTAAGTCAAGGATTGTTTTCAGTTGAGCCTTTCTATGGAATTGTTTTTAGTTTGAGTTGTTTTTTCTTTCTATAATATTACTCCATGTGTTTTCCTATTATGTTTAGTTTTTGCCGGTAACATCTCAATTTTGTGAAAAAAAAAAGGGTGTTTGAAACACTAGACGTTGTTTAATGTGACTATGCTTTTCTTTTTGGTGGAGTTTTGTGCAAGGGCATTAGACTTTAGAGGATGGTCCATGTTTAATGTCTTAACTTGCTTAGGTAGACATGCCCCCAAAACAGAGTATGAAAGCAACAGAGCAATGTTAAAACTATAACCTGAATCATCCCAACAAAGCAATAGTTGCAATGATATTTGTTTGGTTTACTATAATTTCACTTAAGAAATAGGAGTAACAATTAACAACCCAAACTAGAAGCAGGTCATTTCAAGTAGAGTTCTTGAGCAAAGACGGTTACGAATCCTGCAAATTTTGTTACATTTGAAACAATGTCATCGTATAAAACTTCTTCGAGAAAATTGAGTTTCAAACACCGTAAATCGAGAAACAACCTGGATCTCTGTCTTTATTCCATTAGAGAAATTCTTGATCCGGTTAGCTGTTCGCCACATTCCGTCTCTTCTCTCTGCAGCCATTGTCCGAGCTATAAGTGTCCACCTACACAAAGGGAACCTAATTCATATGCCTACACATGATAAATAATACTGCAACTTTTTACTTACATATTGCCATGTTGACATTAGAGCTGTATTATATGACACTTTTCTTAAAGAGAGATTAGTGTTAGATTAGTGTTGGCAATGGTTGAAATAATAAAGGTGGCAAAAGACACAGAGCAACCGAATATGCTTGCTACAGGATCAATGATTATGTAACACAATCCTAAATCAACTCAAACTCAAAGATTTTAGTGTAAAGGGGCTTTTAGTTAGCAAATGCAACTCACCCTATGTGGGAATACTTTTTTAAAACCTCCAAAATCAACTACTGCATTAGACCACACCATATTTAGTGATATTTTTATCTAATTCGCAATTAATTTAATTGGAGAAAATTTTGTTACATTTAAAACAAAGTCATCATATAAACCCAGACAGAATCCTTGTTGATATGGGTGTTGTGGGATCTTGGAGTGGGTTGTCGGAATGGAGATGGGAGGAGAAAGATTTTGCCACTAACACTCGCTTAAATTTATGTTGCCACTACCATTGTTTTTTTTGTACAAAAATCTAAACTAGAATGTATGTAGGTTAAATCAAACGTGATTTATAGTTGTTAAAATTTTGTTCTCTCATAGAAAGAGAGTAGAAATTTTATACTCTCCATTCTCCAATCACGTATAATACACCCTAATCGAACATTAATAGTTTTCTTTTCTTTTATTTTTTTATGATTGACCTACGAGTATTTCAAATACTAAAATTTTGCTTTAGAGCATTTAGTTTTTTTTTTTAATGGAATAATTGTTGTGGGAAGTGTATTGAATTATAACTTCACTTGTGATAAATTGTGAAAACGAAGGGTTTCTAGATTTTAAGTTCTCTTTAATCAATTCTCCTTACAATTTTAAAAATAACTGTACGCATTCCTCTTAAATTTTTTAGCAATGAATGGACTTGATTATATTCCAAAGATATTAGAAATTTAGAATGCTACAAAAGACAAATACATTTAAAAAACAAAAAAAAAATTGAATTGAAGAATTTATTTAACTTATTTAATAAACAAAATTGTCAAGATAGAAAATTAACAATAAACGGACGAGGTGTACATTTTGCTGTTAAGGGTTGAACCTTAGGTGTTGTGATCCCCGTCATCCTGATCCAAAAGGAAAATACTTAAAGCCCAATTCTTTCCTACCTTCTAGGCCCTCAAATCTTTCGGGCCAAAATCTCTCGGGGTCGGCCCAAATTCTCGGGTTATGATGAATTTCCCATAGGTTCACGAGTAGCACCGTCCCCGCCGGAATACGGTAGCCACCGACCATGCACTCCGACGATGAGACGTGAGGCATTAGTATTGATACCGGTGGATTTAAACGAAGCGTCTCGAGAATGATGCGGCGGAAATAAGGCAACTCCGCCACGTCGTATTCAGTGATGAGACGGTTGAATCCGACGTGGGTATCAATCTCGCCTTGAGCTTTTTTTAGGGTTCTGGATTATCGAGTAGCAACGAAAATGCCCACTCCAGGGCTATGGTTGAAGTTGAGGATCCTCCTTGGAGTAATACCTGAAATCATCCAAATTTTGTTAGTGATAGGATTCTATATCATTTATAATTAAAATATGTTAATAAATTATATTATAACATGATAAAATTAAAATTTAATGTATAATCTAATATACTTTAAAAAATATATTTTAACTATCATTTAACATACTTTATTTATATAATAGATATAGAGGTTCTCATTCGAGTAACATCTACCTTCCAAGAAACTTGGTCTTACCGTATTATTTTTAATAACTGCATAATTTTTGTCAAACAATTCTATTTATTAATAGTTATAAATAGTAACGTCTGTGTAGTATTAACGTCATATGCATGTGAGACAGTTCAATGTTCAAATAAAATAAGACACAAGTGATTATAATAATAAAAAATAATTGAAAGTCCGATAATATATTATTAATTTGACCAATTAAGCGAAAATGAGTTTTAGAGAACGTGTTAAATTTAAATTAGTGCACTCTCACTAACTATTATGCTTAGAAATTCTAAATATGTACATCTATAATCAATTTAAAATTTATTGCAACTGCCCTTTATTCAAAATTCTTGAATTCTCTAAAGTGACATTTTCGATTGAAGTACCTTATATTATTTTATTTTAAAATTAGATTATAAAAGTAATGTGAGAACCAACGATTCTAAATAAATTTGAAAATTTTAACCTTACATATAAAATTCAGTTTATGATTTTTCATAAAAGATAAATGTCACATCAATTGCACCCATCGACAGCTACATAACATTATAAGTACTGCATTAAGCAAAAAAAAAAGGGGGTCTCTTGAATATTGGGGATATTATAATATTAAATTATCCTCAAGTGGAGGCTTGATTAAGACATTTTGCTTTCTTACACACTAAAATAGTAGAATATTCCAAACATATGCAAACACTTTAGAAAGTCATTTGTTCATCATCAAAAAAATAAAATAAATGTACGTCTCAAGTAAATTTTAATTTGGAATGGAGAATCAATGCCAATAATTCGAGACACAAAAAGTTTAGATGCATGCATTTGAACAAAATAATTTCTCCATTTTGGGCCAATTAATTAAACTTTCACATCTCTTATTAGTCATATATATTCTCATGCTCTCTGGTCCCTAACACCACTCACATTTACTGTTTAATCTTATTTATGAAAAATTCACTTTTACTTTTTTATTAAGTTTATTGATTTTTGGAGTAATTTTTATTTTTAATAAATAAATTTACGTGATATTGAAAATAAAAAATTTAAAAATAAATGTATTTTAAAGTTATCAACTTGATTGAACATTTTTTTAGTGTAAAAATGTAAAAATGTTATGGGAAATATAAATAATAAAAATAGTGGAGTAATGTGTATATAGGAAGAGTTTTTAGGGATGGGATAGTGTATAAATAAAAAAATTAAAGAAAAATAAAACTTAGGAGATAATACTAATATTATTTCAAAGAGCAATACTTTTTAATCATTAATCATCTTATGATAATTTATATGTATAATAGAGTATTCATCGTTTTTGTGTTAAAAGTATGTCATTTTATATTTGCATATTTCATGATGTCAAAATTATAAGTTAAAAAACTATCTTACCAAGAGGAGATTCTTGATGGTTTCATCAGTGTAATATTCAGGTTCTGATCTCTGCAAATCAAGCAACACTTCCACCATTGTTTTGTTCTTCTTCTGCTTCACTTCATCAGCAGAAGTAGCTGCATCACATCCTGCATAAACCTGTCTCGTTTCTCATGTATCGATATCAGCTTTTTTTCGACATCCTTAAACCCAAACCACACCGCACGTTCGTCTGTAACGCCACGTTCGACGTCTCCGACCCTATCTCTTCCAGTAACTTGGCCTTCCTTTGACTTCTCTCCAACCTTCCCATAATATCTGTCCACAAAGTAGACTCAAAAGTTGATGCAAATTATTAATTAATTTTTAACAAATTAAAAAAGTTCGGTCAATTTTTCCGAACTTTCATATGGGGCCCCACATGTAACACTACCTTCTACCCATGATCATCCTCGTCAAGACATTGAAAGTGAACTTGAAAAGAGATGATTTGACTTCCAAAACATGATTGGGCTCTTTCATGGTGACACGAAAGAGCTCTCGGACCAAGCAAAGGGTTTCGTCGGCCCGAACATGAGACAACGTCTGTATCCTTTGATTGGACAAGAGCTCGAGAAGATATCCTCCTCAGTTCCTCCAGTGGTCTCCATACGAGGACCACGACAGGCTGGTGTAGTTGTACCCAAAGTACTTGCCATTAAGAAGATCGGGCCGGGGGACCCGAGCTGCAAGAAGAGGGCTGGGCCGTGGCGGCGGGCGACGTCGGAGAGGCTGCGGTGGAAGGGCTTCTTGAGGAGGTAGATGTGGCCGATGAATGGGAGGGCGGGAAAGGGGGGGGGGGGGAGGTTTCTGAGTTTGTTGAGGAGGTGAAGAGTGATGGAGTAAAGGGCAAAGATGATAAAGGGGAGAGATAGAAGCAAAGATTTTCCATTGAATTTGTTGAGTGAATGTGGGAGTGGAATGAAACTGTCACTGTCCCTTTAATAAAGGTTCTTACAGCTTAAAGTCAGTCAAACACCTTCCTAGGACCCTGCAATGCTTGCTTCCACTAATCTAATGCACCAATTTTCTCTGAATTAAAAATTGGGTGATGATGAATTCTAACCGCTCTACCGTCTTACAAATATGCTAAGCTAAGTTTTCAGTCCTGCATATTTACGAAGTTTAAAAAAAATAAATTAAAGTTATTAACTTTTAAAGATAATGTAGTATTTTAAGTAATAAATAAATGATAAAATAAGTTATATAAATTAGATAAAAATGACATTTTTTAAAATATAATTTAATTATGGGTTATTTATTCGAAAACTTTTGCTATTTTTTAAGATTAAAGAGTATAGTAAAACAAATAAATAAGGAAAAAGTGATAACAACTTACATACCTAATAAAACAAAAGAAACACATTCAACCTAACGGAGGAGGGGGATTTAACTATCTATTTAATTCTGCCAATTTTGTTTAACTTTAACGAATTTTGGTACCATCTTCTACCCCAATCCATGTTTTCCAATTTTTACAATAGATTAAGGTATACCATAATTTGTCCATCATCTTTTTGTTAAGTGCTCCATCTCAATCTCAAAAACTCCACAGTTTTCATTTTGATTCATTGAAAATAATATTTAACTAATATTAATAAAATATATTTTAATTTTAAAATTATTATTTATTTTTAACATGGAGTATAATATATTTTACAAATATTATTAAAAAATAGTATCAAATTATTTAAATAAATTAAAAATAACTTTTGTTAGTATTAATTTTACTATTTTAACAATTAATAAAATAAATGTAAACTCAAAATTTGACCGTAAAAAGCAGTATATAAAAAGATTATCTAACTCTATATAATTAATGCTTAACTTTTAAATACGATCGTTCAATATAAATTTATAAACAATAAGGCACACAAAAACAAAAATAAAGAGATTAAAACTAAAATGGTTAAATGTAAATTTACTATATTTAAAGTAGTCTTAAGAAATTTAATTTCTTTGAAATAATCTCATAATTTTTAAATTCTCATCAAAATAATTATTAAAATATATATGTTCAATTATTTCTTATTTTATATTCCATATGTAAGATTGAATCGATGCTTTTATATACAAAGTAGAGAGACAAAATTAATACTGCCTCCTTCTCAGGAAAGATTGCATTCCCTTTCCTGGCACAGAGATTAATAAACTGGTGACTTTTAGGGGTATTATGATATTTTTTGTAATAAATAAATGATAAAGTATGTTAAGTGTGTTAGGTATGGGTGATTTTTTTTTGTAAATAAAGTGTATGGAGAAGGGTGATTGTGTTTTACTTTTTGCTTTTTTAGGAATGTGCAAACTTTTGTGGGAAAACCCAAAATGGAAAGTGTGTCATCTTTCCTAGGACGGAGGGAGTAAAAAAAATAATGTTTTGAAATAAAATTGGAGTAATATTAAAAAATTTGGGACGAAAACGATGTAATAGCTATTTTGATATTTTCGAATAAAATAAACAAATATGGAATGATTCATCTTTAAACTCGAAAAATAAAGACTATAACTTTGCTGGGATGGTATCCACCAACTTAAATGGTAGAACTGTCACCCCTCCATCATTATCATTATTATTATCATTAATATTATTATTAATTTCCTTTTTCAAAAAAAAATAATTTTAAGAGTATAATTGTAATTATACTTTTGGGGCTTAGTGTTGACATATTTTATCCTTAATTTTTTTTTATTGATCCTTAAAGTTTAGGATTATTCTATGAGTATATTTGTAATTTTACCTTTGTAGTTTAGTGTATATATTTCACTTCTATGATTTTTAGAATTTAAAATATAATTGTAATTTCACACCCTTTAAGATTTAGTGTTTAGTATATAACCATAATTTCACCCTTAAAGTTTAGGATATAATAGTTATTTAAATTTTATTAAAATTAAATAAAAAAACAAAAAAAATAATAATTAAGAAGGGAATCACAAATTAATTAAAAGGGATTATATAGTATTAATTAATTATTAAGTAGGATGTAGACCCAAATGTTGTATAACCGCTTCTATGTTATATGCTCTAAAATAATTGGAACCGACCTAAGATCTGAAGCCCAAGTCAAATTAAGTAACGATGAGAAGGTGTAGCGCGACAAGTGAACAAAAAAATTGTTGCATGTGTCGGAGAGTTCATGAGTAAACCGTATCTAAATTATTAAGTAGTGTTGTTGACTATTACTATTTCCAGTTAATTGGAGGGTTTTTATTTAATAATACTCCTCCAAATAAAAAACGATAGGGGCTTTCTTTCCTATAATTTATATCATTTTTTTTTATTGTATAATAATTTTATTTAGGCAAATTTGAAATTATCTTATTGAAAAATTTTCGTAACAATAAGAATTGATAATATTTTAATAAAATTTGATATTCGAATTAATAAAAAATGATAATATTGAAATGAATTATTTCATAAACAATTAATTGTATAGATAAAAAGTGATAACATTTATTTATTTATTTTGTGTAAAATGATATCTTTGATAAAAAGTGAAAATTATTTGAGGAAATATAAAAATTGTCTCTCATGAAAGTATTGCTCTTTTATTTAATATTTCTTATTTTCAATATACTCATTTAATTTTTAATCGTATGAATATATCACATATTAAAGTATGATTGTTTATAAATAAAGTATATTTATTAGTATTTAAAATTTATTTTCTTAAATATAATGAATTATACATTAAACACATGATTTTATGAAGTAAATGGAAAAAATTTGTATGCACTCAGGCGCATGGGGGCACACTCTGTGCGCCTTTTGAATTTTGTGTTAAATTTTATACTCTTTAGTATAAAGATGTGTACCTTTTATTTTCTACAGAAAAATAAAAAATATTAATGAAAAACGTATACCCTTTAGAATAAAATGGTGTACCTTATTAATTAAAGTGTATACCCTTTAGAACAAAATAATGTACATTTATCCATAATACTAAATTCTAAAGGCGCACGGTGTGCACCGGGCGCACGCAAGCCTCACTCAAAGTATATTTAAGATAAAATATGATTTCAGAGTGTTATTAGGTGTCATAATATAATTCATTACAAATATACTTTAACTATCAATAAAAATACTCTACCTATATAATACTTCATCCATCCGCTGCAAAGGTAATTGTTTTACTATTTTGGCGTGCGATCCAAATGTATCCATTTCTATTTAAGAAAGGCATGGATCCCACCAATACAAAATGAGAACCTCTTTAAATCAGGTTATTTACATCAATGCCATAAATGTTTACTCTATTAACAACTTACTAATCTAACTTAAACACTTTGATTATTACCCCATTATCACAATCAATAATCACACACATTAAATTAAAAAAACAATAAGTGTTTGGAAACCCTAATTTTTATTTGCGTCGTTCTGTTCGATGTACTCTCTCTCTCTCTCTCATCGTGTGTTCTTCAGCGATGGTTCCTCTCTCCCATTGATTCCTCCTTCATCGATGAACTCTCAATCGTCTTTTCCACTGTAATTCCTCTCCTCATCGATAATTCTCTACGTTTTACCTTTTGTAAAGCATTTTCTTTCCTTATCTCGATAAAGATATGGAATCAGTAGCTGATTCGAAGTCTGTTTCCATGGTGTTGTCACCAATCCCCTAGTTCTCATCATTATCTGAGTATGTGACTTGTAGATCTACTATTCTCTCATCTTTTTCGAGGTCTTCCGACCCTGATTCATGTAGATCTACTGGGTTCCCTGCGTACTCGGCCCCTTCTGATTAAGATATAAATGAATCTGTTGTCTTAGAATCGGCTGAGATATATGTCGGGCTTGTTGGGCCTGATTCCGAAGAGCAGTTGCTATTTGACCCTAAATTCGACAGAATTGTGGTGCCCGACTCTGATGATGAGTTGATGAGCGACCCCATTCCGGAGACAAAGCCTGCTTCCCAGTTCAGCAAGACGTTTATGTCGGAACGTAGGTTCCAAATTCAGATGTTAAAGATCTTGTGCCCTAAGGCCTTGGAACTGCTGGAATACTCTGAGGTATAAACCCTAATCTATTAGTTGCTCATATGTGGGATTAGGTATTCATAAACTGATGTGATGATGTTTATGTGGGTTGAAATAGTATGCGCAAGACGTAATTTGTCACCATGCATAATTATGGAGACAACATACATCGTTTGTCACCAATTATACATTTAGGAGACAAATTTAGATACACTCAATGATGAGAGTTCTCTAAGAGTGAAACTGAATATATTTAGTTTATGAAATGGTGGATTACTTGTGTTTGATGTTCATATGAATGATGAATATGTGATTGTTGGTTGTGTGATTGTTGGTACTGTGATTGATAGTTATCTGAACACTGATCTTGTGATTGAATTTTTATGTTTATGTGGGTTGAAATAGTATGAACATGTTAACTTTGTCACCATGCATAATTATGGAGACATGATACATTGTTTATCACCAATTATGTATTTAGGAGACAAAGTAAGAAACACTCTATGATGAGAGTTCTCTGAGAGTGAAACTGAATAAGTTCAGTTTATGAAATGGTGGATTACCTGAGTTTTATGTTCATATGAATGATGAACAGGTGATTCCTGGATGTTTGATTGTTGGTACTGTGATTGTATATGAACTCTGATGCTACGATTGGATGATGATGTTTATTTGGGTTGAAACTTCATCCATCTGTGTCTGTTGGTTCTGTGATTGATGATTTTGTCATTGTTGAATCTATTATCATGAACTTTTGTTGATACTATGATTAAATGATCATGTTTTTGTTGGCTGGAATTGTGTGAGCATATTGAATTTGTCATCATGCATGATTATGAAGACTACATACATTGTTAGGTCACTAATTATATTGAATATGTCATTATGCATGATTGTGGAGACTGCATATATTGTTATGTCACCAATTATACACTTAGGAGACGCATTCACATACACTCATGATGATAGTATTCTGAGAGTGATATTTGTGTAATCTGTAAATATATAAACACAGACACAAATATTTCAATCATATAGATCAATGTTTACTAATTAAACAACTCATGGAAAGAGTTGTTTCAGGGGTAAACAATGGCTTTTCCACCCACAAAACATATCATAACTAGTCATTACACATATGCATACTAATATGTGCACAAGAACCTTACCACCTATCCATTAGACAAATCTAGATGCAAGATACCCAAAAACCAACCAAAACACAACCAAATCAGCTCATTCTAATCCCTCTAAACTTTCAATGAGCTCTTCCAAGCCAGCCATTTCATTCTTATGGATAAGATAATCAATACTTTCCTCTATCAAACCATGATCCACCTCTAGATCAGTTGGAAGTTTCCAACTCTTAGTAATGCTTCCTTTCCCATGTGAGGTGTCTTGTAATTATTTGATCCCTTAAAAGTTAGAATTTCCCTTAAACAACTTTGTAGACTTAGGATAACTGCATTGAGCTTGGTGTGACTCAAATCTTCATATGATTTGTTCACTGCCTCTAACAAATCATCCACTGTTTCTTTTGCAGTCTGCACTTGTAATGACTACAAAGCCCTAAACCAACCCAAATCCAAAACATTAGTGTCTGGACTTTGAAGGGGTTGAAAGACTAGATGAAATTTGAATCCATATGAGCTAGCAACCTCTCTCTATTCTGGATCAGTGTCCTTTATATAAAGCCTTGCATTATCTTGTTGAATAAATATTTCCTTACTACCTCCAACTAGCCATTTTGATTTAATAGCTGGTAATACCTGAAATCAATGTTACCAATAAGGATTTTTATAATAATTCTTATTCAAGAGACTGATTTGTTGTTTAACAACTTAATAATGAACACAATCTGAGAGTTACACACACTTAAATAAATATATGTAGCTTTAAACGAAATTACATGATTGATCAATACATTTTTTGTCACAGTCCTTGTGACAGACAACATTGCCTTTATTTCAATTGTACATGTCTCTCTATTTTTTGAATTACTTTGTGCTGGAACTTTTTCAATGAATGAAAAAATACCTATTTTCCCATCAAATATGCACTCACCATTAGGATCATAAGCAGGTCTGGCCAATGCACATAGAAACATAACCTTTATAATGAAATTTTTACTTTGACATGCGCTATATGGTTATGTTTCCTCTGTAGTTAAGTTGTATCTCTCTGATGTTCTTGTGAGAAAGAATCACTTCTCATCTATGTGTACAGTCTGTGTCATGCTCTTAAATTTGATAATTTTGTCCTCTCTAATTACCTCTAATGCATCTAGACAGAATTTCATCCTACTTATCTTGTTCTTCTTGGACACAGCTGGCTTGATTGCATTAGTATGTGCTCTCATCAGCCCTTTTTAACCAAATCACCAACTAGACTCTTAGAGACCTTCATTTCTTTTGCTATGCTTCTATAGGTTCCTCTTTTCTTCAACTCAATGCTTTCCAACTTCTTCTTATCATACTTCTTGCTTATTGGATGCTCTCTTTGTGTTTTTTATTCACTACATGAATAGCCATACCTGCAGCCATTTGTTGCTTTGCTCTTGTCCATATGCTTCTAATAATTTTTCTTGATACACCTGAGTGTGCCGTCTAGTCACAATATTGTGTACGTGAACTCTCTTGATTCATAATAACGTTAATGAAAAGTGATAACAATTTTAATAAAAAGTGATAATTAATTAATCAAACGTAAAATAATCTCACCATTAGATTGTTTCACGCAAGTGTTGCTTTATTTTTTTTTATTGTTGCTTTATTTTTTATTTTATTTTTAAAATTAAACTTTTAATAAAAAAATTGTTTTTGGTTAGTAAAAGTAAAACAAAAGATTATTTTATTTTTTAAAAATTATAGATAATTTTTCGATATTTTTGATATATTCTCGATATTGTATCGATTTTCCTCGATATATCTTGAAATTTGAAATATTTTGAACTGTGGCAATTCGATATCGATATTTTTTGATATTTCCCGATATATCCTCGATATCAGAAAAGAAATATCTTTTTCCCTCATATCGATATCGGTACTCTGAAAAAATGGATATATCGGGATATTTTCGTCTTATTCATACAAACATATAAATCTCGGACTACTGATATCGTAGACTCAGCAGAATCTTTGCTGCCTCCACCGAGACTGCCGGGCCTCTCCCTCACCCTCTTTTGGCCTCCCTCGGCCACCCCTTTAACTGCAAGGCATTCGCATCCCTTAGCCATGCAGCGGTGTGGTCTAGGGAAACTATTCCCCACCAATCTCTCTCCTCGTAGCTCTTCATGTGGCCGCATAGAGCCGTAAAGACTTGAAAGTCCTCCGGCAAACCCTACAGGCGAAGGAAGCTGAGCTCGGCTCCATGAAACCCACCTGATCAAGACAATCAATATCAATAAAATGATTTTAACTCAGAAATAAATAACCCACAGATTTTTCTGCCTCCACAAGCGGAGGAAACAACTGGGGGAAACAATAAAATAGCGAAAGCAAAGGAAACAGATGAGGAAAACAATAAAATATCGAAAGCGAAGAAAACAACTGAAGGAAATGATGAAATAATGGAAACGGAGGAAAGAGATGAGGGAGGTGATAAAATGTCAGAGTAGTTTATGCCTCGTATGTCCTTTGAATTTGTAGGAGAAAGACCATTTTTGAAGGGTAAAGTTTGTAAAAACAAATGAGAATAGGCTAATAGATGGCGTTTTATTAAAAGAAAAAAGAAAAAATGAGTACAATAAGTAAAGAGTTGACAACCGTCAAATAAATAAATAAGCTAAAACAGGTGGCTTTTTTAAAAAGACCAAACAGGTGGCCTCATGAAAGAAATTAGCCCAAATCATCTAATGATCCCCTTAACAAACCAAGACTAGGCTAAGTTGACCTACAAGAGTAGGCCATTAGAAAATACAAGCAGTGCTAGTAATTACACTGAATTTAACAACACAAACCAATACCAGCCACTGCAGAAAAAAACCATGAAAAGATGAAAACACTAATCAAAATATACGAATCCACTGGTAGCATCTTCAAAAAGAATCAAGCTGTAACCACAGGTATAGCATGAGTCAAGTATAGAGGTTCTTTCAAGAACATACTCCAACCAATATCCAAAGAAACCCTTGTATAATTGAGGTCTGCCATTTCACGAAAACAGCCTCAACAATAAAATCTGCATATTCTTTTGATAGAAGTAATCTGCAAAGAGTCCTTCACAAAGAGCAAAAGAATTGCAAACACAAAGTCACAAGTTAGCCGCAACCAGGATATGCAATCAGCTTCAACCGTACACATTGAGGCAACAGACAGAGAGCTCTCCAACTCCTTCAATCTGAAATTAAGCAATTAAATCAATAAGGAGTCTGAGAAAGTGAGAATACTTCACTAAAAGTGAAGATAATGCAGTCCAAGTATTCGCCAGATAGGCAGGCACATCGAATGGTCAGAGTGACGTAATGTTGGCCGCCAAAAGAAACAAGCCATAGGCACTAGGACTGTCGTGTGCAGGAGCAAGGGGCGCGAGGCGATATCAGATAAATTGTCATGGATAGAGAATGCAATCGGCGGCAGTGATAAGTTGTGACAACGAGTACAGAGGGCTCGTGTCAACCAGGGAATGATGGCTGAGGAGAGCATCGAAAAGCTACCGGTGTGTGTTGACCCTGCCGGAGTCCCAGAGGAGAAAAACAGAGTCGAACGTGGACTCCAAGAGAAGAAAACGGTCTTGTCAAAAGAGGGCAGTCGAAGACCGCCAGATATAAAGGAGCAGGGACGATAACATAGACTGGGAGAACCCCAATAAAATCACGCACAAGGCGAAGAAGACGATACCGAGCAGTCCTGGAAAAGGAACTTGTATCAAGCAAGCCGTGCCGGTGGAATCAGCGAGAGACACGAAGGAAATCCCTGAATTAAGAAACCCCTAAATCAACCAGAGAACAGTGGCCAAAAACACCAAACCCATGCCCGGTAAATCGCACAAAGCGATTCAAGCATCGGGCAGCAGCGGCCACAAAGCTGAGAGAGACCAAAGAAGAGTCTCGGGCGGCAGATTCGCAAGAGTAGCCGCCAAATAAGAATGAAAACCTACACAGCGGTAAAGCGATCTTGGCCAGTGGTCATCGATTGGAGGAAGGCCTTTGAGGGCAATGAATCCCAATGAGATTTATCGCTGATATCCTGCGTTAGAAAACCGCAGTTTGCTTCTGCCTTGGAAGATAAGAATGGCGGCTAGGGAACTAGGGATGGGGAGAAAAAAATTAGAGAGAAAACCCGCTCCCACTCCCCCAGAAAAAAAATGAGAATAGGTGATGTGAGAAAAGTCGAAGTTGCTAGATTTTACAACTTTAAAAGTTGTTCTTACAATATTCTTTCAGCAGAGGATGTTCTTTTGCATTCTCACAGTGAAGGGGAAAAATTGCATGAAATGTATAGAAAGCCATGAAGTAGAAGTAAGGATGAATATATGAAATATTGATTAAAATATCGATACCTCAAATTTACGGATATAACGATGGATATATCAAATATCGATATCGATATCGGTAAATAGCTTGAGTGATTCGACCATGTGAAGCTTTGCCATTTGATGAGCCTACCAACATGAATTGAGCAATATCATTAAGATCATTGGTACTTAGATTTTTTTTTCTCATTTGGTTGGTTGGAAGAAACATAATTTTATTTTGCAAGTGTTAATGTATTTATTTATGATGTAATTAGGAGGGAATTAGAACATGTGTTGGAGGGAATTAGAAATTGATGTGGAAGAAAATTTTGATTAACATGTTGGAGGGAATTGAAAATGTAATCTAAACCTAACATATGTACTTTTAATTTTTATTTTTGGACATGTAATGTTTTTTAACATGTGTACATGTTTTTTTTAATTATTGTAGTGTATCCCACAAAATTTCCATCAACTGTACGATTTTTGTGGCCCCTCCAGTAACGTGTAATGTGGGATTTGAGGTTTGTACTGATTATGGTTAATCAATTTTTGGAATGATTAATCAATTTAGAAACAGATTTTAAAGTAAGTGTATTTAAGTAAAAGTAAAATTTCAACTACCCACTACACATTTTTAATAATAATAATACTCCTTAATTTACGCGTAAAAAGCAAACAGTTACTTTTGCTCTGGCCGGAGAGAGTATTATAAATACTACTCCTATATTTTAATAATAGATCGATTCATTTCACAAATCGTTTCACATCCTACAATAAAGTTAACTCTTATAATAAAGTTAACTCTCATCGTAAATAAACATGGAGGATATAGTATCAATAATGATAAATTTTTTAAGTTTTTTTTAAATTGATCAATTTTTTTTTGTGGGATCTATAAATTAAGAGTTATCTTTTGTAAATCGATTTACATTATAAACCCTTGTAAATCATGTATTCTCCCTTAATTTAAAACATTCTAGCAATATATATACTTCCTCCGTCTCAACTTAAGAGTCTCATTTGCTTTTGGGCACGTGGATTAATGAGTATTATTATTTAATTTGTAGTGGGTAGTTGTATTAGTGGGTGTGGGGGCCCATGTTTTAATTGTATTATTGTGGGTAGGTGGGTCCCATGTGTCAAAAAATGAGATGAGACTCTTTGGGTGGGACGACCAAAATGGTAAATGACTCTCCTAGACTGAGGGAGTAAGATATATGAGATTGGATAGGGAAACATCAGTTCACAAAAGTGTTTGTGATAAATTAAATGTTAATTAACATCTTACTGGCCGGTATTAATGGAACAGTTGGAGAGTGGTAGTGTTCAATTAATCTTGCATGTGATGGCGCTACATTTAATCACGTACTCTACTACAAGAAATTATTAATTTATGAAGGGGTGGTACGAAGGGTGGGAGGGGAGTTGGGTGGGGTCACTGCGGCCTTAACTGTAGAGAAGGGATTAAGAAGTTCAGTCCCTGTAAACCCAATTCCATGTACTCCCTTCACCATTTTAAGCTGTCATTTTTTTTCATTTTGGGCATCCATTTTTAATGGGCTAATCATTTTCTTGTTTATATATATAGGACTCACATATATTAACTAATACAACTAAAATATGAATCAGCAAATGACACCCTTAAAGACTGACAGAGGGAGTGCATCTTAATTTCGATGTGAAATAATTATTAGTGAGGCTTGCGTACGCTCGGGTGCACAACATGCGTCTTTAGAATTTAGTATTATGGGTAAGGGTACATTATTTTGTTCTAAAGGGTATAAACTTTAATTAATAAAGGTACATCATTTTGTTCTAAAAGGTACACACTTTTCATTTATTTTTTTTTATTTTTTTTCAGAAAATGAAAGGTACATATCTATATACTAAAGAGTATACAATTTAATACAAAATTCTAAAGGCATACGGAGTGTGCTCCGTGCGCCCAGATGCACACAAGTTTTTACCAATAATTATTACTATTTTAAATAAAAAAATATTATTTAATCTCAACAAAAATATAAATGAGAGTTAGATATTGAGTTGATATTACTATTCTTTATTAAATTTAATCTATTCAGTAATTTATGCGTAATTTTTTATAAATGTAATATCTTTTTTTGTATTTACACGTTACTTAAAAAAAAAAAAGGAACAGTAAGATATTCGCCAATATTTATCAGATTATATGATTTTTTTGATAAATATATATTTCAAATGTAGATGCACAAATTAATGGTCGTACACGATATACTCGAGTGCATAAAATTTAAATAGAAATAATATTACAAATTAACTACTCTCTCCGTCCTGGAGAAGTTAGAACATTTTTTTGGGCACGGAGATTAAGGAGTATAATAATTTAATGTAAAGTGAGGTGAGAAAAATAATATTTAATATGTAGTGGGTAATTGTATTAGAGGTGGTATGTGTGTTCCATGAGAATAAATTAATTGTTTTGGTGTGAGTTTCATATATTAAAAGGGAAATGTGTCAACTTTAGTAGGACAAATCAAAAAGAAAAGTATGACGGAGGGAGTAATTTTTAATGCAGAAAGTGTGATCCAAGTAATAAACAGTAATTTTTGAATGTAAGAATGTTACCCATATATATATATATATATATATATATATATATATATATATATATATATATATATATATATATATATATATATATATATATATATATTCACTCCGTCCCTTTGGTAAGAGTTCCATTTGCTTTTGGACACGTGGATTAAGGAGTATTATTTTTTAATGTGTAGTGGGTAGTTGTATTAGTGGATATGTGGGCCCCATGTTTTAATTATATTAGTGGGTGTAGGTGGGTCTTATATGTCCAAAAAAGGAAATAGGATCATTTGAGTGGGACAACCAAAATGGTAAAATGTGACTCTTAACTAGGGACGAAGGGAGTATATATTTAAAAAAATCTAACCTACCAATATTTAATCTATAGACAGACTAATTCAAAATGGCAAAAACTTGTGTGCTCGTAGGGACACATGGTGCTCCCATGGAAATACAATTCTTCCCCTCCGGTATATTTAATTTTATGTATTATTAGGAATTTAAATTGCAAAGGACAATGTCCCAGAAGAACAAAAGCGTCACTCATTCAGAATACGTTGTCGAAACTGGAGAAGATTTCTATTTTATCTCAAAACTTCGCATTATATATGAACTAACCTCATAATTAATTAATTTTTTGAATTTAAAACTTTATCATGTTTCACCCAAACATCCGAGTTGGGCAAGGGTTATTAACAAAAATTATTAATGATTAATTTTGTGTCACAAGGGTTGTTTATGCTCAAAAATATAATTGTCTTTTGCATTTAAAAAGAATGCGTATGTATAGTTAAATATTCACATTATACTAGTTTATAGTTACTCTTTCTAAACTGAGTATATTTCATAAATTCTTGTAAATTGAATTTACACCCTTTTAAACAATGTGTTCTCCTTTAACACCAAAATAATATATAACGTATATATAGAATTAGAGGGAGAATTATAAGATGTATATGGTGAACTCCGTTTAAACATTTGTTTGTGTTTGTATGACTATACATTCACTCTGTCATACAGAAACATATTGCGGGTCCCACAGATAGTGCCATGGGCGGTCTCTCCTTGGACAGCGCTCACAACCAGCTTGGGTGGGGTGGGACCGTGGGGTGAGTTGGGGTGGTGATGTCGAAATGTTGAACTTTGGGTGTCTTAATTCATATTGAATTCAACCATGCAAACAAAGCTTAAGACTAGATTTTTTTTTTTTTAATAACTTTTCATTTTGTGTTGGAATATTCTCCGAAGGCTTTATCAACCATGATACTCAAATTGTTGGGTTTCACCCATGTCGTAAGACATAATACCTACCCATGTCGTAAGACATAATACCTATAAAATTTAATTTTCTATTTCCAAAACTCAATAAAATTAGTAAAAAAAAAATCTGAAATTTAGTATATACAGTATTAATACAATTCATTTAAAAAAGAATGGAGTATTATTAATTGTGGGGTCCCAAAAGTAATGTGAAAATTTATTAGTGGGAGGAGTTAAAGAAGGGAATTGGAAATTGGGAATAATAAAAGAGGGGCGAAGGGTTAGCATGGGAGTGTGGGGAACAAGAGCTGACATACTAAATGTGGAAAAGTTACTCTTAATTTCCATTTTATACTTTATTTTCTTTCTTAAAGGGAACATCTTCACCTTTCTACGCTCCTCTAACCTATCAAACTTTACTCATCATGTGCTCTCAACCATTACTCACTATTTAAGAGTTAATACCAATGACATTACTATTCTGCATTCTCTAATTTCATATTCATTAATTATTTTTATGTTTATCCCTTTGTTGCTCTTATAATATATTCTTTGTATGTTTATCCCTTTGTTGCTATTATAATATTCTGTACTAGGGGTGTCATTATTGGCCTCAATGTAATTAAAATCGGATTGGATCGACTAGTTTAATGGGTTAAATTGGGAACCAAAGCCAGTTTTGATTCAAAACACTTATAAAAACCGGATTAAGGTGAATTGGGTAGAATCGAACTGGACCTATCAAAACAGGAAAAAACGATTGAACCGTTCCAACCGATTTCTGTATTTATTTATTTTTTATTTTTTTAACGTTAAAAAAAGAGCGAAATTTTACATAGATTGAGTAATCGTCCCCAAACTCAATTGTGCAATGAATTAAACTTTTTAATGACAAGAGGAACTATGATTTCCACTCAACTTTTGAGTACTTAATTTTATTATATATATATATATATATATATAGAGAAGTAGATTTAGGGTTATTTGTATAAGGAATGAAGTTTGCAAGCAATTATGTTGAATGATAAAGCTTCTCATAAACTAAGTAATTCTTCTAATTTTTTCCAAAATTTTTCTTCTCTTACTCCATCAAATTTTCAAATTTCAAACCTGAGTTCTATATTATTTAAGTTTTTGTTGGCTAAAAAATATACAAATTTCATAAGCACGTAATTTGAAAGATAAAAAATTGTATGAGGGCGCCTTATTAAACTAGCATGCAGTATGAATAAAAGGTGAAATATTCTAATATTAAACTAGCATGTAGTATGAATAAAAGGTGAAATATTTTAATAAAATGTGATATGTGAGGTTAATATAGAACAATAAAAATTCATAGCTTTGGTAAATATATGTGTGTTTTCAATATCAAAATGTTAGGGCTATATATGGATCAGGAAAACATGAATATATATGTTTTAAAACCAAACGCTTACTTCATAAATTATATTTGTAATACAAACTTCAATTAAAATTATGATTAAATTTATTAATTACATGCATGCAAGTATAGATTATACCCCCTCTGTAATATAATTGTTGTTACCGTTACGGCAGACGCGGAGTTTAAAAAAAGTTACTTTTTGATCAACTTTATTGACTTTTTAAGGGTATTGCGGTACTTTTAAGTAATAAATAAATTAGTATAAAATATGTTATATGGTTAGGTAGGGGTGGTATTTTGAAAATTAAGATAACTTTTGATGTTGTTACTTGTTAGGTTGATGTGAAGTTTACTTTTTTAGGTGGTGACACTTATTGTGGAACGAACGAAAACGAAAAATGTGATACTTACTCTGGGACGAATGGAGTATATATTTATGTTTTTTATTTCCAGCATCGGAAATGAAGTGAGAACTTTGTTTTTCCAACGAAAACGAATATGATCGAGCTAGCAGGGGATGAAAGGTAAAAGTGTAAACATTTTGTGTTATTTGAGAGTTGCAGGAGGATGGGAATATTTTGAAAAAAAAATTCATATATATCTACTAAACTGAGAAAAAGTGATTAGTACAAATTTACTAATTGATAAAAACTTTAAAATGATACCTTAATTATATATTTCAAACATATATTGATAAATGTACGTATTAAAATAGGGATGTTACGTAAGCCTTTCATTAAATTTGTTGTGGATGCACATGTATTGACCATTTTATAAATTTTCCTCAACATTTATCAAACATTGAAATAACAATCATCCAACATTTTAAAAGAAAATAATAACCATTGAAATTCTACACCACAAAAAGTTCTCAGAAAACCAATAAATTCTCAACCTCTATCAATCCCTCATTTGACGCTGCTCTCCGATTTTGGAAGTGGCATCCCGCCATTAGAGAAAGACCGCCAAAGAGAGAAAAAACCGATGCCGAAGCTTACGAATTTCAATTTCTTGATCATTGCTGCCACGGCCGCCGCACTGATCGCCTCAGCGGCGGCTTTAATAGACCATCCAATTCCCAAACATCGTCTAAGGAAGCGCAATCCAATTGTTCTGGTCAAACCGATTCCGCCACCGCCGTCTTTCGGCCCCACCTTTGATTGGGAACAAGAGGAATACCTCCAAGCCCACAACGAGATCCGAATGAAGGTGGGTGTTCCGCCACTGACATGGAGCGCCAATCTGAGTGCTGCCGCGTACTCGTGGGCAATACGACGAAACGGTGACTGCAACTACCGACGGCACTCACAGAACCCATATGGAGAGAGCATCTTCTTCATGAACTACAAAGAGTTCACGCCAAGGGAGGTTGTTCAATGGTGGTACAACGAGCACAAGTTGTATGATCATTTGCACCACAGGTGTATGTGCAGGCCGGAGAGAGCCGGTTGTGAGTGCGGCCATTACCTAAATATCGTGTGGGCCACCACCCGTCGTGTTGGCTGCAGCGGCTCCACTTATTGCCACAACCAAAAGGGTGTTTACGTTGTTTGCAATTACGATCCACCTGGCTTAATTCCCTGGATTAATCCCTTCACTGGTACCAGGTTATAAGAACAATTCACTCTCATTTTTATTTTTCATCATAGTTTTTTTTTATATTAAACAAGAAAAATTTTATATTTTTATGTTTTTAAGTACCATTCTTAAATCAGTATTTGTATTATGAGTTATAAATAATATGATGTTGTATTTTATTTGTATTTCTATACATTTGGCTGGAAAAGTTTTGGCTAAAAAAGCATTTTAATCTGTACATACACTCTCGGCATGATGTGATGCTAAATGTTAAATTACAAATTTTTTAAGAAAAATATTAATATTAATTTCATTCCACTAAAAATTTCACATTTATATCGTGTTATTTAAGAAAAAGGCAAAAACTTGAATTCTTTCACGTAATCAATAAAAAGTAATAATATTAATATTAATTTTGCTATAAAATACTATTATTTTCGTTATAAAAAGTTTTCACTTTTTATTTATACTATAAATGATTCATGAAATAGTTCAATACTATACTATTACTACTTTTTCATCGATAGAGTATTATTTTTTATTAAGGATGTTATCACATTTATCTGTCTCATGTAAGAGTTTAATTGAAACGAACTCACACAATGTGTGAGCCCAAACAAAAAAAATTATTAAATATTTTATTAATTAATTTTATTAACTTTTTTAAAAGTTGTTTTAGTTTATTATTAATGAATAAAATTTAAAAAATGGTGTATGTGTTAAGTGTTGCAGATGAGAATATCGTGACTTATAAGTATTATTGGTAAAGTATACTTATTATATAAATAACATTATTATTTCTAAAGTATACTTATTATATATATAATATATAATATATATTTATTGATAATTAAAATATTTTAATAATAAATTATATTATAATATTATTATAAAAGATTAATTTTTTAAAAAAATGTTTTTAACCATTAGCATATTTTACATGTAAAACAATCGTACATGTCTCACCGTAGTCACATAACTATAAGCACTTCCTCACAATAGTTATAGGCAAAAACTCCCGTAACTTTAGAATTTTGTGTTAAATTGTATACCCTTTAGTAGTATGCAGATTTGTACTCTTTATTATACTCTTTAGATCAAAGCAATGTACATAAAAAATTCAGTATGTATTCTTAATTTATTTATTTTTTCTAACTCATGATTATTTTTTTACTTTTCCTTGTGCATGTATTAAGATTTTCTTTTAGAAAATTATATCAATAAATATTTTGATATCCTAACACTAAATATATATCGAATTTATTTCTAATTAATTAATATATATATATATATATATATATATATTGCATTTTAGTATAGATTTAAAATATTTTATTAATGAAATAATATTTTTTTATTATTTATCAACAAATACCAGCAAAACTATAGCAAATTATCAACAAATTAAACTATTAACAATAACTTACTCAAAAAAGTAATAACCAAAAGTAGGCCGTTAAGTTTAATTTTTGGGTTTAAATAATTTTTTTTATAAAATTATGTGAATTGTGAAGAGATTAAAATTTTGATAATTGAGAGGTTATAATATTGATTTTTTTTATGAGCATACCTATAGTAATGACAAAAAAAAAGTTTAATGAAGTATTATTATGGATGTATTACAAAAGAAAAAATAGGTAGTTGATGAACTTCTAAATTTTGCCTCATAAATTATTAATTAATTAATATTTTGATTGATAAAGTTCATAAACATAGCATAAATTATTAATTAATTAACATTGATAAATTTCATAAACATAATAGATACTATTCATTGAGATGAATATTGAATTTTTTTTATGGATGTATAATCAAGTATAACTGTGATGTATTACAAAAGCAAAAAAATTGAATAGGAAGTTGATGAACTTCTAAATTCATCAGCATAAATTATTAATTAATTAATATTATGATTGATAAATTTCATAATTAAACATAGCATAAATTATTAATTAACATTGATAAATTTCATAAACACTAAATATTACTCATCGTGCGTTGCACGGAAAGAATTAAAATTTATTACAATTATATACTTTTAAGTTAGGTCATTTTAAATCTAATTGATTTGAGTGGATTTTAAATTCTTTGAAAGGATTTTAAATTCATATTTCAAAAATTATTTTTAAAATAGAATTCAAATCAAAATAAAATATAAAAGATAAAACAAATTAAAGTAGATTAGAAATAGTATGAAAGTGAAATAGAAAAAAAATAAGAAGAAAAAAAAGAGTAAGAATTTGATTAGATAATGAAAATGTTTATATAGAATTATTTGAAAGAATAAACGATCGTGATTGAAAACAATCAACGATGTAGGAAAAATAGTGAAAATTTACCAAAGATAGCGTTGAAAGATTTGATATTAAGAAAATTAGTATATTGATTGACAATTAATAGAATATATGCCAATGATATTTTTTATATTTATCAAATTTATATTATTGATTAAAAAATAAATAAATAATTTATTATTAGCATAAATAAAATCTATGATTGAGATTAAAAGTAATAGACGGTCAAGATTAAAATTGAAGATAAAAATAGAAATTAAGGTTATATATATATATATATATATATATATATATATATATATATATATATATATATATATATATATATATATATATATATATATATATATATATATATATATATATATATAGCTTATTTAAAATTAGTCAAATAAGCCAAAAATAAATCTCATATTTACCAAATTTATATTGTAAAATAAAATAGTAAAATTTAAATAATAAAATCCATTATTAGTATAATTAAATTTTATGATTGAAATCAAAGCCTTTTGGACGGTCAATATTAAAATTAAATTATTTCTAAATAGAGTAAAATTAAAAAAAATAAAAACAAAAGTAGAAGTTTAGGTTTACTTTAATATATGAAAAAAATAGATGATTGGACCTTTAAATTTAAAGAGAATGAGTGAACCTAATTTATAAATAATATGAAAGTAGAATGTGTAAAAGAAAAAAAAAGAAAAAGCATTAGAGGAAAAAACAAAAAGAAGATTATAAGAAGAACAAAAGATAGAATATTAAAATATAAAAATATGGTTCGTATAATTATTATAAAACAAACACAAAATTTGAAGAGAAAAAAGATAGACAAAAAAAATGATACCTGATTGAACTTACCAATAAGATCAAATATGAGAATGATTGAACCTAAAAATAATATCAAATAAAAGTATAAAAGATTATAAAATAAATTAAAATATAAAAATAAAGTTTATAAAATTATTAAAAAAACAAAAAAATCGAAGAAAAAAAATAAGATAACAAAAAATTAAAAAGTATAATGATACATTTAAGGTGAATGATTGAACCCGCATATAAGATCATATAAAAGTATAAAAGACAAAACAAATTAGAATAGATTATAAATAATATGAATGTTTGTAAAAGAGAAGAAAAAGAAGAAACATTATTAAATTATAAAATATATGGTTTATAGAATTATTAAAAAGATACAAAAATCGATGAGAATAAGGTAACAAAAAAATTAAAAAATGATACATTTAGGAGAATGATTGAACCTGCAAATAAGATCAAATAAAAATATAAAAGACAAAACAAATTAGAGTTGATTATAAATAATTTGAAAGTAGAATCTGTAAAAGAGAATAAAAATAAAAATCATGAGAGAGAGAGAAAAAAAATAGGGAGAAAGTAAGAATTTGATTAGGATGAAAAAATTTATATATATAATATTTTAATAAATAAACGATCGTGATTGAAACAAATATTTAACAAAAATAAAATTGATACTATATTAATTGAAATTAAGCATATATTGATAAAAAAATTAATCAAATTTATATTGTTAAATTAAATCAATAAAAAAGTAAAATTTAAATAATAAAAAAATTCATTATTAGTATAATTAAATTTTATGATTAATTGAAATCATAGGTCCTATGTTTAATAAATTAAATTATAATATATGAATATTGATTGATATATTAATTTAAATTAAGTATATATTGATTAAAAATTAGTTAAGTATGCAAAAATATCTCTTATATTTATCAAATTTATATTGTTAAATAAAAAAGTAAAATTTAAATAACAAAATTCATTATATTAATATAATTAGATTAGATTTTATCATTGAAATCAAAAACATTAATTAGACGGTCAAGATTAGATTTTATTATTGAAATCAAAAATATTAATTAGACAGTTAAGATTAAAATTGAATTATTTCTAAATAGAGTAAAATTGAAAAAAAAAATTGAAAACAAAAGTGAAGTTTAGATTTACTTTTATATATATAGATAATAGACTGACTATTCTAATTGAATGAGATAAATAAGTCAAGCAACAATTCTAATTGGATTAGCCTATTTCTAATTGAATCAGTCTATTTATATGATTGACGAACTAAAGAGATATATCTTATATAAATAAATAATAAACTATGCGAGAACTAAAGAGATTTTTAATTGAATCAGTCTATTTATATGCCTGACGAAATAAAAGAGATATATCTTATATAAATAAACAAATATTAAAATAAACTATACAAGAACTAAAAGATATACTATCTTATATAAATAAATATTAGGGAAAATAGATTTTTTTTTCTTTAACTTTGCCCAATTTTGAATTTAGTCCATAAGTTTTTCACTTTTTGAAAATCGTCCATTATATTTGTAGAATTTTGAAAATCGTTCATTATATTTGAAAATTTTGAAAATCGTCCATCATGTTTACCAAGTTCAATAAAATCGTCTGTTTGAATAGGTCATTAGCAGGTTATTATAAAATATAAAAATAAAAAAATATGTAATATATATATATATGCACGTTGATTAAGAAGTATTGTTATTTAATGTGTAGTGGGTAGTTGTATTTGTGGGAGTGTGGATCTCATATTTTAATTGTATTAGTGGGTATGTGTGAATCTCATATGTGTAAAAAAGGAAGTGACCCTCTTTGGAACGAACGACCAAAATGGAAAAAGACATTCTTTCGAACGGACGGAGGAAGTATCAATATTTAGTCAAATTTACTCCACTTTAGTAATGAGATTAATATTGTTTGTTTGGTATATGTAAGTGAAAAATAAAACGTAAGATAAAATTGGTTAAATAAAAATATGATATAAATTAATTGGGGTGAAAATATTCAAATGACTTGACATAGCAGGTCAAAGGACCAAAATGTTGAATTTTATGAAGTTAATGGATTAATTTCAAAATTGTTATAAAATTAACGGACTAATTTCAAAATTAAAAAAGTTAATTGACTAATTTCAAAATGAATGAAAGTTAGCGTACGAAATTTTCCCTAAATATTAAAATAAATTACGCGATCTTTTATAAGCACATATTAGAGCGAATGGTTTGGTTATTAAAATATTATTATTTAGAGTGAATGGTTATTAAAATATTATTATTTTTACATTGCCAATAGCATCGGCATTAGATCTTCAAGCGATGATCTTGCGTACACTCGCAAAAATAATAACCATTGACTCTATTATGGGTTCATAAAATATTGTATATTCCATTTTAGGGTACTAGTATTTCCACCCGTGGTTGCATATAAATATGTCTCTTAAGTTCGTCAAGCATATAAATAGGCTGCTTATTCAATTAGAATATGGTTGCTTGTCAATCAATTATGTTTATGAAATTTATCAATCAAATTTTTAATTCATTAATAATTTATGCTGCAAAATTTTAAAGTTCATCAACTACATATTAAATTTGATTTTTTTTTCTTTGTAATACATCCATATTAATACTTGATTATACTTTCATTTTTCGCCATTACTATAAGTATGCTTATAAGAAAATAATTCAATTATAACCACTCAATATTTATTTTTTAATATCAAAATTTTAAGGAAAAGACTTGTGTGAGACTATCTCACGTAAGTGCTTATGTGAGACGGTTAGAGAGTGATAACTTTTATACTGAAAAGTGATACTACTAAGTTAATTAAAAGTGATAATGTTATTTCATTAACAATTTATGAACAAATGAAAAGTGATAACATTTTATAACGAAAGTGATAACTATTTTAAAAGGTGTAAAATGATCTCACGTGAGACGGTCTCACGCAAGAATAACCCTAATTTTAATCTCTTTACCATTCACATAATTTTATAAGAAATTATTTAAACCCAAAAGTAAAACTTAGTTTTTATTTTTTAAAAAAAATCTTAATACCAATGGGAAAAAAAATCTTACTATAATTTTATAAAAAATTATTTAAACCCAAAAATACAACTTAATTTTTATTTTTTTAAAAAAATCTTAATACCAATGAAAAACAAGTGTCAGATCAAATTTAATGTTTAATACTTTTTGAATATTCAAGTAGGAAAAAAAAAAGAGAGAGGACGTCTAGTTGTAGCAAATCGTGATATAATTAAATTCGGAATTTTTTTTTGTTAGAAAGAACAAATTGATATAGTTCAATCCAAAGTGATCAAATATTGCATTTAACTTGATAATCCATATATGCACAATGATAGTTAAATCATTAACATATTTTCATAACAACAAAAATACTAAAATGGAGAGACAACAAGAAATAAATACACCTTCCCTTTCATATTTAAGTTCAAAGTTACTTTACATATTCAATAAAGAAAAAAAAAATACTTTACTTTTAAAGTTGGTTTGATATTTTTAGATAATAAATAAATTATAAAGTAAGTTGTGTAAATTAAAAAAGAGGTGAAATTAAAATGTATTGTATGGTTATTTGATCTAGTGTAATTTTTTTTATTTGGAATGCGAACTTATTAATGGAACGGACAAAAATAATAAACCTAAATTCATTTATCCGAAGGAGAGTGATCATAATTGAAGCAATCGTTTGTAGAAGTGGGTTGAAGAATCAATTTGGCAACATGAACATACTAACGCTCTCCCTCTCTCTCATGTGAATGAACTGAACATTAAGACGAGCAAACAAAGCTGGAAATCTCATCACAAATACCAACTAAAAGAGAGAGAGATTGGCTAGTGACCAAAGATTGTTTCATAAAACGTCATCGTTTCCTCCCAGTTATCCCAGCTGCTGCTATACTCAAAATCATCCAAATCATAAGCCATACTTCCACCTCCAAAATCCAAAGCACCACCGCATCGTGATCCTTCTGCTCCACTCCCTTCATCCTCAAAACTGCTTCTATACGCTTCTTCGAAGTAGCAATCGAATAAGCAAGTATAGTCTCCAAGGCAAGTTATGGATAGATCAAATGGTGTGTCATTTTGTCTGTAACCTCTCCTCTTGTACCAAGACCGGGTTGGATCATCAACTTGTTCATATGTCAAGTAGTAGGAATCGTCATAGGGTTCAGGTTGAGTTGAAGAAGAGAGGGGGTCGATGTCGTAGCAAGTCAGGTGATAGGGTTGGCAGAAGGAGAAAATACTTGAGTCCATCACAATGACGGTGTTGGGAGTTCATCAGCTAGGACAAGGCTGTTGTATATAAACCCTGTTGGCTCAAACACCAAGTGGAAACATCTAGATCGAATCCAACTTCATAAAAAGTAGGCATAAAGCAACTTTACTGATTAGTCCATAAAAAGGACTTCACTAGTGAAGGAATCTAATGCCAAAGAAACAAATATAAACCACACCATAGGATGACAACTTGTGTAACAATCTTGATTTAACCAAGACAGAGATTCGATTTCATGTAGTATTATATACCGTTTCCATCCAGCAATTACGAGCAAAAGATTAAGATGATTACTTCTACTAACAAAAGTTGTATACAAAGTGGTAACAGGATCATTGTCATGTCAGACAGAGCGATGAAAACCCCCAACTATAACCGACACCCTTCCTTCTTATATGATTACTTTGTTGTCAAGAGAAGACTAAATAGAAATGTACTTAGAAGCACAATAAACGTACCCAGAGAGTATCAAGGAAAAAAAAAAATTGCGAAACATGTCCAAATGTCATCATATATTTTTGCAAACTAATGACACAAATTGTATATAAATTCGTACAGAACAGATAAAGCAAGACTTAAAAAGTGAGGACAACTAGAGCAAAGAAACACATTCCCAACAACCAACATTCTAGTCCAGACATAAAGATGTACTTATTTGACAGAGCTCAAGGGGACTCGCTGCCTCGTGGAGAGCGAGCTGCATCCTCATCTTCGACAGGGCTTCTGTCCTCCCTTGGGGTAGCACTACGGTTACGGCCATTTGCAGCATAAGGGCTCTCATCATACCTTCTATCCGGACTTCTGCTAGTCTCCTTCGGGCTGTCGCTATTATACCCTTCTTGTTCGGTATCCATTCTGCCTCGACCAGGAGAAGGGCTTCTCTCCCTTACCCCATCCCTGTCGGGAGATGGACTCAACTTCCGAGACTTAGTGGGAGATTCCACCCTCTTCGTCTCGGGGCTTTCAGCTTGAGGACTCCTGGACCTCCTCTCTTTATGGTCAGCATCACGTCTCCTGACAGGGGACCTTGATCGGCTGCATACACGAAACAATTGCAAGTACAGGATTAAATTTTTGTTAAATTTTCAAATAAAATAACTTGCCAGAGATACACAGCTTGAAAGGCAGAAACACCTACCTGTAACTACGGCTTCTGCTGAAACTTCGGCTCCTACTGCGGCCACGGCGAGGAGAGCGCGACCTCACAGGTGACCGTGAATAACTCCTACCACGTCCACTAAAGAATCACAACAATAGAACTTAAAAATTAGAAACAAAACATGAACAAAAATTCAAGTGAACATTGGATTAAACAACCTCAAAAGGCAAAGGCAACAATAATTTGTCTTGAACCACAACATACCTCCCCTGTTTCTTAGGACTGTTTTGGCAGTTCCTCTCAATGTGTCCTCTTTCTCCACAGCGATAACATTTATTTTTCCAGTCTCCAGCCTTACAATCACGAGCCCAATGACCATCAATGCCACAATTGAAGCAGCGTCCAGACCCCGGTGCAGGACCTCTACCCACATACTCACGAACCCCTCCAGGACCACGAGGCACCTGTATTAATGCAAGGAACTGTCACTAAAATAACTAGAACATGAACTTCCTTAAAAAAGGCAGAACTACACTACCCATTTACCACAGCCTTATCAAAAGGCAACAAATATAAGCAAAGTAGAATCACCCTATAAGCATAAGAAACTCTTGTAAGCAAGAACATGACTAGAAAGAATAAAAAAAGGAACTTACACCCTTGGCAAACTCTACAATAATACGACGTCCATCGACGTCTCTTCCATCCAAGTTATACCGTGCATCATCAGCATCCCGTGGATCACTAAACTCCTGTGCATGTCAAGGAAAAAGAGAAAAGCAAACACAAAAAACCAGTTGTTTGCACAATAAATATCAAAAAAGTTTCAATCTTGAAAAGGACAGATACGACAAAAGAAAGTGGATGATACATACAACAAAGGCGTAGTCTCGCTTCATATCCACATCGCGTACTCTGCGGAAATGGTTTCCAGAAACAGTAAGGCCATCATAACTACTTAGGTACTGCAGTTCATGAAACTGGTCCTCAAGACGAACTAAACACCAGTTTGATTGTTGCAAATTCCATAAAAACATGCAAAGACAACACAGAAAATCGCCAAAGGCTTCTAACATTCGGCAAGAAATTCCATCAACTCCACCCTCTCACCATTGACCACCAGGTCAGGAATAGTCCACCCTCCCACCATTGACCACCAGGTCAGGCAAAGGCTCAGAAACCTTCAATAGAATCATTAAAGTCAAACTCAAAGTAACCTAGGGCACGTTTTTCCTTCACAAAAAAAGATCAGAATGATACCCAAGCAAGAACCATGCCTGGAAAACAACTAGCTCTTACTAAGTGGTGGGAAAGCGAATCTATACCCTACATTAGACGCCAAAATAAACATTATCATCAGAACACTCATCCAAGAAATTGAGAGTCCAGTCTTATCAACATCAATTCCATCAAGTGCAAAATCATGTTTGGCAGCACCACCATCATAAAGAAAATAAAAATATACGAAAATGCCACCACTCTCCTCCTGAGAGCATCGTTTCGATGAAAGAGAACAAAAGGAATCCAACCACAGCCATAATAAGAATTTGGCATACAAAGAGAAACAATCCATTATAGTTAACATCAAGAATAGGGAGTGGATAGCAGCCCACAGCAGCCACAAGAAACATGCATCAAGATTAGAATTCAAATATTAAAGCGACAAAATGTGGCAGCATAACTTAATTACCTCCCGTATCTACTGAAAACGTGCTCCAGGTCACGAGAGCGGGTCCTTGAAGACAAGTGGCCCACATAGAGCCGAGTAGTGGTCCCATACCTATCCTCGTATCGAGGCATCAGAGCTGCGAGATCAAATTAAGATATACAAAATGAAATGAGAGATGAGTGAAAAATGAAGATAAAATACTCCAACAGAAAAAATTATCATAAAGAACGACAGAAAGGGCTTCCCGTGATAAATTTTATGTGAAAATTTAAACAGCCATGAAAATCAGTTAGACCCATCATACTCTAAAAAAAGAAAGGGGTATAGAGGCAGAAGCTCAACGATTTTAGCAACCCCACCACAATAATAAAAATCTTCTATTTTTCATTCTATTATAGAGGTAAGTGGAAGGAATGAAAGGACAAATATGAAATTATTCAGTAATTCAGCAATCTTATGCCACACAAATACACATATTTTGGCAATTAAATCTAACGGATACGGATAATAGGGCAATTCGGTGCCATAAATCTGAAACAAAACAATATTGATACCGCTAATAATTCTTGAATAATAAGACAAATTGAACGTCTGAATTCAGCTAAAACCACACAACATAGTGGAGCAAACAGTAAATACTATGAAAAATCAAATCTTTACCAGATAGATCGTGAAAAACAAGGTAAGAAAGCAGGATGACACATACAAAACATACCTATACACGTGCACACATACTAATTAACACGAACCAAGAAAGAAGAGAAATCCAACCTCGATGATGAGTGATGACAATCCCCAATTTCAAACTGCAACCCTAGATTTTAAGGACAGCGTGAAAAAGAAAAGGAATGAGATCTCGAAGGCATTTTATAGTCTCTAACCGACATACTGAATGGCTACGATTCGTTGGTTAAATCCAAGGGTATGAAATCAACGTTCAGTGGGCCCTTGGTGGATCAAAGGACCAGTAGGCCCAAGGCCCAAATTATAAAAAATCCATCTGGCCCTAACCAACAAGGCAATTTAATTTTCAACTTAAATGTACTCATTTCTTTCTAATTATGATGGAAATAGGTCCAGCAATTATGATAGTCCTAAAAATTTTGGTTGGGCTTAATTAACTAGTTTGATTTTGGGTTTTTTTTTCAAATTCTTTGAATTTTAATAGGTGTGTCAGTTTTTAAATGAAATAATAGAATAATTTATAATAATATTTAAACATAACATGAACTAAATGCACACCTTTTTTATTATTGAATATACATCCTATTATTATATTATTATTATTAATATATTTTGTATATTTAAAAAATCTATATTAGCCTTAAGATCATTAAATACACATCCTATATATTTTAAATTAAATTATATTTTATAGATATCTTATCTTATAAAATCTTTAATATCCCCGTTTATTCGATTCTGTTCCTTTTTTGCGGTTGAGTTCTTCTTCTTCACGTCTTTTCCAGCCTGTGTTCTCACATGATGTTTTCTTTTCTGATCCCAATCTTATTTTTTTAGTGTGAAATCATAAATTGAATAGATAGATTTTGAATAGGGATTTGCACATACAAGGTTTAATTAGACATCCAGCATTGAGAATTTTAAGAGCAGTTGCGTTTTTTTTTTATTATATTCTAGGATTCCAGAATCTATGTTTTGGCAGATTAAAGAAACTTAATTATTTATTTAAATTCTCTATTTGATTTTGGACTCAATGAACACAATGACAATCAGCTCTACCATTTTATAAACACACAACCATTGTTTCTATCTCCATTTTATAAGCACACAGCCATTGTTTCTATCTCTTTCATATTTTGTTTCCTCGCACATAATTCTTCTCCACTACGACAAACCACAAACAAAAAATCTATAGTTTTAGAGGGAGAAAGTTGATAATTAATGATGTAAAAAGTTAATATTGAATCGAGTAATTAATACATGAACATCTACCATATTTGAGTTATGAAAGAAATTATTATCTATTAAATAATTAAATTCAGCCATGAAAAACTAATTGAATTTGTGAATTAGGGTCGATTGCAGATTATATGAAGGAACTTATCTCCCTCTTCAAGTACGATATGTTAAACTTAAAGTTTTGAAAGTGTAAGAGAAGTTTTTATTTTAATAAGAATAAATAAATTTGGGTTTGTTATTGGGTGTGTATAATTTTAATATTAAAAAGGGTAATTTTGAATTTTTAGAGGGTGTGCATACAATAAAATTAAAAAATAAAAAATTAAAAGAGGATGTGTATTCAATAGAAGGTGTGTATTTAATAAAAATGGGTGTGTATTAACAGTAATCTTTAAATATTTATAGTATTATGTAAAATATAAGTATTATACATTATACATTAAAATTAAAACACAATTGAGTTTTTAGAAATACCTCATATTTGAGTTTGATTGATTGAATTTTGTTTGCATCGATACCTCAACTCAATTCGTCGGTTTCTCCCAAATTGAACCGTCACGTGTGTTGCACATGATAGCTTTCGGCGAACATTGGAAAAATTGAACATAAACTCATAATTATTATACTAAAATAATACAAAAAAAAATTCTGACAATTTTAAAATTTCAAATAGTGAGAGACGGATAAAAGTTTTAACTCCTATTTAGAGAGGCATCAAGAAGACGTGATTTTGAATTCTTTAATATCCCAAAATTAAATGTACTAAATTTAATACTTTACAACTTCTTGCTTTGGTTGTTGAACCATTCAACCAGTAAACTATTTTTATCTTTTGAAAATTTTGATACACCAAGCGCTGAAGTTTGAATATCAACTTAATTATTCCTAACTAAATAATCTACCAATTGCAGCTCCCATAGGGTCAGACTAAAGAAGTTACTCAAAATGCATGTGATACATGATATATTGTATAGGGTTAATTTAAAAAAACCACAAACTTTACTCATATTGCAAATTAATTCACACTTTTGAGAAATTAAAAAAAAAAACCACCACCTTTAACTATTGTTGAAAAAACCCAAAAAACTCTACTTTAGTAAAAAAATGGGTTTTTTTTGCAACAATATTTAAAGATTGTTTTTTTTTTGTTGCAATTTCTCAAGAGTGAGAATTAATTTGCAATAGGAGTAAAATTCGTGATTTTTTTTGTAATTAACCCTATTGTATATAATTTATCTCCTACGCCACTCATAAAACAATTACTATCATCTAAACCCCTCCTAGTAATTTTAGTTGTTTATGATAAGCTACTTATAGTAAGGGTTACTAGGGGTGTTTGGTATTTTTAGTTGAAAAGGGAATGAGTATGGAATGAAATGTGTATGGAATGAAAGTGATTCCTCGGGTAGAATGGTTAATTCCAACTTTTGTGGGAATGATTCCATTTCCACATCATAACCTATCATCCTAAATCATTCTCATTCCATATTCTCCAAACTCCTCTACCAAACACCCCCCTAAAACAATTGTCATATAAACCCTTCGCCGTAATTAGTTGTTTATGCTTTTTATAAGGGGGTGTTTGGTTTCAGTTAAGCTAATAATATTCTATAAGTTTTTTATAATTAACTAAAAATAAAAAAATTTACACACTAATTACACTTAAACATACTCAGATTTTCTTATTTGTTTTTTTACATTTTCAAGTTTTATTAACATAATAATTTTAATCCGGTCCCTCAAATGTGCAATAGAATATGTGGAATGCTCAAAATATGACAAGTATGAATACACATCCCAAATTTCTCTCAATGATGAGGTAACCTTAACTGGTAAATTAATACGAACACATGAAATCACAATTCAAATTAATTTAGCACTCCACGCGAAAGCTATGCTTTCATAACCCATGTCGATTATTCTAAAAATAATACTGTAAAAAAAAAAGTTGATACACATATATCTTTCATCACCTTCTCTTGTTCTTGCTCCCAATCAACAGAGCAAAGTAAAACAACACTCTGAAGAAGAACCCCAAAGCAATGGTGATCCACAAGCAGCTCCACTTGTCAATATCAGTAACCCCAGCTTGTTTCAGTATATCCTCACCATTACTCAAGCATGTCGATCTTGTAATGTTCATCCCCAGCGTCTTGCTCATGGTTTTCAGCAGATTCATCTTCACAGAATCAGGCACAGCTCTCAGAGGCGAACTGTCGAACACCTGGAGCCCCCTCACGAAGCACTTCGATGGATCGTCAAACTCGTTCTGCATCACTCCTTGGTAAGGGTACTTCACCAGAGATAAGTAATGGAACCAGATCCAGTACGATGGGATCCGATCTCTGGTGATGAATAGTCCACTGAACAGCACGAAGTATGCTAAAATGGCGACAACCACAGTGTAAGCCATCATTAGGTTGAAGATGATGCCGGATAGAAATGTCACGAAGGAGCTGCCTGCCCAGAATGATGCGAAGATGAAGGTGAAATAGAAGAGGAACCCAGATGCACCGCCGGCTAACCCGACGGCCCAGTAGGTGGTGGCGGCGAAGGCGAGTGAGAGAATTAGGAGAGAGGGGATGGAGATTATGGCGTGTGAGAGAACGTAGGATGAACGCCTATAGGCGTTGTAAGCTGTCTCTCTCATGAAGATGTATCTCTGAAGGAGAAATACTGGTATGGCTTCTGCACACGTGTAGAATGTGGTGGACATGGCGAACATGAAGAATCCTAATCTTTCTTGGATTCCTTTTGGTGAATTGTCCAGTCGCCAGAACATGGTTGCTAGGATGATTCCGGTTATGAGAACCGCCCCGAATCTTGCCCCGAATAGCTCCGGGGCCCGTCTGGAGTTCCTGATGGATCGGTTTGCTATTACCAGTATTTCTTTCCAGACTGGATTAGCGTACGTTGGAACGTCGGAAGAAGACAGGTTTGAATCAGACCCGGATACGAGCTTGCCCATTGAAATGCTGGCGCTGATGGCGTCTTTTAGAGATAGATTCGGACCGGTTTGGGTAGCGGGTCGGGTCGCTCTCTTTTGCCAAGTCTTGTTGAAATCTACTAACTCCTTTGTTCCGGATGGAGTGGTTTCCAGCTCCCGGATATGATCCAGAGCGAATTCGGTTTTATCCTCGTTGACGGGAATCGGGTGCCCGAATTCGGCGAAGAATTGGGGAATAATCCCCGGTGAACCGCTGAAAACGGTCTGACCGCTGGAGAGGATGATCAGACGGTCCAAAAGGCTGAGGATTCTGTAACTGGGTTGATGGACGGACATGATCACGATGCTTCCACTGAGCGCGATTCTCTGGAGCACTTTCACCACCATGAAAGCGCTGGTGGAGTCGAGCCCGGAGGTGGGCTCGTCGAGGAAAAGCACGATCGGGTCGTGGATGATGTCGGTGCCGATCGAGACGCGCCGCCTCTCCCCCTCGGAGACGCCGCGGTGGCCCTCGTCTCCGATCACCGTATTGGCAGCGGTGCGGAGCCCGAGTTGGTCTATCAGGGCCTGAACTCGGGCTTTCTTTCTAGATTTGGACATGTTTCTCGGCAACCGGAACTCGGCGGAGAACATCAGCGTCTCCTCCACGGTGAGCATCGGAAATAGGAGATCGTCTTGCATTACGTATGCTGATATCACTTTCAGAAGCTTCGATCCAATTTCTTCTCCGTTGAGTGTGATGCTTCCCTTCAGGCTTTCTCTGGAAATTCGATCGGCTAAGGCGTCGATCAGGGTTGATTTTCCGGAGCCACTGGCGCCGAGAACAGCCATGATTTCGCCCTCCCTGGCCTCGCCGGAGATGCCGTTCAGCAGAACCTTCTCCGGCGAGGTGGAGCTTCCACGGCTGGCGAAACATGCAGGGAGAATTCTCCGGCGGATCTTGACGCTGTAAGTGAGGTTGCGGAAGGAAAGATGGAAGGGGACGGAAGCGGGGAGGAGGGGGTCGTGGATTTGAAGAACACGGTGAGAGGAGGAATCTCCGGTGGAGTCTCCGACGTGCTGCAGAAGCTCTCCCAGGGTGTAGGAGGCGGTGCGTTTGGGCTTTCGGGTCAGTTGTTGGAGCTCCATGGGTTGTCGGGGCCCCAGAAACGGGAGGTCACTGGCCATGGACGAGTGATCGGATTCGGAACTGCTGAAGTACATCAAGATTGATGGAATTGTGAATGTTAAATTAATCTCAATTATTATGGAATAATAGTAGTAGAGAATATTTTGTATGGAGAATTAAAAAGAGAAAATTAAGATATGGTAATTGTGACATAATAGTAGGACGAGAAGACGGGTCTATGTATTGGATTGGAGAAATCTTCGTTGGTGGTTTGTTTCGTGTAGAAATGATTGATGTTTTATGGGAAAGATTAGGTGAGAAGTTGTACTGCCTTTTAGCAGTTCTTATACCTATCTATGCATATATAATGTGACGCTTTTCATTTACCCTCCATTTTACATTTAAATTCTCTTTTTCTTTAAAAAAAAATACTCCCTCACGGAATGTTATTGTGGTATTTTTAAGTAATAAATAAATTATAAAGTATGTTATGTGTATTAGGTGAGTATGATAAAATTGTAATTAAGATAAATTTTTAGGGGTGGTGATTGATGTAATATTTCCTTTCTTGGAATAAGACAATTCGTTTGAGAATGATAAAAACTGGAAGTAAGACAACGAGTTTCGGAGGAAGGAGGGAGTATTATTTAATTTTTTATGCGTTATACTTCCTAAAGTAGTCATATATGTTGGAATGAAATAAAATTTGTGTTGCACGGATTGGATTTAGCGGTTCTAATTATTAACCCAGTAATCCGTTTGATTTACTTTAAATTAATAATACTCATTGGCCTTGAAATTTTCTAAAAATTAGAGAATTTATATGCTAATTGAACTTATGCGGATTTAATTTTTATCTAAGCCCATTGATAAAAAGCAAGGGGCCCGGTAAAATACAACATTGATGGGAGGTGTGTTACAATATCCCATGAAATTAATATGGAATTAAAAAAATTCTAATGTTTATCCATTGCTTATCATATTTACAAACTTTATTAACTCACTTAATAACCTTAAGTAAATCAAACACATTAATACATAAATTTAAGATATCAGTTGGGTAGAATCTCATAATACATGTGCACACACATTTTTACAACAAAATTTTAACCCAAAATAACATTAAAATTTTAAGGATATAATTAAAAAGAATAACATAATAGTCCTTCAAAATTATCAATTTTCTTAATATCCAGTACCAAAGGGATGGTGCAAATATTTTTGTAACGGTCAAAATTAAATAAAAAATTCCAAAGTAATTAATACTCAACTTTTTCATTTTTATATATGTATATACTTTTTTGGTCTTATCTTATTTATATTCACACCTAAAAAATAATGTAACTCAACATTAAAATCTCTCTCACTTAATTTTAAATTAATTTGTCATCCATTTCCAACTAATTAAATCTGTTATTTTATAATTTATTATCGAAAATACTAAATTATTATAAAAAAATCAATAAAGTAAATAAAAAAACATTTTTTATTGTTATCAGTGAAAAAACAAATGTAGGAGTATGATAAGAATGGGACAGAATGAGTGAATAATGTTATTTATTTAAATTTAATTTTTAGCACAACTAAAAATGCTCAATAGTAAATATAACGATGAGGTTTCTTGCAGAGATTTCTTTGAATTAAACATTGCGTGAGAGGGTGTCCTTTTAACTGCTCCAAGATATTTTAAACTTATTCAGTTTATGCCTATGATTAAAACGACTGGTTGCGTAGTTCAATGACATAAACTTATTTGATAAATTACAGTGAGCAGAAGTATTTAGTTTTTTCATAGATATATTAATTATTTTATATTTTAATTGTTCTTATGGATTTTATAAAAATATATTAATCTGCTATCAGATTTTGTAACTTACTTTAAAAGAAAGAAAATGAAAATAATATATATATATATATATATATGGCTAAATATTTTTTTAATTAAATAAGGTCTTTAAAACATATTTAGTTGGGTCAATGAATAGTTGATCTCACACACTGTAAAGATTGTTTCACCCAAATGTTTGCTCCTATCTAAAATGTGAGTTAGAACTGCTTATCTCAAGCCCAAATAATAGTAGTTAAAGTGAAGCCCAAATAATAGTTTTACAAAGTGAAATGTGTGGTGACCATAATTTCCTAATAATCTCATTTGAACACGCCAACATTAATGGAATGTCATCAATTGCTTTTTAAAACAAACAACTAATTAAATATAAAAATGTTCTCTAGATTTAATTATATTAAGTAAAAGATTGTTTATCTAAACTAATTTGGCAATTGTGAGACGGTCACCTATATTTTTTTAGATAAGTAAAAATTTAGTAGAAAGACATGAGGATTGTCCAAGTTTACAAGTAACATATAAAGATAATAAAGATAGATGTTACAATTTCTTGAGCATTTATTACAAAAAGTTTTAATAAACATTTTATAATCACAAATCAATGCATAAATTTGGTTTAATCAACCAAGTCTTGAAATTTGTATCCTTTAACATACCTCATTTGGCGTGGAAGATGGTCACCTATATGAAACGGATATAAAAGATAATAACATCGTTAATGAAAAAGTGTACACAATTGATAAAGAGTGATAATAGTTCAATTAACTATTTCATAAATAATTTTATAATATAAAAATAAAAAGTGATAACATTTTTATTGTAAATATGATAATATTTTATAATGAAATTAATAACTAATTACGTTGGCGTAAATAATTGAAACACTCAAGACTTCCCCACTAATTACTTTTCGCTATTTTTATTATAAATAGCTATATGATATGTTTGATAAACATGAACTCATGATAAGTTAGACAAAAATGGAAATTTTTTTTTCTATAAGTTAATCACTAAAAAATTACTCACTCGGCAGCAGATCCAGAAAATTCTTAATAGGGATGCGATATGTAATTATAAAAATATTATTCCCTCTGTCCCGCTAAGTAATAAACATATTTTTTGTATGTGAAGGTTAAGAAAAATTAATTTTTATGTTTAAAAGTATGTAAAGTTGCTAGAATGTGTATAAAAAATAAATATTTTAGATAATTTAATAAAAATTATGTATAAAGTTGTTGAGATGTATAAAAAGTAGATATTATTGAAATGCATTTCTACCATTTTAAAAAACATACATAAGTGTTGAGATGTATAAAAAGAAAAATGTGAAATAATTAAAGGAACGGAGGAAATATTTGATATTCAAATTAAATCAATACTCTAAATTTATAATTATTGTTAAATCGTTGAATTTTTATTTGTAAAAAGCAATTTAACACATTATTATCATAAATTTATAGATAATTTTATAAAATTAATAATGAATTGAGTATAAATTTGTGTTAATTTAATAATATGGGGTATAATATATAAATATATATATATATATATATATAATTTTTTTAAAGAAAAATTATTGGGGGTGGTGGTGGTGGTTGGGGGATACAGTTATAAAAAAAATAACTTCACCCGAAACATTACTAAGGAACACCCAAAACTTAAAAAAAATAATAGTGATAATACTATAATAACCTTCACCCAAAATCAAAACCCAAACTCTTTACAACTTATGCTAAACCCACCCGTTTACAACAAAATTAATTAATCCTAACATTTACTAATCAAACACTGCGCAACATTCAAGCTATGTATATTAATCTCAAGTGGTTCCAACTTCCAATCCCTTAAGCAAATGGAAGGTTCCGTAACTTTGTTAATTAATTGCAATTGGTTTCTAATTCTCAGGTAAGGGATAAAGATTCAGAAACTCAAAATAGATTATTAATATTATGATTCGGCTTTGGTAATGAGTAATGAGTACTTTGTACTGGTGGGAATCGATGATGAGAGTGATGATTGCAGAAAGCATGACAACGAATCCAGTGAAGGGAAACTCTTGCCATGGATGCTGCTCGACATCATCATCTCATTTCTTGAAGGAATCCGGCGGAACGTGCACAAATCCAGTGCCGAGAATTATGCCGGAGGTGAACTCCTTCATGATGATGACGCCGATCAAGCTGGTCATCAAAATCGAAGCAACGCGATGATTTTTATGCTGGTTGAGAAAGATATTTGGGTGTACTTAATAATATTATCGGGTGTGCCGTGGGCTTAGCAAATGAATTGAGCGAAACTATTATGGGTGTAAGTTTAGGGGAGGGTATAATAGAAATTACACTATATATATATTTTTTTAAATTCGAGTGCCCACAGTAAAATTTTAGGTGGGAATAGGCCGCCTTTTTACAATTTAGTTACTCTACCAATCTTCACTGTATAGGCCATAACCATCATTGCATAGGGGTGTGAGCATAGAATTCTTGAGAGAACATAATTGCTCAAATTATGCTTATAATTACTTCCAACATTTCAAGGAAAAAAATTATATTAACTTAACATTCAAAAAAATAATATGTTATACTTTTAATTTAATATTCTGAAAATATCTTTTAATTTTTTAAAAAAATTACATTTTAAAAAAGTTAATAAGTAGATTATATTATCTTCAAAAATTAATAATATTTTATTTTTGCAATCCTAAATATAATAAATAAATAAAACAATTTAAAAAAATTGTATGTATGTATGGTCATGAATCATGATGCACATGTATTGTTCGAGCATGGAGAATTACAATTAATTAACAACATGAAATATAAATGAACTAAACACAATTATTAGTTATGCTTAATTAGTTGTTAATTGTCCATTAATACCTGCTCATGCTGTCTTGCATATGGAGTGTTTAATTAGCTAAGATATGTAATAAGGAGAAAAAAATGGTATCACTTTATAAGAAACCAAACTATAACTATTCATATTTGAAAGATAAATACATTCATTAAATTAAATACCCCAAAATCTTTACACTTCATTTTTGTATTCTAATACTCTTTCATAAATATATAAATTAATACTCTATCTCTCCCGATAATTTGCGCACGTATTTTAGTGCGCGGAGATTAAGAAAAATTATTTTTTTATGTATAAAGATGTGTAAAATTATTAGAGTGTGTGTAAAAAGTGATTATTTTAATTTAATGAAAAATATATGTAAAGTTATTGGGATGCGTGTAAAAAGTGAGTAGTATTATGGAGTAATGTATTTTATCCATTTTTAAAAAGTGCATAAGTGTTGAAACGAGTCAAAAAAGAAAATATGCAGTAATTACCGGGACGAAGGGAGTAATATATTTTTGTAATAATCCAAAAAATACTTTAATTTTAAAATTAATACTTATTAAACGTAACATTGTTTGTATAACATTACTTACTTTTACTTTTATTTATGTACGTAAAACTATAAAAATATCTGAAAAAATAATAAAATGGTTTTAAAAAAATACTCTCTCAATCTCAAAATTTTTTGCACATTTCCTTTGTAAATTACAAAGGAATTGTGCAAAAAATTTCAGGAATGGAGAAAGTATTAAATAACTTGAAATAGAAAATATGAAATGTATTTTAGGACTTGATTAAAGGATACTACAAAAGAATTAAATATTTATCTTTAATGGACACTTTTTTTTCTATTCCGCATTGAAAATTTTATCATCTTATAAGGGGAATGAAGTATTATATTAAGGAGACGGCTATTTGCATCCCTATCTTGCTAAATATATCCAAAGAAAAATTAAATTTCAAATACTCTTAAATGATATGACTTAAATACCCCTTTATATATTATTGAATGAATATACCCTAGAAAATAAATTCAATTGAGATATTCTTGTTCAACAACGGGAAATTGAACTTATGAGATTAAATTGATAATATTATTAAAGTTAACAAATATTATGTAAATTAATCCTAAACAAAGAGATTTTCATTCACGCTGCAAAGCAATAAATCATTGTTGAAGATTTTACTGCATGAAGGTCTGTTAATGTGAAATTGATAGCCTTGATTTTATATTTATTGATAAAAATAGGAAACGAGAATGAGGAGAACCGTGGATCCATAATTCCTTTAGTATGGTCCATCTTTAAAGATTGGAATTTCAAGATTCAGTAAAATTTGAAATAATATCGTTCTGGGGCAGTGTTTTTCCTTCCAGTAAAGTTACGCGCATACCCCATCGCGCAAATCCGCTTGGTTTTAGAGAAGACCGGAACCCTAATCTGAAAACAGTGCATCGAACTAAATTTGTGTATGGAGGCAGCGTGTTCTGGAGTGTGTATAGAATGGATGATTTATTCACCGGGAGATCCGTGTATGGAGGCAGCGTGTTCTGGAGTGTGGATAGAATGAATGATTTATTTACCATGAGATCAATAATAATTTTGGGTATGTTTAGTAATAAGGATATTATAGTCTTATTAATTTTAAAATATTAATTAAAAAATATTTTTGGGTATATTTAGCAATATCGAGAGTGCAAATAGCCGCTCTTTTATATTAATCCACAACTTAATATTACATCTTAATTTATCTCTCTCACTTAACATACACTATATTTTATAATATATTTATTTCTTAAATATATTATATTATTTTCAAAAACTCAATAAAATTAGATAAAAAATTAAACTCACTATTTGCTTACAGTGAGGATGTAACTTAATACGAGATTGAGAGAATATTTTATTATTACAAAGAATGAAAATAATAAAAATTAAAAATTAAAGTAATTGTATTCATTGACTATAAGATCAGTTATAAGATTTCATATTTGATTTTTAAATTTCATGAATGTTTTGACTGAAAATTTTTTTGAACTAAAAATTTTAATCGTTGTTTTTACCTTAATTAAGATCCGAAATCAACTCCATATCTATTACATATCTTTCCTATTATATATAATACCTAAAAAGATATGGACAACACTTGTTATATTAGGAGGGAGAAAGAGAGAGATTTGGTCATTAATTTTCAAGATAAAGAAATTGTGTTGTGCAATGAGCAAAATTTGCATATCAAACTGTGAAGATGATGCAAGAATCCCTGTGAGGGCCACGTACGTCAATCTCTACAAGTGGCCGGAATCCGACGCTGAGTTCGTTAGGTCCACCGCCATGCACGGCGGAGGGCGGCTGCATAGCAGGGTGGCGGATAGCATTTCATGCAGGCAGACGTACCTCAGAAGCTACAAGTTTACTAGAAAGGAGAGCATGCCTGAAAGAACCATCAAATGTTTTGAGATGGTTAGGGAGAGGATGGTGGCCGATCGGAAAGAGACGGAAGAAGTCCTGATACGGCGGAGGAACCGTCGGAGGCGGCGGTTTGTGGTGGTGAGGAGAGTGAAGGAGTTCTCACGCGCGGCGTTGCTTGCTTTTTTCCGGCGGTTGCTGTTTTGCACTACCAGTCAAAGTTGCTGATTGACCTGGTGGGGTTTAGCCTTTTTTTTTAAATAATGTTATAATTAAATTACCAGCTTTCTTTCTGGCTTTTGCTTTTCCTACCAAATTTTACTTTTCTTATTTATTTATTTATTTGATGGATTTTGGTGAATTTGTGTACTTGTCTATTGTCTATTGTGATACATGATTACGTGCAAAGATTTGGGAGATATATTAAAGTATAATCGTTATATTGATAAATAATATTTTATAATTGTTATATAGGTGGAGTAATATTTTTTTAAAATATAATGAATATGCATTAAAATATAAGTTTAGAATGTTATAATTCCATTTATTACGAATATTCTTTTTAAGTAAAAATAAGTATATTTTTTTTTTATCTAAATAGAGTAATATACATATTTTAATAATTTCTATCCTTTTTAAGTGTGAGTTTGCAAATATGAAAAAAAAATATCTTTTATTATTATTATTATTATTATTATTATTTTTGCAAGCAATTTTGAATTTCTAGTTTTGATTTGCAAGCAATCACTAAGCAATTAATTTGCTCAACATTAATAGTCATATGGGAGTGTGTGTGTGTGTGTTTTAAATAATAAAAATTTCCTTATTTATTTTTTCTTGGTCTATGCTAAATATGTTTTATTCATGCGCTTGTATACACGTGATATTATTTTCTTATAATAATATCTAGGTACAAATGTAAGGGTAGAATTAGAAGAGTTCCACGTAATGTTTAGTTTAAATTTGGAATCAGAATTCTAATGGTTATCGGGTTAATGTAAATAGAAGTGATTGTGATTGTAATGAAAGTTATTAATGGGTTTTTGATCCCTAATTCCCGTATCAAGCACATAGTATGGTAATCAAAATTTTCATTTCTATTAACCCCAATCAACTCCTAAATATACTGTTTAAAGGCTTTACAAAAAATTATACATTGTTTTTCCAGAATTATTCTTAATCCATCTCAAAAACAATTATTATGACAGTAATATACTCCTATAAGTTTGGCAAGAGATTGTTTTAAATGGAATCTTATATACGCTAAATCCTATAAAAAGGTAGTATTCATGGAAATAATTTCAAGGAAAACATTTGTGGTCTACATTCCATTTTAAGAGTTAATTATAATTACATCCTTAAAATTAATACTCAATTTCGTTTATTAATATTGACTATTTGTGAAACCATTCTACTAAAAAAGAGAAAATGAATAAAGTAAACAATTCAAATGACAAAATAAAAATCTTATGTCATTTCGGTAAAAAAAAAAAACCTTATGTTATTACGAATGGAGGAAATAATAAATCTTTTGCTATTTTTGTTTCGAGTGTGTAAGAATAAATTTTAACTTTATGTAATTGATGGTTGTGTGAAAAAAAAATGGCATAAATAAATTTTATGCAATTGATAGTTATGTATGAAAAAAAAAAGTTAAAAAAACTCTTACGTAAAATGGCTAGAAAGTGATAACTTTTATAATAAAAAGTTATACTAAATTAATGAAAAGTGATAGTGATATTTCATGAACAACTATAGTATTAATGAAAAATGATAATATTTTATAGCGAAAGTGATCATACTTTATAGCGAAAGTGATTACAATTTTAATAGGTGTAAACTGGCCTCACGTGAGACGGTCTACCAACAAAAAAAACTTCTAAGTGATATGAAAGAAAATATGAGAAGAAATAAAAAGATTACTAGTATTAATTAAAGAGACCCATAGGGTTGTAGGTGTATGTATATTATTAGTGATTTAAAAGAAAGACAAACAAACTTGGGAGTAAATTTTGAAAACTAAAATCCAATATTAAAAATCCAAAACACTATGTATTGTAAGTATTAAACATTAGGCAAAAATAGACCAGAAAAATAATAAATAAATAAATAAAAAGTTCCATAGAATATTTTGCCAAAATAGAGAGGGAATTGCATTAACCAACACTAGTGGAACCGTTCCACTTTTCACATTAAGGACATCTTATCACCCACACATGGGATATGTGTCAGCTATGTGTACAAAACTACAACACACAAATCCCATAGAGACGGTGGAAACTTGGACAAAATCAGCTACACAGAGAAATTTCAGATTCAAAAAACTGGAAGTACATACCAATGAAGCAGCAAATTCATTCTTGCTGCTGCAATTATAAGAATTATTAAGGGAAATTTTCCTCAATTAATTTTGATATCTCAACCAGGTCTAATTGGTTTGCTTATTTCATCAAGAACCCAGTATCAGCAATTAAGCTGAAAATTTTTTAACTGCCCAAAGCCTCAAGTGTGTCAGTTATAGTTACCTAATTGTTCATGAATAGTTATAGCTGTCACTAGTTTTCAGCACTAAAGGTTCACAAGAGTTCTTGCACACAAATCTTGGTATTTTGTAATTTACAAAGAAAGTGTCCAAGAAATTTTGGTCCCTGATTTACAAAGAAGCGTGTGGGAAGTAGTAGAATTGCATTTTTTTCGTGTTCATTTGACATAACAAACAGCAGAGATGTGCAGAGAGCACAATAGCATGCTAAATTGCACATGTACAAAGAAAAAAAATTAGGAATCAAATAAGCAAAAGTGAACAAAAGCATTTAAGAAGAAGGATGAAAAGTTCCAGATAACTCGAAACTAAAAAAAGCCCTAAAACAGACATAAGCAAAAACTGCTTCATGTTGATTAATGCAGATACTTCATTCGAACAAACTAGCATCTAAAATAAAACTGAACATGTAAAATCAACTCTAGAGAGAAGAACAAACCTGCCCAGTATAAGAATGTGTATAACTCAGATTAATAATGATCCATGAAGATGACTAGGCCCATCAGACAATAAAGACTACACTTAACAAAAAAGGAGAGAGACTAAAGTTTCACTTAACAATGATGCATTCAACGAAGATTTAAATAGAAAGTTAATGACATTTCAGAAATGACATAAGAAATACATTAAGCAAAAATCAAGGTCACTGACTGATAATTCTGTCTCTACGAAAATTCAAAAATAGAAACGAGTAAAACAGATACACAAATAAGAACTTTGCAGCATATCTATCCAGTATCCATATATATTGGCTAAATAACTCACAATTGGTAGTGTTTGAGAAAAAGAAGTAGCAATTGGACCTCCAACCTCAGAGCTCAAATTCTTCATCCTTTAGAGCTAACTCTGCAGCTTCTTCCTCCTCCTCATCAAGTACAAAGTACTCATTCTTCTCAACTGGCCTAAACATGTAAAAGATTATCGCATAAAAAGCAAGACTTGCAATCTCTTCAGCTGCATTAGCCACCCACTGGTACTTGTATGCAGCAATGGTCCTGAGAGCAAACACCACAATCCTGGTGAAGTACAAGTACCCAATTACAACAATGTAAAATTGCCTAAACAAAGAGAGCTTTGCAAGATTTCTTGCAGCCTTCCCATCAGTCTTTGATGTCTCCCTCAATGACCTAATAGACCACACAATTGGGAAGATAATGGTACAACAACAGATGATATCCACCAACAAGAACACCTGGTTCCAAGTTACCCAATCATTAATAAATGGACCTGTTTCACCAATTACAATGGACGCTACATTAGCCAAGACCTGCAATGGGATCACAATCATCAACACTTTCTTCTCCTTCTCCTGCAAAAATGGCTTCAGAAACGACCACCCAGTTCCGATCAAAACAATGACTGTAAACAACAATATAACCCTAATGAACTGGAAAATGTAAAACAACACATCCCATCCATGGGGCGTCCCAGTAACCTTCACATAATGTTTATCCTCCGCAGCACAAAGCAAATTCAATGCTTTCATAATAACCAGAAGCCCCATGAGTAGATGAATCCTATGCACAGACTTCTTGTTTTGCAAACAGATGTAGATCCAGTAGGCCAGAAAGGCAAAATAAAGAACAGAGAAACAAAAATACAACGACGGCAATTGAGTTAAGCCTGCGGACAGGAAATCCTTCACTCTTCCCCGGCCATCGAGATTGTAAAGCTCTGTTCTCACATGCATCGACACCGTAGTTTCAGGGGCACAATTTGCGAAAAACAGCGAATACTCGTTCGGTGAGGTGATCGGATACGAGTGGTTGAACGACGAATCCGGCGGTGGGGATAGATCACGAAAACTGAAGAGATGATTAATGTACTTGGAATCAAGGACGCAAAAGGAAGGATTCGATTGGAGTTCGAGAAGGACTTGAATTAGGGATTCTTCAGATAGGAGGAAGAAACCTAATCGGGAGGGGTCCGGAGAGCCGACGGTGGGTATTACGGATACGGCGGAGACGCTAATAGTGGCTTGGCCAGTGTGCGTGAATCCAAAGCGTTCAAACAGGATCATTGGCCGCTGATCGGAGGAGATTTTTAGGTTTTTGATCTCGGCGGAGGATCGGGAGACAAAGAGGAGGACGGCGAGGAGATACAGTAGCTTCCTCATCTCGATTAAGCGGCGCAGGAGCAGAGGGGCTTAAAAGTGGTGGTGGTGGTAATGGCGGCGGCGGCGATGGAGGTGGTGAAGAGGAGAATTGATGAGATTTGGGGAATCGGGAAGTAGAGAAAAAGGGAGTGCCGGTGAAGTGAATTTCACGACTACGAACCCCCTTTACTTAATTACCAAAATGCCCCTAGATCGGGTTAGAAGACTTCGATTGGATCGGGTTAGAAAATGTTCATTTGAAAATGTGACAGCTGACCAAAGAAAAACGATAAAGGGATTTTCTTTGAAATTGCGTTCACACCCTCATATTCATCACTTAATACCCGTTTGCCTGAAGAGTCCAGTCAAAATTCAAATGACCAAATTCTATACAGAAACTAAGTGATCATATTCTTGTAACTTGCATAGTCAAATTACACTTACCTTATTTTTGTGTAATTCTTCATTTTTTTCTTAAAAAGGAACAATTTCTCAATATAAAATTCTTAAAATTACATTGTAATTTAAAAAAAAAATTGTCATATGTTTTTAATACGCAAAACACTATCTTTAATTATTGAAATATCATAAAATAACAAATTAACTTGAAATAATAAAGTTTTTTTAAAAAAATTTACAAAACAATGTAGAATACTATTAAATGTGAATAATATTGTGAGATGGAAGTAGTGATTTTTAATGAGAATAGTTTTCCAATATTCTAGATATTCTCTCATTCTTACAAGTATTTTTACCCATTTTATTTTTTTCATCCTATAATACACTTTAATTAATAAAATATCAATGTACCCTCCACTAATTACTCATATAGTATGTATTATTAACTCTTAAATTATTGTAAATTCTTGTTCATTTATGTTAATATTTATTACTCTCTTGTTCCCTTTATATTTCACAATTTTCTTTTTAATACGTAACTCAAAATATTTTACATTTTACTTTCATTAAAAATAATAAAAAAATATTCTATATTACTCCCCCCGTCCCATAGTTAAGTTCACCGACAACGTAGATACGAAGTTTAAGAAAAATTGATTTTTGACCAACTTAATTGACTTTTTAGGGTATTGTGTTATTTTTAGGTAATAAATAAATTATAAAGTATGTTATGTGTGTTAGGTGGAAGTGATATTTTTGGATTAAGATAACTTTTGAGGTTGTTGGTTAATATGAAAATTTTTTTTTTGGGTGTTGTACATAAGTGTTAGACGGATGAAAATGAAAATTGTAAACATAAATATGGGCGAAAGGAGTATAATATATAGTTTTTACACATTTCCAAATATAATATTCATTTTTTCACAACAACTTTGCACACATAATTTACAACAACTTTACACAACTTTCCATGAACCATTGCAGAGTATAATTTTTTACATAATAGTAAATGTTAACATTTTGGGTGATTTTAAAATGTACTCGGTGCACTTATGAATCATAACACTTTAGGGATTATAAATATAATATAGGGTGTAGTATGTAGTTATTTTTTAAAAGTTTTTTATTATTGTATTTTATTTAATTACGAAGATTAAATTAAAATTTAATTTAACAGTGAACATTGTCGAGGCGTGTACTAATTGTACTCTTTTAAGTTTTAATCGTTTTTATTGTTAAATGAGTTTAATTATAATGATCAAATGTTAATTGTAATTTGTAGAGGGTATTTAAGGGAGAACACCCAAATGCAAGGCGCGAAACCAATGGCTCAAGACTCGAACTTTTCCATGACGCTCAACGCCTCTTCTTTCTTCTTCCCATCTCTCTCTCTTCAAATTTATTCATATTTTCCTCAATGTCTTCTCTCATCGAATTTACTCTCCCTCTCTCCTTTGTAAACAATTAACCCCCAATCAATTGAATCTTCATAAGATGGCATGGATTCGATTGGCGGTGAGCAAAGCGGTGGAAGTCGGCGGCAATAACAATCTCAGCCGCGCAGTACGTAGCTATGCTGACACCGTCGTCAGCCAAGCTGTTGTTGGCACTAAAATGATCCAAGATCGCAACGTATTATTCTCTACCCTTTTAATTCGTGCAATACGACAGTGTTCTTTGTTAATTGGAAGAATCATGCCTAGTATTTGGAAGATCGGTTTGCTTTGAGAAATTCTTTACACGTAAGGTTGATTTAATTCATAAGAGAACATCATTTGGGAGAACATCCTCAGTTTACTGAGAATTGAGAGGCGCATTTGATTTAGTTTGAATAATGCAGATCTTAGAATTGTTAAAAATGCATCCATAGATGAGCAGTAAAATATTGTAGTGTAAACTGTATATGAAAACGCTGGCATCTACGTTTTTTGTGTAGAAATTCGAGCATTTGAATTTATTCACATGGTATATCGGTATGTTTGGAGAAATTTGTGTTTAACTTTATCATGGATCTATATATGGTTTAACCTGAGTGAATTATTGTAACTAATAATTTCAATTATCATCAGATTTGATTTTAGCAAAAATAGTTCCATTCCTATTATTTGTTTGAACTGTGAAAATGTTAATGTGGTGCACATTTCCTGTAAACAGTTCTGCCTGCTGTGTGCGTTTTCTGAATTTTACATGTCTTCCTCTTTCAGTTTTTAAATCTGCAATGTCCTATGATATGCCCATGTATTCCTTTGCATGACACAGAATAATTCATTTTCACTTAGATTCTGATAAAATTACATGAACTTGATTTATATTATTCCCTTCAATATTTCTGGTACTGTAGGGAGCTCGGAATTTCCAAAATTTTAAGCTTGCAGCAAAACGATTAGAAGAAGTTTCTGTTTCCTGTAGGGGGGTAGAAAGAGTGCAGTTGCTAAGAACATGGTTAGTTGCCTTGAAACAGATAGAGAGACTTAATGAAGCTATCGACGCTGAAAATCTTGACAATACTCAGCCAACTGTGGTTTGTCTTTCTGCTAAACTGGTTTTCTCTGTTTTCCAGCTTTGAGAGTGTGCTTGAAGTTCACTTTAGCATCTCATGTACTCACACTACCTCATGTTAAGCTTAAAAATCATCTGCAAGAGTTTATGAAACTCAATTCTACCATCTCTTGGGCACATAAAAAAATATACTAGAAAATTAGAGATAAAATTTTCAATTAGATCGGTCCGGAGAATATAAATTATTCTTTGCTGCTTGCAGTTTTCACACTTCAAATATCTCTCTGCATAACATCTTTTCAATATTGAAAACTGTTGGAAAATAGATGTGTGATCTGACCCTTTAATATGCAATTTTGTTTGCTTTAGACATCTTACGTCTAGCCTCTAGGTGATGCATACTGGTGCACATATCATTTTGTCTTGATTTGTATTATGCTGCCAATTTCACATTATCTGCTTTGTGTACTGCATTGGTCACTTGTCTGTAGTTCTCTATCATGATTCACAGGCTTTGTATTATGATCCTGATCTTGGTGGAGAACCGATGAATTTCCGTGATGTATTCCTTCATAGTCAAGCTCTTGAGGGCATTACACTGTCTTTGGTAAGTGCAGAAATTTTAGTCCCTTCTGACTCTATCTTGTTTCTACAAAGTGAAACTGAATTAATCTTTCTTCTGTTCTCAAGATATCTATTTTTGTTATTTGTCTTTTTAAATTCTTATAACCAAGGACAAAATTCTTTGCTAATCTATTTTTTTCCACCATTTCTATTTCAAGTATTTGGTGCTTCTCATTTATTTTAATTAATTATTGATGTACATATTTGATATAAGATAAAATATGATATTCATTTATGTAATTTGTCTTTTTAAATTCTTATAACCATGGACATTATTCTTTTCTAGTCTAAAATTTTCCCCGTTTCTCCGTTGAATAACTCTATGATGAAGAAATTTAAGCATTTGGTGCTTCTCCTTTATTTTAATTAATTATTTATGTACATATTTGATATAAGATAAAATATGTTATATTATTCAACGTTACAGGATTCATGAATTCCTCTTAGCTGCGTGTTTCCATTTTGATAAATTAAGGCCAATCTAGTTCATTCATTTGTTTGTTTTGCCAGATTCTTGAAGAACCCAACGTAGAGGAACTTTCTTTGCTTCAGGGGATATTTCGGTGACTTTTTAAGTGCTTCATTTGGTTAATTATTTTATTGTGGTCATTGGTCCAGCCTAGTTATAGGAGGAATAATCATCAGTCACTTATAATATCGCTTAACTGCTTTTCATTTTTAATCTGGAGCCTTGAAGAAGATCAAAAACATGAAATTCTTCCCTTCCCACTCTTTCATCATTTTTTCAGGCTCTGTCTCATGGGTGGAAAAGAAGTTCTTGAAGTCACTGTGAGCAGTGTACAAGATTTGGCAAGAGCCTTTTCAGCTTACACTGAAGAAGTACTGGTATAATCCGCTTCAACATTGATAAGTCACTCATGTCATCAATGAGAAGATACTGATGGGGTTTAGGATTTATTTTTAAGAATATTTTTTGCACTTTTTATTATTTTTTTCAGGCAAAGAGGGAAGAGTTGCTACAATATGCACAAGATGCTATGGCTGGATTGAAAGTGAATGCTGAGATAGTAAGGTGGTTTGGGGTGTACCTCCCAAATTTTCATTTCTGCAGCTTCTCTCATAAAAATTAATAAATACTATATGGCGCCTTTGATGCATGTTAAGCATGAAGTTCCTTTCTGGCTTGATCTACCTATGACCTTTCCCTGAATAGGTACATGGGGATTTAAGATTGCAAGGAGTAGATTAACCTACGTGATATATATCATATATACTTAGTCTTTGAAGAAACCAATGCTGTGTTATGATTAATGCTCACATGCATCGTCAATGAGTTCTTGTCTGAAATATTTAACCAAATCTTGAAGATTCCTTCTTTCAGAACGTCTTAGATATTTGCTTGAAGGTATGTGTACGGAAAATTTAAGCTACTGCATCCATCTTAAGACTTTTTTTACTCAATCAACTTCTTCTCTTTTATCCAATTCTAGGGTTGTGTTTGTTTTGAGCTTAATAAAACGGATTTTACTTTATAAGCCGAATGCCTATTTGTTTTTATCAGAATATAAAGCCGACTTTCAAATCCACAGAAGCCTAACCTATAATACCTACTAATTTAAAATACTTTTAATATTCAAAACAAACATCATCTCTCCTTCTTTTATATCATTTAATCATAACCACACCATTTCTCATTATATAATATTCATAACATCATATATTTTCCAAAATGTACCCCACTATAACTCAACAAACCAAACATGCTTTATGATCCAAATCTTATTTCTATTATTCATGAATCACAAAGCCAACAGTAAAAATTTAAGCTAAGGTTAAACCTCCTAGAGGTCATCTTTTACCATTGAATAGGAGATGCTAGTGAAAGATGATAATAAACTACCATACATTAAAGTTAAAAGAATCATTTGTGAGATGATATTTTTATGTTTGTGACTTGACTTCATGTATATGGGTTGATCATTTGGATTATGGAAATTGATCGTATTCAGGACTAGTCATTGTATTTGAGCTGAATTCTTGAGGACCCATATGTCTTTATAAGATGTTTTTCTTTTATAACATTATCTCTTGATAATAACTATTTTAATTATTTATCTGTTCATGTATTCATTTGCTCTCAGAATAGATTCTGAAGTCTCAAATATACATAGACAATTAGATGACATGAAAGACCAGCTGCCCGTAAGTGGAGATGAGATGCCATCTGAAAAATCATATGGGATGTCAATGGAGGTGAGATTTTTTCATTTTCGGTTGTAAAATTATAGTGTGTTTATGTTAAAGAATCTTGATGTCATGTATTTTGTAGTGTGACTTTATTTAGAAATATGCTCTTCATGTCATTCCTAATGAAGCATAGCATCCAAATTCTGGCTATTAATACTATTGTAAACTAGGCATTTTGTTCCAAATTGTCATGGCATATAAAAACTTGGTAAATTTATCTTCATTGTTTCCAAGAACTTACAATCTTCAAATCATCAGATAATTTCTTCTGTGCATATAATTAGTATTTGAGGCATCTGATATGTAGAGATATATGCTTAATGTTGAAAGCTTGAACCACTGACTATGCCAAAATGATTTTCCATTATGGCCTTATTAATTCAATAATATTCAAGCTCATTAAGCAATTGGAGATGATCTACATGGATCTGCAAAAATTCTGAACACCCATGATTATCTTATTTTCTTGAAGATATATGATTGTAAAGAACAGGATCAGATTGAGTAATTTTTTGAAAAATTGAAGTAACTCGTTCTCTTCTTGTAGAATTTGAACGATGCACTTGAACATGTTAGGCTTTGTTCCCCACTGGCAGAGCTTCTATTGCGTAAAAGACTAAAGATAAAAAGTGGGCGTTCTCCTGCAGAGCATAGTCAAAAGGTATTTCTCAATATTTATTTCCCTGGAAGAAACTTTTCAGTAAAATCTAATGATTAATTGGAACTACGACTAGGATCTTCCCACATGATGTATATTAGATGTACTTAGCCTCAACTTTTATAGGATTGAATTGAATGTAAAATCTCATTTGATAACATCCAAATATTTGTATCATCTCTCATCTTGAGTTGGAGTTCTATAACTATGTTTAATTATTGAAATTATTCGTGCTGTGGCTGTTCATCTACATGAATTTAATCTCAATGCAGGTTGAGAAGTTAAAAGTACTATCAGAATCTCTAGCAAGCTCTGCATCAAAAGCTGAAAAACGCATTTCAGACAATAGGTGAGCAATTTTTTAATGGCCTCTATTGTGTTACCATCTCCTTCCCCACTAAAAATACAATGTGATGTCAAATCTTTTGGTTATGTGGATTTGAGTTGAGGTTGTACCGGAAAGAGTTCTTAACAAGTCATCATATTTTTGTTCTGCAACTATTATTTTGTATTTTAAGGATAATAATTCATCATATACTCATTGGAACATTGGTGTTCAATATACCACTCCTTTACACACAATGATGATTGACTCTTTATATGTTCATTCTACTAGCAGAATACAAAAAGAAGAAGCTCTGTCATTTCGAGTAGCTAAATCCAGTGAAGTATCCATTTATGAAAAGGTAAATTGTTTATCAACATCTAAGGCCACTAAAAGAAATAACAATATTATTAAATGTGATAAGTTGACTGACTTGCATATGTTGAAATGTTCAATCCCTTTTTTTCTTACTTATCACTGACCAAGAGCAGTCCTGTTGCCTGGCTTCCTGGACATAATTCTAGATAAAAACTAAGATCCACAAACTTAAGAAAAGAGAGCACTTCCTCTAAGTTGTGTCTAATCTAACACGATCTGCCATCGACAAAAACCACTTTAGTTTGGGATCTAATATAATATCCTCCAATCTTATTGCTCTTCTGATACAGACTTTCTAGTACTACTGTTACTTTTTTTTTTTTTTGTCTTTTTATGTTTTCTGAAGATGTCATATTTGCAGCTTGCATACTTGATACGACACTTCTGGGTGAAATGCCTTTTTCAGGAATTGACTGCTGAAATAAATCACTTGAACAGAGAAAAGATGAACTTGAAGAGGATCTAAAACAGGTACTATATATTTGATTTCCCTATTTCTTGTGACATCAATCTGAACATACAGAACCAAAGACAAGTTATCTGAAGCCAAATACATACTAACAACATTATCAGAAATGCATCTCATCATAGTTTAACATAAATGTAAAATAATTCCCAATACAATTTTGGAGTAAAAGAGATTCCTACTCAATTAGATCACAATTATCATCCCAGAATTTGTTATGATTATAATCTGGGGGGCAAGTGGAGGCTGTGCCCCTCAAAAATAATTTCAACTTTTTGTTAAAAGCATCGTTCATTGTAGAACCCCTCCCCTGATTTACAAAATTCTAGTTATTTGAAGATTCTGTGATGATAATGTTATTATGTTTGCTCCTAATGAGTTTATATGTAGGTTACTACTGCCTTGACTTCTGCTCATTTGCGCCTTCACAATGCCAGGGAAGAAAGAGATCACTTTGAAGAAGCTAGTAATCAGATCATTCAACATTTCAGCACGAGGGTAATTTATCTTTCTTTTCTTTTATTTTTTGGAAAAAATATATATGAAGATTTAAAACAATTGTTTCATGTTGAGAGCACTTGTGTTATCTCTTAAGTGGTGATAATTATTAGGATGCCGAGCTTTCGAGAGATATTGCTTCACACAGAGCAGAAGCCAAAGTTTGCAATACATTCATTAATTTTCTCCAGAGCACCTGGGCCTTCCAATCATCATGTGCCGAACTAAAGGAGAAGCTGGTCAAGTAGGTTATCATTTTCCATGATAATTAACATCCTTATCGAATATTGTTATCATGTCCTTAAATTGTAAACCTTTCTTACAACTATTTCAACTTCTACATGTAAGTGGTGAACTAGAAAGGCATGAGGAGTACTTTTTGAATTGGGCTATAAGCATTTTAGACGCAGTCAAGGTAGTTAACAACACTTTGAAAAATGTTATTTATATCCGGAGATCAGATGTCAGACGTAATTTTACGCATGTTATATGTCTCTATGATCATGGTCAACAGGAGGATTTGGTGCCTTCTATATCTTCATTCGGGGAGGTTGTGAAGAAACTGATAAGGTATTATTCTCTTAATTTGAAATGTGATCTCAAGCAAAGCACAGTTCTTATACCCAGTTCTGCCAGATTAGATGGGATAATTGGCTCAGAGGGAAATTATGATGCAGTTAGTTCAAAGAAAGTTCTATTAGAAGAGTACCAAACTACAGAAAACAAGGTACTTAATGACTCTGCACCACTAAAGCATGCAAACACCCGTGTGGGTTTGTACTATTGTGTGTGAATATCTGTTCTCATCAGTCTTTATATATGAATTCATTTACTCTTTATTCTTATTGATGGATAATAACCTCGTAGATAAAAACTGCATTTGTTTTAATGGAAAGCATCAAGAAGCAGTTCTCAGTTCAAGAAAACGAGGATTCAAGGTGAACTATATATCTCATTTGATGCATGCATGGCTTTAAACCATGTTGCTCTTAGCTCCTAAAATGAGACATGAATAATTCTTACCAGAAAGACTAATGAAAAGATGAAAGAACTGATAGATGCACTCGAGAAGATGAAGCATGAATTTGAGTCTATTGAGAGACCAAAATTGGAACCCGAGGCTCTGACCATGCCAGAAGAGGCACTATCAAAGCCAAGGACTCCAAGAGTGTCCTTTCTCTCTGCAAAGCAGCCTACGAGGAAGAAAGTTGAACGAAATGTTGAATCAACCTCTGAATTAGAGGCCCAAAGAGGGATGTCATTGTCTTTCCCTCCCATTATCAGTCTCCCTTTGGTTCGAAGCTCGTCCTCGAAAATAGGGATGCGAGATATGGATCATGTAGAGTCTTTTGGGATGATCCGAACAAAGCCGAAAGATGCAGAGGCTCAATTGTCAAAGTTGAAATTGGAGTTGGAGCTTGAGGATCATGGTTTATGCAGTTCCAATGTTATGGAGGGAGTTATTGATTGGGAGTTTGATGAAAAACCAAGAAAAAGTATTTGATCATAATCAAGCAATGCAATCATCTGATCACCACCTTCATGTTTTGGGTAAGAGTTATACTGCTGTATATTTTGACACTGATTTTTTTTTTTCAAAATCTTATTATAAAAAGGAGAAAAAAGAAGAAAGAATACACCCCCATACTGTATGAAACTCATATAGTGTCACATACTTTTATCTGAAATAGGATCATGAGGGGTCCTCTTGTGGTCCCAAAGAAATCTTATTATTTTAACTCTTAGGACCATTTTTGCCTAAAAGATAAAATACACATGTGAGGAGATATTTTATAGGATATTTTATTGCCTTATGAGATGGAATGTTCAATTTTATGTATCTTCCTTTTCCTTTTTAGTACATTACACAATTATAAAGCTAAAAAAATTTATACATAAATATTTATATTTATTATTTATTTATTTATAACAAGAGTGTAGTTGTAGACTTGTAGAGGAGTTTTAGTAAGTAGACGTGAAACCACTTGTCGATTATGTACCATCATGACGTTTCTTTTTTATAATATTATTATTGGATGTTATACTTGTGAAAGTAATATAATCTCGTCTTTGATAAAAACTTCATACTATATTTTAGTGAGTGTATTTTTCTTCAATTCCATGGAATATGTTTTCTTGTGTTGATTGTGAGGTTTATATCCAGTAGGAGAATGCTGTGTTGGCTTTTGAATTTTGGTTGTTTGGAAAGGAGATGATGGAGGTGCTAATTTGGTACCACAATAGCATATCCCACCTTTTGTTTTCGCTGCCAAGAGCTTTTCTGAGAATATGTAGAAAAAGAAATAATTACTCCTATTCTGCATAGTTAATCATGCATGTACTTGGAGATTAGAAAAATTATTTCTGTAAGTGTATCAAGTAAGATAAATAGTTTGAATGGGATGTTCTAGTATTTTGGTAGTATGTTGGTTAGATAACTAATATATAGGCGAGAGATAAAATCTATATCCAAACTAAGAAGGAAGATTGAGATTTTTTTATTTGTGCATATGTTACTCATCTAATATGTGTAATATTTCCTCGGTCTCGTTAAAACATTTACGTTTGTTTTTTTGTACGTGAATTAAAGAATATTTGTATTTTAACGTGTATTGAGGTGAGAAATTTAATATTTTAATGTATAGTGGGTAGTATTTGTATTAGTCTAGTGTTGTGGGTTTGATGGAGATATTTTTTAAATATTTTGTGTGGGTCTAATTAACTAATATAATTAATTGTAAACCTTTTTATGGGACTTCTAAAATGGGAATGCGTTATTGTGCGACGGAGGGGGAGGGAGTACGAGATATCACAAATACTCTTATAAACCCAATTTACATAACTTAGTATGTGAGTTCGGAGCCTTTTTTACTCTAAACCAAGTGGTTTCTCCTTTTCAATTTTATATACCTAATATATTGTTAGGGTTTAAATTAAAGGAAGACCACATAGTTTACACCTAAATTATAGGAGAGTAACTCACGAGATATAGCATAAAAATGTTGCACCTTTCGTCCTATAGAAGTTGACACACTTTAATTTTTGATTTATCCATAAAAGTTGACACATTTCCTTTTTAGTATATGAGACTCATTAATAAACAATTAATTTATACTCATTGGGCACACATACACCTCTAATATTACTACCTACTACACATTAAATATTATTTTTCTCACTCTACTATACATTAAATTATTATTATACTTCTTAATCCCTATACCAAAAAAAAAAAGTCTAGAACGGAGGGAGTATTTCGTTTTTCTGTTGCCGACTGCCGTCTGCCGTGGATAGCCAGTTTGCATAGATTTTGGGATAAAAGTTGGCATCTGAGTCAGGCCATGAGAAGCCAATAGAATTGGGAACATCAGGAAAGAGCATATTTCCTCTTTTAAGCTTGTAGATGACATGTGATAAATCTGGCGCGGAATCGGCAAAGGCTCCTGCTCAGAAACTTTTTTTTTTTTAATTTAACAAAAAATTAATAATTATAATTGAATTGAGTTTTTTCAGGATCTGAGAAAACTTCCTTTATTATATAATTAAGGAGAAAAAAAAATCTGATTACATGTATTATTTGAATTTAAAGATAATAAAACAATGAAGAATGAAAGAGTGGTTTATAAACCTGGAAACAAAGTGCATGATCTTAAAAATGGAAAGGTTGTTACCCCACACCCAAGAGAGAAACAACTTTCACTTTTTCAAAAAAGTGTAATACTTCAATTTAAATCCTCTTAGAATTAAATCATTAATATTGGTCGACAACATGAGAATGGAAAAAGTTATATGGTGAAAATTCGATTCGATTTTTATCAATTATTATATAGGTAAAATCTTGCGTCCTTTATACAAGGAAGTCAAACATTTAATATTTACTTATTATATGCACCCTCTAAATTCTAATAGTACTCTTTAATAAAATTTCTAGATGGGAATGAAGTCCTTTAATAGTAATATATTCTTACCCGTTTTTGGCCCATGTTCATATTTACTTGTTCATATAAATATTAATAAAATTTACGTATGAAAATTACAAATTTGAAACTAAAATATATTTGAAGTTTATTATTATTATTTTTTATTTTTAATGTGAATGTGAATTCACTTAAGAAGGTAAAATAAAAAGAAAAAACAAGGTTAGTTCATAAATTATCATTTAAACGATTTAACTTGTTACTTACCAAGTAATTACGGAACGAATTTGTTGAAACCAGCTTTAAAGAAAGGTAAAAACTTTGTAAGACTTCTCGTTCAAAAAAATAGATAAAAAAATAATAATTAAATTAATAATAAATGATAGTAATACAATAAATTATTTCATAAATAGTGACGCATTGGGATCATTTTAAACTATGCAGTTAACAAATATCCTATATAATTTACTTTAACAATAGATAAGTGCTTTTGGCCCCTATTAATGGTAATCAATATCCAATACTAGGCTTCATCATAAAATTGGATTCCAATATGTTATCTACGTTTGCATGCAATGATCTTAGCGAAATCAAATAAGAAGCACCGTAGTATCAAGTTTATCCTAATTCTCTAGTGTATAAGTCAACAAGACTCATAATTTGATTTAAATCTAATTAAAGAATCTGATTTGAATTTCGTGCGACACTTCGCAAATCATTTTTTATCCCGCATAAAGAATGTACTCCCTCCCTCCATCCCATACTTACTTATCTGCATTATTATTTGCACGATTGGTGCATATATAAGTATGGGACAAATATGGAACAAAGGGAATATATAGTACTCCCTCCGTCCCGGAGTTAAGTTCACCGATACTGTAGATACGGAGTTTAAGAAAAGTTGCTTTTTGACCAATTTTATTGACTTTTGAGGGGTATGTGATATTTTTAGGTAATAAATAAATTATAAAGTATGTTATGTGTGTTAGGTGAGAGTGATATTTTTGAAATTAAGATAACTTTTGAGGTTGTTGACTAATGTGAAGTTTTCTTTTTTGGATGGTGAAAAGTGTGGGAAGGATTAAAACAAAAAGTGTAAAGATAAGTATGTGAATGAGAGACTATAAGTTAGGAGGACATCAATGTGTATGCACTATTATGTGCACCATTGGTGCATATAAGTATGAGACAAGTATGAGACAGAGGGAATATATAGTATAAGTTAGGAGAAGGACATCAATGTGTATTAGTTACTCTCTCCGTCTCGTTTCAATCTTTACGTTTGTTTTTTGCATTTTGATTAAGGAGTATTGTATTTTAATAGATAGTGGATGAAAAGATATAATATTTAATATAAAGTGGGTATGTGTATTAGTGTTGGATGTGAGACCTATAGTGATATATTGATTTTTTAGATGAGTCTCATATTCCAAAAAAGAAAACGTAAACAATTAAATTAGACGCTCAAAATAGAAATATATAAACATTAAAATGGGTTGGAGAGAGTACTTTAATTCTCCCTCAACCATTAATTATTAATGCATGCTTCCTCCATTTTATAAAACATTTCACACTTTTTTTATTCATAGTAAAATCTTTTACACTTAAAAAAAAAGGAAACATTACCTTATTCAACATTTTAAAAAATTACTTTAATTTTAAATTTATCACACACACCAGATCTTTTGTGTCATTTTCGTGCATCATCTTCTTCCGTGCAACGCGTTAAGTAATTGACACGTAAGAGGACAAATAAATCCAACCATAGTCCATAGGGTTTAAGGTTTATGATATAGTTTCCTCTCTCCTACGTATCATCAATCTAATGATTTGACACAGGAGAATGATGTACCAAAATGACATAGAGAATTTGAATCGTTTATCACCTATCTTTCACACGTATATCGTTACTTTATATTTTTCTATTACCTAAAAATAATACAGCGTTTACGCACTAAAGTCTACAAAATTGTTTAAAAAGAGCAACTTTTACTCTATCCGTTCTATTCAAAGAGTCAATTTTTTTATTTTGGGTGTCACACCCAAAAATTCTCATTTTTCATTTTTTTCATTTTGGGTGTCTCACTCCCACCCAAAGAGTCTCATTTTCTATTTTACACATATGGACCTACACATCTACTAATACAATTAAAATATGGAGCTTATACTCTCATTAACACAACTACTACATACTTAAATAATAATACTATTTAATCAACGTGAAAAAGCAAAAACAATCATTTGCATGAATCGAATGCAGTAAGCAAACTAGAAGTGTTTTTTTGGGATGGGTGGAGTAAATGTTTTTATAAAATTTAAGAATTAAAAAAAAAAACTCCTATAAAAAGGGATAGAACCTCCACTTCTTTTCATGCTTTCATAACTTGGAACTATCCTTCCTTTATACACTCTCTTTCTATCTTCCTATCAGTACTTCCCAAACCCCATCATCTCCTCTCACAGACATTATCACAGAGAGGAGAGAGAGAGAAAATGGTATTACACATTCATGAAATGCATGACACAGCATCAGATCTCTCATTATCTGATTATGGAGATGAAGATTACATAGACATGGAATTATGTTCATCACCTTCAACCATTTTTTGCTGCTCCACTAACTCATCAGAATTCGAATTCCAGATCATTTCTCTCTCCTCCCATGATGAGAGAGAAACCACCCCTTCCCCCGCCGACGAACTCTTCTACAACGGCCAGCTCCTCCCCCTCCACCACCCTCCCCGCCGCCTCATGCTCCAAACCCTCCTCCACCCCGCCGCCGCCACAACCCCACCCTTCACCACCACCACCACATCGGAACCCTTCGAGCTCGACCCCGACGACCACTTCTTCGAGTGGTCCAACGAGCTCAATGGGTTCATCAACCACCACCCCACCACCACCAGGATGACGTGGACAAAGCGGCTGAAGCTGATCAAGAACTCCATTGTCGGAATGAAGCTCAAAGCTTCCAAGGCTTATCTCCGATCTCTGTTCGTGAAACCCACCTGCTCCGACGAATCCTCCGGCGAGAGGAATCCGACGATAGCCTCCATCATGAAGAACGTCGATAAAAAACATCAGGATCAGGGTGTGCAGAGAAGGTCGTTCTCCGGCGCGATCAAATGTTCGACTTCGACGACGTCGTCTGGTGCTTCGTCTTCGTCGTCCTCCTTCTCTCTCCCCTCCTCCAATGGCGGCCATGATTGTCTGAAAAGAAGCAGCAGTGCTACTGAGATAGAGCGGTCCATTGAAGCAGCCATTGCTCATTGCAAGAAATCTCACCATATTCTTGGCCATTTCAGGGAGGATTATTCTGTTTCTTAATTATATTTATGATTATGACTAAATGTGGCCAAATGGGATTTAATTTGAAAATTTGGACTATATATATATGATTTAATTAGAGTACTGTGTATATGTACATATTTGTTGTTTGTTGGTACAACTTGTAAGTTCACATCATATTATATATTACTGTATAGTAATATAATTTGCTTACAGATTCTTTTTCTTCAATCATCATATGATGTATTCCTATTCCATAACTTTTCAGATATGGAAAAGTGAGAAAGTATGTGATAAACAATTTTCCCACGCAAATGAAATGATCAGCTTTTTACCAAAGTGGGGACTCCACTTTTCCAACTCTGCTTAATTTTGCTTTGGGAAGCATACGATTTTCAGATTCCTTGATTCACTTATTATCAAAAGAATTTGAACCCAATTTTCATTTGAAATTAATACGTCTACAATAGACATGCACGAACCGCCGGTTCCGGTTTTGAAAAATATGGAATCGGAATCAAACCGAGGTAGGCCGGTTTCGGTTCTGGTTTTTTTTTTAATTTTAGTCTTGAAACGTAAAAAAAAAGAAAAATTGAAAAAACCGCCGGGTCCGGTTTCACAAAATGAGGAACCGAAACCGAACCGAAATATATCCGATTTCAGTTCTGTTTTGGCTGGTTTCGAAACCGCCGGTTCCGGTTAAAATGTGCATGTCTAGTCTACATGACTACTTAATAACACAAATTAAAAGTTGGAGGGAGTTTTTATTTTATTTTTTATTTTATCAAACAATCATGCATCTATTAACAAAATACTCTTATCAAGTAGGTCATTCATAAAGGTAGAAGACTCTATCTAACAACGGAATTTGCTGTAAAATCCGAATAACGTAATGTGTTAGGTTATTGGCAGTACAACAAACAAGTTTAAAAAATTAATATAGTATAATTTTTGCAATGTGTTATGAAATATCTTAACATCGATACATCCACTTTTGATATAGAAATCGAATTACAGAAATTCTTCATATCGATTTAAAAAATAGCGTGATGAGGTTAGAATTGAAGATTTCTTTTTGTGTGTGACAATTAGAGGTGGAAGTTGGTAAGATATGAGAATTGGTCTATCCGTCTATGTCCACCTAAGTATTAATCTGATGATGATTTGCTTGTTTCCTACATCAATTATATTTTTTCATTAATTTGAAGCAAAATTAGTTAAAAATAAAATAAAATTGGACAAAATTGAATAAAAAGAAGTAAATTGAACAAAATGACTAAATTAAAATCTTAATTTTAAAACACTAAAAGTTGATTCAGACATAATTATTGGATCAATGCTATAATTTATCTCATATATATATATATATATATATATATATATATATATATATAAAAGATCGAGTTTATCAAACAATAATTCGAGTACATATATATTTAAACAAATTTTCTTGTGACACGTTACTTACTTGAGACAGACGTGTTAAAGTATGTTTAATAATTGTTAAATTATGTTTTGTAAAGTATACTGAATTATATACTAAATATGATTTTAGTGTGTTATAATATAATTTATTATTAACTTACTTTAGCTACAAATAAACATAATTTATCTATGCAATATGCATATTATAGTGAGGATTGACCAGTCTCATATATAACTCGTCTCACGAGAATTTCTCAATTAATTATTTGCAGCCTTAATTTTAATAAACCCAAAGTTGAATTTTATTTACTTTGTTTTTAAACCAAATCCAAAGGCAATACTTATACTTGCGTGAAATTATTCACACGTGAATTATACAAAATATTTTCTAGTATATGAAAATTTTTTCTTTAAAAAATAAATTATTACTCATTACAATAAAAAATGCTGTATTACACTTCAAATTTTTACACTCTTCGTTTATTATTGTTCTCGATAAATAGAGTAATTTTTTACTACACAGAGGTAAACCTGGTTGACACCAAGTCACTCAAATAAGTCAAACCCAAATCATTAACAACCCAAAACAAAGACTGTACTATCTGAGTCGTGGATGAGAAAGAAAATCCATTTTTTTTTTTTAAATTTGGGGATAAATTAAAGTGAAAGTATGAGAAATCTTTTTGTTTGTCCGTGTACCAAAAGTTGTTCAGGAATATTCTAAAAAGAAAAACCTTTCTTTTTATTAACAAAAGAAGGGAAAAAAAAAGTTAATAATATGGACTTGAATTCCCTTTTTTATATTTTATAGATATTTCATGACATACAAATTTAATATATTATTATTAAACTATTGAAACATGTGATAATAGTTTCGAAGATAATAATATGTGTTATCCAATTAAATATTATATTTGGAGGAAGTAGTACAATAGAATCTTATTTTATAAAGAATTGTTTCTCTTCTATATTAAGAACAATATAATTTTAAGTGTAATTTTGCGGGAATGAATAATACTCATCACGTTAAAAAGTAGTAATTCTTTTCGAAATGGGCACGTCTACCCTAAGTTTCATGATAGGAGTAGCATCTCTTTTATTTCAATAATTGAACATATTTAATTAACTAATTAATGAAAATGTATATAGAACGAAAAAGAGCTAGAGTTTATTTTTTATTTTTCAAATATGTTGAATAAAAACATAATTGCACGGATTTGGCACATACTTAAATGCACACATGGTGTACCCATCATTAGGGGATCCCACCGTCCCTATCTTGAAAATTAATAAAGAAGATAAATCAAAGAATGTGCTTCAAGTGGTTTATACAGATGCTCACGCTCACTGAATCTTAAGATGATTATGAGGTATATTTGTCGAATCCAGTGCGATAAATCAACTTTACTAAAATTTATAATTATCAATCTTATCTTATGATATTTTGAGTCTGTAATGGATCCATTAGACAGATTTGGTGGACCCCATTTCACTCATCTAACTCATGCTTAGAGAATCCAAGTTATTTGCAAGAACAAGAATGAAGTCCACTTCTTTTTATTCAATTTAAATGAAAATTACACCCTCCTAAATATATTTACATTTATGGTAAATAAATTTTTTATTACTAATTTTTAATTATAATTCGTTATTTCATTTTATAATAATAAATAAATTATACACTAAAAAAAACTGTTTTTTACCAACGGAATATTTCGTTGGTAAAAGCCTCAATTTCGTTGTTAAATTGGTTTACCAGCGGATTAACAATGGAATCCGTTGGTAAATTTCCAATGGTATAGTGGTGGTTGGTTAATTCCGTTGGTAATCCGTTGCTAATAATTCCATTGGTAATTTATATAATAATTCTGTTGGTAATCCGTTGGTAATTACCAACAGATTGAATTTCGTTGGTAAAATAGAGAATAAATCTGTTGGCATTCCGTTGTTAAAGGAAAAATATCATTTTTGTTGTTATTCTGTTGGTAATTACCAACGGATTGAATTCCGTTGCTAAAAAATAGTTTTTTTGTAGTGTAAAAAGTAAGGAGTATATGTTAGTATGTGAATTAAAATAAGATTTTTGAAATTAAAATATTTTGTATGGTTATTAGATTTTTTTTTTAAAGAATAAAGATAATTGTGAGAAAACAAATGAAAAAAAGTTTAAATTTATTTGTGAGATAAATGAAATGATTTATAAAGTAGTTATGTTATCAGATATAAGTCAAGAGTATTATCAGAAAGTATTACATTTATGATATTTTTAGTGTATAATAGTGATATTTGTATAATTATATAACAGAAAAATATGAGAATCACAATTAAATTAAAGTAAGAAAAAGAAGAAATATAATATTAGTTAATTTAATGAAAAATGTGCTAAAGTTGTTGGGATGTTTGAAAAAATATGTATTATGTCGGGGTTTGTGTAAAAAGTAAGGATGATTATAGTGTACTCTCTTCATTTCGTCCAAATAGTTATACTTGTTTTTTGTGCGGAGATTAAGTAATAGAGTTAATCTCTTGTAAATCGAGTTTACATCATAAACTCTTGTAAACTCTGTTGTCCCCCTTAATTTAAACATCCTAGCAATACAAAGGGTATATAAGATTGGAAAGGTGGACCACAGGGTTTACATCGTGAACCCAATTTACACAAGTGTTTGTGTTAGTAATATAGTATTTTGATGTGTAGTGTGTTGAAAGATATATGGAGTGCTAGTTTAATGTATAGTGGATAATTGTATTAGCGTTGTGTATAAGCTCTATGACGATATATTAATTGTTTTGTGTGTGTTTCATATATCAAAAAGAAAAATGAACTATTGAAGTGGGAAGTCCAAATTCAAAGTATGTTCACATTATTATGGGATGGAGGAAGTATCTTTTTACCACTTTTAGTAATAGAAAAATGTAAAAGAGTGAGACTTGCGTGTGTCTGTGCGCCTTTAGAATTTAGTATTATAGATAAGGGTACATCATTTTGTTCAAAAGGGTATATACGTTAATTAATAAGGGTACATCATTTTGTTCCAAAGGGTATACACTTTTCATTATATTTTTTATTTTTCTTCAGAAAATAAAGGGTACACATCTTTATACTAAAGGATATACAATTTAACACAAAATTCTAAAGGCACACGGAATGTGCTTCCGTGCGCCCGGGCGCACACAAGCTTTTGCCTTGTAAAATAAATAGTACACATCTTTATACTAAATGGTATACAATTTAACACAAAATTCTAAAGGCACATGGAATGTGCTCTCGTTTGACCGGGCACACACAAGCTTTTGCCAATATAAAATATTTTATAAAACAAATAAAAAAATATGAAATACTTCAAGACGGATGGAGTAAAAAATATTTATATATACAGGTACAAAATCTATTAATTATCAACCCTTAAATTAAAGCTCAATAAATTTTTATTATTAATTATTTTTTTACATACCCTTACCTTATATATTTGTTTTCAATTTTAAAAATCAGGTTTGACTTTTAAACTCACACATATAATTAAAAAATCATAATTATTTACAACGTCAAACTTATAATCATTCGTCACTCATTTTTCATACATTATATTTTTTTCAATTAATACTTCTTTTTTTTATCTTTCCTTTCTCATATTTTCTTACCTAATTCATGTACAAGTTTTTTTTTCTTATTTTTTAATACATTTTGATTTTAGACTTATAAAGATGTTAAGCATGAAGATATTTTTATTTATTTATATCTTGGGATGAAAGAAGTTGGGTGATGATACATTTTGCTAGTCGTTAAAGACAACATTAACTGATCCATCACACTGATTCTTGAACGAGGTAGTAAGTAGTTCCAAGAACAGTAAATTGAGAATTGGACAATGAAAGAAAGAAAAATGTGAATAATTATTCACAATAATTTCCAAAATAATAGCACTGAGAATGAAGAACATCCATGTGCAAACAAATCAGCTAAAAGGGCACATGCTTTTTTACTCTTTGATTCAGACTAAACATGGTTTCTACAACATTGTCATCCTGATTCTTGGCAAAAAAAGTGTGTTTTATTAACTAAATATCAAAACATAGATACAACATTATCCAGCACTTTTTTAATCAAATGTCTCCTCATTTTTATCTAGTACCTTCCATTATATATGAAATAATATCATTAACTTGGGTTCCTAATAATCAATTTGAATTTTGAAAGCTTTCATCATTTCAAATTTTCAATTTGAAAATTTGAAATCCATTCTAAATAAGAATCTCCATTCTCCTCCATTTATAACCATAACAAACACACATAAAACTACTTTTCAAATTTAAGTAAAATATTCTTTGTACTAGATGCACCAAAATTAGAATTTTGGTAAATGTTATTTCCACTGGATGTATGAAAATATCCTATGTATCCAGATGTTATATTACAATTTTAATCTCCTAATGGTTTAGGATTTATAGTTTATATTTAATATTTATTATAGTTTTCATTCTAGGGTTTTTATGGTCAATTCATTCATAATTAAATGACTGAGTGTGTATGTTTATGGTTTAGGATTTATCTTTAACCTTCAAGATTTATTACATTGTCCTCCTAGGATTTTGATTGTCAATTAATTCAAAATTAAATGAATTCACGTAAATATAATCCAAAAGTCAACTCTCAAATTTCACCAAGTCACTTAATTAATACCCACTGGGTACCTTATTTAGCATGATTTTACTCTACCCTTCCATTAATTTGCATACTATTAGAGCATCTCCAAAGACACTTTAAAATTTTTATAATTTAGAGAGTATTTTCACAATATAAAGAAGATTTTTAATTTTAAAGAATCATATTTTTTTTACTCCAACAAACTTTTTATATTTTTATTTTCAATGTACACTTATTATATATTTTCTCTTTTAATTTATTAAAAATTATTTTATTTGAAACAAAACACACAATAAAGTAGATAACATTAATACAATTTAAGTTTAAAGAGTAGATTTGACTATTCAAATTTGAAGAGTGAAAATGATTATGTAAATTTAATTGTTAAAATAGAGGGTGTGTTGGAGCTATTTTTATTAACATTCTCTTCAAAATAGAGAGTGTTTTGGAGATGATATTCTTGATATTTTAAAGAGCCTTTTGGAGCTCATTAAATGTTACATGATATTCTTGGTTCTAAATGATGTTTTTACTTTGAAACAAACATGAAGAAAAGACACATTCCTCACATTTTAGGGTGATTCTTAGCTGACTTTGGCTCACACATGACTCAAGTAACAACATGTAGCAAGTTTTATAGGGCCCACATGTATATATATATATATATATATATATATATATATATATATATATATATATATATATATATATATATAGTATGATATTCACTTCTATCATATGCACCTCATCATATGCACCATTCAATTCTATCATATGCACTTCTACTTTTCAAGACTTTGAAGATTTTTTTTCTGTATACACTATTACTTACCCTCCACATTATTACTCACTATGTGTTCTTTCTATATAATAAATCCACCATACTACTAATAAAAAATTTACTTATATCTTGAAAACATATTAAACTTGAAAATAAATTTTTTTAACGTAAAGAATATTTCTATTTATTATTAAAATAATTGTTTACGTAAATCTTGCGAATAATTTTTACTTTACATATAATAAAAATTTATTATTTATTAAATACCTATATTGAGTATTAAAATATAAAAATTAAATATTAAATATTTTATTCATTCTTTAACTATCATATGAATTCTTTATAAAAATTTAAAATAATTTAACTAATAACATTTCAAATTATAAAAGGCTAAAACTTGTCGTACTCCTAAATTCTATATTTTTTTAAAGTTATATAATTTAGTATTAAATGTTATACCTTTAACATTTTTTGCACTTGAGGCACAAGAAACTAACTTATTATAAAATAAATAAATTAAATATAAAAATAAAAAAAATATTTATTTATAATAATAGTATAACAAATTAGTGGGTTACTAAAAAAATTAAAAGAAAAGTAATAATAATTGAATTATGCCTTAATTATATGGCATTAGCGTGAATTAAACTGCATTAGTATACTATAATTTGTTAGCTTATTCTAATTGAATTTTCTAAATGGACTAAGATACATTCGTTTCACTTAATTAGATCCGTAATATAATTTTACCCAAAATTTTATTGTAATATTAAAATAAAGTAACGAAACAAATACTAATATTTAATATTTAATTCAGTGCATTTACAAAATATATAATAAGGTATATTATCTAATTTTTACTTCAATATTATTTAAAATTACACAAATACATATGTAAATTGGGTTTACATATTAATATGTAAACTATGTTACTCTTTAATATATAAAAAAAAATATTCTTTAGACACATAAATTGTTACTATTTTAAATTAAGAAATTATTCTTCAAATTCTTGTAAACTGATTTATCAATTACTTTTTAGTATATGAAAAACTACTCTTTAGAGGCATCAATTATAATTTTTATGTATAAATTCAAAAATAATTTTTTATATACTAAAAAGTAATTTAAAAAAATATGATTTACATGTAAACCCAGTTTACATGAGATTCATTCTTAAAATTATATAAAATATTGAAATATAATCATAAAATATAGATATATATTCATAATTATAATTAATATTAATATTTATAGTTGATATCATGTGCGCCCCACATGCATCATACCTGTATAAATTTTGGCTATTATTCGGTGCATCTGGATGCACAGTGCACCCACTTTCATATTATATAAACTTATAAATAAAAATATATATACTAATAAATATATACACTTTGTTAGCGAAATTTTTGTTAATTTTTTAATGAAAAAATGAATGTAAAAAAACTATACAGTTATTAAGAAATATATATATATATATATATATACACTATTGAATAAAAAATTATAGGATATACGTGTGCATCTAGATGCACGGGATATCAACTCATAAATTTTTGGGTAAGTCTTATATGAGACCGTATAAATAATAGATTCTAAACTTTTCAAATTACAACTTTATATTTCTCGTAATATACAAGACTTGTGCCGTTTAATTAATGAATAGTGTGTTAATGCTTTGATAAAATAATTTAAAATAAATATATTTTTAATATAAAAAATAATTATTATAGTCTTATTTACTAGATACTATTCAAATTAATATCAATATTTAATTTTTATTATTAAAATATTAATTAAAATGTTCAATAATTGGAACGTGCCACGCCTATTAAAAAAAATTATAAAATTGTTGAGAAAAAAATTATATGAAAAATGAGGGACATAAAAATGAATTTTAATAAATTATTCATATTATTCTTTCTAACGTATTAATGAAATTAAATTTTTAATTTTAATTTTAAATATATTATGTTATCAACATGGATATCAAATTAAAGATTTTAAAAAGATGAATAATTTAATATATTTTTTATTAATAATATATTTATAATAAAAGAATTATAAATATTTGAATATTTTTGTTGAAAACTATATTTTAAAAAAAATAAAATAGAAAAGATAATAAATGATTGGTGGGAGAAGAAAGAGAAACACAATATTCTTTCAAATTCCAATGTAAAACCTGCTAAGTAGGTAGTCAAGAAATTATTTATAATTATTAAGTAATTTAATGGTTGAAATTGGAGAGATTTTAATCTCATGGTTGGAGATGATTTGGGTCACCTATGAGTCAAGGTGTGAAATAACTCTCCACATTTTATCTACCCCTTCCAATATATGAAAGAGAGTATAAATTTCATTTGATTAAACTGAGTATTTTGGAATTTGAAGTTTTAAAGCCATTGCATTTTTGGATTTTGCAATTCAAATTTTAGGGAAATTCTTAGCTGACCCAAACTCATCATGATCCAAAAACCAGCAAGTTGCAGGTAAAATGGGACCCACCTATTAATGTAATTTAATATGTTATTATTTTAATTTCACATTCATTCTCGGCTGTGCACCTTCTTGTATTCATTAACTTTTCACATTTCCTTCTATGCACATCATTGATTTTGTTTATTTCAACCTTTCACTTTTCATCATTCTATGCACACCTTTTATTAATTCTATACATTGCTCCTCTTATCTCATATATTTCCACCCCTCTTAATTACCAAAGTATATATATCTCCAATATATTAATATATTATATTTTAAATTTCATTATTAATCTATCATCATTTTATTATTATATTTTAATTTAATATTAATTAAAATATTATATCAAAATTTCTGTAATTATTTTTTTTAACATTTAACATGAACTTCTAAAATTTAAAAAAAATCCATAAATTAATTTATTTTTTAAAAGAAAATGTGCTTATCCGTTATCTCTTATGATTCAATTCCATAGTATATGTATATTTTATTTATTAATATATAAAAAATTAAAGGAATTAATTATTACTTGTCTAAATAAAAAGATCAAGTTTGTGAGTGGCTAAAACCTCTGAACACGTGACCCCAAATCTCATATTTTTCTGAAAGTTATATCCTTTACTATTAAATGTTATATCCTTTAGTATAAGAACTTATTCCCTTTATTTTTTGAGAAAAAACTAATTTTTTATTCAAATATTTATACTATTCATATTTTAGCCGACCTTTTCAAAGAAAAAATTACACCCTTATTTAATAAAGTGTATACTTTTAAAAAAAAATTTTATACTCTTATATTCCATGTGCATCAGGATACATAAGAGACCAACTCATTTTTATTAAAAATATCATCACATTTTTTTATAATTATTATCAATTTTAATATTATAAATTTTTTAATAATAGTTCATCACTTTTCATTATAAAAATTATAATTTCTCATTCCACTCACAGGTCATTTCATAAAACAATCTTACAAAATCTTTACTTGAAGGTAAAAAAACTTGTGTGTCCTCGATCGGGACACACCATGCCCCATGAGAACACAAGAATAAATTCTTGTGTTCTCATGGGCACGGTATGTTTCGGGACACAGAAGATCAACTCTAAACAATACTCACACATATCATCTCAAACAAAATGTAAAAAAAAAAAAGATAATTATAATAATAACAAAATTTGATTAAAAAATAAAATTTTATTTAAAAGAGTAATAATACTTTACTCTAAAAAATACTTAACTTCTTATATATAAAAGAAACTTGTGTACACGTTACAGTACTATGTAAAATGAATAATTTGTCTTTTTTTTCTCATTATATATATATATACATACTCTATCCGTTCCATTCAAAGAGTCTCTTTTTTCCATTTTGGTCGTCCCATCTAAAGAGTCTATTTTCCCTTTTTACACACATGGTACCTACACACATCCCTAATACAATTAAAATATTGGACCACACTCTCACTAATACAACTACCCACTACACGTTAAATAATTATATTCATTAATCTACGTGCTAAAAAGTAAAACTATCCTTAGTGTGGGATGGAGGGAGTATATATATATATATATTACTTTTATGAATGTATGTTAATATTTTACACGTGATATAAGATTTTATTATTAACTTTTTTCAAAAGAAAATCTATTGTGATAGCAAATGGAGAAAAATTGAAGATAAAAATAAAATTTAAGTTTAATTTTATATATTTATAGATAAATAAATGTAAATGAATTAAAAGTGGGTTGTGCATGTGATATTTTGCCTTCATATTTAAAACCTCCATTTAATTTTAGAGTTAAACTGCTATGCACTTGATGAACCGGTGCACTTGAACGAACATAACCGTTAGATTAAGTATCAATTTAATCTCAACTATTAATTAAAATAAAATAATATAATAAAACAAATAACCACCCACTAACCTTTAATTTATGCATATAAACTCTAGGTGCACCGCACTCGGTGCACTCTAGAATTACCCTTAATTTTATCATATAAAATATTTATCGAAAATTTTAAATATTTTATTTTATTAATTTTTTTAAACACTTATAATATTTTCAAAGTATATATTTTTTAAATAAAATGTGAGAAAGAACTTCCAAATTAAAATTAAAATTTATTAATAAAAGCAATGTTAAAACATATGGGTCGCATGGTTAGTTATATTAGAAAGATTAGTTTTCTTTCAAAATCTTTTACTTATTAAAGATTTATATATAATATAATTTCATAATATTAAATTTTAAAATTAAAAAGTACTATTTTATAATATATAGATAGAGACAAGATAGTCATATATCTTGTACAATAAAAAAAGATATGGTCCACACGGTTAGTTATATTAAAAGGATTAGTTTTCTTTCAAGATCTTTTACTTATTAAAGATTTATATACCATATAACTTTATAATATTAAAATTTTAAAATTATAAAGTACTATTTTATAATATATAGATAGAGACTTTATAGAATGTCACCGACACTTAAATTAAAGGAAATAAATAAATGAGGATAAAAAATAAGAAATAAGTGAATGATACTGCCAAAAGAAAATAAGTATTGCAGTGCAATGAAAGAGAATATGAATGAGTATGCACTGCACAAATGAACGAGAATAAGATTAATGAGACGGGAATGAGATTAATTAGTATGTACTGCAATAAAAGAGAAAAATAATATGAAACAATGAAAGAGAAAAATAATATAAGACCAAGAATAGAGTATGCACTGCACACACAAGAAGAGCAGGTAAGGAAAGATAAGAAAAAAAAAAGAAAAAAGAAATGAACACTGAAGAGCCTTCCAATTAAATATATATTATATAGTTGATAGCATGTAAGGAAAGATAAAGAAGAAATGAAGAAATGAACAGACCTCCTAATTAAATATATATTATATAGTTTATATGGATGTCAAATTAAAGATTTTTAAAAGACAAATAGTTTGATGTATTATTCATTAATAATAGATTTATAACAAGAGAGTTATATATATTTGATTTTTTTAGGTGAAAGAGTTTAAAAGAAAAATAAATGATTGAATAGAGAAGAGAGAGAAATAAGTTATTTAATGTTTCATTTTTATATTCTTTTTAACTTGCTGCTCAAGTATCCAAAACTCCACTCATGTGATCCAATGACTGATATTAAATAGATTTAATCTAATGGATGAAGATGCTACGGGTCATGTGTGAGCCCGGGTCAGCTAAGTAGCCCCCCAAATTTTAATATTCACCTCTATATTTCTCTGGTCCCTGATTAGTCTCTATGTTTTTTAATTTATCTTAACATTTTTTAATCAAGGCGTCTTTTATATTTATTTATTGATTAAAGTAGAGTTTTTTCAATTCAAGACATAAAAATTTAGTGAATTATTAGGATCTAAATTATTTTTTTCTTTCAACTAGGGACTTAGAAATATAAAAACTATCAATTCAAATTCAAGTATTGAATTGATAAAATAAGAAATAATATATTATATATAGTTCTATATATTTTAGGCCCATAATTGATGGATTAAATAATTTAGATTATGAATCGATAGTTTGCCAACTTTTCAGTCATTAGATTGAAAATATTCATTTTTTTGGTTTTAAAGCGTGTAGTGTATTGTATTTGTGAGATCTAATTATGAAAAATACGAAAGATTTTATGGGCTGAAACGATTGTCATATGTTTGTTCATTCATCTTATTAAAGTTCCACCCAAGATGAAGCTTATTCATGGCTTATATCTTCAAACAGCAATCAATATCAATTTCTACTATCATCCATAAACAACACTATCATTCCAACAGTCAAGCCGTTTAATCCATTGGTCTCTAGCTTCAAGGGAAGTTCATCTTCCCAATTGATTTTGACATACATAATAGATCAATCTCCAAAACGGATATAGTTGGTCAATTCAAGAAAGCTAAGTCAGTCCAAGCATTGTTTGGAATATTATTTGAATAATCCAAGGTAAAGCAGAACAGTGGTTCATGTATTTCTGTCCAAAAAATACAGGAATGGATATTTCCAATTTTAGGGAAAATACAAGGAACCATCTGCCTTCATTGTCCATCACACACTGTTCCAATGGAGTCTTTTCTGCACAATGCCACTAATCTTTGGACGTCTGTGACGTGGTTACAGTATATCTCTATTCCGTGATCTATGGAAAGGGTTGTCCAAGCATATGATCACCCGCGGTTCGGATATCCTGTTACACGAACAAACGACAAATTAAAGAGAGAGATAAGGCCGTACTAATGAAAGAAACCATTATTACAACAACCTTGTTTGTACTGTTAGTACATGAAAAGATTGATCATGGGCCAAAAGAAAATAGAAAAAAACACAGTACACACACTAATGGCATTGAATGGAATGGAATGTGGTGAGTTACCAAATGAAAGAAGAGAATAAGGTCAAAGTTGATAGTTCCAAATAATAAAACACAGAGGACCATTGTTTTTTGGCACTTTTGGATTGACCCTTTTGTAGCTTCATCCACTTGTGTTGTACTATGGTCCATATACCTTTATTATATGAATAATATTAGCTTTTCTGTTCAATGAATTTGAACATGCTTGAAAGCGATAACTTGATTAACTTAGTTCCCTCAACAAGCATAGCTATCTAGCAAGTAGCTACCGCTGTTCTCTGCACTTATATCATCGAGAACTAAACCAAACTAGCTGTATCGACAAAGACAGAGTCTGATGAAAAAAGCAACGTGGTAATACATATCTCGCTTTTTAATTAAAATTCAAGTACATCAATTAATTAGGTCAAGGATCGCGTGGTGGACCCAAGTGTGGCCTTGGTGTGTGGGTTGCCATCCGAAGGGCACAGTCAGTTCTATATACAAATGCAAGTGTGGAAGGTCGAATAAGTGAAGGTCCACTCTTTTACCTTCAACCATGATTTTAGCTTAAGGCTCCCTAGATTACATTACAGAATCATGACCCCCAAAACAAAACAAAACAAAACAATTAATAAGTGAAATTAACATACACATGCTTTAATATGAATTTCACTTGTGCAATCCATACGCCATGATCACAGCTTACTCAAGTGCAATTAAATACAAAATTATAAAACTCATCATGCTTTCATATGACCTACGATCCACAGTTAGATTCTGTTATCTTACCAAGGTTTCTCCTTTAACCTTTAACTTTTTAGTACTTCATCTGCATACCAAGGAATAATGTCAGTCTCCTGAGGTCTATTAATGTCTTAAAAGACTTCCAAATAATCTTTATTAAAATTGTTAATCAACATGTTAGAAACTTGTAATTATGCAAACTTCTATAGCTCCATGATCTCAGGGCATATTTCAAACTGCACAGGCCTTCTCATTTAAACCTGAAAAACAAATCCTTTGAAATGCTCCACTATACTCCTTTTCATTTAATAATCTATCTAAAATCTGATTAGACATTTGGTGCAGCAAGAATAAATCATCCTTCTGGTACCCACCCTAGCAACTTGGCTTACAAGATTTAAAAAAATCAACCTCAAACATACGACAAGCAGGATAAAAGGAACAGACGGGTAAGGGTTAGTAGAGTGCTTTTACAGGGCAACTAGTCTTGGTGTTGCTTCTAACAACTAAGACAACAATCAGAATTGAGAACCATTCACTCCTATAATTTTCATCTTCAGGCTCCCCCCACCAGCACCCTTGATTCTTTCTAAAATCAATATTCTATTTTTTATTTTAATTTATTTTCAGTCTCCAGCCAACATATTTATCTTCCAACCCAAATCTTTACAAGTTTAAGCTTTATTATAAAGTAAACCAAGCTCACTCTTGACTAATAATCATCAAAGAATGCAATAATAATACTTACTGCCACATAAGTTTGTGAACAACAGCAGCCGCTATGTATCTCCCTAAGCTTTGTTTTATTTAAACGAAACTTAGCAAGCAATTTTCCAGCTAAGACTACATAATACATAAAACATATACAGAATTATCAAATTAGTTCTTCAGATCAAGTTGGAATATAAACAGAGATCATGCAATGCAATCCTACATAATAGAAGAAAAGAAGAGGGAATATACATATATTTTGGGGAAGCTTACTGCATATGGTAAGTGCACAAAAATGCATAGAGAACTTCTAATTGAATGCGTGCCTCGTTAATACATGATTAAGTTTTTCTATTGCAAATGGTATTCCACTTGAATTCCAATATTTATTTTCAATACATGCCACATAAATATTGGCAATGCCATAACTTAAAGTAAATTATTACAGTATTTCAGGTAATTGAAGATGAAACACTATTTGGACCAAAGAATCTAATGTACCAAAACCGTGTTCAATCTCTGTGTTATATATATATTCCTCATGCTATGTTACAGCTTCTCTTTCTCCAAGTTATATTTTAAACACAACAATTCCATGTCAAGAAGCCATGTCTTGAATCAGATAGCATATATTGGGTTTATTTCTGATTCAGTATCCGAATGACGCAATGAGTTCCCTCCACTTCTCGAAGATTTCTCTTTCTTCCTCTCTTTCCGAATCCTTCTTGATTTCACCACGTAATATGTCATAGCACTTAAAACTCCAGCCATAGTAACTCCCCCTATTACAGTAACAAGAATAGCAGCCCATTTATGATGCCTTCCAACAACTATGTAAGATGAAGAAATGAAAGCCACCGTAGTGCAAATAGAGGCTAACCACATCAACTTATTAATAACCTCCACGACCCGTCTCTCTGATTTCATTTCACCACGAACCACAGTAATTTGAACCACGACAACAGCTAAGGATGTAAAAAGTGCCAGTGCATTAGCAATGAAGAACACCTTGAAAGCAGGGTAGCTTGCCACCACAGCCTTTCCACTGTCATAGTCACCTCCGGGAAGAGTGAATATGGCAGCAAAAGCAACAGTAGCAAAGAGGACAGCTACCACAGTGACTGAATTAGTTGCGTTGTTTATGCCTTCTCTGTGGAGTTTCCTGAGCTCCTTTGCTATGCCGTTCATGTTTTTGTTGGTTTTACGTGCTTGTTCAAGCTGAATATGCACGTCTTTCTTAATTGCTGACACAGTTTTCTGAAGCTCATCACGAGGCCGGTTCAGTTCATTGGCTCTGACAGCACCGTAACGAGTCAAACACTCTTTTATTTCTACTGTTTCCTCGGATAAAGGGAGTCCTTCGGCTATGTCAAGAGCTGTTTTGTGGTCTCTTGTCAATGCATTGACATTAGTGTCTGGAAGCTGTAAGAGCTCAAGCACAATCTGCAATAATCTCAAAACCTCAATAATTAAAATGCAAAATTGAAAATTTCCATTCTACACCAGAAGCAAAAGCTAACAATTCAAACAGCCTGGTTAGTAGTAAATGGAAGGCAAGCTTCCTAGCATAACAAAACTAGATTGACAGAGAAGTGAGTTCTGTGATGGTAGAAGCAAATGACAAAATTGTTAAATTTCTTTTGATATCCAAAATACCCAAGTGAAAGCATGCAGGTGCATATCAAAGAGAAGGAAATGTAACGAGTAAGGGCAGTTAGGTGTATCATCACGGTAAAATCACTAAATTAATATTAGTTTTTTCTAATATCATAGCCAAGTTTTCTATTGAAACTTGATCTGATTTCTCCACCATACTCAGTGCGGATCAACTTAGGCCTAAAACACATCCCTGGTTTTATGTAAATGATGCATTTCAAAATGAATTTATGATGGATGCATCATCAAATAATAAAAGAGAAATAAGAATAGCTGAAGGCAAATGGTATATACCTCAGCACGTTTTTTCCTGGTGGCTATATGCAACACAGTGTTACCAAATTTATCTGGAAGCATCACAATGGCTGCATCTGCCTGTAGAAGCAACTTAACCACGGTAGAATTAACCCCTTTAACAGCCATGTGCAATGCAGTTTGTCCTTTCTTATCAGTCCTCCGGGCTAACTGAGGATCTTTGTCAAGCAATGTTTTGACAATATCCACATGGCCTTGACGAGCAGAGAAATGTAATGCAATTTTGCCATTGGATCTTGGTATCTCAAGCAAACTGGGATCCTTTGAAAGCAATTCATTGACAACAGCCAGATGCCCTTTTGTTGCTGCAGATATAAGTGGAGTCGCATTTGATTGACCCATTGTTTTGGTTAGCTGGGAATCATGCTCAAGAAGCATTCGAACAATATCTGAGTTAACAAACATAGGAAAATGGTTAGTATCAATAATAAAAGGTCTATTTAATGAGTTAGGAAAGGTAGGATAGAGCTTTAAATCCATAGATTATTGAGTTGAGTTGCAACATTACAAATAAAGATTTGAAGTTAATAGGCTAAAGCACACAACGTGTTGCATGTTATTCTCCAACAATTAACAATCTCATCTGGTGATCTACACTGTTCAAGAACTCCAGAAAATATCAGAGGTCATCCCAAGATTATCAGCGAGGCATGTTAACTAATAAGTTTTCTCTCAACACGTTCGATAAAGAAAAACTATTTCCGAGTCACGATAAATGCCATCAACAAAAAATGCAAAACATACATAATACATCTACAATGTCAACTACATTATCTGCAACTCATAATTCAAGCAGGATGATCGCAATCCATATCATGCAGATTTTTACAATGGATCTATCATTTGAAGCCATGTAGAGATAGGAGAGTTCAATTACCATGATGGCCTTGACTCGCAGCAATGTGCAACGGATCAAAACCTGTCCTGTTCTTCTGCCTGATACCCTCGTTTGTTGTATAAGGCAACAACTCCTTCACTATATCTATATACCCTTTCTCAGCCGCCGTGAAAAGTGCAGTTTCCCCCAATTCGTTGACCTCATTCACCACAACTGTTCTGATCTCTGCCACTTCAGCATCAAATTCTGCTCCATTCAAAGTCTTGAGCATTTGCTCATCAATCACCCCCAGTATTTGCCTCACTTCCGCCACATCACCCTTCTGAACGGCTAAATGGAGCTCCGTATCGTTATGCCGCCCCGTTACCTGCTTCACATACTTCTTCTTCCCCGATTGTTCCATTCTTTTGCCGGAATTCGACAGTACTAAGGCTTTTCCGGAGGTCGAAACCACCAACGCTTTGCCGGAATTCGAACCTGCCAACGATTTGCTTGAACTGGACATTACCAATGGCGGCGCTCGTGCTGAAGGCGACGGCGAAGGGGACTCGAGATTCAATCCCGTTTCGAGATCTCTTGCGCCTGTTTAACAGAATTATTGTCGGCACAATTGTAAACATCTCTTTAAGTTCTCTGAATTATGAAGAATAAATATGAAAAAGACAGCAAGAATTCAACGAAAATGTATATAATTCAAAATCGAAGTCTTTAGTTCTGGTGGTGTATCAAAGAACTGAAGCATCTGATTAGAACATGAAAAAAAAAAAAACAATTTCACATCAATTTGTGTACAGTTTGGGCAATTACAGTAATCTGAACTAAATCATGTAGATCCCAACCCAACTCTTTTCATAAAATCTCTTTTAAAAAATTTATTTTTAGCTTTCTCATAAGCGCAACGGTGTAGGCGTACCTTCATTGACAGAAGTCATCGTAGTAAAAGAAGGAATTATCCTTCTCAGTTGGTAAATTCTACAAGTGAACTATAGTTCTTTCTCGTTCATCCGATTGTTTAGTTTCCTTTTCACTAAATGTGCGGCTGAAGGCAAGAAGAAGAGGCGAACCATGCGGCGAAGGATGAAGAACGACGGTGGTGGTGGTGGCGGCGGAGGAAGGTGAAATCTACGCGGTGGTTAGGGAATGGACTGTTAGAGCCGCCGGGCCCACCCTGCCAAATTCTTAATTGCTTTTAAATTGTAAATTTAGGCAGGCAGCTCTAATACCATTAAGGAGGAAAAAAAGAAAAAGTACATTATAACATGAAAGAATTAATGAATCATATAAGCATTACTATTTATTTAACAATATACTCATAATGAAAATAGTTATTATGGAATAAATAATAATACTCCCCCATCCCACTAAAATGTACACGTTTTTCCATTTTGATCTGTTTCAATATAAAGTGTGCATTTTCCTTTTTGATAAAAAAACCCACAAAAATTAATTACTTATCTCTTTTCGAACTCACTCATCACACTATTATATTTATTCACTTTACATTAAAATATCATTTCTCTCACCTCAATATACATTAAAATAGTATTTCTCTTAATCTACGTGCAAAAAATAAACGTCCATGGGACGGATGGAGTACAATATACCTAAACCATTGAAATCCCTCCTTCCATCTTAAGGTTTCTATTTGCTTTGTATTCGGGATTAAAGAATATATTATTCTCTCAATCCTATAGAAAAGTTTTATTTTATTATATTGTGTCTTCCACTCAAAGATTCATATTTTCCCATTTTTACTAGGATCCCACTTATCACCATCATTACTACTAATATAACTAAACACTACATATAAAATAATAATACTATTTAATTCATGTGCAAAAAGTAAATGGAGATCTTTGTCTGGAACGGAGGGAGTAGTATTTTTTATGGAGTGAGGTTAAAAATACTCATTTCGTCCAGAAAGTATTTCACGTATTGTGGTGTGTGGAATTTAAAAAAAATATGTCTTTTTATTTATAAAGTAAGAAATAGAACAAATATTTTGGTTAATTTAATAAAAAATTGTGTAAATTTGTTGGGATATGTGAAAAAGTGGGTATTATATTAGGATGTGTGTAAAAAGTGAGTTTATTATTTTTTATCACTTTTAGTAAAAGTAAAGTGTGAAATATTTTGAGGGACATACATAAAAGAAAAATATTAAATACTTTGAGGGACGGAGAGAGTATAATATTTTAATGTATGATGAATAGTTGTATTAATATTGTGTGATGAGTTTCATAAAGATATACATTAATTGTTTTATATAGTAAATCTCATTTATTATTATAACATGAAATGTAAATCCTGGAATTCCAAAAATGAAAATTAAATGTTAGTGAGACAGAGTATTAATTTATAAAAATAATTTGTCATTTAATTAAAATTAAAATTATAATAAATAATGGTAATCTTTCTATAATGGAGCCGATTTCATTATACCTTTTTGTCACTCGTGCATGAATGTTTTAAGATAGATAAAGACACAACATAGTTTCTTGAAATAATAAAATATGATAATCATATGAAATAACAATTTATATTTATAGTAAATAAAATGTAATAATATTTTTTTAAATAAAAATTGATAATATTTGATAAAAAGTAATATCTAATTAAAAAAATGTAAAATATAGTACAAAATTGGCCTCTTTATGGTGCAATATTCTCCCACCGTTAATTCAGTTTTAGGGTGATTTTAAGTTGAACTAGTTTCCAAAAATTTATCTGTTAATTTAAAATACAATTGTATTATGTTTTTTTTTTTAATTTTAATCTAGAGAAGTACTATTTATTAATTAACTCAGAATTTAATTACTTGGATCTTATAATTATACCACAGGTACACAAGGGTACCACAATAATACTCACAATTTTATTGGTGCTTGTCAATTTTTCAATAATGGATCTTGGCAACTTGGATTCGTGCATTTGTTTTCCTGGTCTAGAATAGAACACTACTTTGAATTTAATACTTTGATACATTTTACAGGTTTCAAATTGTTTAATAATCAAGTGCATGCTGGTCAAAGAGTATTATTATTTAATGTGTAGTGAGTAGTTGTATTAGTGCGTGTGTGGCCCCATATTTTAATTGTATTAGTGAGTATATGAGTCTCATATGTATAAAAAATGAAATGATCCTCTATGAAACGAACAGCCAAAATGGAAAAAAAAAAATCTCTCTCAAACGGGAAGGAAGTATATTTTTCATTTAATAATTCAAATTCTTTAATTGCATTTAGTGAAGTGATATTTCATTTCATAAAGTAATGGCAAAAAATGCTTCTAATATGAGTCATACATTTTATAACATTCTATTTTTTGTGCAAGACTTGGATTTCTGATTTGAATATCACCACCTTCCAAAGTAGAATAGTGCATTGTTCTTAATTATAGGCAGAATCCGCAGAAAATGTAAAGTACTTTATTTTTTACTTTTCATGAGGATTAATTAATTATTGTTCATTATAAACTGAGTAAATGAGTAATTGTAATCCTTCCGTTCCGGGTATTTTCACCTATTTGTACGGGCACGAAAATTAAGACGTATTATTTTTTAATATATAATGTTATAAAAAGTAGGGATAAATTAATAATTTAATTAGAAAAAATAAATAAAGTTGTTGAGAATGATGAATAAAGTGTAAAAAAGTACTCCATGTTGTTGGGATTGTGAAAAATAGTAATAGTATGTATTTTTACCATTAATGGAATGGGTAAAAATACGTGGGACTGCCCAAAATGAAAAGTGGGTAAAAATACGTAGAACGGAAGAAATATTAATGATAAGTATATGGAGTTATGTGTGTGGTCCTTTTACTAAAAAAAGAAAAATTGGTACATTTAAAGTGAAGATCAAACAAAATAAATACCTTATCCACGAACAAAGAGAGTAATATGTTAAAATATTACAAAAAAAATCTTGATATAAAATTTTTAATAATAATAGAGTACATAAATATATATGGATAAAATAATATATGATCACACAAGTAAAATTAAAATTAAATTCTAAAAATTAACACTAAATCTAAAGTAAAGTGTAATCCTTGAAAATAAAATAGGTATGAATCATAAGTATAACTACTTATTGCATGGAAAATTGAGTTATTATTTATTGATTTTCAAATCTCATATGAATTCAAAATAAATATAGTTTTAAAGTGATATGATTAAGTATTAAATAATAATTATTTTTTTAACTTTAAAATGAGATACTCATTTAAAAACCCCACTTATAAGAATTGAGACAAATTAACCCACTAAAGAGTAGCTGGCTAAAATTGGATCTAAAAGATCCCTATCAACAACATATCTAACCGGTCGCACAATAATAGGATGAATTAGGAATAATAAAGCAAAGAAAATAAGTTGTTACTTGTTAGGGCCACACATTATTTTATCCCGCCTAAAAATTTCCTAATTTAAATGGATTGTTTTATGCACCAACCTAACCCTTATTTATGCAATTTATTTCTATCTCTTAATATTAGTACTATTGTTATTAGATTAGAAAATTGACAACCTGATTGCCACCGAAACATTACATTCAAATCCTTAAAAAATTAGTAATGAAATTACCATTATACTCCCTTTTTACTAGCCCACCCAACCCATTCTGCTAACCCAACGCCATTGCTAAGTCCACCACACATATCCCCACCTACAAACTCTTCTTTCAGCTCTAGGGCTTGAATTATCCTAACGTGCGACTCTTTTATCAGGATCTATCAAATAGTGCTCCAACTCCTATAATTTTAACATAAACACTCGTTTAAATCGGGTTCATAGTGTAAACATGTGGTTTTCCTTTCAATTCTATATATTCTATGTATTGCAGCGTTTAAATTAAGAAAATTACAGAGTTTGCAAGGATTTACAAGAGGCTAACTCATATAATTTAGAGTTAGTAAATGAGGGCCATAGAGCAGCGTAAGATCTGGTTGAAGATACTCAAAGGCGGTGGCAGCAGAGATGTTCGTCTCTTTGGATGCTGTAATTGATCTGCACATCAACATTTTTATTAGTTAATTATTACCTTAAAAATTAACAATAAATTTTAAGAATAAATATTAAATTTTAAAGACAAAATAAATCATAAATTAGTACAATTATATCCTTACAAGTAACACTAAGATAAATATTAAATCATAAGAATAGAATAAACCATAAATTACAAAAGTGAAATATTAGAATATGATAAAATATTACACAAGCGAAGTCTCTTGCAGTGACATGATTTAATTGAGTTACCATGATTAACATCTTCATCACTCTGTCGAGCTGGGGTATAGGGGTTTCTGGGGGTGGGAGATTCCACTTTTGTACTTAGGATATGATTTAATTTCTTACACAAGTAGAGTGACAAGAACAAGAATCACTAACCTTGTAATCCGGTCATGATTTCCATGAAGATTGCACCACAAGTTCTTTTGGACGTAAATCCCCGGATTCTGCAAAATTCCTTTTTACATCCATTTCAAGCAAAGGATTGCAGTCAACTACATGAAAAGCAAAAATATTTGGAAGAGATCCAGGAGCAAATTGGAGCTCTTTCAATTTGTAGCAATGTTTGATAATCATGCTTTTAAGAAGTTTGAAGCTCCCACTTATCCACTTTCCTTTTATCAGATCAACATCTTCAATTACTAGAGAGTAAAGATTTTGAAATCCACCCTCTTCCACTTCCCATGTTGGACCTTGAAAAGCATTGCATCTCAACTTAAGTATTCCAAGATTTGGCAACGAAGCAAGTTTGCTCATTTCTTCCCAAGGATATCCCATCCCACTCAAACTAACCTTCTTCAACGTAAGCGGGAGGCGTTGAAACGAAGCTACCTCAAACTTCCTTTCAGGATTCACAATCACACATTTTAGTGATTCCAGTTTTTTTAGATATGAAATATGATCAAAGCAAACCAAATGCTCTTCTGTCAATGCGATTTTAATTCCGAGCTTCTTTAGATTAGGGACTCTTTCGAGAACAATGCAACTACTAGTGGTCACATTTGATAACATCACAAGCTTTGGCAAGGACGCGTTGCTAAGATCCGGTAGGTCACATCCCATGACATCTAGAAACTTCAGCCTTTTCATATCCCAAATCTCCATGGGCAGAAAAGACAGATCTCCATAGTGCTTGATGCTTATATGAGGCTGGACGATCAAGTATTCTAGTTCTTCTAGTCTAGATATGGACGGAGGAAGCATTCTATTGCATGTAAGAGCAAGGTATGTTAAGTTAACCAATTCCAATACTTGCATTGGGAATTCATAAAAACGGATGTTAAGGGCATCGAGTCTCTTGAGCAACTTTAAACCAAAACATATTGGTACCATATACATGTTATACGGACCAAAACATAAGAGAGACTCTGCCGTTGATGAGCAATTATCCAAGATTGAGTTGTGCACATCTTTGATAGCAAATAAAACATTATTGTGCATGCTCAACCTTAGCTGGTCTTGTATACCTTCTTCGAAGCCGTCATCATAACATTCTAGGACATAAAAAAAGTTGGTCCTTCTAGCTTCTGTTTGGCAGAAGTGCCACCAGGATGAATGGAGGCCACAAGTTTTTACAGTCTCCACTAATTCCGATTGAAATACAATACTACTATATTTGTGGATCACGACAAGACAATTGGAGTCTAGAAAAAGCATGCATTCTATCATACGAGATACTGAAGACAAGTTTATACTAGGCTCAACAACTTCCTCAGCAATCCACAAATTAATGAGCTTAGACCAGGGGATCTCATAATTAGCAGGGAAAACCCCCATGTAAAGAAAACATAACTTGAATTCGTCTCTTATTTCATTATAGTGTGGGTATAGTACCTTGGATATCTGATCATATGCTTCAACGAAGACTTGATGTTTCCTTTGTGTTGCTACGTCGTCCCAAAATGATTCTTGTGAGTCCTCAAAATCTTGGTAGTCCTCTGCCTTGGACAGGAGGTCTGCAACAGTGACGATTGTAAGAGGAAGGCCGTCACACCTCTTGGCAATCATCTTTCCAGGTTTCTCAAGCTCAGGAGGAAAGCTTTTACCACCAAAAACCTTGTGGCGTAGAAGATGCCAACTTTCTTCTTCATTCATAAACCTCATATTAAAAAGAAAAGCATAAGAAAAATCTTGATGATCAATTGATCTCTTCCTAGTGGTAAGCAGGACTCGACTCCCATCTTCGTTGTCGGGAAGTGAGCATCTCAAGTACTCCAGAACACCGTCGTAGCTCACATCGTTCAACACGACCAGGTACTTCTTACTCTTCATGCACTCTTTCAGACACAATCTGCCTACTTCCTCCTCGTATCCACCTCCCACGAGCATATCAGGTTCCACCTGAGCAAGAATGACCTTAGTAACTTCCTCAGCTTTCCATTCACGTTCATATCCAACATTCACCCACACACAACAGTCGAACGATTCCAAAACATCCAAATCTTGGAAAATCTCTCGAGCAAGAGTGGTCTTACCAATGCCAGCAGTCCCAGCAAGTACAAAAACAGGGTTAATGATCCGTAGATTTAAGAGAGCTTGTTTGAGTAAACTCCACTCGTCACGTAATCCAACCATGTTGGACTCATCAGACACAACATTAGAAGAAGGCCCACCTTCACACTCTTCCTTCATCTTCTTCACTGTCTCAATTATGGAATGAATATCTCCACAAAGTTTACTTTCTTTGAATTCTTCATCATCCTCTAAACTCAGCTCCTCTGATAATATTTCCCCTGCCAGATCAAGAATAACCTCGGCACTTCTCTCGAGCGAGGCCTTCATCCTCTCCCTGCTTTCGCTGTCCAATCTTTCCACGACAGTCATAAAGGATTTCATCTCCTTCACAGCAACTTCAAAGATTTTCAGAGAATTGGGAGCAAGGAGAACGCCAACATTGTTTAAGATGCTAGAAAGAATTGACTCCATGGTAACAGCTGCAGAATAAGCCTTCTCCTTCATTTTCTCTCTAGTTTAGATCACAGAGCACCAATTTGCTATTAATCTAATGAAGATCGATTATTGCATTTTGAGGTTTTAAGGTTAACGTAGTCAACTCATGAATGATAAAATGGTCCTACAATTTTGCATAGAATATTGCAGTTTCACACTTATTATTGAACCATCCCTGAATATCCTGAAAGAATCCAATTCGATCTAGCTGTCTTGAGCTTTTAATTACTAAACTAATCAATATTAACGACAAATAATAGAAATACTGACACCCACACAAAAATAATTTATTTATTTACATGGACCCACACACCCATCACACTCACCACTAATACAACTACCCATTACACATTAAATATTATTTATCTCACTTCACTTTATATTAAATTATTATACTCCTTAATCTCCGTGCAAAAAAAATGTATCAATACTTTCGGGACGAAGGGAGTAATTAATTACATGCAGTTTGACATTTGGTCCCATGGTTGAAGTTGGGAGAATAATGGAATTTTAGGGAAGCTCATATTTCATATATTAATCGGGCATAAAAATTCCCAATCGACCCACACTGCATTCTATGGAGCTCCCTATTTATTACTAACGGATTTGAAATCCATATAAACGCAATTAGTGTGTAAAAGCCCAACAATTCTCCACCAGAAATCGGGCCACACGCTCAAAAGCCCAATAATTCTCCATCTTGGCCCAAAGCTCAAATATACGTTGTATTCATCAAGTGCAAGATTTCATCATTGCACCCTTTCGAACAAACGTGCACATTTAACAAACACAAAGTTTACAATATGTTTTGCCATACTCAAAGTTAGGCAAAATAGGAAATCTGAGAGAGGCAAATTATTGACATGTTTGGATCGACGGTTGCACTCTCATACACCTTTTCGGTTGTGTTGCTAAGGTTGATCTGTTTTTTGTGCGTGTAGATATACTCGCTATGAAGCTGGCAAAAAGAAGGTGGCCTTTAAATATCTCAAGGAAAAGGTGTATATGATCATCAATATTAGTACATGAATGCATTTGTTGGAAACAAAGTTGTATTACATGTCTTGATCTTTATTGAAACAACCCTGTAGGCAGGTGATAAGGAGGAATGCAGAGGATGCATCAAATGTGAAGGTGATGTCTTTGTTGGTGACACCCACACCAAATCAGGGCTCGAGCCCCTTCCGTATGAATAAGCTTGGTTTTGATTCCCTCCAAGCGTCCATAAACGATCACTTGTGAGCATGGTGTTGTTCCTCGTATCTTTTTTTTATCAATTCTCGTATAGCTCATGAAAATCAACTATTAAATCAATTAAAGAACACATGAAATTAATGTCATAAGAGATGCAAACATCAACACCAAAAATAGCGTGATGCCAATGAAAGATCTTTTGGTGTCCATGGCAACCCAAATTTTCCCCACAAATTGAATTAAGTATGTATATGTATGAATCTTTCAACTTATAACACTTGTATACCCATATATTGAGACATGACGATTCATTATCAGGGTTTCCTTCTCAATTGATCAGAAATTCTATTAACTCATAATATCTTCCCACTTAATCCTTTTGGAATAATATGATAATCCTTTATATCCATAATCGATGAACACTAATATATTATCTTTAAATTGCTTGGAAATGAAATTTTATACTAAATTCGATTAATATTAATTGGAAAATTGAGATTTTCATAAACAGGTAAAGTAGAATTAAAAGCGCCTCTCCACCAACTATTCAAAATTTTAATTCATTCACCCTTACTCCTCGATAGCACTTCTCTTTATGTGAAATAAGGAGTAAGTGTACTCTTGTCGTGTAGGCTCGAATAACCGAGGTAAATTATCAAACTGTGGTATTTTGAATAATTGAACAGAATAAAGTGTACTCCCTCCGTCTCATAAACAAATTCACACTTTATATTTTTGTTCGTCTCATAAACAAGTTCACATGGTCCAAATAAAGAAATACACACAAATCAATATCCCCACAACACACTTTAATTTCAAAATTGCAATCTCTTTACAACTCACATAACTTACTTTATAATTTATTTATTACCTAAAAATACCAAACAACCCCTAAAAGTAAAGCAAAAAATAATTTTTTCTTAAACTCCGTATCTACAGTAACGGTGAACTTGTCTTTGGGACGGAGGGAGCATAATATAGTTGACTTTAACTAGATTGTGTGTCAAAAAAGGTGGCATTTTTGTAATATTGCAGTATTGTAAGGTTATTGATATTATATATTATTTACATTTTCAGGGTGTGCAAGTATTCTTGGGACAGATCAAAATAGAAAGTGTGCAAAAGTAATCTTTTGCTGTAAAGATGTAAGAAGGAGAAGGGGTATTTTGGATAATTGAATAGAATAAAGTGTATGTTGACTTTGACTAGATTGTGTGTAAAAAAAGATGACATTTTACGTTGTAGTATTGTAAGGTTATTGATATTGTGTATTATTTCCATTTTTAGAGTGTGCAAGTATTTATAAAACGAACTACGTAAAATAGAAAATATGCAAATATTTTTGGGCTGAAGGAGTAGTAAGTTCAATTCACCACAAGAACGTACATAAATACTAAAAATGAAATTACAAATATTACACAATATCTCATTGGCGAAATAAACTATAAAAGATAATGGTGAAATTACTATTTGTCAAAGAGAAGCACAAGAGTTGCTAACCTTGTAAACCGCTCATGATTTCCATGAAGATTGCACCACAATTTCCTCCATATGTTTAATATTCTCATATTGTACAAAATTCTTTTTTAAATCAATTTCAAGCAAAGGATTGCAGTCGATCAATTCAAAAGAATAAATATTTGGGAGGGATCCAGGAGCAAATTGAAGCTCTTTCAATTTGTAGCAATGTTTGATACTTACAGTTTTAAGAAGTTTGAAGCTTCCAGGACTTGTCCACTTTCCTTTTACAAGATCAACGTCCTCAATTAGGAGAGAGTAAAGATTTTGGAATCCATCCTCTCCCACTTCCCATGTTGGACCTTGAAAGGCATTGCATCTCAAGTTGAGCATTTGTAGAGTTGGCAGCAAGTTTACTCATTTCTTCCTACGGATATCCCATCCCACTCAGGCTCACCTTCTTCAATGAAAACGGGAGGTGTTGAAACGAAGGAACCTCTATCTTCCTTTCAGGATTCACAATGACACTGTGAAGAATAAACCTTATTCAATCATAGTTAAGTTTACATATGTCTTAGATTACATATGGACATGATGTATAGAAGAATCAGATGCATCATGTTGGTTAAATAATCAAGATGACAGCAAAAGGATACAACCGGTGCATAAGGTGAGCAGGGAAGTTTGAGGAGTTTGTTTGGTGGCTAAACAGATTAGTTAGGAGCAGTTGAGCATATGGCTGGAAAGCTTGACACATAAGTTGTTAGATGGAAGTAGTTTCACTCGGTTTGGTAACTGTTTGATACTCCAACTGAAGGCTCAAAGATGCTTCAGCGAGTTAGTCCCATAAGTTAGCTAGTTACATATCTTTGTATATATATAGCTTCTGGTTTGCTGATTTATTCAGCGTGTAATCTTCCTCACACTCTCATATGGAATAAGATACTCTCTCCATAGTGGACGTAGGCTCGTTAGTGAGCCGAACCACTCTAAAAAACTCTCATCTTCTCGTTTCGTTTCTTCATCCATAGATTAGGCTTCATGCTTTCAATTCTTAAGTTCATGCTTCAATTTGATACCTGCCTAATTTCACGACAATTGGCGCCGTCTGTGGGAAGAATGGCAGGCCAAGGAAGAAAATGGAGATTGAAGATCACGATGGTGTTTCCATGAAGGTTGAAAGCGGGTTTCAGAGGATATGAAATCTGATTCGGTGTGACGATGAAGAACGATATGAGATGCAAGAAAGCCGATGTTTCTTGCAGATCAGTGGTATCAGAAGTGTGTTGAGGCTGATGGATTGATGACATGGAAGTCGGTGAGCATGCTGAAACCCACCGGTATGGTATAAAAGAAAGTTTTCATGCGCGGCAATAAGAGGGAGAATGAGTAATTCTTTGGTGCAGCGTTTCAAAGATGGGAGAATCGGAGAGCTCTGATAATCCGACAGATGAGCTCGGATCTCCGATGATAGGTAGTTCTTTGGACGGCGGTTTAGAGAGAGAAGAAAGTCTTCCGACGGCAGTTCGAAGGTGGGTTCGAGATTTTCGGTAGCGGTTCTTGGTTATGTAACTACAGTTCATTGTGGTGGAGATCAAGAAACCGGTTCTCGGTAAGAAGAAATTGGAAATCTGGCTATAATGGTGTGCAAACCAGCAACCGATAAGAAACTGAGAAAATTTCCGACTGCATTCTTATCGACGTGAGTTGGCAGTCTTGGGTGAGTTGGCGCAAGGAAATGGTTCAGCAAGAGACTAGAGGAATAGAGTATTGCTCGGAATTGATGAACAGCGATCGACGGCAGGATTCCATGGTTGAAATTGAAGATAGAAGATTTCACACAGGTTGAAAATGGGCGACTCTCTCCAGCGGTGAACGGCGTCTGCCCGGCTTGGCAAGATACAGTTCCGGTGAGGAAGGTGTAACACTGCGGCACAAGATAGCAGTTCCACGGAATCGAGCAGCGTAACTCGTCGATGGCCAAGAAGTGTTCGAAATTGAATGGCTGCAGCAACAGTTTCTCTCCGGCGGTGGATGATGAAGCTGGCAGCTGGGTTCACAAATTGGATTGATGTGATATTCAGGCAAGAAGGTAGTTTAATCCAATTGTGATTAAGAGTTGCTTACAAAAAATTAAAGGGAAGTAAAATTGTTCATAGGTGAAGGAGAATTTCTATCCAACGATTATCAGTAGATCACTAGTGGAGATCAAAAGTTAGAAGTGGCTGGAAATTGTAACTTTGGTTCAGTATAGGTTCAAAGAACTTGATCAGTACAATGTGGTAATAGCAAGCAAGAAACATGGAAATTTTTCATGGAAGTGCTAGAATTGTTTAAGGGATGCATCAATTGCATGGGACTCCCAGCAAGGTGGAGTCGGGACATGGCAGGTTAACCATGGAGATGAAATCAGCTTAACATGTTGGTATTTCATGAAGATAAGGTCAACTCAACAAGTTTGTAAGAAAAGGATTTTTCGATAAGTGAATGGTGTTCGGGGGAAGTAGCGATATAACGGGGTAGCAAGGAGATGTGGTACTTGGACTCGTTGGCGTTTAAGAGCAGCGCGGTAACAACGAGCAAGTAGGAGAAGCATCGGGTAATCCTAGTGAGTTAGAATCGACTTCAAAGTAATGGCACTTTCATTAGGAAAATGGTTCGAACTTGGTGTGGCTTGGCGATAAGTCAACATTTATATATTGCAGGTGTTGCTCATGGTTGAGCAATGATAAAAGGTATTGCTCAAATTGGAGCAATGATTAAGAGGTGCTACTCAAGGTGGAGTAGTGTAATGGAGGGAGAGTTGCTATGGTTCGATTAAGGTTTAAGGTGGAGATTTGTGAAGAATAAACCTTATTCAATCATAGTTAAGTTTGCATATGTCTTAGATTACATATGGACATGATGTATAGAAGAATCAGATGCATCATGTTGGTTAAATAATCAAGATGACAGCAAAAGGATACAACCGGTGCATAAGGTGAGGAGGGAAGTTTGAGGAGTTTGTTTGGTGGTTAAACGGATTAGTTAGGAGCGGTTGAGCATATGGCTGGAAAGCTTGACACATAAGCTATTAGTTGGAAGTAGTTTCACTCGGTTTGGTAACCGTTTGATACTCCAACTGAAGGCTCAAAGATGCTTCAGCGAGTTAGTCCCATAAGTTAACTAGTTACATATCTTTGTATATATATAGCTTCTGGTTAGCTGATTTATTCAGCGTGTAATCTTTCTCACACTCTCATATGGAATAAGATACTCTCTCCATAGTGGACGTAGGATTGTTAGTGAGCCGAACCACTCTAAAAAACTCTCGTGTTCTCGTTTCGTTTCTTCATCCATAGATTAGGCTTCATGCTTTCAATTCTTAAGTTCATGCTTCAATTTGATACCTGCCTAATTTCACGACAGACGCATTTAAGTGATTCCAGTTTCGTTAGATTGGAATATGATCAAAAGCAAACCAACCGCTCTTCTGTTAATGCAATCCTAATTCCTAACTTCTTTAAATTAGGGGCTCTTATGAGAACAGGACAGCTTCTGGTCACATTTGATAGCTTCATAAGGTTCAGCAAGGACGCAGCACCCTGATCCTGTAGGTCACAACCCATGACGTCTAGAAACTTAAGCTTATTCATTTCCCATATCTCCATGGGAAGATAAGACACAGCTCCACAGTGCTTGATGCTCATATGAGGACGGACGATTAAGTATTCTAGTTCTTCAAGTCTGGATATGGACGGAGGAAGCTTTCTATTGCATGTGAGAGCAAGGTATGTTAACTTAACCAATTCCAGTACTTGCATTGGGAATTCATAAAACCGGATGTTAAGGGCATCGAGTCTCTTGAGCAACTTTAAACCAAAACATACGAGATACTGAGGACAAGTTTATATTTGGGTGAACAAGTTCCTCAATAGTCCACAAATTATTGAGCTTCGACAAGGGGATTTCATAGTTTGCAGGAAAAACTCCCATATAAAGAAAGCATAAGTTGAATTCTTGTCTTAATTCGTTATACTGTGGAAGTAGTACCTCGAATATTTGATCATACGCTTCAACAAAGACTTGCTGTTTCCTTTGTGTTGCTACATTGGCCTAAAATGATTCTTGTGCGTCCTCTGAATCTTGATCGTCCTCAACCATGGACAGGATGATTGTAAGAGGAAGGCCGTCACACTTGTTGGCAATCATCTTTCCAGGTTTCTCAAGCTGAGGAGGGAACACCAAAAATCTTATCGCGTAGAAGATGCCAACTTTCTTCTTCATTCATCAACCTCATTTCAAAGAGATAAGTATAATTAAAGTCATGAAGATCAAATAATTTGTTCCCAGTTGTAAGCAAGACTCTACTCCCATCTCTGTTGTCGGGAAGTGAGCTTCTCAAGTAATCCAAAACATCGTCGTAGCTCACATCGTTCAACACAACCAAGTATTTCTTACTCATCATGCTCTGTTTCAAACGCATTCTGCCTACTTCCTCTTCATATCCATCTCCCACAAGCATCTCAGGGTCCACCTGACCAAGAATGGCTCTAGTGATTTCTTCAAATTTCCACACATATCCAACATTCACCCAAACACAACAATCGAACAAATCCAAAACATCTAAATCTTGGAAAATCTCTCGAGCAAGAGTGGTCTTACCCATGCCCGCCATCCCAACAAGTACAAAAACAGTGTTGATAATCCGTTGATTCAAAAGGTCTTGTTTGAGTAAACTCCGCTGGTCACGTAAGCCAACTATGTTCGAGGTAGAGATATCTCCTGAAGAACCAACTGGTCGTCGTAGTAATCCTCCTTCATCCTTTTCACTGTCTCAATTAAGGAACAAATGTCTCGATAAGTTTTGCTCTTTTGGAATTCTTCGTCATCCTGATTCAAGCTTACATCGTCTGACAATAGTTCTTGTCCGAGATCTTCGTTGAAGTGTGGCCTTCATCCTCTTCCTGCTTCTGCTGTCCAATCTTTCCACAAATGTCATCAAGGAATTCAACTCCTTGTCTGCAAGTTCAAACATTTTCAGAGAGTTGGGGGAAAGGAGAACGCCAACGTTATTCAAGAACCTAGAAAAAAGTGATTCCATTGTAACGGCTGCAGAATAAGCCATCTCCCTGATTCTCTCTCTCTCTCTCTCTCTCTCTCTCTCATTTAATCACAACCCCAAAGATTTGCTATTGATTTAATGAAGATCACTGCCTTACCTTTGAGGTTTCAAGATTAACTAAGTCAACGACCCTTGTCATGATCAAATGATCTCACAATTTTGCATATAATATTGAAAAGAATTCGATATGACCTAGCTGTCGTGACTTAGTCACTTGGAAGGATTGTGGAATGTTTGAAGGTCAACACAATCCATGGAATTATCCAAACAATTTTGGATAATTCACATTTATTTAGGGAAGCTCATAATTCATAAATTAAGGGTGTCAGCAGTAATTTTTATAGGGTTCAATAACTTTTTATTCTTTTCATTTAAGGCTCATATCACATTGGAAAATTTTCAATTAAATTATCAATCAAGTAATTTTTTTAAAATCAATTAATGCCTGAAAAATGGAAGAATTTAGTGTTATGGGTAAGGGTATACTGTTTTGTTCAAAGTGTATATATTTTAATTAGTAAAGGTACACACCATTTTATTCTAAATGATATACACTTTTATTAATATTTTTTATTTTTCTTCAAAAAATAAAGGGTACACATCTTTATACTAAAGGGTATACAATTTAACACAAAATTCTAAAGGTGCGCCCGGGTGCACACAAGTTTTTGCCATACCAAAAATCAATAATAAATTTTCTTAAACTTCAAATTTACAGTAATAATGCAAAAATGTATTTGAGTGTAACTTCTTGTTAAAATTTAGATATATGCATAAGAGATGAAATTTACAGAGAGCTTTTTCATTCATCACATTAGATAATTTACATACACATCCAAAAAGAAGAAAAGGTGGAGTAGGTAGATACACCATACTTGCACCATACTTCAATATTATAATATTTCCTAGAGACTTAGGATGACAATAAAAAATATTTCAAACTTTGACTAACATAATATATTATAAAATATCTTAGACAAATCTCAATTTCTAACACTCCTCCTTGAGATTTTTCTTAGATACTCCAAGCTTTGATCTCAAAAACTCAAATATAGCTTTAGGAAGTGCCTTTGTCATGATATCAGCAAACTGAATCTCAGAGCTACAGTGAACCAGCTTTACTTCTCCATTCTTTTCAGCTTCTCTAATTGAGTGATACTTAACATTTATGTACTTCGTCCTTCCATGCTGCACTGGATTCTTTGAAATAGCAATAGCTGATTTGTTATCCACCCATAGAGTAGTAGCATCAGGTTGAATTTTCCCCAAGTCCATCAATAGTTTCTTTAACCAAATGGCTTGGTTTGCTGCTGCTGCTGAAATATATTCAGCTTCAGCTGAAGATTGTGCAACCACATCTTGTTTCTTGGAGTTCTATGAAAAAACTCCATTCCCAAAAGAAAACACATAACCTGAAGTACTCTTAAAGTCATCAATACTTCCAGCCCAATCACTATCTGAATAACCAACCAAACTTTTACTTTCTCTCTTCAAATAATATACACCAAAGTCAAGTGATCCTTTTATGTATCTCAACACTCTTTTGGTAGCACCAAGGTGAATCTGACTTGGAGAATGCATAAACCTTGACAAGAGACTTGTAGCAAATATTATATCCGGTCTAGTTGCACTTAAGTACAATAGACTCCCAATCAAGCTTCTAAAAACTAATGCATTAGCCTTTGTTCCACCATCATCTCTTGACAATTTTTCATTCACTACCAAAGGCGTAGGAACTGATTTTGCTTTCTCCATCTTGAACCTTTTCAAAACTTCTAAGACATATTGTCTCTGAGAAATGAAGATTCCATGATCATATTGTTCAACCCCCAATCCCAAAAAATATTTCTTTTCACCAAGGTCTGACATCTCAAACTCATTCTCCATATTAGTCTTGAATTTCTTCAAGAAGCTAAGATCACCACAAGTGACTAGCAAATCATCCACATACAAAGACACAATGAGATCCACTTTAGTTCCAACCTCTTGACATAGAGAGTATGCTCACTTTCACTTCTTTGAAAACCTTGTTGTAGAAGATAACCATTAATTTTGATGTACCAAGCATTAGGAGCTTGCTTAAGACCATACAAAACTTTCTTGAGATGATACACCATATCCTCTTTGCCCAAAACCTGAAACCCTTCCGGTTGCTCAATATAGATGTCTTAATTGAGTATGCCATTTAAGAATGCTGACTTGACATCAAAATGAAATACTTTCCATCTAAGTTTTGCAGCAAGTGCAACTAGGAGTCTGATTGTATCATGCCTTGCCACCGGTGCAAACGTATTAAAAAAATTAACTCCATGTTGCTGTGCATATCCCTTCACAACTAGCCTGGCTTTAAGTTTGTTTATAGAACCATCAGGATTGAGTTTGGTTCTATAAACCCACTTAACACCTATCACATTTTTGTTTTGAGGTCTTTCCACTAATTTCCAAGTTTCATTTTTCTCAATCATGGTTATCTCCTCCTGCATTGCAGCCACCCAATCTGCTTCACTTGCAGCCTCATCATAATTTTTTGGTTCAAGTGAAGCCACATTGTATCTCTCATGGATATCCTCAAGTGTCCTTGTTCCTCTAACTGAAAAATCATCATAATTATCATTCATCTCTTCATTAAGTATTTCTTCTTCATGAGAAGAAATTTCTGGAAATACTTTTCTTGAAGCATCAACTTTCTTCTTTTTCCAATCCCACTTGAAAAAATTCATCAAATTTCACATTTCTGCAAACCTGCATTTTTTCTGACATTGGATTCAAGATTCTATAGTCTTTCACATTGCTGCTATATCCCAAGAATATGCATGTTTCAGACTTGTTATCAAGTTTATCTCTCTTGATATCTGGAATTAGTGCATAGCAAACACATCCAAATACTTTGAGATGCTCCACTGAAGGTATTACTCCATGCCAACTTTCATATGGAGTATGACCATAATTTCTTTGGCAAATCTTTTTCAAACAACAAACATCTTGACATTTCCATTATTGAACTGTTCTTCCTTTCAGTCACCCCATTTTATTGTGGAGTATATGGTACAATAAGCTGATGATGAATGCCTTCATTATCACAAAATTCCTTGAATTTGATTGAAGTATACTCAACTTCGTTGTCTGTTCTGAACATCTTTATCTTGCATCGTGTTTGGTTTTCAACCAAGTTTTTGAAGGTTAAAAATACAGAAAATGCTTCAGACTTCATCTTCAAGAAATACACCCAACAAAACCTTAAGTAATCATCAACAAATAATATAAAATACTTGTTTCCATTCAAAGATGAAATACTCATCGGCCCACAAATATCAGAGTGCACAAGCTGCAATTTTTCTTTTGCTCTCCAATTGGTGTCATAAAATGGCAGCCTACATTGCTTTCCAAATTGGCACACATTACACACAACATCCACTTCATGAATAGTAGGCATATCATTTACTATGTTTTTTGTGTGCATGTTCATCAAGGTTGGGTAGCTGAAATGACCCAATCTTTTATGCCATAAAACTGAATCATCAACTTTGCTGGTATGAGCATGAAGTTTAGATTCACTCCAATTTAGATGGAAGCCTTTATTTTGCATTTTTACAGTCATAACTTCATTCCCTAAAGGATCAATTATAGTGCATGACCTATTTTCAAAATGCAATGAATAATTTCTTTCTAACATTTGTCCAACACTCAACAAGTTTTGATCTATCTCAGATACGTAAAGCACATCTGTGATTAGTATAGTACCTGAGGGTGTGTTGACCGTTACTGCTTCTTTTCCTTTCACTTGCACTTGCTTTCCATCTTCAATTTTCACCCATGAGTTGTATGATTTGTCCAACTCATTAAAAATACCAGCATCTCTTGTCATATGATTCGCAACCGCTATCGATCAACCAAGTATCCCCATGGCTGATTGTAGCATAACAAGTGGCAACAAAGAGATTCTCAATTTTTTGCTCTTGATTTTCAGCAACTTGAGCTTGAGTTTGCTGCCCTTGTTGATTTCCTTTGTTCTTGCAGACCTTTTCAACATGCCCGAATTCATTACAAGCTCGACATTTAACACCAGGTCTAACCCAACAAAAGTTTTCAGTATGACTTCGTTTCTTACAATGAGGGCAAGGTGGATACTTTCCCTTTTTGCCTCCACTCTTGTAAGCATCATTTTGTTTCTTTTGTTTGTCTTTGCCCTTTTTGTCCCCATATTGATTTTTCCCACTCCCACTACTACTGCTTGAGAGATTTTCCATTTGCTTTGCAAGGAGTGCTCCTTCTGTTTGCTCCTCCTGCCTCAAAGTCCTCATTTGCTCAATTACTTGAAAAGCATTAACAACTTCATTAAATGTTAATGTAGACAGGTCCTTTGAGTCTTCAAGGGAAGAAATTTTTGGTTCAAACCTTTCGGGTACACTGACAAGGACTTTGCTTACAATTCTTTTATTAGGTAACTCCTCTCCAAGCAATCTCAGTTTGTTTACAACCTTCATCAATCTATCAGAATACTCTTGAACAGTCTCACTTTCAGACATCCTCAAAATTTCAAACTCCCTCCACAAATTTAACACCTGTATTTGCCTTGTTCTTTCACTTCCTTGGAACTCTTCCTTCAACTGATCCAAACTTGCTTTGCTGTTTCACAATTCATAATTTTTGTGAATATTGCATCAGAAACTGAAGAATGAATGGCTGACAAAGCCTTGTACTTCTTTGCACTATCTTCACTATGTTGATGGATTTGAGCAATGGTTGGATTCTCTCTCAAAGGAGGAGGATCTCTACCCAAATCTACAGAATCCCACAAGTCAAAAGCCCTTAGATATGCCTTCATCTTCACAGCCCAAGATGGGTAGTTTTCACCATTGAAAACAGGTGGTGATAGAGCTGAAAAACTTTTGGAAGCCATAAGAAATTTGATGGTTGATTTTGAGTTTATTTAGGGGAAAGCCTTACTGGTTTTCTCTCAATCTCTCACACAACCCTTAAGATCAATGAACTCTTGATATCATGTTAAAATTTAGATATATGCATAAGCGATGAAATCTGCTGAGAGCTTTTTCATTCATCACATTAGATAATTTACATACACATCCAAAAAGAAGAAAATGTGGAGTAGGTAGATACACCATACTTGCACCATACTTCAATATTATAATATTTCCTAGACTTAGGATGACCATGAAACATATTTCAAACTTTGACTAACATAATATATTATAAAGTCTCAATTTCTAACACTTCTCAAACATATCAATGTTTGAGTGTAACTTTGCTTAAAAGATTTGGACGAATATATTTCGGTGGTGGGGTTTTGTTCTGTTGGGGTATATGATTTTATAGTAAATCTCCTTCATTTCTGAGGAGGAAAATAAGATTGACTACATGTATTTGAGAGTGCACTATTTGGATTATTTAAAAAGCAAGCAATGCCAAAGATCTTTAAGAAGTAGAAAATATCAGTAGAAAATGAATACATATAAATGAGAGTCCGGAGTTGGCTTGATGTGAAGAATAGAAGACAAAGAAAATATTCTTTTAACGAATGATATAGAAACCCAAACTTAACTCTTAGTGTGTGAATTGTTAATGTATTATTTTATCATATAAACTCCGGTGGTATTTCTCATATGATGAATAATAGAATTAAAAAAAGAAAAAAGAAAAAATGGATAACAATTCAAAGTAATGTGGGACTGGGGGGATTATCAATATTGAGTAGCTTAAGAGAAGAACAAGAGTGAGTACTAACCTTGTGATCCATGAATATTGCACATAGAGTTCTCTTTTACAATCAATTCCAGCAAAGGATTGCAGTCAATTAATTTAAACTGAATAATATTTGGAAGGAATCCAAACTGGAGGTTTTCTAATTCGTAGCAATCTTTGATTATCACACTTTCATCAAGTTTGAAGCTTCCACTCCTCCACTTTACTTTTACCAGATCCACGTCTTCAATTAAAGATTTTGGAATTCATCCTCTTCCACTTCCCATTTTGGACCTTGAAAGACATTGCATCTCAAGTTGAGCACTTGAAGGTTTGGCAACGAACCAAGCTTGCTCATTTCTTCCCAAGGATATCCCATCCCACTCAGACTCACCTTCTTTAATGAAAATGGGAGGCATTGAAAGCAAACCAAATTTTGTTAGATTGGAAATATGATCAAAGCAAACCAAATGCTCTTCTGTCAATGCAATTTTAATTCCTAGCTTCTTTAGATTAGGGACTCTTTTGAGAACAACGCAACTACCGGTGGTCACATTTGATAGCTTCTTAAGCTTTCACAAGGATGTGTTGCCAAGATCCGGTAGGTCACATCCCATGAAATCTAGAATCTTCAGATTTTCCATATCCCATATCTCCATGGGCAGATAAGACAGAGCTCCACGGTGCAGGATGCTCATATGAGGACGGACAATCAAGTATTCCAATTCTTCGAGTTTGGATATAGACGGAGGAAGCTTTCCATTGCATGTGAGAGCAAGATATGCTAGCTTAACCAATTCCAGCACTTGCATTGGGAATTCATAGAAACGGATGTTAAGGGCATCGAGCCTCTTGAGCAACTTTAAACAAAAACATATTGGAACCATATATTGGACGTTATATGGACCAAAACATAAGAGAGTTTGTGCAGTGGATGCGCAATTTTCCAGGATTGAATTATACACATCTTTGAGGGCAAATAAAACGTTATTGTGCAAGCTCAACCTTATCTCATTCTGTATACCTTCTTCGAAGCCATCGCCATAACATTCTAGGACATAAAAAAAAAGTTAGTCCTCGTAGCTTCTCTGTGGCAGAAGTGCCACCAGGATGAATGGAGGCCACAAGTTTTTAAGATCACCATTAATTTCGATTGCAATACAGTATTACATATCCTCCACCTTGGCCCAAAGCTCAAATATCCATTGTATTCATCTAGTGCAAGATTTCATCATTGCACCCTTTCGAACAAACGTGCACATTTAACAAACACAAAGTTTAGTTTACAATCTGTTTTGCTATGGTTGATCTGTTTTTTGTGTTTGTAGGTATACCCACAGTGCAACATATATGAAGGTGGACTTAAAAACTTGTGTGAACCAGTCTCACAAAAATAAAATATTGCAAGAATTTATGAAACAAGTAAAGAAATTGAAAAAAATAATATATAACACAAATCTCAGTATTCCATAAAGCTCTGTTTTGCACTTGAATTAATCAAGGAAACATGATATTATTACAAGGATGGAGAATTTTAGACATGATGAGAGGTTTAATTAAGTAGAAGTTGTTGATCACAAGGCTTTTTACAGAGACAACGACGCTTGAACCCTTCACATTCGCCATCAGTGTATCCTTCTTGCCCACAAACTATCTTGCAATTGTGGTCCACTAAGCATATTCCTTTGAAGTTTATGCTTGGTGATGTACATATCCTTCCCATGCTTTCCTCTGCTAATTATACAACATAAATCTCTATTATTAATTACAATTTAAAAGTGATTAAACTATAATTAAGAGAAAGTTATAATAAGGCAAACATGGGTGAACTGGATTCACATGACATATTTAATTGTATGAATCATTGGTTTTGAGTTTAAGCTGGAACAAAAAGAAGGTAGATTTATAGGATTAACGAATCAATTAATTTGTAAAAGTAAGAAGATGATGTGTGAGAGAATAGGATGTGATGTGTATAAAAGATAAAGGAAATTTACGTAATATGATTCTCCAAAACACCATCTAAAACAAGAAATGAATTACATAGTAATTTCTAAACATGCTCTAAAAAATAGAAAATGATTTGTCATATTATATCCATTATCATTAAACATAAGAACTAAAATCAAGACAAAATATCCCGTGCACCTAGATGCGCAAACACTTATTCGTGCATTCACATTCACATTCAATTCATATATACTTATTAAAAAAACATATAGACTAATGAATAGAAATTTATATATTTTGTTAGCGAAATTTTAACGAATTTCCTACTGAAATTAACTTGATGCACGGAATATAACTCTTAAATCAATAAAAAGAACTGAATTAATGTCATACGAGATGCAAACATCAACACCAAAAACAGCATGATGCCAATGAAAGATCTTTTGGTTTCCATGGCAATCCAAATTTCCCCCACAAATTAAAGAAGTATATGTATGATTCTTAAACTTATATAGTACTTATATACGTTTATATTGAGACATTACGAAGTTTCCTTCTCAATTAATCAGAAATTCTATTAACTCATCTTATACCACTTAATCCTTTTGGAATAACATGATAATCCTTTACATCAATAATCGATGAACAAATATAGTATCTTTAAATTGCTTGGAAATGAAATTTTATACTAATTTCCGTTAATATTAATTGGAAAATTGAGATTTTCACTCTCCAATAACTGTAAAATTTTAATGGTAACTAGGTATATAAACAGGTTAAGTAGGATTAAATGTGCCTCTTCCACCAACTAATCAATTTTTTAATTCATTCACCCTTTACTCCTACCCTAACCCATTACACCAAGTTCATATTTACGTAATTGTGTTATAAAGAACATGTATATTATGTTATATGTGATAGACGATGTGTCAATTTTAAAATAACAAGTGTATTGTTAGGTTATGATTAATATATATATATATATTCTCTCCGCCATGCGTTAATATTTACGTTTGCTTTTTGCACGTAGATTAAGAGATATAATAATATTTAATGTAAAGTGGGTAGGTGTATTAGTGTTGTAAAATGTACAACCTAAAATGGAAAATGTAAACTTGAATGTAGGTAGAAGGGAGTATATATATTGAGATATGAAGAAAATATTGAGATGAATTAAAAAATATATATGAATAAATTGTTGAGACAGAGAGAATAGTTTGAGGGGCATGGGATTTTGTGTGATATGTTATTTGTTATATAATTGACATACAATACAGAATAGAATATCCAATCATTGTCACAAGAGTTTGATGATTTTCTTGTATGAAATGATTTTTTCCTTACTCTTAAATTCTTCTACATATCATCTATCTATTGATACATCAGTAGATATCACACTATAAAATGACACATAAAATTAGAAACCGATAAAGGAGGGCATGCCAATTGGCAAATAGTAGAGGGGATAAATACCGATTTGGTCCCATAACTTTTCTTATGGTCCTTTTTAGTCCCAAAAAAGATAAATTTGCTAAATTAGTCCCACCGGTGAAGAATTAGAGCCAAATACGTCCTATTTTCGCCGGAAAACGGTGACATCGCCAAAAAATTCTAACGATCATGTGACAATCACATGCTATTTTTCGGCGAAAATAGGACGTATTTGACCCTATTTCTTCACCGGTAGCACTAATTTGACAAACTTATATTTTTTGGAACTAAAAAAGACCACGAGGAAAGTTATGGGACCAAATCAGTATTTATCCCGAGCGTAGATTTTAATTATTGTGGAGAGAGGTGAGTAATATAGCAGTTAAGTAGTTTAAGAGAAGAACAGGACTCTGTACTAACCTTATGATCCGCTCATGACTTCCATGAATATTGCACCGAAAGTTCCTCGGTACGCCCATCCACGGATCGTGCAAAATTCTCTTTTACACTCAACTCCAGTAAAGGATTGCAGTCAACTACATTAAACTTAATAATATTTGCAAAGGAACCATCACCAAACTATTCGTAGCAATCTTTGATTATAACGCTTTCAACAACTTTGAAGCTTTCACCAGATCCATGTCTTCAATTTGGAGAGAGTAAAGATTTTGGAATCCATCCTTTTCCACTTCCCATATTGAACCTTGAAAGGCATTGCATCTCAAGTTGAGCACTTGAAGATTTGTCCCAAGGATATCCCATCCCACTCAGAGTAACCTTCTTCAACGAAAACGGGAGGTGTTGAAATGAACCAACCTTAATCTTTATTACAGGATTCACGATGATACATTTAAGTGACTCCAATTTTGTTAGATTGGAAATATGATCAAAGCAAACCAAATGCTCTTCTGTCAATACGATTTTAATTCCCAACTTCTTCAGATTAGGGACTCTTTTGAGAACAACGCAGCTGCCATCGGTCACATTTGATAGCTTCATAAGCTTGGGCAAGGATGTATTGCCCAGATCCGGTAGGTCACATCCCATGACGTCTAGAAGCTTCAACTTTTCTATATCCCATGTATCCATGGTGCTTGATGCTCATATGAGGACAGACAATCAAGTCTTCCAATTCTTCAAGTTTGGATATAGACGGAGGAAGCTTTCCATTGCATGTGAGAGCAAGATATGTTAGCTTAATTAATTCCAGCACTTGCATTGGGAATTCATAAAAACGGATGTTAAGGGCATCGAGCCTCTTGAGCAACTTTAAACCAAGATTGAGTTGTGCACTTCTTTGAGGGCAAATAAAACGTTATTGTGCAAGCTCAACCTTATCTGGTTCTGTATACCTTCTTTGAAGCCATCATCATAACATTCTAGGACATAAAAGAAGTTAGTCCTCATAGCTTCTCTGTGGCAGAAGTGCCACCAGGATGAATGTAGGCCACAAGTTTTTATGATCACCATTAATTTCGATTGCAATACAGTATAGCTGTGTTGATGGATCATCACAAGACAATTGGAGTCAAGAAAAAGCATGCATTCCATCATATGAGACTGTGAATACAAGTTTATAGTTGGGTTAACAATTTCCTCAGCAGTCCACAAATTAACAAGCTTTGACTAGGGGATCCCATAGTTTGCAGGAAAAACTCCCATATAAAGAAAGCACAACTTGAATACGTCTCCTAATTGGTTATAGTGTGGATATAGTACCTCAGATATTCGATCATATGCTTCAACGAAGATTTGATGCTTCCTTTGTGTTGCAACATCGTCCCAGTGTGTCGTCTCGGCAACAGTGACGATCGTAAGAGGAAGGCCGTCACACCTCTTGGCAATCATCTTTCCATGTTTCTCAAGCTGAGGAGGAAACCATTCGCCACCGAAAACCTTTTCGCGGAGAAGATCCCAACTTTCTTCCTCATTCATCAACCGCATTTCAACGAGCCAAGTATAAGAAATGTCGTGATCTTCCTATGGTAAGCAAGACTCGACTCCCATCTTTCTTGTCGGGAAATGAGGTTCTCAAGTAATCCAAAACATTGTCATGGCTCACATCGTCCAACACAACCAGGTACTTCTTATTCTTCATCATCTCTTTTAAACGCAATTCACCTCCCTCAGTCCTCTGAGAGTCCACTTCGTATCCGACAGTCACCCACACACCACAATCGAACGATTCCGACACATCCAAATCATGGAAAATCTCTCACCGATTCCCACCATCCCAACAAGTACAAAAACAGGGTACATTTACGAGGTCTTGTTTCAGTGATCTCCTTTCGTCGGTTAATCCAACCATGTTCACTACGACTGAGCTAGATGAACACTCTTTCTTGAACTTCCTCGCTGTCTCAATTAAGGAACGAATGAGTTTACAAGTTTTGCTTTCTTCGAATGCTTGGTCGTCCTCAAAACTTATTACCTCCATGGCTAGCTCTTCTCCCAGATCAAGAAGATCCCTCGTCGCTCGTTCCAGCGAGGCCTTCATCCTCTTCCTGCCTCCGCTGTCCAATCCTTCCACCAATATCATCAATGACTTCAACTCCGTCACTGCAACCTCAAACATGTTCAGACAATTGTGAGGAAGAATAACGCCAATATCATTTATGACGCCAGAAAGAAAATACTCCACTGTAACAGCTGCAGAATAAGCCATGATTCTATCTCTCTCTCGTGCAGATTACAGTCTACCAATTTGCCATTGATCTGAAGAACCACACTATTCATGATGATCAAATGGCCTCAGCATTTTGCATTAAAATATTGCCGACTCACCCTTAATTATTAAAATATTGCATGCGCTTACTCATTTGGCCTCATCTGGGTTAAAGCATAGTGGAATATTTTGGGAATTTCATTCTTTTCTCGGGTACAGAAAGGTGAGAGTGCAAGGATGACGGCGTGTAGGGTATCCGCATTTCTTTTATCCGAACCGTTTCCGATAAAAATATTACTATTCGTATCCATTCTATTACCATTTAAAATACTACTTGGAATATCTGTATCTGTTCCGTACCCGATTGTTCTTACCTGTGGGTATCCGAACCCATAAATTTTTTCTTTTTTAAATCTAAAATATTAAATTTTAAGTTTCAAACATCTGAATAAATGTGTCTACAATATTAAACATTTTTTATCTCAACGTTAAATAATAATTAAAACATGACGTACTACACAAGTTTTAAGATCTTTAATTCAAACTTCAAATAATATACAAATAAAATAAAATGATAGGTTAGACTAATAATTTGTAAATTTATTTTAATATTGAAATATGCATGTAACAAGAATTCTTAAGTCTAAACGGTGAAGGAGTATTTTTTTAATATGAGGCTAAGTGTTCGAACCCTCTATAAAATACATACATATAAGTATTAAATGGGATGAATATATGCGGGTACCCACTACTCTTATCCGATTATTTAAGGATATCCGAGGGGATGAATCCGAACCCTAATGGGAAATTTTATTTTTTTCCAAACCCGTCCCATTAGGGTTTGGTAAACTGCCATCCCAAAGTGCAACTGTGTTTCAGCCCAACACAACACTTTCCAAAACCCGTAACTGCCATCCAAAGTGCAACTGTGTTTCAGCTTATAGTAATTAAGTCACCCTAACAACACCCCCCCTCCCAACACAACACTCCTTACATGTAGGTGGGACGGTAACTGCTCCCTTCGTTCCGGACTTGTATTCATCGCCACTATCCTTATCCGATTATTTACGGGTATTATGATATTTTTAGGTAATAAATAAATTATAAAGTATGTTATGTTTGTTATGTGAAAATGGTATTTTTAAAATTAAGATAATTTACAAAAACAGAAAGTGTGAAAATAAGTGTGAGACAAAAGGAATACTATTTACTATTTCTTCCGTCTCGATAATTTATGAACACTTTCTTTATAAATTTACAAAGGAAGTGTGCATAAATTAACGGGACAGAGTGAGTAATATTTAATCAAGTAATTCTAATAATGCTCTCTTTATATGCAGATGTTTTGAATCAAACTTAGCACGTAGAATTTTTTAATTAATGAGAAAGGGCTAATTTTGATAATTGAGTTAATTTTACCTCAAGTCTTACATGTGAAATTTTTTGAAGAATTGATGGAGGCTAATTTTGCTGTGAAATGTTTTTAAGAATAGATGTAGGTTAATTTTGCCTCAAGTCTTGTATATAATTTTTTTTCTTTTTAATGAGCGGGGTTTATTAATGATTTTGGTATTATCAAATAGTTCTTGAATAACTGAATTTTGCCGGTGTAAACAATTTTCACAATTTTATATAAAATCTCAATTAAATCAAATAAAAAATTAATTGAAATAAAAAATCTAAATTTGACATCTGCGAAACTGTGTAACAATTTTTTTTCATATGGCTTCTAAGCATTCGTATGCTTATGTATCATCCTCACTTATCCTGAAAGCCAATTAATACGAAAATTCATAGAATGCAACGAATGCTAAAAGAATGATAGATCTGGAAGAAACTTTTCCACTCTCAAGAAACAGTAGCAATGGGGGAATATATCAAAGTTCATTGTTGTATGTAGACCATGCATCCATGCACGCATGTGTAGATGTGTGTGTGACTTATATCAATAGATACACACAAGGAAGGTGAGGATGATGGTTAGCAGCAAGATGATGGTCAGCAGGAAGATGATCAAGCTGCATAAGAAGTAATGTTAATCCATGACAGGTTCTGTCATGATTAATTGATCAAACTGAGTGTAGGCAATGATTAGCTAATTTTTTGTTGTTGTGTGACAGTTGGAAGAAGTTGAGGATCAGTTAGTAGAAGATCAGTTGGCAAGGATTGATTATAACCAACTGATCATTAGTTGGTAGCTTGATAATACATGCATGGCAGTTGAAGTGTTGTATTGCTGCAGCTGGTAAGCTGTCATTACTTGACAGTTAATCTTGATTGGAATGTTAAGTTAGATCAAGAAGGAAAGTGCCGGTTTGATGGTGGAGATTCAACACAATAGGATCAGTTATAAGATTGAACCATAAGATCACTAAGTATGCTAGTTTGCTGGTTTAAGAAGTTGAAGTGGTTAGAAGCAGTTATAACTAAACTCAGAACTGATCATATGGTAGTTGTGAGGTTGCTGATGCGTCCAGTGTATAACAATGAAGTATAAATACATGATCATACACAGAAAAGATATATAGAAGTGTGAATCATCATTATACAAGCTAGTACATCAGATTAGGGTTTTCAAAGTGTTTAGCTTCATCATCATCTTTCCTTTGTAAACCTGTTTACATCATTCATAGTGATTACTCTCCTTTAGAAAGTGGATGTAGATCAACATGATCGAACCATTATAATCCTTGTCTTCCTTCTTCAAGTTTTAGTTTCTGTTTTTATCAAATCAACACAACAAAGTGTTTAGGTTAAAGTGTAAGCAACTTTGGTGATCAAAGGTTTGCTGCATTCATAAGATTCATCATTTAATATCATCGATTTCACTTTTAGTATTTTTTTAATTTTATTTGCAATTCTCAATTTTGATTTTTTTTCTTAATTTTGATCATTTAGAATTTAGTCCCCATTTTTTTCTTCTTCTCAAAATTAGACAAATCTTGACAAAAATGAATAATTCAGTACAAAAAAAAATTAGACTACATTTATGGAAGGATTAAATTTGAAAAAAAGGAGCAAAATCGAAAAGAAAAAAAGAAAATGAAAATGACTGACAAAAATATACCAAAATTAGAATCAATCGCACTTAAATGACAAATATTGATAATTTGTCTAGCAATGGTGGGAGACGACAACGTGGTGGAGCAACGAAAACAACGTGACTGAGGCAAGAACCATTTTGCTAAATAAAAGAGGAGAAGAGAGTGAGAAATAACATGTCATTAATATCATTATCAATGATTCTATTTATGATTCGAAGGACAAAAACATCAACTCAAAAATTCGAAAGATTAAATAATTATATACAGTGTTGATCATGAATTTAAAACCATGTTCACGTCTGTTTTTAATTACAATGATTATTGTATTGTATCATAACATGATTTAATTTCTTGAGTAAGCAGAGTGAGTATATAGGAAATAGTTGAAGAGAAGAAAAAGAGTAGCTAACCTTATAATTTGCTCATGATTTCCATGAATATTGCGCTGAAAGTTCTTTTGGAAGTCCATCTGCAGATTCTGCAAATTTCATTTTTATTTCCATTTCAAGCAAAGGGTTGCAGTCCACCAATTTAAAAGAAAAGAAATTTGGAAGAGATTCAGGAGCAAATTGGAGCTTTTCCCATCTGTAGCAATGTTTGATACTTATATTTCTAAGAAGTTTGAAGCTTCCACTTGTCCACTTTCCTTTTACCAGATTCATGTCTTCAATTTGGAGATAGTAAAGATTTTGAAATCCACCCTCTTCCACTTCCCAAGTTGGACCTTGAAAGGCATTGCATCGCAAGTCGAGCAGTTGAAGATTTGGCAACGAAAATGGCAGGCATTGAAACGAAGCAACCTCAATTTCCCTTTGAGGATTAACAATGATACATTTAAGTGACTCCAATTTTGTTAGACTGGAAATATGATCAAAGCAAACCAAACGCTCTTCTGTCAATGCAATTTTAATTCCTAGCTTCTTTAGATTAGGTACTGTTTTGACAGAAACGCAGCTGCCATCGGTCACATTTGACAGCTTCATAAGGTTTTTCAAGGACACTTTGCCCAAATCCGGTAGGTCACATCCCATGACGTCTAGAAGCTTCAGATTTTCCATGGGCAAATAAGACAGAGCTCCACGGTGCTTGATGCTCATATGAGGACGGACAATCAAGTATTCCAATTCTTTAAGTTTGGATATGTCTGGAAGAAGCTTTCTATTGCATGTGAGAGCAAGGTAGTTTAACTTAACCAACTTTCTTCTTCGTGATATTGTTCGATTGATTTCTTCCTGTGGTAAGCAAGACTCGACTCCCATCTCTTTTGTCCACAAGTGAGGTTCTCAAGTAGTCCAAAACGTCGTCGTAGCTCACATCGTTCAACACAAGGAGATACTTGTTACTCGTCATGATCTCTTTCAAACGCAATCTCCCTGCTTCCTCCTTGTATTCACCTCCCACAGGATCCACAAGTGAGGTTCTCAAGTAGTCCAATCCTTCGACGAATGTCATGAAGGAATTCAACTCCTTCACTGCAAGTTCAAACATTTTGAGGGAATTGGGGGAAAGGACAGCGCCAGCATTTTTTAAGAAGCTATAAGAAATGACTCCACTGTAACGGCTGCACAATAAGCCATCTCCCAGATCAATTCTCTCTCTCTAATTCAATCAGCTCAGATTACAGCCTACGAATTTGGTATAATACTGATCTAATGAAGATCTCTGCTTTTCAAGATTAACAAAGTCAACACCTTTTCCACTGTTTATAATTTATTAATAACACCCCCCTCAATCACACTTTACGAGAAGGGTGAAAGGCTTTGTCCATTAAGTACGAGAAAATTCCTTACAAAGGCACTCAAATTTGGTTTCATTGCATGCATTCTAAACAGCGATGGATGTTGGAATTTAGATCACAGGCCAGTTACCTAACATTGTGAGAGTGAGACAAAGTTTCTTATGCACCAAAGAATACGATTTAGATCCGCGCGCCGAGCAGCACTTCTGCACTTCAATTCGAAAGATAATATTTCGTTTGGGATGTCTTGAGACTATAGCATAATTGGTTATCACTTTTTATTATAAATATTATTATTTTTAAAAAAATATTATCACTTTTAATTTATAATATAAATTGCTCATGAAATACTAAGTTTAAAATTAAAATCGTCCAATACTAATTTATTTTATTCAAAATGATAGTTCCTAAAAATTTAATTTCTCCAAAGTAGTCCCATAAATTTCAATTCTCACCAAAATGAAAATGGTCTTTTAATTAAAAATGTTAAAATTTTCTAGTTCTTTGGGATGAGGCTAAATCAGTACTTTTATAGGTTATGAGACGGAATTGGTAAAAAATAATTATAGGACGAAATTGGATCAAAATTGAAAGATTAATTTGGGATGAAAATGAATGTTTTAAATATTTTGGAACTTTTTCCGTATAAAGTAATAAGATACTCCATCCGTCCCGTTACAATGTACGCGCATCCTTCGTAATGGGACGGAAGTAGTAAGATATATGATAATTTATAAAGGAAGCACGTACATTTCAATGTGATGGAGGTAGTAAGATATAGGATAATTTATGTCTTAAACTCAAGACGAATATTATCATAGGGTTCTGTTTGTCCAATCTTGATTGATTGCAATTTTGATTTGTCTCTGATGAGCAATTTCGATTTGTCTCTATCAGCGTATGGAGAAGAAAGATGAAAGTTTTTGGAGATTTTAAAATAACGTCGTATAACAAATAACATGTCTAAATATTCGTTAGCTTCACCTAAATTATTGTCAGCTTACTAAACTAATTCATAGTTATGAGAAATAATATTATAATTCATTGCATCTACTCATTTGGTCTCAGCTGGCCGGTTTGAATGGTGGAATTTTGGGAAATCTTATAATTCATAAATTAAGGGCGATAACTTTTTTTCTTAAAAGCAGCTCACTATTATATTTTTGAATTAGGGCTAATGGAATGAAAAAAAATGATCATTACCTTTATTTATATCACAAATGGAAGTCTTCGTTCCGTTTTCAAGATTTCCCAAATTAAGAAAATATTTGGTTCACATTAATTTCTTTTATATGAGTTTATTTCTAAGCACTTAGTAAAAAAAAGGAAAATAGATTTTTTCGTCCGCTAACTTTCACTCATTTTGAAATTAGTCCATTAACTTTTTCAATTTTGAAATTAGTCTGTTAATTTTATAACAATTTTGAAATTAGTCCATTAACTTCATAAAATTCAACATTTTGGTCCTTTGACCTGCTATGGCAGGTCATTTGAATATTTTCACTCCAATTAATTTATATCATATTTTTATTTAATCAATTTTATCTCAATTTTCATTTTTCACTTCCGTATACCAAACAAATAATATTAATCTCAATACTAAAGTGGAACAAATTTAACTAAATATTGATACTTCCTCCATCCGCTCGAAAGAGGGTTTTTTTCCATTTTGGTCGTCCGTTTCAAAGAGGGTCACTTCATTTTTTACACGGATGGGATCCACACACACCCACTAATACAACTAAAATATGGGGTCCACACTCCCACTAATACAACTACCCACTACATATTAAATAACAATACTTCTTAATCAACGTGCACAAAAGCAAAATGCCCTCTTTCGGACGGACGGAGGGAGTATAATATAAATTCTTATTGGGGGCTATTTTTTTGTAAAATAGTATATATATATATATATATATATTACATATTTTTTATTTTTATCTTTTAGAATAACCTGCTAATGACTTGTTGAAACGGACGATTTTGTTGAACTTGGTAAACATGATGGACCATTTTCAAAATTTTCAAATATAATGGACGATTTTCAAAATTTTGCAAATATAATGGACGATTTTCAAAAAGTGAAAAACTTATGGACTAAATTCAAAATTGGACAAAGTTAACGGACGAAAAAATATATTTTCCCAATAAATAAATTCAAACATTTTTTAGAACAAAATTGAAAGTTTTACATAGTTATTTAGTACTCCCTCCATCCGCCACAATGGATGTCATTTGATTTTTGTCACGTATATTAAGGAGTATTATTATTTAATGCGTAGTGGGTAGTTGTATTAGTGGAGGTATGAATCTCATTTTTTAGTTGTATTAGTGTGTGTGGATCTTATATGTGTAAAAAATAAAATGAGATACTTGGGGGCGAACGCCCAAAATTAAAAAAAATGGGACTCTTTAGAGTGGACGAAGAGAGTATAATTTTATTTGGATTGAGAAATCAACTGCAATTGGCAGTTCTTTTCCAAATTGAAATTGTCGTCACGTGATGGTTTTTCAAAGAAAATTGAGCAAACTAAATTAAACTAAAACTCAGTGATAATAGTCATCATGGCTAGAGAGAGTGGGAAGAGGGTGAGGAAGTGGGTAGAAGTTAGGCAAAACCCATCCGAGTGGATCCGGTAAGGCACAAAAATCAGACCCATAGAGCCCAAGACAGATCGACAGAGCTGAAAGTAGGAGTAGGAGTTGGTACTGGAGTTACAAGAGATCAAATGGGGTTAAATGGTAAGGAGATTCTCACCTTATTTTTCAGGAATTTTCCCAAAGATTGCAGCGAAAAAACCCTGTGGTTTAAGTTGAAAGATAACAAGTTAGATAAATCTAGAAGAAGATTTGGTTTTCAAAAAGAGACAAGGAGATGAGAAGGAAGAAGTAATTCGAAAAGCTAATTCTTTGTGGCTGGGATCGTTCAAGCTAAGAAGAGTTTTCCAAAATCAAGTTCTAAGGCAATCGAATGAGAGATGGGAAATACGGCGAACAAGCAAATGAGATTCAACATATCACATGGTAGTTTGAGAAAAGAAGGTGTGTAGCTATTACTAGGGCCCAGATTAATTGTCAGCCTCATATGGAAGATGCGGAAGTTCTAAAGTTTGAACATGAAAAGGAATGGGCAAATTAGCATGGTGGCTCAATTGGGAAGAAAGTGAAGAGGAAATTCCTAGTGAAGTGGGAGGTGTGTATGATCTAGCATATATGGGTGACAACATGGTTCTGGTTCAAACTAAAGCCTCCACAGAATACACACAAAATGTGTACAGAAAGGATATGGAAGAGTGCTCAAAAAATTGGTTTAAGGAGATTAGACCATGGAAACCAGAAGATGTTAGTGCTAGAAGAAAGATATGGACGAACTGGTTCGGAGTGCCATGTCAAGGCAACCATGGAAAAGAGTTGCGTGGGGAAGAGGATACGACACTCGAAGAAGCAGGACAGTTAAGGCTAGTAGTTTCACGCCATGGAAAAAATAAAAGCAAAACCATCAACAGCGAATCTCTTTTATGTGGGCCACCACCTGGATGGGAACGTGCAAGTAAAGAGATCCTCTGTGTCATTTGATACACCATCTCCTGTGCTACACTGTTAGATTAACGACACGTAGGAGAGAGAAATTATACCTTAATTCTTAAACCTTAGGGGTAATGGTTGGATTTGTTTCCTCATCGTGTCAATCACATAACGTGTGACACAGAAGATTATGCACCAAAATGGCGCAGAAGATCCGGTGTGATAAAGAAGTATGCCAATTTGGGGACTTAACAGACTCAGTCACTAGTGGGCCCCCTCCTAGATGGAATGGGCTGGTCTTCAAAAAAGATGTTAAGGAAGTGGAAATAAGTCCAACTCATCTTATTAATTTAGGCCCAAATGATATGATGGGTATTGGCCAGAAAGTTGAAGGGCCACAAGATAATAATATGAATCATAATTTGAAGGGAAAGGAAAGGAAAATAGAGATCCAGTCCAGGATTGGAGAAACTTCAGATAATAAGAGGTCGGAAGATAGATAAATTGTAATAGAAAAAAATCAGGTTGAGGAAATATTGAGGGATAATGAATCCTGGGGCACACAAGATCATAATCAAATCAGAAACATGGTGAGGATTTTTCTTATTCTCAACAAAACCAGAGATTAAATCTCAAAGGTACAGGTCTTTATAAGCAACCGACACAACTCAAGCAATATAGAAGGAAAAGGGTGTCAAAGAAAGAGATTAAGATGGCAGAATTTGCAGCACTCAAGGTATTTTTGTCGGATATCCATTCTTCCAACTTGAATATTAGGAACAAAATCAAAGAGAAGAAAAAGGACATATGTTCAGAGCGATCAGCTAGAGAGGCGAAATATATTTGGGAGCTTGGAAAATCTCTTGGATTGAAGGGGGTTGGATCGGAGGCACAAATGTTGACTGAAATTGAAACAGTAGTAAGATAGAGAGTGGTGGAGAATGAGAGCAGGAGCAAGGAGAACAACATTCCCAAATGAAAGTTTTAAGCTATAATTGCAAAGGGATGGGGTCTGAGGCAAAAAGGAGGAGATTAAAGATTGGTTGATCAAGGAAAAAATTTGAAGTTGGGTTCATACAGGAAACAAAAATGGAGACAATAGAAAAAGCCGATATCAGAAAGATTATTGGAAAACAAAAATTTGGATGGGCGTACAAACCAGCTGTAGGAAGAGCAGGGGGCATTCTGACTATTTGGGATTCTAATAGGGTTGTAGCTAGAAGCTGGTGGGATATTGAAGCAGTTCTGATTGTTAATGGAGTCTTGTTGGATGGTAATATGGAGGTGTGCTTAATAAACATATATACACCTTGCGATAACGTGGCAAAGAAGAACTTTGGGATATCTTAAGAGGAATAATAGATCAAGTAGGTGATTGTTATATTTGCGTGGAGGTGATTTTAACGCCGTTAGAAAAGAAACGGAACGGTCAGGCAGGAGTGTAGGGAGAAATAGACCAGAAATAAGAGCTTTTGATGAATTTATATAAGATACAGAACTAGTTGATTTACCGCTGTCAGGGAGATCTTTCACTTACTACAAGGTTGACGGTTCATGCAAAAGCAGGCTTGATCGGATCTTGATTAATTCCAAGTGGCTATCAGTCTGGCCCGAAGTTTATCAAAGGGGTTTAAAAAGAGGCTTGTCGGACCATGTTCCTATTCTTATTGAAAATAGAGTGATCAACTGGGGTCCGAAACCATTCCAAAGTTCAAATGCATGGCTATCTCACCCAAACTTCAAGCAGTTTGTAGAGGATAAACGGAAAAGCTATAGAGTGGAAGGAGGAGGTTACACAGTGAAGGAAAAATTAAAAAAGCAGTGAGAGAACCTTAAATTATGGAGTAAGGAAGTCTTCGGGAGTTTGGACAAAAGGATTGAGGATAGGAAATATGAAGTATAGAAACTGGATGCTATTGATGACACGATAGGGCTGAATGAAGATGAGGTATTTAAAAGAAGCTATGAAAGAGTTATGCTGGTGTGCGACATCAAAGCCCTTAAAAGAGTGTTGAGGCAAAAAGCTAAGAGAAGGTGGGTGATGAGTGGAGATATGAATACAGCCATCTTCCACAGATTGATAAATGGTAGAAACAAAGGTAATGAAATCAATGGGTTGTATATAGATGGGAATTGGGTGCAGGATGTGACAGTGGCAAAAAGAGAGATTAAGAATACATTAAAGAAGCACTTCGAGAAATTAAACATATTGAGACCAAATATTGGAGAATTTTTTGTGAATAAATTCGTCTCTGATGAAGAAAATAGGATCCTGACAAGGTCATTCTCTAAAGATGAAATAAAAGCAGTTTTAAAGGAATGTAATGAGACAAAGAGCCCGGGTCCAGATGGGATAAATCTTGCAATTTTCAGGGATTGTTGGAGTGTAATAAGGGAGAACTTTATGAGGTTCATCAAAGAAATTTTATAGTCTTGGGAGATTAACTAAAGGGCTAAATAACCCCTTCATCACTTTGATTCGAAAAGCATAAAACTCAGAGAAAATCAAAGACTTCAGGCCTATATCCTTAATCGGGGGATCGAATAAAATCTTGGCTAAAATTTTGACAAAAAGGTTGAGTGCAGTCTTGCCTAGCATTATATCTGAAGAGCAGTTTGCCTTTGCAGGTGGTAGACATATTACAGAGAACATAGTGTCCCTGCAAAGTATTCTGGAGGATGTGAAGGAAAGAAAGAGTCGGTGCATGTGCTACAAGATAGATTTTGCTAATGCATATGACTCGATTGATTGGCAATTCTTGAAGGAAATGATGAAGGCTTTCAAGTTTGATATCAAGTGGGTGAAGTGGGTCATGGAGTATGTAAGAACAACGCATGCCTCAGTTTTAGTCAATGGGAGTCCCTCTGGAAATTTGGATTTGGAAAGAGGCCTTCATCAAGGTGATCCTTTATCACCATTCCTTTTTATCATTGTTGTGAGAGTATCAGCTCTCTTATGAAAAAAGCTTCGAATTTGGGTATGTTCGATCCACTGGAGGTGGGGGGAGGTAAGATGAAAGTAACACACCTACAATTTGCAGATGATACGGTATTTTTAGGGATGGCTTCCTTAAAAAATATTGTCTTCATGAAAAGGATGTTACTACTCTTGGAATTGTTGTCGGGGCTGAAAATTAATACCTCCAAATGCTCGTCGATTTCTTGAACATGGAGGAAGGAGAGGCGGCAGATGTTGCAGGGATATTGGGATGCAGCCTTGGATCATTGCCAATGATATATTTGGGCACTAAGGTAGGATGTTCGCATAAAAAAATAAGTGATTGGAACTACATCGTTGAGAAAGTCAGAAGCAGAATAAGAAGATAGGAAGGTTTAAAATTATCCATGGGAGGTAGAGTGGTCTTGATTAATTCGATTATTTCTTCAATTCCTACTTATACAGTGTCGATCTTTCGAGCTCCCTTGAGTGTGGTAAAATCAATTGTGGCTTTGTAGCGTCAATTCTTATGGGGCGGGAATGTGGGCTCTAAAAAACTCTCTTGGGTAAAATGGGACTTCATCACTCGTCCCAAAGACATTGGGGGTTTGGGGGTAACGGATCTAGTGTGTCATAATAGAAACTTGTTGGGTAAATAGACTTGGAAAGCTTTGGTAGAAAAAAGATAATTTTTGGGTTAAAATTATTATGGCTAGGCTATTTGGTCGTCGAGATGGGTATGTGGGGAGAGAGAAGTTAGGTCTAGGAGAGAGAGGTAAAGGTTGATAGGGGTGTGTTGTGGCTAGTTTGATAGATGGGAAGGGTAATTGGTTTGAAGAGAATGTGAAGAGGGTAGTTGTAGGGGGAGGAGACAAGCTTTTGGTGTTGTGAGGTGACTCTTAAAAGCAAATTTCCCAGATTATACGAGCTGAGTTTAGGAAAGAACACGTCTGTAAAACAAATGAGTTATTGGGTAGGGGAGAATTGGAAATGGAATTGTGAATGGAGAAGAGATCTTAGGGATTGGGAGCGTGTTGATTGTCATAATTTGCTTGATCTTATTGATAGGTTCAATATTAAGGATGGTGACGACTACTGGAGGTGGGAGCCAAATTCAAAGGAATGATACAAAGTGAAGGGTGTATGTGCATTACTAGAAGAAAGATAGAGATAGAAGCAAAAATGGAAGCTTTCAAAATAATTTGGAACAATAATGCATGCCTTAAGATTAAAGTAATGGTCTGACGACTTATTAGAGGAAGGTTGGCGATGACAACCGAGCTTAGAAAAAGGAGTCTATCACCAAATGGAGATACAACTTATCCACTATGCAGGAGTAGTGAAGAAACAATAACACACATGTTCTGCAAACGCAAATACTCATCAGAGATATAGTCAGAGATTCTCAATTGATTAAAGATGCAAACACCATTAAGCAACAAAGTCCAGGTGAATTTATCGTTTTTTAGTAATTTATTTAAAGAAAAGGAGAAAAATAGGCTTGCATTTGATATATGGATGTGCACGGTGTGGATTATTTAGAAAAATAGAAATAATGGGGTTTTTAATGATGTTGAATGGAACTTAAGGAAGAACATGGATGAAATAAAAGCTCAAGTATGGAGTTGATGGATATGAAGGGAAAAAGTTTGTCTCAAAATGTTAGATACGCTGATTGGTTTGTAGAACCGAGCAAGTGCTTGTTGGAAAATGGGTAGCAATGATTGTTTTGTGGTTTTACAATGTATTTGGTAGTAATATAGATGTTTTTCACTTGTAATTTGTACTCACTTTGTTTTTTTTTTTTTTTGGGTAATCCTCTTACCTAATGGCAATATTCCTTTTTAAAAAAAAAAACTAAAACGCATGATACTAAATTAATACAAATATATATTTTTTTAGAACAAAATTGAAAGTCTTGCATAGTTAGATGCTTAAAGCGGAACAAATTTTTAATTCAATTATATTTACACCATAATATTAAAAAATCCAGCATACATAAAATGATTAATGATTCAAATAAGATAACGGCTATTTACACCCTCAATTTTACTAAACATATCCCAAAAACATATAAAATTAAAATATCTTTATTTGTTAAGACATAAATATCCCAGCACTAATCCTAATTGTGTACTGATCCTAATTGTGTACTGTGAGGGAACTTACATTAACTGTTCGGTGAGATCAATATTTTGGTTTTTAGATACTTAAACTCAACATATTGCTTCTTCTTCACCTCAATGTTCTATCAAATAAATTAATAAGTATTCAATTGCATATTGGGATTTATAAATTTGCAGAATCAATTCATGACAACCCTGGTGGAGTTTTAATAGCCGAGAAATCAAAACATACATCAATTATGAACAAGTTCTCATTCAAAACCATTTTAATTAAACATTTTAAGGGATTACACAAGACATAATACATAATCAAAGAAAGAAGAAATAACAGGTGTTAATCAATTCATATACTATTCAAACAAAATTATTACAGGAGGTGGAATTAATTAGTCAAATGAGACAAGAGTTTTTCTCAACTATGTGCAGTACTCAATTCTTGAAGATGATGGACAATTTTAAGGGAGATTCAACTGACATAATTAGGGTCACCGGCGGCAATCCAACCGCTGAGCCAGACGGCGTCGCCGCCCTGCCCAAGTGGTAGTTCCCGACGAACTACTCGTCGTGCCGGCAAAGTACTTCGGCGACCCGTTTACCCAGTTAAGAGATCTACTGCTTCACGATATCGACAACCTCGTGTCGGCGTTCTTCCACGACTCAGACGGCGGCGCTGGCGAAAGTGGAGGGTTTGGCGGTGGAAGCAACATTAATTTAGCACAGTAGTAGTGTTGACGATGATCAGATGATGAAAAGACCTAATTTCTTTTCAAGGATGTTGCAGATCTCTCCTTCGACGTCGACGTGTGATTCTCCGGCGGCGGTGGGATTAAAGGCCCTCCTCCGCCTCCTCCACCGCCCATGTTGGTATCAAATGATCATCAGAGTTTGATTTCGCCAAATAACTCCAAAAGTTGCTTGGTGGAGAAACATAACCTTTATTATTCTAAATCTTTGTTATTTCTTTTTTTTTTTGATTATGTGGTTGAGTAAGATTCTAATAATTAATAAAATGTTTAATAATTTTGTTTATTGAAAAGGGTAAAATCGTCTCAAATGGGGTATGTTTAGTGATTTATGATTTATTCTCTAATTTTAATGGGGTTTATTTAGTATTTGGGGTTCATTTATTAAAAATATGGTGCAAATAGCCGCCCTTCAAATAAAGCTAGACCAATGAATCAACCCATGATCTATTCACATAAATCTAATATATAACACATTACAAATCAAACAAATACACAATCATCCAACATCTCATGATGATCTGGTTGTACCTGAACAACATCCTTTAAGTATTCCTATACAGCAACAATCATTAGAAAATGAGCAATTTTTATACCATTACCAAGCTAAAGGGCACGTCCATAGAAATATAACAATGTTGTGACATATCAAAAGAGGAAACATATATATGTGTTATAACTAATTCATTCACTATACAAGTCTAATGATAAAACATGATGTCACAGTAATCCACGCGCGCCATACTACTGTAAGAAGGTCACATAACTTTCATTACAAATTTCATTATTTATATTTTTAATTATGATTTTAATTATGAGCAGAAAAACAGCAAACCAAGAATTATGATTTTAATTTCGAGGATCGATAGTGCATAATTGGAACATCATAAAGCCAAAACAAAGTTTATCCAGCAAATTCAGTTGCTACATTTTGAAACTTAAAATTGTCATGACTATACTCATTCGCAATGATGACAAGCAGTTCTTAAGAATGATAGCACATTAAGTAATTTAATTTTATTCAATAAACCTTAAAAAATTGTTAAAAGTAAGGGAATTTGCACATTAATTACATTTATATGAGTTTATTTATCTTTCAAGCCCATTAGTAAAAAAACAAAGGGTGCAATAAAATACAATCTAAGAGAAAAGTGAGTTACAATATTCCCAAAAACTAATAAAAAATTAAGAGAATTTTTATTTTCATACCATATTAACAATATTTACCAACTATACTATATTAACCCACATATTATATCAATTAGAACCAAACAGTGCAGAGGGTCTTAAGAACAAAGGAAAATATCCATAACAGCAGCACTGAAGAACTAAGTTACCATGATTTTGCTTAAGTGCCTGGACAAGGAGACAAAGGAGGACCACATAATCCAGCATTACCAGCATAACTTTCAGGCGGAAAAGTGTTGTTATTCACAAAAGTAGGAATCGGCCCAGTCAGTCGGTTGTTCGTTACCGAAAATGTCTTAATTCGGGTAAGCAGACCAATCTGTGGAGGTATCTGACCACTCAATAGGTTGTTATCGAGCTTCAGCACATTAATGTAAGAACAGTTGGAAAGATCCTCCGGGATCTTCCCAGAAAACTGGTTGGACGACAAATCAAGAACGGTGATGAAACCGATCAACTTTGAGATGTTACTAGGAATGTTCCCATGAAGACTGTTGCTCGAGAGATCAAGGCCCGTCATGGATTTACAATTAGATACACCAAGCGGAAACTCTCCATCCGAGAGCCTGATATTAAGGACCATGTTATCATCCGGATTCCAACACTCTACCCCTATGAACTTGCATATAGAACCAGGTCTTAGGGTACTCTTATCGAAAATCCATGATCCTAAGTAGTTGTTCGGGTCTACCAATGAACTCTTTATGGATTTGAGACACTCGATATCACTCTGAGTAGCGGGGCTGAGGTAACCAGTTAAGAGCAACCAAACAGAGATACAAATGAGAGCAGGGGCTAATCTAAAATCTGAAACCATTCTCATCAAAGCAGTGATTATATTGCTGAAAAACCCGAGACTACGATCCAATGCAAGATTAATGGCACATGATCATACTCATAATATACTTCCTGATATAGAGGAATAAAGACTAGATAAAAGATGGTAAGTTGGGAGGAATAAAGACATACATAACATTTGATCAGAACTATACATAAGATGCTAAGGAAACAGCAGAAACATTGAAAAGCCTCATCTATTATTAGGTTAAGGTGGTGGCAAGAAGGGCAAGTGCAGACAAAGGAATTTAAATAGGATATAATTACATACAAGCAAACGTGATAATAAATGGCAAAGAAGCATAAAACAAAAGCTTCAACAAAATAAACAGTAAAAAGGAAGACACACACAGAAGTCTACAACAACAGTCTAATCAAAGAAGAAAAAACATAAAAAGTCTTCCTATCAAGAAACATATGTAATCACAATAGGAAAGAACTAAACACTACAAAAAAAAACACTTTTTTAGCAACAAAATTTTACCAACGAACAAAAATTACAATTTTCTTTTAGCAACATAAGGTCAACGATTTATCATGTTTTTACCAACAGAATAACATAAATCATTGTATAAATTACCAACGAAATTGAATTTTTGTTGCTAAAAATTTACCAACCACCACTTTCTCAACGAAAAATTAACCGGATTTCATTATTAATCTGTTAGTAAATCAATTTAACAATAAAATTAAGGTTTTCACCACCACTTTCCCAATGAATATTTCGTTGGTAAAAAACAATATTTTTTTGTAGTGGAAGATCTAATAGAATTATTAATGTTCTTCAACACAGCAAAAGCAACATACCAAATTGATTTGAAAACGTGAACTTAGAAACTAGAAAGTAACCCACCAGAAAAAGCAGAAAACCAGACTAAAAACATCAAGGGGTCTACCAAATCACAAACCCTTAACTGGAAATCAACTCCAAGAAAGTAAAGATGAAAACAGTAAACTCAAACCTATTATAGAGGTGTTCAAAAGACAGCAGTAGAAATTATAACAAAAAGAAAAACAATAAATGATTCTCAAGAACCCTATATTATTACAAAGTACATATATAACCCCATAGAAAATTTCCAAGAAAATTTTACCTGGGGAGTGTGAAAGGTTAGATGTTTGATCATCAACGAAGACTTGGGAGTGGACTGGGATTGTGGGTGTGAATTTAATAATTCAGTACGGAGTAAACCTTTTTTTTTTTTTTTTCTTTTTACAGCTTTTTTGGTATTAATTGTTGAAGTGATGGTGCAGAAGAGTGGGACAGCAAGGGAAGAAATAGAAGAAAATAGCCTTTAAACCAACGACCATATAGATATAAGATCTTGAATTTCTTTCATATGTGTGTGTTGCTATGGGAGTGGTGAGGTGGGGTTGATAAAAAAGCGTGTTGAAGTCAAGACTCTTGACCATGACAACTTCCAATGTATTCTAGACGAGTTGAGAGAGAGAGATCACACACTAGAATATGGAGTATTCATATTCCAAAATCGGGTCAAGTCAAGTGGCACATATCAGATAAAACAGCACGTAGGTGAAGAGAAGAACAAGAGTTTCTAACCTTGTAATTCGCTCATGATTTCCATGAATATTGCACCACGAATTCCTGTGGAGTTACTCTCCCGGAATCCCAAAAACTCTTTTTTATATCCATTTCAAACAAAGGATTGCAATCCAACAGGTTAAAAGAATACAAACTTTTAAGGGATTCAGGAGCAAATTGGAGCTCTTTCCACATGTAGCAATGTTTGATAACTACTCTGAGAAGAAGTTTGAAGCTTCCACTTGTCCACTTTCCTTTTACCAGATCCACATCTTCAATTTCGAGAGAGATAAGATTTTGAAATCCATCTTCTTCCACTTCCCACGTTGGACCTCGAAACGCATTGCATCTCAACTTGAGCATTTCAAGATTTGGCAACGAAGAAAGTTTGCTCATTTCTTCCCAAGGATATCCCATCCCACTCAAACTCACCTTCTTCAACGAAAACGGCAGGCATTGAAAAGAAGCAATCTCAATCTTCCTTTGAGGATTTACAATCACACATTTCAGTGATTCCAATTCTGTTAGATTGGAAATATGATCAAAGCAAACCAAACGCTCTTCTGTCAATGATATTTTGATTCCTAGCTTCTTTAGATTAGGGACTTTTTTTACAGCAACGCAGCTACCATCGGTCACATTTGACAGCTTCATAAGCTTATGCAAGGATGCTTCACCCAAATCCGGTAAGTCACATCCCATGACGTCTAGAAGCTTCAAGTTTTCCATTTCCCATATCTCCACGGGCAAATAAGACAAAGCTCCACGGTGCTTGATGCTCATATGAGGATGGACAATCAAGTATTCCAATTCTTTAAGTTTGGATATAGACGGAGGAAGCTTTCTATTGCATGTGAGAGCAAGGTATGTTAACTTAACCAATTCCAATACTTGCATTGGGAATTCATAAAACCGGATGCTAAGGGCATCGAGCCTCTTGAGCAACTTTAAACCAAAACATAACGGTACCATGTATTGTGTATATGGACCAAAACATAAGAGAGATTGTGCAGTAGATCCGCAGTTATCCAGGATTGAGTTATGCACATCTTTAAGGGCAAACAAAACATTATTGTGCAAACTTATTCTTATCTGATTTTTTATGCTTTCTTCGAAACCATCATCATAACATTCTAGGACATAAAAGAAGTTGGTCCTCATAGCTTCTCTTTGGCAGAAGTGCCACCAGGATGAATGGAGGCCACAAGATTTTGCGGTCTTCATTAAACTCGTTTGAAATGCAGTTAAGGTTGTTTTGTGGAGCATGACAAGAGAATTGTAGTCGAGAAAAACCATGCATTCTAGCGTATGAGAAAATGAATACAAGTTTATACTCGGGTCAACAACTTTCTCAGCAGTCCACAAATTAATGAGCTTGGACCAGTAGATCTCATAGTTTGCAGGAAAAACTCCCATATAAAGAAAGCACAACTTGAATTTGTCTCCTAATTGGTTATATTGTGGAAGTAGTACCTCGGATATTAGATCATATGCTTCAACAAAGACTTGGTGTTTCCTTTGTGTTGCTACGTCTGCCCAAAATGATTCCCGATTATCGTCGGCCTTGGAGAGGAGGTCGGCAACAGTGACAATTGTAAGAGGAAGGCCGTCACATCTCTTGGCAATCATCTTTCCAGGTTTCTCAAGCTCAGGAGGAAACCTTTTACCACCGAAAACCCTGTCGCATAGAAGATCCCAACTTTCTTCTTCATTCATCAACCGCATTTCCAAGATATGATTATTTAAAATGTCGTATTGATCATTCATCATTTTCTTCCTAGTTGTAAGCACGACTCGACTCCCATTTATGTTGTCGGGAAATGAGCTTCTCATGTAATCCAAAACGTCGTCGTAGCTCACATCGTCCAACACAACCAGGTATTTCTTACTCTCCATGCTCTGTTTCAAACGCAATCTGCCTACTTCCTCCTCGTATTCACTTTTCACAAGCATCTGGTGGGCATCAGGATCCACCTGAGCAAGAATGGCTCTCGTGATTTCCTCAGATTTCCACTCACGATCATATCCAACATTCACCCACACACAACAATCGAATGAATCCAAAACATCCAAATCTTGGAACATCTCTCGAGCAAGAGTGGTCTTACCAATGCCCGCCGTCCCTGCAATTACAAAAACAGGGTTTTTGATCCGTAGATCTAAGAGGGCATGTTTGAGCGATCTGAGGTAGTTACGTAATCCAACCATATTGGACTTGGAAACAACTGTGGATGTCGATGAAGATGCAGCAGCAGCAGTACTGTAATACTCTTCCCTCATCTTCTTCACGGTCTCAATTAAGGAACGAAGGATTCGAAACATTTTGATTTCTTCTTCTCCCTCATCAGGCGTCTCTTCCTCTGAGAATAATTGGTCTTTGAGATAGAGAATAGTGTTGGCGGTTCGTTGGAGAGAGAGCTTCATCATCTCCCTGCTTCTGCTGTCCAATCCTTCGACGAATGTCATAAAGGATTTCACCTCCGTCGCTGCAACTTCAAACACTTTGAGATCATCTTCGTAAAGGAGAACGTCAAGTCTCTCTACGAAGACAGAAAGAACTGAATCCACCGTAACGGCTGCAGAATAAGCCATATCCTGATCTCTCTCTCTCTCTAGTTTAATGGCGATCACTGCCTGTGAGGTGAGGCTTCAAGATTAACTAAGTCAACAACCCTAGTCATGATCAAATGATCTCACAATTTTGCATAAAATATTGCCCTAAATTATTGAATCATCTCGGAATGTCCTATAGGATCCCATTCGACCCAGCTATCGTCAACTTTAAGTTATTACTCCATCCGTCCCAAGGTCATTTGTTTTATGACACATAAATTAAAGAGTATTATTATTTAGTATATAGTAGGTAATTGTATTAGTAGAAATGTGAATCCCAATAATTAATTGTATTAGAGGGGTGTGTGGGTCCATGTGTATAAAAAAAGGGACTCTTTAGATGAGACGACCAAAATAGAAAAATAACTCTCTTAACCTGGGACGGAGGGAGTAAATTATAATCAGTTGGAAGAATGATACTCCCTCCATCCCACGTATTTTTACTCACTTTTCCATTTTTGGATGTCCCACGTATTTTTACTCATTCCATTTATGGTAAAAATACATAATATTTTATTACATACTCTTTACAATCTCAATAACTTTAATTACTTTTTTACATTTTATTCATCATTCCCAACAACTTTATTTACTTTTTCTTTTTAAATTACTAATTTATTCCTACTTTTTTCTACATTATATATTAAAAAAATAAAATATCTTAATCTCTGTGTCTGTATAAACAAGTAAAAATATTCGGGATGGAGGGAGTAGAATATTTAGCTAGGAAAGCTCATAATTCATTCCTCCTCATTATGCGTGATGTCACTTTATACCAAAATGTAAATATGAGCTTTTATGAGAAAAAGGTGATTAAATTAAGAGTGAGGCTTGGGTGCACTCGTAGCACATCGTGCGCATTTAGAATTTAGTATTATGGATAAGGGTATATTATTTTGTTTTAAAAGGTATACACTTTAATTAATAAGGTACACCATTTTGTTTTAAAGGGTATACACTTTTCATTAATATTTTTATATGGGTACACATATTTATACTAAAGGATATATAATTTAATACAAAATTCTAAAGATACACAGAAAATGTTCTGTGCACCACCCAAACACACAAATTTTTGCCTTAAATTATACCCCAGAAAAGTTATTGCACACACCCTTAATTTATGAATTCTGAGCTTCCCCAAATATTCCACCATTATCCACCATGGGGTCAAATAACAAAGTGAATTTTATTAACTATACTCCCTTCATCCCACGTTAACGTATGTTTTTTACAGGTAAATTAAGATATATAATATTTTAATGTGTAGTAAGGTGACAGAAACAATATTTAATGTAAAGTGGGCACTCCGTATTAGTATTGTGTATGGGCCTACATGGAATAATTAATTATTTTGTATGGACCCAACATGTTAAAAAAGAAAATGTAAATCTTAACTTTGAACAATCCAAAATGAAAAATATAAATCTTAACACGGGACGAATGGAGTATATTGATTACTTTATTAATGCAAAATTTTAAGACCATTTGACCATGACATCAAAACCCTAATTATACATAACATACCTTACAAAATTATTATTATTCAAAAATATCAAATTACCATAAGAAGGTAATAAAAAAAATATTTTTAATACTGAAAGTATGAAAATAAATTTGGGTTTGAGGAAATATTAATTTATAGTACTTTATTTATTACTCTCTCACTCTCATTATAAATGTCACACTTTCATTTTTCATCAGTTACACAATAAATGTCACACTAAAAAATGGAATCGTCACATTACATTAACTTATAATCAGCTCAAAATACATCTTAATGAGAATTTCAAATTTATTTAGAGATATTAAGGTAGGATCGGTACTACCAAATTTAGTGGAACCTGATCCTCCTTTCGAATCCCCCTTCTTCTTGCTGTCTTCCATAATTTTCGCTCTCCAAAATTTTATCCCCCTCTCTCTCTCTCTAATTCGATTCAGTTGTTAATTAAGAGTGTTATTTGGATAGAATCAGTCCCACCAAATGAATAAAAATACTTGTGCAAATCGGGTTCACGCCCCCTTTCAATTCTATATAGCTTATATATTGGTGAGGCGTTTAAATTAAAGGGACCACATGATTTACAAGGGTTTAGATGTAAATTCGATTTATAAGCGACTAACTCCCAAATGAATTTGTAATTAAAGGGAACCACATGATTAACAAGGGTTTAGAATGTAAATTCAGTTTATAAAAAACTAACTCTCAAATGAATTTGTGGAACCTGTTACATTTCTTAATTAATTTCTACTCCTTTATTAATGGTCCCAACCTTCTTCATTAATCTCTCTTCTTTTATTAATATTTTTTTTAATTTACTATACTTAAATGAGTATTATACCCTAAACTCTAGGAGTAAAATATACTGTAAATCATAATGATGAAATTATAATTATACCCTAAATCTTAAACTCTAGGAATAAAATATACTTTAAACACAATGGTGAAATTACAATTATACCTTAAATCTTAAACCCTCACAATGGTGAAATTACAATTATACCCTAAATCTTAAGGGTGGAAATATTCTAAACTTTAAGAGTGAAATTACAATTATACCCTAAACCCTAAAACAAAAAGAAAAACAAAAAAAGGAAAAAAAAAAGGGAAAAAAAGAAAACAAACACATGTATAATAACAATTGAACTGTGGCGAATAATTGGGTAAGAAGGAGGTGGTGCCGCGGTCGTAAATTTGGAACATGCGGACAAAGTTACACCCTAGCTAGTGATTGCCTTAATATATTCTAATCAACATTATTCACAAATAATAATAAACAAATTCGTTTGGCCCCATCTGGGCTGAACTTAGGAGATCGGTGGAATATTTGGGAAGTTCATAATTCATAAATTAAGGGTGTTTGCAGTAACTTTTCTTGGTTTAATCAATTATTTTCTGAAAACCTCATATTTACATTTTGAATTATAAAAGTGATTTTCACCTCTAAAACACCCCCTCATCACGAAGGAATAAAGTTAAACCATATTTTATCAGGAATTCAAATCAATTATGATTATCATTATTCACTCTGTAACTATTACAATCCTCAAACGAATGTGACCTAATTTAATTGAGGTAACCAAAGTCCCACAATGAACCAAAAATGGGGATGACTATGAGATTATTAGTGTGAATTAGACTTTCTCTTATATAGTAATAATTTCTTTTGGAAAAAGTTTAAGAGTAAAACTATAGGGTTCTATAGTGACTAAAAACGGACAATATCATGCTATGAAATTGAGTGTCCATTATGGATTAAAAAGTATTATCATTTAATGTGTAGTGGATAGTTGTATTAGTAGATATGTGTGTTTCATATTTTAATTGTATTAGTGGATGTGTGTGGGTCTCATATATATTAAAAATTAAATGTGACTTTTTGGATGAAACGTCCAAAATAAAAAAAAAAAAACTCCTTTAAGTGGGATAGAGGGAGTATATTTTTTTAATGTAGAATTTAAAATCTTAAATAGTTAAACATGGTAGGATTACATTAGGTTTCTGAGTTAAAATTTTAAAATGCTGGACAAAATAAATTTTTTAACTCTATTATAATAGGAGTATTTATTATAACATATTATTAAAATGATCCAACATGCTTAAAATGATTAATGATTTACAATGAATCTATCCATGATCCATTTGCATAAGTCTAATGTATAACTCATAACAAACCAAACAAATACACAATCATCCAACATCTCATGGTTATTTGGTTGTACTTGAACAACATCCTTCGAGTTTTCCTGTAATAAAGAATACAGTGTGAGTAACTATCAGGGGGCGTCGGAGAAGCCGCCGCACAGAGCCCCACACCGACGATGCCCCTGATTATATATATATTTTTTTGTATTTAATTATATATATTTAAAAGTTGACATATATATAAATTTTTATTGACTCTACTGGCTTTAAGCTTTTTTGCTCCGCCACCAACGCAGGATCGATACATTTTGCTCCATAATTTAATAAATTATGTCTGCTTTGCAATTAATGCACATGCCTGAATTGCCGCAATTAGCTTCGAAATTAATTCACATATCCACACACAAATTTATCTTTTATAGATTTTTAATATATCTTTTATAGATTTTTTTTCCTATAAATTAGATAGGTATTAAATATTACAGTATTAATAGATTTACACAATCACACTATGTATAAAGATTTTTTTCCAATTTTTTTTTCTCTTGTAATTGAGAGAGATTTTTTTTTTCTCTTTAATTGGGAGATATTAAATATATTTATTAATAAACTTAGTTTTAAGATAAATTACACACAATAATATGTTTTTTAAAAAATAAAACCTTATTTTTTTAACAAGGCAGAAAGATATCCTTATCGTGTACATTCTTATTATTTTCGAACAAGTACTTTTTTATTTTATTATTTTTTTATTCAAATTTGTTTTATGATTCCATTGAATTGTTGATTTTATTTTTAAGATTAAAATTTTTTAAAGATTGAATTTGTTGAAATTTTATTTGAGATCAACTATGACTCAAACGAGATTAAATATATTGTCTTTGATTTGAGAAACTCAATTATGAAAAATTGATTGATGACTAAATGTATTTTTTGAAATGAAAATCTAAAAAGACGAACAAGGCCCAGATTCTGAAAAAGACACACAATTGACAAGAATTGTACTTTAGATTTACAAATTGCAAAATTATGGATAATCCACTAGTTATGAAGAAATATGCGACAATATTAATGGCGTTCATAAATAAGAATTCCAGTCAAACCAAATGCTTTAACAGCCGCTTGGACGAATCATAATTCCAACCATTCTTAATCAAACCCCATTAATCGAAATTAATCGAATCAATTGCCACAATGTTATATTAATGATCCAATAAATTCACACAGATTTCAGAGAATCATAAATAGGGTGGCTTTGATATCACTTATAGGAAATAAATCTATATATTCTTAACATCTTAAACCATATCATGATAAATTGAAATCTAAACTTTAAAGCGGAAGTGTACCTCGATCTAGAGTCCTTCAGACAGAACACGAACTCGGATGATCTAGTGGTATAATGATCCTCCTCAACTAAGCCTCCTTATTCCTTATGAAACCGTCGTAATCTCTTTTGATGGGGAGAATGAGAAAACTATGTGCGACTTAATATATTAAAGGGAACATAACTTGTGAGTTTTCATATATTTATACAATTGAGTCACCCATAATCACTCATTCATATAGTATTGAGTATCTACTCAATAAGCACATATCAAAATATTATAGCTCATGGACTTTATACTTTAATTGGATCACTTAATTAAGTTCATAAAATAATTAAATAGATAATATACTTGCATAATAATATATTGCCCACAAATTATACAGAAAATTAAAAATTTCCTAACAATTTAGCCTCAAATATGAATAATATCACAGGTAGTCTAATACAAATTCATCATTTTAATACTTTTCAGTAAGCTGACAAAATTTAATTTTGTCATTTTAGGCATTAAATTGATTTTTTTTTTATTATTACATTTTAAGTAAGTTTTGTCTTTATTTGGTGTTTAATGATTAAATAAAGAGTATATGTGTACTATTGTTCCTGAAATTGAAGAAATTCATAAATTTTCTAATCGATGAACAATTGAAAATAATTGAACATAAGGAAAAAGATACTTCAAATGTCACATTTCATATGACATATTAATAATTTTAAAATATAAAAAGGGGCAAATATGATTGAATAATTTACTGGCACTAGTCAATTAATGGATGAGGATGTGGAATTTTACTAAATTCAAAAGAAAAATAATGCATGGATCATTTTCAAAATTAAGAAAATTTAATGAACAAAAATTTTTTAACATGTCATTTTTATGATTGACACGTCATTATAATTTAAACAATAAAAACAGGAAATGAAATACATATTAATATAATCAATTGGTTTACTTGCACCATCCGGACAAAGGACGAAAATATCAAATATCACAAATTTAATTTACTGTATTAAAAAGTGAAAAATATACATATGAAACAATTTGAAAAACTAGGATAAATTAAAATACAAGAAATTTTATTTTTCAAATAATGCTCGATTCGTTTTGGTCATCAACCAACAAAACCAACTTATACTCCTGAAAAAGAGAATCAGTTTGATTAGACTTTCTCCTTTAATAAACTAAATTTAAGCTTTAAAATTGTAATGTAAAATTTACAATTAACTCTTTTATACATTCATAAACCTTATTAAGTCCCAATTCGCCCGCTTACCGTACATTATTTATTGTTAATTAATCCTACTACTTTTTTCTTCATTTCTATATCGTTTTTAACATATTCTGTAAATTACCAAAAACCCCCTCGAGATTTGTTCAAACTACCAAATAATTCTGTAGTTTGAAAAACTACCAATTACCCTCTTTAGCTTGTTTTTTATTTGAACATTGATAAAAAAAAAATTAAATAAAGAAGAAAGGAAACGACAATAATACTTATGAATTGAACATTGTAGTTTTAAATTTCAATTTTTTTAAAATGTAGAAAATTAAAAGTACCAGATGTAGAACTTTATTTGAATTTTAAAAATTTTATTTTTTTTAAAACTAAATTTTTTTTAAAAAAATCCCTGATCGAATATCAATTAAAACTTTTAAAAGTACACGAGTACATGAATTCCCTGATCGAATATAAATTAAAACTTTTAAAAAAAATTCTCTAACCCTAATTTTTTACATTTAAAAAAATAGTGAAATTAAAAAAATACAATGTTAAATATATGAGTCTTGATATTATTTCCACATTTCTTTATTTTAAGACAAAAGGATATTTTTATTAATGATCAAATAAAAAACAAATTAAAAGGAATAATTAATAAATTTTCAAATTATGAAGATTATTTGATAGTTTGGACAAATCTCATACGGATGTTTTGGTAATTTACCCTATATTAATTAATACTCTTACAGATCACCACCAATTTATTATATATTCACTTGAAATAAAATTAAAATACACTAAATGAAAATTAAATAAAAACATAGGTTATCATTACAGACAAATGTGAAATGAGTTCACCTTACATAATGTTTATTGAAATTTTTATAGTAATATAAAATTTTACTCTTTAAGAATGATGAACTAGTTCTTCTCAATAAAATAAACTACTTTTTAAATTTTAATATATTATAATTTTTTATATTATTGTGAAAATGAGTAAAATATTTTACTATAAAAAAGTAATAATTTATTCCTAAAAATTAATTTTTATATTTTAAAAATGAAATGCTAGAATAAACATACCCAAGTGACAATCCACAAGCCACGCTTACTCTCCATCTATTGATTTTATCGACCCCATCAACCATTCAACATCCAAAATTATATTACTACATTCATTTCATTTTAACCTTTACTATGTATTTTCAAGTTAAAGTTCTACTTCAATATTTAAATTTTTTTATTAATAAATAAGATCCAAATAAAACAATCAATATTATTTTTTTTGGACTCGTACAAAATATTAATATTATTTATTAAAATATTATACTACCTCAATTCACCATAAACGTCCCATTTTACATCAATGTTTATATTTTCTTATTGATAAATAAGTTAAACATAAAACAATTAATATATTTTTCTAGGACCCTTATAAAATATTAATATTATATATTAAAATATTATACTATCTCAATTCACCCCAAACATCCACATTTGCTTATTATACATGTATTAGGAGTACTTTTTTTAAGATTGATTTGTAGGTGACTACAGATCACCGACGACCCTCTCACATGGGATGTGCACAGTGTATACCCCATGTGAGAGGGTCACGGGTAACCCATTATCACCTAAGCAAACTTAATTATTTTATACTCCTTCCATCCACCCCAAACATCAACATTTTTCTTTATAGGTGGATTAAAAAATATTATTCAATTATTTTATGTATAGTGACTAATTGTATTAATAAATAGTATGGGCCACATGTTGAGCCATTTTATTAAAAATAAGAAATGAACACCTTTGAATTTGACGCTTAAAATGATAAAATGTAGACATTTGAGATGGTCGTTGGAGTATATCTCAATTCATTATACATTAATATATTATATTCTTTAAATTCCATCCAAAAAATAAATGTAAAAATTGAGATGAGATGAACATTTTTAATGAAAATAATAAAATTTTAAAAATTGCTATTTTTTTTAATAATGATTATGTTATTTTGGATAAATAATTACACTCTTTCTCTCATCCAAAGAGTTTTTTTTTTTATTTTGAACGTCTCACTCAAAAAATCTACTTTCTTTTTTTTAGACCTACATACACTCACTAATACATTTTAAATATAGGATTTATATCTCATAATACAATTACTCACTGCACATTAAATAATAATGCTCCTTAATTATCGTCTAAAAAACAAAAGTTATCCTTTAGGTTTCCGGAGTGAGTATTATTTATATTTTCTAAATATTTTAATACTAACTGATTCAAATACAATAGTTAAATTACAGAACAGAAACTCATAAAAAAAAAGTGACAAAAAGACAGTATCATACTCAATAAAACAACAAAATATACCCCAATTAATGTCAAAAAGAATAATTATGGAATAACAATAAATAAAAGAATAATAATCGTAATTAATGAAGCCGGTGGTGTCTCTCGATGTGACACGCACAGAGCTTGACAATGGCAATTGACACCATCCTATGAATCCCATCTCCCCCACTTTCCCCACTCACTTCCACCCTTCTTTCTCAGTAGACATGACCTGAATCATACTATTCTCCACGAATCTTGAAAATTTTCTTGAGGAATTAGCAGCCATGAAGCAATTGCACAAGCAATCATCAATGCCCATCTCCCGAACATCCCAACCCTACTCCCCCAAATCCCTCAAACCCTCTCGATCCATTCACAGATCCATCAGCTACATTCTCCGAGAGCAGCGCCTTCTCTTCGTCCTCGTCGGCGTTCTGATCGGCTCCTTCTTCTTCCGCCTCCATCCATCCCTATCCCAAGTCTCTTCCGCCACGTCCTCCTCCGCCGATGCCCGCTTCCACATTCTTCCCGCCGAGCGCGATTCGGTTGTTCAGTCTCGCAATCCCAATTACGGGGTTAATCGAGAGCCCTACAGGGCGTCTAATGGGGTGGGTAGAGTGCCGGTGGGGATAGGGAGGAAGAGGAGGAGGGTGGTTGTTACCGGTGGCGCGGGATTCGTTGGGAGTCATTTGGTGGATAAGCTGATTGGTAGAGGGGATGATGTGATCGTCATTGATAATTTCTTTACGGGGAGGAAGGAGAATGTAGTGCATTTGTTTGGGAATCCGAGGTTTGAATTGATCAGGCATGATGTTGTGGAGCCGATTCTGTTGGAGGTGGATCAGATATACCATTTGGCTTGCCCTGCTTCTCCAGTGCATTATAAGTACAATCCTGTCAAGACTATCATATCCTTTCTCTCTTTTTTAACAATCCTGTCAAGACTATCATATCCTCTCTTTTTTTATCCGCCATGGATGTGATCTCGTTGTTGGGGTGAATTATTCAATTGCTGGTTTAGATCAATTGTAACTATTGGAGATGTATGCGCATTATATGTTTCAGTATTTGATTGGTTTATTTGATGTCTTCTTAAGCATGCTCATTCTGTTTTGAATCTTATCTTGCAATCAGATTACACTGTCTAGTTGAGAATCTACCAATGCAAATTTGGTTTTCGGCTGCTTTTTGTGTGTGTTTTTTTAGTATACTATTGAGTTGCTATTTCGATTATCTGTATTAGAATGTTTGATGTCCTGTTTGATAGGTAATCTAGCTAGGCCATGAAATGAACAAAATATTCTTTGACTAATTGAATTGCAGTTTTATTAAGTTAATACTTGATATTGGTTGAGAGCCTTGACTTGTGATTACAAGACCAATGTGATGGGTACTCTTAATATGTTGGGCCTTGCAAAGCGAATTAGTGCAAGGTTCCTTCTAACTAGTACTAGTGAGGTGTACGGTGATCCTCTTGAGCATCCACAGAAGGAGTCATATTGGGGGCATGTGAATCCTATAGGTTAGCAATATCTTTCAGCGTTTCATTTATTTTTCTTTCTTTGATCTCCTTCAAAAGGCGATTTAAATATCATAATCTCATATTCATTAGGTGTGCGGAGTTGCTACGATGAAGGAAAAAGGACGGCTGAGACTTTGGCAATGGACTATCACCGCGGTGCAGGTGTTGAGGTAATATGTCTACTTTATTCTGACACTGCTTACACACTAATTCTTAAGCTGCATTGACCCTTCTGGTTTTTCACTAGAAAGAACTTGAGAACTTTGTTGGTCTTCTCCTGCTTTTGTGTACATAACTTAGGGTGTGAACATTCAGATGCCTACTTATTTATGTCAATTTTCTGTGAATGACTTCGATAGTGTTGCGCTTTCATCTATGAGGGGATTAATAAGTCTTAAAATAATTAACAAATAAAATGGCATCTTACTGCAAAAGAGATTTTGAGGTTCTCCTTAATTTATCTTATGTTCTTGTTGTTTTTAATTTACTATAATGAAGGAAGAAAGAACTCTTACTGCATTGCAACTAACCAACTTATCTTTTTCGTAACTGGCGTGTCTCGGACATGTCAAATGACCCTTAAGATTTTCATTTGTGATTCTGTAGCTAGGCTGGGATTTTTGTAATATCATAACAGACATGATAACAGGACAGGGGAGAAATTAAATTACTTGTTCAGAAGTGTGTTGTTGAATCCCAATCCGCAACTTTTTTTTTTTTGGAGCATGGTTTATGAATGAGATTTGGGTCCTGGTGGTGCAAAAAATTTGATGTTTGATGAATATTTAAAATGCCATGTTGCTAAGCAGATTTTAATCAAGTTCTAGACTTTTAGTATGAATTACTGCTTTCAATGGAATGAGTTGTTTGTACTAGAGAAACTTATTGGCTGTGCAAAATTCATGCTTCTCTACTCTAAATGTTATTATTTTACTGAGAAGTTTATCTGGCTCTCTCTTTATGGTCAGGTGCGTATAGCCCGTATTTTTAATACATACGGACCACGTATGTGTCTCGATGATGGGCGTGTTGTCAGCAACTTTGTTTCACAGGTTGACCTACTATGCTGCTATAGATTATATGCAAATTACGTTTTATTTTATCGACATATTCTTATGATATCGATCCACAATGTAGGCTATACGGAAACAACCAATGACAGTCTATGGTGATGGGAAACAAACAAGAAGCTTCCAATATGTGTCTGATTTGGTATGTCATGTTGTATTATTCATGCTGAGGTTGACCAACATTTATTTGCCTAAATTTTATTCAGATTTGCTAGTCTCTTGCACACATTATATTAAGAAAGACAACTCATGATTGGTTCAATGTAGTAAAACCTTAATTAGTGTTAGAAGCAAGGGAATAGCTCACGTAGCAATCAATAGTAATACTTAACGAAAACCTAATTGCTGCACTCATAATATTTGTAGGTTTAGGTCTAAATAAAAAGCCACACTGGACTTATTAAAAGAAAAATAAGAAATAAATTATAATGTAAGGATAATAATTAAATTTAGTAATCCTCATGACACCTTCCAGCAGCTCCTAGAACTTCACTGCTCAACTTTTCCTTCTCTTTCGAAGGGCGGTGATATGTAACAGTTCCCTCCCCCTCAAAAGATGCCTTGTCCTCAAGGCGAAATTCTGGAAGCTTATGACCCAGCCGTTGCAATCCCCTTGTCTTTTGTCAACTGGAAAGTTATGGCTTTCGCTTTTTTCAGAATAGATTGCATTTTCATAGCAATTTGCTCTCTGTGGTCATCTTTTGTCAGAGTTGATTGAATAGATAGCAAAGCAGTTCCCACACCTTTTATGTGGTGAAGAATGCTTAGTCATATCTTGTGGTAGAAGGTTTTTGGCCTAACGGCGATTCTGCTACCCCCGTCTCCAATATACCTAAAATAGTTACCAAGCTATCCTCGACATAATCCAACTTACCCATAACACTTCCCAAGGTATCCATGCTTGTAGAAGGTTTTTTGGTCTAACTTCAATTCTGCTACCCCCTTCTCCAACATAGCCATAACAGTTTCCAAGTTATCCATCCGGTAGGTTGGACCAAATTGTTGTAAGCCACGAAGAACACAAGAAAACCTAACGAAAATAATTCGTGAGATGCCAAATCACGACGATCAATAATAATACTTCACAATAACCTAATTACTGCCCTCACAATATTTATAGGACTAGGTCTAATAAAAAGCCCAGGGGCTAATTAAAAGGCAGAATTAGAAATAAATCATAATTATGGAAAAGAATTAAATTAATAATCTTCACATGCCTTCTAGCAGCTAGAACTTCACTGCTCAACTTTCCTTCTCATTCAACCAACGGTCGTATCTGTATTGCGTTGATATAAGCATTTAAAGAAGACATAAGTTTGATTCTTGTGGCATCATTTGGATTGACAAGGGACATACTATCTTGCTTCTTCATTGTTGTATAACCTTAAATTTTATGAAGAACCTCAGTCTCTATTATTCTTGATCCACTACGAGCCTCTGTCCATATAGGCGATATAATCATCAGTAGATGATTCCCTTCAATGACTGCACTAAAGTCCCATTTGAACCAAGTGAAAGTAATTCCTGCTGTTTCTTGCTATTGCTTTCCATCGATTTCAGGTCGATGGACTGTATGCCCTGATGGAAGGTGAGCATGTGGGCCCATTCAACTTGGGCAATCCAGGAGAGTTCACAATGCTAGAGCTTGCCGAGGTTTTCTTCTTTTCTTTTGGTTGTTTGTGGTCTAAGAGGATTAGAATCTTAGTTTCAGTGTTTAACTTGAAATACCAGGTTGTGAAAGAAACAATTGATCCCAGTGCAACGATCGAATTCAGAGACAACACTGCTGATGATCCTCATAAGCGAAAGCCGGACATCAGTAAAGCTAAAGAAAAACTCAACTGGGAGCCAAAGATTTCGTTGCGAGAGGGTTTGCCTCGAATGGTCAGCGATTTTCGTAACCGTATCTTGAATGAAGATGAAGGCAAAGGGAACAAATGAATACTCCTATAGTGGATACAGCTTGTATAGAATGAAAACATTTTTTGTAAGTTAGTCAATCCACTTTCTATACTGCATTGCATACATATCTTCATTCAGTTTTACTGGAAATTTAGAAATACATCATGGAATTACACATGATTTTTTTTTTTCAATTTCAAGAATTTTGTAATGTTCCTAGTTTTTTCGTGACATGAATACACATTTATACCCTTGATGTGATGGTTCCACGGCATTCTTGTGTGTTGAGCAGTTTCTATAATTGACCCAATATCAGTAAAGATGCTGGCAAATAAATTAAGGGTGAATACTAGGTTTTTTATGTCATGATTAATGTATAATTATAATTATTGATATTTTTATTTAATTTTAGAGTGTATGTCAATTACACTATAATTTTTAATGACTTAGATATCCCAAGTGAACTTTAATAATACCCATTAATTAAATTTAGATGAAAAAATTGTGTCAGATCCTCAAGGAAAGATGAAATCATCTGTCAATCTTTTTTATTAAAAATAATATTCTTTTTATCCGTCAATTTTTTTTGGGATACCCTTGTGAGATAGGGAGTTTATAAATAAGTTATTTTTTTGGTATTTAAAGTGTTATTTCAATGCACACTCATCATATTTTAAAAATATATATTTTAGTAAGCATATCCGTTTCACACTTTCACATGAAGATAATCTCACAAGAAACTTTGTCAGTTTTGTTTTTTTTTAAATAATTTTATTTTTTATTCATTTATATATTAGTTGTAAGAGCATTATTTTTTATAATAATGAGTTATTTATTTATTTTTCAAAGAAATTTTATACCGATGTATGGTCCTACTGGAACAAATTGAACTTGATGAGTGAAACTGAAAAAAAGCAACGATGATGTTTGTAGGGTGTAGTTGGGAATTTAAGGAGGGCACGTGCACCATGTCTATGTCTGGTTCATTTGCAGTTCCTCAAACATGGCAAAACGATTATATGGGTAAAACTGTAATTTCAGGATCTGGTTCCTCCAATAATTTGACTACTTAGGATGAGTAAGCTTTGAATGTAACAAACCATCCAAATATTGATGGCTATAATAATTTGCCTACACGAACAAGTGATACGTGGTTTATCCGTAGAAGAAAGAGAACAATCTTATAGTATTATAATTTAATTTGTTTTTAAAATTAAGGGGATATTTAATATAAATTTCATATTCGGAATGATAATGTGTATTATTGAATAAGTCAATAATAATAAGATTTAAAATAATTAAAAAATAAGAAGTAGTTATTGAATTAACGAAAATAATCGAGAAACTTTGATTCCACCGGACCAATTCAATTCTCATTATTGAGAACTTCATTCCTATTACCCCAAAAGGACCTTATTTCCTCTAGAGATGAAAAATAAAAGTGAGATTAGTTGTATAAAAGTAAGAATAGATTAATACGGTGAGTTGGAGAGAGTAGAATGGTAGTGAGAGAGTGAGAATGTATGAGATTGTTGTTGGAATGGATTTAAAGCAAAGAGTGTGAATTCTTCCAACTCCACTTATATTATATGAGGAAAAGGGATATATATAAATGTTCGTCCATTATAAAGATAAATTCCCTTTTGATTTTTCTCTATTCAATAAGAATATATACCAAAAGCATCTCATTCTCTTCCATTTAATTCTTATTCTTGCGACTACAATTATAACTTTGCTTTTCATTCACAACTTATGTATTTATTTATTTTTAATTTCTCAAGTGAAAAAGTATTAGGTTTTATTCATGAAGTGTCATTTCCCAATGACCCCATATATCCGAATTGATCTATTTAACCTAAATGAATGGACAATAAAAATTTCTAATAGAGAAGGCAATAAATTTAAAGGGTAAAGAATATATCAAAAATTACAAAGCTAAAAAATAGTAATTATACTAAAAGAATATACTCCCTCCGTCCCAGACAAAGAGATGTATTTACTGTAATTTTTGTAAGAGCTTTATGCAATCAAACGTAATTGTTTGACCTGGACAGAAGGAGTATGCTTTAAACAAGAATAGAGAGTACCCCTCCCATCTGTACCATCATAATGAGTGTATTTTGTCATTTTCATCCGACTTAACATAAGAGGGGCATTTTTTCCTTTTTAGTAAATGCGCCCCACATAAAACAATTAATATATCTCCATGAAATCCATACATTATACTAATACACCTATCTATTATATATTAAAATATTATTTTTCTCTCCTCATCTACATATTAAATATTACTCCCTCTGTCCTGGCGCAAGAGAGTCATTTGTTTTTTTGTACGCAGATTAAGGAGTATTATTATTTAATGTGTAATAGACAGTTGTATTAGTGGAAGTGTAGGTCTCATATGTGTAAAAAAGGAAAGGGGACTCTTTGGGTGGGACGACCAAAATGAAAATGATTCTCTTATACTGGGACGGAGGGAGTATATCCCTTATTGTACATGTAAAAAAAGAAACGTCATCTTTATAGTGGGAAATTTTATGATTAAAATAGATAGTCTTTTTAGTCTTAAATTTAAAGATAAAAGTATTATTAAAATATACTCCGTTCATTCATATTAAGGTTTATATTTATTATTTTGTTTTGTATCACAATAAGGTAAATATTAATGTGGACAACTCCTTATAAATTTTAGGGATTACTTAATTGATCCGTGGTCACCAGTGACCTTCTCACATTGGAGTATGCACACCCCCCACATAATGCATACTTTATATGAGGAGGTCACCAGCAATCACGAGTCACCTAAGAATTGCCCTTAATTTTATATTGACATTAAAAAATAGAGGGCCACTTATATGATCACGGGACGAGTTACCCTCACATGAGGAGGGTGTATATCTCGTGAGTGTCAAATAAGAATCAACCTAAAAAATATAGGAAAGATGTGTACTGTTTACCATTTTGCATAAATTTGTCGTATATATGTGGCCAATCTCCAAGTAATAAATTATTGGACTGTTTCTGTTTACCTCTCATCAATTTCTTTCATTTATTATTATATTAATTAATGGGTGGTCCTGTAGGGCCTTGCCAACTATTCAAATTTATTAACAGTTAAAATAAAACAACATTATTATTGGTCTCTCAGTCATTTAATTTTATTTTATTAACAGTTAAGCCATGTCTTAATTAAGAGGTTGATGATTGGGATCACACTTTTCTTTTAAAAAGGAAATTACTGCCTTCATCTGGTATACTTAGTTTAAGAAAAAAAATTTAACAAGAAGATAAATAAATTAATCAATGTGTTTCAATTTTAACTCCACACTTTTCATGTCATTGCGTTACAATTTTAATTTCACACTTAACACTTTCATAAAATTAGAACCCACCCACCCACCCACCCACCCATTCCAAAGAACCGCCACAAGAAGAAGAAGAACCAAAGAACCACCCTCCTAGTGATCATGATAAGGAAATAAGCACCCGAATCAGCTCCCACTTGAATCACAAGTGGAGCTGCACTAAACCTAGTGAGTTCATCAGCCCACCTGGTTCAACTAGGTATCTGTTGAGTACCACCTTATCAGATTTAGCAGACTCCAACCTTGTCAATACTAATCATCCTCATCCTACTTCCCATGCTAAGCCTCCTCCACCTTCCACTCTCTCTCCTAACCATGTTCTTTTACTTATTAATTTTCTTTCTCTATCTACATCTATGTATAATTCCATGAACTCTCGTCTCAAAGTTTAATCTTCCTCGAGTTTAAAAAATAAATTCTCCCATATCTTTTTATTTTATCTGAAATAGTCCTTAGGACATTCATTTATGTTCTAAACATTTCAATTTTGCTCTAATTTCGTGTCAAAACTTTGTAAAAGTATCCATTTAGTCTCATTCATGATGTTAGAAAAATTGAACTTTTTTTTAAATAAAAAAGAACCATTTTAGTGTGAAATTAAAAGATTATTTCAAAATGAGAAAGGAAAATGGATGTGAAAGGAAAATGAGAACCATTTAAATAAAAAAGAACCATTCTAAGGGTTTCACTGCATTGCAGAGGGTGTGAAAGGAAAATGAGAAAACACATCTCCAGAATGGAAGGTCTGGTTTATTAACGTAGTATATTCCCTTGTACTAACTAAAACCTCACACATTTCTTATTTGTTTACAAAACCTTTCACACGCTCCAGAAAAAAGAAACATCACTTTATCAAATAACATCAAAAGTTACTTTAATTTATAATTGTTACTTATTTTTTATATACGTGTAATTATTTTATAATTTTTTATTATAAATACTATAATACACTTTAAAGTCAAGAAAGTTGATTAAAAAGAACAACTTTTCTTAACCAACATGAAACAGTAATTGGAAAGCGAACCAACATGAAACAGTAATTGGAAAGCGTTATCCGAGACAGGGAGAGTACATTATCTAGCTAATAACATAGATTTTGCAGCAAAGAAGGTGACTGTAACAGGGAACATGACGCCATTGGAGGTGCTTTCGAGCATTTTGAAGGTGAAGAATGCTCAGCTGTGGAATTTATCAAGAACCATGAATTTGGAAGAGGAGATGCATGGGTTATGGATAAAGGGGGAATTGATAGCATGATATCGTAAATTCATACACTTGAGTAGTGAAATTAATCCCCTTTGATTACTTCATGAGTTTGTTTAACTTATGTCTGATTACTTTTTGGTTTGAATTAATTTCTTGTATTAACGGTGTACCCCACCATTAGTTAACTTATGTCTGATTACTTTTTGGTTTGAATTAATTTCTTGTATTAATGGTGTACCCCACTATTAGGGCCCCCACCGCCCTGGGGGTTAGTGGAGGAGGTAAATCGCAGGATGTGTCTCAAATGGCTTATAGAGAAGGCTCACTGTTAAGGGGCCAAATCCATGTCAAAGGCAGGATTCGAACCCCCACCCTACAGCAACCAAGCTCAGTTGGAAAGTCTTTCCACCCTCTCCTCTACCACTTGAGCTGCCCTTGGGGCAAATTTCTTGTATTAATTGCTATACATGTGGTTGCGTTAGGATAAACTTTTAATGGTTTGATTAGTTTTCTCTAACCTATATTTGAATTTCATCATAGTTAATTACACCTTTTACAGACAATGAATGCCCGGTTCTCAATATATTAAACCAAGCTTCTTGTCGTTAGAGCATCTCAACGAATGAAATATAATAATTTATTAAACGAAAGTAATTTTCATTCGGTAGAATTATTTAATAAAAAAATAAATGTAAGATTTACATTTTATTATTTTGGTTTTACTTTTTTTTACAGGTGGAACCATACAAAACAAATTAATAATTTTACCACGTACTAAACTAAAATAATTACCCACTATACATTAAAATATTAAATCTCTTAATTCATTCTATATTAGAATATCATATCTCTTCATTGAAAAAAAAAATTAATTATTAAATTCGATATTTATGGATATAACAAAATTTAAATACAGTATTTACAAATAGAAAATGTCAATATAACAAGCAAAAATTCATTAATAAAATATTTAAATTTGACATTTATGGCCCATAACTACAAATTAATCAAGTCATTTAACAAAAACGTATTGAGTCATAACTTGAGAGACTAGGGGCTTGAATTTAATTTACACAACCTACATTTTTTTAATCAGAATATTAGCGATAGATCCACCCTACATAGCCAACAAAAAATAAAAGCCAAGCCCAAAATATACTTTAAATTACTGGTCTGGGCTTCCTTTGCTTACTCCTAGATTGTGTAAAAAATTATTACTGGGCTTTATTTTATTACAAGTATTATTTTGGGCTGTTCTTTATATGGTGGGTTGGGTCCAAAATTATTACTGAGCTTAAAATGGGATAAAAAGAATATTATTTTGTACTAGGCTATAATTATTTCTCCTGGTTAAATTTAAAACACAGTAATAATTTTAGACTGAACCCGGGAGTAACCACATAAAGCCCAGCCCAAAATACTTTAATCCACAATTTAAAGCCGAGTAATAAATTTAGACCCAACTCAGGAGTATTCAAAGCAAGCCGAGCCTAAAACACTAGCTAGATATTAGCCAAACTTTTGAAGCCTAGTAATAAATTGGACCCAAACCAGGAGTAACCAAATAAAAGCCCAGCCTAAAATTAAATTCACTTTTTAACCAAAGTTTTAAGCACATTAATATTTTTGGACCCAACCCAGGAACCAAAGAAAGAGCAGCCCAAATAGTACTTTTAATCCTAAAATTTAAAGCCCAAACAATAATTTTAGACCCAACCTAGGAGGCTAGAAGTAACCTAAGGAAGCCCAGACCAGAATAATACTTTTCATCGAAATATTTAAAGCTGAGTAATAATTTTTGACCCAAGTAATGAAAGCAAGCCCAGCTTAAAATACTTGTTAGATATTATTCAAGAATTTGAGCCTAGTAATAAAATTTGGGAGTAACCAAATAAAGCCCAGCCCAAAATAATACTCCACTTTTATCCAAATTTTAAGCCCATGTAATAATGTTAGACCCAACCCCTGGCGTAACCAAAGAAAGAACAGCCCAAAATAGCTTTTAATCCAAAAATTTAAAGCCCACTAATAGTTTTAAAGCCCAGAAATAACATTATTAATTCCAAAATTCCGACCTGCCGGATTCGAACGAGCGACCTAAGGATATCCGAGGTGTGGCCCACTACAGTCCTCCGCTCTACCAACTGAGCTAAGGTCGGTTTTGAACCTGCTCTAGTTATTTAACTATCTGTATAATTAAATCGAAGCACGTGCACCTTATTATTTTTGAGGAAGTATATTAAGTTATTAACTGTTGGTGTAAAGCTATTTGTAACTTGGTAAATTTTAAATACATATCACCTATAGTTATGCTTATGCGAAAAGTAAAAAAAAAAAAAATTCAGACGCAATATTTTCACATAGATTAGAAAATATATACATTTTTGTAATCAAATTGTATTTTTTTTAACAAATAAAATAGGCTATGTGCTAAATAATCATAACCGCCGGTCACAAGAATACAAGCGCAGTTTAAAAAACTAATTTTTATTGTAATGATGTAAGAAATAAAGGGATTATTTTGGATTAATTAAGTAAAATTAAATGTATGATATAGTTGATTTTGATCAAATTGTGTGTAAAAAATGTGACATTTTTAAAATATATTGTAATATTGTAAGGTTATTAATATTATATATTATTATAACTTTTAGAGTGTACAAATATTTTTAAAATAAACCAAAATAGAAAATATACAAGTATTTTTAGGACGTAATAATTTTGAAAATAAAGTGCATTGGAAGGTTAGTTACTTTGAATGTATAGATTTTTATAGAACATTGCAAGTATAATCAAAATTAATAAAAAAATTTTATTTTCTACTCATTCAACCCGTTATTTACTGAATCCACTCCTACACACAATTTGCTGAAAGGATTCGCTCTTCCAGATTCATCTTGTAGTTCAATTATGTTAAATGATTGATTCTAGGTCATGTTAAGTGTTTCTCAAAAACATTTCTTTTTTTATGTGTTTCTCATTCTTATGTACTTTTATAACACTCCTACTAACATAGGAGGTCTTCAGTTTTATGTTTGTCGGAAGAGAAGGAGGGTTGAAGTTGATATGCCCTAGAAGGTGCTTTGTTTTATATTTGTGTTATTTTTATTTTGTTTACTTTTTGATAGATAACCCATGGGCCTTAGGGTTTGAGTATTTACTTTCATGCGGTTGAAGGATTGGAGTAGAGATTATTTTTTATAAAAAAAAACTTCTTTACACGGTGAACGTGCTGTTCCGAAGTTTATCTCTGGTATTCTGTGTTTATTCATTTTTAATAAATTATAATCTTTTTCCGATATAAAAAAAATTAATAATAAACATATATTGGATAATCAAAGGTTTGAATAGCCATTTCTATTAAACTAGTATGCATATATATGAGTTTGATTACAAAACATTATCAGTATTTTGTAGGCTAACTCTACCCATCAATCAAATTTTGAATGGAGGTGGAGGATCAGTACCATTTGAAGGACCTGATGGAGCTGGCGCGCTTTTTGGTAGCTTTCCAAATATCAATTTTTGGTCATGTGATGCCGGAGGAGGTTTAGGCGGATCAGTACCGTTGGATGGAGCTATTGGCAGCTTTCCGAATATCAATTTCTTGTGTTGCGATGAAGGAGGATGATGTCCATGTGGAGGTTGATTTGAACGATTGGACGGACCGGCTTGAATTGGTACATTTTTCGGCAGTCGTTTGAATATCAGCTTTGATGGAACATTATGGCCGAATGTTGATGTAATAAGAGTGGCTAGCAAAAGAATAATAGCACACATGAGAATCTTACTTCCTTTCATGTTTATTTTGTTTTGTGGTTTTGGTGTTCTTGAAGAGGGTTTATATAAGAGATGATATTTTATACTAAGTAGGTGATATTGTATTCGATTTACATGTAGGATGTAGACCAAGCTTTATTTGGAAAATATAATGTTTTAAAAGGATAAATATCTAATGATCGATAATAAAATTAAATTCATTTTTTTTTACATGAATATATCAATTGCCTACTATTCTTGCAAAATTAATTTTGACCGGTATTATGATATGAGGTACCTGCTTAATTCATTTTTCTGGATTTTGAATATATATTTTGGGAAGACTAAACTGCATGTAAAATGTTGAAAATGTCTAAAATCCCTAATGAAAACACTTCTCCAATATGTTGTTGAGTATAATTTTTTTTTAATTATTTATATATACATACCAATATAAAAACCCGTGTAATACGCGGGATAAAAATATTTAAAAAAAAATAAGTTTTAATGAATATTTTAAAAAAAAATCGTATTAAAAATATTAGATAATTTATTTGCGTTAAAAAAACCAACTATAAATAAAAAAGTTTTAGAACAAAAGAATATATATATATATATATATATATATATATATATATATATATATATATATATATATATATAATATACTTATTTTATTAGATGCAATAGTAATAGTTATGGGTCATACACATCTTTTATAACTTGCCACAATTATATTTAAAAGTTGAAGACAAAAATTATAATAAAGAGTAACTCTCGAGACGGATGTGAAACGAGTCGAGCCATTACTATAATATGCTTATTGTATATATAAAGTATATTTATTTGATCAAATTATAATACACTAAAATCATAAATTAATGTATAATTCATGAAACATACTTTAACAACCATTAAACATATTTTATCTAAATAACAGACATATTTTAACACGTCTCACAAACTGTCTCACGTAAATAACGTCTCACAAGAGAATTTGTCTATAATAAAATAAATGAGTTTTTTTCCGTGAGGAGAATTTTAGAGTCGACACGTGTTCCGGGACATCTTGCCCAAATCCTACATTTTCTAAAATTATATAATTTATATCCTATAGCATAAAAATTTATATCCTTCATTTTTTGAGAAAAAAATTTAATATTTTTAATAAAACATTATTTATAATATTTATATTTCAATTGACATTTTTAATGAAAAAATTATATCTTTATCAATTAAAGTATATATTTTAAAATAAAATATTATACTATTATATTTGTGAATTGTAACAAAATTCCAACTCAATTTAATGTTAAAATGGCAAGTCATCATTCAAATTATTATTATGCTGGTGTCACTCTACTCACGTAAGACTTAACATAAGCTACAAGGACCCATAAATCAAATTGGTAAGGAGTCGACACTTAAAACATTCGAACTTTTCCATTAGTAATATTATTATTGTTATTATTATATTATTAAGAATGTTTGGTTCATTAAAATTAATAAGTGGGTTAATAAAGCTTGTAAATATGATAAATAAATGATGAATATTAGAATTCCCTTTATTCTATATTAGTTTTATGGGATATAGTAACACACTTTCTCTCAATGTTGTGTTTCACCGGATCCCTTACTTTTTACTAATGGGCTTAGATGAAAAATTAAACCTGCATAGTTCAATTAGTATATAAATTCTCTAATTTTCAAAAAAAAATTTAAGGCCCAATAAGTATTATTAATTTAAATTGTACCAAACACTCCCTCATGGTAATAATATAATTATTATATTAAGATATTTCATTCATCATTATATTCGGATGAATTAAATACTAAAAAAATTTTATATTCGGATCTTTAAAAAATGTTCGAGTCTAATTTTCATCATTTTTTTTAAAAAGCATTCTCAATTTTTTTTTTTTTTTTGCAATTTACTAATTTCTCAATGGGGCATAGGTATGTCCCTTATTTATTGTTTTATATTTTTTATGAGAATTGATATGAATAAGTACTTGAGTAATTAGTCATGGATCACTTGAATTTTTTTCCTTTTTTTTTTACTTTTTAAAAAAAAATAAATAAATAAAAGGAAAGATACATAATTTATATGGATTGTCATGGGTCATTAGATGTCACTAATGTGATTATCATTGTTTATTAGGATTGAGATAAACATATTAAGTCTTTATATGTAATTTTGGCCCGACTAATTATGTAGGCTAATTATAGTGTGCACTCGTGTGCACTCTAAGATAGGGTGCACCCATATACAGATATAACTAAAAACATATACAATTATCATTAATAATGTATACAATTTAATTGCTGGTTTTTTAATGAAAAATTGAGTGTAAAAAATATACAATTATTTTATATATATATATATATATATATATATTCACGCTATTGAATAAAAAATTATACACATATGAATGATAGTTTTTTTTAATAAAAAACTTAGTGTGGAAAAAAATACAATTATTACAAAACACGTATACAAAATAGAATAATATGTATATAAAATAGTATAAAAATCATACACATATGGGTGCACTTGGTGCACCCAATATACACTCAATTATGTAAATAGATCGGGCTCATATGACAAAATATAATGTTCACAGAAAATTATTTCAAAAATAATAAATTAAGATTGTGCCTGAAAATTATATAATCGATCTATCCAAATTTTTACTAAGTAAAAGCCCAACTTAATTGGACTTACTCTCACATTCTAATTCTAAGCCGATTAAATTTTACTAAGTAAAACCCCAACTTAATTGGATCTATTCTCACATTCTAATTCTAAGCTGGTTAATTTTCGCATACAAATTAAAGGCTAATTTATTAAAATATTGTTGTTTCAAATTTTTGTTTAATGAAATAGGCCCGTTTGATGGATTTTTATCAAAATAAGTAGAAGTGCTAGTGCTGATGGCGCCTCTGTCACCGTGCCCATGTAACCAATAATTAAATAATAATTAATTCTTAAATTGAATTAGTTAAATTAATATAATGATTTAAATTAAAAAATTATTGTTATAATTATTTGATAAGTGTAATATTTAATGAGTTGGTCTATTGTACGCCAAATGTATAAAGTGTTCAATAGTATAATATTTCGTTTTAAAGAATATATAGTTTGATTAATAAAAGTATTTTTTTATTAAAAGCATCCGTTAAATTATGAAGAATATTAATATTTGACTAAAAAATTAATATTTCTTTTGAGAAAATTAATAATATAAGGTATTTTACTAAAATGTTTAGTATTCAAGACAAATACTCTTGTTCACCCGAATCCACGAATTCAATTTCTTAGCAAATTTTTTATATCGTTTTAAATGTGAGTGTAAGAATTTGCATTCGTGCATTTGGGTGCATTGCAGAACCCTATGCATAAGAAGCTTCGTCATGGAAAAGATTCCGATCATGAATTCGAATCCCACGATGGATATTCTTAAATTCATCTCTGCCGCCGCCATAAGAATCTAAATATAAATCCAACACATTGTACTTGTCGTCAACTGAAAAGGAGAACGTTTCAATCTTTATTGATTTGGGATTTTCAGATTCCGATGATCGTTGCTCGAATTTTCCTGGTTTGTAAGTGAACCATCAAATTTCAAACCAAAGAATTTGATCATTGCTCCAATAATTGATACCTTCGATTCTTGGAAGCGAACAAGCGATATCATTTTAGTTATACTCATCGTTCATGTTGTACATGTTCGCATAAATAATAGATACGTCTGGTTCTTGAAAGCGAACAAGTGATATTTCAGAAATATAATTGGTAATTGATATGTGCACATCTTATAATTTTTAAGTATATATATGTCTTTTTGTTTAGGAATATTTTAATATAATATATTTATGAGAGTATCTTTAGTAAAATTGGAGCAGAGTCGCCATTACCATTGGCGCCTCTACTTATTTTGTTAAAAGTCCATCAAAAAGTCATATTAAGTTAAACAAAATTTGAAAAAAAATGATATTTTAATAAAGACAAAAACTTATATGCTCCGGGGACATATCATGCCTCTATAGAATTTAATGCTAATTTTTGTCATTAATTAATATTTTATTCTTGTATTCCCATGGTGACACGGTCTGTCCCCGAGGACACAGAAGACAACTCTTTAATAAATTAGCTCAAATTAAACTTTACCATATATATATGTATATATATATATATATAATAAAAAATACTTATAATCATTTTGATGTAAATACTTCATCCGTCCCACATTTATTTTCACATTTTTCATTTTCGTTCGTCCCACATTTATCTTCACCACCTAAAAAAAGAAACTTCACATTAACCAACAACCTCAAAAATTAGCTTAATTTCAAAAATATCACTTTCACCTAACACACATAACATACTTTATAATTTATTTATTACTTAAAAATACTACAATACCCTTCAAAAGTCAATAAAGTTAGTCAAAAAACAACTTTTCTTAAACTCCGTGTCTACAATACTGTGAAGACAAAAAGTCAATAAAGTTAGTCAAAAAACAACTTTTCTTAAACTCCGTGTCTACAATACTGTGAAGACAAATATGAGATGGAGGGAGTAGATGAGAATACACTGAAAATTCAAATTTAAAATTAAAACTAAAAATTGTAAGTAGAAGAATAATAATGAATGACAATTATAAGCATTTTGGGCGGCGTGGCTTAATCACTAATAAATCGCAGAATATCAAGAGATGTTATTATATGATCCCACTAATTTTGAAATCTATATTAATAGGAGCAAGTATATTGCGCCAGACTTTGATTTGTGTAAGAAGAAACAGAAAGATAATTTTATGATTTTGTAATTAGTTGTGATTTTTTATTAAATATATTATTAATTTTCTTTTAAAATTCTTTCGTCCTTTTTAAAGAGATTATGATATTTTTATACGTGAATTAAATAGTTTTATTATTTAATGTGTAGTAATTGATTGTATTAGTAAGTATCTGAGCTCCATATTTTAGTTGTATTAATGTGTATATTTCATGTAAAAAAAACTCTTAAAAGCTAACGCCCAAAATTATAAAAATAAATAACTAAATAAATAATCTTTGAGTGAGGATGAGGAAATAAAACACTTTGTATTGGTACAACATGCATTTCAGTGTCTCAGTTATTTGCTATGATTCATGTAATCTTTCATTAAACCATTTTATAAATCCTTGTTTCATTAATTTCCTCAACCCTATATAAACCACCCAACCAAATCACACATCATATTCAAAAAGATATGAAGGGAAGTCAGTTACTTGTGTTTGCATTAATTCTACAATCCATATTGTTTGCAGCATTTGCTCACAAAGCAACAACCACCGATCACCATCACCGGAAGATCACTTTCCGGCAGCTGCCAAAAGGGCCCGTTCCGCCGTCAGGCCCATCCAACAGAACTGCCGATACACCGCCGCCGCCGCCTCGTGCAACCGCTGATAATCATGTAATAGCCGATTCACCACCACCCCGCAGCCACCGCGTAAACACCGATCAGCAGAAATTGATACGCGTGAAGTTGCCAAAAAATGTGCCGATTCCGCCGTCAGGTCCATCCTACAGAACTAGCGGTCAACCACCGCCACCACCACACCACGGCGGCCTCTATTAAACCACTGTAGCTGTATTAATTAGCGTAAATAAATTTCAGGGAAGATGCCCAAAATATGGATTAATGTAATAATTACAACTTCTCTATTTCATCATTGGAAATATAAAATAGGTGTTCCTTTAACTTATATTCGTAAATAGTGTAGCTCGACATATTTGATTCCTCCCTAATAATGAGTTAATGTGGCTATTTACTAATAACTTGCATTTGAACCCGTGGAAAAAGTTTTTAATATTATTTAAATTCGAAAGAGAAACCTGAATAATGTATTTTAAATAAATCATTCTATCTTTACCTGAGGAGAAGCCTAGTAATACACGTCACATACGTTGCGCGATCACGTGTTTTTATAAAATATAAGTACATCTTGACTTAAATTTTATCTAAATTTGAATATTATATAATAAAATCACTTTCATGCTACGTATGTTATTTTTAGCAGTAAGAAGGTCAAACTATGCATTTAAATATGTATAACGAAAAAATGTAATGCAAATATTAATCCCTCATTCATGGTATGTATGTTTCTTTTAACGGTAAGAAGATAAGGAATAATACATTTTAAATATATAATGAAAGAAAATATTGGCAAAGAGTGTGGAACATATAGAAGTAGAGATTAAAATTATTATTATATTGCATCGTATGATTGGTTAATGTTATTCGAAGTGTGAAACGAATCGATATTGGGACTGGTGAAAGAATTGTTACTCACATGTAATATAATTATTTATCGTTTTCATTTCTATAAAAAAAATACTTCCTCCGACCACTTATAAGATATCCGTTTTGCTATTTTGGGCGTTCACTTCAAAGGTATCCATATTCACTATTAAGTAAAAAAGTACACCACATGACCCACCATTTCCCTCTAATACAACTACCCACTACACATATAATAATAATACTCCTTAATTCACGTGCAAAAAGCAAATGATTACCTTCTAAGTGGCCGGATGGAGTATTATTTACACAAATTCTATTAATAAATTAAAAAAACAGAAATATAATAGATGTTCACTTAAAATTGTTATTATATTTTTTTAAAATGAAATTCTCTACTCATACATTTTTATAAATCTCCTAAAACTACATTTAAATGTAGACATAATTTGATTATAGGTATTTCAATTAATTATATTATAAGAGATCTCTCTATAACCTTTTATATATATTTCTCATATATTAATTGTAATCAAATCAATTATTAATTTCTCAAACCAAGTATTTGTAACACCAAGTAATCAAATCAAATATTAAAGAATATATATACTATTGTGATATATATTAGTTTGAAAGATATAATATTTAATGTACAATCGGTAGTTGTTAGGGATGATAGTGGGTAGAATATCCACTATATGGGTATTCATACGTACTCGTATCTATTTAAATATAAACTATTCATATTCGTACCCGTTTTATTAAAAAAATATATTATGATAGTCATATCCTCGTTTCATTAAAAAAATATTATGATAGTCATATTCGTCCCAAACCCATTTATCAATATTCGTAGATTACACTTACACATGAATACTAATTTATTTTAGAAAAAATATTTATATTTAAAATAAATATGATTAAATAAAAATTATAATTATTGATATATATTAATAATGTATTTATATTTTTTAGTGTTTAAATTAATGTATTAATTAATTTTTACATATATATATATTAGTATTAAAATTAATATTTTAATAAAAATTATATTATTGTTAATTAATTATAAATTAAATATAATATGAACTTTATTATTTTTAATATGATCAAATAAAAATTATAACTATTACTTAATTATATAATTATTTCATAACATATTATATAATATAGATAAAATATTTTGCATAATTTTAATATTTGTGGATACTTGATTCATACACGTACACATTTCAAATTCTAATGATATTTTTTTGAACTATCCGTACTCTTTTTTTTTGGGTTTGGGTAAATCAATTATTTGAAAATATTTGTCATGTTATCATCCCTAGTGTTTATTTAGGTTTTATTTTTATTTTTTTGAACATAACATAATTATGATTATACCCGTGCGTTTTTATAAAATAAGTATATCTTGACCTAAAATTTATCTTAACTTGCATGGTATATAATATATAATCCCTCAATTTTTACATATGTTCTTAAAATTAGTTAAATATGGTATCATTATGACAAACATTAAATAAGGTATGTTTTAAATAAGGTATCAAATCAAAGGCTAAAATCTAATTTCATAATTGTGATGAATGGATGAGATTAAATAATGTGATGAATGGATAAGATTCAAAATGACTTAGTAATCAAATCCAAGGGTGTATATTAAAAATTGGCATATAATATATAATCCCTCAATTTCTACATATACTCTTAAAATTAGTTAAATATGGTATCATTATGACAAAAATTAAATAAGGTATGTTTTAAATAAGGTATCAAATTAATGGCTAAGATCTAATTTCATAATTGTAATGAATGGATGAGATTCAATAATGTGATGAATGAATGTGATTCAAAATGGCTTAGTAATCAAATCCAAGGGTGTAGATTAAAAATTAGCTCAATTATAACTTTTTCACTTTGCTATTATATTACTTTAGATTAAGGAATTACTGGGCTAAGCTAACATAATAGATGAGAGAGAGAATTGCCCCCTATGTAGTCTTGTGCCTTTACGAGGGAGGATGTTTATTGTCATGGGTTGTCCCCATATTTATATTAGGTAACCTGACGTCATCCGAATCTAGATAAATCGCCAGGTCAATTTGCGATATACGCGTATAGTGTGAGCATTAAATTCTCTTAGCCTCACGTGAATATCTTTCGAGATCCAACCTAGGATATCCCCTAGGCAAGTATCTTAGGGGATATTTATAGATCCTGATCATTGGGGCAAGTGGCCAAGTGGTTCCCCCGAGGCAGTGAAGTAGACGCGCCCTATCCCCCTATAGTCGGGGCCTATATGGTCTTTATTGGGCTTTTGGGCCACCCGGCCCAATAGCTGCAAGGAGAGGGCGGAGGCCCAGAATCTCAGGCACTACTACATTAGCCCTCAGGTTTCGTCATCATTGGCGCATGGCAAGTGGAGGCGGAACCTTCTCAATACGCGCGCGTGTCTTAATTTTGAATTTCGAACTATTGAAGTGACGTCTTGGGGGGCTAGGGATTCTGAGGCGACACTTCTAGATCCTGGGGTGTGTTTTTGATGTGTCTTTTCATCATTAGACTTCACGGGGTATGCTTCGCATTGATTGCTTTCTGATCAAGGGTCACGTCGATTGAGGAGGTGCACTACAAAAAGGGGTCTTTCTTTTCCTTAAATTCTCATTTTCCTTCCATCATTTCTGCTCTCAATTCGTAATTCTCTGCCCATTTTCCTCCCTCGATCGTGAAAGCATCCCTTCATGAATCTAGGTGACCATTCCACAGGATAGTCGGACCCAAGACGGGTGGCGAGCGACGGAGAGGGAGTATCGGAGTCCTTAGAGAGGGCCTTCCTAAGCCTATGAGACGAGACTGAGGTTTTCTCGTCGTTGAGAAAGCTTCCGGTGGTAACCTGCTCTCTACCTTTCTCGTTTGCTAAGGCTGATGATGAGCGAGTAAGCTGTCTCAGGGGCGGGTGGCGATAAATGTCCATATGCTGAAGCTAGGGTTATGCCTGCCCCTTCATCCTTGTTTAGTGGAACTCCTAAATTATTGGAATTTGGCACCGCACAACTATCCCCAAGTGGTTGGGATACAATAATTGGGTTTATACTCCTATTCTGTAAGAAGGGGTATCACCATCTGTCTCCTAAGGAAATCGATTATCTATGCCGTCCTTCGGAGGAAAATTTGCATAGAGGATTTTATCGAGTCAGTCCCTCTCATGGATTGACTTTCTCAGGGAAGTCAACTTCTATAAAGAATTGGAAGGAATGGTGGTGCTGGGTGGCGGCGCATGGAAGCCGTCGCAAATTAGGGTTCCCTCCACTTTCCAGCTAATCCATTCTCGTGGAGGTACGTACTTTGTGTTTTCACTCGACTTTATTTGCCTGAGAGGTGTACTAATTGTGCTCCTATCCCTGGTTTGTAGATAGGGATACTCGTCTGGGAACTACTCTCTCTAAGGATTTCTTGGAGTTAGTGGGCATCATCAGCAAAATGAACGCCCATGTGAAAAGCACCGACATCATTACAGCCGAGCCGTTGAAAAGTATGGGCTCATGATGGATCCGAGGATGTCGGTTCCTTATCCAGGGGTGATTGTTGCTGCTCATGTCGGAATGAGTTGGGGTAATGGCAATTCCTGTGGGGCCGACTGTCTCCTTGGATCAGGTGGCTGTAAGGTCGAACATCTTGACAGAAATAATAAAGATGAACGAGTCTTCAACATAGAGGTAAGCCCCCGATCCCCACAGGTGGACATGATCGTGCCGGATTCCGAGGTCGGTATTCGTATGGAATAGGAGATCACTACGAGTCATGAGACCACAGACATTGCGCAATAAGAGAGGCTTGACGAGATGATCATTTTGGAGTGTGAGGAGGACTTTTTGCTTCATGAATCTGGTTGCTCTTCTCCAGTCGTTCGTCCGGTGCAGCGACGCCCTGGGGGCTACAGTGGGGTTGCTTTTGAAGATCAATCGGCGCCCGTCATCGGGCCTTCCGAGCCCCCAAGCAAGAGGGTTCGGCTGATAGCATTGGCCTTTTTTCCGGTGGGGCCGCTTTGGAGATGCCTTCAATCTAGACCCCTTACCTTGGTTTCAAAGCTGGCGCTTCTATTCCGGAGGTTCGCTCTTTGCCGCCAGTGCTCTACAACCTATATGAGTCGAATCCGTATGGTCCTAGTCAGCCTGCTCTTCCCCCTATATGTTTAGATCAATGGAGTCCATCCCCGTTAGCTTCACGTAAGAGAAAAGTGACATCATCTGGGCTTTGAATCTTGACGATCTTATCTATGTGGCGTCCAGATATCACGCGCGGGCACTAAGCTATGCTAACCCAGATGAAGGAAAAGATAAAGGATGCAGAGCGGAGACCCTTGGAGGAGATCGAGGTAACTAGGGAGAAGGCTACTTGCCAGCATAGGGCTTTGGAGAATGCTCTGGAGGCCCTCAAAGAGGAGCTGAAGATGACCGAAGAGATGCTGCTTCTGAGCGAAACATCATTGAATGCTACCCAGGAGGCCCTGAATGAGGCGGTAGAGAAGAATAGCCAACTCATTCAAGAGTTGGGCAAAGCGAAAGGGCGGTTAGCTGACTATCAGAAAAGGTTAAAAGTCAAAGAGGCTGAGGCGGCGGCTCTGATCAACAAATATGAGGCGAACTTTTCTTCTTTAATCAACTTTGAGAGAAAAATTGCCGGAATAGTCGATTTTTCCAAAGCCTTGGCGCACTCAGCACGGTTAGCTAACGGGATGGCATGATGGTTCTCCTAGAAAATTTTTGCCAGATGTTGCACGCCCGTATTGCCGTCTTGGGGTTGCCGGCTGGCACTGATTGGGAGTCGGAGGGAATGAACTTTGCTCTGTTGGGGCTTGTGTCTGACTTTTTTTACGTTCTGGGTTTTCCTAGTCAAGTCTCCTCTCAATCGTCTACCGCATCGACTTCCGCAGTAGCTCCCTCTCATCCTGCTTTGGCTCCGACTGGACCTTCTGTGGGACTTAGTTTTTAGGTTGAAAGTCCTTTGTACTTTTCCAGTTTCTCTTTTGTTGATTTTCACTTAGCTTATATTTTTGTTCTTCAATTGCAATGATTGCATTTAATAGTGGTTCTAACATACATTAATTATGAATTTAATGCACTTGATCCCCCATATCTTCGCTGCTAGTTTCTTCAAACTGTCACGTCGATTGTCATTCCAGCCACGGTTTCTCAATCAATCTCATACACGTGTCCTGATTCGACGCTCAACAATCTTTCTTTTAACTGGACTCTTCGAGTTCTGAGGGGGATGGTTATTGGGTCCCCACTTTCTCCCTCTATAAAAGGGTTTGGCTGGGCAGATGGTTGAGGCCACACTTGAATTTTTCACCCTTTAGCAACTTCTGCAACTTGTCTTCTTCCTCGATTACTTCTGCTACATATTTTTCTATGGCCCTCAGTATGTTTGTGTTTGTGCTTCTAGTTTTCATCGGTCTCCTTTCTCCTCTTATGGCTGTCGACTCAAGGTCTTCTCAGGAGTTCCTTAGTTCTGAAGAAGATGAAGAGGCTAGCAATGCTAGGGCTCTTCCTGCTGCCCCCGTGATGCGAAGTGGCTGTCGTTCGGTTCTACCACCGCCGCATTACGAAATTCCTTAAGAACCTGCTCCTCATTGGGAGGAGTCATCGCGGTGACGCGTGGTACCCAAGACTGAAACTCGGGCCTCCCTTTCTTTTGTGAACTTAGAGGATTCTACCGATCCTGATAGCGTGAGCCGCCCTTCCAGTCGGGGTCGCACAGTGACCAACTCTACTTTGAGGGGTTACTCTACTAGTATGCGGAATGAGGATGTGGATGACGTCTTCATCCTATATAATTATCCTGGGGTTGAATTTGGGACCCCAGGGTAACGTGAGCATCCTTGGAGTGGTGTGCCCGACCATGCCACTTTCAATACGGGTATGGTTGTTGCGGATGTTAGGCTCACATCATCGATCGGGTGTTGATCAGTTGGGGTTTGGCCTCAATGCAGATAATTCCTTCAGCCTGGGCTAATTTGATAGGTTTACTGGTATTGCTCCACGAGAATGGGTGTCCTTCTCCTTTCGCCTGGAATATTGATTACGTTTATCGCTATGTTCGCGATCCGGGCTGCCACGGTCATTATTATCTGCAGGTGCAGTGAGACATTCGTCCTATCTTTAACAGAAACTCCTTGGTGGTCAGCATTGGAGGCACCAATGGTTTTGGGTTCGAGGGTTCGAATGCCGAGACCCACTTGGAAATTACCTGCCCGTGCCGTGTACTTTTTGGACTCCCGAATTTTGTAAGCCTTACTAGCGCCTCTTTTCTCGTGTATATATTATTTTTTATGATTTTTAATGAATTTTTTCTCATTTTTTTCACATTCTACCTTTCGGTAGCTCCACTTCGTCTGGCTGACGAAGAACTGTCTTTTGGATTTCGTCGGGCCTTTGATGCAATCAACCGAATGACTCTTCCTCGTGATATCTCGTCACTTCTGACTAAAGAGAGCCTCTTGGAGGCGAACCTTTTTTAAGATCCGATTCAGGCTCCTCCAGTAAGTTTCGAGGGGAGGATAAGTGATAATTCTCATCTTGGGATGCCGCCCTTGACGAATATTTTTCCAACCAAGTCGCATACCCTCTGCCTCAAAGACCCCATCAAGAAACTGGCCCTAGTCCGATTGTGGCTGAAGATACTTCCATGGGCGTAAGGGGCAGGTTTAGGCTCCGTGGTGTAGTCGCTGTCTTTTATTGACGGAATTGAGGAGGCTGTGCTAGAAGTGGCTCAGAGTATAGTTGGAGTGGTGGGTAGGGTTTCTGCGGACGACGGTGAAACGGCGTTGCTCACCCATCTGACAAGGGGAAAGCCCCTATGGAAGAAGCCGAGACACGAGAAAGTGATATTCTGGAGGCCATCCTCAGTTCCAGTCGAGGTGCCGGCATTCGAATTAGCCCAATTAAAGATCCGCCAGGTACCAGCAAGCCTCAATCTCTCCGTCCTGATAGTGATCCAATCCTTAGAGGGGGAATGCTTGATGGTGGTGCCCATCAGCAGACTCCTCCGACAGGGGAGGCTCGCGCTACCGAATGTTGTATTGGCATGGGCGTTCCCTTGATTGCTCTGGAGGAATTATTGCGACTAAGGAGCATGGGTGATGCTCGGTCGGCCATTGAAATGGAACTGAGTGCTTCAGAAGCCGGCTTTGTCCCTGCTCGTTCGTGGAACCCTATGTTATCTCGCTGGTTGCAAAGTGCTAGGCCCCATGAAATTAGAAATGCCTCTTTGGTGAGCGTTGGACACGCTCTGACTTTCCTGTGCCACTTTCTTCTTCTGATGGAATCTGGGAAGGCCATCCCTTCTAGGGTCGGCCTCAGTGTGGGGGCTTCTACTCGTGCTGAAGGACTCTCTTCGATGGCGAAAACCCTACTTATAGAGAGAGGGCATGATTGGCTGAGAGCCATGTTCATCAGTTGGAGGTTGCTCGTTATCTGGCCGAACATGAAGTGGAACGGGAGAGGTAGCACGTCACTCATTTGGAGGCAGAGGTGGCGTGGATGAGGAGTCTTAGCAACTTTTTCGGCGGTGGCGATGGTACTGGTCCTAGTAGCACCGGTCCTAGTGGCGCTGGTTGTCCTTTTGGTGGCGGTCCCAGCGGTATTGGTCCCAGTGGCGCTGGTAGGCCTAGTGGTGCTTGATGGAAGGTCTCTTTCGATGTTTTTCTGTTTTTTGTTATTGGGTCGTTGCTGGACTTTTCTGTAGCCTCCTTGAGGCGTATCAGGAACTTGTTCCTTGGGTTATAATGTTCTAGTTAATAGGTTTTTGTGGTATAATGTGCATTTTACTTTTCCTTACACTTTTGCTTATTATGGCCTTACACTCATACGGCCTTACCACCTTTCCTACAATTCATACAAATGGCAGTTTGGCTAAGCATAGAAGCGCTTCAAGTTCTGAGCATTCCAGGGGTGCTTGATACTCTCGCCATTTAGTTCGCTGAGCTCGTACGCTCCATTACCCAAGTTTATTTTTACTGTATATAGGCCTTCCCAATTTGCACCGAACACTCCACCACCTTGTTGACAGACTTTCCTCATTATCAGATTTCCAGCTGTAAAATCCCTATTGCGTACTTTTTTGTTATATTGAGATTCTAGCCTTGATTTGTATATCGCATGTCTTTTCGCCGCCTGTAGCCGAAGTTCTTCCAATAGATCAAGGTTAAATTCAATGACTTCCGAATTGGTTCCTTCTCCTTCATAAGACACACAAAACGTTGGGCAGGTTACTTCTGCTGGTATGATCGCTTCCGTTCCGTACGTCAATAAGAAGGGAGTCTCTCCAGTTGACATTCTAGCGGTGGTGCGGTACGACGAAAGGACTCTAGGTAGTTGTCGGGCCCAATTTTTCTTGAGGCTTTTTAGCCTAGTCTTGAGAGTATGCTTGATCACTTTGTTTACTGCTTCAACTTGTCCGTTTGACTGGGGGGTAATAAGGTGTCGAGAATAGCTTCTTTATTCCCAGTCCATCACAAAATCTCTGGAGCTGCATACCTTTAAATTATTTTCCATTATCTGTTACAATGGTGTTAGGTATCCCGAAATAATAAACGATATTTTTCCATATAAAGGTTATCATATTGACCTCGTTAATGGTAGCCAGTGCTTCCACCTCTGCTCATTTTGAGAAGTAGTCTACTGCGACCATGGCATACTTGACACATCCTCTGCCGGGTGGGAATGGGCCTATTAGATCGATTCCCCGTGTTGCAAAAGGTCAGGGGGCGGCAGTCGTGATTAATTAAGTGGAAGGAGTCCTGATTATGGGGAGTAGTTTTGACAACTTTTGCATGCTCTGGCGTACTCGATAGTGTCTTTTCTGAGGGTAGGCCAGAAATACCGTTGGTGAATTACCTTCAAAGTTAGGGCTTGCCCTCCTGAATGATTCCCACAGACTCATTCGTGAACCTTTGCCAACACTTTAGCAGCTTCTTTTTGTCTAAACATCTCAGCAATGGCATCAAGTATCCCTTTTTATACAGCACATCATTTATCATGGTGTACCTGGTGGCTCGAAGTCGTAGTCGCTTAGCTTATATTTTGTCTTCCAATTCTGTTCCTTCTTTTAGGAAAGCCTTGATGGGATTCATCCACGTCTCTTCTTTATTAATCTGCCAGATTGCCTTATCACTTGGGACTTCATACCTCGCTATGCTGATGCTTCCCAGTTGTTCAGTATTTTTCAAAGTTGCCAGGTGAGCCAATGTGTCTGCCTGCGTGTTTTGTTGTTTAGGAACTCACGTGATATAAATGCGATCGAATTCTCAGATCATGTCTGCTACTAATTTACTGTAGCCGACTAGCTGCTGATCTTTAGCCTCGTAATCTCCTTTTATTTGATTGACCATTAGTTCCGAGTCACTGAAGATCATTACTCTTTTGACCCCGATTGTCAGCGTCATTCTCATGCCGAAGAGTAAGGCTTCATATTCGGCTTCATTGTTGGTTGCGGGGAACCCGAACCTAATCGCCGAGCAGAACGTATCTCCATTGGGGCTTGTGAGCACTATGCTCGCTCCGGAGCTGTGGGTTGTGGATGATTCGTCTACCGACATTTGCCAGGGTTTATTGGTAACTTCTACTGGTAGGACAGTGATGGTGAGCTCTCCTATAAATTCAGCTAGTGCTTGCGTCTTTATTGCCGTTCTGGGGACGTACTTAATATCAAATTGGCTTAATTTCACGGTTCACTTCATCAATCTTCCATCCACGTCTAGTTTTGAGAGCACTTGCCTCAGTGGGAAGGACGTTACCACCTCGATTGGGTGTCCCAAAAAGTAGGGTCTTAATTTTCGTGAACTCATTACCAGGGCGTAAGCAAGCTTCTCAACTGCTGGGTACCTGAGCTCAGCATCGTGGAGCATCTGACTCACATAATACACCGACTCTTGTTGCTTCTTCTCAATTCAGACCAACACCTCGCTCAATACCGATTCTGAGGTTGCTAAGCACAGACTGAGAGACTCGCCCGGATGTGATTTTGATAGGGTCTATGTGTTAGCCAGTGCATTCTTCAATTCTTCGAAGGCCTCTTGGGCTGCGGGTGTCCAATCAAATTTCTCTTTTCAGATCACATCCATGAGGGGTTTGCATTTGTCGGATGCTCTGGGTAGAAAGCGGCTGAGGGATGCAATCCTTCCAGCCAATCTTTGCACACCCTTGGAGTGCTTCGGAGGCTTCATGTCTTGTATATCTTTTACTTTGTCCAGGTTTGCCTCTATCTCTCTCTTGCTTACCATGTAACCAAGGAACTTTCATGCGGACACCCCGAAGGTACACTTCTTTGGGTTAAGTTTCATCTCGTACTACCGTAAGATATCAAACGCTTTGCTTAGGTGGCGTACGTGGTTATCTATATCTATGCTCTTGACCAGCATATCGTCCACGTATACCTCCATAATTTTTCCCAGTTCTTCTCGAAACATCTTATTTACCAACCTTTGGTACATGACACCTGCATTTTTCAACCCAAATGGCATCATTACTCAGCACAACAAGTTCATCTTAGTGTAGAAGTCTGTTTTTTCTATATCGTCTAGGTGCATAGGGATCTCGTGATAGCCCGAATATGTATCCTAAAGCTCATCAGTTCGTGGCTGGCTGTGGCATCAACCATCTGATTGACGTTCGACAATGGGAAGCTGTCCTTCGGGCATGCTTTGTTGAGGTCCGTGAAATCGATTCACAATATCCAGGACTTGTTTGCCTTTTGCACTAAGACTGGGTTAGCCACCCATGAGGGAAATAGAGCTTCTCTCACTAAGTTATTCGCTAACAGTTTCCTAGCCTCCATCTTGATGATCTCGTATTTCTTGGGGCTGTACTTCCTTTTTTTGTTCCACTGGATGGTAGGACGGGTTCGTATTGAGTCAATGGCATGCAAGTTTTAGGTCTATCCCTCGGATGTCGGTCGGTGCCCAGTCGAACACGTCTAGGTTTGATTTCAAAAACTCGATCAAAGCCGTTCTGTGCGGTTCTTTCAGCTGCGATCCAACGTACAGTTCCAAGTTCGAATCGCTTGGCTCCATTTTTATTGCTTCGACTTCATCAACTAGTTCCCCTCTTTTCTTTTTCTTTTTCGATCTTGGATTATCATCGGTTATTGGAGGTAGGTTGATTTCCATGTCGTGGAAAGGTCGGAACTCCTGGGCGCCCCTTAACTCCGGATCTATTGTTATTAGGCCATCTTGGGGGCTTCTTCAAGGTTCGTCCATTCCCCTTGGTTTGGTTTCTCCACTACTATTAGCTGGAAGCTTTGGTCATGATAGTTGAGTCTGTCTCCCCTTTCAATGAACGACCATTCTCTTGCCTTCATCTGGCTATCTCTGACGGTGCCGACTCGGCCATCCGTGCTTATAAACTTCATGCATTGGTGGAGCGTCGATGGCACAGAGTTGAACCCATGTATGAATATCCTTCCAAGGATACAATTATATGTTGATGGGTGGTCTACTACTTTGAACTCGAGAGTGTACTGAGCCTTCACTGCCCGTTTCTCATCTGCCATTTAGATCGATAGATTCGTTTGCATTAGGGGTGGTGATGGCATTACCAAACCCTCGAATCTCATCCGTACACGGGGATACCGTGTGGTGGGAATGTCCTCCGATGGCTTCAAATATCTCATTGAATATGATGTTCGTGTAAGCTCATGCATCAACCAGAAATCGATGTACTTTACACCTGAGATTGTGGCCGAAATTACTAACGGGTCATTGTGGGGGGCTCGCACCTCCGTGAGGTCTTCCTCAGAGAAGAATATGTCTGACTCGTGTAGTGACGGCCGGGGGATTGCTGTGAACACATGTTGGAACCTGTCAAGCTCTTACAGTTCTGCTTTCCGTTTCCTCCGCGACTAAGTGGTCAGGGCTTGTGACATCCCCACATATCTTTCGTCCATTATGTACACTTCTCGAGTTGGCATGGGTAGTCGATCGTCTGGTCCTATTTGTCTTTATGGATTGGCTGGTCCTTTCAATCGTTCGCTTATTCTAATAGGCTGTTCTCCCCTTTGCTTCGGGCTCGACACTAGTTTATCTAGCTTCCCATCATCGAACAGTTTTAGTAGCTCGGCCAATAGGTTGCGGCACTTGGTGCCATGGCCGATGGATTTGTGATACTTGCAGAATTTTTTCTTATTCAGCTTGGCCGGATCCGCTTGTATTTTGGGTGGAGACTCAACAGGTTAGTATCTTGTATCTTGTTAAATATTTCTTCGGGAGTGAGTTCGAGTACCTCGGTCATTTTCTGGATTTGGTCATCATCCGGGAATGGTTTGAAGGAAAACGGAGCTCTATAATCTTTCTCCTTTTTTTTCTTTTGTCGTCTTCTTTGAGGTAGCCTTTAGGCTTCTTGTACTAGAATTTCTTCGCTATGGATGAACGCTTGAGCCAAGGCCGTGTAGGCCGCGTAACTGCCCAGTAGCTTTTGCTGACAGCTAGTCCACATTGATGATTCGGGAAGCAAGGCAGCGGTTGCTAAAATGGTTGACGTTTCATCCGAGACCTGTTCCATGTTGGCACGTTGTTCATTGAATCTCTTCATGAAGTCCTTCAGGGACTCCTTCGGTCCTTGCCACAAGCAAGTCAACTTCTATTTCGGCTCTTTCCCCTATCCCAAATATGCAAAATGGGACGAGAATGTCGTAGCGAGTTGTGCCCATGAGTCGATAGAGTTGACGGGAAGGGACTCAAACCATGAATGTGCCTTATCCCCCAACGTTAAGGGGAACATTTTGCATCGATCTTCCTCTGAACTCCCTTACGCTAACATCCAACCGACATACTTGTTAAGATACGTGATCGGACTGGAATCTTCGGCGTACTGGGGATCTGCGGGATCCGGATCTTCTTCATGGTGGCGGTTGTGATGACCCGATGGGTAAACAGGGATCTTCCCAATTCCAGGTCGAGAATATTATGGGGTCCGGCTCCACTCCTTTTCTCCATTTCATCGAGTCGACTCCTCAACATATATATTTCTGTGTCGTGTTGTCGTTTGAGCCGGGTTACGGGATCATCGCCCAAACTTTCTCCCATTTGCTCGTATCGAGATTTGATCGGACCCAGTCCTAGTCGGTCTTTGGCGCTTATGCGTCCGGCAGTTTGTGCGAGGGACCTACTAGTGATCGAGTTAGCGTGGGATGCCTCCTTCCTCCGTTCATGTCCTCCGTCTACCACCTTCTGGGCCTTTCTAGGCTCCCTTTGTACGTTCTTTGGTCCTACTCGCTCGTGCACTGACCTTCTGGGTGGGGTTCGATCACGTTGTCGCTCATTCGTTTGTTCTGTCGAGTTCTCCTCAAGGCTAAAACTCGACCTTCGACTGGCAGTTTTCAGCCTTGCCGCTCGCTTTCCCTTCATTTGTTTAAGAAAATCGAAATACTTTTGACGAAAGTCGGTTTGCAGGTCGTCAACGGGATCTCTTTTTCTACAGTGCGAGGGGTTCGGATCTCCTTGTCGATGCCGTCTAGTAGTGCCGTCAGCTCGACTAGGGGTGGCTTCCTCCTGGCCATCCATTATTATAGATATGATCGTCCCAACAAGGTTTCGTCGGGTGTGGCGGGGTTCGGTCACGCTGCTAAATCATTGGTGATGGGGAATAAGGTGTGTTGAGGGTGGCAGCCGGTAGGCAAAGGCTGCTGAGTGGGTGAGGCGGCTCCGAGCCTTTCCTCTAGCACCAAATGTAGCTCGTCAGATTTGATTCCTCTCTGATGATGAGTTAATGCGGCTTTTTAGTAATAATTAAGGAATTATCTGGGCTAAGCTAACATAACAGATGAGAGAGAGAATTGCCCCCTAGGCAGTCTTGTGCCTTTATGAGGGGGTTGAATGAGCGATGTTTATTGCTATGTGTTGTCCCCATATTTATATTAGATAATCTGACGTTATCCGAATCTGGATAAATCGCCAGGTCACTTTGCGATATACGCGTATAGCGTGAGCATTAAATGCTCTTAGCCTCGCGTGAAAATCTTTTAAGATCCAACCTAGGATATTCCCTAGGCAAGTATTTTAGGGGATATTTGTGGATCCTGATCATGGGGCAAGTGGCCAAGTGATTTCCCCCGAGGCAGTGAAGTAGACACGCCCTATCCCCTATAGTCGGGGCCTTTATGGGGCTTTTGGGCCATCCGGCCCAATAGCTGGAATGAGGGGGCGAAGGCCTAGAATCTCAGGCCCTACTACAAATAGTACTCCCTTCGTCCCAAAGATATTAACACACTTTCCTTTTTGGATTGTCTCATATAAAAATAATTTATTTATTTATATGGACTCACACACACATCACACTCACCACTGATACAACTACCCACTATACGTTAAATATTATTATTTATCTCACTTCACTTTACATTAATCTATTATACTCCTTAATCTCCGTGCCAAAAAATGAGTCAATATCTCGGTACGAATGGAGTAGACAACAGAGTTTATGCATGAAAGTAGTGAACTTCTATTCTTATAAAATTAGTAATTTGCTCAATCCAATTTTTTATGTTGTAAATCATATCTTGATAAATTTGAGCAATAGTTCATCATTTTTTAAAAAAGCAATAATTTAAGTTGTAAATAGTAATATAATTCTAATGTAACCGTACAGTAAGTTATATATTTATATACTAATATTGTTAAGATTATAATATTTCTTCAATTTTCCAATTTCCTAATTCGAGCTCTGATTTAGCTTACTCAAGCTTAAATTCATAAACTGCAGTCGAGCTCTGTTATTGACTAGTAAATATATTTGAGCAACCTCAAGTCTAGCTTAAGCTCGAGCTCAAACATCAAGCACTGCAGGTTGCTCAGCTGACTGCAGCCGAGCTCGATGTTAGAGTTCGAGTTGAAGCCGTGCATAGAGTTGCTCGAATACATGAACGAGTGATCAAATCACCTCCATTCCATCAACAGCACGACAACTTGCGCAGCTGGCAAGCTTCGTGCTTGTTTGTAACATTTAAATTTTGTAATGCTTGTTTAAATTTTGAGGAATGCATGTCACTGTCACTAAGTTGTAACCTTTGAGTTAATTGAGAATTTATTTTCAGTTCTTTTCTGTAACCGGCTCTTCCATCTGCCTACATTTTTTTGCTTCTCTATCCAGAAAGCTAACTACTTAGTTACATACAACCTCAATTATCATATCATCCATCAACAATTTCTCAATTTCATTACCTAACATCTCGATTTCTCCTTTAGAATCACTCCACAGCATTTCCCTGTCGAGTTCTCTATGTGAGATCTCCTTGTTGCCACGCTCCTCGTTGATTAATTTCTCAAGAGCATCATGAACTTCTTCCTTAACAACTTTCATGTTAGATCCGCCTAGGTGTGGCATCACCCAAGGACACGAATCAACTTGATCTTCAAAGATCTCCAAGAGTGTTGAGTTTATCTGGTCGAAAAGGAACCTCCTTTCCGGTCTCAGTGAACCTTCCTCATCATTGTATTTTTTCTCAAGGTTATCGAACAACTTGGGATCCAACGGGGAATCTGTAGAGTGCCATGTTGTTCTGAAGATATCAAAATTGGACTCTTCAAAACCAAGGTGGATCAGCACATCAAAAGCATAAGAATACTTCCAGTTGTCAGCTCCTGAAGGGTAGTTCCTTTCAGAAACAATTGGAGATGGCTGCACTTCTTCTTCGTCAATGGGGAGGAGAGTGGATGATTCTGCATATGTGCCCGACTCCATCTTGAGTAGCTGCAATTGCATTCGGAGTTCTACAACCAACAGATCAAAAGTTGATGCAAGTAGAAAACTAATGATTACCCAATAAATAAGTTAAAAACCCAAATAAATGTACTTTCTAAATACAACATCAAATAGTTTGTCTGTTTTTGTAATGAATATTTATTTAATTTGAAGTTTTGAGGTTCATTATACCGTTCTTAGCAAGCATGTAATGAATCTTCTGGAATAGATAAAGAAGGATGTGTATAGCATGTAAAACCTTTGTAAAGCCTCAAAAAAAGACTTTATGGTCCAATCATGCCATGAGAGTGTGTAGTGTACATAGTAGTTAAAGCATCTTTGCTCGTAAACAAGAAATGCTTGTTTCTCAAGAAGTTGATTACTCTTATAACTTGCAACAGCACACCATTTTAAATTTGCCACATTACTACACTGAAGGGAACAGTTTCATACCATGAAGTTCAGCACTGACTCTCTCAAAGCTTTCAGAAGATGATGTGTCTTCTGTAAAAGGGAACTCAAGGACTGAAACTGGACTAGGATGTTCAGCTTCCTTGCAGCATTCGGTAGAATCCAACTCAGTTCCAAGGCACTGTGCCGAAGGAGATCCTTGCATAGGTTGTCCCCTGTGCAGTTCCTGAGATAAAAATGATGTACTCCTTATGTCAAAAACCATTGAAAGTCAAATTAGTAGGGTTCTCCACATTGTCAATTTTGAAAGCAGCCAAACAGATATATGAACTACTATCAGAGACTACAAGAAGAAACCTAACCACAAAGTAGTGTGAAACAATACGAAACTCTTGAATCCCAAACTACAGGTAAATGGCGGTTTTCCAATATTTCTAAATTTTAATCAACACTAGTATGAAGTTTCATCGATGCAATTACATACCAAACACATGACAATGAAGGCTTTATAAAATACATTTAATTATCGGAAAAGTGAAGGTCCAAACCTGGACACTGAATTCCACTTCATTATGTGAAGCAGCTTTGTCACTGTCTGAAGTTAAAGGTGACTGCTTTTGAAGCATTGTAGGAGACTTTAAAGACACGGTTGTGCTTTCATGTTCAGAAATCATCATAACATCAACTTCATGGATTTCACAAGTGTCGTCCTTTTCTGGCATCTTAAATGCAGACTGTTGTCCGGATAAGTCCTTGGTATTTGGCTCCATTTGAATCTCAAAATTGGCTTCTGATGAGAAGCCTATCTCACTGGTAAAAGTGTGCTGACAGGAATGAGACTTCTTGTTCCTGGACCTTGAATCTCTGGGTGAACTATCTTCTCTAGCACTTGGATTTCCTTTTGAAACCTTGTTTCTACCGCAACGTGCAGAGTCACTATGCACCAGATTTTTTTCTTCAGACAACTTATCATGATATGAGCTTCTTCTAAGGATTCTCCCTCTACCACCTGTAGATGGAGGAACTGACCTTGATCTAGATGAATTTCTGCATACTTCATCCTTCCAGCCATCTCTACTACTGATGCCTAAAGGGCCATCTAATGCAGTAACTTCACCCTTTCTACCAGGCCGACTATTTGACTTGCCAGGATTTGTCCTAGCATTCAAGTGGTGAGGCCTAATTTCCATATCCGGTAACGAAAGCATTTCACCTAGTGTACTACCTCTACTAAACATTTCCAAATCTTGATATTTTTGAGTCATTTTCCATCTCTCTGATAGTCGCTTCTTTGCTTCCCTATTTGCAGATGATTCATCCAAGCGGCGGGGGGACGAATACCTTCGCAAGTTACCATCATCAAAAGATCTTCTAGAAGGTAATTTAAACATCTCAGACTCACTTTCAGAATCACTTTCATTAGGATCATATGAACTCTCATCTCCTACATATCCTCTGTACCCTGTGGACTTTGCATCTATAGGTTCCTCATAGCCTTCCCTCATCCTCATTGTAATTTCCCTGGCTATTTCTATAGCTTCCTTAGACATGGTCTTTGATGGTCCCACATTATAAGGTGAATCTTTTCTTCTCATTGACATTGTTTCAGCATCTCCAACACTTGCGTACTCCTTAGGTTTCTTGAAGCTGTAAGGATAATCCTGAGAGAAACTGGGTGATGAACAAGAAGTACCAGTATTCTGCATCTTCCCAAGGTTTGGCTTCAGAACAACAATTCTCGTAGGAAGTATCTTTTCCTCATTCTCCTCCTCCACGAGAATCCTTGTCGAATTGCGAGAATTAAGTGTTCTATGGCGAATATGTGGTTCGAGCAGAAGACCATCTTTACGTTTCAGGTGTGAATCAACAAAGGGTTTCCCTGAAGTATCTTTGTCTGATCTCCATGCTTTAGATTTGCTTTCATACTTCTCAGAATTCACTGGCTTTAAAACTGCTATATGACTGCCAAGAGAACTGCCAGTATCAACTTGCGGATCATGAATATGCTTCATGAAAATGTCTGGTTGCCCAAGAAATTTCAACAGCAAGTCCTTGTTGGAGTCCAGCATCTCTAATGTGTCATCAAGCTCTTTTGAATTCTGAAGGTTTTCGTCAGTGGAGAGACGTTTTGCATCAATAAACTTCTGCCGAATGAATGCCATCTCAGGCTTGGTAAGAATTGAGTTTGCGCTCCATCTGGAAGAACATCGACGATCAGCAACATGTGATGCTTCCAAATCCTCGTACACATCCTTGAATTCTTGCTGCTCCGTAGTGCTGCTTCTCCTGTTGGATCGACCATCATACATTTGGTTATTTTTAAGATTATTTGAAACATTTTTTGGTTGGGGGCTGCCTGAAATCCTTTTATGTTGTCTTTGAACATGCCGAGGGGATGGCAGCCCTTCTAGACCCATTAATTTGGCGATGATACTTGGTGATCGTCTCTTGGCTTCCACATCTTTTGACATTTCTTCTGCCAGTAATTTCTTCATTGGTATCCCAGTTGCTACTCCTACAGATCTCTGACCCAACTCAAGCATAAACTGTAGAGACAAAATACAGAAATAATTGAGATTCACAGATACTCAAATACATCACAAAATGAAAATACAAACTATTAAATTCTAATAAAACAAACAGAAGTACGCCAAAACAGACCATGTCATCTCTATTGCTTCCATCAATATACGAACGAGAATCTGAAGACAATCTTGGAAAAGCTTTCTGTTTCTGTATGTGTCGAATACCTGATTAAGAAGTCCAAATTTAAACTCAGTACAAGCTAACCACTGCTAACGAATTTGTAATCAATATCCTCTCTATTTCAAGCTCTCAAGAAAGCATGAATGAAATAGGAGTATAAAATTAAGGGATTGATGATCATAGTGAGTGAAGCCTAATGAAAAAGAATACGGTACTCACTGTATAAAGCATCAAATGATCATATAAACTCCATACTAAATTCCGCAAAATGCACTAAATCATCCAAAAAAAAAAAAAAAACTTAATTTAAAAAAACCATTTAGAGAGCATTCAGAAACTGAAAAGTGATTCTGAATACCATCCAGGCCAAAATAGGAGTTCATGTATGAATTTAGTGCAGCTTCTATAAAGGACTAGGACCAGCAATCATAGCCCATCATAATAAGTAGAAAAATCCAAAGAGGAACAAAATTATGATATCACTATAGAAAAGTTCTTTTCACCCCACTGTCAACAAACACTTTCCTTTGGTAAAGCATGGGCAATGCTAATAATCATCTATCTTAATCATGGGCTTCACGCTTCACAGAAGCAAGAAAAAGGAGCTAAACATCTAGACATAGAACTATTTGTGCTTTCTTCTATATGACTGACTGGTTTAAGACAATTCAACAAACATATAATTAAAGTAAAATGCAAGGTAACCAAAAGAATTAATTGTGTTTCAAGCTTTGGCGTAGAAGCTAAACAAAAAAACAGTAATAATCTTTAATAAATGTTAAATAATCTGGCGTCAAAACTCAAAAGATTCGTTTTACTCACTTAGAGAAATTAAATGGTAATAGTTGAATAATCACTATTTTAATGAGACAGAAAAATCTAAAATGTCAAATTGGGACACCTCAATTTTGGAAGATTGCGGAGTTAACAACGTTAGGTGGGAGAAAATGTTATTCCTGTACGTTTTTATCCTTCGTTGAGAGTTGGTACCACAGTCTTCCTCCCAAAGAACAAAGATTAAGAATAAATGGAAAATAAACTCCCAATGAAGATTAAAATTTCTTTTTTTTTAAAAAAAAAACACACACATAATGAAGGCTTTATTAAACCGAAGCAAAATTCAACTTCACTGAAAGCAAATGGGTGAAAATTCTGCAACAAACTCAGGATCAAAAAGCTCAACATAGATAGAAGCAATCAAGAGAGAACAAATTACCTTCAATGCCAGAAGCACTTTTCGTTTTCCTGTGTCGAGCTCTCTCCATTTACTTTTTCAAAATTTCAAATTAAGCACACACCACACCAACAGCAAAAGATAAAAAAGGAAATGAAGAGTATTGACAAAAAAACCAGAAAGAAGACCTTTCTCTTTTCCCAAAAAGCACCCGAAGTTAGAGAGAGAGAGAGAGAGAGAGAGAGAGAGAGAGAGAGGGAAAAAAACAACAATTTCAAAATCAGCTGGAGAAAATCAGATCGGAATCATCGGAAGAAAGCACGGCATTACGACAGCTCGAAAAATAATCGTGATTCTCAACCTAAAAACTCCTCCTCAGCTCATTTTGATCACCTAAAATCCAGAAAAAAGAGCGATAATCCACTGCAAGCAGACCGTCTTGTGGAGAGAGAAAAAGTGTACATGAATACGTACAATGGAGGCCGTTGCAGAGAGAGAAAAGTGAAGGAAAGTGGGGCTAAACAATAAACAAACAGCAGAATCTAGAGAGAGAAAGGGAAAAGTGGTGTGTGTATAGATATAGACATACAGTTTAGAGAGAGAAGAAACACGGAGAACGAGTGAGAGAGAGTAGGAGGCAGGGAGGCGGGCATTAATGAGGGGAGTGATTGGGTATTTTTTTGAATTCGTAAGTTTTGAGTTTGAAATATTACTACTAATACTGTAGAGTTTCGGCAGTAGGCTGGTTGACACGAGGGGGAACCGTGGGGCCCACTGACACGTGGACGACGGCCGACTTGCCAGGCAATAAACAAACGGCTTTTATATAAATCGCGCCTTCATTAATCGGCCAATTTACTCTCTCCGTCCGCACTACAACGGTCTATCCATTTTGATACGTGGAATAAGAAGTATTATTATTTAATATATAGTAAGTAATTATATTAATAAAAATATAGGTCTCATATCTTAATTATATTAATGAGAATACGTGGTCTTATATATGTAAAAAGAAATTATTTGAATGAGTCGTCCAAAATAAAAAAAAAATTATTTTTAAAGGGGACGAGGAGTATATATGTGCTCTCTCTAATTACATTGTTCGTAGGGATAGGAATAGTCCGGGCTTCGTTATTTTGATTAAATTTAAATTGAGGGTTATTATAAGTGTTTATCGAATAAAATTTGGAGATCAACTACGATGCACTTGTGACATGGACGATATTAATCGTTGAATTAAACTATAATTCAATTTCAACTATTAATTATACTTCATTCGTCTCGGTCATAGGTTCTCATTTGTTTTTTGCACATAAATTAATGAATTATTATTATTTTATATTTATTGGTATTTGTATTAGTAATGAATAATTGATTATATGTGGGATCATATTACTAAAAGAGGAAAATGAGACTTTTGAATTAGATGTCTAATATCTTAAAATTATGATATTTCGGTGGGAGGGAAGAGTATTAAAAAATTAAAAATAGATAACTATCCACTACATTATGTTTTTAGCCTTTAAAACATATATGGTGCACCAGATGCACTCCAAAATAGCCCTAAAATTTGGAATGATTTTGGGGTGCAGCCCATAATTTTGGGCTAAAGTGGGGTAGTAGGTAGTTTTTATTTTTATTTTTTAATTATTTAATATAATTAATGGTATAGAATAAAATAAAGATTGATCTTATTGAAATCGTTTAGGTGCACGCACAAGTGCAATGTGTCATAGGTACACTGTAGTTAAACTCTAAAATTTGTTAGGCTTTTTTTTATGTTATGGTTTTAAAAAATAACGTAATATAATTATTATACTACTTTTGATCACTTGAAAAATTAATAGCAAATTAATAAAAAATTTACTAACAAAATTTATAAATTCTTATTCATTAGTGTATTATATTTTTATTTATCGGTTTGGCTCGTTCGGTAGGGTCGGGTCAGATAGAGTTGGAGCAAAAGCCCGGAAAGACCGGATCAGAACATGAATTTCTGGGCATGCGATCCTATCTGTGCAGATTTCCCAACAGCACCAATAAGAAGTAAAATACAAATAAGAGTTATGGCATTCAATCTCATATTGCAAGAAATCCAAGAATTTCTGGGGGCACTAGCACAAGCAAAAAACTTGAAAAATTAATAGCAAATTAATAAAAAAATTTACTAACAAAATTTATAAATTCTTATTCATTAGTGTATTATATTTTTATTTATCAGTGTATAAATTTTAAATGTGTGTATATGAATTTAATTCATGCACTTAATTGCGCCGATGAATTTGTCATTTTAAGATAAAGTAGCTATTTAGAAAAGTAATATTTCCAAGTTCTCTTCGTTGATCAATAAGGTAACTAGTCCCTACGTTCCAAAGAGTAGTACTACTATACCATAATTGCACCTTAAAAACATATCTATTAGGAAAACGGATCATGTATATATGGAAATTGGTCAGCGAAAATTCTCTCACTTCCCTAACCGATGCGATTCTCCTTCCACCTCATGATGCGATTTTCCTTCCACCTTCTGCCGCCTCCGAGTTTCTTCGTTGTGTCGTCCACCGCCTTCTGCCGCCTCCGCCCATTCCTCGTTTCTATTTTCTATTTTAATTTTTTCAAATCTGCTCTTTGCACCGTGGTTGAAGTTTTTTTTGGCTTGTTGGGAAAAAGGTTCTGCTGTAAAATCGATGATCTACTATTACTGAATTCAGATTTACTATTTGGAATTGATTTTTTTATGGATTGAGATTGATTCTAGTAGAAATATTGGTAGTATGAGTGTTTGTGGATTTGGATCTGATAGCAGAAATATTGATAGCGCTTGTGATGGAAATTGATTGATGTTCATTGAATTAAGATCAATTTTTTTTTCAATTTCTTTCATTTTTTATATATAGTTGATAAATTGTATTAGTTTGATTGATATAATGTATATGTTGTTCTTAATAAATGTAATATTAATTTGTATATAAAAAATAAATAATATATCGACTAACTGTATTAGTTTTATTGCAATAGCGTATGTTTTGTTAATAAATGTATTATTAATTTATATATAATGAATATATGATATATCAACTCATTGTATTAGTTTTATTGCAATAGTGTATATGTTGTTAATAAATGTACTATAATTTTGGATGTAAAGTTTGTATTATTTTGTTAGTTTTTTAAACATATATTTCGCTGATTAATTATATATAAATATTTTTTAATCAACTAATGTAAATGTATTTCTTAGTAAATTTGTAACATTTTATATTAAAATGTAAAAATTGGATATTGAATATAAATATTCCAATTTTTTAAAAGATGTGCTACATTTATTAATAAAAGTGTATACACTATTGAATTATAACCAGTATATTTGATTTTTAAAATGTACATAACAAAATTAATAGAATTTAATACAGTTTCTAACTCTAAAATATACATTTAGGAATTAAAAATAACACATTTATTACTATGAGTATAAAAATCAATGTAGTTTAATATAATTTTTATATGTAAAATTAATAATACAATTTAGAACAAAATGTAATACATTTATTTTACTAAACATATACACTTAAGATTAAAATAGAAATACTAATTTAGGATTTCATTTCTTCCTTCTCCCTGTTCTTACTTTCTCCTCTTTCTGGTATGATTCAATATTTACCAAAATGGAAACAAAGAAAAACAAAATTAAAATAAGAAAACTACGCAAATCTCATATTGAAACTATGTAACTAACAAGAACAACAACAATAATTGTTAATTTAGAATTTAAACATTTAAAACTTTTAAAAAAACCAAATCATAATTGGAAATAATCAAAATTAATCTGAAATTGAGTCAATCAATATAATACACAAGAAAATGAAGAAGAAATAGAACACGAAAAATTGATTCGAAGTAATAATCAACAGCAAAGAGAAAATTAGCGGCGAGGTGGAATGAATTTCTTTCACGCAAATATTCAGATCCATCCATGGAGAGAGAAGAAAACGGGAGATGAGGCAGAGGAAGAAAGCGGGAAAGAAGTGATGTTGCGGAGTGCGGCGGAGTCCGGCAAAGTGCGACGGAGGCAGAGAAGTGATCGGAGGAAGAAATGAGAGAGTTAGAGAGAGAAAGTAGAGAAAGGAAGAATGCCTGTGGGAGAGTGGATGAAGAAAGCCGAAAGAGAGCGTGAGAATAAGGGAAAATAATTTTTTTTTCCGTTAACTTTGCCCAATTTTGAATTTAGTTCATAAGTTTTTCACTTTTTGAAAATCGTCCATTATATTTGTAGAATTTTGAAAATCGTCCATTATATTTGAAAATTTTGAAAATCGTCCATCATGTTTTTCGAGTTCAACAAAATCGTCTGTTTCAACAAGTCATTAACAGGTTATTCTAAAAATATAAAAATAAAAAATATGTAATATATATATATATATATATATACTATTTTAAAAAAAAAAAGTCTCCACTAAGAATTTATATTATACTTTCTCCGTCCGCCCGAAAGAGGGCATTTTGCTTTTGTGCACGTTGATTAAGAAGTATTGTTATTTAATGTGTAGTGGGTAGTTGTATTAGTGGGAATGTGGATTCCATATTTTAATTGTATTAGTGGGTGTGTGTGGATCTCATGTGTGTAAAAAAGGAAGTGACCCTCTTTAGAACGGACGACCAAAATGGAAAAAAGACCCTCTTTCGAGTGGACGGAGGAAGTATCAATATTTAATCAAATTTGTTCCACTTTAGTAATGCGATTAATATTGTTTGTTTGGTATACGGAAGTGAAAAATGAAAATTGAGATAAAATTGGTTAAATAAAAATATGATATAGATTAATTGGGGTGAAAATATTCAAATGACCAGTCATAGCAGGTCAAATGACCAAAATGTTGAATTTTATGAAATTAATGGACTAATTTCAAAATTGTTATAAAATTAACAGACTAATTTCAAAATTAAAAAAGTTAATTGATGAATTTCAAAATGAATGAAAGTTAGCGGACGAAAAAATCTGTTTTCCCTGAGAATAATGATCCATTTGACACAAATTCATATAAATATCATGGGTCATGGATAAAATTTGACTCAATTGCATCTTAAAAACTGTTGTACAATAATATTTGCTCGTCCCAAAAAATCTTTCACATTTTTCTTATTTATTTGTTTTACAAAACTTTTCACACCCCAAAAAATGAACAACATTTTATGTAACAACCTCAAAAGTTCATTTAATTTCAAATTTATCACTCATTTTTCATACATATATCATTAATTTATACTTTTTTATTATCTAAAAAATATCACAATGTCCTCCAAAGTTAATAAAGTTAGTCAAAAAGTACATATTTTTTAAATAATGTGGAACAGTAAACGTGAAAAGTATTATGGAATTGAGGGAGCATTTATTTTTGCACGTGAGCTGAAGAATTTATTGCTTTATATAGAATGAGTTTAAAATATAAATTGTTCCATATCTTTTTACTTTTTTTGAAAAAGTTTCAAAATAGTTAAAACATTTATTTTCGTCCCAAACTTTTTAATTTTTCTTCGAATTCGTCCAAAATTAACTTTTTTTTACCAATTTCGTCTCATAACTTTGTAAAAACATCAATTCAGTCTCATTCAATGGAATTAGAAAAATTGAACATTTTTAAGTAAAAATCATTTTGAAGAGAATTTAAAAGTTATGAGACTATTTCAAAGAAATTAAGTTTTTTTGGACTATTTTGAAAAAAAAAAATTTTTGTGGGACGATTTTAATTTTAAACTCATATAAAATGGGCAATTGTATTAGTGATGAATAGTAGATCATATGCGAACCCTTTTGATAAAAATATAAAATGAACACGTTTAGAGTAAACGATTAAAATAGCCAAATGAATATCTTATCATTGTTCGGAGAGAGTACATCATTCTAAAAATGAGCACTCTCTTGTGAAACTGATATATATGAGACATGTTGTAAGACGAATCAATCGATTATTAAAGTATGTCTATTATATATGTAAATTAATATATTTATTGGTAATTAACGTATATTAGCAGTGAATCATATTATAACACTTTATAATAAAATTTTAATGATTATTCATTATAAGTTATAAAAATGTACTTTTAATTACCATTAAATATATTTTACATATATAAGTAACCTATTTTAACACATTTTATAAGAAAATTTTTCTTTAGAAAAATAATATTTAAGCATATTAAATAGTAAAATTGAGTGTAATTTACAAGTATATACGAAATTATTTAATCCTCTTAAAATGATTTGCAAGATGATTATTATTTTATTGAAATGTAGTTATTAATTTTATTATAAATTTATTACCTTTTTATTTTTACTGAATTATTCACAGATATATCTGTAACATGATTATATTTTTTCTTTCATAAAAGAATCCTTAATTACCTTTAATTTATCTTACATATGAATGAATGAAGTATATTTTTATATGAAACTCAAATAATTGGGTGTGTGGTGTGAATTGAATTCACACATAAATTCTGTTATAGCAAAATTACTATAATACATAAAAATTTACTTTTTAAAGAGTTTTTTTATTGAAAAGAATAATAGTTCATTTTTATAAAGAGTAATTTTTCATGTATTATAGAATAATGGATAAATCAGGATTTACAATAATTTGGAAAATATATTTTTTAAGATAAAGTCTCTTGTGAGACGCTAATTAGGTGAGACGGTTTGTTAGACGTGTTAAAGTATTTCTATTATTTAGATAAAGTATATTTAATGGTTGTTAAAATATGTTTTCTAAAGTATGTTAGATTATGCATTAAAGTATGGTGTGTTATAATATGCATGCTTTAGTGATGGGTTGTCCCGTCTCACAAATTACTCGTCTCACAAGAAAGGCTCTATTTTTTAAATACTAGAGTAATCATTTATGTTTTTAAAGAATATAAATTTTTTAAGTACTAAGAGCAATAGTGAAAAATAGGATTCATGTGTGTAACCAATACTTACACATGTTTTGTTCTAATAATTATTTCTATTAGAATATGATTGAACGATTTTAATTTTAAAAATTCTAATATGATAATTATTGGATTGGGACTAGGAAAATTCTAGAGAATTTTGCTTTTGGAAGGCAATAATTAGAGAATATAATCGGGGCGGGTGGGAAAATTCCAAATTGTACATTAGAGAATAAAGAGACAATTATTGATTAATTAGACGTAGCTTTTATTAGATTATAGTAAGTTAGTAGCCTCTTTACTTCATCATACTACAATACAAGATTCATTGAATCGTCAAATTAATTTGAAGTATTATTATAATTATACATGTAAATTATTAATAGTATTTTTTATAAATGATTATTTTTATAAAATAATTAATTTTTAATTAATTTTTATAGAAGATATAGATCATCATGTATTAAGATAGTTTTTGTGCATAAAGTATAATATGACCCCATATAAACTTCGGTGTAAAAATGATACTCATAATTATATTGACAAATACGGAGTATATGAAATTGTCTATCAAAATGAATTTTTAGAATAAAAATTTATAACATTTTTATAAACATTGGTATCGAATTGATGAAAATCAATAATAGTTCACTTGTATAACACCAATATAAATAAAAGATATTAATATTTTTAATAAAAAAGTAATGTGCAATTATTTTTTTTTTTTATAAAAACCATATCTATAATGGATTGATTGAGTATAATATTTCTTCCGTTCCATTTTTGGACAATGTTCACTTTACTGTATCACGAATATTATGAAAATTTTATTTTTTTGATTAATTTTATTAACTTTTGAGAGTAATTTGATATTTTCAGGTTATAGATAAAATATAAAATATGTTATGTGTGGAAATAAAAAAAGATATTTTTTTTAAATTAATGTAAACTTTTAAAATTTTAAATTATAATGATATTTATTTTTTAGGATGATGACGAACTAATAAAGTATATAAAGTATAGAGGTAGTATAGTCTACAGTTCATATTAGGATTTATGAGGTATATATTGATATGTGTATACAAATTTTTGAATATGAATGTTATTTATTACATTTGGTAAAGAATTTAGTACACTGTTTAAAGTTGCTAGTTTGAAACTTTTATTGGTTAATACGTTATTTGTACGTGCTATTCTCTTTTTAATTATTGTAGTTATAAATTTATGTAAACATATTATGAAATTAATTAATTAAATATGTATAACGTACAATAATTAATAGGCAGTTTTATGTAACAAGCTTTCATTATGTGAATTAGTGGCATTTTTATATGTTTATTGACTGATGTTGGTTTATTGTAACTTTAGTGAGGTGTATATAGTAATTGGGGTTCATTTAGTAGATTCGGGTATAAATAACGGTTCCTTAATATAAGGGATTTTTTTAATAAAAATTTTATAGTTAAAAATTAATACCGATACTTTTGTTTAGAAATTATTAATTTTACATAATAGACATTTTTTTATACTATTACCCTCCAATATTAATCATTTTAATCCTAATAAGTTCTCAATCTTAAAATCCTAAACACTAAGCATCCCACCACTGATACTGCCGGATCGCTGCCGTCGTTGAGGTGTGTAAGGTTGATAGGGTGTCTAGGAGGTGTACCACCCTGTGGCAGAATTGATAAAATACAATTATGAATGTTTTTGTACAAAAAGTAAAATTAGATTGATAACCACATTTGATTAAATAAAATAATTAAAAGTTTAAAAAATAAAAATGACTACCTCTAAAAAACTACTCTATAATAGATGCATTGTGCACTATAAAATAACCTTTAATTTTTATCTTTTCATGTTGGGTATTAATATAATTGAGCTCATTTAATAAAATAGGTGTTTTGAAAAATAGCTTTAATAAAATATAGTGGTTTGTGGGCCATTTATTAAAATAGGTGAAGGCGCCATTACCAGGGGTGACTTCCACCCGATTTACTGTTGATGTTTTAATCTCAACCCAAATAATTTTATACATATTAATTTTTAACACAAATAATTTTACATCCCATTTTTACTCTATTTTCAGCATTTCCTCACGCTTCAAAATGGTATCAAAGCCTATAAAAAATCCCGAGCCTCTACTGCGTGACGTATGGTCCCGAAGCGCAGCTCTCCGTAGGGGATGACCCTTAAAATATAGTCCATCACCTAAGGCGAACCCGTGGTGCGCTGAGCGGGTTGGCAAACTGATAGGTGTCTTTTAATGGGAACCCCCGTAAGGGGCATGGCGGTCAAAATGGTATCAGAATCCTAGGATTTATGAATGGAAAATTTATTATAAACATATACCACTTAACGAGAGGAGAATTTCAAAGAAATATGTATTCGAACGAAAGTTCGACATCCGAGAGTGACAGGACTATAAGCCCTGTTCAAAATTGGAGCAACAACGCCTTCTTGCCCATTGGATATGACGAAACGAGCAGCTTTATACAACAATACTATAATATTTTGTATAGAAAACAAGCAGAAAATAAGGAAGAGGCTGTCGACCGTTTCTGGGATGGTCTCGATCGAAGATGGAAACTGGCAGAAGCCTGTGCCAATTACACCGAAGAAAATCATCTGGAAGAAAGCTGCCAGATGGAGATAAGATACTCCAAAGAAGTATCAAGAAACATAGTAGAAGTCCAAAATTCACCGAAATCCATGGACGTGTCTCCAGACACGATCAATGGAGGAGACGACTAAATCAATGTCCAAGAGAGATCTGCAAGCCCTATCACTTTTCATGGCGGTCATAATGACAGAGTGGAAGGAGATCGAGGTAGATAACTCTAAGATGAACCAAGATCTTAGAGAATTACAGAAGACAGTGAAATTCTTTGGAGAATATTGCCAAAACATATCCAAGACGATATTTAAAATCAGCCTCAAGATGGATAAGGTGGAGACGTTGCAGAATAAATAACTTGACCACATCAAGAAGCTGATAAAGTAAATAGAGTTCCTGGAAACCAAGGTAACGGGTAGAAAGCCAGGAGGAAGGTTACCACCAACCTTCGGAATAGAATCCCTTTTACACCAAAAGGGAAAGACGATGGAGGTCACAAGGCCAAAGACGGAGAGTGAGAAGATGATTGCTATCCTTCTAGGAGAATCCACATCTCCGAATGGAAAGAGCGAATCTTGAAAATCTACAAGATCTATATGAGTCCTTTCAAGGACTATCAATTGTAGATCTAAAAATAAATATTGGAGAAATTTCAAATTCTCAACAACAGTCTCAGGCTCCTCATGATACGAGCCAAAATGAAGGAACTTCTGGAACATATGGAGTCCATGAAGCAAGACAAGAAGAGACATCCTATAACCAGAGAAATTTCAAGATAAAAGAGTTGGGATTGTCAACAGGAGCAAGCCGAGTTCGAGGATCTAACTTACACAACACCCTATATGGTCGGTCTCACCTTGAACCAATAAATCTATACGGGTTGATCCTAAACTTTGACACTTTAGACTTCAAGAATAGAGAAGCCTTGATCGATGAGTGGACAAATGCAATGAAGATTGCAGGAGGTGCACTAGATCGGGATAAAGAAGGGTTCATAAGATTCCTAACTATGAGCCTGGAAGGATCAGTAAAATGCGCTTGAGAGGTATTCTTAGACAAAGTCAAGAAGGAGGCCATGGAAGGAGAAGACCTAGGCAATATTTTCGATCGCATGGCCAAAATATTCAAGATCCATTTCAATGGAGTAGAATACTTCGAAGGAATGGAAGAAGAAAAGAAGAAGTATATGAATGCCCTATACAGCCTGGAGTTACTTGACATCTGTCATGTAGATGAGTACATCAAACTCTTCACAGAGTATAGATGAAAATCAAAGATCAAGGAAGAGGAAGTATTCCACTTGTTTTTTGCAAAGATTCCAAGCCCATGGAGAGAAATGCTGATCAAAGAATATGAACCATGTGAGCTGGATTCAATAGCAAGGAGGATGTCCTTCCTCAAAGTCAAGATTGAAGAGTGGTGTCATCAAGTATCGCTACACAAGAACTACAAGAGATTAAGGGAAATCAACAAGAAAATCCCATAATGCTACGAAAGCAATGATATTCCAACTATCATTGGAAGAAACCCAAGAAAGCAGAGAAGGATGAAGAAACATTATCCTTACACCCAAAGGAGCGGAGGATGGAGGTCCACAAGACCAAGATCCTTTTGGTCTAAATAGAAGGCCCGAAGCTATAAATCAGGGCAAAGATCTGGACCATCAAGATAGAGTTCAAGGAGTCAAGCCTCATCCTCAGGGTCAAACCAGAGGAGTACAGGAAGAACTCCCATAAGAAAGACGTTCCGGAGAGCAGCCACACGAGCCAATGAAAGATTCAAGGATTGTAACTGCTACACGTGTGGAGCCAGATGACATATCTCATCAGATTCCCCGAAGAATCAGAAGCAGGGAGTAAGACAGTTTGAAACCACTCCAGAAATGGAGGAAGTTGTTTACTTCCAAGACCTAGTATAGATATATCAGTTTGAAGATATACATTCAGACGAGAGCATCTACGAAGAAGAATACCTCAGTCTAGACGAATCTTTCGAAGATGAGTCGAAGTGAAGAAGAAAACTTTAGACATGAGATGCAAGAGGACATGTCGGGATTCTTTTCACAGACATCCATTTCTCATAGGACCCTTATGAGAATCATGAAGGAGGATCCCAGACTCAATATATACGACGAATTTACCGTGGGATGACTAGAGCGCTTCCTCAACTTCAAAAGGAGAAAGCACAATATCATATATAAGGTAGCCGAAGGAGAAATTTCTATCTTTATGGAGCTCACCGGAAATATGATGGAAATGCAGTTGGTTCCTTATGAAGAGATCAACAGAGAACTCAGCAAGCTCCCAAAAAAGGTATCTAAGACTATGTCTTGGGTCCATATTGGAGCTATTCGGATCCTCATTAAGGCAACATTCAAAGAAGGGATCGATACACCGAATGATATCACTATCTTTGATAAGAGTATCAAGAATACAAGAGAGACATGCCTAGGAGGACTCTTGGGAAACTTGTACACAGGAAAAGTGACATCCTACATTTACCTAAGGATTGCCTACAATCTGGCGGATCGAGATTTCAATAGGGAACTCATCATTCATCAAGATTTCAGAATTAAAGACTTGATGAAAGAAGAGATAGGCCTTATTCTATCACATACAGTATCTCGTATGCTCTGTCAAAACCTATTATTCGGATTTATTCCAAATGAAGGAGTATATTGAGATAGCAGAAGTGTTTGAGAGAGATGCATGTGGAACTAGGCCAGAAATAATGGATTTACCACCAATCCACGATATGAATTTGCGAATCAGAGATAAGCCAGTATGGAATAGGCAAGATAACCTTAGATTCGAGCAAAGGATGATTTCTTTCCAAGAAGACAGAATGATAAGTGAAAAATGGGGAAAGAAGCCAATCGTGGAGGTAATCCAAGAATCAGAAAAGTTCATAACTAAAGGTGAACTAAAATACCCAAAAGGATGAAGAGGAGTCGAAGTAATATTCGATATCACTAAAAAGGAAAACTCTATTCCTTGTGATGTTATGTATTATCTTCAACAACCAACAACTAGGAGATACCAAGGACAACACAAACTTGGTGATCTTGAACTGATAATCGAAGGAGTTACAGGAAGATTCCAAAAACAACTAGTGTTGGGTTTGGAGTTTCTCGAGGATCACAAACCTTGGGAACGATTACAAGATGAAATGGAATTCACGGTTAAAGGAAAAAGATACAAAGTTCACTAGAAGGGCTTTTTAAAAGCTCTGATCTACCCATGACCACAAATCCATTCTCAATATATATATCACCACCGGGATGATATATAAAGAGAATCATGCGGAGTATTTTGTGGCATACATTGATTTAGGAGCCGGTACCTTCACAGCAAAAGAATGAGTCTTTCCTAAAGACTTTAGCGAAGATTTGCCAACTGTACTAGGAAAGGATTTCTTACAGAGGGTGCTAATCCTTAAAAGAGGAATCAAGCAAGCAGAAATCATGATCAGAGGAGCGGATTGTACCCCATGGTACAAGGTGAAAACTCTACCGATATATTTTCACGATACAGGAGCAGATATTCTGTAAGAAAATAATTTCCTACAGACATTCAAGCGTTTTACACAAGAAAATGCAACAAGGAGACTTATTTTCATATCCCTTTGTGAACATAAGATCATTGCACCAAAACTGCGTAATGCATTTCAAAGAAAAATACCGATCAAATTTCGCAGCTAGCGTGGTGATAATGAAGGAAAATTTAGCCATCAAAAGATGAATGATTGAAGAAGATATGACGAAGCGGTCCTTCAAATGAGAACCGAGGCCAGAAGATGATAGAAAATGGAAAACCTCAAGGAAAAAAACAATCCACCTTCTCAAAGCAAGCTTGGGAGAAAAAACCCAGAGAGACATCACAATCGAAGAATTAACATCTTTGAAAGACGTCAAGAAGAAGATACAGATAAACTTCAATGAGGATCCTCTAGCGTGGTGGAATAAAAACGAGCTCAAAGCCTCACTCAAAGTGAAAGAAGGAAAGGAGCATGAATTCGTGAGATACAAGCCTATCCTGATGAACCAAGAGGATCGGAAGGATATGCAGCAAATACTTAAGGAACATCTGGACCTTAAGCTGATAGCACTAGGAGTGTCTCCATACAGTAGTCCAGGATTTCTAGTCAGAAATCAGAAATCATGGGGAAGTCAAGCGTGGAAAGTCGAAACTTGTAATCAATTACAAAGGGATCAACAACATCCCGGAGTTCGACAGATACTACATACCAAGTAGGAAACACTTGGTCAACTGTATCAAGAATGCCAAGGTATTCTCAAAGTTTGAGTGCAAATCTGGGTTCTATCAAATTATGATGGAAGAAGGAAGCAAGAAGTTCACGACCTTCTTCACACCTCAAGGACATTATATTTAGAATGTCATTCCTATAGGCTTGGCAAACGCACCCCATATATACCAAATGAAGATGGATAATCTTTTCAAAGATTATTTCTCATTCATGTTTGTTTATGTGGATGATATCCTCATAGCCTCAAAAAGCATGAAAGAGCATTTAGCACATCTGGAAATATTTTCAGAAGTATGTTGCAAGGAAGGAGTAGTGTTTTCTGAAAAGAAGGCATAATTGCAACAAGACAGATAGAGTTTCTTGGAGTAGAGATTGATGAGTCCGTAATTATTCTACAACCACACATTGTAGAAAAGATTCAAGGGTAAGATTTCAAAGACAAGAAACAACTCCAAAGCTTCTTAGGAGTTGTCAACTTTGCTGAAATGTTCATCAACAATCTAGCACAATACAGAAAGGTGTCCAGTTCTCTATTAAAGAAAAATGTTGAATTCAAATGGGAGGAGGCACATCGAGAGATGGTTAAGCAATTAAAGGAGGTTTGCAAGAAGCTCTCCAAGTTAGCTATACCAAGTGACGAGGATGAATTGGTACTCTACACATATGCTAGTGACCATTGGCGGGCAGCAGTTCTAACTAAGTCCACACCTGAAGGAGAAGTGTCATGCAGATATCGTAGCGGACTCTTTGCGAAGAATGAAGCAAAGAGGTGGCATATCAATGAAAAAGAGTTCTTTGTAGTTCGGAAGACATTAAAAAAATTACCGCTATTTATTCTTGCGAAGAAATTTATCCTTAAAATTGATAACACAAGCGTCAAAGCCTTTTTGAAAAATAAAATTTAATCTAAACCAGAAAGGCTAGATTTTAAGATGGCAAGCAGAATGCCAATATTATGATTTTAATATTGTCATTATTAAATCTATTGATAATGTTTTGGCAGATTTTCTGACGAGAGATGGAGGGAGCTGAAATAGACTCCATCCTGACTGTTTCAAGGCACCTGATGGTTAACCTTGAATTGCTCCAAAGGGAATTCGATAATCTGGCACTCAATGCAACGCGTGCTGGAAGAATACAAGATAGTGATCGGACTAAAGTGTCCAATCGCATACGAGATTGTATTCACAATAATGCGAGTCTATTTGAGTCATTACGGGAGCCACTCCTCCGGGCTGTTGATAGCAATAGCAATCAAGAAGAGGAGAGTAGTCGAGAACGGGGCTCTAAACCCGGAGCAAGGGATTCAAGTACTCTGGAGTCACATCTAGAGTCGAATAGTCAACCCAGCACCTCTGGGGTCAAAGAGGGATAGATCAACCTTATGCCTATGATGGGCACTACTAAGGTTGGGATTAACTTAGCTGATTTCTCTTATTGGCAAGTGTACTAGGCTAGTTGGGAGAAATTAAACACCAAACAAGGAATTCGACTGGAGAAATGTTTGGTGGATAAATCTGGGGAATATCCCCAAATTTGGATGCAAGAAGACTCAAATCCAAATGATGTAAAACAATGTATGATTTTGGGCGCCAGCTTCAATATATATTGTTGCACCAAACTTCCCAGAGCTTTCAAAATTGTCAGAGTGGCTAGGAAAAACAGTTTTCAAGGAATGGAAAAACAACACAACTCTATTTAGAGGAGATGTATTGGAACTTTACTTCACTAGTGCGGCTCCAGAACCAGTTAAAAAAGGCAACCACGAGGCCTTTCATTTCATCAAGCTAAGAAGACCCGATATTCAGCATCAAACAAAGTCAGGGAGTCTTCTGGAAAGGAACCAGTCTTGGTTTCTACATTTTCTGAGGAATAAATCTCTACGCGCAGAGCGAGGGGTTTGTATGTCTGCATTAAGGCAATGATTGAGGTAAAGTTCTCATTCAAGTTCGAGCACAAGTCTTTGAATGGATATTTTCTGTTAAATACCTTAACAGGGAAGAAGACAGTATTTGCAGAGAAGACCTTCCAAGAAAAACAATATCTTCTTTGGAAAAATAAGATTCCAGTGAGTAAACAAACTCATCAAAGATATTGTAACATGGCCAATTTTGGGCAATGGACAAACAAAATATGCACAAGCTGTTCCACCCAAAAAGAACTAGAGTTTGGAAAAAGAATAAGCTTGGGCATAGGGATGATCAGAATTGCTGAACCACCTCCAGCAAAAGAAACAAGTGGAAATAAGAGGGTAAAATCTCTTCAGATTACCAAGAGCCAGGAGAATCTTCAGGCACCAAGGAAGACAAATGACTCTTCAAAAAAACAAAAGTCGGATGACTTTTCTAAAGGGGTAAGGAGTCATGTGATTCCTGCAAAAACCAAAAGAGGGATGAACTAGATAAGGACATCCAAAGAGAGGGACCAGCCAGCTGCTAAAGTTGGAATCCAATGGGAATAACATAACCAGTAATTCAGCACAATGACATAAGCAGTGACGTCAACAAAAGTAAAGAGGCTTTGATATCTGGATTTCGCATCCTAAAGCCTCTATAAATAGCAGAGTTGAGAAAGCAAAAGGCATCGACCATCACCCTCTGTTTTCTCTTCCAATAAACATTATAGTTTCTTTCTTTTCTTTCCTTTTCTTGTACGAGTGTTTCTGTTCTAGCTACCTTAGGTAGCTAAAGGGGTTTCTCCTCTTGTTCTGTGAGGATGAGCGTGTAATAAATTTCTCCATTCAATAAATAAATAATCTTGGGTTACTGCCCGCATGTAACCTTCCATTTTATTCTGCAACTTTAATCTCCATACTTTTCAACTAGAAACAGAAGCAGTATCCTGTACACCCGGTGTAGGAAACGAATCAGGGTTGAGCTGAGGTCCGCTGAAGGAACGAGATTGAACCATCACACTGTGGGGCGCTTGGTTGGCTGTGAGGAGCAACTATAAAATCTCTCGGATACCCGGTGGATTAACGGTAAGAAAAGATACTATTACTGTTTTAAGTTGTTAGTTAATGAGAATAATGTTATTTAATTAATGTACGGAAGCATGTTGGGTCTGATATGATCGTAATAAACTATGTCTATTTTAAGGAAAAAAGGAAAATTTTGGAAACATGAATTAAAACGGGTATATTTGAAATTTTTATAATATTATTTTATAAAAGGGTTAAAAAAAAGAGGAATAGTGAAGAGTCGCCCGGAGACTTCACCTATATTAATTAATAACCTAATCACAAACTACCATATATAATTAATTGAGATTTTAAAATACCATATTTAATTAAATAAACCAATATAATTGGCTATCAGAGTAACGGGGAATTACCATCAATGAATATAATTATAATTATTGAATTGTAGCAATGCAATGCCAAATTGGCTATCTAATTTCTGTTCTGTGTACGTACATTAACTATAGACAACATGATTTGACTTGGGAGGCCATGCTTATTATTAAATTAGTCTTATATATATAATAATAATTTTCATATATTCTTTTCCGACTTTATTATAAATTATAAATCTCATTAAGACTTTTGTTATTAGGGTATTATAAGGCAAATAAAAAGAATACATACTCATTAGTCATGACCAATCAAACTCAGAATTTATACATTTTGTTGCCGTTAAATTATAAATATATGATCATATTCTTATTCATTTCACAAAATTTATTCCGTGATAAATTTCAGTTTAAATTTTGTAAAACTCATTCCGTGATAAACTTTAAACTAAAATTCTGGTGAAATTATTAAATTTTGCAATTCAGAATACGAATAACACAATAAATAACACTTGGATCTCGTCGAAGTGCCTAACTTCCAATTTTTTTTCCTCCTAATTTCTTAAGATACATTTTACTAAGTTTTACATAAAAATCTGGTTACAAAATGGAGTATCTTTAAGAGGTCATAAATTTAAGAACCCAATAAAGATTAACGAAATGGCAGTCAATTTATGGGGATAAGATGGTTGAATTAGATGATCATAAATTAATAAGAAGACAAAAACTTGTTGAATTAGGAGTCCTTAAACCTTGATTAAAAGGCTACAGTTAAGGCCTAAGAAAGTAGGATTAAGTGGCATGCAATGGAGTCAAATTGATGATAATGTAAAATAATTAGGGGAAGATATAAGAATAGGTATGTTTATTAAGGATAGATGTGTTTACCTGAAGAAATTTGACTTGAACAGCAAAATAATGATAGTAAAAGATAAAGGTTAAAGTTAATAATCCTACTTAAAGTAATAAAGTAGGTCTAAATACACTAAATTACTTTTTTATTCTGCCATATATTACGGGTTAATGTATATAATAGTCTCATGTTTTGTGGAAATTCTGCTATTACTGATTGGTGAAGCATCAATGTCTTACCAGCCCCATGTATCACTCTTTCAGAGCCAGCTTGGCCCTTCACCTCTGCTAATATACGTTTTATAATATGAGTTGATATTCGGTGCATTCATATATTTATAACTTTTTATTTTATATTATATATATATTAATTTTTTTTAATAATTATATACTTTTTTACACTCAATTTTTCATTGAAAAAGTTAGCATCCATATGCGTATAACTTTTTATTCAATAGTTTATACATGTTTTTTAATAATTGTATATTTTTTTACACTCAAATTTTCATTAAAAAAAACTAACAAAAAATTCACTAACAAAGTGTATACATTTTTGTTCATAATTGTATATTATTTTTTTGTTCATAACTATATACGTTTCTAAAAGTGAGCATCATATCTTGGGGGTGCACCAGGTGCATAGTTGCTTTTTGCGGAGATTAAAAAATATATATAACAAGTTAATAGTATAATATTTTTAATATAAAGTTGTGAGGTGTATTAGTATTGTGTAGACCCATGAAAATGTATTACTTGTTTTGTCTAGATCTTATTGAAAATTTGTTACCATTATTATGGAATGGAAAAAATATATTCCCTCCGTCCCATGTAAAGGGGTGTTTTTACTTTTTACATGTGAATTAAGGAGTATTATTATTTAATATATACTGAGTAGTTGTATTAGTGGGCGTGTGGGCCCCATATTTTAATTGTATTAGTGAGTGTGTGTGGGTCTATAAGTGTGTAAAAAAAAGATTCTTTGGGTAGAAGCCTAAAATAAAAAAAAAAATTCTTTGAATGAGACGGAGGGAATATGTATTTCAAAAATGCTTTTTTTTTTTAAATTATCAAGCATATTATTTTTTGGGGATAGGATGATTTTTAAGCAACGTTTATTTGAGGTTTATATAGGTTTGAAAACTACTATAATGATAATTTATACTCTTGTTTTGAGTTTGTTTTGAGTGTAGGTACGGTTTATATTAGTCAAATTAAGTAAAGTGTGTTGGAGGTGATGATGATATACGCAAAAGAGTACTAATTGAAAATGGTGTACTCTAATATTAGGGTTCAATCGTCGATATTGGATATTTTATTACACTTGATATTACATCTTCTACTAAACGTGTTAGATAAGTGATGTGTGAGAAAGAAAATCTCAATTATTGTGAATTTAAACTTTTCTTTTAGAGTATATATTTTATTATATTATATGTATCATTTTTCTAACGTTACTTAATAGGAGAGGTAACAGGAGAATCAAACAGCAAAAACAACCCTCTCCTATAAAAGAGTATTATTTAAGAGGAGGGAGAAGAGATAGAAGAGGGAAAAATATTATGGAAACACTCATATAAATCGATAAATGTTTGTTATTTATATTGATAAAAAGAGTTAGCATGGAATTAGCTAAAGACGCAATAATTAACTTTTTAGCAGAATAAATGGTGTGAGATTTTGTGGCTTATATTTCACATATGAAAAAATGATTAGATGCTCATCAATTTTAAAAATATTTTACTTGACGTGTAATCCAAGTTAACTTAAAATATGATGATGCTACTTAATTACTCCATTTCGAGTTTCAACCATTTCTTTTGCTACATAATAAATCAATTTTAAAAAAAATGTTATGTGATTTAATTACAAAATAATGAAATTCTTTAGATTAGTGTATAATATTAGAATAGCGTTGAGCGTTCACAATTTATAGAGATGGAGGAAAATGAAAAGGTTCATAATTTAAATTAACTGGGAGTATTATTTAATTTCTTTTCTATTTTTATTGATAAATGATACTCCTACAAGTATATATATATATATATATATATATATATATATATATATATATATATATATATATATATATATATATATATATATATATATATATATATATATATATATATATTAATTTAGCATTAAAATCTGTTAAACCATCCGTTGTCCGATTTTATTGAAAACTACCATGTAACCTAGACATGAAAATAAATAATCGAAGTCGGTAATTCCGGAACTGTCCAAAATGGAACCGAATTTGATATATTTCGATTCGATTCCAGTTCCTCATTTTATGGAATCGAAACCGACGATTTCACATTTTTTTAATTTTTTTATTTACGTTGTGGGTGTGAAAAAAAATCAGAACTAACGATTTCAAAATCGAATCAAAACATCCTAAAACCGCTTTGATTCCAATCCCACATTTTCGAAAATCGATATTTCGGAACCGGAACCGGATTCACATGCATGTCTGATTGTGACCTTGAAATAGGGGATTTTCATATGTGTTACGTAATTCAGAATGTGTAAATAATTTACATATAGACAAACAAAATAAATTGAAGACTGACATCTTAATAATGATAACATTCATTAATTAATTCATTTCTACCACATATGCAATAGATGAAAGTGAATTACATTCAAAATTGATAATAGCATATTTTCGCTCTAAATTTCATGTGTAACTTTTGTGTTTCTGTATTACTTGTTAAATAATTAATTAATACTTAATATGAGGAAGAAATCTTAGCATTGCACTTAGAGTTTATATTTAATTTATTGTTTAGGATATAATTTTTTCTTTTTCTTTTATATATAATAAAATGACACATGAAATATTATATTAAAATAATATAAAAAATTATTCTCTTATGTATAATAGATTGAAATATGAGATATTACGTCAAAATTATAATGAAAATTAATATGTTTTGTACAAAACCTCTAAAGCTAATAGCCTAATACGACACTGAAATGACGGCTCAACTTCCAAAGATCGTCTGAAAATCTAATTTGGCAATATTACGTAGAAATGGATCTATTTTTGACCCCAAAAAAACTCCATACTTCAATTTCAAAGGAAAACCTACATCCCTATTTATAATATACCACACTTTACAACTATAATTAATCCAAAAATTAACTTCAAAAAATAATATCCTGCCAACAGATGAACGATAGAATAATAGTAATTGTTGAAAAAATAGCACTGCAAAAATGAAATAGTAATAAAAAAGAGCAATACACCGTCTAATAAATTAAAGTAAATAGTGTTACATTATTTTAATTAATTATCAATCAATTCCTTTTTATTATTATAAATATTATTACTTTTTATTATAAATATTACTCACTTTTTCTCCTATTAAATTTTATACTTTCATTTTTAATTCGTCTCATATTAAACTTCATTACAATATATATATATATATATATATATATATATATATATATATATATATATATATATATATATATATAACAAAAATACATTTTAATTACAAAAAAATCATTCTCATCTAACACACATAACATACTTTGTAATTTATTTATTACCTAAAATACTAGGTTACTCTCCAAAAGTTAATAAAATTGATTAAAAAAAATTCTTAAATTTTGTACATACAATAACGATACAATTTAACTTGGCATGAGATAAGTATTACTTTTCATTTATTGTTCATGAAATTATTCATTTTACCATTATTAATTTTCATTAATGAAATATTATTTTTTTAAATAAAATATTATAATTTTTTATTTATTTTATGATACATTTGACATAAAAATATCACGAATATTTTATTCCATTCATCCCTTAAAAAACCACGCCATGTCAAAGTAAGAGTTTTCAATTTTCATTATGATATTTTGATAGGTATAAATTATACTCCCTACATTCATTCTTAATGTATCAATTTGTTTTTCACGTGAATTAAGAAATATTATTATTTTATGTATAGTATGTAGTTATATTAATAGAGGAAACGGGTCCATATTTTATTTGTATTAGTGGAGGGTGTGGATCCCATAGACCAAAAAGGAAAATGGATAAGTTAAGGATGGACGGCTCAAAATGGTAATAGTGTACATGGAGAGTGATAAGAACTAATATTATATTAGCGAGCATAGCTTTAATTTTTATGATCTCAATCACGAAAATGGGCTATGAAGAGCGAGTCTATAAGGTGGGGTCAACGAGTTGGTGTTGCTCATGGGCTAACAGTCAGAAGAGTGGCCCAATTGATGAATAAGGTCCAATTGGTCCACCAAAACCAATTAAGAAGGTCCAACTGGTCCACCAAATGAAATTTAGAAGGTCCAACTGGTCCACCAAAAACAAAATAGTTCAGCCCATTTCCAGAAGTTTGTGGGCTTGACCGCATCGGGCCATGATATTCGATTATGCATTAGGGGCAAACGATGATACCATCTCACGAACTTTTTTACATTTTCTTAAATAGATTTCATACGTAATACTCAAGTTTTTACAAGATTCACGTATTTAATTGATTATTTTTTTAATTATATTAATTTAATTTTAAATACTAAAAATTTTGTAATATTCAATTAATAAATGTAGTTAATTAAGGCAAAGATTTGTATAAAATTATTTCATATAATGACTTTTGTGACAGGAACAAAAAGTGATAACCTAAATTAAAAAATGACGCCAATTAATAAAAATATCTTTAATAAAATTTGATATTTTAAACGTAAAATTATTCTCACGGTCAGTAATAACCTAAAAATGATAGCATATCACAAAATATATAATTAAAAATCTCACATATAACCTAAAAATGATAGCATATCACAAAATATATAATTAAAAATCTCACATTGTAAGGGCATCACTTATATCATAACTAAACATATCATAACTTAAAAACAGTAAAATATCACTCACTGACATTAAAGTATTGCATATGCTGGTGGATTTTGACAAGTAAATTATTACATCCGAAATTAGGGGTGAATAAAATTACCGAAATTTTGGTATATTGTAGTTATCGTATCGAAAAATATCGAAAATATCGAAAAAATAGGTATACTGAAATTTTCAGTACGGTATCGGTATATAAATTTTTAAAAATCGATATTTCGGTATATACCAGAATACCAAAAATATATCGGTATTTCGGTATATACCGTACTCAAATATCAAAATAATAATTATTTTTATATTTAATATAAATTATTTGATTAAATTATTTTCAAATATTATATAATAATTTCGGTATGAATTGGTATTTTAACGGTATGAATCATTAATTTTCGATAAAATATGATGTTTCGGTATTTTGATATAAACGGTATTGATCTATAGTATATCGATTTTTGGTATACCGAAACTTTCGGTACTATATCAGTATGATTTTTTTAAATCAATAATTTCGATACGGTATACGGTATGAGTCGACATTTTCGGTACAGTATGATATGCCACCAATATCCATAATAAAATTAAAGCATTACAATACACTCCCTCCGCTCTACATATTTTTAATTTTATCGTCTTATTTCAATTTTACATTTCTCTTTTTCGGCGGTTGGAATCTCACAAGACAATTACTCCTTCCATCTCATTAAAAATTGTATGTAAATTAAGGAGTATAATAGTTTAATGAATAATGGATTGTAGATATAATATTTTAATGTGTGGTGGGTATTAGTAGTGCGTGTGAAGTGTATGGGTCCATATGAAGTAATTATTTTTTGTGTGGGTCTCATATACCTATAAAGGGAAGGTATCAACTTGAGACAACCCAAAAAGAAAAATGTCATAGCTTCTGGAAGAAAGGAGTAATATACTTCCATGAAGAATCGGCTCGGATTCTCTGTGTCATTTGGTACATCATCTTCTGTGTCACACCGTTGGATGGACGAAACGTAGGAGAGAGAAACTATACCCTAATCCTTAAACCCTAGGGGCAATTGTTGGATTTATTTCCCCATCTTACATGTCAATCACTTAACGTGTAGCACAAAAGATGATGTACAGAATGATGTAGAAGATCTGGTGTGATGAAGAATACTAATACAATTACACATCTTAGTCTCTGCACATAAAAAACAAACATAAAGATTGTAAGGAGACGGAGATTGGAAGTATTCCATAACTTAAAAGGTTTTTTTAAAATACACTTTCAGTTGCACGAACAAAAGTGCACGCAAGTATTGCTCTAAAAAATTGTTAATTTTACATAAGTTTAGCTATTTGCACCCAGAAATTGCTAGACGAACCACAATTATTTAACGTACCCCTTAAAAATTAAAACTTACATATTTAAATTATTAAATACACCCCATACAAAGACAACTTTAGCCTTTTAATTAATCATAAAATTATAACGTAAAATAATAAAAAAATAAAACGTAGTATGAACGTTGATAAAGAGCAGATTGCGATGTGGATGTGCCGCGACTATTCAGAAGAGAAAGGAGGGGGAAGAACACTTATCAACCACAACATGTAAATTTCCAGCGGCGAAGGACGTTAGTTTTCCTGACAATGACGACATTTGGGGACTTTCTTTAAAAAACTGAATTCTAGGGTTTGAAATCGAAAATTTTGGAATTGAATGTCGAAAAACTGAATTCTAGGGTTTTGAAATCATTCTGTAGCTTTTTTATTACACCAATTCATCGAGGAAAACTACACCTGATGTACTTAGTAGAGCATTTGATTTGTGATATACATTCAGCTTCATTCCGTAGCTTTTTTATTGCACCAATTCATCGAGGAGAAGTAAACTACACCTAATGTACTTAGTAGAACATTTGATTTGGGATATATATTCGGCTCTCTTTGATTGAAAAATTGCATCTGATAATTGAATCACAAGATCTATTCATTTTCAAAAAAAAAAAAAATGTTCGGTTATTTCATCCAAACACACGTATATATTCGGTTGTAGGAAGCGAACAGTGAAAAAAAGTTACTCAACTGTTCGATCACAGATGTCGAACATTTTTTTTCAGATTTAGTAATTATTTATAAAAAGATATTTCCGTCTTCTCATATAAATAGTTGTAATTCCGGGGTGCAAATAGTTGTACCCACACCCACATATAGTAGTATGAAGTGGAGTATATTTCTGCATTTCAAGAATCGCTCTAAAATAGTAGCGATATAAGATGCAGAAATCAATTAGCACCCAGTTGGGTAACCTAGAAGCAAGTGATTAAGAGTAGCATAATTTCTGTAATTCAATCACCATTGAATTCTATGGTTCTTTCGAATCCAGCAACTCCATTTAATCTATTCTGAGCAAATATCACATCTCTGTCAATTACATAATATTCTCAAGCATAGTTTTATAGCCCATCTAATGAAGTGAAATCTATCAATGTCATCTAAACACCCAAATACTATGTAACAATTAGGAATTATAACCAGATTTTGCAACTTCCATTCAAGAAAATTACAAAAAATAACTGAGTAAAGCAAGCAACATATCAAGGCTAGCTAGTTAGTTAACACCAAAAGCCATATCTATTCCTTCATTCAATTCAATGTAGTAAGAATCTCAGATCATCTATTCATATAAAAAGGTGATGTAATCCTTTTCACAGCCCCAAAAACCACCCCACCCCTCCCCACCAACAAACTCATCAATTTTTTACTACATTGCAGAAATCATAAACAATAAAAACAAACCTAGCTGTTGTTGGACATGGCTCTCTCTTGCTCCATCTTCTCAGCAAAAATCTTTGTAGCAACCATATTGTCATCAAAATAGCTGGCATAAGGGTGTCCCTTTGGAACCAATCTCCTATACTTTTCAAAGCTCTTCTCAGCCTCACTGCTTTTCCTCAACAAGGTGTAGATTATGCCCTGACACAGATATGGCCTAAAATCCCTTGGCTCTTCCCTAACTAACTCATCATAATACTTCAATGCCTCATCATAACTCCCCTCAAGAACCCTAATTTGAGCAAGCAACAGCTTGAAATCCCTGAAATCACTCTTCTTCTTCTCCTTCTTGCACATTCCCATTGCCTCCTCAACCCTCTTCTGAATACTCTCCAAATCTTTGCTCGATTCCTCCTGTGACGCAACAGTGACGAGCCCATGATACGCCTCTACGTGTAAAGGGTCCTTTTTCAATAGCTCATTGAACCCATTTTTGGCTAACTCAAACTCCCCATTGTAAACATAGAGATGGGCTTTCATCATCGGCCACTCGACTTCCTCTGGCTCGAGCTCGATTAACTTGTCAATAATCTCAATGGCTTCCGGAACCTTCTTGCTCTTTATCTTGATTTCCATCAAATTCTTGAGCGCTTCAATGTCGTAAGGGTTGGACAGCAATTGTTCCTCAAGAGATTTTTCCCTTACTTCTTCCGGAACGGAATCTGTTTCGACAGTGGGAGGGGGCGAAATTGGGGTCGCAATTGAGGGTTTGAAATAGAAATAAAACCCGGAGAAAACCAGTGCGGCGGCGGCGACGGTGGTGACCAGGGTGGCTCTGAGAGGGGCCAAAATAGGAGTCAGAGAGATCGTAGGGATGTTATTCTGGTCCAATTTGAAAAACCTGTGGGGTTTATCGGAGTTGTCAGGGTTTGCATTATGCAGAGAAGCTCTAATGGAGGAATGAGAAAGTGTCGACGGCTGGAATCTCAAGGAGAGGGGTTGTGATAAAGATGGGTTGCGGCGGTGGTTCGGTGGCGGGTGGTAGCCGGAGAGCTTCGCAGCGGTGAAATTCAGAGTATTCATGGGGTTAGGGTTTAGAGGAATGATTCAATTGAAGCAATGAGCTGTAAACCCTCAGTAAATCTGAAGTTTGAGTAAATAGTCCTTAGTCTCTCTCAAGGAAAGCCGTGCAGACTTTAAAGCGCTTTTAAACTGGATAAATCGTTATCATACTTGGGCCCGACATTACGGGCTAAAATAATGCGGCTCTGGGTGGGCTATTTATGTAATGGGCTTAATAGAACGCGTGTCTCTAACAACTTGGGTGGGCCACATAATGGGCTTAATGGAATGTTGATTCTTTTGCAAAGAATTCAAGTGTTAAGTGTAAACATAGTTGAAGAGTAGAAAGATAAAGAAAAAGAAGAGTATAACGTTTACAAGCAACACTGCAAACTTGCATTTAAGTAATTGTCATATCAAATTTGAAATCATTCATCAAGTTGAAGTATTTAAAAGACTATTTTTGTGAAGACACAACCATATAAAATTAAATAAAAATTATGTTGGGGAATTAAATTTAACGTTAAGAATTAATTAATAATAAATTAATTACTAATTAAATAATTTAATTGTCCTACATAAATTGTGGAATTGATAACATTAAAGTTAATTAGCCCAGTTACATCATGGTAAGTTAAATTAAGGTAATAATGGTAATTGCCCAAACCACCACAGGCGCAACGCCACATAAATTGTTATGGAGTTTAAATTATAAAGGGACACAGAAATTGTAAATGAACACAGATCTAAATCCATGTACTGGGCGCAGAAGAGACTAATTTATGATAGGTTTACCAGAGTAAGTGGTAAAAGAGTTTGATTAAACTCTACAATATCTAGACTTTGTCTTAAGCACTGGAAAGTTGGTCTCAGCATTATAGTGTCGTTTTAAAAACTCATTTTATGCATTAATCGACTCAAAATTTGCAAATCTATAATCAAGTGTTTAGGTTGCTTTATTAGCAAAGTTAAGCTGGAAGAAATGAATCAAGTGATCATGGTGAAATGTGTTCTAACAAATGTTCAAATTGAAACTTACATACTGCCATTGGGATAAATATTGCCCACAAATTACCACGGTGTCCAATTACATACAAAATATTGCCCACAAATTACACACATGATCTTCTGTGTTATTTTCGTTATATAAATGACACTTAAGACTAGAAAAAAGAAATTCAACCATTGCCCTAACTATCTAAACTTTCATTTGTTAGGTATAATATTTTTCTTTTTCTTACATGACATTCATAATGGTATGACACGGAAGATGAGATGTCCAAATAGGATAACTTATTCCATTTCTTATTCCATTAATTAGATTCTTGTGTCATAATTAATGCCCAAAATTCACCATATACCTCTATGCCTCCAAATATTTAATGATCATTTTTAGGGTATAGTTTTTTATACAGTGAAACAACAAATGTAAAAATGAAAAATCAATCCATGATGCATCAACATATAGAATGGTCCCCCTTCACAAGCACTTCATTCATTGCAAATTTACAATCAAATGATCTTCACTCCCCCACCGGCAAATCAATATTAATAATAATAATAATATAATATAATAATAACAATTTAAAAAGAACATAAAACACATGGCCCTGGCCAATCATCACACGACACCTACGCTGCACACTGACTGCATGTCAGCCACGTGTCGGCACCTCGTAATCTTGATCTGGTCGCACTTCCCAGAAACTAAAAGCACGGAAATAATTAAATGCACTTAATTCTAGGGGAGGTCACACTCGGTGCACGTGCACCATGTTTTTTTCGTTATAAATAAATCTTGAGAGGGATATTAATATTAATACCCTCGATATTACTAGGACCGTAGGTTTGTATGAACAGTATTACATGAAATATACATAGATTCGAATGCATCATTATCGTAGTACAAATCGAATAAATAATAATTATTAATGATCACCGTTATTGTCATCTTTCTTGGTAGAATCCAAAAGTACATTGTGGATCCTTTGACTTGTCTCTGATGATGATGCACCTGATCTTTCCCCCTCTGATGATCTTCTCTTTGCATACTCCTCAAAGAATTCCTTGTTCTCTTTCTCTAGCTCCTTCCACACTTCCATTTTTCCAATGTTATGGTGTTAATTTACTTATTTTGGAACAAATATTGCATGCTAGTTTAGTCAGTTGACTTTTGTTTTGGGGGAGGGGGTAGGTGGAGGTAGGCAGTTTGGTTCTTGGTGTTACAATATTTTTGGATGATCAACATGTATGATATAATTATAAGAAAAACGGTTGAGATTTTCCTCCCCACATACATGTCACTCATCTACTGTATATGTAACAGAAGATATAACAGAATATATGTAACACCAATGGTAAGAGAGCATCCAAAATTGGGGGTAGGTGGGGTGTTGGGTACCTGTAGAAGTAATGACTGGCTTGATATTTGCATGTTTGGATAGAGCCTCCATGCATTCCTCTTTGCTCATCTTGAATACTATGCACTCTTCTATTAAGTGTTGCACCTGTTTTTGAATTGTACAAAGAGTGATGAGAGAGAGAGAGAAAAAAGGGGGAAGAGAGAGAGAGAACTCTACCATGTGGATGTATTGAGCTGAGGAATCTGATGAATCTGATCCCATGATTTTTCAAATCTTAATACTTGAAGAAGAAGGGATCACAACAAACACAAGAAATGCTGTGAAGAAGTATAAAAAGAGGGGGATAGGAGAGAGAAAGCTTGATTGGGCCATCTGCAGTGGGAGGAGGAAAGAAATAGGCCCGGGCATAGCTCAAGTGTAGAGGGGAGGGTTGAAAGACCTTCCAGCTGAGCTTGGTTGCTGTAGGGTGGGGGTTCGAATCCTGCATTTGACATAAATTTGACCTCTTGTAAGTACAAGTTTAACAGTGAGTCATCTCTATAAGCCATTTAAGGCACATCCTACGATTTACCTCCTCCACCAATTAATAGGGTAGGGGCGTGGGGCCTAATGGAGTACACTATTTAGGAAAGAAATAGCACCAAAGAGTAGAAAAAATTAAGGGTAGGTTAAAAAAGAGTGCATCCGTTTTTATAATATGAACAAATTAATAATTGAAATTAAAATAATATTATTGTTCTTGTAATAATATTAAGTTGAGGGGTAGTGATCGGGTTATGTCATGAGTAAGCGGGTCAGTAGTCCCACGTGGGAGGTGATCCCTGATTGGTCGGGAGGGGATTAGGGGAGATTTTAGTAAGAGAGGCTTTGTTTGTGTAATCCCGCTTCACGTGGCACATATGGGCCCACAGGCCCACTTCCCAAACGGGGCGGCAAATTGCTCCCAGTAACGGCCCAATTGCAATTTTAAAAACCGATTTAAGAATTAGAATCCCAATAATACTATTGCTAAATAATAAAATTAAAATGAGGGCGAGCGGGTGGGCCATGGAGCCTGGATACCAAAGTGGGCCCACAGTGAAGCTTATAATATGCCAACGGTACTTGGTACTTGGTACTGCCGTGGCGTCTTAACCCACTCCTTCCCCATGAGACAGCTAATGTCCGATTTTTTTATACTTTTCAAAATCGAATATATGTATTCCCTCAGTCTCCCGAAATACTAACGTATTGTTGTGCCAGAATTTAAGAAAAAATTATTATTTTATATTTAAAGTAAAAAAGAAAAAAAATATTTTATTAATTAATTTATTGAAAAGAGTGTGTGAAGTTATTGAAATGTGTGAAAAAAGTTAATTTTATGATGGAATAAGTGTAAAAAGTAGATATTGTTATAGTGTACTCATTTTTAGTAAGAGTAAAGTGTGAAATACTTTGTGGGACGGATGAAAAAGAAAAGTAAAAATACTTTGGGGGACGTAGGGAGTATATATTTAAAGTTTAAATTTATGAATTATTTTATTCTTATTATTTTTTCAATCCGTCTTAGAATTAAATTGCACTGCCAAGGTATATATAGAATTTAAGAAAATTAATTATTTATTAGTTTTATTGACGTTGACAAATATTTGTGTGAAATCGTCACACAAAAAGACTTATGTGAGATGAATAAAAAATATAGTGGTGCAGTAAATTAATTTATAAACTCGTAGTATAAAATAAGTGATAATAATATTTTTAAGGGGATGACTATTTGCACATATATTATTAAATATATCCCATAAATACTAAACATACCCATATTATAAACACTAGGTTAAACCCTTAATCCTAAATACTAGACATACCCATAATACTTTCAAATGCTTTGTTACTCGTACTGCTTCATGTGTCGATGCATCGTCTTTGCTCAGTAAAAACTATAAATGGTTCGAAAATTGATGTGTGGGTTTTTATTAATTTTGAAGGAGATGTTTGTGGAATTTCACTGTGTTTGACATAAAATTCTATAGATATATGGATTTGAATGTTTTATTTTTCCATTTAAAAATGGCTCTCATATTGAATCTTTAATGATTAAAAGGGTATTATGGTTATATATATTGGGTTTATCCGCGCAGGGAGTCGGGTCCACTCAATCCACTAGCATGATATTGTCTGTTTTTGGCCGTCCACTGGCCCCCACAGTTTTACCATTTTGGGCATCACGCCCAAAAGACCTCATGCTAGGGAGAGTTCATCCCTCATTTATAATCTCGTTGCCATCCCCACTTCTAACCGATGTGGGACTTTGGTTACAAATGAGGGATGGACTCTCCCTAGTATGAGGTCTTTTGGGTGCAATGCCCAGAGTGGTAAAATCGTACGGGCCAGTGGGCTGCCTAAAATGGATAATATCATGCTAGTGGATTGAGTGGTCCCGACTCCATGGGCGGATAAACCCAACAAGTGGTATCAGAGCCAGACCCTAGACTTAACCGGCCCAACCCGCGGTTGGTGGGATGTTCGGACCTCAAACCGGATGGTCTAGCTGCGGGACTTTGTTTAAGGGGGAAATGTTGGTTGTGTGTCAACCAAAGTCTAACATCGGTTAGAAGTGGGGATGACGAGTTTATAAATAAGGGATGAAATCTCCCTAGCATGGGATCTTTTGGACGTGATGCCCAGAGTGGTAAAACCGTGCGAGCCAGTGGGTGTCCCAAAGTGGACAATATCATGCTGGTGGATTGAGTGGATCCGACTCCCTAGGCGGATAAACCCAACAATATATGGGATATATATATATATGAGATATTTGACTTTCCATGTATAATTAATATTATTTAATTTAAATATTCGAGTAATATTTGATAAAAAGACTAATTTATAGTATTTGAATTCTTATAAAATATTTTAAATTATTTATGAATTAATATTATTTATTATTTAAAATTTATGAAGTTGTTATTTTTCCCTTCTTTAAAATTTTTAATTTTTTTAGTGCCATTAATTTATTATTTAGTATTTGTGATCTATGAATTTAACTTTATTTTTAAGAATTTATTTTGAGATTATTAATAATTATCAATAAAAAGTGCATCCATTATATCTGCACCCTATAAATAAAATAAAATTTATGACAACATCACTTTATAATCAATTCACTTTAATTAAGTCTAAAATGATTAACATTAATTATCCAACTTTAATGAATTATCTTTAATTGATCAATTTATATTAATTTGCTTTAATGAAGAATAAAATTATTAAAAATAGTAGTTTAAATATTCTCTTACTGTTGAAATTAAAAAGATGTTAAAAGTTGTTTTTAATTAAAGAATCAAAAATTTATGAAGAATAGAAAGGTGGGATAAAGTCAAATTATATTAATTACCAACAACTTTACATGGAAAGTAAAATTTATTCATCATAATATTATTTATTATTTATAATTTATGATGTTGTTATTTTTTCTTTTTTAGAATTTTTAATTTTCTAGTGCCATTAATTTATTATTTAGTATTTATGATCTATGAATTTAATATATTAAAAATTGTTTAGTGTCATTAAATCTGTAAATCATATTAAATCTACAACTACAGATTTTAGTGTCATTAATTCATTAATTCATATTATTTAGTAAATATAATAAATTGTTTTTAGTATATGTGTCAAAAATAGTTTTTTTTTTCTTTTTCCTTATTGTTTATTGATGACATGAATTACCAATTCCTTCATTTTAATACAATAGAGTTCAACTGTGTATCGTCTTCCACACTACAAATGATGTATTATACTACAAATGATGTATTATTTTTCGTTCTTTTAACTATAGGATACGTTGATGACAATAATTTATCTCCAAGATCAGTTAGGAGCCGAAGAAAGGATATAATAGAAAAAAAACGTCAAAAAATTAGTATTGGTACGTATAATTGATATCATCAATATTGTATTTTATGAAAATTCAATATATTATATTTCTTAAATTAATATTATTTTCTATATGCCTTAAAATTAAGGTTTTTAATCCTTTTTATATTAATATAAATAATAGTGGTTTTTTTTCTCAATAATTAACTGTTAATATTTTTTCTTTTCTCGGCCCTTTCTTAAATATTTTTTCCATATTCATGGTACATTTTTTCTTTACATGTTTCGAGGTTATGACAACACACAGTTAAACGTTGCGTCATCTCCAAACGTTCATCCCGAATTTTCAAGAAGCTTATCAGGTTATTAACTTAAATGTACAAACTACTAAAGATGTATATGTTATATTTATTATCCATAAGTGTAAATAGATTTAGAAAAATAAAAAATTTAAAATTTTGAACCTTTTTAAATTTAAAATGTAGAATTAAGGACTACATTTAAGAAATAAATAAAAATATTATAGGTTATTAAGTGTCTTTGATTCAAAGTTAATGACCCAAGTCGAGCTAAAAAATTGTTTAAATTAAAATTTTGACAATTTGTAGAAAAGTTATCATGTTAGTATAGGAAATAATATATTAAATCTGTGGTGGACACAAATTCAAAAGTGCATAAAATGAAATCGTTCAAATTTAATTATTCAATTTTTAACATGAAATAAAACAAAGTAATTAGTATTTATAATTAATAAAACTATCCGTAAATATTAAAATAGTTTTTTTTTCTACATTTTACTTCATTTCACCTTTAATAAGGCAAGTATTTTGTCAATATTTTTACATTTACGGTATTGTGTTATATTGTTCTTTAAATGTATAAAAGAGAATGTTTTCATAACTTTTTAACTTTAATTAATTTATGCATGTATATTCTTCATCAAACAATAAATTAAAATGTTTTGGAATCAATTTATTTATTCAATTATTCTCACCCTAACTTTGTAATATCCTATTGTAGTAAAATAGTATATAATTAATACAAATGTTTCATGTGCCTATTCATCTCTAATTAATTATTAACATTCCACCATTTATCTCTAAACATTTGACATTGTATATTCTTTTAAATTTAGAAAAAGAAAGATAGATATGAACGCACTTAAATTAATTTATCTATGCGATTACACCTCATCATTTCTTTATTCCTTTTCATATCATTAATATTAATTATGCAAATTAATAAATTATCTTTAAATAGTAGTTTAAATATTGAATGACATTATTCATCTTACTCAGCGTACATCTTATGTAATTTTAGGCATAATTAAAGTAAATTGAATATAAATTGATCAATTAAAGATAATTCGTTAAAGTTGTATAATTAATATTAATCATTTTAAGCTTAATTAATGTAAATTGATTATAAATTGATGTAGTCATAAAATGTAGTGTAATGGACTGAAATATAAAGTATAAAGACTTAAAAAAAATTAATACAAATATATATATATATATATATATATATATATATATATATATATATATATATATATATATATATATATATATATATATATAAATTAATTTATTATTACGTTTCATAATAATGTGTACATATATATGTATATATAATTTTGTGTAGAAATTAATAACTAATTAAATGTTTTCAAAGCTCAAAGATTTACAATGCATCAACTTATGTATTAATTTAAAAATTAATTAATAGGTGTTCATTCGGTTGGTACTACAGTAAACAAAAACCAAATGAGTCGTGATAAAGCTATGTAACTATTTTTAAATGTTACATAGAATACATTGTCTAATTATTAAAAAAACAAATTCTTCATATAATTTTATAAAGTTTTTTTTTTTCCTTTTTCATGTAGGAAAACGTACTTATTTGCAAAATAAGGAAAATGATATTAACTGTGTATTTATTCATCAATACACACGGCATTTATCAGGTTCGTTTTATTGAATGAGAAAAGATGACTAATAAATATATAAACTTAATATATATATATATATATATATATATATATATATATATATATATATATATATATATATATTTTTTTTTTTTTTTTTTTTTTTTTTTGTATACAGTTAATATATTATGCGTTATAAAATTCACAAACATAAGAAAATAAAATTACTTAGTATGGTTAATATCTCAAACTTTTCAGATTCCCTATTTCAGTGCAATGACATCCCAATGGAGACAGATCATAATAGTCACGCTATTAATTGTGGTAATGACATTTGCTTTGAATATATGACTTAAATGCATTATATAAAGATTAATTAACTTATTAACAATGGCAGAATATGTGGACTTGGGAGAACCATCATACAAATTGTAATGCAATTTTCTGGTATGAGGAGCGAATTAATAAAAAGATAAAAACAAACAACCCCAGTTTCTCGTTATGTTGCTTACACAGAAAAATTAAAATACCAACAATGAAAGAACCATCGGAACTACTTAAATCATTACTATATAGAGTCGACCCAAGGAGCAAAGAATTCATAAACAATATAAGATCTTACGATATGATGTTCAGCTTCACTTCCATGAGTGACAAGATTGACTCTACGATAAACAGAGGAAGCGCCCCATATTATTTTCGTCTCAAAGGTGCAAATTATCATAGAATTGGGAGTTTGTTGCCGCCGGAAGAAAATCATCCAAAATTTTGTCAACTTTACATTTATGACACAAAGAATGAAGAGCGTAACAGAATCAATGCAGTAAAGTAACTTACATAAACTCAACATTACATAAATTAATTATAGTTACATTAATTATTATGCTTAGCTATTAATGTTATTTTAAATGCATTCATTTAGAGGTGGAGTACGCCATGACAAAGACATTGAATTCAGGAATTGTGAGGGACATTAAAGAAATGTTTGATGAAGTTAATATTCTATCAAAAAACTTTAGGATATCACGGGACAGGTTTTATAATTGTGATCAACCAATGGTGAAATTGAAGTTAATCGAAGAAAGAAAAATGATGGTACAGCGTACAATCTACCTACAACAGCAGAAGTCGCTGCATTGATAGTAGGCGACATTTACACTAACTTGCAATCAAGGGATATTCTGATAGAATTAGAAGATGGTTCACTACAAAGAATTAGCAAACTACATGCATCATACTTGCCACTACAGTATCCATTATTATTTCGAAGATGGATATCGACTTGGAATACTACATAAGGATGCGGAATCCACATCTAGAAAAAGGAAAACACTTACAATGCATCAATTTTTTGCTTACAGACTTCAAGAAAGAAGTAATGAAGCTCAGACCCTTTTGAGATCTAGAAGAGTATTCCAACAATTTGTGGTTGATGCATACACTATGATTGAATCTCAATGATTATATTTCATGAGAAATAATCAAGCATTACTTCGAGCTGAGAATTACAAGAATATCCAAGCTGCAGTTGAAAGAGGTGAGATAGAAAGTACTTCATCCGGTAAACGTATAATGCATTCATCTTTCACGGGAGATCCAAAATATATGATGCAAAATTACTTGGATGCTATAGCAATTTGTAAGCGGTTTTCATATCGAGACCTATTCATCACGTTTACTTGCAATCCTAAGTGGCCAGAAATCACAAATTACTAGACACCAAGGGTCTACGATCCGAAGATAGGCCTGTCATTATATATCGTATTTTCAAGATGAAATTGGACCTTCTAATTGCTGACTTAAAGGAAAATTAAATTTTTGGGAAGATAAATGCAGGTACTTAATACTTTTATACGTGCATTTCTACTAATTAACAAAATTATTTTTTAATTAAAATTTTACAAACTATTATTTCAAACTTTTAAAATTAGTAATTTTATCAACTCACTTTTTTTTTAATGTTACGTTTACTATTTTATAATATATTGATTAATTAAAAGTGATTTTTCGTACAATGGTCTACACAGTGGATTTTCAGAAGAGGGGTTTACCACATGCTCACATACTTATATTTTTGCATCGGGATAATAAAATTTCAACTGTTGAAGATGTTAATAGAATAATATCAACCGATATTCCTGATATTAAGAAGGAACCAAAACTACACAAATTGGTGGGTGAGTTCATGATGCATGGTCCATATGTTGTGCTGAATCCAAAATCTCCATGTATGAAGAATAAGATCTGCTCAAAGTTCTTTCCCAAAAGTTTTACTTCTAGGACATCAGTTGACATTGATGGGTTCCCAATTTATAGGAGGAGAGATGATAATACAATAGTGACGATAGGTAACATCACGGTTGACAATAGGTGCATTGTTCCATACAACAAATATTTGTTGATGAAAAACCAAGGACATGTGAATGTTGAGTGGTGCAATCAACATCGAACAATAAAGTACATTTTCAAGTATATCAATAAAGGACCCGACCAAGTAACTGCACATGTGATGAAGGATTTGGGAAATGCACAACAAAAAAACGAAATTGATGAGTCGAAGGATTTTGTGAATTGTAGATACATATCTCCATGTGAGGCAGTTTGGAGAACTTTTGGTTTTGAAATTCAATATCGATATCTAGCAGTTCAGAGGTTGAGCTACTATCTGCCTGGTGAGCAAAATATTGTGTTCGATGATAACAAATGTCTTGATGGGGTGTTGAATAAACCAACTGCTAAGGAATCGATGTTTCTTGCTTGGATGGAATACAACAAAACAAACGAAGAGGCAAGACAATTAACATACATTGAATTTCCTTCTAAATTTATATGGAGGCTAAAGGAAAGAGTGTGGGAACCGAGAAAACAAAGGCCTTCTCTTTCGAGATTAATTACTGTAAGGCCTGGATCAGGGGAAATGTATTACTTGGGAATTTTACTCCATTACAATAAGGGTGCCACCTGCCATAAAGACATACGAACAATCAATGGGTGTACACATCCAACATTCAAAGATGTATGCTACTTAATGGGGCTTCTTCATGATGATAAAGAGTACATTGATGGGATCATCGAAGTTAGCTTAATAGCAACCGGTAACAAATTGAGAAAGTTGTTCTGCATTATACTGATATCAACTTGCATGTCATCCCTAAAAAAGGTCTTTAAATAGACATGAAGGTACTTAAGTGATGGCTTACAACAACGCCAAAGACGGTTATTAAATATACCAGGTAATATAGCAAGTCACTTTTTAATTATTGATTTTAAAAGTAAAAAATGTGTTCGATATTTATTTATCATGAAAAACAGATCTTCATCTTGGCGAGGAAGAACTACAAAATTTAATTTTATTTGAACTTGAGAAGATATTGGAGCAAAATGGAACTTCACTCCTTAAATTCAAATCAATGCCTTTTATGGATGAATCAGTCATGAATGATGGTATAAATAGGCTAATCCAAGAAGAAAGGAACTATGATACAACACTTTTGTCTGTAGATCATGATATTTTGATCAATAAACTGGCACCTGAGCAAAACTCTGTCTATGAAGAAATTGTTGGTGCGGTTAAGAAAAAAAAGGCGGGATTTATTTCTTATATGGATTTGGAGGTACCGGAAAAATATATGAGTGGAATACCATATCTGCAGCTATACGTTCAATGGGAGAAATTGTTCTAAACGTGGCATCAAGTGGAATTGCATCTCTACTACTACCTGGAGGGCACACTGCACACTCAAGATTTGGTATTCCCCTTAATGTAAATGAAAGCTCAACATGCCATATTAAACCCGGAACCGATCTTGCAGAGCTCATCATAAAGATAAAACTAATAATTTGAGATGAGGCTCCTATGCTTAACCATTTTTGTTTTGAGGCACTTGATCGGAGTTTAAAGGACATTGTTAGAGATGTTTCTAATGAAAGTGGACATTTAACTTTTGGTGGGAAAATCGTAGTTCTTGGAGGTGATTTCAGACAAATATTGCCCGTCATTCCAAAAGCTTCTAGAGAAGATATTGTCTTTGCTATGATAAACTCATCTTACTGTCGAGTTTTAAAACTTACAAAAAATATGAGGTTATTACAAGTTATCACAAAGAGCACTGCATAAGTTGATGAACTTAAGGAATTTTCTGATTGGATTATAAAGGTTGGAGATGGAAGACTTGGAGATGACTGCTACGGAGAAAACACAATTGAAATACCAGAAGATCTTTTAATAATGGATGATGGGGATCATGTTGCTGCTATTATACGATCCATCTATCCAACTATTGAAGCTGATTATAAGGAAAGTGACTACTTCAAAGATAAGGCAATTCTAGCTCCTACCCATAGAGCAGTAGAGCAAATAAATGATTATGTGCTAAACTTGATTCAAGGAGAAGAGAAAGAGTACTTGAGTTTTGACTCAATATGTGAATTTGAAGGACGGTCCGGAAACAATGAGCAACTATATTCTGTTGATTTTTTAAATTCAATTAGATGCTCAGGTACACCGAATCATAAACTCAAGCTGAAGGTGGGTGCACCAATTATGCTGCTAAGAAATATAGATCAGAGTTCAGGTTTGTGTAATGGAACAAGGTTGATTGTTACAAAACTTGGTACCCACATTATTAAGGCTAAAATACTATCCGGCAGGAATATTGGTGCAAAAGTTCATATTCCTAGGCTCAATCTTAGTCAATCTGATGAGACCATGCCTGTCAAATTCCAGAGAAGGCAATTCCCAATATTACTTTCTTTCTCAATGACCATTAACAAGAGTCAGGGTCAATCACTTTCATTAGTGGGTGTATACCTCTCTAAACCCGTATTCACTCATGGACAATTGTATGTTGCCGTGTCAAGAGTTAAAAGTAAGAAGGGTTTGAAATAATTTGCTTAGATGATGATGGCAAAGTTTGCCGTTCTACAACCAATGTTGTGTATAGGGAGGTGTTTAACAACACATGATAACATAATATTTTGTTATTCTCATACTGATAATTAAGATGGAGTATTATGTTGTATTCAACAACATCTTTTGAAATGTTTGGAAATTTAAAAACATACGTTTTAACTGCAAAATTAAAATTCAATATTTTATAAAATTTAATTTATAAATGAGAATTTTAAGTCGTAAATTTTATCGTACACAATTTAAAAAATAAACAAAATCAATTGATCTCGTGCAATGCACGGGTTTTGTACTAGTTTAGTATATTTAGATGTGCAAATAGATGCCCCCTATTTTTAATTAAACCTACTTTTTATGTTTAGTAAAAAAGTGGTAACTATTTTACAAAGGAAAAAGTAATATCACGTGAAACGATTTCTTCTTGATCATTACTTTTGTACAATTAGTATAATCTTTTTAAATTAATAAATAAATTATTAAAGTATTTTAAATTAATAAATAAATTATTAAAGTATGTTACTAGGTAGATAAATGTGCCAATTTTGAAACTAAAACACAATTTTATTATAGGATTTTGGGGTGGACGCACGGAGGAACATATTTTTCTTATAAATAAAAGAGTTAATCTTTGTTATCCATTTATTACTTTTTCCATAGTATTTCATTTTTATTATTAGGATTTTATGTTAATTTTTAGGTTATAATCGTATAATAATATCATATTTGATATTATTAGTTCATATATTATTTTAATTATATAGTTTATACATTATTTTACTTATAAAAATATTTTTTAACCTTATGATATATATGATTTTTTATTTAAAGTTTATGTGAATTTAAAAAATCATGAAATGATAGTAATATATTTTATTTGAGTTTTGGCATGATAAATTTAAATTAATATATAAGAGATGAATTATAAATGATTTTTAAGTAAAAGACGAGTGGTGATATGTCTAAGAGATGAGAGAAAGAATTGATTGAAAATAAAATATTTAAAAAAACACAAGCATACAATTGTGTGAAGTCAAAAGAAGAATTTTCATTATTTACCATGTTGGAAGTCAATTTTATACAGGTAAATGTGTGGCGGTAAGATAAATTAATACAATATTTGATAATCAAATTGAGGCTTCAAAGCATATTAATAACAAATGTTAGAGGTACAAATGGAATTACTATTAAAAAAGTGAAAATAAAAAAGCTAAGGTATTAGTCATTGGAGTAAATGTACTATTTATACTTAGCTTGAATAGATAATAGGTTGCTTAGGGGAACTTAGAAATTAGACATGAGATCAATACAGTACTTCCATAACCAACATTAAATATCACATCTTTTAATACGATCCTTGAATGAGATAAATGTTATACTTCGAGAATCAATATTAAATATCATCTCTCTTAATACGATGCTTAAAGGTTCGCTCATTATCCAAATTAAAGGAGACGAGACACGTGGCTATCACGCTGTCTACGCGCCAAAGAGAATAATGAGAACGTGGCTATCACGCTGTCTACGCGCCAAAGAGAATAATGAGAAGATCTGGTATCTCACATACCCTTCTACTTTTTAATTTTCTTCTTTTGAACCCAACAATTTTTCATTTTATAACCAACCGGCTACCAATCCACCCCTGACCCTTCCCCTCCGACCTTTCCATTTATTTTTATTCTTTCAAAAAAAAAATCCACTATTTTTTATTTATCACTCCATTGCCCATTAGTCATTCTTCTCACGTTTGTTACTTAAATTATTAATTAATTAATTTCAACATAAATTTATATTCAATTCATTTAAATATATTATAAATTCATAATAGTAATGTCTTAAATTGTCTTTTTAATTAAATGATATCAATAGTAATTATAATTTTTTCATTTTTATTTATTTATTATATTATTTTGAATATAAAATAAATAATATCTTTAAAATTATATATCGTATCTCCAATTTTTTTCCTAGATCCGCCCCGTCCACGTCACTGACTACTACTAACCACATGGCAAATTAGTAATGCCACTATCACTTAATTGACTACTCACCTCTTTCATGACATTCTCTAATTGTACCACGTGGTCATGGCAAAAAAATATTACATCAAAATAAAACAAGGAAATCCCACAAAAAACTATAAAAGTAAAAATTTGTTTAAAAACATCTCATAAAATATAATGTCGCGTGATAAAAATAAATAATATCCACTCTTTCCAACTAAAGTTTCACCCCTCCTTTATTATAAATTAAAAGGACAACGCTTATTTAATTTCTCTAAATTCGTTTAATTAGAATGCAAATTCATTTACCAATAAAGTTGCTTACTGCTTTTACGTATATAATAATAATGAGTTACTCCATCCGTCCCAACTTTAACTTCACACTTTTCATTTTGGTCTGTCCTAAATTCAACTTCAAATTTCCATAAAAGAAAAAAGTAACAAACTAATATCCCTCTAACATACTTTAATTTCAAATTTGTCATTACCTTTTTAACACACACAATATATTTTATCATTTATTTATTACCCAAAAATACCATACCACCCTCAAAAGTAAGTCAAAAAGTGACTTTCTTAAACTCCGTATCTACAGTAAACGTAAACTTGAATTTGGGACGGAGGGAGTACTATCTTTTAATAAGAATTATGACAATTTATGGTGTGCACCGGATGCACCTAAAGATAGGGTACACTCATATACAAATATAAACAAAACATATACAATTAAGAGTAAAAATGTATACAATTTAATTATTAATTTTTTAATGAAAATTTGTATATAATATTTAATAAAAAGTTATACACATATGAATGTTAGATTTTTTAATGAAAACTTAATGTGAAAAAATATACAATTATTACAAAATATATATACAAAATAAAATAATATGTATATAAAATAAAATAAAATAAAAAGACATACACATATAGGTGTTGGTCAACCCAATATACACCCAAGAATTATAAGCAATTATATTATGCATGCATGTGAGTATGTCTGGTCGAAAATTGGGTACCTTTCTACCAATGAAACAACTGTTTCAATAAAATAGTAATAATTTCATTTGCATGCCAGCACTTGTGTTTCCTAATTACTCCCTTCGTCCACGTTGTATTATTTGTTTTTTTAGATTAAATAGTATTATTATTTAATATATATAATGAGTAATTATATTAGTAGAATGTGTATTATATAATATAATTGTATTAGTGGTGTGTGTATTCTCTGAATAATTATCCTTTTTATCTTTTTTTTATAATTTGTTTTTCTTAAATTATCCTTTTTATATTAGTGGAATGTGTATTACATAATTATATTAGGAAACAACTTTAATTGCAACTATGTCTTTCCTTTCATTATCCAGACATTCTAATACTTGACCAAAAGCCCCTGTAAACATTTCTACCCATTAGATGGCAAAGTTTTTGCCAGATGACCAACTAAAGACAAGTGTTGCAAGATTAAGGAATTATCATTCATGGTTAATGGTTGTCAGTGTTGTTAGGATCAAAATAAGAGAATATATGAAGACATTGAGGAATGTTTAGACCATGAATGAGAAATTACTAGTGGTTCAATTTACTTGCAACCACCACATGAACAAGCAGAAAGACTTGGTGGCTCTTGCTCAAATGTCGTCTTAAATAAATAAGGCAACTCATTTTGACCATCATAAGTTTCAATAGTGAAGTACAGTTGTTGAGTTCATACTTGAAACATTGCTTTCAGCCTTTTTGTTCTTACTCCTAGTACAATACATGATTCAGAATTTTCCAAAATATTAATTCACAACTCCACAGAAATGCAACGATGATTTGTTTTATAAAAAAGAAGAACAGAGCTTTCAGGTTGTCCTCATAAAATTGTGAAAGTAGAGAACACTAACTATACATGATAATCTAAAAGACTTAGTACAGAATCACTTTAAGCTTCAATTCTCATTCATGAGAAATCAAACAAGGAAAAGCATATTCAATGTAAAGTAACTTTTCATTTTTTCACAGTCATAGTGCTCTAAATTCACTTCATGCCTCAAGAATATAATCTACCTTCAAACTCCATCAATTAATGTATCTAAAATTTTAATATATCAAACTAGCCTCAGATTTTCTCAAACTGAAACATTAATTTCTCAGTATTAAAAATTGTACCCTCAACCTCCACATAAAAAAAAAGTTTGGCAAATGTTTTTATAACCAATTACAAATAAAATCATACCATTAGATTAAAAAGGAATAAAAGAATTCCAAACACAAAAACACAATCACTCAATATATATATATAATAAATCCTTTCTTTCTTGAAGAACAACGGATATCAAACTTGCAATGTTATAAACTTGTGTAAACTGATGATTTCAGTATAAACATTTGGAGGGAAAAGAAACAACTGACACAATGAGAATGCAATAATTATAAGGCACTGGAAACAGTGCAATTCATCATAAAATTGTCTTAGATATTTCAGTGTACTTACAAAGAGGAGTTAAGTTCTCCTCAATAGCAAAAACATAATACCCATCTTTATCGTCAGGTCTCCAAGGAGGAGATCCATTACGAGGAATCTCTTTATAATATATTGAAGAATATGCATAATTAGGGACAACCCCAAACTCAGTATATAGTTGGAAGAATCTGCACAGGAAACAAACTTCAAACTTCACTGTCTTTAAAAAAATTGTGCATACAAGTAAAGCTTCTAAATGACACATAGCTCATTCATGCCAGCTTAAGTTCCAACCTTTTTCTCCAGTTCTCAACTCCACCAACCATGGCACAAACTTAAATGTTCCAAAGATTGGAAATGTATATAATATTACAAACAAACAAAGACAGTCAAAAAGAAAGGGAGTTCCCAGACCAGTTCCACAAATTAATTGAATGCCAGACAGCCAATTGGTGAAAATGTGAGACCACATCCACCAGTGTGACTCAATTTAACATAACAGCTGTAAATCTGATCACATATATCTTCCCTTCATAATATATATATATTTCCCCAAAACAGCCAGTTACATACTAAATTTATGCAAACACAAAAAAAAAAACATAAAAGGTAGGAAGGCAATTAAAGGAGGGTAGGCCATGTAATAGCTCATGATTTAATTTCTTAAGTAGCAGAGTAAGCATATAGCAAATAGGTGAAGAGAAGAACAAGAGTTACTAACCTTGTAATTCGCTCATGATATCCATGAAGAGTGCACCGCAAATTCATGTAAATTTTCATTCCTGGAATTCCAAAATTTCATTTTTATATCCTCTTCAAGCAAAGGATTGCTGTCCACCACTTGAAAAGCACTAATCAATGGAAGGGATGCAGGATCAAATTGGAGCTCTTTCCATTTGTAGCAGTATTTGATAATTACATTTCTAACAACTTTGAAGCTTCCACTAGTCCACTTTCCTTTTACCAGATCCAAATCTTCAATTTCGAGAGAGAGAAGTTTTTGAAATCCATCCTCTTCCACTGCCCATGTTGGACCTTGAAACGCATTGCATCTCAACTTGAGAATTTCAAGATTTGGGAACGAAGCCAATTTGCTCATTTCTTCCCAAGGATAACCCATCCCACTCAAATTCACCTTCCTCAACGAAAATGGGAGGCATTGAAACGAAGAAACCTCAATCGTCCTCTCAGGATTCACAATCACACATTTCAGTGTTTCCAATTTTGTTAGATTGCAAATATGACCAAAGTAAACCAAACTATCTTCTGTCAATGCGATTTTGATTCCTAGCTTCTTTAGATTAGGGACTCTTTTGACAGCAACACAGCTGCCATCTGTCACATTTGATAGCTTCATAAGCTTAAGCAAGGATGATTCGCCCAAATCCGGTAGGTCACATCCCATGACATCTAGAAGCTTCAGGTTTTCCATATCCCATATCTCAACAGGCAAATAAGACAGAGCCCCACAGTGCTTGATGCTCATATGAGGATGGATAATCAAGTATTCCAATTCTTCAAGTTTGGATATAGACGGAGGAAGTTTTTTATTGCATGTGAGAGCAAGGTATGTTAACTTGACCAATTCCAATACTTGCATTGGGAATTCATAAAAACGGATATTAAGGGCATCGAGCCTCTTGAGCAACTTCAAACCAAAACATATCGGTACCATGTATTGTGTATATGGACCAAAACATAAGAGAGATTGTGCAGTAGATCAACAGTTTTCCAGGATTGAGTTATGCACATCTTTGACGGCAAATAAAACATGACTGTGCACACTCAATCTTATCTGATTTTGTATGTCTTCTTCGAAACCATCATCATAACATTCTAGGACATAAAAAAAGTTGGTCCTCATAGCTTCTCTTCTGCAGAAGTACCACCAGGATGAATGGAGGCCATAAGTTTTTGCGGTCTTCCTTAAATTCGATTGAAACGCAGTAAAGCTTAATTGGTGGAGCATGACAAGACAATTGTAGTCGAGAAAAATCATGCATTTTAGCATATGAGAAACTGAATGCAAGTTTATACTCGGGTCAACGACTTCCTCAGCAGTCCACAAATTAACGAGCTTGGACCAGGGGATCTCTTCTTTTGCAGGAAAAACTCCCATATAAAGAAAGCATAATTTGAATTCGTCTCCTAATTGATTATAGTTTGGAAGTAGTATCTCAAATATTTGATCATATGCGTCAACAAAGACTTGGTGATTCCTTTGTGTTGCTACGTCATCCCAAAATGATTCTTGCGAGTCCTCGAAATCTTGGTAGTCCTCAGCATTGGACAGAAGTTGGGCAACGGTAATGATTGTAAGAGGAAGGCCGTCACACCTCTTAGCAATCATCTTTCCAGGTTTCTCAAGCTCAGGAGAAAATGTTTTACCACCGAAAACCTTGTCACGTAGAAGATCCCAACTTTCTTCTTCATTCATCAACCGCATTTCAATAAATAGAGCATAAGAAGTGAAGGGACAATCTAAATCTAATATTTTCTTCCTAGTGGTAAGCAAGATTCGACTCCCATCTCTGTTGTCGGGAAGTGCGGTTCTCAAGTAATCCAGAACATTGTCATGGCTGACATCGTCCAAGTTACTCTCCATTCTCTGTTTCAAATGCAATCTGCCTACTTCCTCCGACGAGCATGTCATGTCAGGGTCCACCTGAGCAAGAATGGCTCTCGTGATTTCGTCAGATTTCCACTCGTGATCATATCCAACAGTCACCCACACACAACAGTCGAACGAATCCAGAACATCCAAGTCTTGGAAGATCTCTCGAGCAAGAGTGGTCTTACCAATGCCCGCCGTCCCAGCAAGTACTAAAACAGGGGGTTTGATCCCTCTATTTAAGAGGGTTTGTTTGTGCTTTCTCCGGTAGTCACGTAATCCAACCATGTTGGACTTGGAAACAACTGTCGATGTGGATGTGGATGAAGATGAAGTTCCAGCAGAAGTAGTGTAATAATCTTCCCTCATCTTCTTCACCGTCTCAATTAAGGAATGAAGAAGTCGACAAGTTTTGCTTCCTTGGAATTCTTCGTCTCCCTCAAGTCTCAGTCTCTCTCCCTCAATTGTCACTCCCTCTAAGGTAATAGAATAGAGAATAGAGAATAGTTGGTCTGTGATATAGAGAATAGCGTCAGTGGTTCGTTGGAGCGAGGGCTTCATCGTCTCCCTGCTTCTGCTGTCCAATCCTTCCATGAATGTCATAAAGGATTTCGTCTCCTTCACAGCAACTTCAAACATTTTCAGAGCATTGGGGGAAAGGAGAACGCCAGCATTATTTAAGAAGATAGAAAGAAGACACTCCACTGTAACCGCTGCAGAAAAAGCCATCTCCCTATTTAATCTCAAACCCACTGATTATCCCCCGAGGCTACCCATTTGCTGTGAGGAAATATGGCCTGTTCCCCCAAAATGAAAATGAAAATGAAAATGAAAATGAATATAAATTTAATTTCATAAATTTATTCTTGCACTGTAGTAGTATTCATCTATTATGCTATATATATTTTTGTATTTTTTTCGTTAATTTTTAGAACAAATTTAAAATTTTACGTGACATGAATAAGGAGCGTCACTTCTGGAAGATCCATCAATTCACGCATAGTCAAGATTAAGCCTATATGAGTGTGTTTTTAATTTATGAGTCGTAAAGGGTGAAAATGTTGGAGCAAAACCAAAAAAAAATGAGTCATTTCTCATTAAATATATGTAGATATAACCTCATTTGTTAAATCAATAAATTTGCAATCTTGTCTTTTGCTTTTCTTTTTCCCAACATTCAAATCCAATCACCTACCTTCAATTAAAAAATTTTCACAACAAAACAAAACATATGTATTGTGATCGAAAGAGACTTCAACATTTTTAATTATTTTTATTTTATTCAGTGTAATGCCATCAACCCTACGAAACCATTTTCTATTTATTTATTCTAAAGTGGCTAAATATTAATTTTGACATTATTACTTTGTGTCAAAGTAAATTAATTTACGGCTGATTGAAGACTGGTAATCTTCTATTAATTTTGGGTTTATCTAAGACATTTTTTTCCCTCATTTTGGGTTCAATATATAAGGCTTTTGATGACCCCATTATTCTCACAGGTTCAATTTACTGCAACATTTAAGAATAATAATTTACTTATCCATTATTTAATTTGCATTATAATAACTATAGCGTTGAACATATTATGAGAGGAGATTGTGGGGGTCCTATAGGTGATGTTGAAAAATATTTTTGATGTGGATGGCAATGAGTCATGAATTAAGAAGTTCCTACAATTGCAGTCATTCTCCTTTGGCTCCCATTGCGGTCCAAAAATAAGTAATAAAAAGGAATAAAAGAATTCCAAACACATAAACACAATCACTCAATATATATAATAAATCCTTTCCAACGGATATCAAACTTGCAATGTTATAAACTTGTGTAAACTAATGATTTCAGTATAAACATTTGGAGGGAAAAGAAACAACTGACAGTGACACAATGAGAATGCAATAATTATAAGGCACTGGAAACAGTGCAATTCATCATAAAATTGTCTTAGATATTTCAGTGTACTTACAACGAGGAATTAAGTTCTCCCCAATAGCAAAAACATAATGCCCAGGAGGAGATCCATTACGAGGAATCTCTTTATAATATATTGCAGAATATGCATAATTAGGGACAACCCCAAACTCAGTATATAGTTGGAAGAATCTGCACAGGAAACAAACTTCAAACTTCACTGTCTTTAAAAAAATTGTGCATACAAGTAAAGCTTCTAAATGACACATAGCTCATTCATGCCAGCTTAAGTTCCAACCTTTTTCTCCAGTTCTCAACTCCACCAACCATGGCACAAACTTAAATGTTCCAAAGATTGGAAATGTATATAATATTACAAACAAACAAAGACAGTCAAAAAGAAAGGGAGTTCCCAGACCAGTTCCACAAATTAATTGAATGCCAGACAGCCAATTGGTGAAAATGTGAGACCACATCCACCAGTGTGACTCAATTTAACATAACAGCTGTAAATCTGATCACATATATCTTCCCTTCATAATATATATATATTTCCCCAAAACAGCCAGTTACATACTAAATTTATGCAAACACAAAAAAAAAAAACATAAAAGGTAGGAAGGCAATTAAAGGAGGGTAGGCCATGTAATAGCTCATGATTTAATTTCTTAAGTAGCAGAGTAAGCATATAGCAAATAGGTGAAGAGAAGAACAAGAGTTACTAAACTTGTAATTCGCTCATGATATCCATGAAGAGTGCACCGCAAATTCATGTAAAGTTCCATTCATGGAATTCCAAAATTTCATTTTTATATCCTCTTCAAGCAAAGGATTGCTGTCCACCACTTGAAAAGCACCAATCATTGGAAGGGATGCAGGATCAAATTGGAGCTCTTTCCATTTGTAGCAGTGTTTGATAATTACATTTCTAACAACTTTGAAGCTTCCACTAGTCCACTTTCCTTTTACCAGATCCAAATCTTCAATTTCGAGAGAGAGAAGTTTTTGAAATCCATCCTCTTCCACTGCCCATGTTGGACCTTGAAACGCATTGCATCTCAACTTGAGAATTTCAAGATTTGGCAACGAAGCCAATTTGCTCATTTCTTCCCAAGGATATCCCATCCCACTCAAATTCACCTTCCTCAACGAAAATGGGAGGCATTGAAACGAAGAAACCTCAATCGTCCTCTCAGGATTCACAATCACACATTTCAGTGATTCCAATTTTGTTAGATTGCAAATATGACCAAAGTAAACCAAACGATCTTCTGTCAATGCGATTTTGATTCCTAGCTTCTTTAGATTAGGGACTCTTTTGACAGCAACACAGCTGCCATCTGTCACATTTGATAGCTTCATAAGCTTAAGCAAGGATGATTCGCCCAAATCCGGTAGGTCACATCCCATGACATCTAGAAGCTTCAGGTTTTCCATATCCCATATCTCAACAGGCAAATAAGACAGAGCCCCACAGTGCTTGATGCTCATATGAGGATGGATAATCAAGTATTCCAATTCTTCAAGTTTGGATATAGACGGAGGAAGTTTTTTATTGCATGTGAGAGCAAGGTATGTTAACTTGACCAATTCCAATACTTGCATTGGGAATTCATAAAAACGGATATTAAGGGCATCGAGCCTCTTGAGCAACTTCAAACCAAAACATATCGGTACCATGTATTGTGTATATGGACCAAAACATAAGAGAGATTGTGCAGTAGATCAACAGTTTTCCAGGATTGAGTTATGCACATCTTTGACGGCAAATAAAACATGACTGTGCACACTCAATCTTATCTGATTTTGTATGTCTTCTTCGAAACCATCATCATAACATTCTAGGACATAAAAAAAGTTGGTCCTCATAGCTTCTCTTCTGCAGAAGTACCACCAGGATGAATGGAGGCCATAAGTTTTTGCGGTCTTCCTTAAATTCGATTGAAACGCAGTAAAGCTTAATTGGTGGAGCATGACAAGACAATTGTAGTCGAGAAAAATCATGCATTTTAGCATATGAGAAACTGAATGCAAGTTTATACTCGGGTCAACGACTTCCTCAGCAGTCCACAAATTAACGAGCTTGGACCAGGGGATCTCTTCTTTTGCAGGAAAAACTCCCATATAAAGAAAGCATAATTTGAATTCGTCTCCTAATTGATTATAGTTTGGAAGTAGTATCTCAAATATTTGATCATATGCGTCAACAAAGACTTGGTGATTCCTTTGTGTTGCTACGTCATCCCAAAATGATTCTTGCGAGTCCTCGAAATCTTGGTAGTCCTCAGCATTGGACAGGAGTTGGGCAACGGTAATGATTGTAAGAGGAAGGCCGTCACACCTCTTAGCAATCATCTTTCCAGGTTTCTCAAGCTCAGGAGAAAATGTTTTACCACCGAAAACCTTGTCACGTAGAAGATCCCAACTTTCTTCTTCATTCATCAACCGCATTTCAATAAATAGAGCATAAGAACTGAAGGGACAATCTAAATCTAATATTTTCTTCCTAGTGGTAAGCAAGATTCGACTCCCATCTCTGTTGTCGGGAAGTGCGCTTCTCAAGTAATCCAGAACATTGTCATGGCTGACATCGTCCAATACAATCAGGTACTTGTTACTCTCCATTCTCTGTTTCAAATGCAATCTGCCTACTTCCTCCGACGAGCATGTCATGTCAGGGTCCACCTGAGCAAGAATGGCTCTCGTGATTTCGTCAGATTTCCACTCGTGATCATATCCAACAGTCACCCACACACAACAGTCGAACGAATCCAGAACATCCAAGTCTTGGAAGATCTCTCGAGCAAGAGTGGTCTTACCAATGCCCGCCGTCCCAGCAAGTACTAAAACAGGGGCTTTGATCCCTCTATTTAAGAGGGTTTGTTTGTGCTTTCTCCGGTAGTCACGTAATCCAACCATGTTGGACTTGGAAACAACTGTCGATGTGGATGTGGATGAAGATGAAGATCCAGCAGAAGTAGTGTAATAATCTTCCCTCATCTTCTTCACCGTCTCAATTAAGGAATGAAGAAGTCGACAAGTTTTGCTTCCTTGGAATTCTTCGTCTCCCTCAAGTCTCAGTCTCTCTCCCTCAATTGTCACTCCCTCTAAGGTAATAGAATAGAGAATAGAGAATAGTTGGTCTGTGAGATAGAGAATAGCTTCAGTGGTTCGTTGGAGCGAGGGCTTCATCGTCTCCCTGCTTCTGCTGTCCAATCCTTCCATGAATGTCATAAAGGATTTCGTCTCCTTCACAGCAACTTCAAACATTTTCAGAGCATTGGGGGAAAGGAGAACGCCAGCATTATTTAAGAAGATAGAAAGAAGACACTCCACTGTAACCGCTGCAGAAAAAGCCATCTCCCTATTTAATCTCAAACCCACTGATTATCCCCCCATTTGCTGTGAGGAACTGTTCCCCCAAAATGAAAATGAAAACGAAAACCTCCTAAGTCAACAACCCCAGTCATGATCAAAGAATCAGAAAGTATGGCCGCGTTCACACATGGGATCACCTCTTAATGTTTGCCACTTTCACGATCAGAGAATCAGAAAATATGCGCACTTTCATTTAAAAAGTTATAAAAAATATATATATATATCCCCACTTTTTTATTGAGTTAGACTTAATTATTCCCTACAAACTTTATCACACCAAGAAATATTTTTTATGTCTTTCTTTTATAATTCAATTTAAATATTTATAATTAATTCAGTATGCTAGCTGTATTAATTTGATTAAATTAAGAAAAATAATAAACTAATTATTAATCAGAAAAATTAATCACTAAATTATTTAAATTTAATAAATAGTTATTATAATATTGATTTAAATAGAAAAATTAAAATAATAAAGTCTGTGAAATAAAAAAAGAACGAATGTATTAATAATATGTATAGAGTGTTAGTATTTCATTCATCATAATTAATAACTAAATTTTATTAATCATATAATATTTTGATTAAAATTGTGTTTGAAATTGCATAAACTACATAATAGTCCTGGGAATATTTGTTCACCTATTCACTTTCTTTGTTTGAACGTCGTACATTTTCTTAACAGTCTTTAATCGCAAATGAAAGATTAGACGGTATAAAAAGAAACAGCCGTCAAATTTCAGTAAAAATGACACATCCTTTGAACACATAACTGAACCAGTTTGAGAAGAATCAAATTTTAGATGATCTATTTTAGTGAATAACACTGAAAATTGTCATTATAAGTTTGAGTATCGAAGCCTTCTGTATTTATACTAGTCCAAATTAAATACTGAAAATGTACAATGGAGAATTGCAGTTAAAGTTCAATAATCAAAATGTATGTTTTCTTCACCACATAAACTAAGATATTCCATCATTAAACCAGAAATTGAAGTGCATATATGATATAGTGAGTAACAACTATGCTTAGAAACTATCATTCTGTGATTCAGTAGAATTTTGGCTCATCAAACACATTGTATGGGTAATAGATTTTACAAAAATAGTAGCAGACAAGCTGCTCTAGCCATCAGAGTACAGAGTACAGATTTCAGTGTCATAAATTACAATAAAACAAATAGAATTCCTTCTTACTCACAAATCATTAGATCCTAAATAGAGGTTCAACATCATTAGGTACATGTCTTATCTAAATACATTATCAAAACATGTAATTAATCAACTCTGAATCAGATACATTCATGTCTAAACGAAGTTGACAATGAGGTTTTTCAAAATTGTTCTAGATTACAGCTCTTCAAGCAACATTTACCAAAAATTCAAGGAACGAATTTTCAAAATACAATTGTGTTATCAAGATCCCTGATCACCTTCAGACTACATATTTTAGAATATGCAAGTGTTATAGGGAGCATACCCTTACATGGAGCTATGTCCAATCCAAAACCCACGCAACTTCACTGTCAGTTAATACATTTTGTGTGTGTGTGAAAAAGAAAGAATACATTTTGTGCGTGTGAAAAAGGAAGAATGTAGGAGGAGCGAGAAGGAAAAAAACCTCAATAGCCGGAATGGATTCACGTTTTAGCGTTTGGAAGCCGATAAATAATTAGCTTTTTATATGGGAGTCAGCTCACGTGACTATCATGTGCCCACTATAACATGTACTTGCATTTCATCTATACACATTTTATAGATACTGAACTTAAAAAAAAATTTAAAAATTATACATTTCATAAATAATGAGATTTAAAAAATATTATATTATATTATATTATATATATATATATATATATATATATATATATATATATATATATATATATATATATATATATATATATATATATATATATATAAAGTTTCATATCAAGTTTAGTTTTATTTTATATAAAGCATAAGAAACGAAATTTCTATTCAATAAGAAAGCACTAGGTTTTAAATAAATAAATAATTTAAAAGGAGTAGTTAAGTTATCCTAAAAACTAATAAAATAAAATTGATTAAAAAGTGTTTGTCTTTTATCTATTATAAAATTGTCTTTTTCTTTTGTGCTAACGTACCAATGGAAGGTAGAAAGAGATAAATGAGCACCAAACAATAAAAAGAGTTCCTAAAAGCAAACAAATTATGAAATCAAAACACATCTAAGCAAAACATTCAAAATTTCAAATCAAAGCTTGAAAAATCTCTGAATGAAAAAAATGTGTGCTAAAATATAAGAGTTTGTATAGAGTTGATGATTAATAAGGCTCTATTTACTAAATATACATGGTCAAAGTAATTTATTATTTGCCTTATTAATGATGATGTTAGGATCCTTATTTTAACTTCTCTTGTCTCCATTGCCTCTCCCTTTATCAAATCCCAAGTCTTGTCAAAATCAATGGAATTGATATCATGATTAGTAGAATTCATTGTTTGTATGATATTGTTTGGATGAAGTAATTTATTTTTGTTTAAAAAAGAATGTAATTTCAATTTATATCAAGTTTAATTTTATTTTATACAAAGCATAAGAAAATAATTTTTTATTCAATAAGAAGCACTATATTTATCAAAGTTTTAAATAATTATATAAGATGTAATTTCTTCCTTTGTTTAAAAAAAAGTAATTATAAAAACAGGTAATTTCTTCTTTTGTTTAAATAAAGTATGTAATTTCAATCTATTCATATCAAGTTTAGTTTAATTAATAACAAAAAAATTGTACTCCATATATCAATAAAAACTCTTTAAATCATTTATTTTCCTACTCATGCAGGCCTTGCCCCGCTAACTATAAAGTCCAGTAATAAGTAATGGGCTTACCCGTGCTGAAAAAGCGTGTATTTTATTTATTGGAAATAATTGGCGACTTTAGATCACAACTGATGAAACTGGAGGAAGACACAGGATTCATTTGAACGAAACAAACCAAACCACCTTCTCGCATCAAATTATAACTGTGGTTAACTAACCACGGTTACTTTCTCCTCATCATCTTTCGTCAATACTGCTTTTCTATTTCTCTTTACAGATCTGTTGTCAATTTTCAGTGAAAATTAGTTAATGATGAAGAAATACGATTTGCCTAGAAAAAACCTAATTTTGAAAATTTCCAATTTTTCTGGGTATGTGATTTTTTTTAGTTTCATTTGTATGAATGGTATGAATGGAGACCCAGAGAGTAGTGAATTTTCCTCACAGGAGTATGGACAAAAGACCTCGAAAACGACCTCTGTCTCCTGCTGTTCCTCCTGCTCCTCCTAAGGTCCAATTTTTCTAATTTATTTATGCTTTCTTGATGCTAGACTTGCACTTTGATGAAATGTATTGATAGATTTTCTTTCTTTATTTTATTGGATATTCATTAAAATAATAATGTACTTAAACAATCAGCTTGGAGTTAATGAATATTTAATGTTTACTATGTTGATTAGTTTGGGGGATAATGTGGTTAATTTACGCCAATTTTTTCTAGGTTTTAATATTTTATAATTGTGTCATCTATTAATATTACTTTCTTAATTAGATAAGAAAAAGATCAAGGATGCTGTTAAGAAAATGTAGCACATTCGAACGAAGAAAGTGAACACGCTTATCAGGTGAACAAATATTCCCCTGACTATTCTGTAGTCTGTGCATGTTTCATCTATAAATTTGCACGTTTTGCTTTGTCTGAGTTATACTATGCCATTTTGCAAGTGTCACTATTGATGATTAATATTGGTCTTTAAAATTTTCAACAATTGCTCCTTTGCTTCAGAACATTTATTACATTAGCAACTTAAATTTATATATCAACAAGAAAAATCTAATAGTAGTTCATTTTTGTGAAGTTTGATACTTTACACATTTATTCCTCATGTTCTTCATGGAATTTTAATCCTTTAGTGCCCACTGTCTTTGCTAACAGCTGCTGTAAATACTGTTTTAAATTCATCAATTTACAATTTGGCATGAATTTGTTGCAAAGCTATACATAAATTTATTTACTCCTATATTTTTCTTAGCTGATCTATCTCTCTCTAAATGATGTTAGCATCAACTAGGAGTACAATGTGATATTTTGGCTTTACTGAATGAATGAAATCTCTCATGTGTTGCCAACAAAATCGAAATTATCTAAGTGGTCATGACTTTAGTTTTATGTTTTGAGCCTTCTTTGTGGACATTTTGAACTGCACACCTGAATTTTTGTCTATTCGAGCTTCAGCTGTTAGATGAAGATTTCTGAATATATCATACTCTTATCAGTTATAATTTTATGGTCGTATTTTAAACCCTCTCGTGGCTTTCCATGTTTGATTTTTTAAGCAATGGGTCGTATACCTCTTATCACTCACTGCTCTGGCTCCAACCCTCGGACTCCAGAGATTAGTTTTAACTTTTAACTGGATCATTCGTTGCCATTCTATATTCATTGACGTGGAAATAGATCGCGCGGATGAACCTAGGATGGCTACTTGTTTGTCCAGTAGATGCTCTGTAAGATCCTCTTCATTTCTTACAATAATATCAAAAGATACATGGAGGATGCCATAAGAAATATGGCGTATGAGAAAACTATTAAATCTCAAAAGGTGCCGTTGTTTGCACTCACAAATACATAAATAAGCCCATGGAGAAGTAAAATACAACTTTTTTCTTGCATAACTGTAACTATCTTGTCTTGTGCTTTGCTGATATCTGACTTTAATCTTGTTTTGCTTGCAAATGTGTTTTTCTTTTCTTTTTTTTTTTGAAATGTCGTTAGGTTTTACTTTTAGCCTTTTCAATTTACTTTAAATTCAAATTAAAATTCAATTCCAAATTAACAATGGCAAGAAACATGTTCTTGTTTGTCAAAGAATTCTCTGCATATGTCAAAATCTGGCATTAGTGCAAAGAATTCTTGGTTGTTAACAATGGCAAGAAACATGTTCTTGTTAAAATATTATATTAACTGTGTACATAATGCCATCCAAATTTTCTTTCTATTAAAAATGCTTACATCATGGAAGACATGTATGAATGACTAACAGTGATGCCCTCCAGATACTCTTCTAACCTTTTGCACCATATGACCAAAGCAAATTGCCAAGTTATAAAATGTTAAAAGGGGCGTTTGGTAAGGGTTATTGTGGTAGAGTAATGAGAATAAAAGGGTATTAATTCTATTCATCATGCTTGGTAAAAGATAATGAGAATCCAAAATCTTCAATCAGTCCAACTGATTCAATGTATACCTTCACCCCCTTCAATCAATCTCATTCTCATTACCCTCATTGATTACTTTATTCTGAAATTTGAACCAAGCGGCTCCTAAGATTAGTATAGTTGAAGGAGTAAGATAAAGATGAAGCTACAACTATAATAATGATTGGTTCCAAGTTTTGCAACTGGCCACAGATGGCAGCCTTTACATTCAAACCCCTCCAACAAACTCTACTCCAACTCTCCTCGTTCTCTCACTGTAACAACTCTGCTACTCTCAACACTTACCGATCCCACATTCCCCATTAATATGCCGCCCTCTACGTCTCGCCAATGAACCACGCACTGATTGTTCACGTCTGAAATGACGTTATCCAGAGATACACCCGAAGAACTCTCTAGAAATGATGCTATCTCCAGTCCCGCTGGGCAATTTTGATCAGGTTTTTCTTCATTTGCACACACAAGTGAAGGGGATGGTAAAAAATAACGTCAAAATTCAATAATGGAAACAATAGGATCTTGGCTATCCATTACATGATCAATGAAGCATCTCAAGGCCATGCATATCTCATCCTTACTGTTGTGTCTCTTATCTCCTGTTACAAACACATGAATTTTGCTTCTAATTTCGATCCAACTGCTTCCAGGAATCCTGCTTAATTTTTTGTCTCTCATCTTTTGTCTTATATCCGACATGTTCTCCCATCTGCCTGCAGCAGAATGTGCATTTGAGAGCATCACATAAGATGAAACGTCTCCAGGATCCAACTCCAGGATCTTTCCTGCCGCTACTTCCCCCGATTTTGAGTTTGAATGAACCACGCACCCTCCAAGGAACGCCTTCCAGAAATCGACCCCCGGATCAAAAGGCAAATCTTGAATAAACCTCTTGGCTTCCTCAAATCTCCCAGCCCGCGATAGTAAATCTATCATGCACGCGTAATGCTCTGATTTTAGGAGGTTCAGATCCTCACGTCTAGCCTCATTGAAGAACTTGTAACCTTCATCAACGAGGCCAGAGTGACTGCACCCCAATAGCAAACCAAGAAAAGTAACACTATTTGGTTGGACGCCTTCCAACTTCATCTTCTCAAACATTATTATTGAATCATTTCCATGTCCATTCTGTGCAAAGCCACAAATCAAAGCATTCCAAGATACTGTGTTTCTTTCATTCATTTTATTGAAGGTCAATAGACTATCCTCTATGCTTCCACATTTTGCATAAAAACTAATTTAGGAATTTGCAAGAAACAAGCCAAGATCACCCAAGAACTTCATTGCACATGCATGGATGCTCCTCCCCAGCCCTAGTGACCCGATATTCGCAGTCGCAATAATAGCACAAGGATAAGTGTGTTGGATAGGCGTAACACCTTCTCTTAACATCTCAATAAAAAGATTCACAGCTTCCTCATTTCTCCCTGATTGGCTACATCCACTGATCATAGTATTCCAAGCAACCACATTTCTCTCCGGCATTGATCGGAAAAGAACCCCACCTTCAGCAAACCTTCCTGCTTTAGTGTAGCCGCGAAGCAGCGTGGCGTGGGAGAATACGTTTGGTTCTTTGATCTCTTGGAAAACCCTTACAGCATCATCAATATTGTTCAGTTTGACATAAAGATCCAAGATCGAACTACCCACAAAGACGTTCGAATCAAGACTGACTTTCTTGGCATAGGATTGGATTTGTTTGCCCAAATGGAGGTCTTTTAGAACAACAGAAGAATGCACAATCGTACCAAATGTGTACTCATTGGGTCTGATGTCTTGACGAAGCATTCCTAAGAAGCTTTCAATGGATTCTCTGTGTTGGTTTTGCTTCGCCAAGTGGCTGACCAAAGCTGTTGCGGGCATTACACCGCGTTGAGGCATTTTGTCGAGCAGTTGGTGATCATCTGAGCTGAGTTCCCAAAACTGCCAATTTCATACTTAATTTATGCAAACACAAAAAAGAACATAAAGGTAGGAAGGCAATATTAATAGATGACACAATTATAAAACATTAAACTTAGAAATTTGGCGTAAATTAACCACATTTTCATACTCCTATGAGGAAAATCCGCCACTCTATGGGTCATCATTCATACCATTAATACAAAAGAATAGTATGGGCTTTTAAGTATTAGGCTATGATGTAGAATTGGCCCATTACTTGCTGTTGGGCTTTATAATTAACTGGCAAGGCCTGCAATCCGATGAGTTGGAAAACGTTGATTTAAATAGTTTTTATTGATATACAATTTTTAACTTCTGTCTATACATCTATATATATAATGCAAATAATACTTTTAATCTTTACAGTCCATTTAATACTTTTAATCGGATCCTATTTATGCTAATAATAAATTTTTTATTTTTTAATTAATAATAATATAAATTTGGTAAATATAATTTTTTTTGCATATTCTATTAATTATCAATCAATATTCAATTAATATATTTTAATTTAATTTACATAATACTTATTTTTTCTTAATATTCAATTAATCTATATAAACTATTTAATTTTATAGTTCAATTTTTTTTTTGAATTTATTTGAGTTAACTGAAAAAAAAATTACAAAATTACTCCTATTACAAATTAATTTTTACATTTGAGAAATTGCAAAAAAGAACATCACATTTAAAAATGCAAAAATACACCCAATTTGTAACTAAAAGAAAATTTTATTTATTTATTTTTTGTAATTTTTCCAGGTGAAGATTAATTTTCCATAAGAATAAATTTTGTGGTTTTTGCAATTAGCTTGAAGCACTCTATAATGGGAAAACAACCATAAGTATCAAGCTTCATGTATTTATTTGCACTATCCTAACAAAGGTGCTGATTTTTTTTTTTCTAAGTTATTATTTATTTTGTAAAAAATTTCTCCAATCCCAAGTAAGTAAAGATTGAGAAAAGCTTGTATGAAGCTTTAATCAATTAATGAGCAAGTAGATTTCTCCTATGTGTTGTATGTAAGTGGATTATCAGAAGATTGTTACATTTATCTTCTTGCTAAGCATTCCTATCATCAAAATCTGAATTTTGGAAGATTAAAAAAAAAAATTGGTATTTAGTGCTTACTTTCATGTTTTTTAATTTAAAAACCTCCTTGCTTAAATTAGTTTTGATCTTTGTAACTACAGCTGCAATTTCCAATTCAATTTCATTTAAGAATACTAAGACACCAATTAATTATTCTTGACTTGCTCGGGACGTTTTGGAATAAAGTTATTAGTGTTAGATAAAGTGGTCATTAAACAATTAATTTGGAGTAGATTTGTTGTGTGATAGATTGAATTGATATGTTATCCGAAAGGATAATTAATGCTTCGTACACATTAGACATGCAGTATTGAATTTTCTTAATTTGAATAACATTTTACAAATTTCAAGTTACTTGGACAAGTGAGTATAAATTTGATGAAGCAATGAACCAGCTATATAAAAAGTTTCGGGTTTCGTTCTGTGTTTTATTTTGGGATTTTGTAAATGGTTTGCTTAAGAGTACAAGTATAACAAATCCAAATACTATTCAATATTCTAATTGCTCTACACTTATCCTACTCCCTCCGTCCGCTCAAAAGAGTACAATTTTTTCATTTCGGGCGTTCGCCCCCACCCCCAAGGGTCTCATTTCCTTTTTTACACATATGAGACCCACACACACCCAGTAATACAACTAAAAAATGGGACTCATACCTCCACTAATACAACTACTACTGTATATTAAATAATAATACTCCTTAATACACGTGCCAAAAAGTGAATAGCACCCATTGTGGCGGACGGAGGTAGTATAATATTACCTTAATTGAGCATTAGGCCGTGTTCAGGTATAATAATCAAATATACGGGTAATCCATAGGTAAACGGATACTTGCAATCATAACATTTTATACAAATAATCTGTTGTTACCCAAATCTATCAAACCCTACACGATCCTACCGACCATAGTTAATAGTATATGATAGTTTAATTTAATTTCATTATTTTAAATTTAAACTAATTAAAAAATATTACAAAATACAACAATCTCTCTGGCCAAATCCCACATGATCTTGGCTCTTTGAAGTATCTAGTGACACTGCACTTGCGAGGTAATAATTTCTCCGGAGAGTTGCGACCAACTCTCAAAGGTTGTCAATTCTTGCAGCAGATTGATATTGGACAGAACATGTTGACAGGGAATGTCCCACCATGGTATGGTGAGAACCTTACAAGTATTGCTTTTTTGAGCTTGCGCGAAAACATGTTTTATGGTGGCATTCCTCTGGAGCTCTGCAGGCTTGCTCACATACAACTGTTGGATCTCTCTGGAAACAATTTGACAGGGGAGATTCCCAAATGCTTCGATAATTTCACTCCGTTGTTTGACAACAAGAGGACAACTTCAACTCTGATTATAACAAGGAATGTGTTTTCTTCAGGGTACACAGACTATGCATTGGTTCAATGGAAAGGCCAGGAAGCGATGTATCGTGGAACTATAGGACTTCTTAAACTTATTGATCCCTCGAGCAATGTGTTAGTTGGAAGCATTCCTGAATCATTTTCAACTCTTAAGGAGTTGATTTCCTTGAACCTGTCAAGAAATAGCTTGAGGGGGAACATAATTCCAGGGATTGGTGAGATGGGGGCACTTGAAACTCTTGATCTATCAAGAAACCAACTCTCGGGTGAGATACCAATCGGCTTGTCGAACTTACATTACCTTGCTGTTCTTGATTTGGCAGACAACAATCTGTGTGGCGAAATTCCAAAAAGTACTCAACTACTAGGCTTCAATGAATCTGTTTATGCCGGGAATGATGGCTTGTGTGGACTCCCTCTACACATCAATTAGTCATTATGGAGATGATCATATGGAGGAGAAAGATGGTGGGTTTGTGATGCAATCTACTACTGAAGAGTTGTGCATGACCTTGGTCTTAGGTTTTATTGTCGGATTCTGGGGAGTTGTTGTTTCTTTAGTGGTGAAGAGATCATGGAGAAATGCATATTTTAACTTCGTCGACGCTATTGGGAATTGGTTGTACGTGACTACCGCTATATTTATGAAGAAATTCAGCCGCAGATGAGAAGGGGTAGCTTTTGCTTTTGGTAAATTGTTCATTGTATCCTCATGCAAGAATATCTGGTTTTTGCTCTTTATAATATTACTTTTCTAAGTAATGAATTACTCTTCTAAATGTGTTTTTCTTCCTTTATTTCTCCAATGTTGATAATCTGTAATACCTCAACTCTTTATGAAGAATGAAAATAAGCATTTTGATTTAAAAGTCCAACAACTTTTAGACTTTTTAGATTTGGCCTATTATGAGATTCTCTTAAATAAAACCACAGATGACACAAGTTAATTTTCTATATCATGTTGATTTACCATTTTAAGTTGTTGGATGAATGAGAGATTGAAGTGAGAAAGTAACCATACTCTAAAAGGAAAATATATAACCTAAATACACATTTTGTTTTTCACTCCTACCTGTTAATCGAATTAGTGTCACAGAATTAGTCCTAGTGAGGAAATAAATATGAACAATTAAAATGTACATGCAATAAGATGCAAGAAATAATTCGCATACTTGCTAAAAATCTTTAACGTATGATGTGTATGTATTCAAGAGATGTATATCTATTTTAATGTTGGTTCATATATAACACAACGGAACACCTGTGTTATTTTCGTGCATTATCTTCTGTGTTACTCCTAGAAAAAAAACTCTCTTTTTTCTAACTTTAATATTAAAAGTCATACTGATAATAATGGCATGAAAGACTTGTAGTGACCCAACCCTACCGACATCGTTTGAAAGATAATAGACGAGAAGTAAATTCAACCATTGGTATAGTTCCTTGATTAACTCTATCATAAACATTAGTATTTCTGGCTTCTTTTCAACATGCTGCTATGACATGACTTTTTTATTGAACTTTGTAAAGCACTAAGACAATCAATCATTTGGCCAATCGATACCTAGGAATTGCCATGATGTGCTCATGTTTAGTCATCACTGAACCAACATGTTCAGACATGTCCATATCCTCAGCTAACATACCATTTGGAAGCTCCCAATCAAAGCAATGCACCAACTGTGCCACCACCAACCTCACCACCAACATTGCTAGTTGCAATCCAGGGCAGCCCCTCCTCCCCGAACCAAACGGGATGAGTCGAAAATCGCGTCCGCTCGCGTCGATACTACTGCCCAAAAACCTCTCTGGAGCAAAGGACTCTGGATCAGACCACACATTAGGATCTCTTCCAATAGCATACACATTCACCATAAGTCTTGATTTTTTAGGTATGAAGAAGCCGTCGACAGTGCAGTCTTCCACCGACTCGTGGGGGATCAACAGGGGCACGACCGGGTGGAGACGGAACGTTTCTTTGATCACACAGTCTAAGTAGTCGAGCTTGCTCAGATGAGATTCATCAACCATGTTCTCCATTCCCACCACGGATTCCAATTCTCTTTGGAGTTTCTTCATTACTTTTGGGTGCCTAATGAGCTCTGCTAGTGCCCATTCTATTGTTGCTGCTGAAGTATCCGATCCTGCAGCCAGCAAATCCTGAAGAACATATATATATATGTTTAGTTTTAACTTAAAGAAAAGATCATTGTTAATTGACCATCTCGTCTAAAAGTTCGAGCAGGTAGAGATGTTTGTATTATATGCTTGAGCCTTATATAGTTCATGGTCTAATACCATCTTAAGCTATTAAAATGAAATACATATAGCTTTTGCTCCCATCGTCCCACACTTATCTTTGACATTTTTCGTTTTCGTTCATCCAACACTTATCTTTCATCATTAAAAAAAAGAAACATGATTTATATTGTATTATGTATTTTAATTTTATGAACCAAACACACTCTAAAAGTTATTACCAGGAGCACGGCCTTGACATGGCGTCGATCGAATTCGAATCCAGCTTCTCCAGACTCCATAATACGCATCATGGTATCAACAAAGTCCTCACTCTTGATCTCCTCCTTGTTCTCAGCATGTTCATCAATGATTTTCTCGAAGAATCCATAAAAGAAGTCACTAAGTTCCTTCATCTTGGGTCTAATCCGGTGCACATCAAGCACCCCAACATAGGGGAAATAGTCTCCGACATTGAATTTTCCGACAAGCTCCGAAATCCCACCAAACATGTACTTAAACCCCTTCTCCCCATCCGAATAATACTTCTTTCCAAGCACCATCAAACTGTTCATATCCACAGTGAGAGTAAAAACACTGGCACTGACATCAACTGCTCGGCCTGCTCGCGCCTCATCTTTGAACGAAGCGACGAGCAGTCCGAGCTCGGCCCTTCTCACGGACCCGAACTTGTTGATTTTAAGGCTGCTCAACAGCTCCAATGTGCAGAGCTTTCGCATGTGGCGCCAGAAAGGGCCGTACTGTCCGAAGATGATGTCTCGCTGCTCGTACCCTATGTACTTGGCTGCCTCACTGTACGGCCTGCTGGCGAAAGCCAGGTCATGTGTCTTGAGGAAAAGCTCTGCTGCTGCAGGGGATGACACAATAACTGTGTTGACGAACCCGAAACGCATGCCCATAATTGGACCGTGCGTTCGGGCTAGTCGAGACAGGTCCTGGTGGGGATGTTTCCCCACCAGGTGAAAATGTCCTAAGATGGGGATTGCTCTAGGACCAGGGGGTGATCTTTTCTTGGTTCTCAGGTGTTGAAACAGAGTCAGAAATGTAATCACCCAAAAGAGTGCCCAAATCAAACCCATTATGGATGAAGTTTGAATCTCAGTTCAAATAGGGTGATCTTGGTTAGAAACATAGAATAGCCTGTTATGTTATATAGTGTAGATTATTTGTGATGTTGTCCTAAAATAACCTCAGAAAAGTTTAATTTTTTTTTCCTTGGGACAACGTTCAACACTTTTACTAGTGTTGGAATAATTGTTTTTTCGTTTTTATAAGGTAGAAATTGAGAGCATGCAAAGTGGTTGGATAAAGAAAATTGGAGTGGTCTTGCACGTGTTTTGCCGTGCCCTTATTTTTCTTTTCTTCATCTGCGAATTTTCTCTGCTATAAGTGACTAATTAGACATGCCGGATCTTCTACGTCATTCTTGTACATCTATGCTCATAAGAGGGGGGAAATAAATCCAACCCTACGATTTAAGAATTAGGGTATAATTTCCTTCTCCTACGTGTCGTCCATCAAACGATGTGACACATGAGATAATGTACTATATGACACAAAGAATTCGAGCCGTATGTGACACTAGAATCTCATTTTCTATTTGTTCCAATAATTTTTGTATTTTATACATCTTCAGTGTTGTTATTTATTAGGCAATGTTTATTTTAGGTTTGTTTACCTAAATTTAGATTTAATAAATTTATCTTAAATCTCCTTTATATACACGGTACAAATTAAATCTATTACTTAATTATAATTTCTTCATTTTTCTATTTATTTCATCTATTCTCTCGGTATCAATTCATACAAAAATTTAAAAAAATTGTAGCTTTCTCTCCCTATCAAGTTTCGCTCGTCTAAAGAGGCGGCATACAATACATCACACCAAAAGTGTAGAAAAAAAAAACATTTGTTTGCACTTAGGGACTCTTTATTTTAGAGTTAATAATTTAAGGATATATTATATTAGAAATGACAAATTATGTCTGGATCACTAATTATGAAGCTTAGTGTTTTTTTTTTGACAGGACACTTATCAAGCTCAGTTCGTCACGGTGAAAAAACTAAAATTTAGTTGATGTTTATTTTGGTTTTTGATAAAATATATTTTTGTTTTATATTAAATTAATTGTACGAAGATATATTAATTTGTGTAGAAAAATATATTGAGAAAGGAAAGATAAAAAGAAAGCATATTAATTGATTGGGGAGAGAAGATGAACGAAGGTGTATGTTAGGATCATAGGTTTGTAGTTATAATTAAGATGGATGAAATTTAAAATTTAGGGAAAATTGTTGTGTACGTATATAAGAGACTGAGATGAATTAGAAGTGATAATATTTATAATAAAAAGTATTAATATTTTAAAAGAAAATAATATTTCCTCCGTCTCTTTCAAAGAGTGTCTTTTTTTTTTTAATTTTGGGTGTCCCACACAAAGAGTTATATTTCCTTTTATACACACGTGGAACCCATACACACTCACTAATATAATTAAAATATGGAGCTCAAACTCCCACTAATACATCTATAAACTACACATTAAATAATAATACTCCTTAATGCAAGTGTAAAAAGTAAAAGACCACCCTTTTAATAAAAGACAGAGGGAATAACATTTTTAATAAAAAATTATAATTAAATACAAAAGCATAAAACAAAATTCTCATCATGAAATCGATATAATTAATTATAAAAATATAAAATAATTTCATTATGATATGATCTCATACAGAGGCGGATCCAGCATGTTAGAAGAGGGTATAGCTTTACCCCCAAAATAAAAAATGATGAGTATACATATACTCTCTCCTTCTCACTCAAATAATATCATTTTACTATATTGGGTGTCCAATTCAAATTGTATAATTTTTCTTTTCTAGTAAAAAGGGTCCACCACTATTCATCACATCTCTCTAATACACCTACCCACTTTACATAAAATAATAATATTTCTTAATTTACGTGCAAAAAGTAAATAATGCACTTTGATCACGAGAGTATGGAATAGTTAGCTAAGAGTGCCCTTAGAATAGTCTTATGAGTATACATATATGGAATAGTTAGCTAAGAGTGCCCTTAGAAATTAGAATAGTCTTATTTCCTCTCATGTCTTCAAGCCGGCCATAATAGAATAGAATATAGATAGGCGAAGCATTCTCGCCTATTGACATATAGCAGGCTGCTTCCAAGCTCAAACCATTTGAAACGGAATTGCTACTTTTTTTCTTACCATTGGTTATGGGTTCGATTCACCCTTATTTTGTTTATATTTATATTATGGGTGAGGCTCTGTGCACTCGGGGTCACGGAGCACATTCCGTGCGTCTTTGCAATTTTCATGCCCCTTTGTAATTTAAGACTATAGCAAAATACATAGGTTTAAATATGATTGGAGGGGGAAGGGTCGTGTTCACATGACACCGTGTCCCCGTGGTACTATACTTAACACATTTTTTCCTATGGAATATTTTTTATATTTTAAACTTTGCTTTATTAAGTCACTTACATAACACACACAATATATTAATATTTATATTTCATAAAATCATTCACATTTTTCTCATTGGTTTGTACTTTTAAATTATTCATTGCAACACAAACTTACACTTAATTCACTACTATTTTTTAATAATAATGTCTTAAATTATTTTTTATTAGAAAAATAAAAATCAAGGGTGTCAACAATAATTATAATTTTTAAACTTTGATTTATTTATTATATATAATATTTCTCGAATTATATACCGTACCCAAAATTAATTTTCTGGATCATTTTCTGTGGTTTCCCTGATCAAACTAGAATCCACTCTCACAAGTATGCCCAAAATTTAGATATGAGATTTAAAATTAGAACTTAATTTTCACAATGGAAAACACCATGCATTAATGTCCTAAATTTACAACAGTTTATATTCCACCCCTATTCCAAACTTATTTTTCTATAAAAAAAACTACACCCTTCCCCAATTCCATAACTTTTTTTTATAAAATAAATTATACCCTATTAAATGATCATTATATCCTTACACATCTAACGATAATTTAAGAAATAATTGTGACATGTAGCTTGTGATTAACAAATGAAATAATAGATGAAATAGTAAAATGGAATAAATGATCTCAATTGAACTTCCAATGCTACACACATTCCTAAAATATAGTACTCTAGTATTTTTTTAAAATAAATAAATAATAAAATTGGAAACACTTGTATGAATCTCACATGAGATTATTTATACATTTTATTAAATAATAATTTTTTTAATAAAAAATAATATCACTTCACATTAAGATATTATCACTTTTTAAATATACTATGATTTGTTCATGAATTACACTTTTTATTAATCATCATTATCACTTTTGATTAATTCGAATATCCGATTATTATTTTATATTAAAATATTATCACTTTTATATTCTTTTTACAAAAATCTTCCCATAAAATAGTGTATATTTGTCATTAAATTTTTAGGAGAAAGTTGAATTTAATGGGCGCATCCTGAAATTAGATCCGGGTGAAGCTATTAGTAATAATCGGATCCGCCCAACTCTATTTCCAAATTCCAAAGTCGCATTCCCAACGGTAGAAATTTGTCTCAAATTTGAATTTTATGGGCCAACGTAAAGTCGTCACTCTTTACAAATACAACAAAAATTCTCCACCCCTAAATTTACTAGCCGTTGTATTGTACTAATCACTTCTCACTCCTCAATCATCAATCACTTCTTTCCAATCCAGATTTCTGTAAGAATCTCTCGTGTAGCTCGTCTGAAGGTGTTCATTCACGAATCGAATGAGAATGGGTTCATTGACGCCCGATTTCCGGAAGTTGGGGATAGGAATGGCGCCATCTCCGTCGCCCTTTCTCACTCCGCGGCCCGAGAGGAGGAGGCCGGATTCCAGAGGCTCCGATTGGAATTCAAATCGTCACGATAAGGACAAAGAGATCAATGTGCAGGTTCTGCTTCGATGCAGGTCAGTGACTGGAGTTTTAACCTTCTTTTAATTTTTCTGCAACGCTTCAATTTACAATTTTTGAGAAGATGAGCGATGGGGTTTCTTATAATTACGTCTATCTCCCAGGATAAACAATAGCATGTTCTCCATTTCGCTATTTTAGCCTAGTTTTGATAAACAAAATTGTTGGGTACTTGGATTCCGTTTTGGGACGCTGAAGAATCACTCTATTACTCTAAATAGTATTAAACAGCATCTGAACTTTGATTGGCATTTGAAGCTAGCTGGTTATAGTATCTTGCTTATGTTTCTATCAAGGAATAGTCTGACAGCAATTTACCCTTTTATTATCAGCATACGTATTTACAGTACTATCTTGAGAATTATATGTGATTTTCCTTTAGGCCATTAACTGAAGATGAACAGAGGTTGAACACGCCCAAGGTGATATCATGTAATGATAGCAAAAAAGAAGTAACTGTTTCTCAAACTGTGGCTAGTAAGCAAGTGGATAGAGTCTTCTCGTTTGATAAGGTATATTTGCTTATTTCTGCCTGACTGTGATTGTATAATTTGAATTTTATTTGATATTGCAGAAATTCTTATGCCATGAAAATTTTCTATATAGGTTTTTGGGCCGAAAGCACAACAAAGATCTATTTATGATCAAGCTATTTCTCCAATTGTTAGTGAAGTATTAGAGGGCTACAACTGCACAAGTTTTGCATATGGGCAGACCGGAACAGGAAAAACCTATACAATGGAAGGGGGCATGAGGAATAAGGTAAGGGCTTGAATACCATAGAAATTGCAGACAGTTTTTCTAAATCTATCATGTAAATCAAATAATTGAGTTTCTTGATGGTAGGGTGGTGAGTTGCCTGCTGAGGCAGGTATCATTCCTCGAGCAGTTCGTCAAATCTTTGACACCCTTGAAGCGCAAAATACTGATTATAGTATGAAAGTGACATTTTCGGAACTCTACAATGAGGAAATAACTGACTTGGTAGCCCCAGAAGATCAACTAAAGTCTATAGAAGACAAACCAAAAAAACATATTTCTTTGATGGAGGATGGGAAGGGTTCTGTTAATATAAGAGGACTTGAAGAGGAAGTTGTGTACAGTGCTAATGAAATTTACAGCCTTTTGGAACGAGGTGCTGCAAGAAGACGCACAGCTGACACCTTATTGAATAAACGGAGCAGGTATTCTTAGTTTTAGATTCAGTAATGTGTAGTTCTGTTAAACAATCTAGCAATTATCTGTTTACTTTTCTTTTTGTTCACTTGCAGTCGTTCGCATTCTATATTTACTATAAGTATTTACATAAAAGAAGGAACCATTGGAGACGAGGAGCTCATCAAGTGTGGCAAGCTCAATCTTGTTGATTTAGCAGGGTCAGAGAACATTCATGGGTCAGGTGCTCGAGAGGTAAGCATAAAATATATGAGGATTTTGAGAACAACTAATCTATTTGAAACTTGATGGTGTCTAAACAACTTGGTAAAGGATCTTGGTTCCAAGATAACCATAAAAACTCAAATCATTATGGTTTGTATCCCTTGTGTTTGTTCTAAAATCAGCATGCATCTCCATGCTGTGGATCCAAAGTAAACATAGAGTCAAACTGTTTTGAAAGTTATAGTGGGTCTTCAAATGACTCTTTAACAAAGGAGTTCGTTTAGTATTAGCAAACTACTAGTAGAACATGTTCTACATTTATATTGTGCATTCCTTTCTATTACTCTCCTGTTTTTCTCCTTGCTGTACAAGAATGATTTTGTTGTTTGTTCATTGACTTTAGCATTGGTTATACACAATAGCCTATATTTAGTTACTGTTTCTGTATGTTATTTGATAATAAAGGACAGGGACTTCATTAAACAGGGTGTTGCTATGATAAAAAAATTTCCATGTAAAAGACCAAGTTTACTATGGTTTCAAATATATAGTTGTTATCAGTGTTATTAATTTATGTTATCTACAGAAATGAATTCCTGATTTTTAATAACAGATTTAGTTCTTTGGTCCAGTTTCTTGAATAACAATTACCTCCTTTGTTCTAGTTTCGTTTTAATGTATCTACAGTAACGAATCCTAATTTTCAACATAGATTTTTTATTAAATATTTGGTGTCTTAGAATCATTGTAGTGAAGAATTCTATTGATGATATGATCCAGTCCTTATCTCCTCCGGTATGACCCATTACTGAATTAAGTTGCACTATACACAAATTTAGAACTGCAACTGACTACTTATGTAGTTTTTTATTGCACACAATGAATTGTAGCATCTATAATGATTATTATACTTGTCTTCAGTTTTGTTTATATGAGACTATGAGTGCAGAAAATCTTTCTGAACAACGCAAATATAAGCATGTGATATACAAGTTAACAATGTCAGCCCGGTTAACAGGCTCGTGCAAGAGAAGCTGGAGAAATAAATAAAAGCTTACTGACTTTGGGCCGTGTCATTAATGCATTGGTGGAGCACAACGTTCATATACCTTACAGGTGTGAACAAGTGCCAATCTTCAAGTTGAGTAAGCTTCCAAGGCTGAACTGATAGAAAATCATTTATTTTTTATACAGGGATAGCAAGCTTACAAGGCTCCTGAGAGATTCATTAGGAGGAAAAACAAAGACTTGCATCATAGCAACAATATCTCCATCAGCTCATAGTTTGGAAGAAACATTAAGCACTCTAGACTATGCATATCGTGCTAAAAGCATTAAAAATAAACCTGAGGTGACAGAAACTTACTTTTTCATTTCCCTTTATCTAGTGTTTGCTACAATAGCTAAATGAAGCTAATGTTTTGAAGGCAAACCAAAAATTCACCAAAGCTGTGCTGCTCAAGGACTTGTACATTGAATTGGAGAGAATGAAGCAAGGTCTTTCTTTTTCTTCCTTTGATTCTTTGATAAGGCAGAAGTTATATTACTTCTAAAGCAATTCTCCATTTTGATTACTTCAGATATTCGAGCAGCAAGAGAAAAGAATGGTGTTTACATTCCTCATGAAAGGTTTCAACAGGATGAAGTGGAAAAGAAGGTTAATATGTTCCCAATAACTCTTCTAATGTTCTAAATATTATTGCATGTGATCTACTTGATTGCATGGATAATATCAATGACCAGAATATAGTTATATTTAAATGCTGATATAATATGGAGTATTTAATTTATGGTTTATGCTCAATCTTGCAGGAAAAAATTGAGAGGATAGAACAGTTAGAGAGTGATCTTAACGAGAGTGAGAAGGTAATTTTTTATTTCTTCTCATTACTCCATTTTCCAATATTTTTTTGTTTGACTTATTTACTTATGCAGCAACTTGCTAAATATCGTGAGCTTTATCATGAAGAACAAGAAGAGAAACTAAATATCAAAAGTGAGCTTGAAGGCTGCAAGGTACTAAGGAAGATTCAATGAAAGAAATTCTACTTTGTAAAAATCTTTGACCATTATCAATGTAATCATGCAATTTTGTTCCAGAGAATTCTAGAAACGACTATTAAAAGCTTGGAAGATCTAAAAGGGAAATACAAAGTAGCTCTTTCAGTGCTGAAGGAAAAGGAGTCTCACATCTCCAAACTTCAAAATTCAGGTAGGATCAATTTTTTTTAGCACCTACCATATGTTATCCACCTCTTAATTATGGAACCAAATTTGATTTTTATTTTTATTTTTTCAATTGCAGAGAATAGTCTTATAGATTGTGCAAAGAAGTTGAGAGTCAATTTGCACGATGCAGCTGAGGATATTTCTGCTCTTTTTGGAAAAATAGGTAGTCATGTTTTCCATTGAACTGTTTCTGCATTCAATCTTTTTTTCTGCTGCTTTGTATTGTCAATCTATGTCTCCTATTTATTCTAATATAATATCCTCAATTAAACCAACGAGTTTAATTTAGTTGCATCAGTATATATGCTCATTTTTCTCCGAACATTCCTTTCAGATCGTAAAGACAAATTGGAAAAAGAAAATCAGAACATTCTATTTACATTTGAAGCTCAGGTTGGTAATAGTTTGAAAGACCTCCACCAGATCATCCAGAGTTCTGTATCCGAGCAAGAGCAAAAACTCGAAAGTGTTGAGGAGTGCATGACTACATTCCTTGCAAATAAAAATGAAGTAAGATGTCTTTCTGACTTGAAATTTAGCATTTGTTCATGTTTTTCAAGAAACTGATACGTCTGATTGCTACTTTGGTTACAAGTCAAATGAGGCCATAGTAGAAAAGGTGAAGAAATTGTCAGAGACTTATGCTTCTGGTAATGTGAACCTGAGGAAGCTCACGGATTCACTGAAGGTGAAAGCATCTTCCGATCTGGAGCAAGTAATGTCTATGATATCTGCCCAAACTACTGCAGTTGAGAATGTAAGAAGAGCATGATCATTGCATGCATTTGTGCTCATTGATATTTTTTGTAAATGCTATGTAATCTCCAACCAATATATATGATGATTTCTTGTTTATGCAGTTCTTGCAAAGTGCGTCATTTGAGGCCACTGAAGTCCTCTCTGACATTCGGAACTCCCTAAATGAGCAACAAAAGACACTGGCTTTCTTTGCCCAACAACAAGCAGAGGTTTGCAGGACATAATCATATTATTTTCTTATTTGTTGTGGATGACTTAAACTTACATCTTCATACATCTAGGGACTAAGTCGGAGTTTGGTCTCAGCACAAGTAATATCAAGTGCAGCCATGAAATTTTCAAATGACCTTCATGGGCGAGCTTCCCAACTTATGAAACTTCTTGAACAAAGCCAAGCTGAAAATTCCCTCAGATTACAGAATTTCAATAACACATTTAAGGTCAATTGGAAGTAAATTGATGCTGCTTGAGTGATTTTAACATGATGCTCTTCTTATCAATGAATTTTAATGAAACAGGAAGAAGCATCTCGAGAAGAAAAAGTAGCCCTGGACAAAATAGCTGTGATTTTATCAACTCTGACATCTAAGAAAACAGATATGGTGAGTACCTACTGTTCTTTTGTGTCAATGTTGATCTGGCGTTCCAGATAACAACATATGTTTTGAATGTACAACGAAACTCAGGTATCTAAGGCCTCAAAATGCTTTGAAGACACTACCATTCAAGAAAGCATGAAGATGCTTGTGGAATTGTCCAACATGCAGCATGTCTTAACTTCGGAAATGAGGGATTTGAATGAATACTCCGATAAAGCCAAAGATCACTATGTTGCAGAAACATTTTCATCAAATGAATGCAAAGTTAATATGGAAAACTTCTTGCATGAATGGTAATTCATTTATCTTTGATGTTTAATGTTTGATTCTGGATTGGGATATACTTTCAGCTATATTTGGTAAGAAATATGACATGGAGTTGTATGGTGCCTTAACACACTGATCATTTCACACATTCGATGTATTTTAAATTCATTTGAGATGATGAAAAATATCTAATCTTTTTTTGCACATGCAGTGTTGAAAAGGTGGATAAATCTGGCCAACAGTGGCAAAATGCAAAATTGGGGATCAGTCAACTTGCTTACAAGGGCCTTGAGAACATAAGATCAGCTGTGAAGTGAGTTTACTGAGTGTGGTTCAGTTAACAACAGTTCGCATTCCTTATATATTTCTCATCGACCACTGTTTGTGTTCAGGACAAATATTCTCGAAACACATTCCACACATGACAATCTCGTTTCCAGTGCTCTGTCTATGGATGCAGAATTTGATTCCCATATAAATAATTTAATGGCATGTACCAATGGTAATAAATTTATTGCAAACTTCTATTTACTATCTTTTTCTCTGTAAGTGATCCATCTTGACAAGTTATGAGCTTGCAGATTCCTTAAGGATAGACAAGGCACATTGCAAGGAAATAAACATTACGAACATGTGCAGCATGGATCAGCTCAAGTCAACAGGATTGAATCATAGCGAAAACATATCAGATATATGCAACAGATTAGAGAAGTGCATTCATAATGATTACTTGGTACGCATTTTAATCTCCTTGAAGAACATTTTAATGTGTAGTGCAAAAATGAACATATATGTATCTGCTATCCACTACTTCCTCCCATCTTAAAATGTCATCCTAACTTTCTTTCATAATATCAATAAAGTGGCTAATGATTTCAAGAAAGTCATAAAATTGGCTTGACTCAATTCTGCACAAACTGATGCATTCTTTCTATAGTAGCATGGATAGATAATAGAAGCTGAACGTTTTCATTTGTCATCGTAAACAGGTTGAGCAGAATACCAACTTGACACCGAAAAAACGAGCAATCGCAATCCCCAGCTTGAAGTCAATAGAAGAGATGAGAACTGTCATATGTGATGACACCAGTAACAGATCAAAATCGGATAACACATCTGGAATCAAGATTTCGCACGATCAACATAGAACTCCATTTCAGGATGTTAACGGAGTGATGATATAAGCACACTTGGAAGGCCGTCGTATCTTCAAACACATGGTATTGAACGTAGTTTAATGCATTATCATCCACATATAGTTCAACACTCATCAACTGATGACTAAAGACATCCATACATATTTTGCAATCAAGTTGTCTTGATGCTCAAAACTATGTATAATAATGTTGTATGTTAATGTGAATCATGTGACAATGAAAAAACAAATTTATCATTTATATTAAATAATTCATGGTTCTGTAATGTACAATAGCACTAGATGATTTTTTTTTATTTTTTCATTTTAACTGCAAAAGAATTTTTTAAAATATTTGAATAGGGTATAAGGAATACCTATTCTGGCCACTAGATAACATTTTAAAAAATTACATCTTGCTGCTGACTGCTGATATGTATATAGCTGCAGTGTGATGCTTATGCATTTGCTCTACATTAATTGGATATGCGAAAATTGAAAGCTCTATGTTTATGACCTTTTAATAGATAGTAAAATAATTTATAGATACCAGATTGAGCTAAAGTAAATTGGGCGTCATTGAAATAAATGATGTACAGTAATTCTGGTTTGGTTTCAAATTATGGAGCAAATACAACGTATCACGATGAGATAATTTAACATTTTGTTAATTGTGAACTTTTAATCTATTCTATTCCTTCCGTCCTATAAAAATTGACACATTTTTTTTTTAAATCCACAACAACAATTTGACACAAGTATCAGAGTGTTTGTTACACATTAAATTAATAATATTTGATGGGACTTAAAATTTTATTAAAAATATGGGAGTTTATACACTAATTGTACATAAGTGGACTTAATTTCCTTCTATGAACATTAGTTATAAGCAACGCCCAACGAATTATAACTTAAGGGGATATGATCCATAAAGCAAGTAAAGAATGAAGGGAATTTCCATCATTAATTGTTTATAATATTTTCAAATTTTATTTACTCACCAAATAATTTTAATAAATTAAACACTCTCCAAAAGTGAACGATATTGTGGGACAAAAGAAATATTTCTTTCGTTCATTCCAAAGGTGAACATGTGTTTTTTTCATATAGATTAAGGAGTATTATTATTTACGTATAATGTATGATTGTATTAGTAGTGGGTGATGGGTCAGATGTGGGACCCTTAAACTAAAAAAGGGAGATGTGTGGCACTTTAACTTAAAAAGGAGATGTGTGGCCCTTTAAAATGTAAACTCAAAATGGAAAGATGAAGAATTCTAGAGTAGATGGAGGGAGTAGTATACTACTACATAACTACTTTTAAAAAAACGCATGCAATACATTTTGGGGCCGCTTGATTTGAATTCTTCAATCGGAATGACAATATGTATCATTAAGGAGTTCAATCATAATGGAATGGAAAGTGATGGAAGGGTAGGGAATATTTATTGAATAAGTTGGAATTTTAATTCCCATTAAATCAAACAAGCATCAACAATGAGAATTAATACACCTTCACTCCCATTAACACTATCCAATACTCCAACCATATTTCGATTATATAATTTATATCTTATATTCCTTCTAAATTAGTAAGATTTTTTTTTTGGTTACACAATAATTTACTATTTATTAAATAAATGTAACTGTCAACAGTCAAAGTTTGTTTTAATTGGTCTAAATTTATATAAAGTTTACATGAGACCAATTAAAATGTTGATGGGGTTTACGTGATTCGAATAAAAATGGACCAATTAGAAGGTTCGCCTATTTAGTATTGGGTAATTTGTCAATTGTCAGTTTGTCACACCCTTCCAAGAACAAAGAAATCCACTTGTTCCAAGCACTTTCACACATTAGACTAATTACCACTTGTCTTAATAAAGTATTTAAGTTGGTTAAAAATATTTAAAAGAAAAAATATATGTAAGGAAGTCAAACTATTGCATATACATCCACTTGTAAGCTTAGCTTAATCCAATAATATCCCTTGTATTGTATAACATACCGTATTCTAATTTTATATAGATGTATAAAAACTATATTAATAAAGTTATTTTTTACTACTAAAATGTTTGATATTTTTCGATAATAAATAAAGAGTAAAGTGTATTATGTATGTAAGATGGTATGACAAATTTAAAACTAAATTATATTATAAAATTATTTTATTTATTATTGTTTTCTTGTTTTGGTATGATGATGAATTGTGAAAGGATAGAAATTTAAAAAAATATGAATTTGAGTCGTGGAGGAAGTGAGTATAATAATATTACTCCTATAATTTTTGTTTTATAATTATAAATAATTCTCCACATTTTATAATGATTACTCGCTAATTACATTGTGGTATTTATGAGGTAATACAATTGAATTCGTGAAAAATACCTGCTAATGTGGAAAATGCCATCAAATTTTATGATTTTATTTTTCAAATATATATATATATATATATATATATATATATATATATATATATATATATATATATATATATATATATATATATTAAAAATTATGTGTAGAATCACGCATGTAGTCATTTATTATGTATAGAATTGCATGAATAATCGAATATGATTCCGCACGCATAATTATATGCATGCGTAGTTGTATGAGGAGTCACATAGTAGAAAAAATGAACAATATATAAGATTTCATGAAGTAATAGATCGTGAACTATAAGATAAAATATAAAAAATGAATTGTCATAAAAAGTATAATTACAAGTACACCATAAAAAATTAAAATTAAAGTCTGAAGTTAACGGAAACACTTGATTGTTTCACGAGAGTCATTATATCTTTGAAACAAATAAAAAATAATAATATTTTGATAAAAAATAATATTTAATTAAAGAAAAATGATAATCCTCATGAAACAATTCTAATATAAATATAGAGTGAATAAAATTTTTAATAAAAAATTATATATCATCACATCCAATAGATCAATTTGTCTCAATTCTTGTACATGTAAATTTTTTAGTATTAAATAGGTAGCTGTAAGATGCATGTCTTGCATGTTCTTTTATTAAATGAGTAACAGTAAGTTTGAACTTTCGCTTTCATTGTCTAAAAATTTAAGTTGGTAGAATGAAATACTCCCTCCACCTCATTTCAATTTTTACATGTTTCTTATTTAAGCGTTTCATTTCAATCTTTACGTTTCTTTTTTTGGTAGATGAGATCTATACAAATTAATTATTTCCCTCTTCATACACTCATACATCGCACTAATATACCTACATGATTACACACTTTACATTAAAATATTATTTCTCTCATTAAAGTATTATATTTTTTAATATACGTGCAAAAAACAAACATAAAATTTAAAATAGGACGAAGGGAGTATATTATTTAAAGTAATATTTAATCAAATCATTAACATTATCTAATAATATTTCTTCCATCTTAAGAAAGCCTTCACATTTTTTTTATCTCGTAGATTAAGAAAATAATTACTTTAAGAATATTTTGAAAATTTTTTTAATGATAAATAAATGATAAATTTAAAAAAAAAAGTTTTCCTGAATATATTAATAATATACTACTTTAATTGATACAAAATAAATTTTAAAAAAATTAAGAAGATTTATTGCGAGGCAAATCACATGACATTATTTGGCGTTTTTTTCCCCCAAATTTTGAGTAAATAATTAATCGGTCAATATCTAGGTGGGACATGAGGTTGAAAGATTGACATGACAAGTCCGAGCTTATTGGTGGTTTACGAATTTTATTTCTTAATTATGGTTATAAATATTGCGATTTAATATTTGAGTAATTTTTTTTTCTTTTTTTCTTTTTTTTTTTTTAAGAAAAGAAACTACCATCATGTAAGGTTCTGGAGTAGTGTTCAAAACTTCAAACCACTTGACCACACATTTTCACTTCAAAGTCAACCCTCTACTTTTTCAAAAAATTTAATTAATTTAATTATTACATGTCAATGAAAAAAAATAGGAAAGAAAATTATTAACAAGAGATGGTAACATCTTAATAAAAGTAATAATAATTGCTCACCAAGTTATTACATGAATAAGTTGTAAATATAATTAATTAAAAATGATAACATATTTGATAAAAAAATAATAATTAATTAAGAAATGTAAAAATATCCTATTATGATGTTTCACATAAATATTGTTTTATTTTATAAAGTTTGGTATACAACTTTTATCCTACATGTTGCCTAAATCCAACTATATTAATAACACGCAAAATGATACACGAAACAGTGCTATTATATAATATATAGTCGGAATTTCGTAAAAATGGATGGTAAATTTTGATGTTTTAATTACACAAAGTATATAATTAAGTTTCATTCGACCACAAATAAGTTGAAGATCTGATTCCACGAAAGAAATTAGCAGTACTATTTGATTAATGAAGTTGTAAGACTTTAATTGATACATATATAATGGCAGAATATCTTATGCCTACATACAGAACGAGAATTTTGTACGAATATACTCGTAATATATACAATTATTAATAAAAATATAATGAATATAACTTATACTACAATTTATTAGTATTTTTTAATAAAAGTTGAATATTATAAAAAAAATAACATACTCCATTCATTAATATATATATATATATATATATATATATATATATATATATATATATATATATATATATATATATATATATATATATATATATATATATATATTACTTATTATTAAATAAAATTAATATAAATTCGCTAAAATCTGAACACAAAAATTAATTATGTGCATCTGTTGCACGAATATCAATTCATAATTGCCCTCAAGGCGCTCAAGTGGTAGAGGGGAGAGTGGAAAGGTCTTCCAACTAAACTTGATTGCTGTAGGGTGAGTGTTCAAATCCTGAATTTGGCATGAATTTGACCCCTTGCAAGCTCTATAAGCCACTTGAGGTACATCATGTGATTTGCCGCTTGAGGCAAAATTTACCCACTTGAGGCACATCCTGCGATTTACCTCCTCCACTGCCACTTGAGGCACGATTTACCTCCCCAGGGCAGGGGCTTCTCTATAAGCCACTTGAGGCACATCCTGCGATTTATTTCCTCCACCAATCATCAGGGCGTTTCTCTATAAGCTACTTGAGGCACATCCTGCGATTTACCTCCTCCACTGCCACTTGAGGCACGATTTACCTCCCCATCATCAGGGCGCTTCTCTATAAGCTACTTGAGGCACATCCTGCTATTTACCTCCTCCACTGCCACTTGAGGCACGATTTACCTCCCCAGGGCAAGGGCTTCTCTATAAGCCACTTGAGGCACATCCTGCGATTTATTTCCTCCACCAATCATCAGGGCGCGATTTACCTCCCCAGGGCAGGGGCTTCTCTATAAGCCACTTGAGGCACATCCTGCGATTTACCTCATCCATTGCCACTTGAGGCACGATTTACCTCCCCAGGGCAGGGGCTTCTCTATAAGCCACTTGAGGCACATCCTGCGATTTACCTCCTCCACCAATCCCTAGGGGGCGATTTACCTTCTTCAACAATCTCTAGGGCAGGGGCGGTGGAGCCCATAATAGTTGGATACACCATCAATTCATAATTAATTAATGAAACGATTAATGATGACTTGTATTAGGTATTAACCATCACGATCTCCAATTACTTAATAAAGCATGTTACGTTATCTTAGCCAATCATTATTGCAACTAATCAACCATATTTATACGTATAATAAATATATAGTATATTCTAAATTGATTTTATATTAAAATGCTGTTTTCAGTTAAAAAGCACAACAAAGCGATGATGAAACTCACTTGCTTGACCACGACTTTACAAGTAATATACTCATTATTTTGGTTCACGAAAATTAAAATAATATTCTTCACGTCCCATTACATTCTTCACTAATTTCTTATTTATTTGTTTTTATACTCTTCATCCTAAAAAAAAATTAATAATAGTAATAAGAATTTCAAAAAAAAAATTCAACGATTCCATAAAAAAAATTCACTCAATACATTGCAGCGATTCCATAAAACAATTTCTTAGTTCTAATATGAGCATTTTATAATCAAATATGTATTGAGTAAGATGGACTCATATTTGGATAATGGATTACTTTTTTTATATATGATTTATCACTTTTTATTAAAAATACTATTATTTTTTATATATCTTACTAATAAGTATTAATCGGATTATTATTGCTTTTCATTAATTATATATATATATAAAAGAACTATCAATTCTTATTCATGTAACATGACTCATTTTGTAATAAGATGATTTACAATTCTTTTTCTAAAAAATATACACTCACTTGTCAATCAATATTCAATAACCTTTCGTTTGGTAGATGAGAATAAATAAAAACATATTAAGGGAACATGTATTATGGAGTACTATGGATGATGGAATAAATAAGTAATATTAATATGGTATACTTGTTTGGTAGAATGTAAAGTATTTGCTATTAATATAGTCGTGTGTTTGGTAAGAGTCACAAAATGTTATGAATAAGGGTGCATTTACGAAATTGTCCTCAGTATAAAATGTTATTAGCAAATTTAGCACTATATCCAAATTACATCATCACAGAGATGAAGGTCGGTCGCTGAAATTGGCAGTTTGTAGTAGCCATTTTGAAAAGGCTTCAATTGACAAAGTTCTAAACCAGCAATGTTACCCCAGGTCTATGCAGCATTCAAAAAAAAACATGGCCAACATAATCCCAATTAAGTGAACTAAATCAAAATCCCAAAATGGGAGATTAAGTACCAGCATCACCATCTCTAACAACCAAATTGTTTTCTAAATTGCTATCATATTTACCTTCACTAACAAAGCTGAAGATTCCAACGGCAGCTGAGGCAGAGGATCAGTGAAGAACAAATGCGAAGCAACTTCCTTCAGCTCTAATTCCTCGGAATCTCCGTCGTCATACTCCCGCGTGCCCTTTGAACTCCTTTTTCACCCACATACTCCATTCCCCAATTTCATAAAGAAACTTAAAAAAGAAATCGAGAATCGAATTCGGATTGAAGAAAGAAAGAATTTCACGATTGAAAAACCCTGGTACAGTTGATCTGGAGAAGAAATGAAATTGGTTTGGAGGGGCGAGATTCATCACTAGTATGGAATTATTGTGCCATTCGTAATATTAATACCACCTCTACCTCTACCTCTACCTCTATCGTGATATTAACAATGTTGAACGCAACAGTGCCTATCCATACCAATCCACCAAACAGATTCATATAGCGGGCCCCTTCATTATTATGGCTTATCAATCAATGTATTAGATTGTATTAACTATATTACATCCTACCAAACGAAACATCAAGTGTATGGTAATAAATTATCATATTCGTACTTTAAAAGTTTTCTCCTTTACTTTGCATGATAAAAATCAAGCAAAATGTGATTTTTGAAGATATTATGGTATTTTTTAAAAAATATATTTGATGTGTTAGGTATATTTGATTTTTTTAAAAATAAAGTGTGTGTGAGATATCGTTGTTTTGATTTTTTTTTTAATCTTTTTTAGAATGTAAAATTTTTTGAGGAATTGACCAAAATTAAAAGTATACGAAACATTTTAAATTTGAAAATATATATATATATATGTCACATAAGGTTTCTAATTTTGTTTATCTTAGTAAAATTTTAAAACTTATGGGGGAACTACATTAGGAGTAAATCTTAATAAAACTTTGGAAAACTACGAAAAAGAATTTTACAAGAGGTGTCAAACTTTTGAAAATTTATGGGGAAAAAAACAAACATATAGATACTGCCTTTGATAAACTAAAATCTTTTTAAATACATTGAATAATGAGAAGTGTTAAGCTTTTTATTTACATTGAATAATGAGAAGTATGTCAGCATACAGTCGATTTTATAGTCTTGTTTTAAAAAAAAATTATTACTCTTATGAATACTATAGCTCTAAATGAAGAAATATACTCTACTTCAAATATTACGATATTTTTTTAGTTAAATAAAAATTTCGGTAAATAAATAGTACGTACTAATTGTATTTAAGAATTACTAAGTGATACAGTCGCTTCAAAAAATTACCGATAAATACAAAATTATATTTTAGTTTACTCATAATACCCATACATATCGGCACATTAATGTACATTGTCAGATTGGAACAAAAATATGTTAGTATAATGCTTATATGAATACATTAGTGTACATTCCTAAGAGAGAAACTGAAATCACGCGATTAAAAATTAAAGAACCGTATTAATGTACATTAGTGTGCATTCTTGAGAGAGAAACAGAAAATACTTGATTAAATTGAAAAACTTTACGAATGTACAGTAGTGTTTATCTTTGAAAGAGAAACTGAACATACACACTTAAAACTATTGTTAAGTACATTAGTGTGCATTTTTTAGAAAGAAATAAAAAATACGCAATTAAAATGAAAAACTCTACGAATGTATATTAGTGTGTATTTTTTAAAGAGAAACAGAAAATACACTATTAATTAAATTGAAGAAAGAGTTGTTGTACTATCCTTAAATCTCTCCTTAAATTTCTCACCCATTTTTTTATTTGATTTAGTGCACATTAATGTTCAATAAAATTAGTGTTAAGTGAAAACATTGAATACTAAACGTTGTAAATAAGGGTAAAGGTGAAAAAAGAAAAGGACGTTATGTATTTATCAACAATTATATCAGATCAACATATTAATTAGTAATTAGACTATATATACGTGCATCTGATGGGTGTTTTCTTTGCATGCAAAATTAATCCTCAAGTATGAAGAATATCAGTTGCAGCTTAAGCAACTGACCAAATTAAATATCAAACCCAAAGGATGACGTATTATCAATTTAATTATTTATTAAATTAATTAAGACGAAAGGTAATAACGTTTAAGGATTGAATTATTAACTAATAAATAATTAATTTAAAATAATAAATAAAATAAATAGCACTGGAAGAATACGAAAGTGTCTCAAGAATGGAGAATGGATAGCTCTTCGGACAATTCAGTTTCACTCATTAATCTCCCTTTCATGTATCAATGTCCGACTCTGCCTTGTGGATTATGGATGCATCACTAAGCCATGCATATTTACTCTATAGACACAAGCAAATATTCGTATAATACGTGTACGTGAATAACCTTAGAGCAAGAAATATAATTTCACCCCCCTTTTTAGGTACTATCAGTATCAATTATTTTCCTAGCCAATTGGTACTCTAACCCGATATGATCTTCCTTTATAGGTACTATGAAACTATCCTCTTTATCCAACTTATTAACCCGAATCAGATTCAATTAACAAGTATTTATATAAGATAGTTCTAATGAAGTTTCGGAGTCCCCTCACTTAGAATCAGAATATGAAATCCTGCTCAACAGTGAACGCACTCAATCAATAATGAAGATATATATTCAGACTCTACATAACAGTTAATGATGCACAAAATAACTCTGAGTATGAATTAAAAACGCATAGTCTTATATACAATAATTCCACATTAGTGTACGGAGTATACACACGGAAGTTTAATTAACTCATAAAACCTTCATAAACCCTAGAACTACCAAGGCGGTTTTAGCCCATGATTGATCGAAGAACAATCATGGTGGTTGGATAGATCTTACCCATAGTCTCGAAAATTACAAGACAAATTAAGATGCGAAATAAACCCTAAATGTGGGCGCCGTCGCGTCTCTCTCCATCTTGAATCTTCACTTGGTTCTCACTTGATTCGCAGATGAATCTCTCTCCACAGCTCCATAGAGTGGTGTAGGATTTTGGATATTATGTAGGATGAAGGTGGTGAATCATCCTCTTTCCGCTACGTAGGGTCTTCCTTTTATACTTTTAAAATCTCCTTATAGACCTTGGATGGGTTTTTTGAGCGAAAACACGTACTGAAGGTGTAAAAATATGGATTTAGAGGCTTCCCGCACATTTGTTCGATCAAAGCACTTGTTCGAACCATTCAAAGCCTGGTCGATCCAGCCTGTAACGCACTGGCAGGTGTCTGGTTCGACCCGAACAACCGGTCGAACCAGAAGCTTCATGGTCGAATCACTTCTGCAAATTCTTAGGCTTTTGGTTCGATCACGGTTCGACCATCATGCCTGGTCGAACCACATCATCGTGGTTGAACCGTGCTGTAACCAATCTTCAGGTGATTGGTTCGACCAAGAGTGCTTGTCGAACCAACTCCCTTTTGGTCTAACCGTGCGCCTAACTTCACCATTTTCCGGTTCCGAGCACTCCTATCCTGTTTTCCTTTGAAAATCCGCTCAAACGGCCTCAAACGCACCTGATTCGTGACGTTCCACTACATATCTCGATTTATCCCAACTTAAGATAAAATCATACATCATTATCACAAGAATCGGAACTCAAATTACGTGAATTAACATTCTCATTAGTATCTATCAGTAATAATCCCTAAAAATTTTATTGATGGTAATTGGGTATAAGACATGTCCCAAAAAGTTACAGAGTAAAATTACTTTAAATCGAGTTCGGCTTAACAATCCATGCATAAAAAAACAGTCTAAATTGACTCTCATCTAAAATCTACCTACGTTCCAAGTAATTAAAAGAAGTATTATTTTTTATTAGAAAAGTAAAATTCTCTTAAGAAGTCTAATTTTGTCATTAATAGTTTACCCACTGTATTTCTTATTATATTTTGATACTACAACTAATATTTCACGTATTAAATGAGTGAAATATATAAGGAATAGAAAGAAAAAAAAACTAATGATTTTCCGTTATAATCAATTTCAACTTTATATTATCATAAACGGAAATAATACTTAACTAATATCTATGAAATATATTTTAATTTAAAAACTGTCATGAATTTTCAACAACATATAACACATGGTCTGCAATTTATTTATTACTCAAACTACCCTAAAACTAAGTTAAAAATTGATTTTTATTAAAATACATGCAAATAGTAAATTTTAAATTTTACTAATTAAATTTGAAAGGGAGGGGGTATGTTTTTCTATTATGATACACATAGCATCTCCCTAGTTATGTTTGTATATCATATGTCACTAATAATATGATTGACGAATTAAAAAAAAATTCATTATTTAAAGAGTTTATACTTTTTTTAGGGTATAATTTTCTTTTACCATCTATATTCATTTATCGATGGTAGTATAGCCGAAAAATATTATATCAAAACAGCACCGAAAATTTGAACTAACTTTTTTAAAGGAATAAAAGTTGTGCATCTTTTTATATATAAATTTTATCTCTTTTATACATATATTATTCATTCAAATTTAAAATAAGATAGCAATAATTAATAAAAAGATTGATAATTTATTGTATCATAATTTTATGTATGACTTGTGTATGAACGTGTAATCTAAGATTGTTTTTGAATTTTTCTTAAATAGTTATCACTTTTTATTATAGTTATTATTATTTTATATTAAAAATATATTTTTTTATATTAAGAAATTTTCATAAAATAATTCATTACACTATATTATTCCTTTTTATTAATTTAAGTTTTTTTAATAAAATATTATTCTTTTCTATTCATCCTATTAAAGTTTTCTAATGAAATAATTTCACAAATTAATAAATTACAAAAAAAAATTAAATAAATAAATAAAGATGAATGAAAGAAAGAAAGAAAGAAAGAAAGAAAGAAATAAAGTGAGGTTTGAAAAGTATTCAATATGGGCATTTGGGTAATCTAATTAGTGATTGGCGTTTATCTCTCTGATTCCTTTCTTCCGATGGGAAGATTCTGTTTTGTTTCTTGGATGAGCTATATACCACTTTGAACGAATTTTTAATTCTTGTAAATAAATTGATTTGTTATAATAATATTGAGAAAGTTTCTTTTGAAACTATACTTAGTACAATTTTTGAGATAGGTTAAAATAATAGATTAGTAAAATCTTAGGTGAAATAGTCCGTAATACTTATCACTTTTTATTAAAAATATTATCACTTTTCTTTTAAATGATCATTTTATATTTATTTTTTGCATATGGATTAAGGAGTATTATTATTATATGTAAAGTGGATACTTGTATTAGAAGGAAGTTGTGGGCCATATTGAGTATTTTTTTACTAAATAGGGGTACCTTTGAAGCAAGCACAAAAAAAAGTAAAATGGATACCTTAGAAGCAGAGGGAGGAAATATTATAAATTGCTCATAAAATAATTCAGTGCACTATTATTACTTTTCATTAATTAGTTATAATTTTTTATCCGTCTCACATAAATTATTCTGTGGAACGATCTCATACAAATCTTCGCCACATATGCTTATAAGTATTTAAAGTATATTTTTTTTAAGTATTATACATGAATGATGTATATATGCTATAGTATACTACCTCCGTCCCACTGAAACATACACATTTTGTCATTTTGGTCTGTTCCAACATAGAGCGTACATTTCCATTTTTTGTAAAAGAGATCCAAACAAATTAATTATTTCTCTCTCCTTGGCCCGCACTTCACACTAATACACATACCAACTTTATATTAAAATATTATTACTCACACTTCACAATACACTAAAATATTATATCCCTTAATCTACGTGCAAAAAACAAACGCACACGTTTTAACTGGACGGAGGGAATAATTTATTACAAACATACTTTTTTCACCCAATAAGTTGCAAAACACACACAATTTCTAAAAAAAAAAATTCACCTTTAATGCCCACATTTGAGGAAAATATCATACATTAAAATTTGTATTTTTTCTTGTAATTAACCTTAATTAAAAAGGGTATAATTTTTCATTGAAAAAGTTAGATAAAATTTGAAAAGTATAAATGCCTAATTAAAAAAAAAAAAGAAAAATCCCCCGAAAGATCAAGAGTAAAATTCTTATACTAAAGGATACAAAATTAGGTTTGGGTGTACAAAATTAGATCTGTATGTCAGGGTGCACGCAAAACTTTACTGCAAAAATAGTATATCTTAAGGGTGTAAGAGTCTAGCCAAACGCAAGATTGTTCAAACTTGTTTAAAATATTATAAAGTTTAAAAATATATGGTTGAACTTGTTTGATAAGCTATCAAACTGAACTTGAACGAGCCTTTTATGTTTCGAGCTCATGTACCGAGCTCAAGCTCGATCCAAGCTTTTTAATGTTATAGAAAACAAAAATATGTTCAACCTTATTTAATATCTTTATCATTTTGAACTCAGACAAACTTTTATCGAATAATTCTGAGTGGATTATCAAGTAATATAATTTAGTTTTCATCCTAGTATCTCTGGATCGAAGGAGTAATAACTACCATATTATTAACAAAGTATATTTTTCTTTTAGTATAAGAATAATTAATAATAAATAAAAATTTTCAGCCCCAATTTTTAGTTGTTAGCAGCATTTCACAATATATTCAATAGAATTATTAGAATTCCCAAAAACACACACAAATGATCATATGAAACTTGTATTTGTTATTATACCCACCATAAATGTAGTTAGGGTTATTTCATTAATTTAAAATATAGTTTTTTTATGAAATTAATATCATCCGAACATATATTAAATTTGACTACGTGATTGATTATATAATTGGAAGGTAGCAGTGAGGGGTCAAATTGTTGTTTTAAGCATTGAAAATAGTAATGTGCGGGTTGACTCATTTAAATCATATCCAACCTAAAATTTATGATTAATGCTTCATTTTGGTATCTATTGAATACTCATATCAACATGTATTCTTTTACTTAATGTTGAATAAAATAACCAAGTTTAACTAAATTTTGTTTCAATTGTTTTTTCTATAAACGTATTTCATTACAGGTTTCAAGTTTTATCCTTTTCAATAGTACAATAAATCTATAAAATATTGTAGGGCAGAGTTTTATCCTTTTCAACAATACAGTAAATCTAACAAGTGTAACAACAAATGGTAAAAATGATCCTAGCTAATGGATAAGAATAATAATAAATTAAATTGCTTCTAAACAGTTGCAAGAATCTACTATGCAATCTTTACGTTTTCTTTATTAATATTATTTTTCATTAAAGATATTTTTACTATTCAAAAAAAAATTATTATTACTCCCTCCGTCCTATAGTTAAGTTCACCGACACTATAGATACGGAATTTAAGAAACGTTGTTTTTTGACCAACTTTATTGACTTTTAAGGGTATTGTGCTATTTTTAGGTAGTAAATAAATTATAAAGTATGTTATATATGTTAGGTGGGAGTGATATTTTTGAAATTAAGATAACTTTTGAGGTTTTTGATTAATGTGAAATTTCCATTTTTTGAGTGATGAACATAAGTATGAAACGGACGAAAACGGAAAGTGTGAACATAATTGTGGGGCGGAGGGATTACTTTTTATATATGCTAAAAGTTGATCATAAAATATATCATTACACCATTATCCACTTATTATCAATTATTAAGATATTATCACTTTAATTATGCGACTCACTAAACTCATCCTACTAGATAAACAAGTGTTTATTTATTTATTTATTTTAATATAATATTCCCTCTCAATTATATTTTTATAAGCATCTTTTTAGTGTTCAGCCTCACAGTTTCATGAGTTTTTTTTTTTTTTTTGTGTAAATATAAGTTGGGACCAGGTAAGTTAGAACATGACTTCTGGTCGGCGCCAAGTTTTGACGGGTAGAAATTAAAAGCAACAAATGATGAAGAAATTTCTAAAATTATGGGCACAATTTTGAAATTCCAATAGTTTGGTTCACACATTAATTATCAAATAATATTGGTGAACAATTGATACATTTCTGAGTAACTACCAAAAATAGATGGGTCCAATGCTTGGTTTGCTCGAATATATGTTTAAACCTCATTTCTTGGAATAATGACGTTTAGCTATTCTTTAAAATACAGAATGCTTTCCTTTAAAAACATGTAGCATTGCTTGTCTTAAAAAAATTAGTAGTTGTTTGTTATACATAGGATTTAGGAGTATTATTATTTGTTATAAAGGTGTTAATCTACCATACATTAGAAAAATACTCACTCCGTTTAAATGAAAATTTATTTTGAAGACATACAATGTTATCTTTTATGAGTCTTATATATAAAAAGAAAAATATAATTATTGAAGTGGTACGCGCAAATTGAAAATATATAGATTTATTATTATTAGAGACAGTCTTGCATGAGATTAATTATCGTACGGTGAGATAATTTTACACTTTTTTTACTACCTCTATTCCACTTAAAGGTGGTCGTTTGCTCATTGTGAATAGATTATGAAGTATTAATTTAAGTGCAGCAGATAATTGTATTAGTAGTGAGTGATGAGTCATGTGTTGGGTCCTTCACTGAAAGTGGAAAATGGGAATTCTGAATGATACACTCAATATAGTAAAATGAAGACTTTTTAGTGGGACGGAGGAAGTAATTTGTTATTAATTTTTATTAAATATATGCTATCACTTTTCTTAAAAAATATTATCACTTTTATTTATATTATAAGTTTTTCATGAAATACTTCCTCCATCCCGCATCAAGGATGCATTTTGCTTTTCTGCACATGGATTAAGGAGTATTATTTAATGTGTAGTGGGTAGTTGTATTAATGGGAGTGTGGGCCCCATATTTTAATTGTATTAGTGGGTGAATATGAGACTCATGTGTATAAAAAAGGAAAGATGACGTTTTGGGTGAGACGACCAAAATGGAAAAAAGAGACCCTTGGTACGGGACGGAGGCAGTAATTCATTGCACGATTATCACTTTTCATCTATTAAATATCATTTTTATTAAAATATTATTACTTTTTATTCATCTCATAAAAACTTTTTGTAAAATGAAATCACATAGCTAGGTCTTTATTTTATTATTGTGAAATGAAAAGAATAATATTTTTAATAAATAATGATAATAATTTAGGGGAAAAAATCATAAATTGATGTGAAGAGGAAACAATAAGACAAAGTCTCTTGTGATAAGGATTATTTGTGAGACGGGTTGACCAATCACTAAAGTATGCTTATTGTATAGATAAAATATGTTTAATGATTGATAAAATATGTTTTCTAAAGTATGTTGGATTATGCATTAAAGTATGATTTTAGTGTATTATGATATGATTTATTATTAACATACTCTACTTTAACAACAAACAAGCATACTTTATCTACTTCCTCCGTCCTATAGAAGTTGACACACTTTCTTTTTTGGTTTGTCCCACTAAAGTTGACACATTTCCTTTTTAATATATGAGACACAAAAACAATTAATCTATTCTTATGAGTGTCACATATCACATCTAATATAATTAGTTACTACACATTAAATATTATTTCTCTTACTTTACTTTACTTTACATTAAATTATTATACTCATTAATTTTCGTTCAAAAAAAATATCAACTTCTCCAGGATGGAAAAAGTATATAATAAGCATACTTTAGTAATGAATCGACTCATCTTATATCTATCTCATAAGTAACTTATCTTACAAGAGAGTATCTCAACCATAAAACCAGCGGAATTACACTCAACAAATTCACCAAAAATCAGCGGAAAATAGGGTATCTAAATCATGTGATTAATTTATTTTATTGATGCTCACAAACTTAAAAAAGGGTATCCATGAAACCAATTAAACTCATCCACGTTGTCTCGTTTTTGCCGTCTTTCATCTTTAAATTACCACAGTAGCGTTGTCTCCAGTTTCGAGAAGTCTAATAATTATTGTTAAACTTTTTTAAGTAGAAATACTTTTTCCTTCTGTTCTAATTTAAACTTCACACTTTTTTATTTTGATATCTCAAATTTAATTTTACACTTCTATAAAATAAAAAAATAATAAATTAATATTTCTCTAACATACTTTAATTTCAAATTTATCATCATCTTTTTAATGCATATAATTTAATTTATTATTTATTTATTACCCAAAAATATCATTATACCCTCAAAATTAAGTCAAAAAGTGACTTTTCATAAACTTCATATCTACAGTAAACGTCAACTTAAATTTGAGACAAAGTGAGTAATTAATATACTCCCTCCGTCCCAGAAAAGTTTGTGCCATCCGGCATGGAGATTAAGAAAGTGATAACTTTTAGAGGTATAATTAGACATGCACAAATGAACCGGAATCGGCGGTTCAAACCGGGAAAACGCCGGTTCCGGAACCGGCAAAAAAAAACTGGAACCGGCTAAGGAAGGTTCGGTTCCTGTTCCTCATATTTGGGGAAAAAATCGGCGTTCCGGTTCGAACCGCCTGTTTTTTAATTTTTATTTTATTTTTTACGTTTAAAATCCAAAAAAAACAAATAAAATAAAACTGGAACCGGCGGTTCCGAACCGGAACCGGCGGATCCAGAATCGAAAGGTTCGTACCCCGGTTCGGTTCCGGTTCCCCCTATCTTGGAACCGGAACCGGCGGTTCCCAACCGGGGTGCATGTCTAGGTATAATGGTATTTTTATGTAATAAATAAATGATAAAGTATGTTAGGTAGAGATGGTTTTTTTGTAAATAAAGTGGATGAAGAAGGGTGATTGTTTTTTACTTTTTGCTTTTTTTGGAATGTGCAAACTTTTGTGGGACAGCCCAAAATGAAAATTGTGTCATTTGAAAGGAGACGGAGGGAGTATTTTTGTGAGTATACACAATACTAATGGAATTGATATTTGGTGCACCCGGGTACAAGGATGTACCCATATGTGAGGTATTATTTTTTATTATATTTTGTATACATGTTATTTTATTTTGTATATATGTTTCTTAATAATTGTATATTTTTTTCTCACTCAGTTTTTTATTAAAAAAACTAGTATCCATATTTGTATAACTTTTTATTCAATAGTGTATACATATTTTTTAATAGTTGTATATTTTTACACTCAATTTTTCATTAAAAAAACTAACAAATAAATTGTATACATTTTTATTCATAATTATATATGTTTTGCTCATAATTGTATAAAATCTAAAAGTGGGTACACCCAGTTGCACAGTAGTATTAGTCATACAAATATAATTATTCATAGTACATTAACATATTATCTCTCAATTTATTGTGTATTGAAATATTCTCTCTGTCTTATTTTAATTTTTATATTTTTTCAAATCGAGCGTATTATTTTAATCTTTACATTTAACTTTTTGGTAAATGAAATCCACACAAAAAATATATCTACACATGACCCAACACTAATATAAATATTCACTTTACATTAAATATTTTTAATTCACTACATATTACTCCCTCCATCCCAATCATAAATCTTCATTTGCTTTTTGCAATTGGATTAAGGAGTATTATTATTTTATATATAGTGAATAATTATATTAGTAGTGAACAATGGGCCATATATAGGGTCCTTTTACTAAAATGGAAAAATGAGAACCTTTGAGTGATACGTGAAATAAAGTAAAATGGTGACCTTTGGATGAGATTGAGAGAGTATTGTATGGGATGAAGTATTGTAATATGTTCCCTTGATAAGTGTCTATTTTGCCCATTTGGTCTGTCCAATACAAAATATCAATTTTCTTTTTGAGTTGATGTGACACATACAATAATATTATTATACCCAACTCACTACACATGGGGACCACACTCAACACTAATTCAACTATCCACTACACATTAAAATATTATTTTTATCACCTCATTATACTTTAAAATATTATACTCCTTAATCCACGTACAAAAAGCAAACGAATACTTATCAGCGGGACGAATGAAGTATTTTTTAATTTACATGCAAAAAGCACATGTAAGCATCGAAATGGGACAAAGGGAGTGCAATATTTTATAATTTTCGTGTAAGCAGTAAATGTCCAACAATTGCGGAATGGAGGGAGTAATATTTTTTTCTAAAGAATATTTATTCTAAGGCAAATTATCCAATGCACCCAACCCAAGTGTACCGTGCACCAATTTTAAAAAAACTTATACACTTATAAATAGAAATAAAGTAATAAATATAAATAAAATATATATATATATATAATTTTTTTTTGTTAGCGAATTTTTTATTAATTTAGCAAAATTTCCGTTAGTTCTTTTAATGAAAAATTATACCCCTTCCGCCCCATTGATAAGTGTTCATTTTGCCATTTTGTCTAACCCAATACAAAGTATCTATTTCCTTTCGGGTTGATGTGACACACACAATAATATTATTATACTCGACTCACTGCACATGTGCCCACACTTAACACTAATACAACTACTCACTACACATTAACATATTATTTCTCTCACCTTATTACACTTTAAAATATTATATTCCTTAATCCACTTGCAAAAAGCAAACGAACACTTATCAAGAGAACATATGGAGTATTTAAAAAAACTTACTCCCTCCATCCCACACCAAGGGTCTTTTTTTTTTCATTTTGGTCGTCCCACCCAAAGGGTTTCCTTTTATTTTTTATACACATGAGTCCCACATTCACCCACTAATACAATTAAAACATGAGGTTCACACTCTCCAAAGGGTTCCCTTTCCTTTTTTATACACATGAGTCACACACTCACTCACTAATACAATTAAAACATGGGTCCACACTCTCACTAATACAACTACCCACTACACATTAAATAATAATACTCCTCAATTTACGTGCAAAAAAGCAAAATGCACCATTGGTGCGGGATGGAGGGAATATGTAATTATTAAAAAAACATACTCCCTCCGTCCGCCATAAAAATATATATTTTGCTATTTTGGGTGTCCGCACCATATATTTCTCTTTTTAAATACATGGGACCCACACACATCACTAATACATTTAATATATGAGTCCCACACATCTCACAAATACAACTACATACTACACATTAAATAATACTTTATACTTTTTAATTCACGTAAAAAAACAAATATATACTCCCTCCGTCCCGCCTAAAGAGATGCATTTATTTTTTGCACGTAGATTAAGAAGTATCATTATTTTATAAATTGAGTAGGTGTATTAGAGAGATGTGATGGGTAGTGGTGTGTCATTAATAGACCTTTTTTACTAAAAGAAAAAAATGTTGCAATTTAAATAAGACGCCCAATATAATAAAATAATGCTATTTGGATGGGATGAAGGAAGTGCTTATTAGATGGAGGGAGTACTACTATACTATAAGTTCTGTTTGAATAAAAATTTATTAATATACATGAAAAAAAATCATGTTACTCCTATTTTTTACGTCGAATTTGGACGGAAGTAAGTTTAATGATAATCTACCGCATTAATCCTCTCTCTCTCCTCACTTTCTCTCTCACACATAAACACAGTGTGTGTATATATACAGATGAGGCACCCCCCAAACTATTTGGTTTTCGATCCAACCTTCTTCATCGCCACCCATTACATTTACAACACAACACTCTCTCTCATCAATTCTCTCTCCTTCTGCAACAACGAAATTAGGAGAGAGAAGAATCCATCCTAAAAAGGGGAAATTCAAATCAACATCTCTTCTCCCTTCTCTACTCATTCATTGTTCTTCTCATTTCTTAAATTGACACAAATAACCCTCCATCATCTCCAATGTCGTTGACTGCATTCCCAAAATACCCCCTTTCTGCCAATCTCCTCTGCTACAACACCTTCTTTCTTTTCACATTCACTTGACACCTCATCATCTCTTCTTCCTCCTTACTCTCTATACCTTATTAAATTGCCAAAAGGTAAATAATTTTGTCATTCTAATCTTTTTTTTATCCACTTTAGAGCTTAGATAGATTTAAATAAAATTAAATTAAAAGCTAGAAATTCTGCCCTTTATTTCTTCATCCTCTCCACTCTGCCTTCCCTTCTGTAAAGTCTGAAACATCGTAGATTATTCTTCAAGGAAAAGAAAAATTCCCTCCTTTAATTATCTCTTATTTATTTATTTATATATTTTTAAATAAGTATTTTTATTTTTTGATTATAGCTTTGTTTTTGAGAAAAAAAAAACCATTTCATCTCTACTTTATTAATGGCACTTATTGTCGATAGACTCGACATACCCATCTCTTTCATCTAATGATCTAACAAGAAATAGTATAATAAATACTATTAACTGAAATATCTTCTCATTATTTATTTGTTAATATATTATTTATTTAATGAATCTAATTTTCAATAGGAATTGATTATAAATTCACAAAATCCATGAGAGAAGAAATGAAGAAGCCTGTCAAGGTAATCACAGTTCACAAGTTTGAACAATATTTTCTTGCAAGTTTACTAAAGAGAAAATTATATTTTCTTGCAAGTTTGAAATATAATATTTATTTAATTTATTTTTAGTCTTCGTGGCCAAAAGTGGTGGCAAGAAAATGGCTGAATATAAAAAGTGGCTCAGATGAATTTCACTCGGATTACATCACGAATGGTATTTATCCTATTAATTAATTAATTTACTCAAATATTTATTTTTGGAATTTAGTTATCCTCAATTTATAATAAATAAATACTATTGAATTTTGAATTTATTAATATTCAGGTATGTTTCAAAGACGAAGGAAGAGCTGCTCTGATGATGGGCTGTACGTCGTCGTTCCAGAAGAATTATCAGGTACAATTCATGTGTAAATCCGTAGACCTAATTTAATTTCCTTTTTTTTTTAAATTTAAATTAGGAAATTAAATTATAGATGTGGTCTATCAAAAAATAGGTCAAGATAGAATTTGAGAAAATTTTGGGAGCATTTAATAATTTCTTCAAATGGAATTATTATATAATTATATAATGTTATGTCTCATTTTTCTTGGGCTATTCTGATTCATGTCAAACTTACGTCATTACAGATTAAAAAAAAAAATTAATACTCTAACAATCCTAATTTGCAGGGTAGGCACACTTTTATAATCTTGATCTCAAATTTCAACATTTCAATAACTAATTTACATCTAGAAATATTTCCATGAGATGACTATGTACTTTTATATATGTAATCTCACACAATTGGGCGTAAACAGTAGAATGAAAGTGAATAAAATACGAGTATTAATTTATGTAATTTAATTATGAGCTTATATAATTATTTTGACGTCATAATATTTTATGTAATTAATTAATACAATATTGTGGTCTGTATAATTAGCGTAATTCGTTTAATCGTGGCGCCCCACACTACTACAAGCCTAACTTACACTTATATATATATATATATATATATATATATATATATATATATATATATATATATATATATATATTTATTTATTTATTTATTGCTAATAAAAATTTAAGAAAAAGTTTCTTTGATTACTTGTGAGATGGATATAAGACGGGTTAACCCAATATTGTATAAATAAAGTATGTTTACTGATTGTTAAAATATGTTATCTAAAATATGTTGGATTACGCATTAAAATATAATTTTAATGTATTATAATGTGATTTATTATTAACATACTTTAACTAAAAATAATCATACTTTATTTATACAATAAGAATACTTTAATGATGTATCCACAAATTTAATTATTTTTAAGCTTCTAATTATTCTTGCATCATTAGAGAAGTGGTTAATGGAAACGAGTAATGGGATTGAACGGTCAGGATTCAATCAGCTCCCTCCTCTTAACCATGGCAACCTCAATCTCAGGTAACGGGCTTTTTTTTTTTCTCACTTTCTTTCTTTTTTTTTTATCATTGATGAAAAATATTAAGTTAATTGTAATAATTCATTTTTTTTTTAAAATTATATTACATCGTATTACTTTTTTTTTTAATTTTGATGCACAATCTATATAAATTTTGTTAGAAATTTTCATTGACTTAGTATATTTTTTAACAATAAACATCATGATTAAAATTGAAAAAAAAATCTATTAAAATGAAAAAAAAAAAAACTATTTCATGAATTTATTGTTATTTTTCTAAAGATATTTCATTAATTACGACATCAACGAAAATAAAAATGTGGTGTACGCATAGAATTGTTAAAATTTTTTATATTAATTAGTCCAAATATATACAATATTCACCACTTAAAAATAGTATTTCAAAAGTTTACAAACAAATAAATTTTTAATACATTATACTCCATTTTCAAAAATGTTATTCTCATCTTACTTTATTATCTAAAAATAAAATATTATCCTAAAAAATTAATAAAAATGTAAAAAAAGTACTATAGTTTTTTTTCAAAAGTTTTTTTCCTTCCTAACATAACTTTTCTTTAAAAATATAATATTTTTAATATAATTTACAAATTATTTATTATTTATAAAATAGCTCACTGTATTATTATATTTATTAATTAGGTAATGCCTTTTATTATTAAAATTTTATTTATATCACCAATTATATTTAGTAAAACAGTCATCTAGATTGGAAGGGGCAGTATATATATATATATATTAAAGAAAAATTTGGAAGTGGAGGGGCAGAGTTGATAATGATAAGTGAAGCATGCCATTTTATTTGGTAGATGAACAAATTAAGAAGGTACAATAATATCTTAGTTGGACAAATAATTTCCCCAACTTTTCCCATGTTTAGTTACAACTCATTTGACATTTTAAACTTCATTATTTGATTTTACGTGGGCTCTCCCCCATCCATACATAAATCATATCACTCGAGATTCATTATTAAATTATTATTTTTATCTATTTAATCAATTATATATTATTATTTCAATAATTCTTAATTCATTAAAAGAAACTAATTATTTGAAGTCCATCGAAAAAGTAAAGAAATTCTCTCTCGCAAATGAAATTCATAATTTGGTCATGTGCACAAATATTAATAAATTAAAGTTATACTACATTTATATTTATATTTAGATGTAATTTGATTTTTCTAATAATAAATAAATTGTAAGAAAAAGTCTTCTTAGCTATTTTTATTATTTTGGATATTTTGATATTTTTTTAATAAATAAATAATAAAGTATAGTAGGTGGGTTAGATTTAAGTGATATTCTTTTAGATATAGTGTATTACTGTATTAGAGAGATTAGTTATTTTGATATTTTTATCATTTAAAAAATGTGAAAGTTTTTTTCGGCAGAATGAAATATTAAAAATATTTTGGGAGTGTGTTATGTGCAATTGGCAAGACTTGCATGAAATCGTATCACAGTGAGACTATCTTACGCATTCATAATTAGTTATCATTTTTTATTAAGGATATTATCACTTTTTTTTAAATGATACTATTACTTTTAATTTACGCAAACACTTGTGCAAACCCTATGATCTCCTCTTCCAATCATACATACCCTATGTACTGCTAGAGTATTTAAATTAAGGGGGACCATATGATTTACAAAGATTTATATGATGTAAACTCTAATGGTGTTTAAATTAAGGTAGACTACATGATTTACAAAAGTTTATGATGTAAACTCTAATGTAAACCCGGTTTATAAGAGACTAACTCTTTAATTTATACTACAAATTACTTATAAAGTATTTCAATATACCATTATCACTTTTCATTATAAAGGTTATCACTTATCACATATTTTATATGTTTACGGAAGGTTTTACACAATTCTTTATCTATATGCAAAGATTGTAGTATTGATTTTTTATCTACTACTTTCATATGCCTATGTGATTTTATACTTTTGCCGTATAATTACGTTTGTTGATAATAATTCAAAATTGGGTTAGATCCGTTATGCGAGTGTTTCATGCATTTAATAAGTATCTAATTAAGCATGCAAATAGTGCATAATTGAAGTTTATTGAGAATTTATTTTAATATTTTTTTAAAAAAAATCACATAATATTATATAATTGAAGTTTATGTGGTGTGAGTAGAGTTTTCGTGTTGTTATTTTTTTCAGAATGTTGGTGGGAACATGGAATGTGGGTGGCAAATCACCAAATAATGAACTAAACCTAAGAGACTGGTTAAGTATTAAAGCACCAGCTGACATTTACGTACTTGGGTATGTATTTTATCATAATTAATCTCCTATTAATTAATTATTTAATACGCAATAAAATAATTATATAATAATTCCTTAACACGTGCGAATCAGGTTCCAGGAAATTGTACCTTTGAATGCGGGCAACGTGTTAGGGCCCGAGGACCTGGGCCCCGCCGCCACGTGGCTATCCCTAATTCGCCATGCTCTAAACGGGGATGCGGATGATTCCGTAACCAAACACACCCCAATTCCAAATGATCCCAAATCGAGAATCAGCTTCTCGGATTTGCTATCGTCAGAAAACGACGTCGTTGATGGATATGAATATAAGTTCCGTTTGGCTGCTAGTAAACAGATGGTTGGGATCTTCCTATGTGTTTGGATTCGTGAGGATTTGTATCCTCGTATAACCAGTTTGAAGGTGTCCTGCGTTGGAACTGGAATAATGGGATATCTTGGAAATAAGGTATTCTTTTTTTACTCCATTTTAATTTACATACTTTAATGTTGTAAGATGTTAGAAATTCTTTTAAATGTTTATTTGCATGCTTAGATGTACACTTCAAAATTCAAGAAAACAAAGTAGATAAAAGTTTAAACTTCTACAAAAATAGATTAATTAATAAAGAGAAAAATGTTTTAGCTTACTATATACTCCACAATTTATGAAATAGGGATCGATATCTATTAGCATGATACTGCAAGGCACAACGTTTTGCTTTGTGTGCACCCACTTGGCTTCCGGAGATAAAGAGGGCGATGCAATTCGAAGAAATTCGGATGTTGCAGAGATTTTGAAGAAAACAAGATTCTGTCATCCATATGGATTGGTTTCAGGGAGCCCAATTCCACCCGATACTATTTTGGATCATGAGTATGTGTTTTCAAGTGTGCATGCATGGTTTTATATTATGATAAATTATTAACTTATATGGCTCATTATTTATTTTTTTATGTAGCAAGATAATATGGTTGGGGGATTTGAATTATCGACTTGCTTCAAGTTGTGGGGACACATTTGAGCTACTAAAGAAGAAGGATTGGCAAGCCCTTCTAAACAAAGACGAGGTTAGTAAAATACATTATTAAATTTATCAGGAACACTTCACTTCACTTCTGGGTTAATTGATGTAATCACTCACCCAATAGAATGATACGTATATCGAAGTATTATTATAAAACATCCAAACTCGTCTTTTAAGCCAAACAAAATACGAAAGTAGATCCGTGAGATGATAAAAGATGAATATTTTTGGATGCAGCTACGAATAGAACAAAGTGGTGGGAGAGTATTCAAAGGGTGGAAAGAAGGAGAAATATATTTTGCGCCAACCTATAAATACATCACCAATTCCGATTCTTACGCTCTTCACAAACACAAACGTCGAACTCCTGCATGGTTAGTAACTTAATTTATTTTATTTTTTTGGGTGTGTGTGGATGATCAAATGCGTATTAAGTGGTCCAAAATTTTTTAATCATTTAATGTTGAAATGCATGCATGGTTCGTCGGTTAATTTGTCCATAATTATATATACTTATATGGTGGAAAAAGTAAATTCTCTTCTCACTAGACTAACCTTAACTCTTCTATATTATAATGATATTTGAATAAAAAAAATAATCTCTCATAAGATCATCTTTCATAAGAAAATAATTATCGTTTTGAGAAAGGAATATTTTGCAAGTGGATTTGATTCGTTGATCAGCTGACTCAAGAGTCTTAGAGATAATAATGTATATTAGTAAACCAATTAGCATGATTCTCTGTCAAAAATAATATTCCCTCCGTCCCACGTATTTTTATCCACTTTCTATTTTGGGGTGTCCCACGTATTTTTACTCATTCCATTTTCGGCAAAAATACATAATATTTTATTACCTACTTTTTACAATCCCAACAACTTTAATTACTTTTTTACACTTTATTCATCATTCTCAATAACTTTATTCACTTTTTCTTTTTAAATTACTAATTTATCTTTATTTTCTCTTACATTATATATTAAAAAAATAAAATGTCTTAATCTCTGTGCCCTTACAAACGGGTAAAATTACCTGGGACGGAGGGAGGGAGTAATAAAAAAATTATTAGCATGATTCTACGCGGTCATCAGTTAATTACTATTTAGATAAAAGTGAATGGTCGGTAATTAAAATAGTAGGATTGACTTATTCGTTGACTGACACAATTAATTAATTATTTAAGACTTAATTATCAGTACTGCTTCCTAGTAAAGCAGCATTGACATTGTAAGCACGTTCAAATTATAAGCAAAATTAATTTTTTCATATAATTTATTCTTCAAATACAAATATAAAAGTTAAATTAAAATAATGAGTAAGTACCTATTATGATAAAATGATTGAATTTGTAAATATATACGTAATTTATTTATATTTATAAAAATAAATAAGTGGAGTACTTAAATATAAATAATAAATAACCCTTTGATACCTCTCCCAATTCAAATAATTAGTATACTCTATGCTTTATGGTGAATACAGGTTTAAATGCTTTGAGATTGTAAAGACGGTAATATTCCTCAATAAAGAATAATCGTCGTGATTTATGACTTTGTAAAGTATTTTTATTTAAAGTAATCTAGCATCATATAACATCTTTTCTATTTTGTATAGACAATTGATAGTAACCATTATATGACTAGATTTTAAATTAAATTGAGAAATACAGGTTTTACATCGTAAACCCGATTCACAGCAAACTAACTCAATAAAGGCATAAATTATAATGGTTTATCTCCTGTATTATTCCTTTGATATAATAATTATTTTTAAGAGTATAATTGTCCTTATAATTTTTAAAAGAAATAATTTACATGAAATATGGTTCATTTCATATTCACTCGTAAATAAATGAATAATGTCATATGCATTTGGGCCTAATATGCTAAGCTATTGTTGTATTTATTTAGGTGTGACAGAATATTATGGAAAGGTGAAGGGGTAGACCAAATGTGGTATGTTAGGGGTGAATCCACTTTTTCAGACCACAGGCCCGTTTCTTCACTCTTCTCCGTCCCCCTTAAATTACCAAACTACCCCAACCCTTCTTCCAAAATTACTGCAAATATACCGACCGAATCCTCGGCTCAAGGGCTTCTGCTGGTCAATAGAACCCATAGTTGCATTCAGTCCGCCCAAAGGTTCTCCGTTACTGCTACAGACCAATGACGGACTGCCACCTGTTGTTTCCTGACCACTAACGATCGACTTGTAGAGCTGTGACTGTGACGTAGTGCTTTAATTGTACAATGTGATGTCCAGTGGCCGTACTAAAAGCACGGGTGGGTCACATTGATCTGAGTGACAGTTCGACTATGGTATGGACACGTGTTGTTGTACGAGTGAGTGTATAATTTGCGGTGACGTTGACGATGGATGACTGCTCCATGCAAGATGTGTGTAAGAAACTGTACAGATTTGAGAGTTTTGGATTTTGGGAAATCAGTTGATTTTTATTTTTATTTCCCTTGGAAGAGTGAGAATAAGCAATTTTTTTGTTCATTTCTTGTAGGTTTATTTCAATTATATAAACAGGTTTTGAATTATTTTTAAATTTGTTTTTGACAGATTTTTTAAATCTACCTCTCTTTTTTTTTAAACAATCATAATACTTCATCCGTTCGGTTAAAGAGTCGATTTTTTTTTTATTTGATTACTCCACCCAAAAAACCTCAATTCTTTTTTACATGGAACCCAAATACAATTACTAATACAATTAACATATGAGTCCATACTCCCACTAATATAATTACCCACAATACATTAAATAATACTCCCTCCGTCCCATTGAAACATGGGCGTTTGCTTTTTTGCACGTTGATTAAGGGATATAATATTTTAATATGCAGTGAGATGAGAGAAATAATATTTTAATATAAAGTGGGTATGTGTATTAGTATGATGTGTGGGCTATGGAGAGAGAGTTATTAATATGTATGAGTCCTCTTTACAAAAAAAGTATTAAGTATTGCACACTTTGTATTAAGATATATCAAAATGAAAAAATGCGTACGTTTCAATAAAAGGGAAAGAGTAATGGGAATACTCCTTAATACATGTTATAAAAAGCAAAAACAACCCTTTTGCTGGTATGAGAGTATACAAGTACATCGTTCTATATATATTCTTTCATTAATTAATATGCTCTCTATATATACCTTTTATTATAAAACTAGCTAACTTATCCGTGCGTTGCACGGTATTAGTTTCATCAATGTTATTATTTTTTAATTTAATTTAAAATTATAAATTTTTAATAATATTTTTTTAATATAATTACTTAGAATTATAATTTGTAGGAACATTTTTTTTTCTTGAATCCTAACATTTAGAATTTATATGAGTACTATATTTCTTGATCTTATTAATTTTTTATGTAACCGTTCATGAATTAAACAATTTGTATGCAATCGTTCAAGAATCTTATTATTTTATGTTTAATATATATATATATATATATATATATATATATATATATATATATATATATATATTAAATCATTTGTAATTATATTTTATTTTTTTAAAAAAAATATTGAGGCTTTATGATTAATTGCATGCATAGAATGCTTTCAAATTAAATGATCACCTTTAGTGAGAACATAAGAGAAAAAAAATTCAAATTATTTAAAAAATATGAAAATCTAAAAAGACCATTAAAATACATTCATTATTAGTCAAAAATACTATAATGAGAATTTTAATAACTCCTAATATATTTCCTCCAAAACAGTAAAATAATGATAAATAACTGGATCATATAAAACCCTAAACTCTAAAACCCTAAATCCTAAAACCCTTAACCCCTAAAACTCTATATCCTAAAATCCTAAACCCTAAAACCCTAACCCTAATTCAACCTTAAAACAAACCTTAAACCCTAAACACTAAAATCCTAGAAACTTACCCGTGCGTTGCACGGTAATTAATTTTTACAATAATATTGTTATTTAAATTAAAATTATAAATTCTTTAATAATATTTTTTTAATATAATCATTTAGAACTTGAATTAATATAAAATCTTTTCTTTTCTTCAATCATAATATTTGGAATTTATATGAGTATTATATTTCTTAATCACTTTTATGTAATCGTTCATAAATTAATATAATACAAAATTTCGAAAATTTGAAATTAAGGAGTTAAGACATGTTTTTTTCTGTAATTTGAAATTAAATAAGTGGATCATATAAAACACTAAATCATAAACCCACCTAATACAGACATCAAACCCTAATACTAAAACCCTATACATAATTTATATTTTAAATTTTAAATTCTTTAAAAAATTCATAACATACTTGTTTAATATAAAAATTTAAGATATATAATTTATATATGATATATATAACTTATATATCATAACATAACTTACCCTTTAAAAGCTAATTTATATATCTTATAAATTTTAAGATATAAAAATTTCAACACGAATTATAAATTTTAAGCCATTGTATAACAATTATAAAATACAATTATTTAATAAATAAGTACAATGACAATAAATAAATGGCTTAAATAATTTTAATTAAAATCAATGGCTTAAACTGTTTTCCATGGCTTAAACTAATACTCCTCAAGGTATATATTATACTTATATACTTCTCAATAATATACAAATAAATCATTTTTAACATGGTGTTGATGTAAAAAAATTTCAACGTGGTGATAAAGAATATAATAAATAAAATAAAATTAAAGGTGGTGAATGATGTAAAAATTTCCAAATTTAAGCTAAAACTTCCAAAATTAATGATTATCTATATTGATGGCTAAGATTTGATTATAACAAATGAATGATTGTGATGAAAAATAAAAGTGCTAAAATAGAGGTGGGGAAATGGGTGGGAAATCAAATAGGGGTGCAATAAATGAATCACCTTTTGCTTTTATATATATAAAGATTTCACAATTATGCCATATCAAAAACTTAGAAAAGAATACATCAATTATTATATTATTTTATTATCAAGATTCTATTTAAAAAAAAATCCCAACATAAACAGAAAATTGATTTACTCTCCATATTCCAATTTTCAATTAATGAGTTCAGTTATGTTTTTGAGATGAGTACAACTATAAAGATCTATGAATTTGAAATTAATTAGGAATATAAATATGCCAATTTGGGCCATTGTTATGTTCCTACTCAAAAAATTATTTTTGATTGTAAATTTGACTTGTTGGGCCTGGTCCAATAAGAAAAGTACTGACCCATTCAAACTTCCCAAACTGCATTAAATACTAACTATAGGATATGGCAATTAAAATCTGCAAAAAATAGTGATCACAATTTATTTTTTGTTAATAAAAATTACTCCCTAATGAAAAAGGAGTAATCATTCAATTAAATTATTTTATATATATTTAATAATATAAATGAAAAGTGACAATATATATTTTAATATAAAATAAGAACACATTAAAAAAAATGAAACAACCAGCTTGCCGTGAGATACAAAACTTGCTCTTAAGGAGTATATATATATTCTTTTTAATCCAATCTTCATCATCTTTTGGTATAAAAAGAAATTAAATTTAATACGAAAATTCAGTATAATTAATAACGGTGATTAATCACAGTTTTTCTATTTATTTTATATATTGTATTGATGCACCATAGTATGAAATGAAATGACTACAATATCATATATTAATATTAATTAATATGGTTATGCAGATTCTATGCCTTGACCTTCATTGGATCCTCCTTTAACAACAACCTCCAAGTTTAAAGTTGATTTTCCAAATCCATCCTTGATAATTATGGCTTCTATTTCTTGTTCTTCCTGAGTTTGTGGGGTATTATAGTCCTTTTGCTTGCCCCATACCACAAAATAAAGTCCCACCACTATCACAATTGCACCAACAATCCTACATAAATTTGCCGCCACCATGACTTCAATTTTTTGTCACTATGAGAAAACAATAATACTTTTAAAAAAAAATTCTTATATTTAAGCAAAGGATATATATATATATATATATATATATATATATATATATATATATATATATATATATATATATATATATATATATATATAGTATATCATAATTTAAATATGGTATCCATAACTTTTCACTAAACATTAAAATACCAATATATTTGTTAATATTTTTGTATAGAATTTGAATATGACCGTCGTTGCATGGTAGAATAAGTAATGTATTTAAGGAGGTATATAAGTAAAGCATGTAATTGAATTAAAAGAGTTAAAAACAATTGTTTAATTTTCATTATATACAATAAAATAAGCAATGATCCAAAAATTATTTATTTTGAATAATAAATAGTATAAAAAGAATTAAAAAATTTTATTTACTTGCATAATTTTAAAGTTAAGTCAACTTAAATTAAATTTCTCTTGAAATGGCAATGTGCACATCAGCACATGTGGTACACGCCATGTATGTGACTCCAAATAAAAGTTGCAATTTCCAACAAGATTTAAATTAAAAACATATTTTTGAAAATTAGTAGAACTTTTTAATTTTGTAGGGATTGTTCCAGATAAAGTTTTTTTTTTTTTAAAAAAAGTTGTGGCCACTTTAAAATTTTTAAATCAATGTAAGAAATAGAGAAATTATTACATTTGATCATATAGGTCGCCAATTAATTATTATAATTTTCAATTTTTGTCAATTTTTTTTTTCAAAATTTGAAAAATGAATAAAAAATAACTAAATTTGAAAACAACAATAAAAATGTGAATTTTGATAAAATTACGGAACGAAATGTGGTAATCTCTCGTAATAAATATATAAGTATAGGTATACCTTCCACAAAACATTTGCTCATGAAGAAAGAAGGAGCTCATAATGGCCACAATAACCATGGTTAGAGGACTAAATGCAGTAACAAAGACAGGCCCTCTTTCCTTCATGATTGTTCCCTGCAAATAATAACCTATCCCAGAACACACTATACCCTGCATGCACCAAATTAATTAATTAATTGTGCTTAATCAATAAATTAATTAAGTTAATCAATAATATTTAGCTACACTGTAGACAATTGCAAGAAACTTGGTGTCCCATTTGATGGACCAAGCAGAGGGGTTTCCCTTCTCTGCAATGAGTGCCACCACTGTTCCCTCTACAGTTCCTGCCAAGCAAATCCATGCAGTGAGTGACACTTCTGCTGGATATAATCTCTGTATTGTCACTGCCTACAAACCACACCAACATTAATTCTTGTATTAATTCCCATCCTACCTTCAAAAAACATCATTAATTATAACTACCCACTGCAAATAATTTACTCCCTCCTCCATGTATTTTGGTACGTGGAGTTTAATATATATATATATTCTTTAATGTATAAAGTAAGAAAGAGAATAAATATTTTAATTAATTTAATAAAAAAAGTGTGTAAGTTGTTGAGATGTATGAAAAAATAGATATTATGTTGGAATGTGTGCAAAAGGTACCAGTATTATTACGGTGTATCTTTTATAACTTTAAGTAAAAGGAAAGTGTTATATACTTTGTGGTATGGATAAAAAAGGAAAGCATGAAATACTTTTGAAACGAAGGGAGTATTTCATAATTGGATCTAAATCCTCTGCAGTTACTTCAGTCCATCTCCTCTCACTCTAGCTATAGTACAAAAATTCTCGTAGCTAGCCACGGTTAGAGGAAATCATCTTTGATGTTCTGTTACATTTGGTGTTACATCTTCTGTTACACATATTAGATGAATGACATGTAAGCGGATAGAAAAATCCCAACCTTTCCCCTTAATTAAGGTTGATACTTTCCTTTTTAAGTATATGTTTCAATATATAATATATGTGTCAATCATCTAACGATATGCAACATAAAATGTATAACATCAAAATGTAATTTATAATTATGATACCTGCAAGATCATGAAGAATGCCCAACTCAAGCATCCAACGATGATCATGATGGCACCCTTGATTGAATGGTCAAGATTGAGTTGAGTTTGTTGATGAGATGATTGGACGGTGGGATGAGTCCATGGAAGATCAATCTTGGGGCCTTTTACCAATGTCATTATCATCGCCCCTGCAACCGTTGCCACTGTGCCTATTATCTTAGCTTGGCTCCGGATGCTCTTTATTTTTACTTTCTCCAACCTAAACTTACAACATACTATTTAATTTACTTTTGCACTAACTTTTTATATACAATGCTTAAAAATATTATTCTCTTAGTTTAGTTTATATATGTATGTATATATACTTACATTTTTTATTTCACGTTGTTTAAAAAAAAAATTAAGTGATTGAAATAATTAGAAAGATGATCAGGTCGGGAGTAGATCACAAATGTGTCATTTTCGATAACGTGTAATTAATTATAAAGTATTATAATTTACACATAAAGATAGAAGAAATTCATCAATTACCCCTATTAGAGTTTATACTTTCCGAAGAATATACTCTTTTCTACGGACAAGAAATGTTAGCAAAATAACACTGGAAGATCATTTCCTTAATTAGGATTGTAAACTTATTTTGGAGTATTTTATCATGAGTGTACATTACCTTTCACACGTAATCCTAAGTTCCATACCTATACTATCTATTTTCGTCTGTCCCACATTTATCTTTATCACCCCCAAAAGAAAACTTCACATTAACCAACAACCTCAAAAATCTTAATTTCAAAAATACACTCATACCTAACACACATAATATACTTTATAATTTATTGATTACCTAAAAATACCATAATACCCCTAAAAAGTCAATAAAGTTTGTCAAAAATCAATTTTTCTTAAACTCCGTATCTATAGTGTCGGCGAACATAAATTAGAGAGTAATAAACAAAATTTTAATTATAGGAGTATAAAAGTATAATATTCACTCTGTCACAGTTACTTACGTTCAATTATATCGTCACACAGATTAAGAAATCTTCCCTTTAAAATGTATTCCCTTGGTTCACTAATGAGGTAATCATTGGTTTTTTTCATATAAAATTATTATTATTTTATATAAATTGGATAGTTGTATTAGTAGTGAGTGATGGACATGTGCAAGTCCCTTTTGCTAAATAGAAAAAATGATATTTTTAGAATTGATAACAAAAAGAAAAAATGGATATCTTATCAGCAAACGAATGAGTATAATATAAGAAAAAGTAGGAGTAAGTTAGTAATTTAAAAAGAAAAAATAAATAAAGTTATTAGAAATGATGAATAAAGTGTAAAATGGTGAATAACTTTGTTGCGATGGATGAATAAAGTATAAAAAAAAGTTAAGATGTATAATATTTTCACAAAAACTTGTGTGCCTTCGGGGGCACGTGCGCTCAAATACCCTTTAGTATTAACTGATATACCCTTAAGTATAAGAATGTGCACCCTTTATTTTCTAAAAAAAAAATCAATGAAAGTGTATACCTTTATAACAAAATAATGTACCCTTATTAATTAAAGTATATACTCTTTACAACAAAATGTTGCATCCTTAGACATTTTGTGCACTTGGGGACACAAGAGACTACCTTTGTATTTTTACTACTATGGAAATGTAGAAAAATACTTGGCACAGAAGTGAAAAATATGAATGACGAAGAGAGTATATAAACCTGAAGCAGCATGCCATGAGAAATGTGATGGCGGGAAGAACGTTAGCCATAGCAGCTGCAAACGTCGCCGTTGTGTATTTCATCCCCATGAAGTACAGAATTTGCCCAATTACTGGTCTTTATTTACACCCGAATTCAGTATCACATTAAATTTTCTTTTAGTATTATAACCAGCTAATAGCATCTCCAAGACGTTCTTTAAATTTTCGAGAGGATTTCCACAAAATAAAGAGAATTTTTTTTTTAATTTTAAAGAATCATATTTTTTTATACTCCAACAAACTCTTTACATTATCATTTCCAATATTTTTTATACTCCAACAAACTCTTTACATTATCATTTCCAATGTACATTTATAACATATTTTCTCTTTAAATTTATTAAAATTATTTCTCTTAAGCAAAAATACACAAAGAAATTAATAATATTTATTGCTATTTAAGTTTGAAGAGTGGATTTGGCTCTTCAAATTTAGAGAGTGAAAATGGTTATGTAAATTTAAATGTTAAAATAGATAGTGTGTTGGAGTTTAATTTTATTGAAATCCTCTTTATAATATGAATATTGTGTATTTTATATTAACTTTTGGAGTTGCTGTAAATATATCCAAAAACACAGAAGCATTAATCACATTTTTTTTTAATATTTATATTTTTATTGATATAGAAAATACTTACTCCAATAGACCCAGAAGCATAATCATGAGGAATGCAGAGATGGTCATCTTTGGCCTGATTTTCCTGTGTAAAAAATAATATTATTTGGTTAATTAATTATAGGTAGATTAATTCTAGACGTTTTAAATAATCTATCTGTCAACTTCTAAGGTATTCATTTTACTATTTCTGCCGTCCTCTTCAAAGATATCATTTCACCCTATTTAGTAAAAAAATATACAGTATGACCCACAATTTTCCTCTAATACAACTACTCACTTTACATATAATAATAATACTCCTTAATCTGCATACAAAAAGTAAATGATACCATAGAACTGGACACGTGCAAAAAGCAACTTGATATTAGATTCGGACGGAGGGAGTATTACTCTAGATCATGTTAATAAGTCACCGTGACATTTGTGACGGGAAATTTACGACCGTTGGCTCATCCATGATCAAAATTAGTTAGTGCCGGTGTTAGCAATGGCTTTCATTTGTGACGGTCAAGAAGTCAGCACCACATATATTTGATATTTTTTATGACAACTTTAGGCGGTCACAAATAATTATTAATTGAATGAAACGAAGTCGTTTCAACTGAGCGCTAGTTTGTGACGGCTTTGAACAAGCGGCAGAACTCTTCTTCTCCATTTCCCCTTTCCTCTCCAACCCTTCTACCACTGTATATTCCGGTGACTATTCCCCCACCGGTGAGGGAATGGCCATCAAGTGATTCCGGTGGCATTGTTCGTGTGTTCGTGGTCTTGCCTTGTTCTATTCTATCTGATTATTTCATTATTTAATCGTACGATTTCTTTCTTTTTTTATATATTCAATATATAAAATAAATGCATCTATAATGGTACAGTAAACTATTTCATGAACATTTTATATCATTATTAAAAAATTATAATATTTTACAGTGAAAATAATTTTCAGGATATTATGGTTTTTTTACTAAATAAATGATAAAATATGTTAGATACGTTTGGTATGGGTGATTTTATTTTTAAATGAAGTGTGTGGTATAGGTATGCAAGCTTTTGTGGTGCAACTCAAAATGAAAAGTGTACAATTTAAAAGGTGACGGAGGGAGTACTTGTTTTCTAGAAAGAATGCAAAAGGAGCGATGAGCACGGTGGCGACGGCATGTCGATAGACTGCGAAGACATAATTGCTCAAGCCCTGGTCGAAGGCTGCCTTTGAAATAATGTACATCCCTGCAAGCCCTACTTGGAGGAACACTACTCCCATATATGCCCTTGTTTTCGCATAAGCCAACAACAATTTCTCCATAATGGAGTTTTCTTTTTCCTAAATTTAAACCTAAATAAAGGTAAAATATATAAGTTTGTTTGGTATGAGTTGAAGTTGTGATATATAGGGGAGAAAGCATCTACAATGTGCATGTTAAGACAACATATTATAGTGTACCTTCAAGAGTTGAAATGACACAAAGCAAATTTGGTGCTTCAATTCGTACCATAGGTTTCCTCACACATTTCTAAGTGAACGGCTATCAATATATTCTACTTTCATATACATACATAAGTAGCCATCATCTTATATACACCCCCCCAATTGATATTCTATGTGTTCCGGTGTACACTTCATTAATTCGTAGAAAAATTTCATCTTTTAGTATCATACAAACAGTGACATTTCATTTTTGGTTCCAATTTTTTTTTATTCTAAAAGTTATAATTTTTGTCACTGACGTTAACTTTTAAATGAAAACCGTTTAATATCCTTACTCTCTATTTAATTTATTTTTTTGAATTTAACATATTCCGTTCAAAAATGAAATGAGATCGTTTGTATAGAACCAAAAATGCAATTTTGTCAAAGTTCGTGCATCCAGGTTGATTTTGGATGAATTATCCATAAACAAACATGATAATACAACACTTGCACCCATACCAAATATTTTATCTGACAAAATTAAGAAAAATAGCATAATCATTTGGGACTCCCTTCCAATAAGAAAAAAATGAAAAACCATTTGCTGCAGAATACTTCGTCCAAAAGTATCATTTATTTGGGGCGATAACCCCATAACCCGAACTAATTAATTTATTATACTATATTACTATTAAACTTAATTATGAGTGCACTAATTATTTTCACTAAACATATCCTCAAATTTATACAAGCTAATATTGGAATGTATTAAAAATACGTTCAAAATTTAAAATTATTATCTAATCTTAAAAGATATTGCTAGTATAAGACCATGAATTGCAAGGACTTTACTATTTTTATAAATTAATCATAAAATTTTATTAAATATGATTTTTTATAATATGTTAATCAATTATACTTAATTGTTAATAAATACATTGTTAATTTTTATACTTATTTGACACAAAATATTAGTAAAGATAATATGCGGTTGGTAATATGTAAAAGTTGATGTATATATAAAATAATTTGCCTCGATCGTCTTGATTATGACATGATTATGTCATGGAAATTACTTATTTGATTATTTTTGTTTAAGCAGATTGTCCGTCATTTTTAAATTAGCACTGTATCCTGCGTGAGTATTATTTTGTCTTTTATTATCTTTTTTTTAATTATTACTAATTATCATTTTAATAATATATGTAAGTTTTATTATAGTTGTTCATGACTTATTTTACCCTCATTGAACTGTGTGGTTTATGCATGGTCTATCTTACTTCTAAAATTTAGTATTAATTCTAAGAGTATTATTTTAATTTCACGAATTATGATTAATGATCTATTTTGACTCTAGTTTTAATATTTATCCTTAGGTTTCAAATTCAAGGAAATTTCAATGAATATTCATTTAAATTATTTTTTTTAATGTATAAATGAAATTTCCAATTCATTATTTAACACAATTTCGTTTATTTTTTCTAATTATCAAAATTAAATATTATCAAAATTAAATTTTATTTGTGAATAATATAAAATAATACTTAATATTTTATAATTATATTATCATTTGGTGGAACATGAACTTCCCACTCCTCTCTAATTAATTAATATTGTTTTTTCTAAAATTATTATAAAAGGATCATTATATCCTAAACTCTAAACTTAAGGGGTGAAATATACATTGTGGTAAAGGTAAAATTACAATTTACTCTAAACCCTAAACCTTTGAGTTGAAGTATACCCTAACTATAAAGATAAAATTAAAATAATTATATTCTAAATAAACCCTAGAGGTGATCAATATACCCTAAACAAAAAAAAGTGACATTACAATTATATCCTAAATCTTAAGGTAATGTTTGTTTTGAAGTTTTGTGAAATTTGAAAATCATGAATATGTATACCCTAAAATCTAGGGTTAAATAATACTCTAAACCGCAACAGTGAAATTGCAATTACATGCTAAACTTTAGGGTAAAATATACTCTAAATCACTATAAGTAAAATATAACTTAAACCACAAGGATTACAATACCATGAATTCTAAACCCTGGAATTGAAATATATCATAAATAAGAGTAAAATTATAATTATATTCTTAAAACTAACTCTAAATCCTAAGAGTAAACAATAAACCTACCCTAAATTTAAATTTTTTTTTTTAAAAAAAAAAAGGTAAATCAGCGATTAGCGACAATTGGGCAGGCGTAAGTTGAATGAGGTGGAAGTTGAGGTATAACTTATAATTAAATTTCGATTTGTGATTATATAAATTAGAGTCTATATCATGATTTTCATAACTAATCGAAGTGAATCTATTTAAACAGTTATAAATCGAATTACTTTTAATGGGTAAAAAATAAATAAAATTGCTTGTTAAATCATTGGATGTTCCCGTAATCAAATTTCATGAATAAAAATATCTATGTATTTGACATTGTTTTTGTAACTACAATTTCCCTATATAAAAAAATTTACAAAGGAATAATATATTCTGATAAAGGTGTGGACAACCAATCATCATCTGCATTCGGTACAATTTTATATATAGTTTTATATAAATCTTGAATTTCAAATGAATCAAGATTAAAAGTGGAACTAACTTGCTCGAGCGTTTCTTGAACCCCAACTTGATTGACGTTTTTCCATTCTTGTTTTGATTTGATGATCGTCGAATCTTCTTGAATTCCGGGTTCTTGGATTTTGAACGAGTAATTTTGATTGGAAACTGAAACTCTATTATATGTTCTAATGCTTCTTGGCTTCCTCACTTTGAACGAATATAATTTGAAAGAGTTATTTCGAATAGAAAGTAATGATCTACTCGACAATTTAGAACTTCTTGACTTCGTAGGTACTTTCTTGAACATGTTATCCATTATTCCAGGATGAAATAATTTTTAGAAGTTTATGTATGTGGTATATATAGTCGTTCACATATTCTAAGGATCATATCTAAACCTAAGAATCTAATTAAATCTTTAATTGGGTCGTATTTAAGATAAAAGTAATATTGAACCAAAAAATAAAGTGGGCCTATGTACCTATGGGCTGATTACCGATTTAGGCCACTTATTAGTTGGACTCTTTTTATACATTATTTGAGGCTTGAATTTTATTCTCCAACAATAGTTATCTTATAGTAAATAAAATTGAAAAAAATATTTAAACACAAAAACATTGACGCAACGAATGCACGCATTATATATATAGGCAAAAGCTCCTGTGTGCGCGGCCACACGAGAGCATTTTCCGTATGCCTTTAGAATTTTGTGTTAAATTGTATAATCTTTAAAGATGTGTATCCTTTATTTTACAAGGCAAAAACTTGTGTGCACCGGGGCGCACGGAAGCACACTCCATGTGCTTTTAGAATTTTGTGTTAAATTATATACCCTTTAGTATAAAGATGTGTGCCCTTTATTTTCTGAAGAAAATATAATGAAAAGTCATGTATACCCTTTAGAATTGTGTATCCTTATTAATTAAAGTGTGTTATCTTTAGAACAAATAATGTACCCTTATCCATAATACTAAATTCTAAAGGCGCACGGCGTGCGTCCGAGCACACGTAAGCCTCACTCTTATATATTTATTTATAAAATTTCACACGTGTTTTATGATATATTTTTTCTCTGGACAAAGTCTTTCATGAGATGATACTTTTGTGAGACGATTTATAAGATGTGTTAAAGTATTATTATTATATAAATAAAATACGTTAATGGATGGTTAAAGTTTTTTTTTAAGTAAGATAAATGATGTATTAAAGTATGATTTTAGGAGTATATGATAATATAATATGATTCACTATAAACATACATTACCTACTGATAAACATATTTTACGTGAAATATATAATAAGCATAATTTAATGATAAGTCGGCTCGTCTCATATTGGTCTCACAAGAAAGTATCTGTGATGTAATGTTTTCCTTAAAAATATTTATAATAATTATTAGTTAGATTCAAAACACATGTTTGGAGTTGTGGCCTATATATACAACATTTATACTTTGGTCACACCTTCAGGAGCTTCTCTAGCAACATCAGTGACTGCCTCCACTCTTGAGTTTGAAGATCCACACTCTTCATTCATATATTTGCTTTTGCTTTACTGGTATTTCTTGTTCTTGAATTGCTGGGCAATCATAATCATTCTGTTTTCCTCAAACCACAAAATAAAGCCCTATAACTATAACTACTATTGCTCCCACAAGCCTACATATAAAAACAAACAAAAATATAATACTTCTCAAATATTATTGGAAATAAGTGTTTTATTTACTACTATTTTTTTTCCCTACGTTGTCACCACGTGTCTGCAGAACAGGCCAAATCAATAAATCATGTGATATTTAGAGAAATAAAAAAGTTGCAATTTATATAGATCTTTACCCTCTTCTCCATGAGGGGGGGGGGGGGGAGGGGGGCATATTCTTATAAGTAGGGGCGGACGTACGAATGGGGTAGGGGGCACTGGGCCCCTTGAACTTCTAAAAATTAGAAGTATAGATATAGAAATTTTCTTTAAATACATTTGTGTCTAAGTGGTGAAGTGAGAATATTTTAGTTTTAAAGGTCCCGTTTCGATTCATGCAGCACTGTTAATTTTTTCCCCTCTTCTATTTCTTTTATTTATTTATTTTCCCTCTAAATAACATATTTATTTAATAATTTTAATGAATTTAGTTTCAAAATTATTACTCTTACATAATACAATTAAAAATACTAAAACATCTTTAGAAAAATATTAATAAAAGTTGGTAAATAAAATAATTCTTCTTAAAATTTGTAGAACAAAAAACACGAACTATTATATGAGAACAATTGGGCCCCCCTCGACGAAAATTCTGCGTCCGCCACTGCTTATAAGTAGAGAGTTGTGTGAAATCGTCTTACGGAAAAACTTTTGTAAGACAAATAGGAAAGAAGTGATAATATTTTTACTTAATAAAAAGTGATACTCAAATTAATGAAAAGTGATAGTGGTGGAGTGGATTATTTCATGAACAATTAGTAGTATAAATAAAAAATAATAATATTTTTAATAAAAATGATATTATCAGCGTGTTATAATATAATTTATTATTAACATATTTTAACTACAAATAAATATATTTTATCTCTACAATAAACATACTTTAATGATGAGTTGACCCGTCTCACACCTGTCTCACAAATAACCCGTCTCACAAGAGGGTTTCTCTTATCTTTAATAAAAAGTGTAATAATTTTAAAAACGAAAAAAAAGGTGTCACACAAGTGTCGACAATTCTTATAAGTGGAAAAAACCATATTGTTTATGAAATTTGTGACAAACCTCACAGCCTTAATACAATCAACTTTTTTTTTTTCTAATTATAGTAATAAAAAGATGTAAATATAGTTGAGTTTGTTGGTTACCTTCCAAGAGACATTTGCTCAGCTAGAATGAAAGAGCTCAAAATGGCAACAATAACCATGCTAGGAGGGCTAAATGCTGTCACAAAAACAGGGCTTCTTTCTTTCATTACCACTCCTTGTACTGTGCTATAGTATGCAATGCCAGAGCAAAATATGCCCTGCAATCAATTTTTTATTTTATTTTATTTATTTATTATTTCAAAAACAATTCCATATGGAGCAATTAATTGGTCATAAATACTTTATAACAAATTGGATCACCTATTTTATTTCCATATTTCATCTCTATTTTATTCATTAGATTATTATCATGTGTTATAATTAAATTAATGTTCAAAATGCATCATATGCCCTCAAGGATTTAAAGGTCATTTGTAGGGTACAATATTTTTATATTGTGAAATATCAATGAAACATCAAATGTAAAATAAGAAATTAAATCCAACTTTATAAATAAACCAAATTATAAATGATTTAACGATGTTAAACAGAGTATAGCAACCAAACATTTAATTAATTATTTGGTACAACGTGCGATCCCCACTCTTTCCTAATTAATTAATGAGTGATACATTGGGTGCACCGGGTGTACCCACATGTTTATAACTTCTTATTCTATTTTGTATACATATTATTCTATTTTATATACATATTTAATAATAGTTGTATATTTTTTTTCACATTATGTATTTCATTAAAAACTAGCATAATATGTGTATAATTTTTATTCAATAGTGTAGAGTACATGTTTTTTAATAATTGTATATTTTTTACACTCAATTTTTTATTAAAAAATCTAACAATTAAATTGTATACATTTTTACTCTTAATTGTATATGTTTATGTTTATATTTGTATATAGGTGCACCCTATCTTAGTGTGTACCCAGGTGCACACTATAATTAGCCATAATTAATTAACATGTAGTCTCATTTTAACTAAGTATTATTTTTTATATTTTTTTAATTTATTATATTTAAAAAATACTATACCTTAAATTTGAAATATGCACTAAATCATAAGGGTAAAATTATAATTATATCCTAATCTTAAACTTTAAGAGTGAACTATACCCTAAACCACTAGGGTACAATTACAATTACAATTATACCCTAAACCCTAAGGGTAAAATATAATCTAAACTAGAAAAAGTGAAATTACAATTATACCATAAACCCTTGAGAATTAAATTATACACTAAATCGTGAAATTACAATTACAACCTAAATCCTAGGATATAATATAACCTAAACCACTCAAGTAAAATATAACCTAAATTATAAGGGTGAATTTATAATTATACCTTAAATTTTAAACCTAGAAGTGAAATACATTGTAAGCCACAAGGGTAAAATTACAATTATAAACTTATAATTAACCCTAAACCTAATAAACCTGAAAAATATGTCCTAAACTATTAAGATAAAACATACTTTAAACCATAATAAAAGTATAATTATACCCTAAAATTAAATGAAAAGAAAAAAAAATGTAATCAGCGATTAGCGACAATTAATGTGCAGGCAGAAGTTGAATGAGGTGGAGTTGAGTTATAACTAATTAAATTTCGATTTGTGATTATATAAAATTAGAGTCTATTTACAATTACCATGATTTTCATAATTAATCGTTGTGAATCTATTTAAACAGTTAGAAATCGAATTACTTTTAATGGGTAAAAAAAATATGCACGCATTTTAAATCATTGGACGTTCCCATAATCCAATTTCATGAATAAAAATATTTATGTATTTGACATTATTTTTTTAACTACAATTTCCTGTATAAAAAATTTTTACAAAGGAATAACATATTCTGATAAAGGTTTGGACAGCTAATCATCATCAGCATTCGGTACAATTTCATCTATAGTTTTACATAAATCTTGAATTTCAAATGATTCAAGAACAGAAGCGGAACTAACTTGCTCGAGTGTTTCTTGAACCCCAACTTGATCGACGTTTTCCCTTTCTTGTTTTAATTTGATGATCGTCAAATTTTCTTGAATTCCAAATTCTTGGATTTTGAACGAGTTATTTCGACTGGAAACTGGAACTCTATTATATATTTTAAGGCTTCTTGGCTTCCTCACTTTGAACGAAGATATTTTGAACGAGTTATTTCGAATAGAAAATAATTCTCTACTCGACAATTTAGAACTCCTTGACTTGGTAGGTACATTCTTGAACATGCTATCCATTATTCAAGGATTATAAAATAATTTTTACATTAGGGAATTTACGTACTTATAGTCGTTCAAAGATTCTAAGGATCATATCTAAACAACCTAAGAAAGTATAATCACAAACCTAACTTTAACTGGGCCATATTTAAGATAAAAGGTAATATTGAACCCACTTTACTAAAGTGGGCCTAATTACCTATGGACTGGATTATCGATTCAGGCCACTTATGACTGGACTCTTTTAATATGGCAGTGGCTTTTCCATTATTCCAGGCTTCTTGAATTTTATTCTCCAATAGTTATCTTTAGTAAATAAAAAAGAAAAAAAATTACACAAAAACTTTGACGCAACGAATAGTCGTGCACGGCGGTTTGGAACCGCTGGTTCCGGTTTGGAAAAATATGGAACCGGAACCGAACCAAGGGTAGGCCGGTTTCGGTTCCGGTTTAGAACCGCCGGTTCCGGTTCTCTTTTTTTTTTTTTTTAATTTTAGCCTTGAAACGTAAAAAAAAAGAAAAAATTGAAAAAATCGCCGGTTCGGAACCGGAACCGCCAGTTCCGGTTTCACAAAATAAGGAACAGGAACCGAACCGGAATATATCCGGTTTCGGTTCCGTTTAGGCTGGTTCCAAAATCGTTGGTTTCGGTTTGGTAGGAATCGCCGGTTCCCGGTTCGGAATTGCCGATTCCGGTAAAAATGTGCATGTCTAGCAACGAATGCACGCATTATTTATTATTTATTTGTAAAATTTCGCACGTGTTTTATGGTCTATTTTTTTTCCTATATACAGTCTTAGATGATGCTTTTGTAAGACTATTTGAACATAAGTTTTTTTAGTACGATGAATAATGCATTAAAATATAATTTTATAATAATATAATATGATTAACTACAAATATACATTAATTACTTATAAGTATATTTTAGTTATATAATAAATATACTTTAATAATGAATTGTCTCTCCGAGTGTTTAAAAATATTTATAATAATAATTAGTTAGATTCAAAACAAATGTTTGGAGTTGTGGCCTATATGTACAACATTTATACTTTGGTCACACCTTCATCAGCTCCTCTAGCAACATCAGTGACTACCTCCACTCTTGAGTTTGAACATCCACACTCTTCATTCATATCTTTGCTTTGCTTTACTGGTATTTCTTGTTCTTGAACTGCAGGGCAATCATAATCATTCTGTTTTCCCCATACCACAAAATAAAGCCCTATAACTATAACCATTGCTCCCACAAGCCTGCATATAAAAACAAACAAAAATATATGTATAATACTGTTCAAATATAATTGGAAATAAGTGTTTTATTTACTACTATTTTTTTCCTACGTTGTCACCACGTGTTTCATTTCAGGCCAATTCAAATCAAGTTTTAAATCATGTGAAATAATAAATAAATAAATAAAGTTGCTACTGAGTAGTACAAGCAAACAATACATTTTCTTCAAGAAATCTGAATAGTAATTATATAGATCTTCACCCTCTTCTCCATGAGAAAAAAATGTTTACAACAGGACCTTTTAAGATATACCTCCTTCTTCCCGTGATTATTATTATGTTTTCTTTTTAAATTGCAAAGGAAGTGTAATAATAATCACGGAACGGAGGGAGTACTATTGTTTTCACCCAATCACTTAATGTTTAATTAATATCATAATCCATTTTTTTCTAGTAAAAATAAAATGAGCATATTCTTATAAGCGAAGACTTGTATGAGATCGTTTCACGTGAACAATGCTTCCGTGAGACAAATAAAAAGTAATAACATTTTAATAAAAAATAATATTTGAATTAATGAAAAGTGATAGTGATGCAATGGATTTTTTTTATAAAATAATTCGTAGTATAAATAAATAAATAATAATAATATTTTAATAAAAATCTTTAATAAAAAGTAATAACTATTTTAAAAATATGTCTCATACACAAGTGTTGTCTATTTTTATACGTGGAAAAAGCCATATTGTTCATGAAATTTGTCACAAACCTCACAGCCCTCTATTCAATCAACTTATCTTTCTTTCTTTTTTTTAATAATTATAATAAGAAAAAAACAATATATATATAGTTGATCAGTTTGTAGGTTTACCTTCCAAGAAACATTTGCTCAGCTAAAATGAAGGAGCTCAAAATGACAACAATAACCATGCTAAGAGGGCTAAATGCTGTCACAAAAACAGGGCCTCTTTCTTGCATTACCACTCCTTGTAAATAGTATGCAATGCCAGAACAAAATATGCCCTGCAAAAAAAAAATTATTTTATTTATTTTTTATAAAAAAAAATTCTATATGTAGTAACTAAGTAGTAATAAATACTTTATAAATAAACAAAATTATATATGACTTAACAATGTTAAACAGAGCAGCGCAACCAAGCACGTCTGTATTAATGATTGATTAATGTATTTAATTAATTTATAATACCTTCTTCACAAAATAAATTTCTATTGTTGTATTTATTTATTTTAATTAAGAAAATACAATTAATGCGACTAATAAATAGTCACTTTAAGTTCATTAGAGGATAGTTATACATTTACTTAAACTATATATGTAAAATAGACATGGTAGTTAAAATATAATTTAAATAAATAAATAAATGAAAAATTAAAAAAAAACTTTTATTCATCACTAATTTTTTTCAAACAATCAATATAGAAGGTTTCAACTTTTATGACATTCCCCCTTTTCTGGTGCAGTGGAAAAAAAGTTATTCATGCTTTTATTAAAAATTTTAAAAAATAAGTTTTCTTCAAAAGTATATATCTTTTTCTCGCGTCAAAAAATTAAATTTGTTTAGATGGTCCACATAAAAAGTCACCCTTATAATAACAACAAAAAAAATACTCCGTCACACATTATTTTGCACCGTTACTTAGATACAAAATTTAAGAATTTATTTTTTTGATAAACTTTTAAAAAAGATGTATTTTTAAAGTTAGTGATTGATCAAATGTTTATTTTTTAAATGGTAAAATTTAATATGAAACAAACGAAAATGAAAAGTTTAAAATATCTTACACTATAGACAACTGCAAGGAATTTAGTGTCCCAATTAATGGACCAGGCTGCTGAATTTCCCCTTTCCACTACAAGTGCCACTGCCGCGCCCTCTGCGGTTCCTAGCAAGCATATCCATGCAGTTAGTGACAGTTCCGCTGGATACGTTCTAAGCGTCACTGCCTGCACAATCATAGAAAAATGAGTTAATCTCTTGAAAATTGGGTTTACATTATAAATCTTTATAAATTATATGGTCTCCATAATTTAAACACTCTATCAATATATAAGATATATAGGATTGGAAAGGGTTCAATTGTTCAAAATTGAGCATATATAGTACTACATGCACAATATTCTTATTTAAAATGTTGTAGCTAGCTAGGTTGGATGTTCGATTTGTATCAAATGGTCATAAATACAATTTCTTAATTTCTCTATAGAGTATTGCGCGGAAGTATCACCTTTATTCATGGCAATTGTTGCTCGAAAGGCAGCCATTTGTCATGCATTAAAGGTGACACAAATCCACTTCTTATTAGAAAATGTTGCGTGTATACCTGCAAAATAAAGAAACATGCCCAACTGAAGCATCCAACGGTGATCATTAGAGCACCCTTGATTGAGTTTTGGAGAGTGATCGGAGGCTGTATGTGTTGATGTGAGTGTGCTTCTGATTTCGTCCACGGAAGATCGATATGTGGGCCCGTCACCAACGTCATGATCATTGCCCCGGCAACCGTCGCCACTGTTCCGATTATTTTTGCTTCACTTCGTATGCTCATCAGTTTCACCTTCTCCAGCCTGAGTGTTATTCACCTGAAGCACCACGCCATAAGGAATGTAATGGCGGGAAGAACATTAGCCATTGCAGCTGCAAACGTCGCCGTTGTGTATTTCATTCCCAAAAAGTACAGATTTTGATCTATAACTGGCCTTTTTTTTTCACCATTAAATTATTAATTAATATATATAGCAATTAATTATGAAAATAAGTAGGAGTGTGAATTAATTAATTACTTACTCCAAAAGACTGAGAAGCATAATCTTGAGGAATGTGGAGGTTGTCATCTTCGGCCTTATTTTCCTAAGTGAGAAAATAAAATTAAAAAAAAAAATACTCCATGTATATTATATATGGAATTATTCAAAATCAAAATAATTAATTAATATGAAATTAGGGGATGGAAATTACTTGTCTAGGGCAAAGGCGAAGGGGGCGATGACGATGGTGGCGACAAGGTGGCGATAGACGACGAAGACGTAATTGCTCATCCCTTCATTTAAGGCAGCCTTAGAAATGATGTCCATGCCAGCTAACACTGCTTGTAAGAAAACAACACCTAGAAATGGCTTCGCCTTGGGAAAAATGGACGCCATATTCGATGCCTTCATTTCTTTCTTCCAACCTTATGATACATCAATTTATAGTATTAATAACATGAATATACGAAATGGGGTTACCTTAATTTCAACAATTTTGACGTGATAACTAGCCATGCAGAGATGGTAATTAATTTCCATGTATTAATATATGTAATATAATGGAAATTAGTTACCTTAATATATAGGAGTTGATGTCCTATAGCCTATTCAAGACTCCCTAATTTGATATATATATATACACACGTGTGATGATCTTGTAAAGAAGAGCAAGGTACGTATAAGATTCTATGTACGTTTGCAATGTTATTTCTACTCGTCTTTCTGTTCTTATCATGTTTGTACGTATACATGACCCGACCCGTTGCAATGAGATGCGTAAAACAAGTGCTCCATTAGAAACTTTTCTTGTATCATTTTCTATATCATTAATTATACGAGAAATAAGGAATTAATAGATCTAATCATTGTTCGTGCTTTTCTTTTAGGATTTAGTCTTTTTTTTAGGGTTTGAAACTGTACATATAATGATGTGACCAAGGAATTTGTGCAAGAATTATTTTTTGTAAATATTAGCTTCTAGCTAAAAATTATGGATAATAATAAGGGTAGACCTTATGAGACCGTCTTACATGAGACAATTTTTTACTTTTTAAAATAGTTATCACTTTTACTATAAATCGTTATCACCTTATACTATAATTTGTTCATGAAAAAACATTATCATTTTTCATAATTTATTATCACTTTACTTCATAAAAATTATCACTTTCTGGCCATCTCACATAAACCCTTAAGTGAAACGGTCTCACCCAAATCTTTGCCTAATAATAAAGTATATATATATATATATGAACTAACCCTTATTCTCAACCTTAGTGAACAAAGTTGGTAATTAGTTTTGCAACTTTGGACTGTTCTGAATCTGCCAACTATTAATTAATTTAATTTAATCCCTAATAATTTGGACTTTAAAAAAAAAAATCGGACAGGCCATGATGTTTTACTTTTTTTTTCCAGAATATATATTTTCCATGTACTTTATTTTCTAATTATATATATATATATATACACGTACTATAGTTTTGTTTTTTACTTTCGAAAAATAAATTATTAATACTTTTAGTACATTAATTACCTCCTTAAAAATTAAATTAAAAATATTAAAAATTAGAAGATTTAAGCAACAATAAGTGAATTTTTTTATAAATAACCGAACTTTTTTGTATCATTTGACATACTATTATCTTTTTGCAAATAGGGCCTTATAAACAATTTTTTTGCATTATTTTTTATGTCACATGTTAAGTAATTGACACATAAGTGGGGAAAATTAATACAATCATTACCCTTAGAGTTTAAGATTTAGGGTATAATTTCTCTCTCCTACGTGTCGTCCATCTAGCAGTGTGACATAGGAGATGATGTATCAAATGACACAGAGAATTCGAGCCGATCTTTTTGTTACACTGTCAAATGACGATTTGTATTTCAAATTTCCTTTATATCATTTGATGTAATATTTCTTGCATTAAATTATAGAGTTAGTTTCTTGTGTCCTAGGATGCACAAGAAGTATATGGTATAATAATTGTTTTAAAGGGTATATATTTTATTTAGTAAGGGTATAGTTTTTCGTTGAAAATATCGGTTAAAACATAAATAACATAAATGTTTGATTAAAAATTAAGTATTTTTCTTTGAAAATCAAAAGTATAAGTTCTTATACTAAGAGCATAACGTATAATACTAATAATTACAACTTTTAAAATTTTGGAATTTGAGATCACGGTGTCTCAATTACAGAGAAGTTTTAACTTAAATTGTATATAAAGTGATACATAGCAAAATTATGAAGCTATATTGTTAGATTTTTTTTTTAGAATTAAAATAATATAATAAACGAATGTGACACAATAAATTATGTGTGAATGTGTACATGTACTCCATTTATGCATAAACTACACTAAGTAATGAAATATGGGGATTCGTTCTTAATTTACAAACAAAAGTAGATTCAGATTCTTTCTCCATTTAATTCCTTTTTAAAAGGACTTCTATTAGACAATCCACAAAAAAGATGCTTCGATTAATTAATTAAATAATAATAATAATTGACCTTAATTGTAAATGATTTATTTTATTTTAAATGATTCGATAGTGTATCCCGTCATCCCGTGATTAGGCTTTGGGCCCTATAAATTAATCCATAATCAATTAATTATAATACTTTCTCCTGCCTGCCCAATACATCGTTATATATTCAACACATCTAATTAATATCAAACTTCATATTTAATTGATTTTATAAATATAAATATTTAATTATTCATTCATTTAAATGTTATTTACTCCCTCTCCAACCGGTCTTGACTCATACGTCATGCATATTCAGTTTTTAGTAGGAAATAATGTTTGATGTTATTAATTAAATTATTTATTTATCTTTATATAAAACATAAATAAATAATATTTATTTATTTATTTATTTACACAAACAACATGTCAGTGCCCCACGATCTTTATTTGGATATAATTGTTGTATAGACCCCCAGTCAAGGCACTATGGCCAACATGATTAATTTAATTTAATTATAATATTCTTTTATGGTACACTTTATGTTATTTTCTTTCGTGGTTTCTGTATAGGCATTGCACCATCTCTTACTTTGGTCTCCTCTGCAATTTGAAATTAATAGCATCCAATATTATAGGGTCGGATTTCTTGTGCTCAAAATACCGCTTAATTTTGTATGTCATGTTATTTAATGAGTGGCATATACAAGAGAAAAAAATTGAATTCTAAAAAAAAAATTAAGGATAATTATTAGTTTTGTTCATGACACTCGTATAGTCGTATATCTAATAAATAAATAATTATAAATTTATAATACACAAAATTATTTGTTAAATGACTATCTTATCTAAAAATTTAAATTTTTAGATAAAGTGGTGGTATCAAAGTTGTAGTTTAGCAAATGTCAAGGTTTCGAACCTTAAAAACATAATAATCGGTTGGCATTCCAATTGATTACTAAAAGAATTTTTATTGACATGTGCGGTTAGTAAATTCGGTCAGTAAAAAAGAGTTTTTTTAGTGTGACTGTGATGCGAATTAACCAGTATATAATTCCTTTGGAAATGCAAATATTCAAAAAGTACACCCATATACAAATATGCTTAATTAATTATATGTAAAACATCATATAATTACATGCCTCAACTCATTAAAATCAACCCTTTTAGCAGCTCCAAATGTACACTCGAATGTCGAAAGCAACTCATTTGATCTGAACGGTTTAAAAGTGACTTATATAGGTTAGTATTATACTATACAAAAATGTGAATTTTACCGAGTAATGTGTCATGACTCTACAAATTAATATATCAATATTATGATCATAAGGTACTAAAAAACATAAGATACTTTTTATAAATGTTTTAATTTATAGTAGGCAATTTATAGTGTGCACCCGGGTACACCCACATACAAATATAAACAAAAACATATACAATTAAGAGTAAAAATGTATACAATTGAATTGTTAATTTTTTTAATGAAAAATTGTATATAATATTTAGTAAATGTTATACACATATGAATGTTAATTTTTTAATGAAAAATTAATGTGAAAAAAATATACAATTATTACAAAAACACGTATACAAAATAGAATAATATGTATACAAAATAGAATAAAAAAATATACACATATGGATGCAAGGTGCACCCAATATACACTCTTTATAGCATAACTTTGTAGAAATTATTGGTCTTTTCAAAGTCATTTTCATCAACGTCACAAACCTGATAAGTATTTGCTAAAGATTCCCTTCTAAAAATTATTACTCTTTATAATACCGAATGTAAATAAAAATAAAAAATGTAAAAAATTTTATGTAACGAAGAAGGAAAGTATATAATACTATAATAAATTTTCAATCGATTACACGAATATCAATGTAACTTGTGCACACGAGTCTCGTAAAGTAGTTGGGCAGATGTGGATAACAATTGTTGCAGAGCAGGACTCCACTTCTTTGAATTTTGCATATTTGGAGAATAAGAGTTGATAACTAAAATTCTCAGTATAATTCCATCACACTCCATTAACATATATATTCCAATATTAACACGTCATAGTGTTAGTGTTTTAACTGTTTTAATATCTTAGATAAGCCAACTGCCCTTTGCAATATGGAAAACATACTCTCCATGCATTTTTTATGTAAGTATATAAAAATGCTTCATTTACTTTTTATCTACATGTTAGCTTTATTTTATTTATATATATAGATGAATGAGTCTCACGGATTCACATTCGCCCAATTTTTGCAAAATTATTTTTTAGTATATGAAAAATTATCTTTTAGAAAATTGAACTATTAATTCTCTAAATAAAAAATATTTCATCTCAATAAAAATATAAAAAATCAAAACATATTAGAATTTAGAAAATAATATTTTTTTATTAGGAAGAGTAAGAGTTTATCTACCTAAAATAATTTTTCATGTACTAATTAAAGAGTACTCGATAAATCATTATGTAAGAACTTGAAGAGTAATAGTTTATCTATATATGAGTAATTTTTCATATCCTTAAGATTAATTAGTAAATTAGGGTACACATGTGAATTCGGTTAACACAAATGTTTATCAATACTGATAGCTCCATGCACTCGAATTTATAAGATATATATCAACTTAAATAAATAAATAAATAAATAAACATTATGTGGTGTACGTACATCTAAATGCTTCACTACCCCATTGTATACATGCATGGTTAACCTTCACTTTTAGGTTCGTGAGTATAAACTATTATAGGCTAGTATTTTTATATATGTTTATATATATAATATAGACCCTTTATTTAATTAATCGTGTATCTATCTTTAGAATACTTTAACTATATAAAAACTAAAAATTATATAGATAGTTGTACATATAGTTTCTTGTAAGAATTTGGTACCAAGACGGTTTAAAAACTAAAAAAAGAAAGATCCCAAAATGAATTTCTATTATTCAATTCAATTTCAAGCATTATCTCTACCTACTTTGAAAAAGTATATATCTTCATATTTACATCACAAACATTAATAGGTCTAAATTTATTTGTCATCGAATCCAAATATCTCCCCTTTTTCCTCTTTTGTTTTTTGGCCGTCGTAAAATGAAACCTTCACCTCAAGAAAATGCAGGCTGCCATAACCAACCACCCCCCACCCTACCCCACCCCATATATAATTATTTTGTTCCATCTTCCCATTTCCCAAAGGAGAACCTTTCTATATACCATATCTTCTTCGCGTCACACGGATTCAAATTTGTCATCTACAATAATGCAATTGTTTTTTATTTTATTTTATAATATTAAATGATTATATGTAGTATTCATACCCAATGTTTTATGTTTGCATGATTTATCTTCACTATTCGCCCACCATTTGAGTTTTCAAGATTCCAATTTGCTTTAGTATTTCATTTAAGAAATATATGTAACGTGTCATAATCATTTCTTAAATTATCGTTAGTGTAAGGATTTACAAATGTCATTTCTTGGGGTATTGTATTTTTATAGAAAATATGTTTATAGAATAAGGGTAAAATACGACGTATAATATGAGTTTAATAGAATATGTGATCTTAAATTTTCCACTTAATGTAAGGAAATTCACATTTTAAATCAATTTGATTGGGGTAAGAACATGCAAAAGAAACAAATGTACACCTGATAATATCTATATACCATGCACAAATTAACATTATTTCCAACAATATACTTTATGCTCTGCATCAATTTAAACCCAAATTCACAAATAGATAAAATGCATGCTTTTATCAAGATTTAATTAAGAAGTTATAAGGAGGGATAGATTCAATTTCACAGATGATGACTACTGTTAATGTGGAAAGTCAAGTCAATGTATTTGACTTCATAATAAGTCTAGGGCGGTTAGTAATTAAATTTCTAGTCATTAACTCTGACTCACCTCAATAATTATAATTACTTTATAAATAGACCTGCACATTTTAATTGGAACCCGTATTTCGAATCGGGGAATTGACGGTTTCAAAACTGGTCAAAATGTAATCAGGACAGTTATTATTCTGGCTCGATTTCGGTTCCATAAAATGAGGAACCAGAACTGTTGATTCTTGTTCAAACAAGCAATTTCCCGGTTAAAACCCAGTAATTACAATGTTGTTGATGTATTACTGTTTATATATGTGTGTGATGTAAAATTTCTACCCTTTATTTTTATTTAATGATGAAATCTAATAAAGTTTTTGTTTGGTTTTCATCTGATTTTAACAAGGCACATCAGCAGTTTAATTAAGATTATTTTTGTAAGAAATGGATATATCGATTAGGGATTGTGACCTCCACAGATATTCATCCCACGCCACAATTAATTCATGGCCAACTAATTATTTCCAAAATAGCAAAAAATTAAATAAATAAAATTTTAAAAAAGGGAGGGGGAGGCAAAACTTCAAAAGTTCAATCTTCAGACAAAACATTTTGGACCAAGTCAGCTGCATAGTCAAAAGAGAAAGAAAATAATAATAATGATAATAATAATTCAAAGAAATGTCGGTTTCTTTCAAGAAAGTTGTAAACAATAATAGAAAGCCCAAAATTATTGGGCAGCAATTGGCTTCGCCCTTTAAGTTTTAGGATTTCAAGATCGAATGTGACCCTTTTTTTTCAATTTTTTTTTCTTTTATTTTTAATAATAATAATAATAATAATGTAGTTGTAGAAAAATATAGGGAGACTAACTATGAATAAATAAGACTATAAATATATTGCACAATATAGTTAAATATTTGCACAACTATGAATATGGTGCACAACCCGACTTAGATCTTATTTTGTAAATCATATTTCTTTGTAAACATGCGTAACATAGTTATCAAGAGTATAATTATAAAAAATAAATAATTCTGATGGACATAAAATTATGTCTAAATATTATTTGCTATGAATCATGCTATGTTTCCGTACATTAGATTGTAATGATTTATACTATACAATCGATTACATTGCTGCACAACCCTTTAAAATGTCTGCATAATCTATTATATTGTTGCACAATGTGAACAATCGTCAGCATCCTTCCAAGCCCTCTTATTATCATCCTTACCTCTGCTGAAACTGAACACCGACTCCGAATGGGTAGGACACAATCAGGTTGTCGCATTTGGTGAGGAAACCTAGTTTCGTGATGGTGGCGGCCATCAATTAGTGCTTGTTTTTCTGCCGGAGGGTTGAAGGTGAACGTTCTCATGATTTCGATGATGATTTCACCAATAGCGGAGTCTATCACCAGCGACTCCGAAACGACTTCCACCGTGGAAGATCGGATCGGATTTTTGTGTTTTCTGCAAGAATGAGATTTATAAAAGAATTGGATCACATATCTTTCTCAAATCTGTTATGGAATATTGGGAAATCTTTTAAAATAAATAGATAAATATTGAGATTTTATTTTAATTTGATATTAAATTAAGGTTATAATAGATATATCAATATATCTTTTTGTATCTATTAGTAATAGTTTAGTTTGAACGTATTTAATAGTAATAATCTTAACTAATGTGTACTGCAGAGTAATTATTCCAAAAATATATTGTCGATTCCCCTTAGAAAATTTTAAGAAAATAATATCGATTAAATAGAGACTTGTGTATGACCATTTCACTTAATGGATTTAAGTAAGACAAATAAAAAGTGATAACTTTTATAATGAAAAGTCATACTCCTACTAAATTAATGAAAAGTGTAATATTTTATAACAAAAGTAATATGAAAGCGTTAAATTATTCCACCGTGAAACGGTCGCACACAATACTTGCTTTATGGGTTAATACATCATTAATTATTGATTGGGTGTCAACTAAAGCCCCACATTGGTTAGAAGTGGGGATAACGATAAGTTTATAAATTAGGGATGGACTCTCCCTAGCATGAGACCTTTTGGGCGTGATGCCCAGAGTGGTAAAACCGTGCGGGCAAGTGAGCGGCCCAAACCTAACCGGCCCGGCCCAAGGTTGGTGGGATGTTCAGACCTCAAACTGGATGGTCTAGCTGCGGGACTTTGTTTGAGGGGGAAATGTTGGTTAATGTTGGTTGGGTGTCAACCCTATCATACTCCCTACGAGACTTTGTTTGAGGGGAAAATGTTTTGTTTGAGGGAAAAATGTTGGTTGGGTGTCAACCAAAGTCCCACATCGGTTAGCTGCGGGACTTTGTTTGAGGGAAAAATGTTGGTTGGGTGTCAATCAAAGTCTCACATCGATTAGAAGTGGGGATGGCGAGAAAAATGTTGGTTGGGTGTCAACCAAAGTCCCACATCGACGGGACTTTATTTGAGGGAAAAATGTTGGTTGGGTGTCAATCAAAGTCCCACATCGATTAGAAGTGGGGATGGCGAGAAAAATGTTGGTTGGGTGTCAACCAAAGTCCCACATCGATTAGAAGTGGGGATAGCGATAGGTTATCATACTCCCACACTTGAGGTCGACGCACACTCACCATATCCTTATGCACACTTGAGGCCGACAAGCAGCAAGCTAACTCGTCGTTTAATCATACTCCCACACTTGAGGCCGACAAGCAGTTCAATTGCTAACTTGTCGTTTAATCATACTCCCACACTTGAGGCCAACACTTGAGGCCGACATCATACTCCCACACTTGAGGCCCAGTCAATTGCTAACTTGTCGTTTAATCATACTCCCACACTTGAGGCCCACACTTGAGGCCGACAAGCAGCAAGCTAAGACATCATACTCCCACACTTGAGGCCCAGTCAATTGCTAACTTGTGCAGTTCAATTGCTTGAGAGCCGGCAAGCAGTTCGTCCCCTCCCACACTTGAGGCTGACAAGCAGTTCAATTGCTTACACTTGAGGCTGACAAGCAGTTCAATTGCTTGAGAGCCGGCAAGCAGTTCAATTGCTTGAGAGGGATTAACATGGGATAGTGAGAAGAAAAAATTGCATGGGATAGTGAGAAGAAAAAATTGCATAGGCCTTCTTATTCTGTTTAGAATTGAAACATCGTTAAGTTAAAAAGAATCTTTTTCTTTATCGTCCCCTCCCACACTTGAGGCTCACAAGCAGGAAATCGAGGTTGGGGAGCATAGTTGCACACTCACAATATCCTTATGCACTCCACTCCTTCTAACTCGTCGTTTAGGTGATCCTTCTAACTCATCGTTTAAGTGGAACGCCAAATTGCGAGCACACTTCATTAGTGAACACCTCTGATCTAGGCGTCGTAAGTGGACCGTCAAATTTCGAGCACATCTTCAATTCCCAATTGACTAGCTTGAAATATTTATATAAAAAATTTACAAACTTTTAAAATTGTTTTACATATCAAAATATTGGAGTATATAAATTATAATCTTATCAACAAATTACATAGTATCAATATTTTCAAATTTAAAACGAATTATGAAACACAAATAATATTGATAGTTTTGGAGAAATTACATCAGTATCAATATTTTCAAATTTTAAACAAATGATGAAACATAAACATTAATGTTGATAGTTTTGAGAAAAAAATGTTGAGTTGATATACTGTGCACCTTGATTCACACGATTATCCATGCATATGGAGTATGTATAAATTTTTATTTAATAGTATATAATATATATATTCTTTTAATAATTATATAGTTCTTTTTTTACATTTTGATTTTCATTATAAAAGCTAACAAAAACTTCTCTAAAAATTTCTCTAACAATATAAGTATGTTTTTATTCATAAATGTATAACTTTCTTAGTATGTTTTTATCATAAATGTATAACTTTCTAAGAATAAATGCATCAACCAAGTGCACAGAATAATTAGTCTGAAAATATTATGCAAAATTTGAAATTTTACTCTAGCGTAAATTTAAGAATTATGCACTCTTTGAAAAAATAAAATAAATAATTTTTTTTTAAGAATATAAATCTTACTTAATAAAAGAAAAAATATTTCAATATATATTTCTAATTTTAGGTTGGCTTATTACCCACACATGTTATATAATTACATTTTGAAGTTTAAGTTAGGGTAATTGGAGATGACGAAGCACACTAGGTTTATAGGATCAAAATTAAAGTATAGTGTGTAGTTATTAATTTCTAGTAGTTTACATCATTTTTCCCAAAATAAATAAATAAATAAATAATAATATTATATTCTTTATTTTTAATATTAATTTTAATTATTTAAACTAAATATACACATTCACATCATCTAAAAAAATTTTTTTTTTTAAAAAAAAGCAAACACCGCATCAGCTAAATTTCCAACTGCAGTGAAAAACTCTAAAATGCAGCACAAATTACAGTGCTCATGAGAGATGGAGCATCTACATCTCCATTTTGTCTCCCCATTGAAGGATAGCATTTAAAACATAAAGTGTGGATTTTAAAAACTAAAACCTAAATTTTCAAAACAGAAAACAATACTACCTTATCCCTCTCTACAAGAGCCACAAGGTTTTGCCATTAATTGATAAATAAATCTTAACCCACCCAAAAAAAATATATACCACATTTATTGATGTTTCACTTGAAGTAGGGTTGGTTGGTTGGTGGGTGGGTGACGCAAATGACAGGAGCAAAACCTAATGGCCAATTGACCATCTCAAAAAAGACTAGGACCAAGAGATTGGAATTGTTGCTTTAGCTTTTCAGGTTTGACTGAGATTGAGCTTTAATGGAAAAACAAATAAAATTAATTCATTCATAAAACATAATTGTGTTGTGTAATAGCTAAAAAAAAAATAGAGAGCCATAGCAAATACAAGGAACATCCATCCTTGCTGTCATAACAAAAAAGGCTAGTTCCTCTTTTCAAAACGGTCAATTTAAGGGATGAGAACCCATCTCCTACTTCGATCGCCTCGTTTTCACTAACCACAGCAGGCCGATTTTTGAGCAGCTTGAGCAGCCCCTGCATTCTGGTCCGGTTGGCTAATCCTAATGGTCTGAGGCTGCATTCGTGTGGAAACACATTAATTAGTCATTATCCATTTGGTGTGAGGAAATGTTACATTGCACACCTCAGGAGCATCTGCTCGTGTGGCATCAGCGTTGCATTCTATGAAATGCTGCCTCATCAGCACTGACCACAGAGGTGCTCGTGATAGGTGTACAAAGTAACAGACCCAATATACATGCATATGTATGTGTTTGGGAAAGCGTGTGACTGAAACTGTAACAAACACCTCATACCTCAGTTTTTGAGTCGGTTTCAGCGAGTCTTTGCTTGATGTCACGGGCAATTGAGAAGAAAACCTCCTCCACATTCATGTTTGTCTTGGCACTCTGTTACACGTGATGATGTTAGACTGTATGGCACCGAAAGATATAAAATTTCAACTTAGGAAACACTACTTACAGTCTCAAAAAATTTGATTCCATATTCATCAGCCAGAGCTTGACCCTTGGAGGTGGGAACAGCCTATGGACGTTTAAATATAGTTCAAATTATACAAGAAAACAATTAAAATTACTGGAAAAATTATTAAGAAGAAATAATAATTACAAACGTAATACATGGTTGGCAAGTTTCAAGTTAATCCTACGGCTGTATCACTATCGTTGGATCTCCATCATCATTAACTTAAGCTTAAACGATTTAAATTATTCAAGATACATCAGATTGATGTGAAATATGTCAATGCTTTGTATAAAGTGAAGTGAGGCTAATCTGACCCAGGGTAACATCCACCTCCAGCAGTCGGACAACTAAGTCATAGCTAAACGAGTGAGAGAGAGATTACCCTTTTGCTTTCATCCATATCAGCTTTGTTTCCCACCAATATCTTGTTCACATTGTCAGACGCATGTTGTTCGATGTTCCTAATCCAATTCCTAATGTCTGAGAAAAGGATGAGGATAATTTTGACAATGTAAAATTTACTGTTAATTACAGAAAGATTTAATAGTTAATACGTAACGACACTTCAGTGAAGATTCCCAACTGATTATGACTACATAAAAGAAAGATAAGAAGGGACATTACTGTTGAAAGATGACTCATCAGTGACATCATACACCAGCAATATACCCATTGCTCCACGATAGTAAGCTGCAAAAGAAGCATTTCTCAGGCATATCTAGGAACTTACAAGATGTGATAAGTAAATTGGGACACATTCTAGATGCAGGGAAAAATGCATCATCAAGAGGTACATAGGATCGATCCAAAAAAAAATTAGAAGCAATAACTATCAGGTTTTAAAAGGTGCAACTAATTGCCTTGACTAGCCCATGGGGAATGTATTACATAAATCAATTTCATAATGTATCACATGAACAGGGTGTGCCCAAAACTCAACAAAGCCAACGTTCAATCAGACGGGGTCTAAAAAAGGTGGTGTGTGAATTGATCATTCCATTTCATGAGAAAAATACAGAAATTGCATGTCTATGACTATATCATGTTCCAATAAAAAATGATGCGTAATTCAAGACCAAATTCAACAAATAACAATACTGATTTGATTAATTTATCAAGAAAATAAGAAAATATACTCTTCTTTTGTTACATATTCATAGTTAAAATAAAACTTCAGTACTTACCAAAAAATAAATAAAATAAAAATAAAATAAAAAACTACCTTTTATTTAGAGTGTGCAGTAATATTAAAGTGATGTAAATTGTAATAGATAAATATTTATGTGTATTTTTTATATTAATATATGCACAAATATTATGTTAAGATAAATTTTACATTATACACAGATATAATGTATTTATGTACTAGTTACAAGATACATTATAAACAATATGATTTAAAATGTAAACTATCATATTAGATCATATGCATTTAAAGTAAATAAATAGATACACAATCATATATATATATATATATAATATTGTACATATTGTGGGGTGGCGCGAGGAGCAATACAATGATAGATGAAAAAATTGTCAACAGGAACTTTGAATCGTTTACAGGAACAAGAAGTAGGAAATAGATTGTACATATTGTGGGGTGGCGCAAGGAGCAATAAAATGATAGATGAAAAAATTGTCAACAGAAACTTTGAATCGTTTACAGGAACAAGAAGTAGGAAATAGTTCAACACCTACACCGCATTTCAGCTTTGGCAGCAGTTCAAAAGGATGTCAAACTGATATTTTAGCCAAAAGCTCATAAGGTCCTGAATCTTTTATTTTTTTCAAAAATGCCAGAAAAGGATCAAGATGCTAGCGCACTAGCATACTTTAAGCAAGCAATATCTACTTATTTCATATGTGATGATCTTTGATTCTAAAATAAAAATAAATCTAATTGTTTTTCACCAGTTATTACTAACTTATATTTTGCATTTTATCCCTCAAGTGAGGATGAGATCTAGACACTCCATGAAATACTTCTCACCTATCAGCTGGTGTAGCCAGGGAGTAGTTCGGAAGTAACAAAGTAAATAAGAGTCATGGCCCCATAGGAGAACAAAAAGGGGAAATTAAGAAGCGTGCTTAAGATTATCAATTGACCCATAGAGGACACAGAGAACAGAATGAAAGGAAAAGAACAAGCATATCTGAGAAGAAAAATAAGAAAAAAAGGAGACTATCAAGAACCAATAATATGATTATTGAGAGAATTTGTGCTATAATAGAACAAGTGATTCAAAACTAGCAGCATTCACTTTAGCCTGTCCAACTGTATAAGAAACTCATCAGACTATTTTCTTTTCAAAACAACCAGCCCCAGGTTAAATTGCACAAATCTATAAAATTAGCCTTAAGGACTTATATGCAGAAAGTACTCTCATCACACAATAATCTACGTCTAATATTCTGTAAGAATAGGAACCCAATCATTGTGGGCAACCATTTTTGTCTACAGAACCTATCAAACTCCACTTATCATAATTCATACTACCAACAAATACTTCAGACATGCTCAGCATCATTCAAGCACATACCAGTTGTGATAGTACGGAATCGCTCTTGTCCAGCAGTATCCCATATTTGCAGTTTGATTCTTTTTCCATCAAGTTCAATGGTTCTTATCTTAAAATCAATCCTGTAAAAGAAAGCATGGTCAAATACAACTGGCAGGAGAACGTTCAAATCCACACAGTAGCAGGATACCTAAAACCTACCCAATGGTAGTGATGAAACTGGTCGTAAAAGAACCATCAGAAAAACGTAAAAGAAGGCAACTCTTACCCACACCTGGAAGAGCCATAGAAATGTGAACACCTTAATACACTCTTTATCAAATGAAATTTTGATAAAACACATTTAAGTTAGTTTCACAAACTGTAAAGTAAAAGTTGACAAAAAAAATTGTAAGATAAGCATTAAAAAAGAAAGATTCGGCTCTGAGATAAATTTCATAAATCAAAGACAGTTACAACACACTAGGATCTGTGATTTCTGTTAACAACCAGTTTTCTTGGCAATCTCTAATTAGGTAGGAGTACTCTTTTGAAGGGAAAAATTATATATACAGGATTAAGTCATATTTAACATATAATGAACAGCCTAAAATCAAAAACCTCTATAAACTGTTTAACTAAGGATCATCAGTAGCTTACCGGTACCACTTACTCTCCTATAGTTTTGTTTTGCGCAAATCTCGCTGCCAAATAGAAGCCAGCTGATAACTCTCCAAAATACCTCATTGCCTCATGTGATTTGTTAATTTGCACAATTTTCATAACATTATAGTTTGTGAATTTGCACACATGCATATTAAACAACAGAAATAAAGGATATCACATTATCCAGCAGAAATAAAATGCAATTTGACAGCAGGTTAGGAAACAGCCACTACCCAATATTACCAACGAATCCTAATAAACATATCATTTTCATTCAAATAAGGCTCCTATCAGACGAAGATCGGTGAATTTACAAAAACGATCAATGCGGAACAATGAAATCATCTCGTTGTATCAAATGCAGTAGAAACAATACATAACAAACAAGCTAATTCGCATAGTTCAAATCCAAGTGCAGAAAAGCAACAAAAACATTCAAGATAAAAACACGAACCGCTATCACCGATCAAGAGAAGCTTGATGAGATAATCATAATCGGCTCGAGCTCTGGCGGGTGGAGCGGCCATCTGATTTGGATTTCTATCTTCACAAATTCCTCAAAACAAACCCTAGCAACAGAAATGAGACCTAATTTAAATCATTCAAATTCACAACGACGACCATTGAAATTTTGAAAACATTAAATGGGGGAGATTAGAGAGAGAGAGAAACGGAAAACAATTACCAGATCGCAGGAAAGAGAGAAAAGATGGATCTACAGAATGAGGAAAAAGAGGAGGGAAGCAGCAGTGGTCGGTCGTTGAGTTCTGTAAATTTTGCGCATAATTATTATTATATTTATTTATTTTGAAAAGTATTAATTAATTTATATTTGAAATAATCAAATGTGGGAAAGTGGAATGGGTCATAAATTAAATTGGACTCCGCTATTTAAAAACTCTGGACCATTTATTTTATGTATGGGTTGGACAGCCTGGATCAGGCCCATTTTCTGCTAGATTGACAGATTCTAACTCCTCTAGAAATCTACGTAATTCTAGGTGTGAGATGAAACTAAAGTAATAAATTAAAAAATAAAATGGTCATCCATTTATTTAATGTCAAATAAAACAGAAATATCTCTTAATAAATAAAATTTATGATTTAAAAGAATAATTAATGATGATTTTTTTTATAGAGTGTTTCTATATAGAGTTGATATCCCGTTCATTCGGTGCAAGTGTGCATCCATATGTGTATAACTTTTTATTCAATAGTGTATACATGTTTCTTAATAATTGTATAATTTTTATACATTCAATTTTTCATTTTAAAAAAACTAATAGAAATTCTGCTAATAGAGTGTACCAATTTTTATTCATTAATGTATATATATTTTTACTCTTAAATGTATAAGTTTTTTTTAAAGTTGGTGTACGGTACATTCAGGTGCACAAAATAATTAGTCTTCCTTATATGATGGATAAAAAATTTAGAGCAAACTAGGTCAGCCTTTGGTACCAAAAAATATAAACTATTAGATTAAATTTTTATTTAATTCTCATTATTAATATAAAATAAAATAATTATAAATAAATTTAATAACTACTTATTGTATCTTAATTTTTACTCTATCATATCCTATCTTAATCTTAATCTTATCTTAATATATTAAAAGTGGGAAGGATTTGAGAAACTTTTTCTTCCCAATTTATCCTTGCATTATTTTTTATTTTACTTTCTTAACCTTATTATTTAAATTAATTTATTAATTTAATATGGATTTATGATCAATAATTAAAAAAACCTTTCAACTACACTATTAATTACTTCCTCCGTCCCACAATAAGGAGTGTATTTTATCATTTTCGTCCGTCCCAACATAAGAGGTGTATTTCCCTTTTTAGTAAAAGAGACTCACACAAATTAACTTTTTCTCTCTCTATAACCCCACATTTCACATTAATACACCTGCTTAACATATTATTTCTCTCACCTCAACTACCCCAACTATCCATTAAATATTATATTTTTTAATCTACGTGAATTTTCACTCTTGTTGTGAGACGGGGGAAGTACTAAAGTACAATGAATACATGGATACATCTCCCAACACCACTGCAATATCTCACCTCTTCAAGACCTCTCCTCTTAATTCTCTGCAGTCTGCACCAACAACTTCACCTTACCGTCGCAGAGAACAATTCATTTCCATCAACACAAATTGAAAATTTGGGTCCAAATAAAAGATCAAGGAATAGCGATGTAGTCGTTTGATTACATGACAACTCTTATTATTCGGATTCGGGCAGCGCGTGGCAAATGCCAAAGATAATCGGAGATGACAACAATTTTTTATTTTCGGATGAACAAGAAGGTTGGGCATTTCAGTTATCTGGAAAATTTTCAGGTGATTATTATAATTTCTTATTTTAAACAATTGATAATGCAAGTGAATAAAATTACTGCAGATGTCGTCCTGCAAGCTTTCTTGAAAGAAAGGGAGTTGAGTGGAGATTTTATAGCAAAGTTGTCTTGATGAAATTTGGCTCAAGGGTGTGATTACAAGTTCTAAAAGTGTTGAAATCTTGTGGATGTTGCTGATAATAATACATTTTTTTTAAAAAACAGCCAATAAATTACAGTTGTTCATGTGGGTATGCATATATGTTGTATGTGTGTGTTTGTTTTGGTTTATATTTTCCAACTTATCTGATTTTTGGCAGAAAAATGAAGGTAGTTTTTAAAATTGAAGAGAACTAACGAATGGCTGTTGGGTGACAATGAGTTTGCACCACTGAAGATTCCTCTCAAAGTTGTATGTTTAATTGCATGAACTCTTATATTACTCTCTTTCAATGACCAAGTTCTTGATTTGGTGCTTTAGATGTATGAAGTTGTATGAATTCTGACACCTAAGTTCTTTGGCATTCTCTGTTAGGACGTTTGTGTTACATTTATTGATTTTCATACTGTGATGAAAACTACATACTAGTGCTTGATCAATACTAGGAAGTGTTGAGTGTGTGTTCAAGATCAAGGCTGATGCTGATGTATGTGTAAAATGGATTCAGCAACAACAGCCAACTTGAATCAGCTCAAATCAGTAACAATTTGATACCAAGTGTGCAAGTGGGGACCGAGGTGGTTTGTAGCTGCTGTACAGGTGGCATGTGTGCTGTTTCTGGAAGGTTCCGCACATGGATGGATAGCTCGTCACGCAGGCTATGTGATGGAGTCAGTTGCAACCGCAAAGATTCGTTTTAACCGCTTAGAAATCCAGCTGGAAGTTGGTTACACGAGTTGGTCCTGTAACTTTGATGTGCATGCATAGAGTGTATATATTGATGTAATCTATGTATGAACTCGTTGTAACACGTTTATTCTCTCAATCAATAATAGATCTCTCTCTCTCACAGTGGATGTAGGCTTGTGCAAACAAGCTGAACCACTCTAAACTCTTTCTTCTTCATACAATCACACAGACACTTCCAAAGTTGTTATCATATGTGATCAATTGCTTGTGCTCAATCCGTTGTATTGATTGTGAATCCTTAGAGTAATTGTTGGATTACTTAGTTAGGATCTATATCTGTGAGAAAGTGGCGCTGTTTGTGGGAATCTAGGCCACAAGATCAGCAATCAATAGAAGGAGGAATCAAGAAGCAGTTGAAGGAAGTTGACACTATAGTTGCAACCAAGTTTGATATTGATAGGTTTACAGAGAAATCTGACTTCGGTTTGTGAAAGATCAAGATGAGAGCTATCTTGGTACAACAAGGATTGGCAGATGCCATCAAGGAGAAGCCTGCAACACCTGCAGAAGCTGCACAAACAGTTATAGAAGCCACTGCAGAAGTTGATACCCAAGAGAGAGCATTAAGTGCTATTGTATTATGTCTTGGTGATAAGGCTTTGAGAGAAGTACAGAGAGAGACATCTGCAAGAGCTGTATGGAAGAAACTTGAAGATCTGTACATGGTAAAATCTCTTGCTAACCATTTATACTTAAAGCAGAAACTATATTCCTTTAAGATGGTTGAGGATAGATCAGTTTTAGTGCAACTTGATGAGTTTAATAAGGTGTTAGATGATCTAGAGAATGTTAATGTTAAAATTAAAACAGAAGATAAGGCCTCAATATTGTTGTCAGCTCTTCCAAAGTCCTTTGAAACTTTCAAGGACACACTTCTGTTTGAAAATAGAGAAACTATAAGTCTTGATGAGGTTGAAATTGGTCTGAAGACAAAGGAGTTTCAGAAAGTTTCTGAAGAACATGGAACATCAGGAGAGGGATTAATGATCAAGAGGAATGATCATGGTAAGAAGAATAACAAGAGAGGGAATTCTGATTCAAAGAAACAAGGAAACAAGACTAATCAGTCAAACTCAGATAAGGAGGGAAGGAAGTGTTTTCACTGCCATGAACCAGGCCATTACAAGAAGAACTGCTACAAGTACAAAGCATAAAAGAAAAGGAAAGCAGATGCTGGTAAAGATGGACAACAAAGAGTGCAAGCAAATCAGGTGGTAAACAATCAGAATCAGGCTACTGATTATCCTGAGGCACTGGTGGTTGGATCATCAAAAGGATCCATGGATTGGATCCTTGATTCAGGATGTACATTCCATATGTCTCCTATGAAGCATTGGTTTACTGATCTCAAGTTGCAGAATACTGGATCAGTATTGTTAGGGGATGATCACACATGTCAGATCAGAGGTATTGGATCCATCAGATTGAGGATACATGATGGAGTTACTAGGATTCTGACAGGTGTGAGGTATATCCCAGAACTCAAGAGAAACTTGATCTCTTTAGCTATCTTAGATGCTTCAGGCTATGAGTTTAGATCAAGTGGAGGGGTACTCATTGTTGAGAAAGATGAGTATGAAGTGATGAAATGAATCAGAAAAATGGATTGTATATTCTTGATGGACACACAGTGGTTGGACAGAATCTTGTCTCAACTGGAAGTGATGAAATTCACTTATGGCACGGAAGACTAGCTCACATAAGTGAGAAAGGATTACAAGAACTGTCAAGATAGAATGTTATCAATATCAGATCAACAGACAAGCTGGATCAGTGTGAGGATTGCATTTTTGGCAAAGCTAAAAGACTGAAGTTTGGCATTGGTGAACATACAAGCAAATCCAAACTTGATTATATCCATTCAGATCCGTGGGGACCTGCAAGAACACTAACAAAAGGTGGAGGCAGGTATTTTATTTCATTTATTGATGATTACAGTAGGAAGATATGAATATATATACTGAAATCTAAGGATACAGCTTTCATTACTTTCAATAATTGGCTAACTGAGGTAGAGAATAGTTGCAATAACAAGATTAAGATATTAAGAACTGATAATGGTCTTGAATATTGTTCTGATGAGTTCAATAAGTTTTGTAAGGAGAGGGGGATCATAAGACATAAGACAGTACCAGGTACACCACAATAAAATGGTGTTGCAGAGAGGTTAAACCAGACTTTACTTGAGAGAGTAAGGTGTATATTAAGTAGTTATGGTCTTTCAAAAGACTTCTGGGGAGAGTTGGTTAGAACAGTAGCTTTTCTAATCAATAGGTGTCCATCAACACCTCTTAAACTCAAAACTCCTCAGAAAGTATGGACTGGAAAAGTTGCTAATTATACCAGGCTCAGAGTGATTGGTTGTCTAGCTTATGCATATGTTAAACAGGATAAGCTATCTCCAAGAGCTGTCAAGTGTGTCATGATTGGATATCCCAAAGGTGTTAAAGCTTACAAACTATGGAACATTGAAGGTAAAAGATTATAATAAGCAGGGATGTTACCTTTAATGAGGCTGTTATGCCATTGAAACCTCAAGATCAAAGTAAGTATGAAGCTGAGCTTGAGGTTGAGCTTATGAACAAGGTTCAAAAGGATCAGTTTAGAATTAAAGAAGAGACAGTACAAGGAGGAACTGGTTCACCAACTAAAGATGATCAGATCACATCTAATACTGATGAGCTGCTCAACAGCTATCAGTTGGCAAGGGATAGACAAATGAGATCTATTAAGACTCCAGCTGGGTTTGCAAATGCTGATATTGTGTCCTTTGCACTGTACTCTGCAGAGGATATTGATTCATATGAACTAAGAAGCTACCAGGAAGCAATGAACAATAAGGATAGTGCAAAGTGGAGTGTTGCTATGCAAGAAGAGTTGCTTTCATTGGAGAAGAATCGGATTTAGAAAATTGTTTTGAGACCAAAAGATCAGAAGTTAGTGAGCTGTAAATGGATTTACAAGAAAAATGTCTCACCAGAGAGGACTGATGGTGTCAGGTTTAAAGCAAGATTAGTTGCCAGGGGTTTTTCTCAAAGGGAAGGCATTGATTATAGAGAGATATTCTCTCCAATTGTGAAACATTATTCCATTAGGATATTGTTAGCGTTAGTTACTCAGTTTAATTTGGAATTGCATCAAATGGATGTGACTACAGCCTTTCTTCATGGAAATTTGGAGGAAAAGATCTATATGACAGTTCCAGAGGGAGTTTCAGTTCAAAACTCAACTACTAAGGCTTGTTTACTTCTGAAGTCACTATATGGATTGAAACAAAGTCCTAGGAGATGATATCTTAGATTTGATGAGTACATTATCAAGTGTGGTTTTGAAAGAAGCAAGTTTGACAGTTGTGTGTACATCAAACAAGATAGTGAGTGGTATATTTTCTTATTATTATATGTTGATGATATCTTAATTGCTTATAAGTCTATGGAAGGGATCATAGCTGTGAAGGAAATGATGAAATCAGAATTTGATATGAAGGATTTGGGTGAAGCTACTGTTATACTGGGAATGGAGATCAAGAGGGACAGATCAGCTGGTTCTATAGTACTACATCAGAGTTTATACTTAGAGAAAGTTCTCAAGAGGTATAATATGAATCAAAGCAAAGTTGTTACTACTCATGTGAAGTAAGGGTTGGGTTTTTCAGCTCAACAGTCAGGTAGAACAAGTGAAGAAGTATCAGAGATGGAAAGGGTTACTTATGCTAATGCAGCTGGCAGTCTCATGTATGCAATGGTGTGCTGCAGGCCAGACTTAGCTCATGCAATGAGTTTGGTGAGCAGGTTTATGAGGAATCCAGGGAAAGATCACTGGGAAGCTGTTAAGTGGATTCAAAGATACATCAGAGGCAGCTTAACAACAGGTTTGCATTTTAATAAGTTTACTTCTAATATTGATTTTCTTGCAAGTTATGTAGATGCTGATTATGCTACAAACTGAAAGTCATTATCAGGCTATGTATTCTGCTTGTTTGGTACATCTATCAGTTGGAGATCAACACATCAGTCAGTGGTTGCATTGTCTACAACTGAGGCTGAGTTTATTTCACTTACAGAGGCACTAAAAGAGGGCTTGTGGTTGCAGGGAATTTTGTCTGAATTTGGAGTATTAAAAGAGTCAGTATTGGTGCATTGTGATAACTCTAGTGCTATACACTTGTCAAGACATCAGGGTTATCATGAAAGGACAAAGCACATAGATGTAAGGATGTATTTTGTTAGAGACTTAGTTGAAGGAGGAAAGGTTGTTGTTAAGAAGATTGAAACAGAAAGGAATCCAACTGATTTTCTCACTAAGGCCTTACCTAGTTCAAAGTTTGAATTATGCAAGAGTCTTATCAGTGTGTGCTAAACACATCAGTGGAGAGTTCTGCTGCTCTCATAAAAGCAGTGTACAAGTTTGCTGTCTTGATAAAAACAGTGGAGTGAAGGAGTGATTGGTGATGATTGAGTATGAAGTTTTAGGTGGAGAATTGTGATGAAAACTACATACTAGTGCTTGATCAACACTAGGAAGTGTTGAGTGTGTGTTCAAGATCAAGGCTGATGTATGTGTAAAACGGATGCAGCAACAACAGCCAACTTGAATCAGCTCAAATCAGCAACAATTTGATACCAAGTGTGCAAGTGGGGACCGAGGTGGTTTGTAGCTGCTGTACAAGTGGCATGTGTGCTGTTTCTGGAAGGTTCCGCACATGGATGGATAGCTCATCACGTAGGCTATGTGATGGAGTCAGTTGCAACCACAAAGATTCGTTTTAATTGCTTGGAAATCCAGCTGGAAGTTGGTTACACGAGTTGGTCCTGTAACTTTGCTGTGCATGCATAGAGTGTATGTATTGATGTAATCTATGCATGAGCTCATTGTAACACGTTTATTCTCTCAATCAATAATAGATCTCTCTCTCACAGTGGATGTAGGCTTGTGCAAACAAGTTGAACCACTCTAAACTCTTTCTTCTTCATACAATCACGCACACACACTTCCAAAGTTGTTATCATATGTGATCAATTGCTTGTGCTCAATCCGTTGTATTGATTGTGAATCCTTAGAGTAATTGTTGGATTACTTAGTTAGGATCTTCATCCGTGAGACATACAATGAGCATTGCTTGATTTCTACTGCTGAGTTCGGTGTCTTATATTTTGGAGATTACTTTATCTGTTTGTCTGTTGTGCTGCCAATGATGGTTCAAACCCTGAATTAAGTGCATCTGTTGCAATATATGGCATGAGTGTGTTGATGACCCATGTGAAGACAATTGTTATTCTATTTATGTATGTGGGATCTATTGAGCAGAGAATGTAGTAGGAATAGATTGTATGAAATGCTTGCTGCATAAACAAGCTGATATGAAGTTTGCAAGTTCAATCCATCTTAGGCTGAAGGAATATCACTCTCATCTCTAGGTAGTTAACAAGTTTACTAAGCCTGTCATATAATGTATGCTTCGTGTCATTACACAATCTTACGGGGAATCTAATGCTATTTTTTGAAAAAAAAAATTGCACCACTTAAATTACATTATCTTTTATATTAAAGCTCCCACGACATGTATGCTCACATGGGAGTTAGGTTTTGTGTGAGACCGTCTCACGTAAGGTCTTGTATGAGACGGATAAAAAGTAATAACATTGTTAACAAAAAGTGATACTCAATCGATGAAAAGTGATAAAGATGCAGTGGATTATTTCATGAACAAATTATAATATAAATAAAAAGTGATAATATTTTATAGCGAAATTGATAATAATGCTAAAACTTTTTATCCATCTCACGTAAGGGTTTATGTGAGACGATCTCACACAAGTCTTTGCCCACATGAAATCATATATATTGTTCTTTCACAAGGCATATTTATGAATAATATAAAAGTTTAGGTTACGTTAGATGATCATTATCAAACGAAATACATTGAAAATTATGATTTTAAGAATAAAAAGTTTAGCAAAAAAATTTAATAAACTAAAAATTATCATGATTGTATTAAATTGTATGACGTGCATGTGACGTGCAACGCATAAAAAATCTCTAGTACCACCACCATCGCCACAGCTTCAACAAGTACCTGAAGTGTGTCGTTATTGAGTCATAAACGACCTAGCCGTGGTACGCCGCTCGCTTGCGTCACCTTCCGCCGCCCCTTCCGATTCCAGCACTAGAAGGAGCATTTCGTCGCCGTGGAGTTATTTACATCGGTCAGCTTATCTATGGTAAGAAAGCCTATTTTATTTTCAGTAATGTCTTGCCTCTTAGATTCATTCTCGAGGTTGCCGTCATTTGCAGCGTAGAGCATCACGTTAGTGACTGTGGAGTCTTCTTTAGGGCTTATGGGAATTACGCAATTGTTATTTCTCACAACCCTGATAATGAAATGACTAGGTACAATTCTTCGTTCCTTCTTCACAGATTCAATAATGAAATTATAAATATAACTTTGGGAATTAGTCATCTGATTAGTTGTTTAAGTTCAGTTATTTAAAATTCCTGGTTTCTAATTGCAACTTTACACTGTAAATTAGCATATTGATTGATATGTTTGGTTATCGTTTTAGTGCTTAATATGTGTATTTTAAGCAAATTTCCTGGCATAATACGCATATTTGTTTAAATTTATGCATTCTATTCTCTAACAATACATATTCATGTAAATTACATATATTTACATTTGAAAACTGATTTATGTGAATATCTGGTGCTAAAACATGTACGTGCATGCACTTGCCCTTTCCTTGTGATATCATCGATCATGACAATACAATCTTTGTGTTTTATCAATAAAAATAACTTTTAATTGATTCACTTTTTTTGGGATGCTTTATCATTCCGAGGTCTTAAAATGTTGTTTGTGGTGACAAAGTGAAGCTCCCACCTGGGGCCTAGAAGATTGAGCGGCTGTCAAGCCATGGTTGGCCAGGTTGCTGGAGGCGGACGTACTGAAAAGCCAATGTTTTATTCGACCTCTTTATGATTTCTACAATTCTCTATAATTCTGATTGTTACAAGTAACCTTTTTCTTCACTTGGGAGATTATCACTTTATCATTAAATACAATTTGATTACTCTGTTAATTTGAACCTTCTGCACTTTTCCATGAGGAGGAAGTTTCCCAAGTTGGGTGGTAGCCAAACAATGAAACCATCTTAGCTTCATGTTGCCTTGGTAGGAGGCTTAAGGTGTGGATCTTAGTAGGTAATAATTTCTTCAGCATATCAGGAACACCCATGTTGCTTTATCTTGACTAAACATGTTATTTCTATCATATGTTTCATCACTCTATAATTTCTAGATTTTATACTTTATAGCACATTCATCTAATTCTTTGCATTTCATTTTTACTTGGTTGAATTGGTGGATGGTGAGGATGGACTACCTGAGTCGTTTTTAATTCACTTTAAATGTTTGTTTCTTAAGATGTAATGCGTAAAATATGTGCTAATAAACAAATATAGCATGAGCATGTAGAGTAACAACATTAGGATTTTCATCACTGAAATCTCCTTCATCACAAGCTCCTATTATTATTCATCATTACATATAATATGCATATTGATTGGAGCCATGTAACACATCTCGAGCCAAGTAAACACAGGAAAATGCACTATTTGCACTGGCAATACGACCCTGGACTTTGATATTGCCAATATCAATTATGCAGTTTTCAAGCACTGTTTATTCTTTATATATGAAGTGTTTGAACCACCTCAAGGTTAGTGGTGATTGGAGCCGTATGTACAAGCAGTACATATTAATTTAATGTCTAAATCCCTAGACAGTGTATATAGGCCATTCACATAAATAAAAGCAAGAGTAATCTATTAATTAGATATTCTATTATTACACCTAATGTCATCTGGTAGGCACTAGGCGTCACAATGACTATCACTATCGAAGAAGAATAATCTGTACCAAAATGTGGGTTTTCTAAATAAATAAGTGATGGCTGTGTAACATGAAAGTGGACTGACCTATAAGTTGGGACTAACTTTTAACTTTTACTGAAGTTTTGTATTTAAGTTAGGGCTTCTAGCTTTTATGCGTAACATACTTCCTCAAAGTGGTTAAGTAGATTAGAGAATGCATTATTTGGCCTGTGATTGCATCTTATCTACAATGACATCATGAAGGATTTAGTGTACTGGGTTTAAATTCAAGAAACCTCTTATAGAAAACAATGTAGTATGAGAAATGGAATAACTACTTTAAAAGACAACTTACCCACCCACTCACAACTTAAGACACAAACAATAAATAAAATAATTAGAATGAAACAGAACAGAAAACAATAAATGCTTGAAATGTAGATGATGATGCTAAACATATCCATTTGCATCTTGACCTGGATTTCAGAGGCCTGATGGAACAAAATGCTTTGATTTTAGAATCACACCTGGAGCTTATTCCCATCACTAAGTTCTTGACCCTGCTGATTACACTTTGGAAGATCCAAACTCATTTTATTTATGTCTGTAAAAAATTTGGTGATCCTAATGATCTCTCTTTGGCTGATGGTTGATTGATTTTTTTTTTTTTTTGCTTTTCTACAGCAATATAGTCCATTATTACTAAAATATTGTTGGACAGAGTATTTATTGTTTTCCTTTAAATGTGATGTATCCACTTGCAATTAATTGCAGTTAAGCTCCAAGTACAATGAAATTAGTTCCTATCTTGAGAGGAAAGGAGAACAAGAGCTACAAGAAGTTTAGACTTCTAAAACATTGGTTGGTGATTGGAAAATTATGATCTTAGATTACACTTCACCAAAGTTATATTTTATGCGAACTTGTGAAAAATAGGGCACATTGTAGTTAACTTTTTATATTGCTGCATTTATTATTCACTTTCGACTCTTAATTTCTGGTTGGTTTATTTCTTATAAATTATATAAACTTAATGCTAAGGACTTTTGAATTATTTTCAATTTTTCATTCTAAAATTTTCCCTCAGCCTTATAGTCTGGATTTTGTTTGCTCAAGGAACTGGAATAACTTTGTTTCTTTCTCAATCAATACCTCACCCCATTATATAAGTGATACACAGAGATTACTGTATCTTCTTTTCTTCTTTAATGTAATAACTTACATATGTATCAAATATTCTTTAATTTTGAGGTTAATCAGACTCAAGTGAATAAATTTTCAAGTCATATAGAGGAAAGAAAGAAAAAAAATCACATAGTAAAGTAATGCATCCATGAGACGTGCATCGTACTTATTAAAAAATTTGGTAAATTTTAAATTGTGTTGTGCCCTAGTCGCACCTCAAAATGGTTCAAATTTTAATTTCTTGTTGCTAATTTAATTTATGTATTGTGATACTGTTTTCATTGATCTTTTCATAAAATTGATGCACTTCGAGAACACAATATTTTCTTATGTAATGAGGAAAGTAGTAGATGAAGTTCAACTCGATTAATCTCTATTAGTTTAATTCCTCCATTATCCATTAATCACTAAAAAATTGCCCCCAAGGTCAAGTGTAAAGGTGGGGATGGAAAAACCTTTTAATTAAGCTTAGTAGCTAATGATTAATATTCCCCCACATCTCTTTCCAGTTGTATATTTTTATTTTCGATTGTTCCACACAAGTTTAAATCTACCTAAAAACATAAAAAAATTCAAAACAATCACTATTTCTCATACATTTTTTTTAAAAATATTTACCCCTAAAATTATTATTTTTTTTTTTAATTTTCCCCCCCTAAAATTATCACTTTTTTTAATTTTTGTGTCATGAAGTGCAGGCTAAAGATGAAAAAAAAATTTATAATTTATAATTTAAAAATACTTATTTTATTATATATTTTAATTAAATAATAATAACAATATTATTATTTATTGTTATCAAGATTCAACGAGTAGAGAATGAGCTCGAGAAGTAACGAGTCGAGTGTATACTCATACAAGCCTGAGGAGTAACGAGCCAAGTCTAGCCTTTAACCTTGCTCGATTTTTGTAACATCTCATTATAAACGAAGCCAAGGCATCCCAAGAAGCCAATACCTTCTGGCCAGTCTTCCTGAAACCCTAAACCCCTAATTCAAATCTTTCTCCTAAAACCATCCCAGCCACCCAATACCTTAAAACCCTAATTTTTCTTTACAGCCACCAACCAATTCTTCACATAAGTCCTCTCTAACGTAAAAAAATCCGAGCTCAAATCATGGACCTTGAAAACAATATTGAATCGAATGATAGCCGGAAACCCACGAAAATCAGGTTCGATTATCCGGACGAGGAAGAAGCGGAAACCATTGAAGAAGTCGCCGCCGAGAGCTCCAACCTTGAGGAAGATTCCACTATGTGTGAGCCGGAGGACTCATTGGTTGTTGGGGATGACAAGACCAGCGCCGATTATTACTTTGATTCTTACTCGCATTTCGGTAATGGCTTTTGTTTTTTTCTGTGTTCCTCACTGAATGTTGTGTGCTTAAAGCATATTGCTATTGGAGTAAATATACCGTTAGCTGCAGAAAGTGTAATATTTTAGTATGTTAGATGCTATTGGGTTGGTATTGTGGTTGGTTTTCTGGGAAAGCTCGTTTATTTTGACTGCTCTTCTTGAGGCCATTGGCAATAATAAGAGAGCTACTTTGATTTACTCAACCTTTTGTTTTTTTTTTTTTTGTTATACTTTTCTAGATTTCAAATGATGAAAAATGAAATTAGTTTTTTTGGTCGATGAACTTTAAGATAAAAGTTTGTAGGTCCATAATCTATATTTATCTGTATTTCTTCTTCTTCTTATATGAACTATAATTCTATTTTCCCTTCTGTAATCGGCCAAGTATCTTTTGGGAGTTTATAATATTCTTATCCTCCATTCTACATTATATGATTGAATATTGATAGTAGTTTACATGCATTTATCATTGTGCTTATTTAAATTAATTTCCTTTATATTATGTGATTAACATTCTGTATCAAAGATTGTCCCTTTTTCACATTTACTGATCATATATATATATGATGTCCCTTTTTGTGTTATTTTTCCCTTTGTGCACTCTGCTTATCAAGGAACTCACAATCCATTACTTTTCCATTCATTTGCAGGTATCCATGAAGTATGTATCATAATTTGGAAGCAATTCTGCTCGATTTACTCTTTTCCTTACCTTTGGGAGCATTCAATCTATTTTTCATTAATTTGCGTGTCAATTCCCAATCTCATCCATGACTTTTTGTGCAGGAAATGTTGAAGGACGTGATTAGAACTAAAACATATCAAAATGTGATTTATAAGAATTCATTCCTTTTCAAAGATAAAGTAATCCTTGATGTTGGTGCTGGGACAGGGATTCTCTCTCTCTTTTGTGCCAAAGTTGGGGCTAAACACGTTTATGCGGTAATAAAGCCGTCAAATGAGTTATTCTTTTTCCTTCTTTTGCATCTGGTGTTCATCTTTTAACATTTAGGTTAGTATTGTTATATCTTCTTTTAGGGGATGGGTGGGTGGGAAGGTTCCGACTTTTGTTCATGACTGGTGAATTTCTAAAACTTCCTTGCATGGGAATAATTCTTTCCAGTCCAAGTCCTCATTGTTTAATTGTTACACAGTATATCTTTCACTTTATATCACTTTATTACAATGTTATGCAGTTTGATGACGAGTGTGATAGATTGCAAAAAATATTCTTGATGTACAGTATATTTAAAATGTCACTACATGAAATGCTATCTCATGATACCTGCAATTGTATAACTAGCCTCATTGGCTAACCAAAAAATAGGATCAGTCCATTAAATCTCTGTGTTTAACTTCAAATTGAATGCGAATGTCTGATTAAAAGCATTCAAATTTCAGGTGGAATGTTCCAGCATGGCTGATATGGCTCAGGAGATTGTTAAGCTCAATGGATTTTCGAATGGTAGTGATCTTTTCCAGCCTTGAGAATCATGCGATGTTTCTCCAGTATACCTTTGATTGTTTTATGGATTCTCTCTATACCTTCTTATTGATCTCCTTCTGCTTTCAGTTATAACTGTTCTCAAGGGAAAGATTGAAGAAATTGAGCTTCCAGTTGCTCAAGTTGATGTTATTATCTCCGAGTGGATGGGGTATTTTCTTGTCTATGAAAATATGTTAAACACCGTCCTTTATGCTCGTGACAAGTGGCTAGTAAGTCCAATCTTCATTTATATGTTGTGATTGTGGCTAAATAGAATTGTTCCCTAGTTGCAAATAAGCTGCCAAGAGATTCTGTAATCTAGTATTCTGTCCAGTGTACTCCTTAAGAATGTTATATTTCCTATTTGCAGGTCAAAGATGGACTTGTATTGCCAGATAAAGCCTCTCTTTATTTGACAGCAATTGAAGATGCTGATTATAAGGAAGACAAGATTGAATGTGAGCTTAAACGCTTAATTGATCTCTTATGCCATGTATTGGTTGATAAAGGAAATGGAACATAGTTGGTTATAATCTCATATACATTTGGGTGTTGTTTATTAACTATCTGTCATTTTGGATTTTCATTCTGTCAGTTTGGAATAATGTTTACGGATTTGACATGAGCTGCATTAGGAAGCAATCCATAATGGAACCCTTAGTTGACACTGTAGAGCAGAATCAGATTGTTACTAACTGCCAACTACTCAAGGTTGAGAACTTCCCTGTTCGTTTTCAGTCTTGATTTTTTATTTTAATTGTTCATCTTTTTGGTTACATTGCATGGAATAGATTTCCCCCCCTAATCTTTCATGTTTGTTTCTTATTTCAGACAATGGACATTTCTAAGATGGATGCAGGCGATGCTTCCTTCACTGCACCTTTTAAGCTTGTAGCAGAACGTGATGACTACATCCATGCCCTTGTCGCTTATTTTGACGTTTCTTTTACAAAATGTCATAAATTAATGGGCTTCTCCACAGGTATGTTTCCTAATCTAAATGACAAAAATCTGTGGCGTATAGAGCTATATATGTTTCTTGGAAATATAGTATCCTCGATATGTCTGCTAAAGAAATTGTCGGAGTGAAAGTAAACTGTTTAATTTTGGGTGTTCTAGAGTCAATTTGTGGCAAATCAACAATAAAGTTACTACTATTGACCAATATAAAATAAAATCCTATTGTCTTGTGAAATTACCTATATAAACCCATTACACCCCTTTGAGGTTCACATATTTCGAAGTGCAATTTGTTGAATAGATGCAATTGTAGAAATTATTTACTATAATTTATAAGACTTAATCGAGTTCTTCTGATAATGCTTACTAACTCAATCTGCAGGACCCAAGTCCCGCGCCACTCACTGGAAACAGACAGTCCTGTACCTAGAAGACGTTGTTAGCATATGTCAAGGGGAGACATTAGTAGGGACTTTGAGTGTGACACCTAATAAGAAGAACCCTCGTGACGTGGATATAGCTCTCAAGTATTCTCTTAATGGGAAACACTGCCAGACGTCAAGAACTCAATATTATAGAATGCGCTGATCATCTTGGCTTTTCATTAGATATGTTTGATATTTGCGTAGGTTTTGTATTTGGTCGAATGCCACCCTGGAGAATTCTAAGTGAATTTTCTTCTAGGCTGCTGCCATTTCAAGAATCAAACACTGCTTCAATCCCACCATTGATGATGACTTGCGTGGCTTCTTCATTGGTAATTGATTTCAATGAAGCTGTGTCACCTTGCTGTATGATTACCATTCTATTGCTTCGATTAGAGGCTTGAAATTGTATGTTAACCCACATTTTGATTGATATGAAAATTATTGTTTGCAAATTTTGTTCTATCTATTGTTTAGAATTTGTCTTGATTAACAATTGCTGTCAATAGCTAGAGGCTTCAAAATTTTCAATTTTATTTGGAGATGAGATGAGCTTATTAGCATTTTAAGTGGAGGTGGACTCGCTTCTAAAGCTGAATTTCACTTTTAAAAATTTTTCCTTCCAATAACCTGTAGAAGGGATATGTTGTAATATTGTGATAATCGTTTGTCGTATATTAGTTCGTGTGATTGCTTTGTAATTGATTTTTTTTTTTGGTCAAGGTGAAGTTATTTATAAAATTACAATAATTAAATTCAAAGATAAAAGTCGTAAGACAAATGACTAGGGTGGAGAAATTCAATCTCTTACCCCCTAAGGTTTGTCATTTATCAAGAAATCAAATTCCTTACTCCTAGGGTTTATGTAGGGTGAAGAAATTCAATCCCTTACCCCCTAAGGATCCTAGGGTTTATGTAGGGTGAAGAAATTCAATCTCTTACCTCCTAAGGTTTATGTCATTCATCGCGAAATCCAACTTCTTACCCCTAGGGTTTATGTCATTCATCCACCACTGTGATATAAGAGATGTCACATCAAAGTGGCACAGAAGATCCAGACCCGACATGAACCCAATAGCTAAGGCCCAACAAAGCAGACTCAAGTTCATTGGAAGGCCCATAACACCTATTCTTGCTCGGTGGCCTACTGAAGCCCACTCATGACCCAATTAATGGGTTGGTGCAATTTTGAAATGATTATTGAATCTCAGTTATACTTGGTGATGAACAAGTGATTAAAGTTATTAATTTTATTAAAAGACTTGATTTTCGTAATGAAGCGATCAAGATTGAAGATGGGTGTTCAAAGATTTTTTTTTAAAAAAAAAAAATTTAAGTGAATTTGGGTTAGGGCTATTATTATCTTTTCATTACAATTTTTCTTGGTGATTGGGTGGTAATGTATTGGGTGGCAATAGTGCCGCTCTTTGTTTAATTGCTTTCACTTGAGTGATGTATCTTATCCAGATCATACAAAGATGTGCTAAAAAGAAAGTTGGCTTTTGTCAACTACTGATTTAAACAGAAAGGCGATGAGTGCGATACGTTTATCGTTGTCCATGAACTTAGTCTACCACACAACTAAAGCCAAGTCCGCAAGGGAGATGCTGTAAATCCTGGAGGAGATGTACCAAAAGCCGACAACTGCGAACAAGGTTCATTTGATCAGATGATTGTTCAACCTCAGAATGTCGGAGAGCACACTTGTGCAGCAACATCTGAATGAGTTCAACATGATCATTGGGCAGTTGTGTACAGTCGAAATCGAATTCACTGACGAGGTACTTGCTTTAGTTTTGTTATCTTCTTTGTCAGATAGTTGGGCTGCCACAGTAACTGCAGTTAGTGCTTCATCCGCGAAAGATAAATTGAAGCTTGACGAAGTGAGAGGTCTGATGATTAGCGAGGAGGTTCGCAGAAAAGAGTCTGGATCTACTTTAGGGTCAGTGTTGAACACGGAGGATAGGGGCAGATCAAAGGGTAGGCAGAATCGTGGCAGATCAAAGTCCAGAGGAAAGAGTCAATCCAAGAAAGACAAAGACTCAATCCAGTGATGGAATTGTGATGAGTTTGGTCACTACAGGAATCAGTGTACAGCGCCCAAGAAAAACAAGAAGGGACAGAATGAGAAGACAGCAAACGCAACCATAGATGATATTGGAGATGCGTTGGTCTTGAGTGTCAGTAGTCCTGGTGTTAGATTCTGGAGCATCATTTCACTCATGCAGTGATGCTGAAATAATGGAGAACTATGTGTCTGGTGAATTCGGACAAGTCTACCTTGTTGATGATGAGTCCTTGAAGATCGTGGGGAAAGGAGATGTTCGGATATCCACACCAAACGGATCGACATTAAAGATGAATGGTGTTAAGCACATTCCAGGATTGAAAAGAAATTTGCTTTCAATTGGACAACTTGATGTAGAAGGATACTCAGTGACTTTTGGCAGCAACAGTTGGAAGATCAATAAAGGAGTAACGATAATAGCGCGAGGGAAGAAGGAGGGGACGTTGTATACTACAACTAACTCCAAGGACTGAATTGATCTTGCAGGAGCTACGACCAATGTTGATTTGTGGCACTGTCGGCTGGGTCACATGAGCGAGAAAGTGATGAAGGTAATGTGTTCAAAAGGGAGACTTCCAAGGCTGAAATCTGTTGAAGTTGGCCTATGCGAGGACTGTGTTTTTGGGAAACAGAGAAGAGTAAGTTTCTTGAGAGGTGGCAGAACCTTGAAGGCAGAAAAGTTAGAGTTGGTGCATAGCGATCTATGGGGACTAGCACCCACGAAGTCCCTTGGTGGTTCGGAGTACTACATGACCTTCATCGATGACTCCACTAGAAAGGTATGAGTTTATTTTCTGAAAAATAAAACTGATGCATTTGATACTTTCAGGAAGTGGAAAGCCCTTGTAGAGAATGAAATGGGACTGAAAGTAAAGTGTCTTCGTTCTGACAATAGAGGTGAATATGAACTCCGTGAGTTCAAGGAATATTGTGCAGAGAATGGGATTCGCATGGAGAAGACCATGAGAGGAACTCCCCAGCAGAATGGAGTGGCAGAACGAATGAATAGAACTTTGAAGGAGCGAGCTAGATGCATGAGATTGAAGAGTGGACTGCCTAAGATGTTTTGGGCAGATGCAGTAAACACAGCAGCATACCTAATTAACAGAGGTCCATCAGTTCCGTTGGAAAATAGAATACCAGAGGAAGAATGGACAGGAAAAGAGGTAAATCTGTCTTACTTGCGCGTCTTTGGTTATGTTGCATATGCTCATATTAGTTCTAATGATAGAAGCAAGTTAGATGCTAAATCTGTTAAGTGTACGTTCATTGGTTATGGTGGTGATGAGTTCGGTTATAGACTCTGGGATGAGAACAACCGAAATATTATTCGCAGTAGAGATGTGGTTTTCAATGAACAGGTTATGTACAATAACATATTGGAGGCATCAAATTCTGACAAGACTAATACCCAAGAAGTCGAGTTAGACATCTCAAACTCGAGTGGGAGCAAGGAGAGTCAGAATGAGGAAGATATTCTCATTGGAGAACCAAGGACACCACCACCACCATTGGAGGATCCGTTGCAGAGACTAGCTAGAGAGCGACGTGCACCTGATAGGTATTCGCCCTCTAACTACTACTTGTTACTTACTGATGGTGGTGAGCCTGAGTGTTATGTAGAGGCAGAGCAGGGTGAAGATAGACGAAAATGGAGAGGTGCTATGGATGATGAGTTAGCATCTCTTCTGTTGAATGGCACTTGGGAACTTGTTGAGCTCCCAAAGGGTAAAAAGGTTTTGCACTGCAAGTGGATCTACCGAATCAAGAATGAAGCTGACGGTAGCAGATGCTACAAAGCCCGGTTGGTTGTCAAGGGGTTTGAGCAGCGACATGGTATTGACTATACTGATGTCTTTACTCCAGTTGTGAAACTGACCACTATTCGAATGGCGTTGAGTATGGTAGCTGCAGAAAACTTGATATTGCATCAGATGGATGTGAATATGGCATTTCTCCATGGTGAATTGGTGGAAGAGTTGTACATGACACAACCTGAGGGTTTCGTAGAGAATGGAAAGGAGCCACTTGTATGCAAATTAAAGAAAAGTTTGTATGGCCTAAAACAAGCCCCAAAGCAGTGGTATAAGAAGTTTGACAGCTTCATGATCGAGATTGATTACCATAGATGTCACGCTGATCATTGTTGCTACTACAAGAGGTTTGACAAAAGCTTCCTTATTCTCTTGCTATATGTTGATCATAGGAGTCGATGCAAGAGAAGTATATAAGTTGAAGAAACAGTTGTCAGAACGGTTCTCCATGAAGGATCTTGGAGAGGCAAAACAGATTTTGGGCATGAGGATTGAACGTGATAAGGCGACGGGATATGTATATCTTTCGCAGGCGAGTTACATTCAGAAGGTCCTGGAAAGATTCAACATGTCAGAGTCGAAGTCTGTGAGTGTTCCACTGGGAAGTCAATTCAAACTTTCAAAGAAGGAATCACCAAAGAACAAGGAGGAACGTGCACAAATGATGAGTGTTCCATATGCTTCAACAATTGGTAGCATCATGTATGCCATGGTGTGTACAAGACCAGATATTGCTCATGCAGTGGGAGTAGTAAGCCGGTTCATGAGTGATCCGGGCAAGCAACATTGGGAAGTAGTGAAGTGGGTCCTGCGATACTTGAGAGGTACCACATACAATGTTTTGTGTTTCAAAGGCAAGAGTGTGGCGCTGGTGGGTTATGTGGATGCAGACTTGGCATCTAATGACCTTGATGGGAGGAGAAGTACAACCGGGTATGTCTTTACTTATGGTGGTACTGCTATATCTTGGACTTCTAAGTTGCAGAAGGTTGTTGCATTGTCCACCACGGAGGCAGAGTATATAGCTGTGACAGAGGCAAGTAAGGAGATAGTGTGGTTGCAGAATTTCTTGGGGGAACTTGGGAAGGAGCATGAAAATAGTACTCTTTTCAGTGATAGTCAAAGTGCTATATTTCTTGCAAAGAATCCGGCAATTCACTCAAGAACAAAGCATGTTGAATTGAAGTATCACTACATCCGTCACCTTTTGGAGAAGAAGGTCTTACAGCTTATGAAGATCCTTGGAAATGAGAATCCAGCGGACATGTTTACTAAGGTGGTGACCTTAGAGAAATTGAAGCTATGCATAGCTTCAATTAGCCTTGGAACTTGAAGAAAAGGCTAGGCGATGTCAGGCGGATACGGGAGGAGAACTAGAATATATGTTACATGGAGGATTTAGTCTCCAAGTGGGAGATTGTTGGAGTATGGAGCCTAAATTCTTTGGGACCATATTTCTTTTGGCCCAGTTCTTCCTAATTGGCTTAGGATTAGGGCAAGTTATTTTGATCAAGAAGTTATCCATTGTGTTATCTTGATCAAGAAGTTATTCATTGTGTTATCTAGATCAAGATGTTTTCTCATTGTAGTCGACTTGTCCAACAAGGTAAGAAAAATTCTGGCTTGGTATCGCCCCCAGATGTAGTCGAAAGACGAACTGGGTAAACAAATCTCGTGTTATTCGTGTCATCGTATGCGTATGTGTGTCCAAAATTCCTAACAGAAGTATAGCCTTCTGGTTGGTGTATACTATATATTTTTAATGTTAATTCTACTTTATGTTTGTAAGCTTTGCGTGGGGGATTCTGGCTTGGATTTTTTATGAACAACTTTCAATTAGCTCTTGCTTTTTCTTGTTATTCATATCAATACTGATGCTTGTAGGACTTATGGAATCAATCCTCAAATCAAATGTTTGGTAAGAACATCTTTCTTGCATCCAATGATTCATTTTAAGGGAACGTCTGATTTTCTTTTTAAAAAAAGAATCTGAATGAGAATTATAGTGATAATAGTAGTTAATGATAATGAATTTGTATTAACATGATCATTTAGTTGATAATAAGGAATTACTATGATAATTAATAAAGTTGTTTAGAATGCTAAAGAAACTATTTAGGAATGAAATCAAATTTAATAATATTTTTTCTAAAAGAATAATAACATGGGAATGATTGTTTGTTTATATAAAGATAAAGAATAATAACATAATTGTTTATTGTTTATTAAGAAAAAAAAATAATCATATTTGAATTGTGACTAAATGTACTTTAGTTTATTTTTAAAAAAATTTGGTTGGGGGTGGGTTTGGTGGTGTTTAACCACTAATCTTTATTTGAATTGTGTTATGTGACTAATTCTTGAATTTTCACATTTTACAATCTCAAATACATATGTTTTTTCTTAATTTATACTCTATCCCACACTTATTTTCACATTTTGCATTTTCGTTCGTTCCACACTTATCTTCATCACCCAAAAAAGAAACTTCACTCCAACCAACAACCTCAAAAGTTATGTCAATTTCAAAAATATCACCACCTAACACACATTACATAAATTATAATTTATTTATTACCTAAAAATACCATAATACCCCTAAAAAGTGAATAAATTTTGTCAAAAACATAATTTAGAAGAGATGAATATGGAAGGAGCGAGTATTATAATGAAAGTTCATGTAAATTTGGAGAGAAAAAAAGGCAAATGAGTGTGAGTTTCCATTGTTTCTGCTATTAATTTACTCATTCTTTGCATCCATCATTCTCTCTCCAAATTTAGAAAAATCAATGTAAACCTAAAATTAATTCTTACATATTCGATCCGAGGGTAGTGCATACCTAACATTTACATTGAAAACCTCAAAATTTGACCCATTTTAATTCTTGAATTTTCATAGAACACGTTTAGCAAATTAATTAATAATAATAAAATAAATAAATAAATAAATAAAAATCCCATAAAAGAGGAGAAGATATGGACGTTGAGGATTCCAGCACTAAGCTTGTGTGTAATAATGCAGTAATGACAACCACATTAATTAACAAGTCATTACGCGTTATTGATTGGTTGGTTTCAACTTTCCACCAACACATTTTATTCAATATTTGTTCTTCCAATTAGTTGACATTTTCATTTTTGGAAAATTAATAATTTGCATTGTGTCCGTTTTTTTATTTCTCTTTTTTAGTTGAAAAATCATCATCCATATTATACCGTTTTGTTAGGAGCTTGATATTTAGTTAGGGTTTGAATCATTCCTCATTCTTTTTTAATTTTCTTTTTGGTTGCTAGTCGGTGCACTAAAATGCATTCATTAAGAGAAAAAACTAAACTATATATTTTTTAATGAAATTGAATAAAAAGGACTTTAAAAAAATATACATGAATTACATGCATGGTGCCATTCTTGCAGGCTTATCATCTTACAATAAAAAAAAGTTTCTTATCTGTTTATGTGAAAGTTTAAAACGAATTATGAGACTTATTAAAACTATTACTTTACATATAAAAAAATATTTATGTAAAAATCTTACTTAATAATTATTTCTATAAGATCTTTCACCCTATTTTTTATAGCATTTATCATATGCATATTTATATTAATTATCATCACTCGTTTATATAAAACGTGTATTTGAATTTGAAATAACTAACCACAATAAGATACTAAAAATGAAATATATAGGAGGATCATATAATACTTACATTCGTGTGCATAATCATGTATATAAAGTTGCTACATTAATTACATTATGATTGTTTAAGAAGCTTAGTTTTTGTTTTTATTTCAATTAGATTGTTTAAAAATGGAGTAACTTTTGTTTACATGCATCTTTATAACTTTTTTTTAGGTCGAGGTCGTACGAGGTCGATTAATATTTGAGTTGAGCTCGAGTATGATATACTCAATTTCACTCGGTTCTTTTAACAACATTATAATATGACATCTTTCCATAGTAACATCGTTTTATTTTTCCTTGATCATCATATATTACTTTTTCATCCATTCTACGAAGTACTTCTTAAATAGTTTAATTCGATAGTTCAATTTAACTTGATATATTTTTACACTAAGACTTACTCTTATTATGAATTAATATAATCTAAATACTTTTAAATGAATAATACTATTAAAGATTAGGAGCAAGTCTCATGTGAGATCGATCGTCTCATGATGAGATTGCATGACTTTTTCATAACTACTTATCACTTTTCATTTATTGTACGAATTAGTTATTAAATAGTTTAATTGAACGGCTATCAAGTTTCAAGAATCACGTAACTTTTATTAAAAATATTATTAGTTCTTATATTCTTCACACAAATTTTTGTCTATCGACATTTATATCTACAATGTATTCCTTCTATTCCAGACAAAGATTTACATTTGCTAGTATTTTAATTTGTCTCCAAGTTAAGGTTTACATTTTTCTTTTTTATAAGTGAAAGTAATTAATATTTATATATGGCCCCACACAATATTAAAATAATTACTTACTATATATATATATATATTAAAATATGATACTCTCAACTAACTATAAATTAAAATATTAAATTTTTTAAGCAAACTAAAGATTTACACGTTGTGGGACATATATGAAATTGTTTGGTAGGAAAAAAATAAATGACATAGTAAAGTGTATGTGATTAAGCTGTAGAAGAAAAATGATAATAAATTGGGAATAAAGTGTATGTGATTAAGCTATGGAACAAGAATGATAACAAAGATGGAATTTTCGCTTTGCGACTTTATGGTGTATTAAAACAAAATAACATTTTAAATTTAGAATTTGTATATTGAAGGATCATTTATGATTTTTTTAATTTTACGAGGTGGCGAAATATTACTGGTAAGTTGATTAAGAAGAGATAAAATATAATAAAAAGACAAGCAAGATGAGTGAAACCTTCAAGAACTAATATATACAAACGATTAAGCAAAGCAACATTATATGAACACCCAAACCAAAAAAACTATACGAGAAAGAACTAATGAACACTAAACACAATTGCAGTAATTAAAAAACATGGTACATGTTACATGATTTTTTATAGTTCTATAGAATAAAATGGTATAATATAATATTAGTAAATCATTAGTATCACAAAAAAAAAAATCAACTCCAGGGCAGTAGGAACTAGGAAGTCTGTCCATCTATAGTCAGCTGAAGTGGGTCCCGCTTCAAACTTGCAAGACTGCCACGTCATACTGATTTGGCAAGAGGAAAGACTTGAGAAATTCGACCCTTTCTGTCCCTTAGAATATGCTGTCTTCAAATGCAGAGCGGGAAACCTGTAACCCACCTCCACCACCTTCGAGTTAAAGCTTCCTTTTAACTCCTCTCTCTCTTTCTCTCTCTAGGGTTTCCCTCTTTCCCCTATAAATATCCTTCTCTCTTGCCTTCACTTCTACGCTCCGTATTCTATTCGATATCTGAGCTTTTTCTCTTAGCTTCACACCGACGCTCTCTCGCACATTCACTTCGCCTAATTTAACTGCGTTTCAGGTATGCTTCAACTTCGTCGTGTTCTTCATTTTTCTGGTATTTTGCTCTCTGTTGTTAGGAATTAGGATATTCTGTGTGGTTGTGTTTGAATGTAGTGACTAGTGCATGAGCCTATTACAATTAGGAGTATAATAGAATGTGTTGTTGTGAATTGTGATGCACGTGTTTATGCAGATTTTCCTCCAGAATATCTGCTCTGTTAACATTATTGCTGATCTCCTTCAGCAATTGCTATTGTGTTTTTCGTGTGGCTTTTTTATGTAACTCTTCTCCAATTAGTGCTGTTGTTACCTGTTTGCTAAACCCGACGCACCGCTAGTTTTTTTATATGTGTATGTATTCAAATTTCGAACACAGCATATGGTATAAGTCTGCATTCCGAAAATCTTGATCCACGCTGTTTCAAGCAATTGGACTATGTTTTGGTTGTTTTTTTCATTGCCTATGTGATTCAGATGTTCTTTTATGAATGAGTTTCTTAGTTTTAATTCATAAATAAATTGACGTTGATATTATTATCAGATTTTGGGGATAATTCAAATTAAGCTTTTAGGTATTTATGAAAAGCGTTAGTGACGTGTGTAGTTTTACTTTTTATGTATTCAAGCATGTTATGAGACTATTTAATCATTTTCATTATCAAAACTGATGAAAACTTTGTGTGCCTAGTGAGCAAAAGAAGGATTAGTGGTAATTACGAAAGATAAACCATACTGTAGCCTGTAAATTTAGAAAGATTTTGTTGGCACACATTTTTATTTCATTGTTTCAATTGGGTGTATGATTGATACCCTTTCAGATGTGTTTGTCCGCCAAACTGCAAGTCAGTGACTTAGTTCTTGATGTTACGGTTCTCAGCTTATTTTTGTTGATACAGAAGTAAGAGCATAATGTTGGGATGATTGTTCAGCTGACCATTTTGTCTGATCCATCTTCATGCTAAATACTGGATGAATATAATTTTCTAATCACAGGAAACCAGCAGTACATGTTGTCAATCTTTGAAGCTGTTTAAATCCTTACATTTTTACCTTATAATCGTGAATAGTAACATCTAATGAACTTATTCATCCAGCTCCTGATATGCCGCCTGCAGTTATGGCTCCACAAAATGAGACACCAAGCAAATCCCCCGAGGTTCAGAAGTCATCACATTCGCCTCTTAATGAAAGAATGTTCTCTTCCCTGACAAGGAAAAGTGTTGCTGCTCATCCTTGGCATGATCTTGAGATAGGTATATATCTCAAGCCTCAACTCTCAACTGTCATTATTTTGCATCTCAATTAGCTTTCTCATGTTCAAATTTTCTTTCTTAAATCCAATGCAGGACCTGGAGCACCAATAATATTCAACTGTGTAAGGCTATTAACTTTTACTTGGCCTTTTTATTCTTTCATTCTTCGGGGGTTAATTTTAGAATACAGGTTAAATTGAATACTCATATATTTTTTTCATAGTTATAAACCTGTAAATCTGCTGTCTCAAAGATATTGAGTTGAGAATATTGTATTAAATTGTTCTCTCTTGAAAATGAGCATGTTTATATTCTTTATGTAGTTTCATCACCTTCTCAACTTTCCTGAAGTTATATATGTTTGCCTTTTTTTAACCTCAGCTTTGTAATTTACTTTAGCTAGTGATCTATTATATTGCTTGTTCTTAAACAGTACTCCATTTAGACCTTCCCATTCCCTTTGTTGATTCTTCTTCTAATTCTTCCTATATTGCATTAGATGACAAAGAACCTTAGCTCTTATTTCCTCTAATTATGCTTGTCACATTCCACTGTTTGGTAACTTGTCAAGCTCATTCAGTTTAGTTGCTCAGACTTTAAGCATCGAACATCGATGTAGTTGGATCAAAACCACATCAAATTGGTAATCATAATCAGTAAAATTAAGGTATACCTTGAAATTTATTTCTACAAGAGTAAGGCTAAACTCAACTTTGTGAAGTCACATATGTACCGTCTGACAACATGTAATTGTTGCTTTCTCCTGCCTTTTTTTTCTTTACGGGTTTAACTTATTATAGTTCGCCCTTCTTTTCTTCTGGTCTCTCTTAATCCATTTTGTGCTATTAATGCAGGTGGTTGAGATAAGCAAGGGAAGTAAAGTGAAATATGAACTTGACAAGAAAACTGGTCTAATCAAGGTAAGGGTTTATCAACTTTCACTGCAAATTGTCCTGGTTAATTATGAATTACTAACATTATGCTTGCACCTTCAGGTTGATCGCATTCTTTACTCATCAGTTGTGTACCCCCATAACTATGGCTTCATCCCTCGTACTCTTTGCGAAGACAATGACCCAATGGATGTCTTAGTCATAATGCAGGTATGATAAGATTTTGGATTATCTCCAAAACATGATAATAATCTAAGATATTATAGACTCTAAAGCATAATCTTTTGTTTTCATGTGAAAAACAATCCCTTTTGGCATCATGATTAACTTTTGTGCTTTTATCTTCGTTGAGCCATTTTCCTGACCGAGTGCTTTCAACGAAATGGTTGCTTTTTTGCAGGAACTGTTTAGCCTTGTACTTTTGGGGAAAAGTTCTTCAAGTTATCCATTTGCTTACACCTTTATCCCCCTAATAATGATATGCATTGTTTAGGAGATCCAAAGAATTTGATGCATCTTTAGCGTTTAACGATTTTAGATATTTATCAAAATAGGATGTAAATTACAGGTCATGACCCTAGTGAACAGCCAAAATCATGGAAACTAAGCCTATATCTGTTATTAGAAATAAATGAATGTGATATCTGAAATTTTATAGGCTTTTGAATATGGAATCTAGTTTAAAATAATTGTTACTTTATAACTAAGTCCGCGCACATATCAGGAACCAGTCGTTCCAGGCTGCTTTCTGAGGGCCAAGGCAATAGGGCTCATGCCTATGATTGATCAGGTACCATTACTTCACCTTTGGATCTCATTCATTTTACAAATGTGGAAAAAAATTATTGAGTGTTCTGCAACAGGGAGAGAAAGATGACAAGATAATTGCTGTCTGTGCTGATGATCCTGAATATCGGCACTATAATGACATTAAAGAGCTTCCGCCTCACAGATTGGCTGAAATCCGCCGTTTTTTTGAAGACTGTATCCTTTTTTTTCCTGTTGATTTAAATGTTTCCTCTTGTCATTGCTCCCATTATATCCATGTTAATTGTTATACTGTTTGTCATCTTAACAATTGAATCAAACAGACAAGAAAAACGAGAACAAGGATGTTGCAGTCGATGAATTTCTTCTAGCCACGAAAGCTTATGATGCAATCCAGTGTTCCATGTGAGTAATCTCCTTCCTCCTTCAGATACATATTGATTGAGATAAAAAAAAAAGGCTTAATCACTCCCTCATAAAGAAGCTGAAATGTAGTATCAGAGCTCATATGATTCACTGGTTTCTCAACACATTCATATTTGTATATAGAGTGTATATATTGAATTTGTGACATATTTTCTTCCACGGTGTAGGGATCTGTATGCGGACTATATAATCGAGAGCTTAAGACGGTAGTGTGTTCGACCTGCTTCAGGCGGGCACTCCACATTGTGATTTTTGCTCCTAAAGAATACATGATATACTACAGTTACTTCTACACAGATTTAAAAGATGATGACGAATAACTGCTACTACTATATTCATTAATTGTTGATTTTTTTACACTGTCTTTTCAACTCAAGGAAAAGGGAACCCCATTATGTATAGTGTAACTGTTTGATTGGCAACAGTGTTTGGTTGTGATTTGTGAACGTTTTTTTTTTGGGAAAATATGTGATATGACAGATATAAACTAAAATTTCAAGCTGGTCTTCGGGTATGCGACTATTATGTTCCTAAACAAAACATTCAACAAATTACGAGAGTGAGTGTAGACATGCACCCCGGTTCGGAACTGCCGGTTCCGGTTCCAAGGTAGGGGGAACCGGAACCGAACCGGGGTACGAAGGTTTCGGTTCCGGAACCGACGGTTCCGGTTTTAAATTTTTTTTTTTTTTTTGGGTTTTAAGCGTAAAAAGTAAAAAAAAATTGAAAAATCGGCGGTTCGAACCGGAACTGCCGGTTCGGAACCGGAACAGCTGGTTTTTTCCCAAATATGAGGAACCGGAACCGAACCTTCCCTAGCCGGTTCTGATTTTTTTTTGCCGGTTCCGGAACCGGCGGTTCCCCGGTTCGAACCGGAACCCGAAAGATGGATCCATTAAGGTTCCGATTTTTTTTTGCCGATTCCGGAACCGGCGGTTCCCCGGTTCGAACCGGAACCCGAAAGATGGATCCATTTTTCATTGCCGGACCCGAAAGATGGATCAACTATAAATTAGGGACTCAAAACATAATTTTAATCGGTTCAAGACCTAGAAGATTCTAAACTATCAATCCAAGCCCTCATTTTTTATCCTCTCTAACGCTCTTTATAAACACTCACATTCTCTCTTACATGGAATCCAATTTCCACCTCATCTTCCATGTTGAATGCCAACTCAATATTATTATTTTAAAAAAAAACTTAAATGCTTCCATAAATATAGTGAGAAATGAAACGTAGAAAGTTTTTTATGCAGAAATTGACTCCACATAGTTCAATAAGATATTAATCATCTATCGTCTGTTAGAATTTAGTGTTCTACAACGGTTAGATGAAATTATTTCTATATTCTTTCTTTTTCGTTTTGATTTATTGGGGTTCATTGAGATCTTGATTCTTATCATTTCTATATTCTTTTTTATTCTTCAACAAAGACAAACGCATCTCTTCTTATGGATTGCAAGCGTTGTGATTACGAGATCGCATTCTGTTAAGAATGAAAATCTGTTTTGTCGACAAGCATCACAAGTTCAAAAATCCACATTAGACCACATAAGAAGGCACGACTTTTTCAGGGGAAAGGAATGGTTCTGCAAATCCATTACCAATTGTTTAAATTTTTAATACTTATCTCAAGTAATTGCTAAAGAAAATTACATCTTGGAATTGGTCCGATTTTTTTTATATTCTTCAGTGGTCAAGAAAAAAGTTTAAGGCATGCATCCATCCTAAAAACTTATCTGGATACCCACATGATGTTTGATAAAATATCTCACTTAAATTAGTTAGCGAAAGTAAAAGATGACATCATTTCTAGATAGAAATAAAAATCTAATAAGAATCAAGATCTCAATGAACTCCAAGAAATCAAAACGAAAAGAAAGAATATAGAAATGATAAGAATCAAGATCTCAATGAACTCCAAAGAACTCTAGATTCTAACAGATGATAGATGATTGAACTCTGTAGAGTCAATTTCTGCATGAAAAACTTCCGACGTTACATTTTTCACTCTGTAGAGTCAATTTCTGCATGAAAAACTTCCGACGTTACATTTTTCACTATATTTCTGGAAGTATTTAAGTTTTTTTTTATAATAATATTGAGTTGGCATTAACATGGAAGATGAGGTGGAAATTGGATTTCATGGTGTACCCCACCATTAGGGGCCCCCACCGCCCCTGCCCTGGGGATTGGTGGAGGAGGTAAATCGCAGGATGTGCCTCAAGTGGCTTATAGAGAGGGCTCACTGTTAAACTTGTGCTTGCAAGGGGCCAAATCCATGCCAAAGGCAGGATTCGAACCCCCACCCTGCAGCAACCAAGCTCAGCTGGAAGGTCTTTCCACCCTCCCCTCTACCACTTGAGCTATGCCCTGGGGGCAGAAATTGGATTTCATGTAAGAGGTAGAATGTGAGTGTTTATTAACAGCGTTACAGAGGATGAGAAATGAGGGTTTGGAATGATAGTTTAGAATCTTTCAAGTCTTGAACTGATTAAAATTATGTTTTGGTCCCTAATTGATAGTTGATCCATCTTTCGGGTCCTGCAACGAAAAAACTCATATTTAAAATATAAGGAGGTGAGAGAAATAATATTTTAATATATAATGGGTAGTTGTATTAGTATTAAGTATGGGGCCATGTATAGTGAGTTGAGTATAATAATATTATTGTATGTGTCATATCAACCCAAAAAGAAAATAAACACTTTGTATTTGGACAAACTAAAATGACAAAATGATCTATTATCAATGGGGGGAGTATTTAATGGAGTATCATAAAAAAAGAAGTTTATGCACTTTAAATTCTGCAGGCACTTTGAGCAATGACTCCCTTCTTAACAAACTTGCCTTTTGATATGACAACTTAAGAAAAAGAATAGCTATTTTGGGTGTTTTATTTAGATTAAGTAGCAAAATATAATTATATTTTAATTGATTAAGAGTAAAAAGTATGTAACATTTTAATTGGTTACTATTACTATTGGGCTTTACACTTTACAGATTATTTTATTGTTGCAGTTTGTGATTTGTTTTAACTTTGTGATGTACTCCTATGCGATTAATATTTGAAGGCATAGTTAATTTTTAAATTTATAAACGAAAAGAGTGTATGTAAACACCATTTAGTAAAGAGAAACTCAAAATAGAGAAGTTTACTCGAATCATTCAAGTGAGCATTACAATGAAATGAAATAATTGAATAAATGTACTATCCTTTGATGAAAACTGAAAATGCAAAAAGTGAAATGGAAAATGCAACTCCATAATTTTTTTTTTTTAAACCCATGTCCCAGTTTCAGGAGACATGTTTTTTTTTAATCTAAAAGTAAAAAATGATTTCACGTAGGATGGTCTCACACAAGATCTACCCTTCTTAATTTTAGTTGGAGTTTAATAAAATATATTCTTTACTAAAATATATTCTTTACACATATTACAATTTAGGGTAGGTTGAGACCGTCTCACGTGAAACCATTTTTTACTTTTTAAAATAATTATCACTTTCGCTATAAATCGTTATCATTTCCGCTATAAAATGTTATCATTTTTTATTTATACTATAAATTGTTCATGGATGAGCATTATTACTTTTTATAAGAGTTATCACTCTCTGGCCGTATCACATAATCCCTTACGTGAGGTCTCACACAAGTCTTTGCCTACAATTTATTCTCTTATGACTTCATAAAACATTAATTTTAACATAAATTAAAATCTACTACTTAAACCTTAAAAACAAACATAAATTAACATTATTGGTTGAATTTATTAATTTCACCTAATTTAAAATCTTTTTTTTTTCTATTTACAACCAAAACAAACATAAATATAAATTGTGGCAAAAACTTGTGTGAGACCATCTCACAAAAGCTCTTACGTGAGACGGTCAGAAAGTGATAACTTTTATAAAGAAAAGTATAATAAATTAATAAAAAGTGGCATTGCTATTTCATGAACAGTTTATAGTATAAATAAAAAGTTATAACATTTTACACCGAAAGTGATGATATTTTATAGCGAAAGTGATAAATATTTTAAAAAATGAAAAATGGGACGATCTTACACAGTACCTACCATAAATTGTAATTATGAAATTAATTTAAATCCACGCAATTCAATTTTAATTTCTTATTTTCGTCTAAATCTCTCTCTAAAGTCCATCCCTCAAAATTCGATTTCCCCGACTAAAACCCCAAACCCCTCTGATAAAGCTAAAACCCCCACTCCAACCCTTCAGTTTTAACCTTCAATCCAGCGGAAATGAACGGCAGCGGCGCCTCCTCCTTCAACGCCACCACCCCCACCCCCACCCCCAACTTTGATAACCTCCTGCTCCAGTCCCTCATGTCGCGCCTCCACCTCCGTCCCCACAACCTCCACGCGCCGCCGCATCTCTCCGCCGCTAAATCTCTCGAGGACCTTTTGTTCAGCGATATGCTCCTTGACCTATCGGCATCGGATTCCGATTCAGAAAAGGATAATCCCTCCTCCTCCTCCAAATCGCTGCTCGCCAGAGAAGAATCCAAACTGGAGAAAGAAATAGTCCGTACAATCCTCTCCGGAGAAACTGGAAAACTCAAACCTAATTCTGGTCAAGCTATTACGATCGGGGAGCACCATATCTGCGTGGGATATCAGGAGGAAGGGGAGTCTGATTATCGCGTGTGGGAGTGGCATGGGCATATCATGTTGTTTGATGAGGAGAATGGCTATACACCGGAGTATATTTATGGGAATTACTTCGAGAGGGTTAGGGCGGGGAACAGAAAAATGAAGAAAACTATGAAGAAGGGAAATGGTGGTAATGATGATGATGAAAAAGATAGGGAGGATGAGAAGGTAGGGAATGTGGGATTGAAAGAGCTGATTGAAAACGGGGATTCGGTCAGCGGACACATAATTCATCGGAATGTAAATGCGAATTCCGGGACGCTGAGGTTTGTATAGTATGATCAAACCCTTCCAACTCATGCTTTTATTACTATTAATATGTCGATAATCTGAGTGTGTTCTGTTGTAAGTTGTTTGCGCTCTGATTGCTTGAAATATTCTGTTGTCTGATGTTATTCAGATTTAAATGTCATTTAATTACTTGAGTTGGTTTACTCTAATGTAGAATCTTTGATAGTCACCCTCTGCTCTTGATTGATTTTTTATTGACTCCCACTTAGAGATTTTGTTACTTTTAAGTTCATTTATGTTCTCTTACTGATTGAGTTTGTGGTAATTGTACTTCAAGCAGTATAATGTTGTTTGTATGCACAATGCATGTTAGCTAGTGTAGTACTGGGTGAGTATTAGTCATACATCAGGTTTCTGTGAGGACACTGTCGCCACATAGAGATGGTGCTATCTTGGCAATGTAGTTCTGCAGTTCGATTATATTTCTAGTCGTGTTGTTCCAGAGTGTAATTAGATTTCTACGTTTGGTTGCCAACCCAGCTTCTGCGCTTTAATAAGCATGTTAATGTGTCCCATGATGCCTTCATTTTGGTTTGGTTGATTCTTTCGGTTGCTGCCATCATTTACATGTTGGAGATGTGCATAATGAACTAAATGTCCTTGTGAAAACAATACTTCCAACTAATGACCCTTTCATCGTTTGGGCATCTTAGTTCACCAGGATCCAGTGGGGGCAGAGACGTCTCTAATTTTCATAACTGTCTCTACACCTTGTATGTTACAAGTTCTTCAGCTTTCTGCTTTGTAATTGTTTGCGGGTGAACATTGTTATATCAGTGATTTCTTTTCTGATCAAATATTTTACTGTCACGGTTGAACAAAAAATGAGTTTTGATCCTCATCCTCTTGATTAAAGTTTTCGTTTTTGGATTAGTAAAGGCTAGAATCATTTGAAAGTTCTATTTCTGTGGTTTCATTAAAATTCATCAGAAATAATTTTCATGCCTCTGCTGTTTCTTTTCCTTTTGAGGCATTTAATTATTAGAAATGAGGTATTGACAAAATCAATGTGCAGTCGAATTGTTTGATGAAAACCCTAATTGATAATGATTTTAGAATTTTGTGGATATTAGGTACTGGTTTGGTTGTGTTTGCTGTAAAATAATTGTAAACGATTTTATATGAGTGTTACTGGGGAGGACATAGTTACGAACATATTTGGACACAGAATTTTAGAAAATCCGTCCTTAACGTGCAACGGTTGCAAATTCAGTGAGATTTAACAATTTACATGCAAGGGGCAAAGTTGACTTCTCGTACTATATTAAGCACAACCAATGGGAGATATGTTATCAGACTCTCCCCCTAGGTTTCTGTTGCCGAGAACTCAGTAACAAAAGACGGGCTCTTGAGGAATCTATGAGTAAAGTATTTTCCAACAAAACATGTTAGTTTCATGCTCAACCTGCACGATCTAAGTTATTACTGATTACTAAATGCAGTCTGAGTGTTCTGTTTTCATACCAGAACAAAACTTGAAAGTTCCTGGCAGTTGTCTGATAGAATTTCTTCTATACATTAATGCGATTAATGTACTCGTATTTGATAGCAGATGCCTATGTTTGTGATTAACATATTATTTTATGGACTGATGAAAGCTAGATGCTGAGTGTTTTGTGTGAGGAGTGATCTTTAGATTCATTATTGATCGTCTTCATCATTGACTCTGATTTTTTATCTTTTAAGTGCAATTAATGATATTCGTGATCAATATTTGTGTGTTCAGATGACTCCTAATATTTTTCTTTGAGAATCAGAAAGGAGTGCTCCAGACTTGTGAATATAGTTGCACATGGCAGGTTTCAGTTATTAAGTCGTTATATGAAATTATTTAGCTTAAATGTTGCCTTCCCCACCAGCTAATAGTTTTTTCCACCATCACCTTATATTTGGAAGTTTTAACATCAAATGTTGGCATAAGTAAAATAAATACGTTAGCATCACCTCGGATACTGGCATATATTTGAGATGGCTAAGATAGTAAGATAGTTCATAACTTCAGGCATTTGAGCATCCTGGCGTCCATTATTGATGTCACTTCATCAGCCATATGCTTGGTGCCTGCTCTTTTTAGGTCATTCACCTTTGGTAGTAAAATGAATGCCTTTCGAGTACTACACATCTGAGTAAAGGATTTCTCAACTGTTGTACTGTGTAATGAATGACATAATCTTTGAAAAGGAAACAAAAGCATTTAGTTGAGTAATAGGAACCTCCTGATATGATGCATGGTGCCTACAAAACAGATCTTACAGGATCATGCTTTTCTGTATTTATCAATTATCATGTTGGATATGAATTTAATTTCATACCTTCTGATGGCAGGCTCTAGATGGGACATTCTCAGAAGCAGAATAAAGATCATTTTGTGGCATGAAGATGAAGCAAACAAATCCCTTTTGGTGTCATGATTAACTTTTGTGCTTTTATCTTTGTTGAGCCATTTTCCCGACCGAGTGCTGTCGGTGACAAACATATTTCCTTTTGTTACAGTCCAAATATAGCAGAGGCACACATGGTAGTACATTAGATTAGTAGTTCTTGAAGTTGCTTCTTTCTAATGAGCTGTGGCTAATATTTTAACTTGCTCTCTTTTTTTTTTTTTTTTTTTGAAAAATTGGCGACTTGTGAAATTGTTGGGATGCTAATGGCTCATTGTAAATTATCTTCTTGCTCATTCCAGATCCATGGTTAAGGTTAAATCCTCCTTCATGTTCAATTGTTTTGTGCTTTTACTGAGTTAAAAAGGGTTGTTTTTCTGAATGTTTCCAATCAGTGGGATTTTCTAATTTAATGTGACATTATTCCCACATTGTTAATATATTTTGTATGTTGATATTAAAATTTTCTAATACTCCATCAGACGATATTTCCAAATTTTTAGCCACTTTTAGGTTGCGTTTTGATGGAAGGGTTTAAAAGGAGATTTATGAATTTCTCCCTCAATTCCTCTCTTCATATATCATGAAATCGGCAAATCCATATAATTTAATTATTATAATAATATTAATAATTATGATAATAATAACAATAAAAACATAAATAATATTTCTTGACTCACAACTATTAATCATAACAAAATCAATTTGTTTGGAAGTAAAGTTTCTTAAAAATAGAAATAATACTTCATTCGTCCCCCAAAAGATTCTCATTTTACTATATTAGGTGTTTCATTCAAAGGTCTTTATTTTCTCCTTTTAGTAAAAGGGTTCCACATATGGCCCACCACTAACTACTAATACAACTGCCCACTACATATAAAATTTTTTCTCCTTTTAGTAAAAGGGTTCCACATATGGCCCACCACTAACTACTAATACAACTACCCACTATATATAAAATAATAATATTTCTTAATCTACGTGCAAAAAGCAAATAGGATTTTTGATCGGAACGGAGGGAGTCGTAACTATTTATTAAACGAATAAATAAATTTATAATACCTAAACATTAAAGAATGAATATATAGTGCATCGAGATACTATTACTACTAATATAAAATATGTAGGAGTTGGTCTCTTGTATAAAGTGTGTAAGAGTAAAATATTTTGTTTGAAAGGGTATACACGTCCTTATATTAAAGAATATATCATTTAATACTTAAAGTATAATTTTCGAAAAATGCAGGATTTGGGGGCACGGTGTCCCAGGACACGCAAGTTTTAGTCTTCGATAATTATAGATATGAAAATAAAATAAAAGGTTAACAGTCTTGATTGAGACCATCTCACGGTGATATCATTTTATATTTTTTTTAATTATTTATTATTTTTTATTAAAGATGTTAATAATTTCTTTAAAAATATTGTCACTTTTTATTTCTAATTTAAATTGTTTATTAAATAGTTCACTATCCATTATCATTTTTAATCAATTTAATATAACTTTTCATTAAGTTCTTCCGTGAAATCTTCTCATGCACTTATGGGCTAGGATAGTCAAAGCATGCACACATTGGGTGGGAAGGATAGGTTTTGATCCATGGAGCGAAAGAAGAGGGGGTCACACGAGAGGTTGGTGGGGTGGGGTCGTATCGAGTCTATCAAACAAGAACGAAGAGTGGTTTAAGGAGAACATTAGAAGAGTAATAGGATATGGGACCAACATAAAATTTTGGGAAGATATGTGGGTAGGGTGTCATATCCTAGGCTTTATAGATTGAGTCAAGGGGAGGGGAACACGGTGTCTCAAATGGGATCTTGGTTAATGGGAGGTGGAAGTGGTATCATATGAAGGAGAGAACTTAGATCTTGGGAGGTGGAATTGGCTAACAATTTCATTGATGTTATAAACAGGTACCCCATATTATACCTGATGAAGGATAGCTGGAGATGGCAGACAAACAAGGCTGGTGACTACCAAGTGAACAAAGTTTATCAGTTGATCCAAAGGAGTGACGACGGAGGAACTGCACCAATACTGAGCTTATACTAGAGGATGTGGAACAATTCTACACCACTGAAATTCATCATTCATGCTTGAAGGGTGATAAGAGAAGAATCCCAACTGCCACGGATCTACATAAAAGAGGAATCCTACCACAAAATGTATCTACAAACTGCAACATGTGTAGTGCTACACCGGAGGAGGTCGTACATTTATTTTTTGAATGCCCCAAAATACAAGAAATATGGAATGAATGCTTTAAATAGTTGGATCTTCAAGCACCGATGTCAAATGAGCCCAAGATAAACTTTTTACATGTTGGTAATCTCATGTCCACTAAGAAGAAAAATAGGCTACTTGTGGAAGTTTGGATTTTTTAGTGTGGTTAGTGTGGAACAAGAGAAATGAGATTGTATTCAAAAATGACAAATGGAACTCAAAATGAATCATGGCCGATTTGGAAGCACGAACGTGGAGCTGGAACTTTACGAAGAAATGAGAACTTAGGAGCGACTCAAGTTATGACTTGTGGAGTCGGAACCCTTTCACTTGCTTATCGTGATGCACTCTTTAAGAAATAGACTTAGAAGGTCAATATGCTAGAACTTTGGTATTATGTTTTTCATTACATATATTAAGGAATGCTTGTAGAACTAGGATTCATGGAAGTTGTTGTTGATTGCACTTTTAATTGTAAGTTTGGGTATTTCTCATACTCAACTTATACTTCAATAAAAAAAATTCTTTCCCTGATAAAAAATAAAAAAATAAAAAATTGCCGATATTTATATAGTATGAATTATAATCAAACCCCAAAGATAAATACTTCATGCAAGAACTTGGGAAATTGGACGAAGCTTGAATTTTAAAGTCCAAGTGTAATTAAGTAAATAAATCTACACGTATTAGTGAACTGCTCTATAAAACATTGTAGAATGTAGATACGTGAAATAAAGATGATCCATATCCGAGAGAGAGAACAAGTATTGTCTTCCAAATGAACGATATCTTATAGGAAAAGACAAGGCTAGAGCAGAGACTCTATACACAGTTTACAAAACTCTCTAAGCAATCGCATTATGTTTATATGTAGTCACTCATTACACTACCCTGTTTCTCTTTTTCTTCGTCACAGAATCAACATAGCTACATACATTAATTCGGTAACCGAACTAAAGCAGTCCATACTTGATTGGAGCCTTTTGTAGACACTACCAAAATCTCCCTCCCCCAAAAGACACTCGCTACGGAAATGTCTCGTGGCAGTTGCCATTTCCCTGAAAGTGAAAGTGTTGGCCTCAAAGACTTATTTGAGACCATCACAAGTAAGTCTTTACCTAACATGGATAAAAAGTGATAATATTATTAATGAAAAGTTCGATGAAGAATGATAATGGTACAGTAAACTATTTCATTAACAATTTATAGTAGTATTATAGCAAAAGTGATAACTAATTACAAAAGTGTAAAATTGTCTCATGGTCTTGCCAGTAGATAAATATTTGCACGTATTTACATACATATATTGGGTGGTTACATTGTTAAAGGAGGGTAGGTCATGTAATGGCTCATGATTTAATTTCTTAAGTATCAGAGTGAGTATATAGCAAATAGGTGCAGAGAAGAGCAAGAGTTAGTAACCTTGTAATTCACTCATGAGGATTCCACCGTAAATATATGTAAATCTACATTCGTGGAGTTCAAAAAAAAATTTTTGTTATATCCACTTCAAACAAAGGATTGCCGTCCACCACTTTAAAAACACCAATCATTGGAAGGGATGCAGGATCAAATTGGAGCTCTTTCCATTTATAGCAGTGTTTGATACTTATATTTCTAACAACTTTGAAGCTTCCACTTGTCCACTTTCCTTTTACCAGATCCAAATCTTCAATTTCGAGAGAGAGAAGATTTTGAAATCCATCTTCTTCCACTTCCCATGTTGGACCTCTAAAGGCATTGCATCTCAACTTGAGAATTTCAAGACTTGGCAGCGAAGCAAGTTTGCTCATTTCTTCCCAAGGATATCCCATCCCACTCAGATTCACCTTCTTCAATGAAAACGGCAGGCATTGAAACGAAGCAACCTTAATCTCCATTTAAGGATTCACAATCACACATTTCAGTGATTCCAATTCTGTTTGATTGGAAATATGATCAAAGCAAACCAAACGCTCTTCTGTCAATGCGATTTTGATTCCTAGCTTCTGTAGATTCTGGAATGTACCTTTTACGAGATGATTTTGAACTCGAATAATATATGAGTATCAGCTTGGTGCCTGCTCTTTTTAGGTCACTGACCTTTGGTAGTAAAATGAATGCCTTTCGAGTACTACACATCTGAGTAAATAATTTCTCAACTGTTGTACTGCGTAATGAATGGTATAATCTTTGAAAAGGAAACAAAAGCATTTAGTTGAGTAATAGGAACCTCCTGATATGATGCATGGTGCCTACAAAACATATCTTACAGGATCATGCTTTTCTGTATTTATCAATTATCATGTTGGATATGAATTTAATTTCATACCTTCTGATGGCAGGCTCTAGATGGGAGATTCTCAGAAGCAGAATAAAGATCATTTTGTGGCATGAAGATGAAGCAAACAATCCCCTTTCGTGTCATGATTAACTTTTGTGCTTTTAACTTCGTTGAGCCATTTTCCCGACCGAGTGCTGTCGGTGACGAACATATTTCCTTTTGTTGCAGTCCAAATATAGCAGAGGCACACATGGTAGTACATTAGATCAGTAGTTCTTGAAGTTGCTTCTTCCTAATGAGCTGTGGCTAATATATTATCTTGCTCTTTTTTTTTTTTCGAAAAATTGGTGACTTGTGATTGTAAATTATCTTCTTGCGCATTCCAAGTCCATGGTTAAGGTTAAATCCTCCTTCATGTTCAATTGTTTTATGCTTTTACTCCGCTAAAAGGGTTGTTTTTCTAAATGTTTCCAATCAGTGGGATTTTCTAATTTAATGCGACATTATTCCCAAATGATCAATATATTTTGAACACGTTGATACTAAATTTTTCTGATACTCCATAGTAGCATCAAAACATCATTACACTAAACGATATTTCCAAATTTTTAGCAACTTCTACGGGGTGATTGGTTGAGGGTAGTAGTAGAGGTAAGGGAATGGGAACGGAAGAGTAATTAATTTCTTTAATTTGTAGGTTTCATCATCTAGTTCAACTTCAATCTAAAGTTGGGTTGATGGGCAATTCATTCCTGATGGATTCATTATTGCTATCATCGACAAAGGCAAATATCAAAAAGCAGAATTTGAACTCAACCACAAATTCATTCCCTTCAATAACTTTTATTTTTTAAAAAAATACGATATTTAATGAATTTCTGCAATAAAAAATAGATAGAATGACTAAGAACTAGTAAATTTGGTGACCGCCTTAGTTCCCTCAGATACGGCGTGTTTGGCTAACTCACCGGGTAAAACAAGCCTGACCGCTGTTTGGATCTCCCGAGACGTGATCGTCGGCTTCTTATTATATCGCGCCAACCGCGACGATTCCATGGCCAGTTTCTCGAAGATATCGTTGATGAAACTGTTCATGATCCCCATCGCTTTGCTCGAGATCCCGATATCCGGATGGACCTGCTTCAATACCTTGAATAGGTAAATCTTATACGTTTCCGTGCTCTTCTTCACTTTCTTCTTCTTCTTCCCATCGCCGATGTTCTTCTCCACCCTCGGCGGCTTCTTCTCCGCCGTCGATGGTTTCTTCTCCGCAGGCTTTTTCTCTGCCTTTGGCGCCATTAATCGTGTGGAGTCGAATGAATTGAGGGAGTTCGGTTTGTATGGGAATGAGTCGCGATTGCGGATTCTTTATATAGGACAGTGGTAGTACAGTTGTCTTTGTTTCATTGGATTATATGGTGTCACGCGGATCGTTGCGTTGTGTTTATTTAGACCGTCAGATTAATGCCAATTTGACGGGCTAGATCTCCCTAATACTTGGAATCGGCGGGATGCCCTGGCCCATTACTAATTGGGCTTATGGATAATTTTGTGTTACACGGCCTAACCCACCCAAAGCACCACAAATTCTCTATTACATGTGAACAAAGCTGCTAAAAATACATACACGATGCACTTTATTGATTATTGAATGATTAATCTGTAAAAATTCATATTGATGATCTTTAAATCTATCATAAATTTTTTTTTATCAATTCAATTTTTATTTTTTGACAGATTTATCAATTCAATTCATATCTATTATTTATATTAATTCAATACATAATTTATTTAATATTTTCAGAGATAAATCAACTCCATTAATTTAATTTATTTGATATGCACTCATAATAATAATTATGAGTTGTGTGTTGTTTATTGAATTGATAAAATTAAATAGTCGGTGATAGATAGATTTAAAGATATTAAATAGTGTTGTGTATCTTTGAATTTTTTTTTCCATTATGGTGTTCCACCTAAAACGTCATAGTATTTCTTTTTTTACACACGTATAGGACCATAAACAACCACTAATACAAATACAATTAAAATATGGATTGACACCCCTACTAATACAACTTACACACTACAAATATAATAGGAGTAATATTCATTAATTCACGTATAAAAAGTAAAAAAACCCCTTTAAATGGAAGGGAAGTATGAAAAATAGGAACACAATTTTAGTATCTCTTAGCTCGAATGAAATCTCAGCGTTTTTATCTAGTAGCACTCACATTACACATTCACCGTTGTGACTTCAACCTTTATAATTTTGAGAAGTTTGAATTCTTGGGTCTCTGTGGAGAAACACCATACATATAATTCATGAAGCTGTATAAAAAAAGTTTCCTAGCATGTCTGTAGTACTGAGAAATACCAAAATGCTCAAGTGCAATACATGATTGTGAATCATAACATGACGTCAAGGAAGAACATATGTAGTGAATTGAGTAATAAACCTAGTGAATGACTTGTTCTACTCTTTGGAAAATTTTAAGAGTGTACATGTAAAAGAGGTAATGTTGATGGTATACATGTTAGAACATTTCCCACTTTGTGTAACTCTATAAAAATTGAAAGATCTTGGAATGAACCCCACACTTTCTTGAATTCCAAATGTTAGTTTTTCTTTCTCATTATCATTATGTTAAAATCTTTAAAATTCCCCTTTAATGGGATTCATTGATGGAATGACAAATTCTTTTCATTTGGCCATTGTTAGCTCAATTCTCAAATTCCTGATTCAAAATCCTTCATATATTATTCAGGTGAAGTTTTTTACTGGTATAACAAATGACAGTTTTCCCTTGAACAATGCTGAAGGATGAATGCTGATTGATAAACAAGAACAATCTTTCCTATAAAATCTAACAGCATGATAAGATAAACAAGTACATTACTGGTATAAACAATCTTCCCTACACTCCAACAACAACTCATCACAATTCTCTATGCTTTCTTCGGAGACTTGGTGCCCTTTGATGGTGATTTCGTCGCCTTCTCCGCTGCTGCCTTCTCCGATTTCTTCGGCAACAGAACAGGGTTTATGTTCGGCAACACTCCGCCGTGCGCAATCGTCACTCCGGCGAGCAGTTTCCCGAGCTCTTCGTCGTTCCTCACAGCTAGCAGCACGTGCCTCGGAATTATCCTGTTCTTCTTGTTGTCTCTTGCAGCATTCCCAGCCAATTCCAGAACCTAATCGAATTTTCCACAATTGATTACTCAACAGATCCAATTTTTTTAATCAATAGCTCAAACCCTAATTCAAAATTTCTAACCCTAAATGCAATTCACAGAATAAAGCCAGCTCAATCAAGCAATAAAATTGAATTAATTTTCGAAAAACGAGACTGTAACATGAAGATGAGAAGTGGTGTACCTCAGCCGCGAGGTACTCGAGCACCGCCGCCATGTAAACCGGCGCACCGGTACCCACTCGCTGTGAGTAGCGTCCTTTCTTCAGGTACCGGCCGATCCTCCCGACCGGAAATTGAAGACCGGCTTTGACGGATCGAGAAACCGGCTTCTTCTTAGGGCCGCCGCCCTTCCTTCCGCCGGCTCCCTTCTTCACTTTACCGGTTTCCATTTGTTCCCTATGAAGAAATTTGCAAGTGATGTGAGATTGGAACCTGAGCTGCGTGTTGTGTTGTTTGGCGTGGGAGCTGTTTGGTTTAAGTAACAGGTGGATTTGAGTTGGGATGCCAACAGGTGGAAATTTTGGACCGTTGGATTGATTTAATCGACGGACAGGAAGGAAAACAAGTGTCGATCCACGTGATTGGTTTTCGACCAATCAGAGGGGCTCTTTACAAAATGCTTATTTTGCATTTCGAGTGCAACAAAAGAAACACATTTCCTCGCTTTTTTATTTATTTATTAGTATTATTATTATTGTTGATAAGTAAGTATTCTTAGTTTTTATCAAAAAATTAATTAAAAGATAATTTGGACAATATTTTTTGAAACCGTGGGACTGTATTAATTTTTTTATTAATATATTATCACTTTTTTCTTAAAAATTATTTTATTTTTATAATTTTTTTATTTTTTAATAATAGGGTTTTGGGCCCCTTAAAATATTGTAAAAAATCTAAAATAACTCTAATATTATTTTCTTATTATATTTAAATTTACATTTTTTATTAAGTTTATGACTAAAATAGGTATATGTGAAGCGCGTCGATTTATTATTAAAGTATGCTTATCATAGAAATAAAGTATACGTATATAAAGTTAAATTAGGTTTTGTAGTAATATTATAAGAAACTAAAATCATACTTTAATACGTTAAATTAAGTTTTGTAGTTATAATATAAGAAACTAAAATTATACTTTAATGCGTTATTCGTCATACTTTAAAGGAACATATTTTATATATTAATAAGTATATTTTAATTATATAACAATCAAAATTAGTAAAGACTATAATAGACCGTCTTTTTCTATAAAATGGTACAACCTAATATTTATTTAAAAATTGGATTAAATATTTGAAATTACGGATCTTCAAACGGCGAGAGACGACAGCTCTCGATTTCAGCAGCAGCTCGGCGTATGGCAACGATTCTACGCGTCATTAATCCTTATCCGATGCGCTGCGGCTGGCGACTGTCTACGAACCGGAGAGTTGGGTAGCGCGATGGCGGTTCTCGGCCCAAATCCGGTGATGGGATTCAGATCCCATTTCGTGCATGAGAGCAGAACCCAATTTTCCGCAGATCTGTTGACTTGTTTTTGAAAGCAGTAGTTTACGCCCTTTTTATTTAGAGGAGAGAGAAGAGTATTCATTTCACACCCATTTTCTCTTCTTTGGAGTAGAATTACTGAATTAATTCTAATTTTGTCTTTCCAAATTAGATTCTCAATCCCATCATCAATGAGATTTCAATCTTAATGTAGTACTGTTATTTTTTATTTTTTCCCCAAATTTATATTTCTATTTTTTGTCCTTGTATTGTATGACTATTTTATAGAGTATGTATTTAGTGTTAGTTACATTATATTCAATGCATCTAATTATTTATGCTTGAAATTGGCTAATTTGTTGTTGGGGTATAGAAATTTTAGAAGCTGGTATTCAAAATAGTAGATACATAATGCAATTACATTCCTTATTATGTTGTATTATGATAACGATTATTTTTATTTGAGAAGAAGGGCGTTAGTTTGGTGATTCAATTCAATATTTTTAGGTTACTCTATAAAAATAATTAAATTACTTTTTATAATAAAATTAAGTTACTCTTTATAATTAATTAATTTAATTAGTCTTTATAATGAATTAGATTACTCTTTATAATGTTAGACCATCCTATAAAAATAATTAGATTATTCTTTGAAATTAATTAGGTTACTCTTTATAATAAATTAATTATTCTATAGAAAAAATGTTAGATCACTATATAAAAATAATTAGGTTACTCTTTGAAATTAATTAGGTTACACCTTATAATGAATTAGATTACTTTATAGGAAAAATGTTAGATACTCTATAAAAATACTTATGTTATTCTTTAAAATTATTTAAGTTACTCTTTATAATGAATTAGTTTACTCCAAAGAAAAAAATGTTAGATCACTCTATAAAAACAAGTTGCACTTGGTTATACAAAAATATCAATAAAAATAATTAGATTATTTTAAGGTTACTCTTTTTTATTAACTGAATTACTATAATGAATTAATTGGACTACCCTATAAAGATAATTAGATTACTATTTGAAATTTATTATGTTACTATTTATAATGAATTTGACTATAGACTACCCAAAATATAAAAGTGAGAGCAAAACAAAACCTATCCATTGGCATTAAAATAACCCAAAAAAATGTTAAATTACTTCAGTGTGTCAATATACAAATGGAATTACAGCTTTCCTATCCTAAGGTAATCCTCCCAAAGTTCTCCAAATACCACTTATGACTAGACCCGGCCCGAGGCACCAAATTGGCACAAATATACACAAAGAATCCATGCCTGATCTCAAGACCACCCAGCCACTCCAAAAATTTCCCCAAGATGGGAATATATTTACACCGTTTCTCTAAGATATCATGAAAAGTGTATTATTATCCAAGAGGTACGTGGTGTTTACATACACCAGCAATAAAGTCCCAAAGGCATACCAATTAAATCACATGAATGAGCCCAAAAGATGGAGTACTATTATCCAAGAGGTATGTGGTGTTTACTGTTGCGATAAACACACAAAATCTCACAAAACACTCAAAAATTAAATACACATAAAATGATAGAACTTGAAATGAAAAGTAATCTTGTACAAGGATGTATAGTGGTTCGATTATGAATAACATACATCCACTTTGGGGAGAAGAACTCTTATTATTACTCAATGCTTACACACCAGGTTGGATTGATCTCAATCTGCAACAAGAAGAATGAAAACGAAGCTACAGAAACTGTCAAACTCAAAATGCAAAACTACTGTGATCAAGCCACTTTAAGCCATTATATCTTGTTACTCCCTTAACCTATTGATCCGGTTAAACCTCCACTAGAAAGCTCTCACTTAGTAGTTGAGATGCAGCCATCTAGCTGGTTCCAAGTAGCTTGATAAACCGTTCAAAAATTGCTCCAAAGTTGGCCACTCAACACTGCACCAGTTTGGCAGTTTTCCACCAGTTGTGTTGTTTGAGATGTGTAACAACTCCAACTGCTTCCAGCTTGCATGCAACACGTGAACATCATTGCTGAACATCTAATGAACACACTCCACGTGTAAAACTCTCTCATGCATGCATCTATTGTCATCAATCTCCACCTTAGATGTATGCATGCTCAAACTTGAGCTCTCCTCCCCATCTTGCTGCTTTTTAAGGAGCAGCAATCTGTAAGTTTGAAACCATACCAACTAAAGTCTTGCACAGCTCAAATTTTGTTGTTGGCAAAGCTTTAGTAAGTCCATCTGCTGGATTTACAGATGTATCAATCTTTCTCACTTCAACAGATCCATTATCCACCATATCTCTTACAAAGTATAGCTTGACATCAATGTGTTTAGTCCTCTCATGATATCCCTGATGTTTAGCTAAGTGTATTGCACTTTGATTATCACAATATACCACTACAGCATCCTGATACTCTCCCAATTCTTTCAGAAAACCAACAAGCCATACCCCTTCTTTAATTGCTTCTGTCAAGGCAATAAATTCAGCTTCTGTAGTTGATAATGCCACTACAGACTGATGGCTAGCCTTCCAGCTCACTGATGTTCCATACATATTAAACACATATCATGTAAAAGACTTCCTAGAATCTAAGTTTGCTGCAAAATCAGCATCAACATATCCAATGACAGCTTCTGATTTTGCTTCCTTCTCTTGAAATTTTAAACCAAGTTGTTCAATTCCCTTGACATACCTTAATGCCAATTTGACTGCCTCTCAATGCTGCTTACCTGGACAACTTAAGAATCTACTAATTAAGCTCATTACATAAGCAAGATCAGGCCTACTGCAAACCATAGCATACATAAGACTGCCCACTGAACTTTCATATGGAATTCTGCTCATTTCAGCTACTTCTCTGTCTTTTTAGCTCCACAAAGTAGAGACAGACTTAACCCTTGCTTAACAGGTGTTGTAACAGGTTTGCACTGATCCATATTGTACCTTTTGAGTACTTTAACAAGATAAGATTGTTGTTTAAACACAAGTATTCCAGCTGATCTGTCTCTGCTTATTTCCATACCTAGTATCATCTTAGCTTCACCAAGATCCTTCATCTCAAACTCCAATTTGAGTAATTCCTTTACTACATCAATGCCTTGAGAGCTCTTGCAAGCAATCAAGATATCATCCACATATAGTAGTAAGTATGTATAATAGTTGTTTTCTTCCTTGATGTATACACAACTATCATAGAGACTTCACTGAAATCCATTGGTAATTATATACTCATCAAACCTCAAATACCACTGTCTAGGACTTTGTTTAAGTCCACAGAGACTTGAGTAGTAAACAGGCCTTTGTATCAGCCCTCTCAACTGTAACACCCTCTGGTATCTTCATGTAGATACTTTCTTCCAACTTACCATGTAGAAATACAGTAGTTACATCCATCTGATGAAGCTCAAAATCATATTGAGCAACTAGTGCTAGTAGTACTCTGATTGAACAATGTTTAACCACATGAGAGAAGATCGCATTGTAATCCACTCATTCCTTATGTGAAAAACCTCTAGCTACTAGCCTAACTTTGTATCTGACTCCACCTTCAAATGCAGATGTTGGTTTTCTCTTGAAAATCCACTTACATCCAACTAGCTTCTGAGATTTTGGTTTGTCAACAATTCTCCATGTTCCATTCTTATTCAGAGACAATAGATCTTCCTCCATGGCTATCAGCCACTTATTACTATCTTGACTTTCCAATGCCTCAGTGTAGTTTCTTGGTTTATAAGCTTCAATTTCAGTTGTTGTATATAGTGCAAATGATACTATATCAGCTTCCGCATACCTTGCAGGTGGCATTATAGTCCTTTTCTATCTGTCCCTTACAAGCTGATAGGTATTAAATTGTTCTTTAACTCTTGATACTTCATTTGTATCTCTGTTAGTGAAGTTCTCTTCACTTTCACCTAATCTGTTCATTTTTAGAGGCTCCACCTCAAGCTCAGACTCTCTTCTCTGATCATCTTTAATCAAAGGCATCTTATCTTCAATGAAAACAACATCTCTACTAATCAAGAGTCTGTTCTCTTCATAACACCACAGTTTTACCCCTTTATACCTATTGGACAACCAATCATAACACATTTAAGTGCTCTAGGTTCCAATTTATCCTGTTTCACATGGGGATAAGCTTGACAGCCTATAACTCTAAGGTGAGAGTAGCTTGGAACCTTACCTGACCAGACTTCTTCTGGAGTTTTAAAATTCAAAGTTGTAGCAGGACATAAGTTGATCAAGTAAGCTGCAGTTGCAGCTAATTCTCCCCAAAATATCTTACTTAAACCTGTACTGCTCAACATACATCTAATTCTTTGCAAAAGTGTCTGATTCATCCTTTCTGCAATGTCATTTTGTTGTGGAGTTCCAGGGATAGTTCTGTGTCTCTTAATTCCCTTTTTCCTTGCAGTATGAGTTGAACTCTTCAGACACAAATTCCAATCCATTGTCTGTTCTCAAGTACTTCAAACTACTCCTAGTGTTATTTTCTGTTTCTGTTAACCAGACCTTGAATGTAGAAAATACTTCATCCTTGGTTTTCAAAACATATACCCACAACTTCCTTGAGTAATCATCAATGATGGTCATTATGTATCTTCCTCCACCTCTGGTTATAGTCTTTGAAGGTCCCCAGAGATCTGAATGAACATAATCCATCCTTCCTTTGGTTGTATGTTCTGATTCACCAAACTTAAGTCTCTTGGACTTACCAAGAATGCAAGCTCACACTGTCTGATCTGATCATTTGTATTGAACTTGATCAGCTGTTGTTTAGCCAATCCTTGCATTCCTCTTTCACTAACATATCCCAACCTACCATGCCATAACTCGGCATCATCCTGTTGATCAGTGTTGTGTATCCGTCCTACAACAACACTCCCATCCAGAAAGTACAAGTCAGATCTCCTAATTCCCTTCATGACTATTCTATCATCCTTAGTCACTGTGAGAACTCCCCTCCTCAGGTTTGAATCATACCCTTGAGTATCTAGCATCCCAAGGGAGATGAGATTCCTTCTTAATCCAGGAACATATCTAACATTCCTAAGAAGCCTCTGAACATCCCACCCCCTTTATTTCACAAGAATGATCATCACCTAATAATACTGATCCTCCTTCTTAATGCTTGAATTCCTCAAACCAATGCCTCATATGTGTCATATGGAATGTACACCCTGAATCCAATACCCACTCAACAATCACATCTGATGATGTGATGGCCAGAGCTTCAATACCTTCCATACCTGCATTATTTTGATATTCACCAACCTGATTGACTTGATTCTTCTGATTTCCAGTAGTTGCATCAACTCTTTTGGACTTGTTAGCTTTCTATTTTGCACATTGTTTCTTGAAGTGACCTGGTTCACGGCAGTAGTAACACTTCTTTCCAGTTGACTGACCCGTTGTACCATTTTTCTGATTAGAGTTACCTCCTTTGTTCCATTTCTTGTTTTGGTTTCCTTTCTTAGCAAAGTGTCCTTCTGCTCCAGATTTTTCTTTACTGTCAGCTCCTTCCTCTAGATCTTTTGATCTAAGTGCTTTCAGTATATCTTCAAGCAGTACTACATCCTTTCCTCCATAGAGAACAGCATCTTTGAAGTGCCTCTGTGATCTTGGAAATGCTGACAGCAACATGATGGCCTTGTCTTCACTGGACAGCTTGAAATCCACACTTTCCAGATCATTTGTGATCTTGAAGAACTCATCAGCTTGTTCCATTAGAGACCTTTCATCAGTCATCTTGAATGCATGAAGCCTTTGCCGCAGATGCATCAAGTTGGCAGATGATTTAACCAAAAATAAGGCTTCCAATTTGTTCCATACCCCAATAGCTGTTGTTTCCTTTGATACTTCTCTGAGTATTTTATCACTTAGACATAGAATTATTGTAGAATATGTCTTTTGAAGTACCTGATCATCCATCTGTACTCTTACAGCACCTGCTGCAGCTTGAGGATCTCTGAGGACTTCAGTCTTCACTGGTGAAGGAGGTTTGAGAGCATCCATCAAACCTTGCTGCATTAGGATTGCCTTCATCTTGATTTTCCATAGATTGAAGTCTGACTTCTCTGAGAGCTTTTCAACATCAAATCTTGTAGTATTCATCTTGAATGCTTGCTGTATATCTGGATTTCCCACCGACGGTGCCAATTGTTGTGATAAACACACAAAATCTCACAAAACACTCAAGAATCAAACACACATAAAATGATAGAACTTGAAATGAAAAGCAATCTTGCATAAGGAAGTATAGTGGTTCGATTATGAATAACCTACATCCACTTTGGGGAGAAAAACTCTTATTATTACTCAATGTTTATACAACAGATTGGATTGATCTCAATCTGCAACAAGAAGAATGAAAACGAAGCTACAGAAACTGTCAAACTCAAAATGCAAAACTACTATGATCAAGCCACTTGAGCCCTTATATCTTTCTACTCTCTTAACCTATTGATCCGGTTAAACCTCCACTAGAAAGCCCTCACTTAGTAGTTGAGATGCAGCCATCTAGCCGGTTCCAAGTAGCTTGATAAACCATTCAAAAACTGCTCCAAATTTGGCCACTCAACACTGCACCAGTTTGGCAATTTTCCACCAGTTGTGTTGTTTGAGTTGTTGTAACAACTCCAACTGCTTCCAGCTTGCATGCAACACGTGAACATCATTGCTGAACATCTAATGAACACATTCCATGAGTAAAACTCCCTCATGCATGCATCTATTGTCATCATTTATAAATTCATTCCTCCAATGGGTAACAGATAACAACATCAATGATCGGCAGCCAAGGCTCTTTCTTGCCAATTCGTATAAAACAAATTCCTTCATTGACCCTTTTTCATCAATACGGACAGAAACTTAAGTCGCCAATTGAGCCAAAGAATACCCATGATAAATTGAAATCAGCACAACTCCAAAATCACCACTAGCTCTATGCGTTCAATAGCGGAGATAACCCCTGAACAGGGGAGAGACAAGGAGATGCCCTGTAGCGGTGGAAGAGGCGAAAAGAGCCGACGTGACTTGAAAGGTTGAATCAGCCATTGTCGGAAGGGACGGCGGCCACCGCGAAAGATGGCAAGCGTCGGGCACAGCCAAGGACTCCGGCGGCTGATTTTACCGCTAAATCGGAACAGGGAAACTAGCCTAGACAGCAATTGTGGTTGTAGAGCCGACGGTAGGGAGGAGGAGGAGGGTAACGACGGAGGAGATAAGGGGGAGAAGCCAATTTTGGGTGCTGCTCAATTTTGACATCCAACCCATTTGAAAACCCAGTACAAGAAAGGGGATCCGGTTCTACCCATTCACAAGTCGCTCTCATCAAACTTTAACACGTCTTATAAAACCAATTCACAAGAGGTTTTGTCATAAGGCAAACATTGATAAAGACGGTGTAACTGTCTCACATATTTTACTTCATCAGACGGACTTTTCATTAACCCAACTAAAAAATTTTTTAGACAAAGTCTCTTGTGAGACAGGTCAAACCCGTTGTTAAGGTATGTTTGTTATATGGATAAAGTATACTAATTCGTAATTAAAGTATGTCTTTTTAAAGTATGATGAATAATAAATTAAAATTTATTTTTTAAGTATTATATTGTGACTCACTAAAAACATATTTTAACCACCACTAAGTATACTTTACTTATATAACAAATATATTTTAATAATTGGTTTACGTCTCACAATCATCTCACATGTACCATCTCACAAGAGAGTATCCCATAATTTTTAAAGAGGTTTGGCTATTTTCAAATTGAAAATTTGATTAGAGTAAAAAATTAATCAGACCTAACTAATTTTAAAGGGTTAGTTTGTTTATTTATTTATTGATATTAAATTAGAAAATCAAAAAATTAACTAAGGAAGTAAATTAATTAAGTGATAACATTTATAAGAATATAAGTTTATTTATTGATTGATATTAAATTAGAAAATCAAAAAAATAACTAAGGAAGTAAATTAATTAAGTGATAAGTGATAACATTTATAAGAATATAAGTGATACTCAATTGATGAAAAGTGATAACAGTGTTGTAGACTATTTCATGAACAATTTATTATAAATGAAAAATGAAAACATTAAAAAAATGATAACATTTTTAATAAAAAAGTAATAACTGATTATGATAGTGAATTTGAGGAATATAAAATTGATAAAAAAAATTATAGTAATATTTTTAATAAAAGTGATATCAGATCAATGAGTAGTAATAACTGACCAATTGAACTATTTTATAAATAACTAATAACTGCATAATAGATATTCCAATGAATTATTTATAAATCGGGTGAAATGAATAAAAAATGATAAAACTAAATGCAACTACTTCGATTTGAACCATTGAGTATATTAGCATATTATATGTCAACTTAACTAATGTGTAATTTATATAAGAGTGCACCTATTCACAACCCCGAAACTATTTAACTTATCCCAAAAATATTTAAAATGTAATATTTCTTATTTATATGCCTTAAATGTCCTCATCACTAAATACACAATTAAACATGTTTCATTTTTACTAAATATATCCCTTACATTGATATTAAGGTGATGATGTCTTATCTCCTTCAAATAGTGCACAAGAATTAAAAAGTGTCATTGAATTCGAATGAGAGAAGCACCATTAATTTTTCCTTAGGCTTCCTTGGGACGACGTATCATTAGATGTGGTGTTTGCTGTTTCATCCGCTTTCTCATTTAAATTTACACTTTCATTAGATTCTATGATTTCCTTCCAATCTACCATGTAAATGAAAATTAATTTCTTATAAAGAAGTACATAGCTTACTCCTTTAGCCAAATTATAGCCAAAACAAGTTTTCCAAAGTTTTGTGCCATCATTCAAACATTGACAAGTTTTACCGTATGCATTCAAGAATGCAGGTTGATTGGGTTATCGAGAGAAAATTTGCAAAATTTTCAAATTAATCTAAATTCAACAAACGTTAAAAAAATTAAAAATTAAAATAAAAAAAAAAACTGGAGAGAGAACAGTGGAGATGAGAGGCAAGTGCATGTGTGTGCTGCTACTGATAATGATTTCGATCACGTTTGTTCATTGGTGTGGGTGAATGGTAACATCATTAATTTTTATATATTTATCGGTTTAAAGGGGAATTGATAAAGATTCTGGAGAAAAAATACAACTAAACTAATTCTCCATCACAATACCCCATTTTCCTAATCCAAAACATAATCCAATTACACTTTTTTATCCTTGTGTAAGGTTTGAAGAAGAGAAGACTTTCACATTAAGATCAATTTAGGGGGTATATTTAGTAAAAATGGAACATGTTTATTGGTATATTTAGTGATACTAGTGTTTATTACGTGTGTTGCACGTCGCATTCACGTCATGTTTTGTGATGTGATTTTTTTGTTATTTTATTTTTATTTTATTTAATTAGATTTTTTACTATAAAAATCCTCTTTTACATAATAATAAATAACTTAAGTAAATCTTCTATTTTGTAGTAATTACTACATTAAAATTTATTATATACAACGTTTTTTTGTCAAATAATATTCATCCAACCTAATCAATACTTTTGTATTTTATATGAATATGTCTCTAGGAAGGCAATGTACAATTGTTCATGTGAGATTACTTACACAAAGTTCACCCAATTAAAAATGTAGTAATTATGTGGCCATAAAAATATTTCTATTTCAAAATTAGTATTTTATATAAATTGCTAGCTCCAAAATACAGGTATCTAAAAAGGCCTCTACGTTTTAGCTGTAAAGAAATAAAGGAGAAAAAAATCTTTATATGTATTCATTTAATAATAATTTTTTATTCAATATATCCCATTCCCTTGCTCATGACAAGATCCTAATTACTATTATATATAGGTGATAACATATAATTCAGACAATCAAGAGTTACATTAAGTTTAACATTAATAGTATTAAGTTAGAAAATGCATTATAGCTAGAAATCCAAAATTTAAATAATGAATAATTAACAAAAGTTAAAATAATAAATATAATCAATAAGAATAAAAGGGTAATAATTAAAACAAAGAAGGAATAAAATGAGAATAAAATATTTCTCAACCTCTTCACGTTGTACTTTTTAGTATGATTTTTATATATTTTCTTCTAATATTTTTAATATGAAAATTTTTATTTTCAACATGATAATGAATAGTTTAATAGATCATTCATTTACTAAATACTACCCCATATTAAAACTTCCTTTATATTGGTATAATGTTTGTTTTTATTGTTCATCTAATTTTAAAATAGTTTTATAAAAACTTCCATGATAACAAATAGCTGGATGTAATATTACTAATCATCTCTAAACAATAATATTTAAGGTCAATCAAAACTATTAGAATTAAATATTCAAGTATGGCGGAATCTAGAAATCAGCTTAACCTTATCTTACAGGATTATAGGTTTGATAGGCTAGTGATATATGAAGTGCTGCTGAGATTTAATAATGTTAAAATAGAAAAAGAAAATTAGTCACATTTCCTCTCCTTAAGAGGAACTCCTGTGCATCATTCAATTTTAAGAAAAAATTTATTACGTTAATAATGGCCTTGACATGATGTCTATTTTCCGATGAAAACCTAGAAAAATGCAATAAGTATCACAAATAATTTCTGACAAAAAATTCAGACTATAAACCCTCATAAATTATGCAACTATTACAAACAAAAGAAAAGAAGAAAAGATTAAAAAAGCAGTGAAATAAAATCCATGGACATAAGTTCTGTAAACTGAAGCAAATATCCTGTGTGTTTTCAGAATTCAATATTTCATTCTTGGGTGTATTTAATTAAGAAGGAAATGTAAAAATTCCAACACAAAAATAAAAACTCTCTGGCCTGCCGTATTACCTACTCTTCAACCGAATCCGCTTCCTCTTACCGCTCCAACAGCCATTATTTATCCCATTAAAGTGTGTGAGCCCATAAACATAAACAATGAAAATGACAGAAAGATTAGTCGTCAAATTATTATAATCAATCAGCATAAACAACTAAAACCCTTTAGACCCACAAAATAAAGTGAGAGAATTAAACCAAAAACAATATAGTACCGCCTGTCCATACATGAGAGGTAAAACTCATTAGGATATCATATCATAACAATCAGATTTAAGAGATGAACCATGGACTATGTACATCTAATCTGGTATTTATTACCTTCTTCAAGACTACAGCTCCGCCAGTTGAATGTCTTCTAAATACTTTAGAAAGAAAATCAGTAGGACCCATCAAAGTTGGAGAGACCATGTGTGTTTACATATGATTAGAGAGTGAGAGTGAGAGTGAGAGTGAGAGTGTGTTTGGAATATGGAGAGCCATCATACTTCATAAATTGCTTCAGGAACCATGTATTAATATTATTATGATGATTACTTAATAAAATACAGAAATTTAAAAGTTTTTTGAAGGTGAACAGATTTATCTATATTTACTACCACTAAATTTAAAGATAAAATAAAATGTATGAAAAATTAAAGCTGGTCATCATATTTATATTTATTATTAATAAATAAAATTGTAAATAATAAAATACTATGTTAGAAACGAATTTAATTAAAATTTTCTCTTAATTAAAATGAATATAGAGAGTCATCATTTATATAAATTTAATAATAATAATATATAAAAGGCATTAATAACATATCATTTTTATCATCATTAAATTATGAAGTAAATTTAATGTAAAGTTTTAAAATTTTGCTACTCCATTATTTAATTTAATTAAATTAAATGATAGAGATGTAAAAGAGAAATGTGAGTAGCGACAGAAATGGAAAAAAAAGTTTCTCAAACTCAAGCCACTTTTAATATATTAAGATAAGATAAAATATAAGAGCATTGAAGTCATGTTAATAAGAAATATTATAATTTAAATATTTTTGGGGTTCAAGCGACTATTGACATTCCAATTTAGAAATATTTTCAATTCAAGATCTGAAAATTGGGTAAATTATCAAATTGGATCTTTTTTTTAATCATCAATTAGGGCCCTGAATTTTATAAAATTATCCATTCATGGCATGAATTATCACATATTATTTTTTATTTTATCAATTCAAGACATAAATTCAGGGCCTTAATTGATAATTTTGTTTAATTCAGACCCCTAATTAATAGTTTATTTATTTTTCAAGTCTCATATTATGTTTTTTTTTCTTCTTTGTTTGTTTCTTTGTTTTTTTTAATAGATTTTTCTACTTAAATTCTAATGATAAATTTATCATTTGGAGATCTATTTATTTCATTATTTAAAATATAATTTTCTACGGTAATTTTCAATGACTTATTGGATCATTGGAATTCAAATTGGAATTTTCCAATTATTTTCAATTTCCAATGGAATAACTCAAGTTTAATTGGAATTTATATTAGAAATTTTCAATAGTTTATCAAGTTATTGGAATTAGCATTAGAATTTTTCAACTATTTAAATTTATATGAGAATTTTTATTGAAATTTTCCAACACATATTTATAGGATTTTTCATTGCAAAATTTCAATAATTTATAAAATTATCGGAACTAGAAATTTTCAATTATTAAAATTTCCATGGAATTTTTCAGCTGTTCCATGTTTCATTGAAAAATAATTGGAATTCTAAAATTTTGAACTGATTCTCTTTATCTTGAAAATTTTTAGGTTGGATTTTGACAATTTTTTTATTGGCAAAAGCTCATGCGCCCCTGGATATAGTTCGTGTTCCTATATGAACACAACTCTTCTCATCCCTATTCTATTTAAATCTATATATTGCTATGGAATTTAAATTGTAAAGGGACACAGATCTAAACCTGTGTGCTCGGACGCACAAGAGACTCACCCCTTTTTATTTATTTAATAAATGAAATTATATAAATTTGTGCTAGTGATTTGATCAACTCACAATTTTTCTTGTTGACCAAAAGCTTCTGGCCATGTCTCAAAAATATCTCAAGTTGACTCACTATATGACATGTTTACCCTTTTGCTACATTCTTTCATAAAACCTACTCTTTGTAATGTACATTAGTCCATATGTATGTATATTTAAAATTATGATATCAATGTAAATAAATAAATAAATAAATAAATAAAATGTTTAACTTTTTTTTTTCATCAACAATGTGCACCATCTAAATTTGATTGATAAAAATACTAATAAATTAAATATTTAAATTCAATTATATATTATATATTTTAAATTATCATTTCTTTAAAAAAACTCATAAAAATACTTTATATTTCTCCAAATTATTTAATTATTCCTAAAAAATAATAAAATAGATAAAAATAAAATATTTACTTAAACCTTTTTTTTAATATTTTCTTAGTCAAATACTTGTTTGAAATCGTTTCATGTAAATCCTTACGTGAGACAGATAAAAAATGATAATATCATTAACACTCTTGCTATAAAATGTTATCACAACTTTTTACTTATATTATAAATTGTTTATGAAACAATTTACTGCATTATTATCGCATTTCATCAATTAAATATCACTTTTCATTAATAATATTATCACTTTTTATTAATGATGTTATCACTTTTTATCTGTTTACCTAATAAATTTTCACACAAGGCTTGCCATTTTCTTAAACTTATTATAAACGAGGACAAGGAGAGTAGTATATTTATTAGAACATATCCAAAACAATCTTTAAATTTTATTTAGGATTTTAATAAAAGAGAGAGCTTGTTGATTTTACATAATCAAAATTTTTATAAATTCTCAACAAAGTCTTTATTTATTTACTTTTGGCTTATTTTCTCTAAAAAAACACAAAAAAATAGAGTAATGGAGTATTAAATATCATTAAAATATACAAAGTGATTTGGTATCTGCACATTTGAAGAGTGAAAATTATTATTTATATCCAAATAATAAATTGAAGAGTGTTTTAGAGATTAATTTTTAAGTTATCACTCTTTAAAATAAGCAATACATCTTGTTTAAATAAGCCTTTAGTGATGCTCTTAGTTTGTTAAATTTTCGTTCCAATGTTCAAGTTTTACTAAAGACCATTTTAATTTGTATTTTTCCTCTTAAAATACTCATATTTTATATTTTAGTCGTAGATCATTTTATTTTGAAATTATTATTGATATGTATGCTATATTCTAATTATTAATAAATACATTGATTTAATATAATTACTGATAAAAACATAAGGCTTAATTTATTTTCTATTATTACCCTGTGCACTCTTTAATCGCGTTTAAAAGAAAGATTTCAGGAACTACCATGTCTTCTATTTCTTACCCCAAATTACATGCTAATGTATAGTAAAGTAAAAGAACGTATATCATACCTCTTATGATATTTACCCTCCAGATGCATGCCAATGTACATTAATTTCTTCGTTCTTGTAATTTTCGCTCCGAAAGCACATCAATGTATGTCAACGTATTTAGTGTCAAAGGATGTTTTCTTTTTGTGATTTTTTTTACAAGTTTCCTTTTTGTGATTTAATGAATATTAAATGTACAGTACAACTGTTCAGTATTTTACAGTGCATTCATTTTTGTTGATTAATTAATCAAAATTAAGAATGAATAATTGTATTGTGCACACGTGTGTACAAATTAAGAGTTTTTTCATTATTTATCTCTGAAAATTATTTATCGCAGACGAATGTACAATAATGTGTATTCAAATAAAGAGTATTTTTGTTTATCTCTCCGGAAATTATTTTTCTCACATGAATGCACAGTGATGTATATTCATATCAATACTTAATCGAGTTTTTTTTATTCTCTCCGAACGATGCACACTGATGTTCAATAAGTATAGGTATTATGGATAAATCAAAATAAAATTTTGTATTTATAAGTAATTTTTTAAAGCGGATTTATGATTTAGTAATATCTAAATATGTTTTGTACCTAATATTTATTGACCCTTTTATTTTTTAATAACTAGATATAATCTTTTATTAATAAAAAATAATACAATTTTTTATGTGATGTGTTACTACATTCATTCATACTACTTACAATTTATTTATTAAATACTTAATTTAGAGGGTAATTTTGGTGAAATTTGTTCCACAAAATGAGTTGGTGGAACTAATCCAATTAGTTAATATATGGTCCACTACTTAATTAAATATCATTATTAATTTTTTATCAATTGAATATAATTTTTTATTAAAATATTATTACTTTTTATTTGTTTTACGAAACATTCTCTAACATACTTACATTTTGAGATGAATATATATAAAAGAAAACATATATATTAAGAAACTACTATAGATAAGTGAATAAAACTAATACACATTAGATTTATGAAAGTTAATTCCATGCACTAGGTACACTGGATATAACTCTAAATCTACACTATATAAAAGAGTGTTTTTATTTTATTAAATGACACAAAAGATATGTTAACTATTAGATATGAAAGAATTTTCCATTAAATTCAGAATCAAGTCAACACCTAAAATCATAAAATTGCTAAAAATTATACTTTCTCTGTTCCGCTAACAAATGAAATGGGAAAAGCTCAGCGGTTAACTATCATTTTTTATTAAAAACATTACTACATATTATCAATTTTTATCCAGAATGTTATTAATTTTTATTTTTTGTATACAACGAATTATTCATGACTATGTCACTTTTTCTTTTTTATTAATCTGATTATTATCTGAGTATCATTTTTGTATTAAAATAATATTTCTTTTGTCCTATAATGAAGTTCAACGTTACTGTACATATAAAATTTTAGAAAAGTTTTTCTACTTATTTTAAAGAGTAGTTTGATATTTTTAAGTAATAGATAAAATTAATATAAAGTAAAGTATGTGAGTTAAAAGGAGTAATAATTTTAAATTAAAGTATGTTGTGGGATTATTGAGTTGCATGTGTTTGTGTTTTTATTGACTTGTTTATGAAATGAAAAAAAATTAGTACTCCATCTGTCCACTCAATGTTTCTTCATTTTATTACTTTAGACGTCCGCTTCAAAGTTACATATTTTTTTCATTTTTAGTAAAAGTGCCCGCATATGACTCTTCAGTTAATACTAATACAACTACACACTACATATAAAATTATAACACTTCGTAATCATCGTACAAAAATCAAATGAAAACTTTTTAAGTGAAAAAGGGAATAATTGTGACTTTATTTATGGAACAGAGGAAAAAAAAAGTATTCTTGTGAGATGTCTTATATATTTCCTCTATCTCGCGTTAAGCTACGATTTTCATTTTATTTTGTTCAAAGTTAATGATACATTTTCATTTTTGTCAAGTGAGACCTATACAAAATAATTAATTATTTTATAGGATTAATATAACTATTCATTAAACATTAAATATTATATTGAGTTGATCTCTTGTATTCCCGGGTGCATAAGGTGTGTAATGGTATAACATTTTGTTTTAAATGGTATACATTTTAATTAATAAGATTTTTTTTATTGAAAAGATCAGCTAAAATATGAATAATATAAACGTTTGATTAAAAAATTTTAATTTCAGAAAATAAAGATGCACGTCCTTATATTAAAGAGTATGAAGTACTACTAAATTGTACTAACTTTCGAAAAAAAAAAGGATTTGGGAGCATGGTGTATCCAGGACACACAAGTTTTAGCTACTCCCTCAGTCCGCTATTAACTTATCTATTTGCTTTTTGCACATGAATTAAAGATTATTATTATTTTATATAAAGTGGATAGTTGTATTAGTGGTGAGTGATTGCTAGTTGTGAGAATATTTTTTACTAAAAAGAGAAAATTGATACCTTAATAGTGGACAATCAAAATGACAAAATGGTTATATAAATATAATCTAATCTAATCTAAAGTAATACAATAGCAAAATGAAAAAGTCAAAATTAAGTCAATTTTTAATTCACATTTTGATTTGATTACTATAAGTCATTTTGAATCTCATTCATTCATCATATTATTGAATCTCATCCATTCATCACAATTTTGAAATTAGATCTTGGTCATTGATTTGATACCTTATTTAAAATATACCTTATTTAATTTTTTTATAATGATACCATATTTAATTAATTTTAATTTTAAGAATTTAAATTTCACTCTTATTTATTTCAGAAAAATTTAATTTATTTATTATTTATGGTACTAATAATTAAGTTTATATTATGATTTATTTTTGTAATTATAATTATAATGTATTTTTTGAAACTATAATGTAGTTTTAACAATTAATTCATTATTAAATTATTTCCTTCTTTATTAATAATTTTGAATTAATATTATTGGTCATAACATCTTAATAATTTTAAATGAGTATGTGTAATCAACGGATATTGATAAATGGGTTTGGAACGGTATTAAAATATTTTCTTCATTATTAATAATTTTGAATTAATATTATTAATCCTAATATCTTAATAATTTTAAATGAGTATGTATGAGTAATCAACGAGTATTGATAAACGGGTTTGAAACGAAATTAAATTATTTTATATTTTTTTAATGAAACGGGTACGAATATGAGTAGAAGGAATATACTAGCATGGATTGAGGAATTATATTACATAAAATTTTCAATTCTGATAAATTCTATGCGAAAATATACTTATATTTTATAAAATATAGAGATATAATGGTTTATCTAAAATGCATTATTTAACCTTCTACAACTAAAAATTACGTTGCACGGGACTAAAGTATGAAATAAAATAAATTAATTATTTTTTCGATATATCGAAATACTGAAATTTTAACTCGATAGATACCGATACCAAATCGATTTTTCGATACGACGACTATACCGTATCGAAAATTTCAATATACCTAAATTTCGATATTTTTCAATATTTTTGATTCGATGAGCTCGGCATACCAAGTTTTCAATTTTTTTCCCTATCCCTAAATTCAATCCCAAGAGCAAGTGCAGGGTACACCATTTTTTTTAGAACTTTGTAGTATACTATAATTGGATGAGATTATGGGGGATAAAAATGGTAATTTGTATAGAAATAAAGTCGTGGCATTTTAATTTTAATTTTATTTTTATTTCTATAATAAAAAGTTCTGAAAGCAACTCGCTATCCGATAATATTAGAGTAAGCACAAGTTTAACAGTGAGTCCTTTATAAACTATTTGAGACACATCCTGCTATTTATCTTCTCCATCAATCCACATGGCACGAATGGTGGGGCCTGATGGGTACACCATTGATAATATTCATTCTCTTCTTGTACGTTGAGCCTCCGATTCCAACGCCTTTTCTTCTTCTAGGGTTGCGTTTTCCGACGCCGATGATTCTTCACGAGTCTTATGCCGATCGAATACCCGCCGTCTGACTGATCGTTTCTCTTGATTTGATTTCCAATTCTCTTTATTCGCTCGCGAATTTGTTTCAATTCTCAGACGAGTTTTGCGGTAAAGAAATTGGGGAACTGTGAATCGAAGAGCATCGAACGATGCATTCGGTGCCTTCCTACGACCTGCTTCTCTTCACGCGCCCGCACGTCGCCTCCTTCTATGGCGGATCCTCTTCTCATCGCCTGAAACATCTCCAGAAAAGTGATCGGCGTGGTAATCTTAGTAGTTAACGTTTTGCCATAAAACTCTTAGTTGGTATTTGATTGGTTTCTCGAATCGAGGTTTTCCTGCGCTCTGTTTTCGATTTTCGACGAGCTATTGTAGACGCTTCTGATAAGTTTGTCTTGGAGATAACTTTGTTAGACATCGAGCCATCGCAATTAGCCTGATCTCTTTTTTTGTTGATTTGACGACGTTTCGAGTGAATCCGTTGGAGAGTTTGTTACCGGTGCTTTCTTAAGGTAATTTATGCTTATGATTTCTCTTTCTTTTCTTTATAAAGTAATTTATAGGATGATCTATTTCTTGTTGTTTGAGTTTCTTTGAGATGTGTCTCCTTTGACTTTGATTGTTGATATTTAATGGCATTATTGCGAACCTTTCTTGTTAATTATGTTAGCGCCATTTCTCTTTTCTCATTGACGATGATCTAAAGCCCAATTTATTCTGAAAATGTTAATTGAGAACGATGTTTCTGATTTGATTAACTAAAATGGCGTATTAGAATTCTAGTCTAGAATTATTAAACAGATATTATGCAGCTTCTATTTGTGGTCACTGGTCAAATCCGATGCAACTATGTGTTATTAAATTTTATGGCCATTGAATTTAGTTGCCTCTAAACAAATGGTTACGACAGGGCTTATTGCCTGCTGTAATACTTCTAATTTGTAGGTCAGGCATTTTCATTTCTCCATTTCAATCCCATCTTAATGTACTTGCTCATTGAATTGTATTGCACGAATATCTTCTGTTTTTTTTTTCCAACTTTCTGTGGTTTCATGTGTATAATCCAACTTATCTCGGGCTAGCTGAAGCATACCTCATGGCTCATACTTTATTTAATTCATTAGTGACTGATCAGTATTGGTTTTTGCATTTACAGCTCCCTTCAGGTGTATCTGTTTGTAGATGGAAGTAGTTGTTTCTCGGAATACATCAGCTTGTTTGGATATTAGCAATAGCGGTGGTTCTTCAACAGATCCACTCCATTTTAGTCAGTTCAACTCAAAGGAACTTTCTATGAGCGACCTCAAAACATGTTTGACTGAGATTTTGAACATTGAAGCCATCGACACATCAACTAATGGCCTCAACCTGTCTCCTGAAAACAGTTTAAGCAATGTGGTGCAAGAAGACGAACATAAAGGCTTGGAGAAGAATACCTGTGGTAGTTCAGCTTCTGAGAAATGTCTTAGCAAGTGTCCCTCCTTTCCACCTCCTCTTCATGGGGCTACATCCTCTGTGAGTGGATTAATTTGTGAGATAAAAAACGAGGAAGACACCGCTGCTAAAGTATCTGAATTTAATGGCTCAGCTAAACCAATTAATAAGTGTTATTCACGATCCATGTCACTGCCCGTAAGTTTTCAACAAGTCAACTTAACACAACTTTACTGCCTTTGTTGATGTGTACAATCTCCTTTGTGAAATATATATTATTAAACATTTTCATGTTAAATGTTCTCACACCAGTTATAGTAGTTTGCTGATAATACTTCTAGTTTGCGTTATTGGAATTACTGGTGCTGTTATTTCATCATTTTAATTCCTGGAAAGTAGGTTTCATCCTACGCTCTCAGTTCCAGAGGTATGTGTATTTTTATTTAGGGGTGGCAATTCATTTTTGTGTGAGCTGTCTTGTATTTTGTTTTATACCTTTTCATTCTATATTAATTAAATAATCCACATTTTGTTTTGTATCTTATCAAACCATTATCTTTGTATTTTTGTTGTGCTATTGCATTACATCAATGATTGCTGCCCCTATTTTATCGGGTTCCAGATGAAGCAGAACATGGGCCTCTTGGCTCTTGAGAGTTTTAATGGATATAGGTAAAATTTATGCATTAGGAGCTAAATTGTATCCACCATTAGTTCTTTGACTTTATATGCTCATTGTCATTTTTGTTTTTAACTTCTCACATTTGTGGGACAATTTTTTTGTTGAGTCCAAGTATCGAAAACTTTCTTTTTGATGTTGAATGCAGCCAAAAAAAGAAATTGGCAAAGACATTATGACTTCATTATTGAGCTCAATGTTCTTCCTTTCCTATCTTGTTCTTTCTTGAACCATTCACTTCCCAATTCCATGATGTTTGTATGATAAATATCATTGATCGGGTACTGAGAATATGCTGCTAACAATGGTATTTTTTTTTTTTTCTTCTTTTCCTGTTCGATGCTATTATATCTCAGGTTCCCTCTGTATCTGCTATGAAAGGTAGCCGTGAAAAACAGGGTACTCCACCCAAGAAGCTATCAGTAACCTGGGCTCCTGATGTGTATGATCCAGTTCCAACATCTGTTTCACACGTTCCATCAAATAAGAATCAGAGCTATCGTAGCAACAGTAAGAAGTATGGAAAGTACAAGAACAAGGGTAGTGGCAAATCATCACGAGGCAGCAAGGGGAAAGACAAGAAGCAAGTTCGAAAAACTGGAGGTGGGTCCACCAAGCTCAAGCCCTTCCATGAGGAATTTGGTGTTGGTTTCGGTGATTCTGAGGTGGGAAACGAGCACTTTGATGTTGGGAGCCCTGATCCATTCTGTGGAAGTAGTTTTCTCAAGAACTCCGTCGCAAAGATGCACTTTCCGGTTGCAGAGGCTACATGATGCGTACGTATGCTTGCTTGTTTTTACCGGTGTACATAAATAAATTGGACGTTGAGATTATGTTAGACGTTGATTAGGAGCATTTTGTGTGAACCTTTAATTATGGTTTTACCTATTTTGATGCTTTGATTTATCACGATCTTACTCTGAAATTAGGAATCTTCTTTATGTTACTTTAGAAGAGACTTGAAATTACCTTCATTTCAGCATAGTTTGTGTTTGAAGATATTTTGCATTTTTTTGCTGGACTTTGCTTCGTTTTGTTTGGCATAAACGAAATGTCTGGTTTGATTTACTTTTTTCATTGCAAGTATTTTATGTGATGGAGCAAACCTACGTGTGTTGAGACCGTAAATGACACTGTTGCAGGAATATGATTTTACCCTTTCTTAATTATTCATATTATTAATTTTAATTTATACTACCAATCGCGCATGAAATTATTTAATATACAATTGTCACTCTTCACTTTGTCAATTTACAGTTTCATTAAAATATTATATATTCTGATACTCATGAGAAATTGTTACTTTTCATTAAAATGCTATCCATTTTCATTATCTCACGGAATGAAAGCTTATATCCATGTCATTCTGTCTGCACAATTAGACCAGCGAACAAATTTGCGAAAAATGGACGCGCATAAAGTCGCTAAATTTTTTCTTGTCTCAATTTTCTGAATCAAAGTTTTATTCAAGCTTTTCAAAATTCGAAATAATGTAGAATTTACTAGAAGTTGGAGGCATCCTAGTTATCATTCCAATAGCAATTGTGGAAAGGGTTATCAATTGTGAAAATCATAGGAAGTGTTTACATGGTTGCAGAGTGTTCTAAGAGTTGGAGAGATTGTTAACTCTATGTGTTAAGTAGTGTACTCTGCATTGATCTTCACATAATCGTAGCTAAGGTCACACCCCCATGCTTGTCCTCTCCCCGAACCATCACCTGTTGAAAACAACTCGATTATATCGGATCACTTCAATTGCAAATCCGAGCAGGCTATAGCTTCTTATTACGCGTGTTTCACTGAACTTACCAATGGATATCTGAATCACAACAGTTCCGTGTTTTTCCCCCGCCGCCCTGAGATAATTACTAGCAGCAGCCCTGCATAATTTATTCTTGTGATTAAAAGTGAGAGAGTTGTGTTCCTTAAAAAGTAATGACTAATGCAGAATGTACCTATCAAATGGGAGTGGCTGGCCATTGTCCATTAACAAAATATCACCAAGCTGTATTCGGAGTTTATTTTGATTGAAAGGAATTCCAGCATAACCGGCTGCGCAAGCTATTCGCCCCCAATTTGGATCCCTCCCGTATACTGCAGACTAAGTGGACAATGGTAAAGTTACAGCTAAGAAAGTTTGAAAATAGAAACTACTCAATCAAATATATCTGTACGTATTGTATCATACCTTTGCTAGTGAAGAAGATGCCACTGATCGAGCAACCTTTGCTGCTTCAGCTTCAGTGGCCGCTCCAGATACTTGGACCTACAAATCATAATAATGCACTGATTTTAAAATCGAACTGTATAACTTAGTCGCACTGATTTTATTTGCTCACAAGCATCATGCTGATTAATATGTTTTTCATGATATGTATTGGGAGGGTTCTAGAGTACATTTACTTGATTCAACATCTTTTATGGTGATTACATCTGTAATGAATCAGTGGAAAAGTTTGTAAGAACTTTTGTATCAAGCATTTGGAAAAAGAGCAAAACCTCAATCAAGCATGTTGCTCCTTCACCATCCCAAGCTATTGATTTTGCAAGACCTTGCATAACCTGGCATAATAGCGACCAACAGTGAGTTAAATACAAAATATTGACTGTATAGTGTATACATCAGATCAAATTGGCAAACTCATCCAACCAACTGAACTTTCCAATGATCCATATTAGATCAAATAAGAACTTGGTCAGCATTTCTGAACTCTGAAGCACATATTGCATGCCTACCTATGGATGACTAACGAGTTTTAAAGCATTGTAGATACCAGTTCTGTTAAAAAAAAAAACCAAACACCATAAAAATTGTAATGCCTCGTCTTTCTCACAAGAAAAGGAAGAACTATCAACCACTACCTGCATGCAAGTCTTAAGAAATTCATCGAAAATTGAATTTCAGGAACCACAAAGAAGCTTGATTTTATTGTACTTTGCCAATAATGTTGACATAAAAAGAGTTAATAAAAGAAGACATATGCTAGTATATTTAACGAAATCTGATTATTTGATACCAACTACTAACCGGAATCATTATACTTACAGCATCAAGACATGCTTGGAGACGTTCTGCATCAGGATTGTCAAAAGAAGATATCTTATTTGCTCCTGAAAGCCCACTAGCCAAAGCAATGACGCAATCATTTGTACTGGTATCTCCATCTACCTGCCAGTAAAACATCGTATAGGTTTACAGTGCAAAAGTCACTCATTTAAAGTTGGAAAAGCAATTTTTTTTTCCTATGCAGCAAGCACTGATCAGTGACCAATACATAACAGCACCATACACACATTAATGTCAAGTAATATTGGTTTATCTGTTTGGCACAACGTATATATTTATGCTAACTTGGGTTTCCATCTGGTCCCTTTTGACCATGAAATCCTGCACCCTAAGCTAAGCTAAGCTACTCGCTGATCCATCAATGTTGTACAAATATGATGCTTTCAACAAAAAGCTTATCAATTAGGGACCAAGAATATAAGAATTACAGAGGTTTTAGGACACAATAAACACACATTCATTTGCTTCAACTGCAGAAAGTGGATCCATCTATGAGTAACCACAAGTAGTGTACATTACAAATGCATATATACCCCTTCAGTTTCAAGCAAGGTGGAGACCCTATTGGAAACAAGCAATAAAATGAAGTTTGCTGCTTACAGTAATTTGATTGAAACTGCGGTTCACAGCAACTTGCACCATTTTTCGCCATACGTCACTTGTAACTGAGGCATCAGTTGTTATAACCTGCAAAAGTTAAATCATTACTATGCATTATTTAATCCTAGCTTCCATAGGGGAAAAAAAATTATAACTACCCACCCCAAGCATTGTTGCCATGTTAGGATGGATCATCCCAGAACCCTTTGCCATTCCACCTACTTTTATTTGTTTTCCTCCAACCTGAAATTCATTAAAAAGCCAGTGTAACCAACATTGACCATAGTGAAGTCAATCTATTCATTAGATGAAAGTATATAAAATGATTCCATTTTCACAATTGAGTTTCATAAATAAATCTATCACACCAAAATTTTGTAGACAGTAGGCATATAAGTCAGCTATTAGCCAAATTCACAGACTCGGATGCTTTAATGGGATGCTCTAAATTCTCAAGTAAAAGTTCAAGAATTGCTCATGCTATGATACAAGTTTAAAAAATTGAAGAATACACCCACAGTCGAGCAAAAGAACAAGAGAAGGGGGAGGTGCAGAAAAGCAACCTCCACTCCAGAGGCATTCCATAACCAGGGAAACAAGATCACAACTCAAAAATTTAGAACTAGCTCTTCCAATTTCTTCAATTAATTGCAAGTGGCTCATTATTCAGTTATCAAACTGAATGGAACCAAATAATAATTTTGCTTTATCTTTTTAATTTCTTTCAGAACCAATTGAAATATGTATGTTTGTATTTTGTGAATTTCATATTTATCATTTATTTCTGTGTTTCTACTCACAAAATTATGATAATAACAAAAATATTATCACAGGTTTGATAGTTTAATTTGTAACAAATTTAGAACATATTTCGACATGAACTTTGGCTAAAACAAATAGCCAATTGAAAAAGGAAAACGAAAGTTTAGGTTTCAACCAAACTGATTATGCCACTTTTAATTTACAATTACAGTATACTGGATTTTTTAATTTTGTTTCAGTTCAACTTTGTGTAGTTTGACTAATAAGCACCTCTGTATGTGGCATTTGCCTCATCAAACCCATATATGTAAGTTCAGCACCATTAAGATTCTGAATCAAAGGTCGAAGCATCAAAATAATCTAAAAATAGTTACTAAAAATGCTAAGACCACGCGTCAATAAATACCAACCACGGCCCCAATAGGTTTTCTTCTCATACTACGTTAACACTTTATTATAATCTATGGCCATGTGTAAGAAAGATACGAGGAACTGTTCTAAACAAAATAGATTGCCAAGATAGCAGTAAAGTGAACACCAATTACTTTGTTAGTCTTGTGATGAAGAGCAATTAAACATTAATCACAAATAGGATAACCAAAAAAGAAAAGAACCCTACAGCAATCATGCACATAACCACACCTTGGATTCTATAGCAACACTTTTGCTTACAAGGTCCGTGGTAGTTATTGCTACAGCTGCAGAGTCTGCCCTGGAAATGCAGTTGCGATTTTCAGAACTTACAATTGAATAATATTAAATTAATATCACAGAGAATTACAGAAAGCTTACATGTAGACATTTTTCATGCATGTCCATAAAATCAGCTAAGAAGAAAAAACATCTATCACTATAAAAGGAATCTAATCTATCAGCAGGCGAGTAGAGTTATAGATCCATTAGAGAATTGTAGGATTTACCCATGAACAGATGGAGATAGCAGATTTACTAAATCCGGAAGTGACTTGAGAAGAGCCTCCTGCATGTGACAAAGAATTAGCATTTCTACTGTAAATGCCAAATCATCCAAAGTCCAGCTCTCTGATTCACGTAGTCCAACACCAAAGGAAAAATATATACATCCATCCACTAGGCATAAGGAAGATAGATGGTGATGATTAGAATTTTACCTTCTTGATACGTTTACCAATCACCCCAGTGGATTCAATCAAAACTTGGTTTTGGTTCAGTTGCAGCAACTGTTGCAGAAACAAGTTAGAAATGAAATCATGAATTTTCCAATTAGCATTCATTTTAAAGAAGAGAGGGATACCTCAGCCAGGGCATTAGAACATTCTATTACATCCTGGTAGTCTGCATCACCCTGTAAACATGTTGAAGAAATCTTAGCTCCTTCAGAATAAATTATTTGTTAGATAGATCGCCACAGCCAATTAAAATTATCCAACTTCTGCAAGAAGTGTGGAAAAGATGATGAAATTCTATGCATTCTAATTCTTCACTCAAAGAGCAAAATCTATATTTAAATTGACCAATAGCAATAGAATAGGAAAGGTTACCGTTGCTGCATTTGCTTGACCAGCATTTATTAGTACTGCACGAGCCTGAATTGTAACACCACACATATCAGTAAAGTCCAAAGGTATTTTCTTTGTGTTGTGTATGCCCTCTCTATCTCTCTCTCTTCTTTAGTTTATTAATTTGTTTTTCCTAGCACAGCCGTGGGGTCTTAGTCTTAGAACCAGTATGGATATGCTTGTTTTGTAACATACCGTAGATGACATTTCCAGTGCCTTTTTACAATATAACACAGGTGCAGCAGCAACAACATTAGTTGTAAATGTGCCTACAGGAGAAGTGGGCTTGTTGGAAACAGAACATGTTTTCAAGAAGTTAATAAAAAAAAAGTTGTAGGCTTAAGAGAATATAACACATCAAAATTTCCCACTTGGATGCAGGTAAAGCATATGAACCAATAACTAAATATGCATGCAAATTCTTCAACCAAGGACAACCAAACCTGCAGATATGGAATCTACATCACAGGTGACCAGTGCAAGGTCAGGCTTCTGTCCTACTGCACGCAGTCCACCATACATCCCAGCAGCTTTAAATCCCTTTGCAGCTGTAACCCCCCCTGGAATCTAGAAGTTTGAAGTACACATAAGTCTTAAACACCTTAATAGAACATGTTGAATTTTTCTGAGAACAATACAAGAATTGTTAAACATATGATTATTATAAGAGTACAATGTGAATATTTCATCATTGATAAGGAAAAGAAGGAAAACGACAACTTTGCCCAGCTCAATTTCACGCGACAATTACAACAATCGTAAAATTTTCAGTCAGTGGGTGCTTGTGTTGAATCTAGGTCCATTAAGTTGCAAACAGAGTCAATTTAAAATGCAACATGTCTTAAAAAAGAATCAACTGTCAGACGGAATAATCAGATTTGGATTTAAAGATGGCCTATTTAAGTCAAATTAAAGTTGAGAAAGTTTAAGCATAAATATGTAGAGTAGATTGAACACAAATTCTTCCAATGAGATCTTGTTCTGTAAAGGCAGACAACCAAACTACAAGCAGAACATGAATATCCCCACCCACAACAATAAATTTTAGCAAAAGATGTTACTCATTAAAAGAGCATGAAAACTTACTTTAGAAAAAGAAAAGCTTGATATGAACTACTGACCTGATGCCATGACCCTTCAGGCAATAGTATTGGAGCGGCAGGTATGTTATACGACGCATCTTCCGAAGCAGAAACTGCAGCAAACACTCTACGGCTATTCAATCTCAAGTGACTTGTGGAGAAATTTATCTACACAGCATATAGTTCCTTCATTATAGATTATAATGAAAAACTCACACATTTTTCATTCCTAAATTCTACTGCTATCACTGGAGAAAAAGAACAATGCGGGCGTTCTTGAGCAAACGGACGAGAAACAAAGTTCAAACCTTGGATTCCTTGGGCTCAGAGAATTGGATGCTGAAATGGTGAGCAATAGATAGAGACATTGTATTAACCTGCAGAATGGGATTAGGGTTTACAGGTTAAGTGCATTAAAGAATTGGAGAGACTTTTTGTGAAGCGACGAAAACGAGACGGTTCTAATATGGGCTTTGGTTACCCGATCAACTGTCGAGTTCAACCCGCCCCACTCTGCTACTATTTAGGAGCATTTGTTTTGGTTATAATATACTCCAATGATAATTATTAACGAGGGAAGGGAACAATAGAAATGAAGTTGACAATGGGTGACAACCGACAATGAGAATGAAGTTGATTGGGGTGGTATAAGTAATTATTGAATCGATTAGAATAATTGAGAATTTTGAATTCTCATTATCTCGTACCAAGCCCCATAGAAAGTTTACATTCGTAGATTATAAATAAGAAAGCAAATAATTGAGTAGAATCAAACTATAATTTGTATTAAATGTTAATAATAAAGCTCAAGTTTGATTCATTTGAAGAACATTGAATTGTTTATTGGTGTGAGTTCGGCCTTTCTGTTAAGTAATAAAGCCTTAAAAAAAGGCAAAAACTTTTGCGCTCCCGGTATTCCATCTGTGTCCACAGGAGCCTCACTCTTAAAAAAAATCAGTCTCTTAAAAAAATGTGATTTTTAATAAAGTTTGCCTGAAAAAATTCGTTAACAAGTACATTGAGTTTTGCGTGAGTTCGCTTTAACAAGCAAAATTCTTAAACATTTGTGAACCCATCAATGACTTTATTTGCAAACTTGTTCATGAAAAGTTCATAAATTTGTTAACAAACATGTTTGGTTAACTTTCAAGCAAGTTGAATTTGGATCGATAGTTTTTTTCGAGCTTGAAATTCTAGCTTGGGTTGATTCCTCGATATTAACAAATGAATTCAAATGTGAATTTTATCGAGCTAAGACTCAAATGGCGAACGAATTTGGCTTGATATCTTTTCCCAGGGCCAAGGCTTGGATCGATTTCTCAAAAAATTAACAATGAATTCTAACGTAAATTTTATCGAGCTAAAAGTCGAATATTTCACCTTCACCGACAGTTTATTTGATTATATCCCTACTAATCTATGCCAAGGAATTGAGCTTATTGCTGAGAAAAGCTATGGACATTTGGTTATCATAATGGTAATGCTGAGAATGTCAGAAATACAATCAACAAGATCCATCTCACACAAATCTTTGTGAAATTTATGTATCCATTTCTTGATAGTTTAGTTTAACTAGTACAATGTAAGAACGTAATACTCGATAATACATTAGCAAAAACTGTCAGCATACTCTGGAATTTGTAATAATGCCTCCAGAAAAAATTGCTCCACATATTGTAAATTATAATCCATTGTTTCTGCCAAATACAGTGAAGATACCAATAAAATAGACTAAAATTCAATAATTACTCCATCCCACAGTCTTGTTTGTTGTGAATCCGGTTTCAGTGGATTGCATTTGTTGGCGAGGAGGTGGGCGAGGCTGAGCTTCTCTTTGCCTAGCTGGGTCCACAAAAATTACCCAACCGTCGAGGAACTTGGCATTCATTCCCTCTCTAGCTTTCTCAGCTTCTTCCACATGTTCATAAGTAACAAAACCAAACCCTTTAGATCTTCCAGAGCCTCTATCGGTTATAACTTTTGCTGCATAACAAAAAAAATACAAGTTCAGGGATTGAATTATAGAAGAAAACTAAAATTACATTCTAGAGGGGCTCTGCTGCCTTAGTTTTAGTGCAAGTTGTTTACCCTCAAGAAGCTTGCCAAATGGAGCAAATGCCTCGTACAATTTTTCATCGCTCGTGGTTCTTGAAAGACCTGTGTCACAAGGATTAAGAAATCAATTACTTCGTGGAGGATTGCAAAATTTTTCAGATCCAGATACAATTTAATATGGAACAAGATTACAAATCCCACACCCTTTACAAAGCCACTCAATTCATGAAATTAGCATTTCGTTAGGCAGCCACTCCGACCCAAAATCTCTATATTTGTGATAAAAATGTATCATTCGAGTCAAACGTATCAGGGTTGAAAAATTAGCTGACTTAAGCTCTAGTTGAACACATAAAGATAGCTCATAAATGATAGTGGCAGGAAACTAGAGGCATAACTCACATATAAATAGTGCTGACTGCTGAGTCCTAGGAAAGACATAAAGCACATATTATATCAAAGTCTGAATTCTACTTGATGACATATTTTTTGTTTAGGTGATTATACTGTGGAATATATTAAGACAACAATTATATTACTATAAATTTGTTCTCTTTATTTTGGGTGGGGGGTGGGGGATTGATATGTTATGTATTGTCCAATAAACACATGTCTAGGAACGACCTGTTACACACCTAAGTTAAAGCAAAAATATTTTGGGTTTCATTTACTTATATGACATGGTTATTAATATAAAGGCAATTAGGCATTTAGTATTGCAATTATCTTTAAGAGGGATGATATGTCTACTAATGGTTTCACACAGTTCAAACAGAGCAGTTAAATATACTACAGTAGATTTTGACATATGAATAATTGCTAGATATGTTGATCATTTTTTTTATATCCATGAACCCATACCCTGACACGACTATAAAAACTGAAATGTATATTAACAAAGTGAAAATACTAGAGAAGCCCAGAGATGGAAGGAGTCAGTGACCAATATCATGTATCCCTATTAAAGAGTTGATCTTAACAAAGCACAAAAAGAAAACCAAAAAAAAATCATCTTAATATTATGTAGACAATGCAGTATATGACAAGGTATTGGATCTTAGCAAAAAATTTCAAAGAATATTCTTTTTTTCCCCAATTTTGACACTGCTATGCCCAACCTCCACCACAAAATATACTGTTAAATTAGTATTCAAAAAAAAAAAATCCTCTATTATTTTAATTTCAAACAACATTTCATCCAAATTCAAACGTGCTGGGGGGGGGGGGGGGGGGCCCCCCCAAGAAACTCATAAACACACTGTTTTCTCCTCATAAAATCTGTTCAAAAAGAAATATGAAAACATTTAGGCATATTTATGTCTATTTGTACTAGGTTTGAGAACCACACTAAAATCATATCCAAGAAACTGGAGAAGTTAACATGATCTTCAAACTCCCTATAGAATTAAGTCATGGTCTTTACGGAAGTTCACATGGCAGACTTCTTTTTATACATAAGGCTATTTATTCTTTTCCTCAAGCAGCAGCACAAGTCCACATTAGGTAATACATATTCAAAATTTTGATACAATATCAGCCATTAAAGTCAAAGCTAAGAATAAGGAAAAAGAAGAGTACTTTTTCTCAAGAATACAAAACTTATGTGTTCAGCTTATTCAATAATATATAACTCTTAACTTGTCACAACAACATCATAAAAGATGCATTTTAAAGAATCTTTACTTTAATAAAATGTATTAGAAGCATGACTCTTTCTTTGTGATCACATATTCAATTAGCGTTTTCACATGGCATGTTTTTTACACCTAAAAATCAGCAGGGAGAAAGATCAAAAGACACCAAAAGGTCAGAGCATTAACAAAATAAAATAGGAATGTCCAAAACTGTACCAAATAACTAGCTTTAATTCAATTTTAGAACAAGAGGAAAACACCTCAAAGATGGATTATATTCTTTTGATAAGAAAGAATACATTTTTTCCATTATTGCACGGTACGCATACATATGACTTTCAACAATTGCACAAGATCGATGCACCATAGTAATTTCATCCTCATCAAGTATTTCCTCAGCCAAATGATAAAGCATAAACATTGATACAAAATATTTATGTTCATTGAAGAAAGTGAAGATCTAATGCATATGGGCAGACCAAATAATTAAGGAATATGCAAGGAATTTAACACACTAAACACAGCCGATTATGAATTAAAAAAAAAAACGTGGACGACAACATACATACCGCTAACGAAGAGCTTGGGAGTGGTGAGAGTAGGAAGCGTAGAATTAAGGCGAATCAAAGAGAACTGCGACCGTATATTCAGAGAGGACATAGGCGATCCATACAAAATGCGACGAAAAGCAGAAGCGAAAGCCATTGATAAGGTTTGGATATCTGTAAAATTTTCTGGATTTAGTGTTGAAGGAAGGAGAGGGAAAATATAAACCCTAGCAAAACCCCTCGCAAGCAGATGCGTTGGTAAGGTAGGGGTTAGTAGGAATTCAGTGGGCGCGAGACCATAGGTTCAATGTACTCCCTGCTTTATTTACCGTTTGATTTTTTTTCTTAATGAAATCCACCGTTTATTCAGTCCATTTAAGATATCGATATCAAATAGGATTAATTGGGAAAAAAAAAAGCAAAGGGTCACCTCCAACTTATTTCATGAGATCAAATTAGCATTCACCTTTTTTTTATGTTTATTCAAGTCCTTTTTATGTTATAATGTGGGTCAATTGAGCCCCTCATTTTTTTATAAGTAAAACATTAACACACTTCTGTTAAAATTTAATGTAACGGTGTTAAAAACTTAGAATCTGTTCTCTTTCTTTTGTCTTTACTGTTAGCTCAGCAAATTATCTTTGTCATTCTGCGAAAAACTCACAACTCTTCTCCTCTTTTGTCCCGTTATTCTAAAATTCCATTCCATCTTATTCATATCGCATGCTCTTCAATCTCCTTTCACCCTAGATGACCGTAACTCTCTCTCTAGAACAAGGTCACCGCCGCATCCGAGAATCCTGATGGCGGCTCCATTGCAGGAAGCCGGAAGGAAAGAGAAGACCAAGTCGGTGGGAAGCTTTATGTCTCTCACAAGATAAAGAATTATAAGCTTAAAGTAAAACTAGTACCCATGTCTACGACTCTGTAACACATGTCGGCTCGTGGGATCCTCCAGAGTCATATGTTTACAAAGCCATTTCTCCAATCTTCTTGATACTTATGAGTGAATTGGGTTTTAATTTTGCCTCTAGTTCACAACATAATTTATTGCTGCTGCTGTTTTTTTATCAACTTAGATGAAATGGGATTGCATTGTTTCTTTTTTGAACATATTGATTTACACTGTTGTAAATTCAACAACTCTCAATGAAACGTGATACGTGGCAGTTAAGTTTTGTTGTACCCCAACCATGGTAATAATCCATCTGGGTGTTATCTCCATACGCATCAAAATTTGATTTTTAAGCTATTATTTAAGCATTTGTTCTTGAAGAAAAGGACAAATCTTAGAAAATGGCACCATCTCTGTACTTGTGGGCAAGGGAATCTCACATGGGGACACCAGTGGTAGTAAAAATGGAGAATCCAAATAATTGGTCTATGGTGGAGCTAGAGTCCCCCTCCGATGAATCCAAACAACCATGGTAATTAGCTCCCAATTTGTGTGTCTTCGATTTTTGTGTTTCTGAATTCAAGAATTTGATTAAGGTTATATTTCTTATGGAAACATTGGATTTCAAGTTTTTTTTTGCTGAAACCCAAGTATTGTAATGCGAGAAGGGGCCAGCGGTACATTACAAGGCGAGGAGGTCCACCATGTTTGAGTTGAATGGCGATGAGAGTCATGAGTTGGAGGAGGGGTTTTTGATGGAAAGAGAACAGGGTCTGACCAGTTTTTAACCCGTTAAGATTGAATTTTAACAGAAGTGTGTTAGTGTTTTACTTTAAAAAAATGGAGGCTCAATTGACCACGTTAGAAACAAAAAGAGTTTGAATGAACATAAAAAAAAAAAAAAAAAAAAAAGTTAAAGGACTGGTTTGATCCAGCAGGAAAAGTGGGAGGTCGTATATGACCTTTTGCCAAAAAAAAAAAAAAAAAAAACAATTACTTATATAGTAAATTAATTTTTATATTTGAAAAAAAATATATATTTACTGAAGTAATGATTAGAAGGATAGTGTTAATAATCCAAACGCAACCTTAACCTTAGTTATCAGTCAATTTGTTTTCTCACTTCTGCTCTTATTTATTAACCTCAAACAATCTCCATTACAGATTACTGTGAGAATACTTAATCCTACCGGTTTTACGTTGGTCTTCTAAAATCAACGGATTTTCTTCTCTCTTTTGCTTCTTCTTTTCCACTTCGCCGAAACTAATCTACTTGGGATTTTAGTTCTTCTCAATTTGATTTGGAAGTTGAACTCGAGCATCATTTTCCTCGATATCAGTAAGAATATATCTTTCTGGTGTCTTTTGTAGCACACCAGATGTTTGAATAATTGCTTGAATGGCTTTCACTTCTTGCCTGAGGTGCCACCCATGGATTTCTTCTCACAATCTGAACCACCCCATCTTTTCTCATCAGATTTCAAAGCCCACGAAACTAAATCCAATCCCAATTTCACGAAATCTCTCGTTGGCCGTTTCCCCAGGAGGTTCAGTCGCTTTGCTTTCGCCAGATTTTACCCCGACGCAGCTTCTGGATAACCTCCGCCATGAAAATGATGGAACTTCGGCCCTTCGTCTCTTCCAGTGGGCATCCAAGCAGCCAAATTTTGTACCCACTTTGCCTGTATACGAGGAAGTTCTCCAAAAGTTAGGGGATGTGGGTTCTTTTGACTCCATCAGGCAAGTCTTGGATGATTTGAAGCATTCAGGTATTGAGGTTGTAGAGGGTCTGTTCTTTATTTTGATAGATAGTTATGCCAAATTTGAGCTGTATGATGAAGCTGTTGGTGTTCTTGATGTCATGGAGAAAGACTTTGGAGTAACACCGGGTACTCATACCTTTAACTTTTTGTTGAATGTTCTTGTTAATGGCAACAAGTTGATACTTGTAGAGAGTGTGCATTCAAGGATGCTGAGTAATGGTGTAAAACCTGATGTTTCAACTTTTAATATATTGATTAAGGCCCTATGTAAGGCACATCAGATAAGGCCAGCTATTTTGATGATGGAGGAGATGGCTAACTATGGTTTATCACCTGATGAGAAGACTTTCACTACGATAATGCAGGGTTATATTGAGGAAGGCAACTTAGAAGGAGCTCTAAGGGTTCGAGAGCAGATGGTTTCAGCTCAATGTCCGTGGAGTAATGTGACGATAAATGTCTTGATCAATGGGTTTTGCAAAGAGGGAAGGGTTGAGGAAGCTTTGATATTCGTTCAAGAGATGGTTAACGAAGGTTTTTGTCCTGACCGCTTTACGTTCAATACTTTGATTAGTGGGTTGTGCAAAGTGGGACATGTGAATCATGGTATGGAGATATTAGATTTGATGCTTCAAGAGGGGTTTGAACCTGATGTTTTCACCTATAACGCTGTGATATCTGGACTTTGCAAGAGGGGTGAAGTTGAAGAAGCAATGGAAGTTCTCAATCAGATGCTTTCTAGAGATTGTTCTCCAAATGCTGTCACATACAATGCCATAATTAGCACCTTATGTAAAGAGAACCAGGTGCAAGAAGCTACGGAGCTTGCACGTGTTCTTACTAGCAAGGGTATTCTGCCTGATGTATCTACTTTTAATTCCCTCATACAAGGTCTTTGCTTGACCAGCAACTTCAGCATTGCGATGGAAATATTCTACGAGATGAAGACTAAAGGATGCCAACCGGATGAGTTCACTTACAACATATTGATCGACTGCCTTTGCACGAAAGGGAAGCTTGATGAAGCCCTGCAACTCCTTAAAGACATGGAAACAAGTGGCTGTTCCAGAAGTGTAATAACTTACAACACGCTGATCGACGGGTTCTGCAAAATCAAGAAAATTGAAGAAGCAGAGGAGATATTTGATCAGATGGAACTGCAAGGGGTATCTAGAAATGTGGTTACATACAACACACTTATTGATGGTCTCTGTAAGAACACGAGGGTGGAAGAGGCATCTGAGCTCATGGACCAGATGATAATGGAAGGATTGAAACCCGATAAATATAGCTACAATTCCCTGCTTTCTTACTTCTGCAAAGAAGGAGACATTAAAAAAGCAGCTGACATCATCCGGACAATGACCTTGAATGGGTGTGAGCCAGATGTGGTGACCTATGGAACCTTGATCCAGGGACTGTGTAAAGCGAATCGAGTTGACGTTGCTACGAAGCTCCTCCGAAGCATCCAGATGAAAGGAATAGTTCTGACTCCACATGCTTATAATCCTGTAATGAAGGCACTTTTTAGCAGGAAAAGTGGGAAAGAAGCTATGAGGCTCTTTAGGGAAATGGAGGAGAAGAGTGATCCTCCGGATGCTGTATCGTATAAAACTGTTTTCAGGGGGCTTTGTACAGGTGGCGGTCCCATAGGAGAAGCTGTCGATTTCGCCATTGAAATGACGGAGAAGGGATTTCTCCCGGAATACTCTTCGTTCTATATGCTGGCTGAGGGACTCTGTGCTTTAAACATGGAGCCGACTCTGATAAAATTAATGGACAGAGTGATGGTGAGAGCCACCTTTTCGGACAATGAGGTGTCCATGATCAAGGGCTTCCTTAAAATTCGTAAATTTGATGATGCATTGGCCACTTTTGGTCGGATTTTAAACAGACGAAAGCCCAGAAGAAGTTATTGGTGACCACTTAAGTTCTTTGTACTTGTGTCCATGTAGCCGTTGATGGGAAGTTCCTTGATTCAGGGGAAACTAATGAAATGCTAACTCTGTATTGCGACATCGTTTAATGTATTGTATGTGGAATGTTGTCTGGATGAACATCTCTCTTCTCAGTTGTGACTTGATATCGTTATAGTAAGTTTCTCTCCGTATTGAAGTTGGTTTACTTGGTGGGATTGATAAAATTCATTATTGGTTATCTACTTTTGCATCTTCTTTGGTGGATGTTGAAATGCTTCAATCTTGCAAACCAGCAAGTATACATTTTGTCATTGCATTCACACTAAAATGTATACATCTTCCTTTTTAAACACAAAGAACCCACAATACATGAGACCCAATAATAATATTCTTTTATACACATAAAAATAAATAAATAAATAAATAACCTTTTGAAGGGAGTTTATCATACTTTAGAAGAGGCACTCTTGAAAGAGTATATCATACTTTAACCACCCAACTAACTTTTATGACAAAGTTTTTTGTGAGATGAGTCGATTCATCACTAAAATATGTTTAGTACTCCTAATTGTTACAATATATTTTTTAAAATATACTGGATTATGTATTAAATTATGATTTTAATGTGATATAATATGATTTATTATTAACATACTTTAACTACAAATAAGCATAGTTTATCTATACTGTAAGTATTTTTAGTGATGAGTCGACCCATCTCACACGTATCTCACAAATAACCCGTGTCACACGAGACCTTTCAACTTTTATTTGACCTACATTATATTATTCTTTAGAGAATTGTGGTCTGTTGCCCACTTTGAAATTGTGATTTGCATATGCCTACTTTGACTAAAGTTTAACAAAAATGTCCACTTTTAAGTTAACTTTACCATATTACCCATATTAGGTTAGTGTCAGTTAATTTCAGCCTATAAAACAAGACAAAAAGTGGGCTAAGTGACCGAGTGATATCCATTTTCTTGCTATTAATTTTATAAGTATATTTTTCTGCATACTTATTGGCAACATACCGAGTGAAGAGTACATGTATATATTTAATTACACTAGACTTTAAATATTTTTAATTATAAAGTATAAGACCGAGTACATGCACATTTTATATGAAGAGACCAAGTGACCGAATGCATGCACATATATATGAGAAATAAAAATCAAAGTATTAGTGACCGAGTTCATGCACATATATATGGAAAATAAAAATCAAAGTATTAGTGACCGAGTGACCGTGTGGTGTTTAATTTGAATTATAATGCAATTTAATATTTAATTAAATGCAAACATCTAAACTCACATCTGAGACCGAGTGACTGAGTGGGTGTTTAATTATTGAGTGATTTACTGTAGATATTAGAATAAAATTAAAAAGATTTCAGTGACCAAGTGAAAAATTCAACTCAAAGACCGAGTGACTGAGTTGGAGTTTAATTGGATTAATAATCCCATGTTTATTAATTAAATACTAACATAAATTCCAAAGTATAAGCCTGAGTGTCCAACTAGGAGTTTAATTTGAGGAATAGTTGTATATATAAGTATGGACTTGGAGTATATAATAATTAATAATTCTATATAATAAATAATATACAAACATATAAACTCCCATTAGAGACCGAGTGACTACATTAAATTGTGATTTAGTACAAGTTAATGTTCATATAATTAATGATCTAAATTATCATTTAATTTTAAAATTAGTTTAGATGAACATTATATAAAGTCAGAGTTCACAAAATATCAAACATACAATAATAATAGATACTAAATAGTAGCTGAAATTTTAAGATAACCTTTTTCAATTTCTTCCTTGTTGATTTTCATTACGAATTTGGGGGCACGTACGACGTGAGTGGCCTACCTCATCACAAATTAGAAATTTCTGGTGACGTCGTCTCTGTCATTCAATTCTAGAATGATTCACGACATTCTTGGATGTCCTGCCTGCGAATGTGGAAGGGGCTTAATGACACTCAAAGCAGCAACATCCTCTGGCGTGATCCACCTATCTGGATGGGGAACGGGCATGACAATCCCAGAACACATACCGACGAAGTTGTCATGATGATAAGAACGCGACACAAAAGAACTGGTAAGCAAACCCAATTTGAACAGAAGAAATAAAAATTAAATTGATGAAATGAAATTGTAACGTAAGCTAATAAGAGAAGGCGGAGTACTCACTTGATGACCTTTAATACATGCAAACATGGAATTTGCGCTAACTGAAACTCTCCACATGAGCATTTTCTCGCTTGAATGTCGACAACCCAATTTTTTTTTATCTTTGTAAACCTTAAACATGGTTTCTGTCAAGCCTTCCAAAGAGAGCTTTTTGGCCTCACGCATTTTGTCAACCAAATCCTTGTGCAATCTGCTACATAACATCAAGGTGACCCTATGAGCCTCTGTCTTGTGCTCGTAAAACCATTTTTTGGTGGTTGTGCGGGCCACCTCAAGCAACACGCATATTGACAATTTTCATGCCCATAAAAGTGCTGAGTTATAGGACTCAGCTGCATTGATGTCATGAACTCGAACCAGCTCACTGGACAATACACTCTTGTCCACCTATCAAGACCAAGGTCATCGATAACATTCATCAAGCTCCTGAACTTATATTTGAATAGCTTTTTCATATAACTGTTGTGCAATGTCGTATAAATATTTTAGTCAGTAAGTAAAATAAAGTTGTGGCTAAAATAGTGTATAGATGTTATACGTACTCTTAAAATTCAGTCAAATTGTATGTGTCAATCGCCTTGCCAAATTGGTGAAGAACAGCATCTCCATAACCCATCATCTTCCTCTTCAGATGAACGTATCATAAATCATGTTGTGTAGTAGGGAATACTATTTATACTACATGAGCAATGCTTTTGTAACCATCTGATACAATCAATAGACCATCTGGTGATCCATACGCTTCCTTCAACATTTCTATGAACCATGTCCAGGAGTTGTTATTCTCTGTGTCGCCTACTCTGATGGCAAGGGGAAACAAGCTATGATTCCCATCTTAGGTCACTACTACAAATACAATACCTCGATATTTTCCTTTCATATGTGTTCCGTCTACTACGATGACCGGATGATCGTACCTCATAAATCCCTGTCGTGATGCTGCTAGGGAATAAAATATGTACCTAGATACAAATTCCAACCAAACAAGTCTTTGTATGAGTGAGCATATAGTGGGTATTAGTGAAAGTTGATAAGAATATAAATTTAAATTTTTACCTAAATCGGTCGTCAGCACCGGTAGAAATTCTTATGTGTGATCCTGGATTTGTGAGCTCAAGTTGGTAAAGATACAAAGGTAACATACTGAATGAAGTTTCGTGGCGCCAAACATGTGGCCAATTGCCAGATGCTTGCCTCTAAGTACTGTACTATATCGAATGTCAAAGCCAAACTAGTGTAAGATTTCCTCCATCATCCTTTTTGGCCTTTTTTCAATCATCTCTTCCCCATACTTGCTGGCGAAGTATTTTTTAAGTATTTTTGAAAATACAGTGCGTGGACGTTGCATATATGGGTCTTGGTCGCAGGTGTATTGGTCCACGAGCTTTTTTACTTGCCAAACTCCTTATGTGCAACTGGAGTGCATTTTGAATGGACAATTGTGTGTAGTTCTCTGACTGCAGACTATGTTCAACCTTTTCGTATCTGATTTTTGAACTCTTGTCATCACTTGATTTCATAGCTCGTACATCCCGATCGCCGTCTATAAATAATCCTTGATCTCATAGAAACCTTTAAGAACCAACTGAACGGTTGTGTCGAATGATGGAATATCTTCAGCGGGCCTGGATGCTAGGTTAGCGGGAAAACTTGTTTTGGATAATAAAAGAGTGAATATACATTTGAAACTGTGTTAAAGTCTATCGCAAAGTATAGATAATAAAGCAATGTATGAAATAACAAAATTATTACCGGGTGTTGACCAAGGACTAGTGGGTTGGTTTAGGTTAAGCTCTACTGGACAGTTAACGTATGACGGAGGCAGATCATTTGTTACAGGTTCAATAAAGCTCAATCCATCCCTTTCTCGGATGTAGTCGCAAAGCTCATCGAACAGTTATTCCATATAATCACCATCTTCAACACTACACCCTTGTGTCAGTGGATTTACTTCTTCGGAGTTGACCCACCCATCATCAATGTTTTCATCACTCTCTCAGCTTGTCTGTGAACTTTCCTCGTCTGTGTAAGGCCCATCCTCTTGTTGATAATCTGTTTTAAATACTGGATCTGTGCATCCAGTTTCCATGGGCGTTTCGTAGCTCGTACATCCCGATCGCCGTCTATAAATAATCCTTGATCTCATAGAAACCTTTAAGAACCAATTGAACGGTTGTGTCGAATGACGAAATATCTTCAGCGGGCCTGGGTGCTAGGTTAGCAGGAAAACTTGTTTTGGATAATAAAAGAGTGAATATACATTTGAAACGTCTTAAAGTCTATCACAAAGTATAGATAATAAAGCAATGTATGAAATAACAAAATTATTACCGGGTGTTGACCAAGGACTAGTGGGTTGGTTTAGGTTAAGCTTTACTGGACAGTTAACGTATGACGGAGGCAAATCATTTGTTACAGGTTCAATAAAGCTCAATCCATCCTTTTCTCGGATGTAGTCGCAAAGCTCATCGAACAGTTCTTCTATATAATCACCATCTTCAACACTACACCCTTGTATCAGTGGATTTACTTCTTCGGAGTTGACCCACCCATCATCAATGTTTTCATCACTCTCTCAGCTTGTCTGTGACCTTTCCTCGTCTGTTTAAGGCCCATCCTCTTGTTGATAATCTGTTTCAAATATTGGATCTGTGCATCCAGTTTCCATGGGCGTATATGGTTCATTAAGATCAAATGTATGTTTACTTGAACTAGCACCTAGGAAAGCGTCCCCCTACGGAGTTTCTTCACTTAAGGATTTCAGTGTGATGAAAAGTACATGTGGTCCAGGATCTCTAAAGAATTTACGTACAAGAAAGTCAGCGTTAATCTTTTGTCGAACCAAACTATGGCCTTTGTCTTGAAATGAATGAATTACATATCTGCATCGTGTAAGGTCAGCTTTAACAACAAAATGGATTTCACTGATCAAGATATCATAACACAAACTCGATCACAGTAGCATGATGTACTGAAACTCTCCACCGTCGTACTGTAGACCATGCCATATTCCACCCCCATGAAACTTTCGCCACTCTTCCAGTCATGATTTCATTGGAATAAATATTGATAGTATATTATAAAGTTCATAGTATAGTATAAAGTGAATCACGAATTCAATAATTGAGAGTAATTATATAATTTATTATTCTATAATAATAGTAAATTACATATCAAATGAAATTATTTGATAAATATCTTTCAATTGTAAGGCCGAGTTGGCCCGAAAGGCATATGTGAAAGACCGAGTGGGCCTTATATTATGCTTAATTTATGCACTCGGTCCGAGTCCGAGTATGCCATGATTTCTCTAAGGCCGAGTCCGAGTCCGAGTATGTCATTATGTCTCTAAGGATGTGTCCGAGTATGCCATTATGTCTCTAAGGCTGAGTCCGAGTATCCCATTAATTAATCCCAAATAAATATAATCTAAGGTCGACTAACACTATCTAAGGCCGAGTCCCATTACTAAATTTCAAAAAAATTGAATCTAAGGCAGAGTCCGAGTAATCACACTAACCAATAATAGAATCACTATTTCTATTGTCGAATTCGATTAATCTAAAAATTGTTGAAGGGCAAGTCCGAGTGTGTCGTATTTTTGAATTGAAATTAAACTAGGTTGTGTAATTAGTAAATAATACAAATGAATACATTTCATCCTTAATTTATAAATTAAATTAAATAGTGAATTTAAAAAAAAAACATACTTTATATTTTATTTCAAAAAACCTCAAAAGTTATCTTTCAAAAACTTCCTTAATTTGTAAGTTTTTTTATTTAAAAAACATAAATCAAAACATACCCTAAACCCTCAAATATCACAATATTTTAAACATTTCAAAGAGTAATACATATTACTAAGTTAAATAAGAATTCTAACAATATAAACATGACGAGGGTCCCCACATAAAATACCTTCGTTTCCCTTGCATGCTTAGTCGTTTCCACCACCACTATTTTAATCATTAAAGAACATAATTTTATCAGATAACTAATATGTTATGAATTTTATAACACCAAACATATAAAAATATTACTTTTAATGATAAAAATGAAAACAATGTAATATTGTTACACTCAAAATTTCAAAAAAATATGACAACGCATAAATTCTTATAAGATTAATATCATAACGATACGCATTGCAATATCATTATGAATACAAAGTTTATAGCTAATTATAAGTTTAATACTAAGATTAGTCATGATTGTTATTTACGGTCTATATTATCAATAAATATTGAATGCATTTAGTTTATGAATCGGTTTATACAATTTTTAATATTATAAATAAATTATGCATTATATTATAAATATTTACTGTGTATTGATTATTATTATAAATTTTAATATTATAAATAAATTATGCATTATATTATAAATATTTACTGTATATTGATTATTACTGAAATTAGTCATAATTTTTATGCATTAGTTAATTTTCATTAATAAATATATTTTACTTTGTATAACAAATATACAAATCATTCTGTTAGTAGTGTTATATATATAAATATAACAAATATATAAAATTATGTAAAATGTGAATATGATTTATAAAATAATTTGGGTATGGTTTGTATTAGTAGTGTTATGCATTATTTAATTTTCATTAAATTAAATATAAAAAGATTAATCCATTATGTTGAAAATGTTAATTGAATGACCGAGTTCTTATTTTAGTAGTGTTATGCATTATTATTTAATTAATTAAATTGTAGCCGATTATTACTGATTTCACTCAGTCTTTCATTTTTAAATACAAATTATTATTATTTTAATAGAAAATCAACTCGGTCTAATCGATTTTCATTCAATTAGCCAATTCACTCGATCTTTAATTTAATATATTAAATGAGGGATATCATCACTCGGTCTTTCAACTCTGTATTTCAATTATGTGCTCGGTCTTTGACTTCACACGTGAATTAATGTGTTCTACTCGGTCTTTGCTGCTGAGAATTGTGAAATTACAAGACCACTCGATTTTGTATAAACTTGGTCTTGTATGAACTTGAACTTACGCAATCCAGAAACCCTAATTTCTCAAAAAGTAACCACTCGGTCTTTCTAATTTTTCACAATGTGCGTTCAATTTCAACAGAATATCATTCCAATTTTCGATTAATACAGAGATACAAAACATTACAACATTAATTCCTAACCTTAAAATCATAAACAACGAATGCTCACTAATTCACCATTACAACAAATTTTTTTAAAGGCAGTACATATTCAAATTCAAAATTCTACATCAAAACGAGGCAGTATTAGAAAGAAAACTCACTGGTTGCTCCATCTTCTGGGATATGATTCTGCAACAAATTTATCGTCGGAATTTTAAAAAAATTGAAAAAAAGAGTATGACTGCGAATTTGGGGACCGAGTAGAAGAAAGTGGCAGGAGAGAGAGAGAGAGAGTAAAAAAGATTTTAAATAAAAACTAAATATTCAAATTAAAGTCATGGCCGAGTAAACGAGAGAAAATATCGGGTCAAACTGACTCAAAGTCAGTCAACGAATATTATATCAACTTTCAAGGGGTAGTTTGGTCAAATTATCTCAAAACTAGGTATTTTTGTATTTTTTGAAATGGACCAAATATTTTTGTAAATGAATTTTTTGCAAAATGTACTGTAGCATGGACCCCTATTCTTTAACGCTTCGTTTGATAGCCCATAATATGGGCTTTTCACATGAGTTATATCATCTTTTACAACGTTTGATAGGCCACATACAATTACTGAGGGGCCCGGAAAAAGTAGGAAGCCCAGTTAAAGAAACGGTTCCTCTTAGCATTATTTGTATGGGCCCCAGTGCATAACTCAAGTGGTAGAGGGTAGAGGAGAGGGTGAAAATGCCTTCCAGAGCTTGATTGTTGTATGGTGGAGGTTTTAATCATGCCTTTGGCATAAATTTGGCCCATTACAAATACAAGTTTAACAATGAGAAGGAAAGGGACGGTGGGAGCCTCTAATGGTGTGGTACACCGTTATTTGTATGGCAGGAACCGTAGTATAAAAATTACGGCTTGAATAGTGAATCAAGATAAGAGAGTGTAATTACGGAGAATCCCTTCATCTTCCTCACGTATCATTTCCTGTAAGAATCAAACCTGCTCCTTTCTTCGATCTGTAAAATTTGTCTGGATATGGAAGTCGCCCTCGCCTAATATTGTCACCCATTCTCTCCTCGTAATCTTTATCTTTCCAGTTCTCAAAGAAGATTTCACATAAAATTTGTGAGTATTTTGTTGTTTTGATTGTTGAATCCCAAATAATAGAATCTTTAAACTAATTTTTGTGATTTGCTATGCAGAGATTATTTGGCTCTTGTCTGTCTTCGAAATATTTTCGTGGTTTAGCCATTATTATTTGGCGTAGTACACTATGGTTTCGTTCGAATTATAAGGGGATTTTAATCTTCTGGTGTTAGATAAGGTAGGGTTTAGTTCTAACTTTGAGACCAAGGAATTTTATATCTAAACATTAGGGCTTTTATTATAGGAGTAGGTCTTTCAACTCTTGCGAATTTGTAGAAAAATTGATTCATCTTGTTGTGGATGAGGTGAATCCATGGAAATGAAGCTAGAAAATAGTAAACCATTACTGCTAGTGATACCATTGTTGTTCATATTTAAAATCAGTGGTGTTTCCACTGATTCTGATTTGGAATCTTATTGTGAATCTTTGTGAATCAGTAGAATGAATAATTGTTATATTGAGACGCTGAGAAGTTCTAGCAACAAGTGATTTATCAGTTGGTCATAAACTTGCTCTTTTGTCCATTTGAGGAATCATTACTTTCGTAGCTCATTTTGGTGGCAGCTCATTCTTGTCATGTAGGACAGATCAAAGAGCAGCATAGGCTGCATTCGACGGGTGGTTGCAAACAAAGGGTTTGAGGATAGTTTTGGATCGTAAACATTTTACACTTGTTATTCAGAAACGATGGTGAGATTGTCTGTATGTGGTTTGTGTTTAGGATTCATGATGTGCATTGAAACACTAATTTTGGTGCCGATAATCAATGAGTTACTTTGTAGGAAAGAGAGAAAGAGTGTGAGATGGGCCGTACCAAGCAACTGCTCGCAAGTCTATTGGAGGAAAGGCTCCCAGGAAACAGGTTGCTACTTGATCGTAAGTCAGCTCCAGAGCCATACTGTTTTGGCACTACAGGAAGCTGTTGAGGCTTACCTTGTTGGTCTCTTTAAGGATACCAAGTGTGCATTTCATGCCGAGCTAGTAACAATCATGTCTAATGATATCCAGCTCGCCCATAGGATTAGGAGGGGGAGCATGTTTAGGTGCATTTGCTTTGCTTATATGGTGGTGGTAAATGCTGCACTTCTTTAGTTTCTCACGTGTTTTAAGTGGTATAAGGTAGATAGTATTGAAACTCTTTCAGCATATAACTTGCTTTCTTTGGTGTACAAGGATTATCTGAGTATTCTCTTTTATTTTCTTGCTAGTTCGTTTAGATTATATTGGAAAAAAAAAAAACCCTTTGGGCCATACATATACTCGGATTGGGATTACACAAGTTTTGGAAGAATAAAAAGAAAGTTGAAATTTGAGAGGGAGTCTGTTTCCTTCTCTGTTGGTCTGGGTAGATTGGAATTGTGAAATCTTATATACTAATTGCGAATACGCTGTTATAAATAACATTTTAAAAGTATGAGGTGTAATTCTCATATTTTTTATTTTAATTTATATATATAATTTTTTATTTTTATTTATTTATTATTATTATATTATTTATGTATATCTATACCACCTTTAATTATATTTTTTTGATTGATTAGAAGTAGATAATTATTAAACTAATCAATAAAAATATATCTAATATTATTATTATTATTATTATTCATGTATGTCTTCAAATTAAACAACCGCTTTAATCATTTTTTTTATTGGTTAGGAATAGATGTTTTTATTTTTTATTTTAATATATCACATATAATCTTTTTATTTTTTATTATTTTTATAATACTAACGTATATCTTTATATTTAGAATTAAAAAGTAAACCATATGCATTTAATATCTAATTAATTTTCTTATAAAATTATATTATGCGGGAATATGTATTATTATTATTATTCATGTAAATCTGTAAATCATGTTTATCTATAGATTAAATACTACCTTTAATCATATATTTTTTTATTAGTTAGGAACAAATAATCAATGAAATATATCCAAATTATTATTATTATTATTATTCATGTATATATTTAAATTATGTATATTTACAAATTAAATATCATCCTCAATTATATTTTTTTATTGATTATAATAATTCATCCGCGTATTACGTGAGAATGTGTACTCGTAATTATATATATATATAAAGTATTATTAATTTAATTAAGTAAAACTTATATTATTTTATAAATATGATGATGAGTATTTAAGATTAAAAATACATACATAATGAATTTTCACTTAAATATATTAAAATTGAGTAACTCTTTAATATGTTATTTTAAAGACAAATAAGGAGTAATTTTTTTTTAAATAAGTATTCAATTTTAAGATTAATATTATATTATTTTTCAATTATTATTATAGTTAAAAAATTAAAATATATAAATAGTTAATAAAAAAATGTATGATAATTAAAGAGCTAAAATACATCTTATTTGAATTATATAATTTAAATCAATATAATACAATGAATGAGGCTTGCGTGCGCACGGGAACGTGCGCCTTTAGAAATTTAGTATTATTGATAAGGGTACATTACTTTGGTCTAAATGGTATACACTTTAATTAATAAAATGTACACCATTTTGTTCTAAAGGGTATATACTTTTCATTAATATTTTTTTCTTTGGAAAATAAAGGGTACACATTTTTATACTAAAGGGTATACAATTTAATACAAAATTTTAAAGGCGTACGAAGTATTGTCCATGCACCAAGATACACACAATAATTTTTTTTAGAAAATAAAGGGTACACATCTGTATACTAAAGGGTATACAATTTAACACAAATTTCTAAAGGCGCACGGAATGTGGTCCGTGCATCCGGATGCACAGGAATTTTTGCCTAATACAATAATATTATTTGCATGAATATTAAAAAGAAATATATAAAGATTTTAGAATAAAAAATAAAAAAGTATACTAATAACTTAAAATAAATTTTGTTTGTATTCTTTTGTTTCGACGATCTCTGCTAATGATAAGATGTATTAATACAACCAATATAGCTACATGAATTAATTTTTAATTTTATTATTATTATTATTCATGTACTCTTATATCTTTAAATAATGTATATCTATAAATTAAATATTACTTTAATTATATTTGTTTGATTAGTTAGAAATAAATAATTAACAAAATATATCCAATTTATTATATATTATTATTATTATTATTCATGTATATCTTCAAACTAAAATACAACTTTTAATCATATTTTTTGATTAGTTAGCGATACTACTTTTATTTTTATTTTATTATTATCATTATTATTATTCATGCATATATTTAAATTTTGTATATTTATAAATTAAAAATCATCTTTAATTATATTTTTTGATTGATTATAATAATTTATCCGCGTATTACGTGAGAAAATATACTCATTATAATATATATATATATAGCTAAAGGTTATAAGAGTAATTTAAGCATCTATCTTAATTCTATTATCTCCTATCAAACACTTAATTTATTAATTTATTTGTTATACTAATTTTAATACACCCCATCAAACAATTTTGATTTTTCATATTATGTCTACTAATACTAATGTATAATAAAGGGAGCCCGTTTAAACAAAAGAGTTTCTCCAACCATTGTCTAATACTAACTTTGTCTGCAACCAAACAATTACGACTATGCAACAAAATAAACCATTTAATGCCGAATTCAGTATAAACAACACTTGAATCTCTCTCTCTCTTCTACCCCACACCCCTTGTTTGCTCGTCATGCGTACAGCCGTCTCAATATGAAATACATCTCCAGATTCAGAATCTTCTCTTATACCTCCACAATCGATCACTGGAACATTAAACAACTCGTTCGTTGTGTCCTTTCCCTCTCATCTTTCTCGCCGGCCGAACCATTTAACCACTTTTGGTTTACATAAGAGCTCCAGTATTTAAGTGTTATGTGAGTGAGAGGGCGTTGAAATCATTCGTCTTCTTCAATGGCTATGGATGAGGAAACCCCACTAACCGTTGATGAAAACGCCCCTCAATCTCCACCACTCAACCACAAAAGAGATGTTCATATCCTCTGCTGGGCTTTTCTATTGATTTTCTTGGCCTATGGAGCTGTTCAGAATTTGGAAAGCACAATTAACACTGTAAACTTCCCTTTTTCCTGATTTCTTTTACCAAATTTCTCTCTATCTGCTCTAACTCCAAATGGGCTCTTGCATTTCTAATGGAAAAATGTCTATTTTTTTATTTCTTTTTGTTGGGTTTTTAGGAAGGTGATTTGGGCACTATATCATTGGGGATATTGTATGTATCATTTGCGGTTTTCTCGGTGGTTGCTTCTTTGGTGGTGAAGAAGATGGGAGCCAAGAATGCGTTGGTTCTTGGTTCAACTGGATATTGGCTGTTTACAGCAGCAAATTTGAAGCCTTCTTGGTACAATCTCGATTGAATCTTTGATTTAACCATCATCCGTTGAATTTTTCTTCGTGTGTTTGAATCATGAAATTGTTGGTGATATGGGGTCTTGGGATTCACTTCTTGCTTCTATAGCTGTAATCTGTTGGCCCATTTTAAAGTGGTGATTCTTGAGGCAGTGCCATGGAAAGTTGAATTTTAACTTGATCATGATAATCTGAAAAAAACAACATTTTTTTTTATTGTTAGTTTTGGGAAATTAGCTGCTGTTTCTTCTTATTCCAAAGCTTTATGTGTGTTATAAGGAGTCCCCAGTAGTCAATAGATGAGAAAAATAATGGAATGCTGTTAAGATTTGATACATATAAGCTGTGGCGTAAGGCCCATAAGAGCTTAGTTTGTTAGTGTTCTAAAGCATTCTGTAGTTATGATGAAGTTAAAGAAAACTCTTGTTTCCTTGCCTTTTCTCTTATAAAGCCTACACTATGCTTATGCTAGTTTGCATAAAACTATATATCTCTCTAGACATTTCTTCAATGCTATGTCACATTATTGGTGTGAATTGGATTCTAACAATAGTGTTTATGAGATGAACTCATCCACTATCTAGAACCTTGTAATGCTGTTATCAATGTTCCATATTTTTGTTGGTTTATGATTAAAATCCTTACAATAATGTCGTCAACAATGTTATATTTCCCTAAGGTATAGTTTACTGCATTCTTCGAAATTTATTGAAAGTGTTTTCTGACTCACTTTCTAGGTATACCATGGTGCCTGCCTCCTTGTACATAGGTTTTTGTGCTTCAATAATATGGGTTGCAGAGGTTTAGTATATCCTTACTTTTTCAATATTCTGTTTGTGATTTTGAGCTGCTATGTCACCTACTAACCTTCTGTTCTATCAGGGGACGTATCTCACTTCTGCTGCTCAAAGATATGCGCGAGATTTCAACTTGCATGAAGGAACAGTAATAGGGGAATTCAATGGACTGTTTTGGGGGATGTTTGCATGTCATCAGGTGTATTACATCTGCTTTCATTTTAAACCTTAACAGCTTGTTCTTACATGGAACAAAGATTAACGAGAAAATTGGTTTTCTGTTGTGAATGTGCAGCTCGTTGGAAACCTTATCACCCTTGCTTTATTAAGAGATGAAGAGGTAAGTAGAGACATTATATTGTAGTTATTGTTTATATTTATACTTCTCTGTCTGAATGGAAAATGTTACTCTTTTATTTTTATACACTTTCACCTACGATTTTGAAGTAGGAGGTAAAAATGCCTCTTGAAGGACAGAAATGCATACTAGCAGTGAAAGTATTTTTTACTCATCTACATGATTAATGAAAGTGTTGTGGTTTTTATAGTTGCGATGATATGTTATTGCTGGAAACTTTCTTGTGAAGTATAACATCAATCGAAAGCAGTTGCATGGTGAAATATGCTTAAATTAAGCGTGTATGTATCAAGTTAGACGTGCTTTTTTTCATTTTTGGATTGAATTTGAACCAACTCGACCACGGAACTTGTTCACGCAAGACCAACTACCAAAAGGTTGCTAAATTTAGTACAATTGTCATGAATATGTTGTGATTAAGTATTAATTATTTGTAAATACAAAATTGCAGGGAGGAACTACTAGTGGGACAACCCTACTTATGATTGTATTTCTCATTAGCTTGACTTTAGGTATAATTCTTATGTTCTTTCTGAATAAGAGAAATGGTAAAGAAGAACATTTGCAAGGCTCCCCCAGCACGATTTCATCTTCGGTGGGATCTTTATTAAGTTCAATTTTGAAGCTATTACTCGATATACGTATACTCTTGGTCATCCCACTTCTTGCATATTCAGGATTACAACAAGCATTTGTCTGGTAAATGAATTAGATAAATACTTTTTTAGCGGTTATCATACTTCATTGACCTTTTTTCCTGATGATACATTTTCTTCTGCTTTTATCTTTTTCGATTTCAGGGCTGAATACACGAAAGAAATTGTGAAACCTGTACTAGGGGAACGAGGCGTTGGTGGTGCCATGGCCGTCTATGGAATTTTTGATGCTATTGTAAGTGGCTTATCAGACATGTCTGATATTGCTTTTAGCAGTAGACAGAACAAGTTTTCTTGCGGACAATGGGCGACTGACTTTTTTTTTAAATCATCTCAGAGTTCACTTGCATCTGGTCGGCTTACTTCTGATCTCTCATCGATAACGATGATAGTCATAGCTGGAGCATTCGTCCAACTTATTGTACTGATTTGGCTACTGTTGAACTTCAGGTTAATTCCTCCATCAACCTTCATTCTTAATAAATTTTAGAGACATACATATTTTTGCAAGATCTTCATATAAACAATTGCTTCCTTCTCTGCCCCTCGTCTCACAGTGTGGGCAGTGGACTACTTGCTACGGTCGTCCCACTTCTCATTGGGGCCTTGTGGGGAATTGGTGACGGCGTGTTCAACACGCAGCTGAGTGCATTGCTCGGGATTCTATTCAAACACGACTTGGTACTATTTCTCTCCATTGTCTATCATTAGTAAACAGATAACCAAGGAGCATTGCTGCTACGTTGATTACAGGATATCATCGAGCAGCAATGTCACCATTTACTTTCATCACATTCCAACACGATGTTTGTGGTTGCAGGAAGGAGCCTTTGCACAGCTGAAGCTATGGCACAGTGTGTCGATTGCAGTTGTGTTTTTCGTGAGCACGTCTATCTCGTTTCAGGCGATGGTCGTCGCCTTGCTCGTGGCTCTCTGCATCTCAGTTGCTGGGTTTCTTTTTCTCACACTCAACGTGGAGAAAGCGTTCGCAGGTCGTGCTTCTTGATCTCGACAAATGTTTGTAATTCCAGTGTGTTTCGATTCTCCCAAAGGTTTGTAAACTTGCATGCTGAGTGTCTGCATGCTCATTGTTGTACATATCTGATGCAGAGTGATGATCCTTGAACTGAAATGAAAAATGAAAAAATAAAGTTTGGAATTTGGTACCACTTTGTTATTTTAGATCACCCAATCACGAGTGTAAAACTGTAAATTCCTTTCATGATGATTCACACACAGTGAATAATTCATCATACTTTATATAAATTATATTATAATTATTTTTAAAATAATATTTTATATATATATATTTAAAAATCATACTTTAATAAAATCATGAATCTATTCGTCGTCTCACGTAAAGATGACAACGGATAATAAATAATTTATTTTTACCAGTTGAACAATTGAATCAAATCCATTTTTACAATTTTGAACATTTAAAAATATATCCTTATACAATACTCCTTGCATATAGATATACTCCATTTGTCTCATGAAAAATTCACGTTTACGGTTTGCATAGAAATTCAGAAATACAATATTTTAATATATAATAGATGAAAAGATATAATAATTTAATGTATAGTTAGTAGTTATATTAATATTGTGTGTTGAAAGCAAAAAAGAACAACAGACATATAAGAAAAAAGATTTAGGCAATGTTTGTTTTTGATTTTAAAATTCACATTTAGGAACAAGCAATCTCTTCTATATTTGGATTATTTAAATTTCACCTATCTCGTACAAACATTACATCCTAATCTCTCTCACACATCACACCCTATTTTTACATATTGATTTGACGTAACTTAACTCTATCCAACTAAAAACTTCAACACAGAACATATTCAAATTCATTATCTACTTACACCTAAAAACAATTTAGTTGGGCTTTTGCCCATTACTTTTATATAAAAAAATAAATGGATGGTTAAATTAGTCAGCTGGTTGGACGATTGGCTGGTCAGGCCCATATTTCAGTCCGATGGATATAAATTTATAATGGGCAGAGAGCTGAATGAAATGACAGATATGCCCTCAGCGGGTCATGTATTTCCAAATATGACAACGCGTTCGGAGTTGTAAGCCACCCGTTACCTCACTTGAAACATTATTGGAGGGTGTCGGTCGTTCCTCTCAAATCTCAATCTCTCTTTCGCCCATTTCCGAATCGCCATTGCGATCTACGATCCGATCACCCTTCCGTCAATCCCTCTGTTTAGATCCGAGTTCCGATCCACCGTCGAATCCGTTCCAAGAATCACCATCTCATGGCGGCGTCGCGTCGGCTCCGGGATCTCCAAGCGCAATCGGGGAACAAGATCTGCGTCGATTGCTCTCAGAAGAATCCCCAGTGGGCTTCTGTATCATACGGCGTCTTCATGTGCCTTGAGTGCTCCGGCAAACACCGTGGACTCGGTGTCCACATCTCCTTCGTCCGATCCGTCACCATGGATTCGTGGTCGGAGATCCAGCTCAAAAAGATGGAGCTCGGAGGGAATGAAAAGTTCAATAGTTTCATTTCTCAGTATGGAATCCCTAAGGAAACCGACATTGTAGCGAAATATAATACCCAAGCCGCATCCGTTTATCGCGATCGCATCCAAGCCCTAGCCGAGGGGAAACCCTGGCGCGATCCTCCTGTTGTAAAAGAAACCGTGAGATCGAATAAGAATACCGGGAATAGTTACGATAGTAAGCCCCCATTGAGCGGTGGCTGTGGTAGAAATGGTAGTTCAGGGAATAATGCTGGGTGGGATAGTTGGGATAGTTATGATGATGGAGTGTATGGTGGAAACAATTCAAATTCCAACCTCAAGAGGAATAACACGGTAGGGGATTTTAGGAGTTCGGGGAACGGAGGCATTGCTCCGGCTCGATCGAAGTCCACCGAGGATATTTATTCGAGGTCACAGTTGGAGGCGTCGGCTGCTAATAAGGAGAGTTTCTTTGCCAGAAAAATGGTGGAGAATGAAAATCGTCCCGAGGGGCTACCTCCTTCACAAGGAGGGAAATATGTTGGATTTGGATCAAATCCTGCACCACCCAGGAGGAATACTAACACGGAAGGCGATGTGCTCTCAGTTGTTTCGCAGGTGGATTTTCTGTTTTGTTTAAATGTATGCCATTTATTCACTGTTACAATGCGTGTGTGGTTTTTGATATTCTTTCATATACAGGGATTCGGTAAGCTGTCTATGGTAGCTGCCTCTGCTGCACAGTCGGCTGCAACTGTTGTTCAGGCTGGTACTAAAGAGTTCACTTCCAAGGTAGTTTTCGGTGGTGTTTTTTAGGGAGAGCCCTTATTTTACTTTGGTAAAAAAGCAATTTTCTGATGAAAGCAAATTTAGTGAATTCTTTATGCATTGTATGTGTTGCAATTTAAATGTGTAAATTAATTTAATTATATTTGGTCTACAATTCATGTTAGGAAATTTGGCTAATATTGAGAGGTCAAATCCAATCCCTTGTTTTTATGGTTCTAAGTTATTACATCAGCAGTTTTGCAAATTCAATTTGTCATTTTGAGACTATGTCCTTCACCATCAATCAATCTTTTTCAGCCTTCCTTGTAATTTTTGTAAGTATGTTATCATGGATATAATGTTTATAATGGATCTTGGTACAAACTATTATTGATTGGAAAAATGCTTCTGTGTTCCACTTATTGAAATTTTCTAGTGCTGCTTATGAGTTTGTGCCAATTAAGATTTTTGAGGCATTGTACTGATCCCCATTATTAGCTTCCTGGTCAGCTTCTCCCATTTGTATTTGACACCTGCAATTTCCATTGAAATTTGGAGTCATTTCTAACTTGTATTTCAATTAAAAGACCATGAAGTGGTTTAATTAGTGTGTTGGAAGAGCACCGTAGCTTCTGTGATTGCTTGGGTGACTGGATGATTTTTCCCTTGCACTCGTGTAATCAATAGTTTCTTTGCTAATGTGATAGTTGGAATGAGTGACTGGATGACTTTCCCTTACACTCCCTGTAATATTTTTCAGGTGGATCTTTTAGCTAGAATTTATTCAAGGCATACGCTGTCAAATCTAACCTATTTACTGTTTGTTGTTATGGTCTGTGCGCATCATTTATCAATTAGTTTACTAAGTACTTGTATATACATAACATATTTAGTGCATTAGATGAAATATTGTCTTCCAACTTTCTTACAATACAATCATAACCACCCTTAATGCAAGAGTTTGTTTATAGATGTTTACTTATATGCAATCTATTGGGATGGAATATTTGAAGTTCGTACAGAAGAGTACTCAGATCTATTGATTCACACTTAAGAATTATAGGTATCTAAAAAAGTAATATGCATTGTAGTTATAGCAAAATAGGGTATTTCCAATTTCCCCAATGATTTGTGCTAATATGTTTCCTGCTTCGTTGCTGTTTTTCAACTGTAATACTAATATCAGTTGTATTCTAGTTTCCTACGCTAAAATATGATTTCATGAATCCATTCCATTGTAATTGTTATTTTCCTGTGGTTATCCCTCCTGTGTAGTTCATGCCCATTTTCTCTTTCAAAATGAGGAAAAACTTTGAACAAGTTACGTTGGCATACAAATTCAAAAACTTGAATCTATAATAGGTCAAATCTCAGTGTCTTCTTGAAATTTTATCTGAAATAAATAAAATAAGCCACTTTTGCTCAAGGATAGTGAATAATTCATTCTCAAATCACATTATTTGTGATAAGGTGGTAACAGCTACTACAACTCTTTTCTCAGGTAAGAGGAGGGGGTTATGATCATAAGGTGAATGAAACTGTTAATGTTGTGACTGCAAAGACTTCAGAGATTGGGCAAAAGACATGGGGGCTTATGAGAGGGGTAATGGCATTGGCTTCCCAGAAGGTTGAGGAGTTCACTAAAGAAGGCTCTGGTTGGAAGAATGATGGCTGGGAGAGAAATGACAGTGTTAATAATGGTCACTATCAAGAGTATAAAAATGAACCACAAGGATGGAATTCTGCTGGTGGGGCACAGGCATCATCGGATCGCCATTTTAACTCCGCTGGCTCTGGTTCTTGGGATGATTGGGATGCCAAAGACAGCAAGAAAGAAGAGCCACCGAAGGGTGTGGCATCCCATAATGGAGACAGCTGGGCAGGATGGGATGATGCTAAAGATGATGACTTTTACCAGAGTGCACCTGATCACAAGACGAGGTTTTATACTGGAAAGTCGGATGGAGAGTGGAATGGAGGGTTTCTCTGAAGAGAGGTTACCATGCTTTATTTTAATGTTGTTTCAAAATTTTCTTCCCTCCACCCTGTTATAATTAAATTCTCTGCAAATGGCCTGTGTTATGAAAATGTGGATAGTGTAATGGCTGTAACGATTCTCTGCGAAACGCCCTTGAGAACCACAAGGACTGCTTTTTTGTGTTTTGGAACCCCCTTTTCCCTAGATTTTCAGTAGACTTTCAATGGATTTGTAATCACTTTCATTGCTATGTTGTTATTTACTTCTATATTTTTGTATTATAGAATACAATGTGAAACATTGAATAATTGTTTATATGGATATGAGTTGAAGATGCATTTCTGGCTAGATTTTCAAGTAGTTGTACCATTTGATTCTCATTCTAGTTGGTAATGTCAATTCGCTCAAGTGTGTATGACTATAATAGGTCTAGCCATATATTTACTATACATATTGTTTTGTGCGATCCTACTATGGTAAAAAAAATAAATTGTATTTGTGGTTTAGGCTGGGCGTGGATGAGAGTGGTGGAAGAATGAGAGAGAAAATTAAGTGGATCGAGAGTAGTGTATGTCTAATTAGAGTATATTGAGCATTTAGTAGAGTGAAAATATAATATGTACTCCCTCCGTCCGCGGTAGCGTCTACCGATTTTGCCATATCCCCTCTTACTTTTCTTTTTGTTTTGAGATTAGGATCTTATTACCATGTCATTCCTTTTTTTCTTTCATTTATACTGGAACTCTTGAATTTAATTTCTTAGATAACGATTACTATCTCGAAAAAAGTATTTTCTTTCTTACCTAGAGGAAGCCCATATTGGATCCAATCTGATTGGATTTTATCATTTCTATATCGACAATTCAATATAGATTGATATATAACTCATATATTTTTTTCTCTTCCTGCCATTTTACCATCCAGGGATATACTTGAAAGGTCGATTTTTTCCCTTTACGAATAAAATCTGAGGAATGTCTGATTAGTTATAACCAATCAATCGAATTCAAAAGAAATATAGAATTAGAAATCTATAGGATAGAAAATATAAAAGTGTAATAAAAAGAATTTCAAATGTAATGTGAATTCAAAATATAAAAGAAAAATTGACTAAACTCTCTAAAAATATTTCAGATTACTGTCGAATAGAATAATATTCGAATTTCGCTATATAAATCGCTACTATGTTCTATAATATCCAACATTTATTGGAAATTTTAGATTCTATTCTTTTCTATATTTCTATAGACACTATTCTTATACTATATAGTATTGAGTTCCTATGGATAGAAAATTTCTATTATGTGGGCCCGCTTAACTCAGAAAAAAATAAGATAGAATTCATTTTTTAACACTTAACCACCTCAACTTAGAGATTTCGTTGTTCAAAAAACGATTCAAAGAGAAGAGAGATATTTGTACTTTCCTTATTTTTGAGAAGAATACAATTTGAAGTGTATTGTATAAGAATGGTTGCATTTATTAAACACGTATCCAGATAACTATATTCTCTTTTATTGCCGGTTCTATTTGGAACAGCCCGACCGTGCTTTATCCAAAGAGAATTTCTATTCAATGCATGAAGTAGGATAATTTTATGATAATTCTCTATCGACAACATATCTAAATAAACATATCTAAATAATAGATATCTTAATAACATATGATCCACACAAAAATAATTTATTTATTTTCATGGCCCCACAAACATATCACACTCACCATTAATAGAACTACACACTACACATTAAATATTATTTTTCTTACTTCACATTAAATTATTATACTTCTTAATCTTCGTTAAAAAAAAAGCGTCAATATCTCCGAAATTTAGGGAGTATATATCTTGATGGCCTTGGTCATGGTATGTTCCAACTATGGATGGAATGGGGTTGGGTCATTCCAAAATGAACATAATAATTACAAGAGTTGGTTTATTGTGCGTCCGGTCTCAAAATATATTCGAGGATATAAAATTTTATTTCAAAGGGTATGCATTTTTATCCATAAAGATATTATTTCTTCATTAAAAAAGTTAATTAAAATATGAATGATATTGATATTTGAATAGTATATATTTTTTTGAAAAATTAAAGGAGTATAAGTTTTTATGCTAAATGGTACTCCCTCTGTCCCATAAACAAATTTATATTTATTATTTTTGTTCATCACACAAACAAGTTTATACTCCTAAATAAGTAAATACACACAAATTAATAATCTCACAACACAATTTAATTTTAAAATTGTAACTCCTTTACAACTAACATAACTTACTTTATATTTTATTTATTATTTAAAAATACCAAATTAGTCATAAAATTAAAACAAACTAACATAACTTATTTTATAATTTATTTATTATTTAAAAATACCAAATTAGTCATAAAAGTAAAACAAAAGACAATTTTTTCTTAAACTCCGTATATACCGTGAATTTAATATGGGATGGATGAAGTACGATATTTAATTTAATTTTAAAATTTTGCACCTACATTCAAAGATAAATAAAAAAACATATTTCCTCCACTTAACTATAATGGTTGCATTTGTTTTTTATACGGAGATCTAGGAATACTAAATTAATATGCAGTGATTTAAAAATTAATAGTAATATTTTAATGTATTAAGGGTAATTGTATTAATATTATATGTGTGAGCTCAATGAAGGTATATTAATTGTTTTTTGCAAGTTTCATTTATAAAAAAAGGACAACGTAACTATTTAATGTATTAATAAATATATTTTATTTATATAGGGCAAGCTTTATGTGAGACTCTTTGTAATTAATTATCACTTTTACTTTAATGTTATTATTATTTTATTTATATAATATAAATTGTTCATAAAAAAATATTACTATAATTTTTTATCCGTTTCACAAAATAGTCTCACATAAATATTTATCATTTATATAACTCATATTTTAATATATCTCACAATAACGTTTCACAATACTAACTTGTTACTTCATTTTTTTCTTTATTTTAAAAAATGATCTTTAAAAAGAAAAGAAAAAAAAAAGAAGAAGTTTTCAGATTTCCAAATGAAAATATTTCCCCCCTTTCATCCACCACATTAAAAAACCATAATCCGGATCTTTCATTTCTCCACCGTTGATAATCTCCTTATCAACGGTCTGATCACCCAGTGCTCGGATCGCCATCTCCAGCCTTCAAATCAAATTCAATCCAACGGTCCACAATAATCACCAAGCCCGACATCCCCCATATATAAATACACTCATCTCCCCTTCAGATTACTCGCCCATTTCATCAATCGATTCAGGAAACCGCCATTTTCGATAGCACAATGTCGGGCCGTGGTAAGGGAGGCAAGGGTTGGGAAAAGGAGGCGCGAAACGACACCGTAAGGTGCTGAGGGATAACATCCAGGGAATAACTAAGCCGGCCATCCGACGTTTGGCTCGCAGGGGCGGCGTGAAGCGTATCAGTGGTCTCATCTACGAGGAGACTCGCGGTGTTCTTAAGATCTTCCTCGAGAATGTCATTCGTGATGCCGTCACCTACACCGAGCATGCTCGTCGGAAAACTGTCACCGCCATGGATGTCGTTTACGCTCTCAAGAGGCAGGGTCGTACCCTTTACGGCTTCGGCGGTTAGGGTTGCGTCGGTGAGTGTTTCTTCTGTAAAAAATGGCCTAGATTTGGGGCTTACGCTTTGTTGATTTGGGGGGTTTTAGCTTATGGCTTGATTTGTAATTTGATCTATGTTAGATCTTTTGTTAATCTGGTTTAAATGAAATCTTTGTGTTTCTTGCTAGCAAAGTCTTGAATTAGATGGTGTTTGTGAAGCTCATGGGTTCAATTACATCTTGAATTTATAAAATTACCATTGCAGCGTTTAACCTTCTTGATTTTGGATGAATATCTCTAAACTTGAAAGTAATTTATTTAACGGTTGGAATGGGATAGTGCTTGTTTAGTATTGAGTTAATAATATAACTAAAATTAATTATATTTATGCGAGCTTATTTATTTTAAGTCCATTAATAAACAAATAAAAAACGAATGATGTGATTCAATATCCTTGAAATAATTTTTTATTTTTAATGGTATTTCATATTCATACTTGTCAATCACATATTAAGCTTCATTAATCGATATATTACAAACAATTTCAAGGAGTATGAGAAAAATTAAAGAAATTTTTATACTTGTTAATTTAATGTTAACCAAATATGAATATACATGTGGAATTTCATTTCATTTCATTTCATCCATTCCTGTATAAGGAGCAAAATTGAATCATATTGAGTATTTAAGAGGTAATTTGTGTTCACCAACGCCACACTCCAAGATTAACTTTCTGCCTCTCTATGAATATGATATGATATGATAATGGTTGCTCAATTGAAAGATGTTTCCTTCTTTTAACTATTTGAGCCAATTGAATTTGTTTAGAAATGACAACCCACACTTTGAGCTTTCCAAGGAATTTTCTGCCCTCGATTGCTTGCAAATATAAATCTAAGGATTACTTTCAAGTATTCAGGGAGTTGTTGATACAATTATTTTTATAATATTTAACTCTGTTCTGAACTACTCTCACATTCACATTTACAACAAAAATATAGGAGGTGGGGGGTTGAGGGGTTTTGTGCGAAGGAAGAGTAATTTTTTGTATTGGATTAATAGAACAGAGTTTTATTAACTTTTTTGAAAGATGCAAACGAGGAAGGCAAGGAAGTATTTAATTGGTATGCAGGCGACGGAGTATTTAATTGTTACTTTCTCAGTCACTAATGTTTACATATTTTTATTTTGAATGTTTCATTTCAATTTTATATTTTTTTTTTTGAAATATGACTCGCCTAAAATAATTAATAAATTATCATGATATCCAGGTCCAACATTAATACACCTACCTATTTTACATTAAATATTATTTCTTTCGTCCCATAATATTTTCCTATTTTTCTCATTTATTTATCCCACAAAATCTTTCACTCCCAAAAAAGAAAATACCATTTTATCCAATAATCTCAAAAGTTATTTTAATTTCAAATTTGTCATTTTTTTTCCACACATCATTACTTTATACTTTTTAATTACCTAAAAATACTACAATACCCTCCAAAGTCAATAAAGTTGGTCAAAAAGTGCAACTTTTCTTAAATAACGTGGAACAGTAAACGTGAAAAGTTTTTCGGGACCAAGAGAGTACTATCTTTTCACCCACTATCTATTAAAATATTATATTTTTTAATCAATGTGAAAAAATAAACATAAACATTGAAACAAAGCTGATGGAGTATATTTTTTTGGGTGTATAGTGTTTGTAAGGGTATAACTCTTGATTTGGGTGCACGTCTTTGGGAGCACATCAGTTTTAGCGTTTCTTTTATTATTAATTAGGATTTTTTTTTGAGCGCGCACAAGTTTTAATCTTTCTTTTATTATCAATTTGAATTTTTTTTCTTTTATTATCAATTTGGATTTTTTTTGAGCCTGAAAATTTAAAGAATATTTTTAGTGGTGGTTAATTTTACATGATTGCTTTTTTTTTTTCTTTATAATTCTCCAAAAAACTTTTTATTATTAGTTTTTTCAATGTTTGTTTATTGAACATTTTCTCTTAGAAACATAAAAAAGTAGAATAACATTGAATATTACATTTAATTAACAAATCAAACTAGGGTTCGTCCTAAAAATATAATTATATTATTTTTTTAAGTAAAAATCAAATTAAGAATTAATCTAATGGTAGAAAAAAACTACCTACTACCTCCCATTTAAATCTATAAATTGGGATGATCTCAACTCTTATTAGGGTATGATGACATTCACAATCCTATCTTAATGGAACACTACTTTTAAAATTTAATTTTATCAAAATAATCCTTAAATTTAAAGAATCCAACTAGAGTATACCTAACTATTTTAACAGTTAGATTTCTAATTTAATTTACACTACAAAATAAAATAGGGAGCGTGTCCCCAAATTTACTAAACGAACTCTATTAATAAATTTACCTCCATAGACATAAAGATATGTGCATACTTTTACAAAATATAGCCCTTAAAACGGTATTATTCTCTAAATAAAATCAGACCAAACTTAATTAAATAATTGGCTATTTGTACCCTAATCTTACTAAATGTAACCTAATTTTTAAATATAACCCAACAAAATTTTAACACTTAGTTTTTTCAACCTACCGGCAGTGCCAAGAAAACGTTAACCGATCAAAATTAATCACAAGTGTCAAGATATCTTGTGTTTTACATCTGTTGAAAATGAAATTCTTGGAACTGTGGTGACGATTTGGTGTCCTGGGGCTGCCAAAGTCCAACTAATTCAGATTCTAGAGTGCAGAAAAGATTGAATGATGACCTCAATGTTTTATAGTTTGATGAAAATGCTTCCTTTCCATTTTCCTTGCTGCATAAGAGATGATTCTCTTTACAGAAACAAATAAAATATTTGCTATTACAACACAAAGATCATGAGACAAACGAACGTTGAAAAATGAGCGACTTAATTACATCCATTACAGCACCTAAATTTGTCTGTCCAATTCCATGGATTCCAGCATGATAGGTAGTAAGATGATGTATGACCTTAAAAAAGAGTTCTCTCATCTCGGCCTCCAACACGCTCAATGCTCGACCTTGCACGAATACTTTGTTGTTAATGCCTACATTGATTGCAAGATAGCAATGCAAGTTCATCCATGTGACGTTGCTTCTCATGAACAAGTTCATCATCTTATTCACCTTGTTGAACTCGACGATTGTCATGGAATGTTCCTCCCGGCTGTAGTTGTTGTCGTGCACGAATTTTCTCAAACCTTTGGCTGCTCCACTCTCACCAGAGTCTTCGCTGTGGCAAAGCTCAGTCCCAATGAATCTCCCGTAAACTTTGTACATACAACACATTTTTTGTTTCTTCATACTTGATAAATATAAGCCAACATATTCACTTGTGTTCGGTTCTACTGACCGAACAATGATTGTTGTTCGGTTGGATAGTATTGGATAGAACATGTAGCATATATTGTATTTATTCAAATTTACTAAGAACAATATAAATTCATTAGATTCAGATAAGAAAGTTAGAAGTTAAGTTGAATTATTGTAAAGTTTAGAAATTTAATTAGGACATGAAAAATAAAATTAATATATAATTTTAATATAAAATATAGTAATAATTAAAATGTTAAGAAAATAACTACCCACCACACTATATTTAAACATATCAAAACCACATTTGGATTTGATGCATTTATCAACCAGAAATGGGCCCATGTAATTTTGAAAAAGAAATAGGTTATATATTACTCGATCATTTCAGTGGATATATTTGTACCATGGAGATGAAGGTCCTGGTACATATTAATGCGATAACTCTACCGAATCAAGAGTGCAATACTCGAGCTTATGGTGTAGTACCATCAATCATGTCTCCAAATCAAGCTTTACTTTGCGACCGAGTCTGTCGACGCAATGCAGGTTGAAGAGAAACCTCAGACGCCTGCATCTTTGAATTCCAAGACTTCTGCCTTGTGTTTCCAACTGCAATACATAATATATTCAAGAAAATTCTCAATTACTGATTAAGTTACAGAAGCTGAATCCAGGATTTAGTAAGCATTCCAGCTTTTTTGTACACACTCATCATGAAACTGGCTATGATCTTACTGATGCATAATCTAAGTGGAGCAATGTAAGCATTTTCATAGAGAAACTACATGTAAGTTGTAACCATACTAAACACTGCTAAGCTGAGAAATTTAACAAGTTTATAAACGATAAGGGAAGAGAGCAAAAGATCATATGCAGGCAGTGACACTTTCAATAAATAAACTGGGGGACCAAATAAGACGAGGGAGCCGTAGGAAAGCAAGTAGAGTTTCTTAGAAGCATTCATGATCAGGGTTAACCATCCACCATCTCCATCAGGAAACAATAAACAATAACAATTTTCTGCAAAGAAGGTATTCACAGATAGTGCAGTCTTTTCACCAGCTTTATGGCTACGAAGATACTAATATGCAGTATGTGAACATGATATTGTTGTTGAGTATAAAGTAAGTATCAAGTACATGTACCTGAACTTTTTGGAGTGCTCTTGACACGAGTGCATAATTTCTTGTTCTCTCTTTCCTCTGTAATTTGTTTGCTACCCTTAGCTGCACGGGGTGAAGACAGTGAACTATCAAGTTCCCACTCAACATCCTCCACTTCGATCGATTCAAGAGAACTGCTTTTCCTTGGCTTTCCTTTTGATTTCAAATTATTAATTTCAGTTTCTTCTTGAGCAACAGAGCGTGTGACCCTTTTCTGAATCAACGTTACCGTCTGAACGTCTGGTTGCACATTATTCTTTTCAGACCCTACCTGAGCAGCAGAACGGGTCTGTCTTTTTGGATATCTCTGCTTTTCTTCATTTTGAATGAAGGATACTTTCTGCAGATTATCTGTAATGAATACTCCATCTCTTCCCAAGAGATTACTTTCATCCTTGTCAGAACCTTCACTGGTCTCACCATCATTTAGTGAACTCTGCAGTTTTTGTTTATTTGACAAACAATTTTGTGAAACTATAGAAAACTTGGAAGAAGTGCCCAAGTTTGTATACTTGGAATGCACGTTATCCTTCACATCAATTTTCTCTACTCCTTCAATAGACGATTGAGCAACTCTTCTGGCTCTAGTCACCCGTAACTGTGTTTCATTGCTGTTGCTCAACTGAGTAACTTCATTCTTTCCATTAACCTTTTGAGCTCTTGCACGAGTAAACCTCGAGTGAGATTGTTGAGTAATCTTCTTTTCCTTATCCATTTCATCTATTTGTGCCCCAGATGACAAATTAGAAACATCAACTGTATGAGGAGCATTTGATGTTGGAAAGAGCTTCTTCACGATGTTCTGAAAGTCTGGACTTTTGCCTTCTAATGTAGCTGATATATTTAGGGAGGAATCCTCTGCATATGATGATTGATCAATAGCAGAAAAGCTACAGCATTCGCTCGGACTTTTAGGGAATTCTGATCTTAATGAAGCGAGAGCCGCACGAGCAGCAAGAGGACTGAGATATCTGCTTCCTTTAAACTCCCCTTCAATTGATGGTATGCAAACTTGAGGAAATTCCACTGTTGTCTCCGTAGTGTGTTTATTCTCACTCCCATAAAAACCATTTAATTTGCTCAGGAATGGGAACGTGGTTTGTGGGTCTTTCAAGGAAGAATCAATTGTCGGGGCAGCATGACTGTGTCCCTTTACATCAACTGAACACAAAATTTTCTTCATAAATCATCCTTAAAATGGAAATCACAAATCAAGGATTAAATTAAGGCAACAATGCAAGTGTCCTGCAAATAATTACACCCACTCTATAAACTCCAGGATTTGAACAGGGCAAGGTGAAACTATTTAGTACGATTAAAAAATCATTCCTTTCCTCATTGCATCAAATCTATTGATGAAACTGTACATTCTTTCCTGTAATGAGAGACCACAAAAGCAACTTAATCATACTGTAGTCTACTTGGTTGAAGAGCATTGTCATTTCACTAATTCAAGAAGGGTACAAGTCATTTTCTTTTCTAAATAAGTCTCCAGATCTATTTTCATTTAGCAGCAGTGATTCCCTAGAACTAAAATAAAAGCAACCCATAAATAAATTAACTATTTATTTACCTCCAAAAGATATGCATGATTAGATACATTTCAATATCTTCATAACTCGAAGAGTATATTCACATTATTAAAAGAAATAAGAAAAACTTTGCCAATAAATATTTTGGAAAAGCAGAATGCAGTTTTCACCTTCCTGCCAAAAAAAACATTCTGTTGAAATCATACCCCGAGAAATATCTGTTGAATGACTTATCTCTTTTATCTGTTTTTCTAGAATCACATTTATATCAATTTCAGAATTCATCCCATCAGCAAGCACTGGACATTGTGTTGCGTCTAAATCATTTAGGGACTCCATCATGCCGAAGAAAGTAGAAATGGTTGGATGAAGCTCAATACTTTTTGTAGCTAGTTTCATGATTGAACTAGATGGCACTGTCGAAGCTTCTTCATCATTGGACTGGTGAAGCCATTTGATTCTGAAAGAACATCTGCAGTGGATCCTCTTTGAATGCCTCACTCGAATTGCCTGTTAATTTAAGCTTCTTGAATGTAAAGTGTGCAGCAGGAAAAAGAACTCCAGCAAAAAAAAAAAGTATATATTATCACATCAAAAAAGATTGAGATTTCCATATATTTAACATACATCAATATATGATAAACACCTATAATTTAGATTTCCAGAAGATAGTAAGATCCAGCAATTGGTATTACAAAGGAAGCAAAACTAGTATACTTAAAAGAATGTAGGTGATTAATATTGAGAGCAAACTAAAAAACACAGTTCAAGAAGATCAAAATTGGAAAATAATCATCACAAATGAAGTAAGATCCAACATAAACAAGCATATCGTTATTTCATGAAAGTTTCCCCACCTTCCCACAACTCTTTCATACCCACCTGTTCATCTCATACAGTCACCATAGTCTATAGTGTATAATGCGGTTAACAGGGAGAAAATATATAATATGCAAACTAGATAAATTGCCGATATTTCCACAAATACCACAGGCCAATGAGCAAAGAGTTAAGCAGTTTTTACTTGAATAAAGCTGTGGATTTGCTGATAGATGGTAGTTCTCTTTCCACATCTATCATATAACATCAATTTGAAATAATAAAATTTTGATGCAGAGCTCCCATACTTAAGTTAACGTTCTATAATGTGCTGAATTCAGTATTTCTTTTTTCTTCCCAACAAGGCCTTCAACATTACGTTTTCTGCATACTAGTTCTCACAAAAGAATAACATAAAAATAAAGGAAATGTACCTTTTCAACACAAGCATCATAGAAAACACCCTGAACATGTGAATTTGAGGTGGCAAGCACACGTTCACCTTGTTTGATAGAGGAGCAGTCGTCACCTTGTAAAGGAAGAGAACGAACTCGAATGCGCTTACATATTTCCTGTTTATCATTGATTGTTTCTTGAAAATTGTTGTCTCCATATAGCACAATTAGCCCCGATCCTTCGTAACTGCATGGTTAGGAAAGTTTTAATTACATTCCATGTACTGCAAATTTAATACATTAAAGTACTTTTCAAAGGCATTGTTAATTTCTCTTGAAAATTTTTATGAGCTCGTTTATTTTAACATTCCAATTTAAGTAAAATTCAAACTCATTTTGTACTCGATACAATCCAACTCGACTTTACTCGACTACTCAAAGGCCCACACAAGAGTATAACATATGTGCAATGCAATCTCAACAAGAATTCTAGAACAATATGTTAATGTGATCAATCGATCCTCCTAAACTCAACTATGCAGTTACTCAAATTTTAATAGAAATTAGTGATCGAGAAGCATAAGCTCACACAAATAATCAGATTAACCACAGATCAAATAGTGATTAATTTGTTCTGCATTCTTCATTTCACAACACTTGACAATATGATATGAGATTACAGTATTGAGAAGTGAAACTAAACTCATTTAATCACGGATATGATCAACTCTAAAATTACTGTTAAACCTCAAATCAAATTTTTGCACACTGTACTTTCTTAAACAGATACGGATCGAGGAGGATAAGAAAAAATCAAGTGAAATAGAAGGAAAAGGAAGCGACCAGAGAGAGATCTGGCAAGGGTGCCAAGAGAAGCTGTCACTGCGCATAGCCTCGAGCTCAACGACGTCGTTTCCGTAGCACACACCCTCGGCCATTACTAGGAGCTCAGAGCCACCGCTAGTGATCAGAATAATTTTTGGTATTAAAAGAAGGGAATAGAGAGAGAGGTTTTTTGGAGCAACTAACAGTAACAGGTAGTGTGGTTTAATGGAGCAAAGAAGAGTGCTTGACCATTGTGAAGTTGGAGTGGGGAATTGGGGATGAAGATGTTGCAGAGAAATTTAATATTATTTTTATTACTTTTTGCCCATCATTCTTTTACTGTTTAGGTGTAACATTTCTGTTGGACTCGAGGAGGGAAAAAAAAAAACACAACCACACAAATAGATCAAGTGGTAGGGAGAGTAGAAAGACCTTTCAACTGAGCTTGATTGCTATATGGTGGGGTTCGATCGTGCTTTTGACATGAATTTGGCTCCTAATGGTGGGGTACACCAACAACAGCAAAACAATACTCTCTATAAGCCACTTGAGGCACATCCTGCGATTTACCTCCTCCATCAATCCCCATGGAAGGGGCGGTGGGGTACACCACCTCCTCCACCAATCCCCAGGGCAGGGGCGGTGGGGTACACCAACAACAGCAAAACAACAACTAAAGAATTTTCTTCCGCTGTTACTCTTACACATTAATCATCTAATATCAATTATATAAGTAAAGAAAAATGATACACAAAATAGTGCAAGAGATATGATACTCCCTCCGTCACTCACTAAATGTGCATTTCACTTTTTGACACGTAATTAAAGAGTATTATTATTTAATGTGTATTGAATAGTTGTATTAGTAGGAGCGTGGTCCCATATTTTAATTGTATTAGTGAGTGTGTGAGACTCATGTGTATAAAAAAGGAAAAAAAACCCTTTTGGTGGGACACCTAAAATGGAAAAAATGAATCATTTGGGTAGGACGAGAGGAGTATATTTTTTCTTAAATGAAAAAAGGCTTAGATTAATGAAAGAGTCTCATATGAACTCAGTTACACACAAACTTTTTCTAATTAGAAATGGTAAAATTATTTACACCCTTCAATATTCTAAATCAAATATTAAACCCTAAATTAAGTTTGTTTTGAGTTTATATTGTTTGAAACTATTAAATATTGTTATGTGTTTGTTATGGATTTTTAGTATGGTAAATTTTAACTTTATATAAAATTAATGTATAATAGATATGTGGTAATATATATATATATATATATATATATATATATATATATATATATATATATATATATATATATATATATATATATATATATATATATATATATATATAAAAGTGTATTAATTGTTGTGAGAGATGAAATGAGATGAGAGAGAAAGAGATAAAATATATAAAAAAAATACTAATAGGTTAAGGATTAATTCCAAACCTACATTGTATAAAAAGACACAACATCTCTTCGATTAAATAGACTCCCAAACCTTTTGCAGATTCATTCTAAACTTGCATTGTATAACAAACGTGTTACATCCTAACCCATAAATTCTAGAATTATCCAACTGTGTCCTAAAGTTTCAAAATATTCGTTCATTTGCCGATAATTTTGGACTCATTTATGCTATAAGTCCGATATTTAAAGTCATTGTACCTTGGAGGCAATTACTATAGTTCATAAGCACCATAGTAGCGATTTAATCTTAAAAAGAAATAGTGCAACTCTTGATTCAACTTTACAAAGCAAATCTTACTCCATTTTTAAATACTACCCCGTATACCCAACAATCTTAAGATGAAGTTACTGTATATGCTATTATTTCTACTGCACATGTTCACACTGAGACATCTAAGTTCGATGGAACAGAATTTTAGAGTTGGCAATAAAAAATGATGTTCTACTTAACAACACTCAATTTCGCTTGTTTTCTAATGAAAGTCGCCCCAATTGTTGCAAAGATGAAGTTGACAAACAAAGAAGATTGTAGTTCATGTCTGGAAACTTAACGACTTTCTGTGCCGAAACTCCATTTTAAACAGGTTAGATGACTCAGTGTATAATGTGTATACAGATATTAAAACTTCTAAAGAACTATGAGAGCCACTTAAAAAGAAGTACAAAGTGGATGACAACGGAATGAGAATCGATCAAGAACAGAATTCGATCCAAGATTAAAGTGTCGAACCCCTTAGATCCAATGTTCTTCAAGCCTAATTTTTACACCGTGAGACATCTTATAGACATAAAAATCATACTCTACGATGAACTGAAGTTTTCTTAAAGTTATAGAGAATTGATTTTGACTCTTCAAAGAGAATCAACATTTGATCTGGGATTAAAATGCTAAAGCCCTCAGATCCAACGTTCTTCAAGTAAAGTTTTACACCCCCTAAATTCTCTATAAAAATCAAAGCCGTCAGAATTGTCTGAATCCTGTCAGCACTATGAGATATGAGATCTAAGAATAATAAAGAAATTACTCGTGACCCAAGAAATTGGAAAGAGAGCTAAAATTTAGAGATTTTTGAAAAATTTGTCAGCACTGCGCGACCTCATCGTTTTAATAATAACTCACATTCAAACCCCGATTTTAGTAATTTTTTGCGCTAAAATGATCTTCTCTCATGTGCCTTTCCAATCTTATATCGCATGAAGCGATCATTTGTTTTCTTCATGGTCATGTGTTTTCACATAATTAATGCACGATGACTCTCTTCATGGTCATGCATTTTTACAGAGTATTCATAAGTTTTTTCAATTCAAGGCCTAAAGATGGATAAACTATTAATGGGGAACATGAATTATTTTTTATATCAATTAGGGGCCTAAAATATAGAGTATAAAACTATCAATTAATTGCCTGAATTTAGCATATATTGTCTCCTATTTATCAATTCAGGGCCTAAATTCAAGTTACGAATTGATAGTTATACGGAATATATTTCAAACCCTTAATTGATAGAAAAAAATTCATTCCTTAAATTAACAGTTTACCCATTTTTTAGGTCTTGAGTTGAAAAAATTTATAACCTTTTGGGGGATCAAATTTCTATTACATTTATTCATGTCATATTTGACATGTTATTTGCTCGTAGAGGTGTTAAAAATAAATGAGCCGCTCGATGGTTCGGCTCGATAAGGTTCGAGCCGACTTAACTTGTGATTATTTGAGATTGAGTTCGAGCTCGTCTATAGCTTGAATGTTATCGAGCAAAGCGCAACTCGATAAGGCTCAATATTAATAATAATTAATATAAATAATATCTTATTTTTTAATTTAAAAAAGTTATAATTATAATTATTTTAATGTGTGGCTGAGATTTGTTTGAGAAATAGATGGTTTGGATTATGACTAAATTATTTTCTAATTTGAAAAGTTATAATTACAATTATTTTATTATTTAAATGGGTGACTGAGATTTATTTAAAAAATAAATGGTTAGAATTGAATTTATTCTGTTTTTATATATAATATATATATATATATATATATATATATATATATATATATATATATATATATATATATATATATATATATATATAACATAAAATCAAAAGACAGCGTTTACATGACCAAATGAAAAGATGACGACAAAGACCTATAGAGAGAAGGTGAACAGACAGACGCAGCAGAGTGTAATGAACCGCTTCGGCACTGATGCCACATGCGGCTAATTTCTATTACTCTTTAATCAGAATTGTGGTAACCAATTTTTAATTGTTTGAATAAATTAATAACTAAAGAATTTAAATAACAATTAACAAAATAAATAAAAGTAAGGAATATTTGAGATTGAATCAAGAGAGAAGTAACAACTCTAAAGTTTCAGGTATAGTGCAATTGATTTGGTTTTCTAGACGTCCTATTGTTCATTCATGCTATTTCAATGAAAATATATCATAAGATGATGCGCGAACAGTTTTGAACCTCCTTCCTAGATACTAATGAAGCGAATTTCATAAATCTCCGGATGGCCAATTCGACTAACATATATTTCTGAAAGTAATACACAAACTTATTCGCTTCCTACTTGATTTCCTAATTGCATTGTTCCACTAAGATAATCAAACATCTTATTTATCAGCCCTTGGGATTATTTTGTTCACGGGCAAACTACTATAATCCCTAGCAAACAGACAATATTAAATACATATGCACACAATCTAACACAACATACCAAACATCACGGGCAATATCATTAGCATGCTATGAAGACGTTACAAACGTTTAACATAATCTGAAATAAATCAAATAAATAAGAATCTTAACAGCATGAAATCAAAATACTTTGTCTAGGGTTCCAAATCAACTACCTTAACCTTCAATCCTTAGAACTGTAAAAAGTTTTTAGCCAATGAGGTCACAAACAACCCTCATGGCTATCAAATACATAACAAAATCACAAAAGAAGAAATTAAGAAAAGAAAACGAAACTCTAGTGTCACGTGGCTTGAGTCTTTCCTCCGTCTCTCCGATTGGATTGCAACCTCAACCGCACTTGATTCTTCCTCCGGACTAATGAGATGATGGATGAATGGTTTATGATGTGAGTGGATGTGGGTGGATGGAGCGTGAATTGAATTCACGGTGTATTCTGTGTAGAATGATCGGGTCCTCTATCCAGGTGTTCTGATCCCCCCATTTATATCATGGGCCACGAAAACTGACTCTACTGGGCTCTATATCACGTTTGTCATGCACAGGAGATTAAAAATCCTGATTTTCAGCCCAAACTAACGCAACATTAGTTGTATTGACTAACTCGAGTTGCCAACACGACTCGAGTTACCTTATGTTGCAACTCGAGTAACCCAACTCGAGTCGTGTTTCCAAGTCATGCGTTCGTCTGTTAAGTCGAGCTGCCATGCTCTGAAATTGATTTTCCTTCGTACACCAACACGAATCGAACAGGCAAGTCGAGTCATCACCTGTCAACTCGTGTTGGCTCACTGGACAAAATTCGACGCTGCTCTGCCTCACATGACATACAACTCGACTTGCCCCATATGCAAATCGACTCGAGCTACAAGTCGAGCTGCTCAAGACAAGTCAAGGTGGCTCACTGATCAATTCTGACCCTCTTCGGCACCTTACTCGACTCGAGTTGCTAAGTCGAGCTGACCCTTGCAACTCGAGTAATGCCTATTTGAGCTCGTTTCTTGCCCGTCTTTGGTTTTACTTTATTTTAACCTATTTCACTCTTCAAAACTCCACAAAACACGTTAGTAGCACCATAATTATGCAAAATATGTAAACAACGCAATTCCACATGATTACATAGCATTATTCTAGTAAAAACAGTGCATTGTGAACTGAAAAGACATAAATTTCCACTCTCATCAACCCCTAAACTACCATGTTGTTCGTTCATGAACAACGAATTTAAAACAAGAGAGAGATAAGAGTTGAAATTCTACTGCAAATAAGGGATCACATATATCCGAACCAAGATTATATACTTAAATGCTAAAATTACTATTTAATTGAACATGCACGTCAAATTAGTCACTTCCTATTTCAAAATGCTCATCATCCACTCTCACGGATAGTGTTTACACTCTTTGCTCAAGTGTGAAATGTACACTTTAAGGGCTAAAATATATGCACTCAAATCAATTCACATGCACGAGTAACCATAAGCTTGACGATGATCTAAACTCTCCACTAATCTGAAAGACTTAACGATGTGATCACAAAGGACTTGTTACGGGTTGTAACATTAGCTCTTTGGACAAGGGCAGATAAATATGTGATAAGTGACTCAATCACTAGTAGAGAATTAAAAGTAGAGATATATCTTCAACACATATACTTGGCAAATCAATCTCATTTTTACCTCTTTCAATTTCTTTTCATCATTTCAATCCTCCCATTACTTTCAAGCTCAATGTCTTCTTTTCATCTCTTTCTCTTCCTTTTAAATTAAGGTACCAGTTTCAGGCACTACCCTATAATTGGGGTATCAATTTTGGGCACTACCCCACATTTTTGCAAGTTTTTAACCATACTTCATCTTCAATCACTATCCATCAATCTTTATCTTTCCAATTTTTCTCTTCACACTGCACCAATCCATCTCCTTTATTTCTCTACTAGGATAGGTATTTAAAAGGCTTTTAAAGGATTAAATTGGCTATCTTTATAGGTTTCCAATGAAAAAGGCTTATAGGCTCAAACGAGAAACTATGGATTAAATTTCAAGGTATGATAAATATTTGGCTCGTGACTCAATTAAGAATAAAATGGCCTAAGATCATTTCACATCATCTAATCAATTATCTAGTCTTAATCAGATTAAAAGTCAAGTTCTAGAATACACGCATGTAAACGATACTCTCACGAATAAAACCAATCATGTGTAATTTCATGATCTATCAAAGCTCAAATCTCACTTGGGTTTAATGGAATAACGAGCACTCCTTCATAGGTTTATGCACCAACTTTAATACATGCAACAATCTTAAGTATTCCAACATCCAAGTACACATCTCTACTGGATATCACTTTTCATAACATCACATTATCAATAATTAATCACAAATTCAATTTAATCAAGTGCTTAGGCAAAACAATCAATCATCCTCAAGAACCATAAATATACCACACTAAACTAGGATAAACACGCAACAAATACAAACTACACGACACATACCTAGACAATCACAAAAAAAATCGACCTCTCAATATAATCAAATTAATAAAAAATAATGAAAAATCGCAAAAAATTAATCATCCAAGCACACAATACAATGAAGCTACTTTATTTTGGTGCAGCAAGACGCAGGTGTACACGTATCCTCCCAAAACTTAGATCAAACAAAGTGAGAGCATAAGTTTGTAAAGAAGTGTATACCATAGTCGAGCAACACCTAATAAAATTACTACATTGACACAGACTCAATAAAACAAATAAAACGGGAGGGTTGGCCCCCAACAGGTGCTCATGTTTAACGTCAGAGAGTCACGACAGATACTTTTTTTTCGAACTACTGAATTGGAGCACAGTCCCCTCACATTCGTACTTTCAAGTACTTTCTTCCTCTATCATTGGCCGCTACAACCACCTCACATTTCTTCGTCACCAATACAGGATCCTCCATGTCAAAACACGGGCTGAACAAGTTAGAATCTTCAACACCCATATAAAAAAGAAAATCCGGAGGTAAATCCGGATGCTTCAAATATGGATCATCCTTGATTCCTGCAACCAAAACATTATCAAATATAATAGCAAAGTTAGTAATAGGAAAAGTAAGAGATCCACTTGCTTTGTCGATCTCCTCTACTACTTCAACTCTCTTCTCCTCAGACTGAACCTCCTTTTCAATAGTTGTACTATTCTCTCGATTTACCATGTCAACAGTGGTGCTCCTCCTACGTGCATCCCTTGCATCTCCTATTGCAAGTAACTTTTCAAGATAGTCAATACATGCATCGTTTAATAAACTCTCGAACTCTGCATCAGACAGGGTAAAGTTTTCATCACACTTTGTGTCCACTACATCCACAGACTTGCATTGCTGCTGATCTTTAGGCCACTGCATCTTCTTATTCAACAAGAAAATCACTTCCTTTTCATCTGCTTTAAGCTTCAACTCTCCATTGAATACATCTATATGAGCTCTTCTAGTAGCAAGAAATGGACGCCCTAAGATAAGAGGCGCGCCATCCTCCATATTGAGTACTAGGAAATTCACAGGAAATATCAAATCTGACACATTTGCCAGCACATCTTTCACAACCCCCTCGGGGTATGTAAGCGACCTATCTGCTAACTATAAAGCTACAGATGAGGGTTTCAATTCCCCAAACCAAGCTTCTTATACACTGATAAAGACATCAAGTTTATGCTGGCTCCTAGATCACACAATGCTCTTCTTGACGGTCCTTTTCCTATCTCACAAGGAATGATAAAGCTACCTGGATCCTTCAATTTTTCTGGTAGCTTCTTCTGAATAATAGAGCTACAGTTTTCAGTTAGACTCACTGTCTCCACACTGTTCAACTTTCTTTTCCTCGGGATGAGTTCCTTAATGAACCTCACGTAATGTGGTATCTAATCCAAAGCCACTGAAAATGGAATAGTGATTTGGACATCCCTCATAACTTCAGCAAACTTTCTGAACTTCTTATCCAAGCTCTTCAACAACTGCCTTTGAGGAAACGGAAGTGGTGCATTTGTTTTTGGAAGTCCTAAACTATCTCTCTCGAAAACCTCTTCATTTCTCTCAACCTCTTTGCCCGCTGCCATTTTTTATCCACAATAGCTTGATCAGATTGGTTCACCTAAAATTTGGAAGCTTAGGGAATCCCGAAGGTGAACTTGTATTAAGCTGGGGTTGAACTGCTCCCTTAAGCTCTGTCTGATTTGCAGGATCACTACTTGACTCTACTCTATCACCCCCCAATCTTGGCTTGACTTGAATAGGTGCTGAACCAGTGGCAAAGTGACTTTGCTCTGCTTCCTTTCTCATTTCTGTCATGTCCTGCATAAGTTCTTGACTACACTGCTTCCCGGACCTCAAAGTAATTGCATTTGCACTCTCATTCGGGTTGATTTCTGTGTCTGAAGAAAACTTTCCCTTCATAATCTGCTGCTGCTGCTAATTCACCATAGTAGAGATCTGACCCATTGAGTATGTCAGACTCTGCAACTGCTTATCCACTTCCTCATTCTGTTTTGTCAAGTTCGAGTCCATGAGTACTATGTAATTGTTGATCTTATTGATGGCAGCATCATTCTTCTGCATGTACTTTGCTAACACATAATCAATACTTGGCTTCCCTTCTTCAGTCTTGGCTCTATGGTCAAAGTTTGGAGGATAATGGATTGCATTGTTGGGGTTAGAATAGAAAAAATTCTCGTGTCTTTTCTAATTATGCCAACCCCCTTGATTGCTAGGACCTCATTGGCTACTAGGTCCTCCCCCTTGGTTATTTCTCTGATTAGGGTTGCCTTGAGGGTATCTATTTCCCTACCAATTTTGTGGTGCTCTTGAACCTTGGAGACTCTTCCCCATGGCCCAATTTGCGTCTTCTACCTCTTGCACATTCATCACCACATCCTCACTAGCAGGTCCTTGATTGACTCCCCCATTGTTCCCTGATATCAAAGTCACCAGTTGCTTATTCATCTGTTCAAACTGGGTAACAACTTTATCATTCCTATCTGCTTCCGAAAACTTCTCCTCAACCTTAGCAACTTTCCCGAGTATATATGTACCTCTAATCCTTTCTGATGGCCAATTTCTAGAGTTCATAGAGATCTCATCGAAAAGCTTCTCCACTACATTTGAAGTTTTACCAAAGATTGTACCTCCAGCAGACGCATCGACTAGCACTCTAGACTCGTTGTCAAGACCATTGTAAAAGACACTGATTAGCTGAGACTTTTTGAATCCATGTTGAGGGCATCTCCTCAACGCATCAGTGAATCTCTCACAAGCTTCTCCAAACGATTCGTATCTCCTTTGTTTGAACTGATTAATTTCTTGCTTCAGTGCAAGAATCTTCCCTGGTGGTATAAAACGATCCATGAACAACTGCTGCAACTCGGTCCAATTTGCACAGCTGTCCCCAGTCAACTTGTCATACCATTCCCTTGCCTTGTCAGCTAGAGAAAACTGAAAAAGCCTCATCTTCCATCTATCATTTGTAGTATCCGCGGCTTTGACTGTATCCATGTAGCTATTGAAGCGCTTCAAATGACCATAAGGTTCATCGAAAATGCCTCCGGCGAAAGGATTTTTCTCCACCATGTTGATCAGGGCTGGTCTTATATCATTTGCCTCATCTGCTTGCTACGCCTGATCCTCCAATGTTGGTAGACTTGAACGTCTCCCGGATGATAATGTCATCTTCTTGTGTTATATCTCTCATTGTTGCTGATTCTATTGTTGTTTCTGTTTCAACTTCTAACTTAGCTTCTGGCTAGCTTTCTCTGGGATAACCGGATATTCAATCTTCTCTTTCTCCTTCTCTACAACCGCTTTAGATGATGATGTTTTCGCTTTCTTCTTCGAATTCGGTATCTTAACAGCCTTAGGAGGTGCTTTGATCTTCTTTGCTTCTCCTCTCCTTTTCTAGCAGATGCTTCAACCTCCGGATCAAATTCAAGATTCTGAGCTCCCTTCTTTGACCTGGTATGCATGCAACTTCAAGAAAATTCAAATTGAAGATAATTAAATCTCAAAGCAAATATCCTAATTAAATTAGTAACAAAAGCAAATAAATAATTTACTGTCCCCGGCAGCACAGCGCCATAAACTTGTTAGGTTATTTTTGCGCACCTCAATTAAAATTCCCAATTATAGAGATGTCAATTGTAATGGCAAGTACCCCGGTTAAAATTAATATTGTTCCCACTGAGACAGTTGATTATTTATTTAATTTCTATTACTCTTTAATCAAAATTGTGGTAACCAATTTCCAATTGTTTGAATAAATTAATAACCAAAGAATTTAAATAACAATTAACAAAATAAATAAAAGCAAGGAATATTTGAGATTTAATCAAGAGAGAAGTAACATCTCTAAGGTTTCAGGTATAGTGCAATTGATTTGGTTTTCTAGACGTCCTATTGTTCATTCATGCTATTTCAATAAAAATACATCATAAGATGATGTGCGAACAGTTTTGAACATCCTTCCTAGATACTATTAAAGCGAATTTCATAAACCTCCGGATGTCAATTCGAATAACATATATTTTCTGAAAGTAATACTCAAACTTATTCGCTTCCTACTTGATTTCCTAATTGCATTGTTCCACTAAGATAATCAAGCATCTTATTTACCAGCCCTTGGGATTATTGTGTTCACGGGCAAACTACTATAATTCCTAGCAAACTTAAATACGTATGCACACAAGCTAACACAACATACCAAGCATCACGGGCAATATCATTAGCATGCTATGAAGATGTTACAAACGTTTAACATAATCTGAAATAAATCAAATAAATAAGAATCTTAATAGCATGAAATCACAATACTTTGTCTAGGATTCCAAATAACCTACCCTAACCTTCAATCCTTAGAACTGTAAAGAGTTTTTAGCCCATGAGGTCACAAACAACCCTCATGGCTATCAAATACATAACAAAATCACAAAAGAAAAAAATAAGAAAAGAAAACGAACCCTAGTGTCACGTGACGTGCGTCTTTCCTCCGTCTCTCCGATTGGATTGCTTCCTCAACCGCACTTGATTCTTCCTCCGGACCGATGGGATGAATGGATGGATGGTTTATTATGTGAGTGGATGTGGGTGGATGGAGAGTGAATTGAATTCACGGTGTGTTCTGTGTAGAATGATCGGGTCCTCTCTCCAGGTGTTGTGATCCCCCATTTATATCATGGGCCACGAAAACTGACTCTACTGGGCTCTATATCACGTTTGTCACTCAAAGGGGATTAAAAATCCCAATTTTCAGCCCAAACTAACGCAACACGAGTTGTATTGACCAACTCGAGTTGCCTTGACCAACTCGAGTTGCCAACACTACTCGAGTTACCTTATGTTGTAACTCGAGTAACCCAACTCGAGTCGTGTTTCCAAGTCGTGTGTCCGCCTGTCAAGTTGAGCTGTCATGCTCTGAAACTAATTTTCCTCCGTACACCAACACGAGTCGAACTTGCAAGTCGAGTCATCGCCTGTCAACTCGTGTTGGCTTACTGGACAAAATTCGATGCTGCTTTGCCTCACACGACATACAACTCGACTTGCCCCATACGCAACTCGACTCGAGCTACAAGTCGAGCTGCTCAAGACAAGTCGAGTTGGCTCACTGATCAATTCTGACCCTCTACGACACCTTACTCGACTCGAGTTGCTAAGTCGAGCTGACCCTTGCAACTCGAGTAAAGCCTATTTGAGCTCATTTCTTGCCCGTCTTTGGTTTTACTTTATTTTAACCTATTTCACCCTTCAAAACTCCACAAAACACGTTAGTAGCACCATAATTATGCAAAATACGTAAACTACGCAATTCCACATGATTACATTACATTATTCTAGTAAAAATAGTGCATTGTGAAACCGAAAAGAGGTAAATTTCCACTCTCATCAGCGGCAGATAAGCCAAATACACGGTTGTATATGAAACCTAGTAAAAAAGCAAAATGGCCAAGTAACCATAGGAAACCCCGAAAAGCCTCATTAAAAACCTCTATATGAGAAAACCCCATTGGAAAAAACCCATATAGAGGAAAAGAGTACCTTTCGAAAAAGGCAAATTCGCAGTTTTCACAACAAGTATGAATTGCGAAAAAACAAATATCAACAAAGAATGAACAAGGAAATGAGCCACCTGACAAACCAGAAGATGTCGCCTCTAGAGTATGAACTCTATCCTATCTCCTCGTCTAGCTAGAACTCATCGAAAACGATTGTAAGTAGTGTTTATTTTCTGACAGATGCCTTTGAAGAGAAGTGGGCATGGTTAGATGCCAAACAAAAGGACCCCCAATGTCAGATATAGAATCAGCAGCTGAATTTTCTTCTCTATAAATTTGACTGATTCAGAACTGCATCATAACAATAATATCTTTGATCCTCTTCTATTGTTGCAGAAACTTCCAGGGAATATCAGGGTTATCAGAAGAAAAAACATAAATCACATAGGTAGAATCAGATTCCAACCAAACAAAATGTCATCCCATATCATAAGCAACCTCAATAGCTAAAATGACAGTTTGAAGTCCAGTATGGAAAGCAAAACTAGTGCCAAACCCACAAGTAAAACAACCGAAATGAGTACCCGAGTTGTCTCTATAGACAGCGCCACCTGCAATAGTGCCAGGATCACCATCAGCATGCCCGTCAGTGTTCACCTTGATCTATCCCTGATCAGGTGGAACCTAACGGACATGAATAACATTAGGAGCTCTCCTCGGAATACCTCGGACCCCAAAATAATGAAGGGTTTGAAGATCATCCATGTCATTGCGCATCCGCCATGATATTGTTACGGGATGTCCAAATTAGCCAAATATATGTAACAATTACATATTTTCATAAAGCAATGATTTGAGAACTCTCCTGAACAGTAATGACATAGAAGAAAAATACATAAAAACCATCTGAACGAGGAACCCTGTCACCAAAAGAAAAACCATCTAAAATATATACTCCCTCCGTCCCACCCAAAGAGTCTTTTTTTTTTCCATTTTGGACGTCACCCAAAGAGTCCACTTTCTTTTTTTTACACACATGAGACCCACACACACCACTCATACAATTAAAATATGGGACTGCATTTCCACTAATACAACTACCCACTACACATTAAATAATAATACTCTTTAATCTACGTGCAAAAAAGCAAAAACTACTCTTACCGTGGGATGGAGGGAGTATATATATATATATACATATATATATATATACTAATTACGAATACGCTGCTATAAATAACTTTTTAAAAGTATAACGTGTCGCGACGTAGTTAATTATCATATTTTTTATTTTAATATCATATATATATATATATATATATAATCTTTCTACTTTTTATTTATTTATTATTATTATATTATTCATGTATATCTATAAATTAAATATCATTTTTAATTATATTTTTTATTGGTTATGAATAGATAATTAAACCAATCAATAAAAATATATCTAATTTATTAATATTATTATTCATGTATATCTTCAAATTAAACACACCTTTAATCATATTTTTTAATTGGTTAGGAATAGATATATTTTTTAATATCACACATATTCTTTCTATTTTATTATTATTATTACATTATTAATTATTAATGGATATCATTATATTTAGAATTAAAAATTAAACCTTAAAATTAGAAAAATAAACCAATTAATAAAAGTGTATCTTCAAAAATTTTGAGTATATCCTCATTATTAGATTATTACAGTATACATTTAATATTGGATTATCTAAGGGAGGATTACTACTAGGTAAAAAAAAAATTCTTAATTACTATGAGATACAAACATACAAAAATATTACTACTAACTAAAAAAATATATAGTGATATTCCAATATTACCCCTACAATGTGCTGCACATAAATGTTGTGTGCAACAAAAGTTCATGTGCAGCAAAGTGTGTGCAGTAAAAAAGTGTGTGCAACAAAAAAGTGGGGTGATCCGGTGGTGGTCCGGCGGAGCTCCGGCGGCGACAACAGGTTTTCGGCGATCCGACGGAGCTTCGACGACTGTCCGACGGCGGTCCGACATAATTCCGGCGACCGACCGCGCGGTCCGGCGGAGCTCCGACGTCTGGCCGGCGGTGGTCCGATGGTGGTTTGGTGGTTTGTGTTTTGTTGTTTAAAAGTGTATGGATTTAGGGTCATATTTGATATTTTACTCTAATATTTTGTATGTGATAGTAATTATTTTAAATCAATGTATCTAATAGTAATTAGGGGTACAAAGTGTGTACCTACTAGTAATTTTTTCATTATCTAATTAATTTTTTTATAAAATATAATGCATCCGCACTAATTGCGAATATGCTGCTATAAATAATTTTTTAAAAGTATGAGGTGTCGCGATAGAGTTAATTGTCGTGTATTTTTATTTTTTATTTTAATATCATATATATAATCTTTCTTCTATTTATTATTATTATTATTATTAATTTTATTATTCATGTATATCTATAAATTAAATACCACATTTAATTATATTTTTCTATTGGTTAGAATAAATAATTAAACCAATCAATAAAAATATATCAACTTATTATTATCATTTTTCAGATATATCTTCAAATTGAACGTGATTGGTTAGGAATAAATATTTTTATTTTTTATTTTAATATCACATACTAATGTATATCTTTATACTTAGAATTAAAAATTAAACCTTTAAAATTAGATAAATAAACTAATTAATAAAAATATATCTTAAAATTTTTTGAATATATCCTCATTATTAAATTACAATATTAAATTACAATATGCATATAATATTGGATTATTAATATATTATGCGGTATTATATATATATATATATATATATATATATATATATATATATATATATATATATATATTAAGATGAAGATAATTGCTCATAAAAAAATCGCATATTGGAAGAGATATACACTGGTTGACCAATCAAAACCCTTTACCTTGAAAAGTAAAATATCTTTGACCCTTAATTAATATACTTATCTTTCTCGAAAAAATAAATAAATAAAGGCTATTTATACTCTCTGTATTAAAAAAATATATACCAATATAAATAAAAACATATACAATTATGAATAAAAATCTACTCCATTCATCCCAACTTCAACTTCACATTTTCCATTTTGGTCCATCCCAAATTCAACTTTACATTTTCATAAAAGGAAAAAGCAACCAACTAATATCCCTCTAACATACTTTAATTTCAAATTTATCATCACTTTTTTAACACACATAACATACTTTATCATTTATTTATTACCCAAAAATACCATACTATCCTCAAAAGTAAGTCAAAAAGTGACTTTTCTTAAACTCCGTATCTACAGCGTGAACTTGAATTTGGGACGAAGGGAGTATACAATTTAATTGCTAGTGTTTTTAATGATAAACTAATGTGAAAAAAGTATACAATTATTAAGAACCACTTATACAAAATAAAATAATATTTATACAAAATAAAATAAAAAATTATACAGTTGGATGTACCTAATATCATCTAATAAATAAATATACGTATCTTCTTAAAAAAATAAATAAATATACGTATCTTTACTAATAAAATAAAATAAAATAAAATAAAAATACGTATATAATCCTACGGTTGCTAGGAGTTTCGAACATTCTAGAACACGAAAATCAACGCAAGTGCCGAACCGAGACGAGCGCGGAGCAACAGCACCACTATAAATACTCGCCCAGGTTCTACTTCGTTCTTCCTCTCTGTAAACCCTACCGCCTCCCAATTTTAAGTTTTCTACGTATTCTTCTGGACTCGACGGATTCTCGCCGATATCTTCAGATCTAAGCATTAGAACTCCAATGGCTACAAAGGGTGAAGGTCCGGCTATCGGAATTGATCTCGGGACGACGTATTCGTGCGTCGGAGTTTGGCAACACGACCGTGTTGAGATCATCGCTAATGATCAGGGGAATAGAACGACGCCGTCTTATGTCGGTTTCACAGACAGCGAGAGGCTTATTGGCGATGCGGCGAAGAATCAGGTCGCTATGAACCCCACCAACACTGTTTTTGGTAAGATCTGCTTTCATACTAATTAGCTATTTTGTGATTTATTTAGATATGGTTTTGCTAGCCGTTTGTAATTATGTTGGATTTTAAGATGGTCAATATTGTATCTGGTTATCCTTATTATATACTTAAGATTATTTGTTGATGTTAAAGGCGCGAAGGCACATGGTGCCCAAAGGTGAAATAAGCATAGGAGTGAACATGTCTTATGTAGAACATAATTACTTATGGAATATAATCACTAAATAAATTGAATTTTTAATAAACAAAGTAAAACAAGTGACCTAAATATGAATCGCAGTTTACTATAAAGCACAACGTCAAATAATCAATCTTTACTGACAAGATGCTCATAAAAATCTAATTTTGATTCTCTGGGCTGGAGGGTGCGTGAGTGCTGGCTATTAGCGGTTGGCTGGGGGTCGGAGAGAGGTCGTAGTGGCAAAGGGCATTAGCTTGTGGGAGGGAATGAACCTTATAATTTTTTACATGAACCCTTGTTGTTAGTAATTTTTAAATTTGGGCGGCTTTCAAAAAAAAAAAAATTTCGGTTAGTTTCACTAATGAAAAACCCTTGTATAACGCTTCAAAATCTTGGAAAAAAGCGTAATTTTCAGTGCCTGCGGTAAGCCTAAGGCACTGGCGGTGCTCAACTTTGGATTAGTGCCTCATGACATCTTTGTGTCAAAAATAAGGATTGCCTTTAATAACTACAGTTGATGTTACACTACACATGAATCTATTCTGTAATCTAATATTTCTGACATTTTAATAATTGTTCATTGTTATGTATATTGTGTTTTTCAGTAGTGATATTACATGGTTTGTCTGACTTGGGAAGCCACTGCTTCTTATATTTCAAAACATCATTTTATTTTTTATTAGTTATGTTGTCCATGAATTAATTGCTAAGTTCATACAATTTTTGCATATTTTACCCATAACTAAGTATTTTACATTAGCAATCACTTATTATTTTCGTGGCTTGGTTCATGTTAACAGGACATTATATGTTAGGCAGTATTTTTAATTTGATCTCCTCTCTCTTTGTCCGGTGTTGAGTTCAATCCCTATATGAAAAAGTTTGTACGGTCACTGTACACTTGTTGTTGCTATATTACTATTTCTTGTTGTAGATGATGGTTTACTCTTGCCTATATTGTTAAAGAATGAAATTATCTTATACCAGGAAATCTCTTTTGATTTTTTTTTTATTTGTGATTTACAGATGCAAAAAGGTTGATTGGAAGGAGGTTTACTGATGCTGCTGTGCAGAGTGACATTAAATTGTGGCCCTTCAAGGTTATTGCTGGACCAGCTGACAAGCCCATGATTGTCGTGAGCTACAAGGGTGAGGATAAGCAATTTGCTGCTGAGGAAATATCTTCCATGGTTTTGATGAAAATGAGGGAAATTGCTGAGGCATATCTTGGGTCAGCAATCAAGAATGCTGTGGTCACTGTCCCTGCATACTTCAACGACTCTCAACGTCAAGCTACCAAGGATGCTGGTGTCATTGCTGGTCTAAATGTGATGAGGATCATCAATGAGCCCACAGCTGCTGCTATTGCTTATGGTCTTGATAAGAAAGCGACCAGTGTTGGCGAGAAGAATGTCTTGATTTTCGATCTTGGTGGTGGTACTTTTGATGTTTCTCTTCTAACCATTGAAGAAGGTATCTTCGAGGTGAAGGCTACTGCTGGTGACACTCATCTTGGAGGAGAAGATTTTGACAACAGAATGGTGAATCATTTTGTTCAGGAATTCAAGAGGAAGAACAAGAAAGACATCAGTGGTAACCCAAGAGCTTTGAGAAGATTGAGAACTGCTTGTGAAAGGGCGAAGAGAACCCTCTCATCTACAGCCCAAACCACTATCGAGATTGACTCTCTATACGAGGGTATTGATTTCTACACCACCATAACCCGTGCCAGATTTGAGGAGCTCAACATGGACTTGTTCAGGAAGTGTATGGAACCCGTGGAGAAATGTTTGAGGGATGCCAAGATGGACAAGAGCTCCATTCACGATGTTGTCCTTGTTGGTGGCTCCACTAGAATTCCCAAGGTGCAGCAACTATTGCAAGATTTCTTCAACGGGAAAGAGCTCTGCAAGAGTATCAACCCGGATGAGGCTGTTGCGTATGGTGCGGCTGTGCAAGCAGCTATCCTGAGTGGCGAGGGTAACGAAAAGGTTCAGGATCTCTTGCTTCTGGATGTCACTCCCCTTTCTACTGGTTTGGAAACAGCTGGTGGTGTCATGACAGTATTGATTCCCAGGAATACAACTATTCCCACCAAGAAGGAGCAGGTTTTCTCTACCTATTCAGACAATCAGCCTGGTGTGTTGATCCAGGTCTATGAAGGAGAGAGAACGAGGACCAGGGACAACAACTTGCTCGGAAAATTCGAGCTCTCTGGAATCCCTCCTGCACCCAGGGGAGTGCCTCAGATCACAGTGTGCTTCGACATTGATGCCAATGGTATCCTGAACGTGTCTGCTGAGGACAAGACAACCGGGCAAAAGAACAAGATCACTATTACCAATGACAAGGGCAGACTCTCGAAGGATGAAATCGAGAAGATGGTTCAAGAAGCAGAGAAGTACAAGTCTGAAGACGAGGAACACAAGAAGAAGGTTGAAGCCAAGAACGCACTGGAGAACTATGCCTACAACATGAGGAACACAATCAAGGATGAAAAGATTGCTTCCAAGCTACCAGCAGCAGACAAGAAGAAGATCGAGGATGCAATTGAGTCGAGCATCCAGTGGCTGGATGGGAACCAGCTAGCGGAGGCTGATGAGTTTGAGGACAAGATGAAGGAGCTGGAAAGCATCTGCAATCCTATCATCGCGAAGATGTACCAGGGTGCGGGCGGAGAAGTGCCCATGGACGACGAAGATGGCCCCGCACCCAGTGGTGGTGGCAGTTCAGCTGGTCCCAAGATTGAGGAGGTCGACTAAATCATCATTTTGTGGGGTTTATTTATCCTATAGACTAATGTTTCCCAATTTTAATATTGCTATGCACTTGTTGGATACGCTACTTATAATTTCTACTATTTATCTTTTCTTAATCTTGAATTATTTTTGGATATTTGTATTGGAGACCTTTAAATTTGTTATGATTTTCTCAACCATAGCCGCAATTTAGTGGTGGCGTTTTGGAGATTTGTCTCTTTTTGCAACCAAGTCTAGCCTATGTTGCTCTTTTTATGACGTTCGAGAGAATATTTCTGAGGTAGTTCAATATATGTTGTTTTCTGAAAATACTTATTGGAAATTACAGATTCTTGTACGCTAGAAAAAGAGTAATTAAAGTTTATGATTAAAGGACCATATCTTATTTCAAGATTATTTATTGCGTAATAAAATATTTACACTGTTACTTTATAAATTAATTGTATCAGTTATAAAGAAAAAAAAAAGAAAAACTATGTTACACTCCCACCATCTAGTTGAAATGTGTAATACTTTCCGAGATAATTTTATATAAGACCAAATAAAATATTCCCTCTCTCTTATATAAGACCAAATAAAATGTTCCATTTACTTTTTCACATAAATTAAGGAATAAAATTTTATATAAGACCAAATAAAATATTCCCTCTATCATGTTTACTTTTTTATATAAATTAAGGAATGAAATGTGAAATACTTGAAATAATTTTATATAAAATCAAATCAAATACTCCCATATCTCCACGTTTATTTATTTTTATGTAAATTAAGATATATAATATTTTAATATAAAGTGAATAAATGTGTGTGCCATAGATAAAGAAGTAATTAATTTATATGAGTCCCTTCTATTATAAAAAATTAGAAGAGATGAAAATAACAAAACACGTAACAATACATTGGAATTATAATGATGAATGTTGATTAGTCTTGTACACTATATGGAGTAGCATAATTATTCTTCTACAAAATATTAATGCATTTTCTTCTTCCAATTAAATTCTTTAATACTCCAAAAACATTTCAATACCAATATCATGAAATCTTATAGAAACATTTGTTTTGGGTCTATATGTCACCACTTGTGTAGTATAGACACCAAGTTTGACCCACTCCTCCCCTCTTCCCACCAATATCATACTATTCAATAGAGTTATTATACCTGCATGCCAATTTGTACAATCACAAATTATTCTTATTTTAATTTAGTAATTTCAAGATTAAACTTTATTTTAGGTTATTGCATTTCGTTTCAGATATATTAGTGTCGATTCATATAAAATTAAATTGATATTACAATTTACTTTTATGGAATAGTTTAAAAACTTACCATTAATTGATATGATGCTTATGTGAATGTATTTTGAAAATATAAGTTTTGAAAACCATTTGAATAAATTATAATTCAGCTCTATTTTGAAAATTTTGATAGGGTAGTTTTTAATTATACAGGAAATGAGTGTTAATATAAATAAGATGGTATAATGATGTGAAAGAAATAGGTGAGAAAAAGAAAGAAATAATATTACTTGAAAATAGAGAAGTTATAAAATTGGGAATTAAGAATTAATAAAATTTGTACTGTAAGTAGAAGAACATTTTAAAATCTTGGTTTGCAAAATCTAATTACTTAGAACATGTATAGATTTTTAAAATTCAAAATAAACATACCTTATACCGTATTTGATTGTAGTTTTGAAATTTGATTTTGGATATTAAAAATTCACGTATTGTTTTTTATGGGATTTTAAAACCATTCATCCATATATCTACACACTCTATTAATCATCAATCTATCCATATTTTATACATTTTCCTAGATTACTATTTTTTATCTCTTTCTTTTTTAATACTAGTTTATAAGAGGTGTGCTGGACGTCGCATGCATGTCATATTTTGTGATAATAATAATAATAATAATAATAAGAGAGACTCTCTTGTGAGATGAGTTTTTTGTGAGACATGTTAACTCATTATTAAAGTATACTTATCATATAGCTAAAATATGTTTATTTGTAGTTAAAGTATGTCAATAATAAATCATATTATAATATTATAAAATTATACTTTAATTCATCATCCATCATATTTTAAAAAACATACTTTAATAACCATCAAACATATTTTATCTATATAATAAACATACTTTAACACGTCTCACAAATGGTCACACATAAGTAGCGTCTCACAAGAGACTTTGTCTGATAATAATAATAATAATAATAATAATAATAATAATAAATTGGATAGGTTTGGCGTGAGATCGTCTCACGTGGGATCATTTTACACTTTTTTAAATAATTATCACTTTCGCTACAAAATGTTATCGCTTTTTTCATGAAATAACATTATCAATTTTTATTAATTCAGTATTTTTCATGAAATAACATTATCACCTTTCATTAATTCAGTATAATATAAAAGTTATTATTTTCAGAGAAGTTTTCTCCCTAGTAAACTTAAATACTTACATGATATTAGGAAAGGCGTTTACGAGCACCAATAAATCAAAACCATAAAATTTGGGTATGTTACTTACCACCAAAAAAAATAAAAATAAATAAATAAATAAAAATCAAAAGCAAGAAATGTTCAGCAAAGCTCCACCAAGCAGAACGCTCAAACCTGGTAGGAGAGATTGTTTCAGCTTCTCAGCTTTCTCGGAGTCAAACCTTCTCAGCTGGCAAACTTCTCATGGCTTCTGATCAGCCTTTTGTTTAAGAAAAGAAAAAAAAAAACTGCAACCATATAGTGATGTAAAAAATTGCTTGACCACCTTACATAAAAGTGAAGAAAGTTAATTCCACATAATAATTATTCGTACATAAAATGGTGAATCAAATAGTATAGATAAAAGTGCACAATTCAAATAAAAAGAAAAAGAAAAAGAAAATATAAGACAACATAAAATCACAATTACCTTCAAATTTCTGGACTTCTTTTAACTCATCATAACAAAAATCTTATAAAAATCAAGGTCGATACATAAACAAAGCTTACACAAAATCAGTTTTCCTTCACGTTGGGCCGTTGGGCCTGTTGGCCCAAATGTTGGTTCTATCTCAAATTATTGGGCCAAATGTGTTTGGCCCATAACCTTACACCAACAACCCATTTAATCCATCAATTCGTGAATCCAAACAAGTGCGGGCTGCAAAACTACTCTTCGTGAGTTTGAAACGGGAATTTGAGTTCAACCACCACCTTAGGCGACGCTCCGGTGAGGAAGACGACCGGCACGACAATGAGGAGCTTGGTCTGATCGGTCGTCAGTCGTCCTCCGCCGCTTTCCGCCACGGGTCGCCGCTGTTGCGCCGTCGCCGGAGGTGAGGAATGGGGTTCCGTCGCGAAGCCGCTGGTGGGAGGTTCAGATCGCTGCCGCTTGAAGCCCACCGGAATCGCGATCTACAGCCGCAAGAGATGCGTCGCCCTCGTTCGCCGTTCGGACTGCTCCCGCTGCTCGCCACCGTTGGGAGGACGCCGCTAGCCACCGTCGAAGTCGCGATCTGTTCGCGAGGAACGCGCCGTTGCCGTCGCTGGTTCTGTCTGCCGGGAACGCCACGCTAAGGCCGGGTGACTGACACGCCGACGAGTCCAGCCTGGTGCCGCCGCCGCCGATCTGCTCACCCACCGTCCGTCGGCACTGCTAGCCGATCAGATCGAAGCCGCCGCACGTCGCCAAGCTCGCCGTCGCCGCTGCTCATCGAGCCCACTGCCCAGCCGCTGTCCGCCTCAGCCGATGGCACCGTCGACGCGAAGAGGGGAGGTGCTGCTGTGCGCCGCCGCCGTTCGCCATCAGTGGTTGCTGTCCGACGCCAGCCTGGTGTCGCCGCCACCGCTGCCGCCTGTCCGCCGCCGGCCATCGCCACCTTTCGGTCAGAGCAGTCCAGTCCTTGGTGATAAGGGAGTATCTTTCCATTTTCAAATTTTCTATTCTGTTTTTTGTGTTTACAAGACTGAGTCTTTGATTTTGGGTTGTCGATTTGTTCGACTTATTTTGCAGGGGGTGGGGTGCTGCTTGAAGGGACTGTGGTGAGTTTAAGCTTGGTAGCGGGCAGGGTGTGGCCCCATGGTGGGAGTTACTTGTCCGGTTGCCGCTTGAACAAGCATTCGAGGGAAGCCGGTGGCTCATATGGGTGGTACGGTGTTCGTCCACCGCTTCAGGGGAGTTTTTCTGTTCCTTTTAACTTTGTGTTTTCATTTTTTGATTTGTTCAGTTACGTTATATCTGTGTGATGCCCTGAGGCGGTTGGTCCTCCTTTGTGATGCTTTGAGGCGGCTGGTCCTCTTGTGTGGTGATTTTCTGTGCTATAGAATTAGAGATTTTTTGTGATTTGTGGCCTGGTTGGTCAATTTCTTGGTATCTCTAGTTCTTATTTGCTTGAAATTGTGAGTTCTGTGTGATATCCTGGTTTGCTTTCGCTGCTAATTTGATTTTCTGGATTTTTTTTGCTCTTTTTGCTATGTGTGTGAATTGAGTTTGTTTCCAGGCCCTAAGATAGCATTTGCTCACATGTGTGTGATTGTATTATTTCTTGAATCTGTGTGAGTTGATTCACTCAACTTTAAGCACTTATGGCTTCTCCTAATGCATTTGGGCAAGGAGACTTCAATATCTGGAAACAGAAGATAAAGTATGTGGGGGTGTTCAAAGCTGTGAATGACTCTTATGATTAAGAGATAATTTTGTGTGAATTATTTGGTGCCTTTTAATTCTTGTGCGTATTTTTTAATTAGTTAGTTAATTCTGCATGTGATTAGGAAATTTATTTTTCTTATCTTGTTTCACTTTGAATTTATGTGCTACTTTGTGAATTTGTATTTTCTTTGTGTGAAAACTTGTTAGAAATGTATTTTCTTATTGTGTTTGTCTTTGAAACTATGTGTTTTCTTTGTGTGAGAAACTTGTTTTTTACGTTTGTGCTTGTTTATGTGTTAAACTTGCTTTGTTTTAGGCTGCTCCTAGTGTGGTGGAGTATTTGGATATGTGTTTACTTTATGCTTTTGTGCCTAGTCTACATGTTTATTTGTTTCATTTAGTGAGGTGGAGCATGTTGTGTGCATTCGAATGTGGTGTAACATTTGATTGTTGATTACTGTGTGTGCTTCTGTGTGAAGTGTCTGTGTGACTTTTAAATGCTATAGCTTGTGTGTCTATGTGAGTTTTAAATGCTATAACTTGTGTGCCAATGTGACTAGACTATGTGTCTTTAGGATTTTGTATTATATTCTGTGTGATAAATGTATGAATTGTGTATTCATGATCTTAGTGATCTCATGTTAGCTTTGTGCTTAGTGATCTCATGTTAGCTTTGTGCTTAGTTTTGTTTCTATGTGAACTATTCGTGTGGCATGAGAACTGTGAGTTCTAATCTATGTGATTACATGACTATATGAACTTTTGTGACTTTGTGTCATTTTTTACTAACTTTGTGTTTGTCAAATTTTCTGGATCTTGCATCTAACTTTGTGTTTTTTTTCGTTTTGCAGGTATCTGAAAAAAAGGTGTGATGATGAATTCCTAGATGAACACGAAGGTGGATGATTTGGGTCAAGGTGGAGATTTGTTGGGCTCGTTGGGCTTGTTGGCCCAAACGTTGGTCTTCTATCTCAAAGTATTGGGCCAAATGTGTTTGGCCCATAGCCTTACACCAACAACCCATTTAATCCATCAATTCGTGAACCCAACAAGTGCGGGTTGCAGAACTACTCTTCGTGAGTTTAAAACGAGAATCTGAACACCTCAGTTCAGCCACCACCTTAGGCAATGCTCCGGTAAAGAAGACGGCCGGCGCGACGATGAGGACGACATCATCCACCCAACCCAACACTTCAAAATCTTTAAGAAACACAGAGAGAAAAAACCAACTACACCAATCATATATTGACTTTTAAACCATAACAATTCTCAAAACATTAATGTTGCTATCTCCAATGTGATGCCACATCCAATTTTCCGCTATGACCTTCTCATCTAACTAAACATTCGAGAAACTCTCAATTATCGTAGAGGATCTGTTCATGGACTCCACTTTTGACATCTTCATTCCAAGGTCACTCCACATTTTATAATGTTAAATGATTTGTCTCTTCATATTATTTATTAAATGATTTTATGAATTTATTGTAATTTATGGAGTAATAATTGATTAAGAGACTCTAAGTGATTTGGATAACCTAAATGAATACAAATAGTCTAAAATTATAAATAATTTATTTATGTATAATTAAGGTTTAAAATGTAATAAAAAATTAGGTGGGGGATAAAATGGAAAAAAATGTTAACCAATATGCTAGCTACTGTTAATATATTATGATATGATACTCTTAAGTCAATTAATATTTTCTTGTACATATCACTAGTCATTACACACTTCCTATATCGTTTTAAAAGATTAAGATTTTAAAAAATCAAATTGATAATAATAATATATGTTTGTTTTGAGTTTTTAATAGGATGAATTTTAACTTTAAATTTAATTAATGTGTAAGAATCGTGTGATGATGTAAAAAAAAAATATTACTGGTATGAGAAAATTAATGAAACACGAGAAAAAAAAGAGAAAAAATTACTTACCCCGTCCAAATATTTTTTTATAAAAGAAATAAATTACTCAAAACACCAAACATACCTCTGAAAACCAAAATTTCAAACTCCAATTACAATAATTATGAAACTACTTTTTTGGACAAAAGTAGCATAAATTTATTAAAAAAGGATGTGTAGAAGGTTGGTGAATGAAGATTAATCCCTAGTTCACAAACTAAGTTCTATTAATTTCTCCCTCTCAATTAATTGTGTTTTTCTTTTTCTTCTTTCATCTTTACTTTAGCATAAATCAATAATCTTTTATACTCCTATATATTACCATTCTAATCTTACCGTATTGATTTGATATGAAATTAACATTCATCTTAAAAAAATTCAAAACAAACATAGAGACTTTGATTATTATTACATTGGTTTCTAAATCTAATCATTTTTTAAATCAAAATTTCAAAAAACACCACAATCATAGAAAAACATACTTTAAATATATAAAACTAAAAACTGAAGAAATACTCCCTCCGCTTAAAATATATTTTGCACCCTTAAAATTAGTCCCTTCGACACGAAATTATTTAAAACGAATGTAGATATGACATTTAAGAAAGCTGGTTTTTAACTACTTTATTTATTCGACCATTTTTAGTAATTATTTTAGGTAATAAATTAAGTATAAGGTATGTAATGTTTGTTATGTGACAATTTAAAATTGAGATGTGGGAGTATTTTGACATTACTAATTAAATTGAGAATAAATTTTTTAGGTGATATAAATTTTTTAGGTGATATAAACTATTGGGTAAATTTGAGGTTCACTTTATACACACTTACACCCTACACTTACACCATAAGATTAGGTTTACACTTACACCAAAAGATTAGGTTTTAAATATTTCATAAGGGGTGGGGTAGTTATTATTTCATTTTATTTAATTCAATGATGAAAATTAAATAAAAACTTATAGTTTAACTGCGGTGCATGTAGGACATCAGTGCACCTAGTTAATCTTAGTCATTAGATCTATTTTTCATTTAATCTTCACCACTCAATAAAATAAAATAATTAAAAATACATTTAATAACTATTCATTACATCCTCAATTTACTCTATAAATATTCATGTGTACCACGTAATAATCCTAAAAATTAATATAACAGTTAAAATCGTTACACCCTAAGATTAGATTTAAAATATGGTATAAGGGTCATTATTATTTTGTTTTTATTATTATTTCATTGTATTTAATTTAATGATGAAAATTAAATTAAAACTTAATATAACAATTAAAATCATTTAGTCGCATTGTACCCCAAGTTTACCTAGTTGGACTCTAAATAATTATTGTGAGATAAATAAAATTGAAAAATATAATACAATTATAAGATCATAAAAATGACACTTGATATAAACTTCTAATACATATTTAATTTTAAAATAAATCATTTAATCAAATAAAACTAAAATAAGATTTACTTGATTGACCACGTGTCATCGATAATCCTTTTACATGAAGTGTGTACCCGATGTGACAGAAATAATTAGCGGTGATTAGAGCACGCTAAAAATCACCCTAAACTCTACTACTATTTATTTACTAAAAGAACCAAATTATCATCAACAAATCAATAAAAATATCTTGGAGGTAGATACAAATGAAATGAGAATGGTTTGGGGTGTTTGCTTTAAGTAAAGGAAATGATACATCATCCATAGTGAGTCCAACAATGTGCAATTATTAAGAAATGTGGCAACTTAAGATTGGAAAAGCCTCTAATTATTGTTGATAAGTGGGATCCCCTCTCCACCCAAGAAACCATGGGCCCACATCAAGAATACCTATACATCCCTCTCTCTCTATCTCCCATTAAAGTTGACATTTTTTTAATAATAATAATTTTCCAAGATTCATTGTACTAAATAAAAATGAAATCATTGCAGTTATCTTATCACCAGGCGTAGCCCACCTCAGATAACTCAACGTTTAGATACAAATGTCAATTATAAGCATATCACACCACATCTTCCCACCACACCCTATAATTAACCTACATTATTCCTATTTATTTAATATTATTATTCTTTATTACTTAACTTCACCGATTCTGTATATAAGTATATAATTTAAGAAAAATTACTATGGATCAAATTTATTGATTTTTTAAGGGTGATACTGTGTTTTTAGATAATGAATAAAATTTAAAGTAAATTATGAGTATTAGATGAGGATGATATTTTTTAAATTAAGATGATTTTTGAGATTATTGTTTGATATAATATTTCTTTTTTAGTGATGAAAATAAATGTTAAACGAATGAAGCATTACTTGTATTATCTAATTAGCAATACTTGTATGAACCGAATTCAAGATTATTCGAGCAATGCCATATAAGAGTATTAGACCAAACAAATCCTATAATCCGGACAAATAACAATTACCTCCCATGAAGTTTGTTTGTTAAATTTGCCAAAATGACCCTATAATCTGAATAAATCACCAAAGAACCCTATGATTCACTTTAACAAATGGACTTTGTTTTGTAATTTGGACCGAGTTCAAGAGTGATTATTATTTACCAAACCACATCACATATGTTAATGTAATGTGAACTAACTTCAAAGAGAGATGATTATTTATCCAATTATTAAAAAAAAAATTGTACCAGATTGTTTGAGAAAGTAAAATATAAATATTCCTTTACCCAATATAGTTTGAGAGAACCTAGAGATGCCCTCACTAGCTGTTTATTCATTGGCTGTAGAGGCAATATTATTAATCTGGCTCTACATGAATCCATAAGTCATATTTCACAAACTTGTTAATTATAACTAGTACTCTTATCTAAACAAAATGGAACTCTAATTATTTATTTTGGATCTAAAAGTCTTATTATTGACTATTTCCTTGTTCATTCAAAACATCTGTGATCATTACAACTAGATGCCAAATTAATTGCATGTTGGATAACACCTATCTCATTCCACACCAAGAAGGTCAAGAAGTTCTCATCATGAGATAATCTCATCCTTTTATCTAAATCAATATAACAAAGATGATAAAAAGATTCAAATTTCCAATAATTCAAATCTATGTAGCATTTCAGAGCAAAGCAGCAGTAACTGAAAGAGTTGCAGCACAAGAAAACACAAACATTTAACAATAACAACAGATGGATGTAGTGTTCTATAGATAGCAATACCACCAAAGTTAACAGCAGATGTTGTAACCTTATCGATCATTATCGTACCTAGTAAGGATTAAGGTCGTTAACCCCGTGGTGAGGACGAAGACATACGCGAACTTCATGCTCCTCTGGTCCCTCTCGAAGTTTTGGCACTAGTATCTCCAGCACTGTTCCTGATCCATCATAGTATGCTTCTATTTTGGCGTCTTCAGGGATTCGGGTGGAGAGTGGGATTTCTCTAACGAAATCTCCAGGCGGGCAGTGCTCCGATGATGGATCCGTAAGCTTGAAAGTCCTGTTGTGCCTCTTGATGAATGGAGTGCGAGATGTACTGGTACAGGATACCTTGATGATTCCATGGGTGAGAGTGTTTCTCCAAGAAACTTTTACCCTCTGAAGATCTACAAATGGCAAGCTAAGTAGTATCAGATAGCCTTGTTCATCCTCGTAGGTTGTTTTTGCAGCTGTGACAGGGCCATAAACATTCCTCAGCACCCCACTAAATCCGTTTAACCAGCGTGGCTCGTTTGGGTGACCTTCCAAATCAGGGATTCTATCAGATGCATTCACCCCCAGATAACAGTCATCACCATTTCCTTGTGGGAAGAAGTCCTTCTTTCTTTTGCTGCCCACAGGTGAATGATCTGCAGTGTCACCGTTGCTGTGGTTGGCTGGTTGAGTAGAGAGGTTTAGGACTGATCCATTCAGCAACTTTTTTGAATGAGAGAGAGGATTAGCCTTCACTGGAGGAGGTAACCTTTCGAGTTCAAACTCAGTGCTGGGGAGGTTTCTCCATGTTGCGTAGTCACTGGCTTCGCGAGGAACAATGAAGTTCAGTTCCCGCCCAGTGAGTTCCATCCATCTCCGACGATCTTCTTCATCAAGATTCATGAGACTGGGGGAAGGAACAACTTCGACACCGTGAACACACTGAGGATTTGAGAGCCCCCTGTAATGCTTCCTCTGCATTCTGTGAGACCGAACGAAACCCTTATCAACACTGAACGGAAAGGGACGCTCTCCTTGGCGAGAATGCCCGTTCATATAACTGCGGAGCTGCATCTTACCAAGAGCATTCTCGGGCCTTTCCTTGAAAACCCACATGTACATGTTCTCCATATCATGCTGAACCATGAACGTATCCAGCTGCAAATCAGACTTATCAAACCCGGAAACTCCATTACCATCACGCACAATTTTTGCCTTGGATTTCTCATTCAACACCGGCTTAAAGTAAAAGCTGAAGAAGAACCAAGCACCCCAGATGCTATCAACCCGTTTAGCGCATTTCCTCCCAACCTTGGGGACACTTAAAAACGCCTCTGTTTCATATATCTGAGTACCAAGTCCAACATCAAGAATATCACATTGTTCAGAGTTCCAGGTCAGTGGAGGGGGGCTTCGCTCAGCAAGGGGCAAATTGATATCGGGCGGACCAGTTAAAATGACTTGGCGATTCATCTCTAGTTCTAATTCGTCGTGTGTTGATGAGACACTCGAATCCATGGACAAGAGGGTTGAAGGGTGATGATTCTCAATAGACAACGTTGTGAGAAGAGCATCCTCCATCTCAAAATCTCTATTTTCCTGAGGGCAATGTTAGAAGTAGGACACCCTAATTTCACCCCCAATTAATCACTCTGATGAAAAACCAACCTCCATCATGTCAATCCCAGATACAAACTCCCACCTCCATCAGAACCCTAAATTTGTTCATTTTCAACTCCTTACCCACAATCCAAGCAAGAAACTAAATCCCAAACCCAAATCCAAAACCCCCAATATTGTTTAAACAAGAAAAGACCTAAAATTTCAAATTAAACCCCAATAAGTGAGATCTCAATCAAGACCAAATCAGACTATATTCAATCCCAGCCCATCAATCTTCTTGAGCCCTCCAAACACAATTGGGAGACATTGTATTAGACACATCAAATCCATAATTCCACAAGTGAGAGATTCTTATTACGAGTAGATATAAGAAAAAGATATACCTTCTCCTCCTTCTTCTTCCTTCTCAACACCCTAACTAAAAACCCACAACCCTTCTATATGTATATATGCATATATGTAACAGAGTATAAATATTACCAATCTATGAAGCCCAGGCCCAAGAAAAGCACCAAATCAGAGGGGATCTTGGAAGAATACCTTTTGGGATAAGCTTCCACAACCAAGAATCCACATATACAAGGGCACTCTGAAGAATCAACAGACTTCACAATCCTCATCTTCTTCCTTCTTTCAAGGATTTTATTAATTATAAAAAGACCCCTTTTTTTTTCACTCCACCGCTGCAAAAATCAGTCGGTAAATTTAGTGCCAACAAATACGTAGTAAGGTGTGTATGAGAATTGTGTATGGATAGCGAGACATGAGAGATGAAAAGGGAAAACGCGTATTTCAGGGTATAATTGTTACTCGTGTTGTGCTGAGAGGAAGGGAAGTGGGAATGTGGCATTGAAGCTGAAATTTATAGAGAGCTATGGGAGGTGGGGTGGGGTTGAGGTGGGGTGGAAGGAGACGGTGCAGATTGGACTCTGTTAAGTTAAGTAATGCACTGTTTCTCTAATATCACGTCATAAAGTTCAAAAAGAGAATTTAATACTCAGTTAATAAGGCAAAAAGATAGGAACCAATATCCTTTGAAATGTTAGTGACAAAGTAATTCCTTGCAATCAGTTAACTTGGCATTATTAATCTTTAGTAAATAAATAAGGGGAGACTTTTTCTAATTAATTTTCACCTTTACTAAAGGTATATTATTATTTTTATTTTAAAAATATTATTACTTTTCATTTATATAATATGAATAGTTAATTAAATAATTCACAGTATTGATATTATTTTTTAAAGAGTGATTAGGGTACAACTAGGTGTACCAATTGAAATGGTGGCTCATTTGTTCTCCATTCTTCTTAATTAATTCATGATCCTTCATCAATGTTGTTTTTTTATTGTATAATTTATTATATTTAAATAATTATTATATCCTAAACCCTAAAGATAAATTATACCCTAAACCACAAGGGTAACATTACTATTATACCATAAACTCTAAGGATAAATTATACCCTAAACCACAAGGGTAAAATTACAATTATACCCTAAACCTTAAACCCTATGAATAAATTATACCCTAAACCACAATGATAAAATTACAATTATACCCTAAACCTTAAACCATATGAATAAATTATACCCTAAATCATAATGGTAAAATTACAATTATACTCTAAACCCTAGGAATAAATTATACCCTAAAAATGATAAAATTATAATTATATCCCTAAAATTAAATTAAAAAAATAGAAATAAATAAATAAATAAATAAAAATGAAAAAAAATTGGTTCAATAACAGTAGCGCGTGAGAATGGAGGGAATTTGGGGTGGGGCCCACGGTCCTACATTTTGGAATGAGACCAAATTTTAAATAGCCACTATTGACTAAATACAATTTTAAATAGTCACTTCTCTTAAAAATAATTTTTAGTAGCCATTATTTAATGGATTCTCCAAATTACCCCATAATTGTCAAATAAAGGACGACTATAATATGGATATGATTATGTCAGTGTTGACTGTATTAAATAGGGTGGATGAAACCACATTTAAAATTATAGGAAAATCTCATAAACTTGATTCTTCTATTTAACCTAAGTTTCTTCTATTCGGTCCAAAATTTTGTTATATTCGGCCCATACATTTTGTTCTATTCGGCCAATATTTTTTTCCAAAAAAAATTAAAAAAAAATCGAAAAAATATTTCTTCTATTCGGCATATTCGACCAACAATTTTGTTCTATTTGGCCAACACAATTTATTCTATTCAGCCAACACTTTTTTTTTCAGAAAAAATTTAAAAAAAATCGAAAAAAATAGTTCTTCTATTCAACCTATTCGCCCAACAATTTTGTTCTATTCGACCAACACTTTTTTTTAGAAAAAATTAAAAAAAATTTGAAAAAAATATTTCTTCTACTCGGCCTATTCGACCAATAATTTTGTTCTATTCGGCCAACACAATTTGTTCTATTCGGCCAACACTTTTTTTTTCAGAAAAAATTAAAAAAAATTCGAAAAAAATATTTCTTCTATTCGGCCTATTCGGCCAACAATTTTGTTCTATTCGGCCAACATAATTTGTTCTATTTGGCCAACACTTTTTTTTCCAGAAAAAATTTAAAAAAAATTCATATGAATAAAATTAATGCATCTTTTTGTATTTTAATAAATAAATATATTCATGAGGCATGTAAAAGTAACAAATTAATGCATTCAATAGACTGAAAAATAAATTATTGTACTTTGATACTTTTTGGTTAAAAAGAGACCCCGAACATGTGATCAGTGGGTCATTTTCAAGGACATTTTAGTCTGTTCCATTAAAAGTGGCTAGAATAAATTGTGTTTAAGACTTGTGACTACTAAAGATTACTTTTAATCAAGGGTGACTAGTTTTGCCATTATCACTTTTGGAATTGGTGGAATGATTATATTCTAGTCTTTGCCTCTTTTTTATTATAAAAACTATCACTTTTTTACCCATTTTAGGAAAATTATTTCATAACAAGGTCTCACACAAGTTTTTATGAGTATTGGAGACTATTATTTAGGGTAATGAATTATTATTTTATTTTATGATAAATATTTAAATTTTGATATGTTGGATTTTTTTTAAGTATAATGTGAATCAATTCACTATGCACCTTCTTTTAAAATTACTCTTTAAACAAATGATTTATTATTCATTGAATATAAAAATTCATAACATATTAGAAGATTAATATTTTTCAATTAAAAGAAAAGAAAAATAGTTCATCACTCTAAAGAGAAATTTTTTATCTACTAATCAGTAAATTAAAGTAAGAATTTAAGGAGTAATATTTTTTCATATAGAAAATTAATAATACTTCATTTATTTAAAGAATTATTTTTCATGTATTAAAGAGTTTTAAGTAAATGTGTGTAAGTATAAACTTGAGTTATTTGTCATTTAATCATATTCAGTTGAGATAAGTAATATTTTTCATTTTCGAAAGTAATAGTGCATTATCCTAACATAATTTAAGATGGGTGTACGGTGCACCCAGATGCACAGAATAATGAACATATTTTAAATATTATTAATAATTATTTTGTATAATGAAATTCGTCATATTAAATTAATATTACTATTTCATAATTAATAATATATCTGTATAATTATATTCACCAGGAAATGACTCCATCACTCTATATTGAGAAAATCTTAAAATTTGAGGGTGGTTTGGTCAAGGTTTTATTGATGTTTTATTCCTTTAGTTGGAACAAATAAAAACCTTTTCATTTGGTTGAATTCTGTGGGTATTTGTTAAACTCAATTTAATCACCTCTATGAATTGGGAGACTTTATGACAAATTTATATTTAAAGATAAGGTTATGCAATAAATAAGATTCATTGTTATCAAGGTCAATGTGTAAATATATTTTGAACCAAAATTTACTTTTAAGTTTTTAACCCATCCCAATGGATTAAAAATAACATTATATTTTAAAATTACTATTCCCTCCCTGTGCTTCAAAGGGTATAATTTTATCATTTTAAGTGTTGGGTCAAAGAATAAGATTTTTCCTTTTTAAAAATTATTGGAAAATTTTAGTAGTATTTAAAATGAGTTGGTACCTTGTATTTCTGGTGCATAATGTGTGTAAGAGTACAAAATATTCTTTTAAAATGTATATACTTTAATTAATAAGGGTATAATATTTCATTTTAAAGAGTATACACTTTTATTAATTTTTATTTTATTTTTTCAGAAAATAAAGAATACACGTCCTTATACTAAAAGTATACTTATCATTAATACTAAATGATGTTTAGGCGCACGGTGTCCTCAGAAACACACAAGTTTTAGCCATTTAAAATAAAGGTAATGGAAAAACTCGGCTGAAGTCAAGAATAGAGCAAATTCTCTTTTCATAAGATGAGATTATTACGTACTTATATGCTCAAGGGTCTTATAGTAATCGTCTACAAAATATAGCGACTTTTTAACTCTAGTTCGTAGCACAATGAGACAGTATTTGGAACTTTCAACTTGAGAAGGATTCAATACGTTTCTTGTGACTCTTTTCACAGAATCTCTTATATATATATATATATATATATATATATATATATATATATATATATATATATATATATATATATTTTAAGTAATAAAATTTTACTCTTTTGACATAGACATGCACCCCGATTCGGAACCGCCGGTTCCGGTTCCGAACCGGGGTACAAAGGTTTCAGTTCCGGAACTGACGGTTCCGGTTTCGGTTCGGAACCGCCGGTTCCGGTTTTATTTTTTATTTTTTTTGAATTTTAAGCGTAAAAAATAAAAAAATTAAAAAATCGGCGGTTCGAACCAGAACCGTCGGCTCGGAACCGGAACCGCCGGTTTTTTTCCCAAATATGAGGAACCGGAACCGAACCTTCCTTAGCCGGTTCCGGTTTTTTTTTGTCCGCTTCTGGAACCGGCGGTTCCGGTTCCGGTTAAAACCGGCAGTTCCCCGGTTCGAACCGCCGGTTCCGGTTTTTTTGTACATGTCTATTTTGACATAAAAATACTACTTAATCAAATTTTTATAAATTTATTGATACAAGTTATACTTTACATGTCATTATTTAGAGAGTAATTTGTCACATACTAAAAGGTAAAATACATAAAATCCAGGTTTATTGTACATTGGATCACACAAGGCAAGTTCAAGCTAAGTGACGGATGGATTTTTTTAGAAGTATGATGGGTAATTATAAAAAAATATTACTCCTTTTGTCCCGATAATTAAGACACTTTTTTTTTGTGCAAAAAAAATTTATATAAAGTTGTGTAAGAAGTGTTGTGATGTGTATAAAAGTAATTATTTTAGATGAAATTTAACAAAAAAAATGTATAAAATTGTTCGAAAATGTGTAAAAAGTGGGTATTATTGAAATGTATTTTATCATTTTTAGAATTATACATAAGTGTTGTAATTAGTAAGACAGAGAAAGATTTGATACTCAAAATCGTACGATAAATAAATTAACAATAAAAAATTATAATTACGGTTTACACAATCAAATTTCATTTGTAAAATTTTTTTTTAAAACTATCAAATTATCGGGACACAATCAAATTTCATTTGTAAAAAATTTTTACTTCCAAATTTTTTTTTCTTTGCATACTTAATTTCATAAATTTATAAAATTGCAAATTTTATTTTAAATGTATTTTTCTTTGCACTCTATCATAAATTCATAAAAAAATTATGTTGGACTAAGTATGCAAAGAAAAATCTTTTAAAACTAAATTTATAATTTTATAAATTTATGGTATCAATTGTGCAAGGAAAAAATACTTTAAAATTAAAAGAGAAAGTTTCGAACTATTTTGCTATTTTGCAAAGTATCGTATCTTATAGGACCAAAAATTTATTTTTCGGGGTTTTGAGGTACGTTGTACTCCTATAGCCTCTCCCCGCCACAGTTCAAGGCTCCAAGCTCTAAACTATAATAATAGAAATAGAACATAAACCCTAAAATAAAGTAAAAAAAAAAGAAAAGAAAAGAATAACGTAAAATTATTTCATGGTGAAATTGTTTAATTTTTGTAAAATTAATTATCATTTTTATCTATGTAACTCATTACACATTAAATAGTTGATTGAACCATTTTTACTTTTTATCTATTATTGAATTATTTTTACTTTTTATTTATTATGTTACTTTTTATTAAAAATATTATCACTTATTATTTATCATATGAAATCCATTTATTGAGATTTTTTCACATAAATTTTTATTTATGAATAAAATTACATAAATGAAAATATATCCTCTCTCTCTATATATATTTTCATTTACACCCAATAAAATTTGAATCTGAAACATCTATGAGTTTTCCAAAAGCAACCAAATTTCTCACCGCTTATTAGGGTCATTGTACCTTATAAATTAACAAATGAACAAGTAAGACGTACGTGAGGGAAATTACATGAATTATTTACCTCTGAACTAAGCTCAAAGAATAGAATAAATAAAATAATTAATATTTTAATATAAGATAATGTTGGGCATAGAGTTGTAAACGAATCGAATCGAATGCTAAAGTATTTGAATGATATTTGATTAAATATTCGAATATTCGTATTCGAATTCGATTATAATCGATTTCGAAATTGGATTCGTATTCGATTCGAAAGTAATAAACAAACTATTCGAATATATTCGAGTATTCGAATTTGAGCATTCGAAATTAAATATTTGAATTCGAATTCGATTCAAAATTGTAAATTCATTTATTTAAAATAATATTTTTTAATTTCTTGTACTATTAATAAATTTAAAAAGAAATACTCATTAAATACATCAACCATTAAATTATTAAAAATTATAATTAAATAATTCACATTATATATATATAATAAAATAAGTCTATTTCTTTTTATTTTAAGATAGTAATAAATTAGATAATATACATATTTATTTATATTTATTAAACAAAATATTATATTTAATATATAATTAATAAATATTATATATTAATATTTGAATATATTCGCGAATATTCGAATCGAATATCTTATGAATCATATTCGATTCGAATATTATTCGAACTAAAATATTTATTCGAATTTGCATTCGAATTCGAATTTTTCGAATTCAAATATAAATATTCGAATACGAATATCGAATCGAGTTCAAATTATTTAATTTATTTATAACCCTAGCTGGGCATGAGCTGTATAAAAAAATTTGTAAAAATTGAATTTTATGATGTTTGTGGCTATAAAGAAAGATAAATGGTACTACCGGCCCAGATAAGTTGCCCTCAGCTATCAATCATTTCTCCTTTTATTTTCATTTCGATTCAAATAAGACAAATTGTTTCAAATGTAATCAATTCATCCAATATTAATCACTTACAATCGGTATTTCGTGACATATATAATTCAAGGTTAATTAATGAATTAAAAAAAATTACTCCTAATTTTTATATATTGTAAATTATACGCAATAGTAATTCACAAGAGCAATACCTCTGCGCATCATTGATGCATGAATTTTAAAAACCAATGTAATTTTATTTTTTAAGTTCAAATTTTTAAATGAGTCATTTAATATGATATTAGAATTTAGAGAAAAGGCCTAACGAAAATCGTGATTCGTGAACTGGGTGTTAAAGTGACTGATATACTATGATTTAGTTAAACAATAATCACTTTCATCAATAAAATATTATACTTTTTATTTAAAAAATACAGTATAAGAGTGTTTTGTTAGTTTCTACTACTATTTATAGATTACATTTTTTAAAATTCAATCAAGTAATAATGTATTCATTTTGTTATTTTGATAGTCCATTCTTAATGTATCAAATTTTCTTTTTAGGAAAAGGTCTCACACATGTCCTATACTATAAATACAACTACTCACTTTCTATAAGATAATAATATTCATTAATGTATATGTATAAAATAAATAAATATATTAATAATGAACGAAAAGAGTATAATTTATTAAAACGTCAACAATATTTTATAATTTATTTCATTAAATTACTCAAAATATTTTTTTTCTTACTTTATCACATCAAAAAGTTATAATTTTAAAGGACTGCATAACTTAAAATAGGATAGAATATAAAGTAGAGTTTTTTTTTTCAATTATTATACTCTTTTCATTTCTTAACGAACTCTACACTTTCTTTTCACGTGCGTTCTACTATGAACTTTAATAATAATAGTAATAAAAAAAGACACTCCTTACGTCTTTTAATACATATATTTATTTTGTTATTTTGATTCGTCCTATTACAAAATATTAATTTCATTTTTTAGCTGATGTGACATTTAAAAAATAATTATTATACTAATCCATTACATATATGGTACACACTCAATACTAATACAATTACTTACTAATATATAATAAAATATATACTACTCATTCACTACATATTAAATATTATATTCTTAATTCAGTATTAAAAAACAAATAGGTTGAAAAAGAACGAATGCAGTACAGTATATCACATCAAATTTATAACCTTAAAACATAACTAAATATAGAATTGACATCTAATTTGATACACTGCATTCTTTAATATAAAAAGATTATAATACTAAAAAATCAATAAAATTAGGGGGAAAATATCTCTTTTGAGCTTAGTATTTATAATATGAGTATTTGTATATGAACATTTGATGTACTTTATTGCTTTCACCCTGCATAGGTAGTTTGGATAGATTGGTCAGGATTTGTAGTCGCATTGTACGCAAGTACTTTGTAACCGTTTTCAAAAAAATAACATTTATTAATTTCACAAATTAATATGAGTATGAAGGAACATGTATATAATACTACTCTTTTGTCAGCTATTCGTAAGGTATTCATTTATTTTTTTATGTAGATTAAATAATATTTCTTCTATTCGTTGATAAGATATTGATAAGTCATATTTTAGCACGATTATTTGGTTGAAATTCATGCTTATTTGATGGACTTATGTGCTAATTGGGTGCTAAATTGACTTATCTTGTCTTTAGTAAATTAGAGCTTTAATGTTGTAAATTGATGTGGAAATAGGCTGTTTTGTGGAAGAAATTTGTTGCTGCCAGATGAGCTAACACTGAACCCTTCAGTGTCAGTGAAAACGAATGAAAATTCAGAATAAATAAGTAAAGTGGCAGCTGAAAATATTCACTCACGTTTTCTCACATTCCAGATCATCCCAAATCGGGCCCATATCTTGTGGGATCACAAAGACAAGATAAAAAAAGAAGAGATCTTGGAGATATTTTTAGAAGAGAGAGATAAGGAAAGAGATCAAGTAGGATTACTTAGGGATTAAAACATAGATATATATGGGAGATATTTATTTATTTTTGGAGGAGAATATACACCATACTTCATCAGAAAAGAACGTGAATTTGGGGAGCAGAAAAGAAGCAGCAGCGGTCTGTCATTCTCCAAGGCAGAATTGGCGTGAAGTTCAAGATCATCAGACATCATCGATTTTTATTCTTTAATTCTGTTTTTGCTATAAACATGCGGGGCTAATTCCCTTTTCTAGTTTAGGATTTCGTGAACCTCCCCTTGAACCGTAAATTAATTATTAAGGATTTTTCATTGAATCTTTTGTGCAAGTTTATTCTATTACATGCTTTGATGTTCTTTATAGCAGTTTAATAATTATTTTAGTCTGATCAGCTAGTGTAATTATTTTATTGCTTACTGCTATTTCATGATCTACAATCCGTAATTGTTGTAGGAATTAAATTAAGTAGCAAGTAGAGATTAGTCCCTCTAGGTGTAATAGGATCTAGATTGTACGATTCCTAACCTGTTTTCGTAGTTTAGTAATTCTATGTTTAGAGTTTTAATGAGTTTACGAGTTTGAATCCATAGGGTCACTCGTAAATAGTTCAATTTAGTAGTCGTACCCTAATTGATGAACATAAGAACATTCGGGTTAATTGGTCGTACCGTCAATCTAGGGATTTGAGTTTATATACTAGGCTAAATGTTTAATTCATATAATTAATTAATTTAGTAAACGGGAGGGGATCGTCATGCTAAACTAGGTTTGTCTCACTTGGTTAATTTTATAATTAATTTTCAATCTACTTTATTATTTAAAAAATTAAGTTGATTTATTATTATTGTTAATTTCAATTGTCACAAATTCAAAACCCCCCTTATTTATTTTATATGTATGCAACACTTGAATTTAATTAAAATCTCATTATACTCTCTTGGATTTGATCCTTACTCGTTATTATACTAAGTTTTATAGTGAGTCGAAAATAAATTATATTTTGGTAAGCCAGCGACAAACTATCAAATTTGGCATCGTTTCCGAGGAGTAAAATTGAATTTTGTTGAATTTCTGTGTTTCTGATATTTTTTTGCATTTTTACAGGTTCTGAAATTTTTTGGAATTTTAGAAATTTTCAGCAACACTGACACTGAAGTGTCAGTTGTCCCCTATTTTCGAAAATAGTTTGGCACACGTGATCCATCGGTTTGAGAAGTGAAGGAGGTCCAGGATTCTAAGTTGGAGGAAACTTTGAATAAGTTGATAGTTGCTGTGGAGAATCTTGCTAAAGGAAAAGGAGTAAACCCTCCATCTTGTCAATATTGTTTAACTAATGATCATTCTACTCTTGATTGCAGGATTACACCGAGCGAGGAGCAAGTAAACGCCATGGGGTGACCTTATGATCCCTTCTCTCAAACATGCAATCAAGGCTGGAGAGATTATCCTAATTTCATGTACGGTAGTGGACAAGGAAGAAATAGGGAAAAATAAAAGTTTCAAGAGCAGAGAGTGGTGAACAGGCAACAAGATCACTCTCAAGATGGTGGCAATCGCCAACAAGGTGTGGTAAGCTTCGGAGCTTCATTTGAGGAAATGATGAAAGAGATGGCTGCCAACAATCTCAAATTCCAAGAGATGACACATTCATCCATCCTGGACTTGAAAACGACAATCCAATCATGAATTCAGAACCTGAAAAATCAAGTAACCCAATGGGCTATAACTGTAGGCCAGATGCATGATCAAAATAGTAGGAAGTTGCCCTCACAAATGAAGGTTAATCCTAAGAATGTGAGCGCCATTACACTGCGTAGTGAAAAAAAGTTGGATGAGGTTGTACTGCCCAAAAAACCTGACCAAGACATGAAAAAAGATGATGCAGAACCTGCTAGAACAGTGGAGGATCAGACCGATAAATTTGGGGTGAAAAAATCTGATATGCAGAAACGTAACACTGACACTGAACCCTTCAGTGTCAGAAGGTCTGAAAAAAATCAGGTTAAAATTTCTGACCCTATTCCTTTTAATATTAACCATTTACCTTTTTCAAGTAGGATAAGGTAGCCAGATACCACTGAAAATGATAAACAAATACTTGAGGTGTTTCGAAAAGTGGAGATCAATTTACCTCTCATTGAGGCGATTAGCCAGATTTCGAGATACACCAAGTTCTGAAGGAGCTGTGCACCAACAAGAAGAAGTTGAAAGGAGATTAAAAAGTGGTGATGGGAGAAAACGTTTCAGCTGTCTTCCAACAAATGTTACCTCAGAAGCGCAAGGATCATGACATGTTTGTGGTTCCTTTTAAGATTGGGAATTTTAAGGTGGAAAGAGCCATGTCGGACCATGGACCCTCTATTAATGTGATGCCTCGATCAGTGTTTGAGAAGCTGGTGTGAGAGAGTTGAAAAGACTGGAGTTGTCATCCAACTTGCTGATCGAAGCCATGCATACCCAGATGAAGTCATTGAGGATGTTCTTGTTCAGGTAGACAAACTTGTATTCCCTGCTGATTTTTATGTGTTAGAAATGAATGACCACCCATCGAATTCCACTCTGATTTTGTTGGTAGACCGTTCCTCGACACTTCACGCACTAAGATAGATGCGAGTGAAGGTACTCTCACGATGAAATTTGATGAGCAAATCATTAAATTCAACATATATAATGCTATGAAATACCCTGATGATGCTAACCTGCTTTCTGTTGTGAGTACTATTGAGCCTATTGTCCAAGAACACTTCGAACTCACTAGTAGGGATGCAGTAGATACAGTCATTGAACATGGAATCATGAAGGATGATGCTGAAAGATGGGATAATGAGGAGCTAAATCATTGTGCCAATGCTTTGCACAATTATTCTCAGAGACCAAGCATATTAGATGTAGCTTCAGTTAAATTGCCTGAATTTTTTCCAAAAATTCTTCCATCTATAGTGCAGGCACCGAAGCTGGAATCAAAGGCACTTCCGGAACACTTGAAGTCCTCATTTTTTGGGCCAAACCATGAACTCAAGGAATATCATAAGGGGTTTTGCACTGTTAAGGTCGATCAGATGAAGTTGAAAAAGTTCTTCATATTTGAAAATGCAACCATCTCACCTAAGTCTAGTCAACGACAATAAAAAAAGGCGCTGATTGAGAGGCAGCCTAATTTTCTTGTTTTATTTTTATTTATAATAAATTGTCTGATTGTTCACTCATAATTTTCTGTTGTGATTAGCAGCTGTGATACAAATTGCAAGGGTTTATTGTGGTCAAAGCTTTACCCAAAAATGAATCAGGTGCACTCTATCCAATTACATATTTGATTTTTCTTCTACTATGTTTTGCTTGGGAACAAGAAAACATTTAGGTGTGGGGAGGAATTTTATATGATAATTGGGGTAGAAAAGTGATGTAAATTTGCTCAATTTCTTGTCCCATGTCTTGTTCTTGTTGTTCTCTAAATTTTATATTGATGTAGAGTCTGAAAAATTGAGGAATGAGATCTTTTGAGGTGATGAGGGTGATGCATGATTGAGGGGGGTAACAGTGATGTTGATGAGCTGTTGAAAAAGTAATATTCTTTGCAAAGTTTTTGTGATTGTAGTGGCTGATTTTTTTTCGAATTTCATGGCAATTTACCCTATTTTTGGTGAGCTTTTGAAGCTTAAGAGCTATCATCTATGAGCTCTATTGAAATTTCTTTCTTGAGTGCATTGAATTTGAATTGCTCATTCTAGAACCTGCTCTTTTGAATGCATTTCAAGATCATATGATTGGTTGTGTGTGATAAAATGATTAGGACACTTAGGTTTAACCCTTTTGGCTTATATTGTCCCACCTGATTATGAAAACTTTAGGGAAGCCGCGTTGAGCCTAAGTCTTTTCTTTGAATTATGAGCACATAAATGAACCTTGAATTCCCATTTCTTTCTTTGACTCTTCTGTTTGAACCCTTCATTACTTTGCAATGAGTGATCTTGTGAAAATATTTTATGGTTGAATTGACGATGAAGGTGGAGTTGATAAAAAATTGGAGAAGGAGAAAAAGGAAAAAAGAGAGAAAGAAATGGAAGAAAGGAAGTTTGAAAAAAAAGGGAAAGAGGAGTTGCTGAAATTGTTTGTTTTTTAGTTGCTGAAATTATCTAGCAGATAGTGATATTTTCAAGTGTTACACCTGCTGTTCCAAATCTTGAAAAGGAGCGGTGTGGGGAGATTATAAGTACAAGAAAAATGCTGTTTTGAAAAGAGAAAATTTGGGGATGATGGAAGTTTTGGTTTGATCACATATTGTAAAGTGGTGCATTTAGCCATTCTTATCCTCTTTTTACCTCACCCTGTCCTAAGGCCCCATTACAATTCAATCAAAGACCCTTTAATTGTTGCACACGATCCATCTAGAAATGGGTGGAGATTTGATTTGGGAGCAAACCTATGGTAATGACTTTTCTTTTCAATTGTTGAGTGATCTTGCTACCTAAATCATATACTTGAGTGAATCTTTGTGAGGCCATGAAATGTTGAGAGATTTAATGCCATGAAAGTTGCAAACTTTGAGTGAGGAATCATTTTTCATATTAGTTCCGAATGCTCATTGGTTACTTTTCTCTTGTTGTGTTGTTACTTTCATTTACCTTTTAAGATGGAGTTCTTTGGTTTCTATTCTCTATGATTTTGATTTGCTTGAGGACAAACAAAGTTTAGATGTGGGGAGATTTAATAAGTCATATTTTAGCACGATTATTTGGTTGAAATTCATGTTTATTTAATGAACTTATGTGCTAATTGGGTGCTGAATTGACTTATCTTGTCTTTGGTAAATTAGAGCTTTAATGTTGTAAATTGATGTGGAAACAAGCTGTTTTGTGGAAGAAATTCATTGCTGCCAGATGAGCTAACACTGAACCCTTCAGGGTTAATGGAAACGAACGAAAATTCAGAATAAATAAGGAAAGTGGCAGCTGAAAATATTCTCTCACGTTTTCTCACGTTCCAGAATCATCCCAAATCAGACCCATATCTTGTGGGATCATAAAGACAAGATATAAAGAGAAGAGATCCTGGAGATATTTTTGGAAGAGAGACAAGGAAAGAGATCAAGCAGGATTACTTAGGGATCAAGACACAGATATATATGAGAGATATTTATTTATTTTTGGAGAAGAATATACACGATGCTTCATCAGAAAAGAACGTGAATTTGGGAAGCAGAAAAGAAGCAGCAGCGGTCTCTCTTTCTCCAAGGCAGAATTGGCGTGAAGTTCAAGATCATCAGACATCATCGATTTTTATTCTTTAATTTTATTTTTTCTATGAACATGCGGGGCTAATCCCCTTTTATAGTTTAGGATTTCATGAACCTCCCGTTGAACCGTAGATTAATTATTAAGGGTTTTTCATTGAATCTTTTGTGCAAGTTTATTCTATTACATGCTTTAATATCCTTTATAGCAGTTTAATAATTATTTTAGCCTGATCAACTAGTGTAATTATTTTATTGCTTACTGCTATTTCATGATCTACAATCCGTAATTGTTGTAGGAATTGAATTAAGTAGTAAGTAGAGATTAGTCCCTCTAGGTGTAATAGGATCTAGATTGTATGATTCCAAGCCTGTTTTCGTAGCCTAGTGATTCTATGTTTAGAGTTTTAATGTGTTTACGAGTTCGAATCCATATGGTCACTAGTAAATAGTTCAATTTAGTTGTCGTACCCTAACTGATGAACATAAGAACATTCAGGTTGATTGGTCGTACCGTCAATCTAGGGATTTGAGTTTGTACACTAGGCTAGATGTTTAATTCTTATAATTAATTAATTTAGTAAATGGGAGTGGATCGTCATCCTAAACTAGGTTTGTCTCATTTGATTAATTTTATAATTAATTTTCAATCTACTTTGTTATTTAAAAAATTAAGTTGATTTATTGTTATAGTTAATTTCAATTGTCACTAATTCAAAACCCCCCTTATTTATTTTATATGTATGCAACACTTGAATTTAATTAAAATCTCATTATACTATCTTGGGTTCGACCGGTACTCGTTACTATACTAAATATTAGAGTGAGTCGGAAATAAATTATATTTTAGTATGCCAGCGACAGCCTATCAAATATTTATTTTTCATTTTAGTTCATTTTAAAAGTATATATTTTTCTTTTTTAACAAAAGAGATATACACATGACCCACTGACCACTATTAGAATTATCACCTTTATATAAAATAATAATATTCTTTAATTTGTGTAAAAAATAAATAATTATTTTATTAATGGACGGATGGAGTATTATTATTTTATATAATTAAATGATTTTATTAATAATGAGCGATGAACTATTTACATATTTTTTTTTACAATAAAAAATATATAAACTTTTTAAATGGACAACCAAAATCATAAAATGATAAGAGGGCTTAATAAATTACACAAAAAGAAAGTAAAAGGATAGAATAAATAAAAATGTATGGAGGATCTCCACGTACACAAGTACAACAGATGTCATGAACAACGTACCCCACTCAAGAATTTGAATATAATTTACAGAAATTAAATAAATAAATAAATCTAAATTTTGGAAAAGCGTGGAGCAACTTGTGCGGCTTCAAATGGGGTGGGGTAACCAATCAATGCGTCATTACCTTTTCTTTTCATATTTTAAAAATATAAACACACAAAAAAAACAATTACATAGAAAATTATTGTGTTTATATTTCCCTCTCACAAAGTCTCTTGTGAAGCGTGTTAATGTATGCGTATCATTTAGATAATAGATGAAGTGCGTTTAATAATGAGTGAAAATGACCAAATTCATGCTAAATACAGGATTTGAAATTTAATAATGAATAGCAACCAAACTCAGCCACTTGAACTATGATTTTTTATTCTATAGATTACATAATATTGTTTTTTCTTAAAAAAATAATATCAATTATTTTAAAGAGTAATATTAAATAAATGAATGACATACCCGGTTTTATATTATTCATACTGTAAAATAATTAATACATATATTTTTCGACAATTTTAATTGCTTGAAAATTAATTGTATATGAGCAAAATAATAGAATTAAGTATAACTTCCTTGTGAGCTTGAATGAAACTAATACTTAAAGTTAATTTCTTGAGAGTGACCGAGACATTTACATGTAATCGAGTTTCATTTCAAACAAAATACTTTTCAAAATACTCCCTCCATCCCGCCCAAACGTCACCGGTTACCTTTTGTGCGTAGATTAAGGAGTATTATTATTTTATGTGTAGTATGTAGTTGTATTAGTAGTGGTGGGCCACATGTGTTACTTTTTTACTAAAAATGAGAAATGGAAACATTTGGATGAAATGTCCAATATAGTAAAATGATGACCTTTCGGTAGGATGGAGAAAGTATCAAACTGTCATTCTTTTTTAAATAATGTCAAGTGTTACCCCTCATGGAAGAGCATTAATAAATTATAAAATGGAGTAATAAATATTAACCATTATTGAACGGATCCCAAGATTATATGCAAAAACTTGTATGATCTGCGGCATATCGTTAGCCGTTACAATTTAACATTAAAAATATATCTTTTAATATTAAATTATAAAGGTGCACGGTGTGCTCCGAACAAAAGAGACCAACTCATGCCATATTACTAACATATTATGATAACTGTCGTCATTTCATGATCCAAGATTATGCAGGTTTTTTCTTTCTTTTAATTGATGTCAATTCTCCCTCCATTTCGCTGTATTCCACATTTTCTTTTTTAATGAGTCCTATAAAATATTTCACACTTTCATTTTACTAAAACTAGTAAAAGATGTAATATAATATAATATTAACTTTTTATATACATCTAATATTCATTTTTCACGTATCCTAATAATTTACATACTTTTTTATTATATTGACTAAAATATTTCTTCTCTTTTAAATTTAGGGCATAAAAATAAGTGAAATACATAAATAACAAAAGGGAGTACTTTTTATATGAACAGTTTCGTTTCAACGCTACAAAATAATTCATCAAAAATCATTCAACTGTTTATGCAACAAGAAAAACAATAATGCATTTACACTTTTTCAACCTTTTTCCCTAAAAGGTGGCCCAAAGGATAATAAATGTAAAAATATAGTAACTAAAAAGTGCATTCTTATTAGGATTAACACCAAAAAGCATGATAATTATTCTGGTTATTATTAATAGATTGTGCTCGTTAATCATACTTAATAATAGATTAAATTATGCATACTTAAGTTATTAATCTTAGATTTCATTATACTAATAGATCTCCACCTGCTTAATTTGAGTAAAGATTTACAAACCAATTATCTGCATTTATTAATTTAATCGATTGGACCACCCCGTTAAAGTGGCCCCCCACTATTTCCCTTCTACTTTATTTAAAGTTTTTGATAGCCCACATAAAAATGCACACAAGAATCTTTGAGTGGTCTGGTCTTTGGAAAATAAATTGTGGAAAATTGGGCCACGTATGTGTCTGTGGAATGGGCTGTAGATTTGGATTGAGAATTTTAATTGGGCTTCAAAATTTCTTCCACGGTTTTGCGAAATGTGTTGGAATCTTATTTTATTGTTTTAAAATAATACTCCCCAACATGCACTAAATATTCCGGCTGTTCAAACCTGAATAGGCCAAAATGAATTCGGAAATTGGTTCGGTTCTGATTAATAATACAGTTTATTTTCAAATTTGTCATTAATTTCTAATTGACATTACTTACTTAATGAAGTAATTTATTTTGTTACTTAAAAATATAAAATTATTCAAATTAGTCAATAAAATAAGTTTAAGAAGAAAAAAAATTCAAAATCAAGTGCACACATAAGAGAAGGAAGAAGTGGGACTTAAAGGAGTAGTAAAACTTAGGTGTTTTGGATGGACTTGTCCATTAACCAGTTTCAAAAGGACAATAAAAAATAATGTGACACATATGCTCAAAATTTTAATATTAGAGTTTCTTATATCCAAAATAGTAGTCACCAATTTCCAGATATACCAGCAGTATAATGCTCAAAAATTATTGCTATACAAGAGTAAAATTCTTCTAAATCATGCATTGCCTAATCTTGATACACTTCGAATATAAATTTTGGAATTAATGTAATCAAACCAGATTTGTGTAAATTATCAATGAACTTGCTACTTTTACAACTTGAATGAAGAAAGCATTGTTTTACAAAGACATGTTCATATTCCAACTCAAAGCAAGGTATAAAACCCCTGTCTGCAGCATTATCAAAAAATACAGGGCATCTACAGAAAATTAGACGATAATAGAAGATCTAAGGGAAGAAATTTTTTAGATTAATACTATAACTCTGCCGGTGAAGACGTTCCAGCGGTGAGTATCGATGCCAACGTGGGCTCTTTGCGAAGCAATATGCACCAAAGTAGGCGCAGACTTATGCTAATACGACGTCTGCATGTTTAGCGTCGGAATAGGCGAGATCCTAAGTAAGGGGATCCGCCATAGAAATTTCCCTGTCATGAGCCCGTCATTATTGGCTCTCTAGATAAAAGTCAATAATGACAGGAAAGATTCCTGTCATTATTGATGTTTTACAATTAATGATGAGATTTTCCTCTCATTAGAAATATCTTTCAAATAATATTTATTCCTGTCATTAAATCACATTGTCCCGTCATTAAATCACAATTTCCCTGTCACTAATAATTACGATAATAATATGATATATTCTCTAAAAATTGGCAAATTATATTAAGAAAGGTAATTGTACAAAGTAGATTACATCGCAAGCACAAAAGTGCATGATAAAAACTAGTTATCAAGTGTAACTATATCAAAATATTGTCTAGCAACTAACCACTAATACTAGTAGGCTGTTACAATCAGAAATATTAACAAGAAAAGAACTGTTGCTTCAAATGTTGACGTAGAAAACCTTCGGCTTCAGCTACAAGACATTATCCCAGCAGCAAGACTAATAAAGCATCAGCAAAAACCAACAAGATCAAGCAACGAAAACGAGCAGTATTATCTGGCAGAAAGCAAGCTACCTGCTACATAAACCCAAAGCTAAAAGCACAACAACGAGAGTCATTTCTAGCAGAAAATTCAGCTGGATGTAAAACCCTGAAACTAGAGAAATAGTGAATGTAGGCCAAAATAACAGCAGCACTTCAAATTAACAGATTATAGCATGGATACCAGAAAATCCAGCCGGTTCTAACACCTAGAAAACTAGAGAAATAGTGCATGTGGGTCAAAATAACAACAGCAGAAATCCAGCAGCCTTAGAGCATGCACAAAAAAAATCTAACAAGAAAACACAACAAAAACAACCGGTAGGAAGCTATCTATTTGTTGCAAACATCACTCAGCTTCCTTTCTCCCATATAAACAATGTACGACTATTGCAAGATACAACATTGATTGAGAATTAACTAATAATTTCAATGATTTCAAATACAAAATGCTTTGATAATATTTTCTGGGGTCATGTTATTAACAGCTAGAGCATTGACAACATGAAAGTCGGATGAGATAGAATTGGCAAAGTTGCAATGAATTCACAGACATGCAAGGACCTATATATCATCATATCCCCAAACAAAGGTCTTCTTCTATTTTCCTTTCTCATCCATTCCCTAAGTATTCAAGAAAAATTATGAAAAAAAAATGGAAAAAAATAAATAAAAAATCAACATTCAAAACACTTGATACATGCCTTACATATGCAACCCAACTCAACCATCTTTCCAACTCCCACCACTATTATTAGTTGTGACCTTACCGAGAATATCAAATTGTTGCTCTTAGGGCTCCACGAGCCGCTTCTCGCTTCATCTCCGCTGCCTTAGCACTTCTTCGGAAATACATGTACACTTGCTGAAATATGAGAAGCAATTTCAGAAACAAGTTAATATTGCCTCCATATTTCCTTCCTCTCTTATTTCCAACACAAAGGAAATGCTATTAACTACTACACCTGTATATCCCACTCACTAAGGACCAACTCTAGGCAGAAAAGTTCGAACACAATGAAGTAAAAAACCTGAACAACCAAACAAGTTAAAATATTAGCAACACGAAATCTTATTCCAAACTGCAGATCCAACTCATGGTGGAGGAGAATAGGTCTCTTTTATGCAAAATCAAAGTGATGACTTTGCTTGCACTATATACAGACACATGTTACGCTTGTTAAATTTCAACACACAGTTTATTGATATAAAACTTACCCCAACCAGCACATGCTTGCCTATGAGATCCACTAATGGCAGGATACCTCTGCAAAAACACCATCCACAATGATCAGAGCGTGAGAGATCGTGTCTTATTAGACTCCATAACATTTAGAAAAATAAAGACTTAATTATCAATTATCACATAAATCAAGGGAATAAATATTAGGCGACATGAATCATGAAGACAACTATGAGGGGAGATATTCACAGCTACACTTACGCCAAAGATTTTCCTCTGAAAAGCTAATGTGAAGCTACAAAAATTCATAAATTAAAATTTATCTTTTGTTCAGTGAAAGATGGAACTCCATGAAATAAATATAGTTAACTTACCAGGTAAAATAGGAAAACCACTCATACTTCATGGCACTTTCAGCACTGTAATACATACGACACTAGTCACCAAGTCAAACTATATTTATATTAAAACCAGTCCGTTCATTGTCAGAGACTAAAATAATTAACTAAAAAGCACTTTGATAGTAAGTTAAGAGTTCTAAATGTTATGCACTGTCAAGTTTGAATCTGAAACCTCTTGAGTTGCTGATGTGGTGAGATATTACGCTGTCAAGGGAAAAATAACAGTTTTAAGTTTCCATGGTCTAAAATTCATAAAGAAACATTGAAATTTTAATGTGCAGATGAATAAATTCCAGTAATTATGAACACATGTATCGAAAAAGCAACCAGACATCTTCGTAAGATGTTTAGAATGAGCTTATACAAAAGACCAACTAACAGAAGCCCTGCTAATTTCGTCCATAGATATACAATGAGCTACTTAAAATACACCTAAACAATAAAATAGAATTATAAACTAATTCAAAACTTACAAAACTCCAATCGGTGGGGTCAACTCCAAACTCCAACTAGAATACTAACCACTAGTTCCAAAGAAATGTTAGAACTTCAAAACCAATAGGTGAACCCCAAGCTCGGATGGGTAATCAAGAACCAATTATCTATTGAGTGTTTTAACCACCAGGAAAGCCACAAGAAACAACCAACATATTACTGAAAAATCGAATAGAAAATATCCAATTAGAAGAAATGAGAACGATGCTAGTGAAAAAAAAAGAGTATCTAGGGCATTCTTCAACATACTTATACATTAATATTTAGCAAAGCTACTTTGAATTGAAAAATATTCTACAATTTTTACCACGATCCGAGAGATGCAGAAGGGGTAAGCGAATTCTAGTCCTCTCCATTACTGGAGCTGTTGACCATCACAAGAGAAAGGAGAAAGACGACCCTTCTTCTTACTTCAATCTGAGAGATAAAGAAGAGGGAATTAATTTAAATCCAGTCATCTTCTTCACCGCTACAACCACTGAGACTGCCGACAAGTCGATAGAGAGGCCAGTCGGGATCTCGAACAGCTGATAAATTATGGGTAGCCGCCGATAGGCGCGACCAACAGAAAAGGGCCCTAGGCGGCGCTGGAACATTCAGCACTTCCCAGCGGTGAGAGGCGGCGCATGGGCTTCTAGCAAAGGAAAATCTATACCAGATGGGTGAGCCAGGTTCCCAAATCAATTATGGTGTACAGCTTTGTGAGGAAATGGTAATTTGGCCGTGAAGAAGAATAAATTCTATACGTGAACAGCGAGATGAAGCCGTGAATAGCAATGGAATTTGGGGATTTTTAGAGAGAAGGGAGAGAAATCCTAGAGAGATAAACGTCCCAAGCCGGCGTCCTCATCAGTGGCAAGCGCAACAAGAACGACGACAGCGATGAGCCCATGTTTAGCTGTCCTTATTGGCAAAAGAGATGAAAAGATTTGGGATTTCAAATTTGAGCTTAGAACCGTGAATGAAATTAGGGATTTCATTTTTTGGCTTGAAAAATCCCAATAGAGTTGGGGGAAAATTTACCGGTAAATATTTTAGACACAATGAGAAGCACATTTTTTTATTATATCTAATGAGAGGATTGACACTTTTAACGAGAGGAATGAAAGTTCCTCGCTAAAAACATCTACTTTTTTCTTTCCTCTCATTAAAAATTATCTTTAATAATTTGCTCCTCTCATGAAAATTTTGTCATTAATAGTCATTTTTCTTGTAGTGAATCTCTTGCCCAGAAGCTCGTCGGCAGCGAACGGATAGGGAATAGGGGACGGCAACATCAAGAACTTGGAAGGCAGATCTCCAATTCTTTGAAGAGGCCCAAATAGTGGACTTGACGTGAGCGACGGCCTCGACCGCAGCCAGTCAAAATTGCAACGGCCATCGAAAGAAGATGTTGCAGGAAAGAGGAAAGGGAAGGGAAAGAAGAGAGAGAAAACGGTTAAAAGGAAATCCAATTTAAATCTGACTCATTTGTTTTAAAAGGTCCTATAAATTTTGAAAAATAAGACGATTTTATTCTAATCTTTGTCAATATAGTATAAAAAATAGTAAACAAAGAAGAAGCGGTCCCTGACCGGTTACCGTGCAAACTGGAATGGCGCATTCACGATTCACAAACATGATAATATGCAATTAATTATGTATGATAACTTTTCTTATACGTATTAGAATTAATAATTTTATTAATTATTAAAATTCAATTAATACTTAAAGTATAATGTTATCATTAAAAAAAATTAGAAGTGATGGGAGAAAATTTAAAAGTGATACATATAAAAAAAATGTGATACACTTATTATAGAGTTGTTTCATAAAAATTTATAAATTAAAAAATAATAATATTTTTAACAAAAAATAATATCTGAACATGAAAAGTGATACTTGACTAATCAAATTATTTATGATTGGTAAGAAAACAAGTAATAATATTTTTAATCAAAAGTGATATACTTAATTAAAAAAAAGTGATACACATCCAATTAAACTATATAATGAAAAAATAAATTATATAATGAAAAAATTATAGGACGGATAAAAAGTGATAATATTTTTAATAAAAAGTTATATCTGATCAAAGAAAAGTGATACATGTGCAATTATATTATTTAATTAATTTATTTATTTTTTTAAAATTAAAAGTGATAATATTTTTCATTAAAAATAATATATAATAAAGAAAAAGTGATAATTATTTAAATGAACTGTTCCATAAACTATTAATTAATATAATAAATAAAAAGTGATAACTAAAGTGACATTATTGTCCAATTTTTTTATTATTTTATTTATATAATTATTTTAAAAATATTTACATTAATTGTCTTATTAAATAAAATATTTCTTAGTTATTTAGAAATGGTAATATGGATGTAAATAGTCCATAATTAATGTAAAATAAAATAAAAAAGAAAGAAGCGCCTAACTCACCTGTTAAAAAAGAAAAAAACAAAAAAGTCAAACGCCATAAAAAAATAGGTTAATTAGTTAAGTTGATTTGACGTAGAAGTAATTGGCAGATAACAGGTTATATTAAGATCTGCGTCTTTTTTTAAGGATTATACTTGACCAGTCTCCCGGAATGAGAACCATGAGACGATTTCGTATAAAATTTTTTTAACAATAAATTATACTTTCAAATATTCTATATTAATATAATTAGTTTTTATTTAAATGTGAGTCTTGTGCAAGACCGTCTCACTAATTTTATTTTTTGAGACGGACTATCCATGCCAATTCAAGTAATCTGTTGATTAAGAAAAGGACGCCGACCATCTTTGAAATCTTTATTTTTATTTACTTTTTTTAAAATAGATTTTTTTTTCTAAAACAATATATTATTTTATTATTATTAATAATATATTCAAACTTTCACGTATTTTATTTTATTATCACTTTTTATTATAATTATTATTGCATTTTATTCATCTTACAAATTATTCATAAAATAATTTATTTGAACTGTTGTCACTTTTTATTGATCAAATATATCTTTTTATTAGAATTTTTATTACTTTTTATTCATCTAAAAAATTGTTCAATTTGACGGTTATTATTTTTCATTAATTTAATCACTTTTTATTAAAAAATGTTAGCACTTTTTATCTTTCCTATCAATTATTCATAAAATAGTTCAATTGCTAAGTTATCACTTTTTACTAATAAAGTATCACTTTTTATTAAAACTGTTGTCACTTTTTTATATTAATTATTAATGAAGAAGTTCAATTAAAAAATTATCACTATTTAAAGTTATCACTTTTCATTAATCAGATATTATTTTTTATTAAAAATATTATTACTTTTTAAACATTCTATAATTATTGATGAAATAATTCAATAGGGCAACTATCACTTTTATTAATCAAAAACATCCGTTTTGATGAGGAAATCCAGGCATATGGATTTATTCAATGCGCGGATGTGCCTTGTGTATTGAAAAGAGTGATGGAAAAGTGGTGGTATATCTTGTATTATACGTAGATGATATATTGCTCATTGGAGACAATGAAAGAGTATTGTCGGGCGTATGAGTATGATTAATAAAGCAGTATGAGATGAAGGATTTAAGAAGAGCAAAATATCCTTTAGATCACGGTAATACGGATCACAAGAAAGGATGTTATGCTTGTCTCAAGCTTCATGAAATGATACGATCCTTACTTGTTTTAGCATGTGACTTTATCTAAGAAAATGTGTCTTGAGACACAAAAGAAGATAAAGGTGATGAAAGCAGTTCCTTATATTTCGGCGAATAAGGAAGCTTAATCTAAGGAATGCTATGCATGAGATTAGATATTTGTTTTGTTAAATGCATGGACAGTGGGTATCAAGGTAACCCGAAATAAGAATGTTGAACTGTGGTAAGACATATATTTATGTACCTGAAAAGGACTAGAAATTATATGTGGGCTTACCGGACAGATTCGCTGCTTCTTATGAGTTACGTAGATTCAGAATTTTCAAATCAGATAGGGACGACAGTAAATCCACCTCAAGGTTATGTATTTAATTTTAGGAAGTAGAGTCATAATGTGGAGGAGTATTATATAGAAATATATTTCAGATTCCGAATTTCATCATGGAAAGATGATAAATTGGAGCCTATGAGGCAGCCAAAGTATCTTTATGACTCTAGAAACTTCATGATGGACTTTGAAGTGATTCTAAGTTTGCCCAAGATTATCACAATTTATTGTGATAATAATGGTGTAGTTGCAAACTTGAAGGAATCACGAGCCCATGAGGCAATTAAACACATGGAGCACGAGTACCACTTGTTACGAGAAATCGTATGATGAGGGGAAGGTTGTTGTCGCCTAGATTGAATCGAATGATAACCAGTAAGTCCATTTACAAGGACCTTCAGACGAGAGCTTTTGATGGTCATATAGTGGGTGGGAGTGGAAATCAGATGTATGACAGAAGACATGACAACATAGTCTTTTAGTATAAGTGGGAGATTGTTGGATTGTATACTAAAAGTCTAGCTTTTTGTATGAACAATGTTTTAACAATTTATTTGAAATGAGAATCAATGATCAAATGATTGCGTCTTATAATTTATTTATATGCACGATGCAATAGTCCACTTACTTTATACTGTAGATAATATGTTGTGCGACAACACGCAGAAGATCATATTATCGGTGTCCTTATAAAGTATAAACAGATGATCACAACTGAGATAGATGGGGACTCTCTATTGGGATGATTGTAGTGTGGTTTGGTATTAGCTTGTCTTGGCTATAGAATCACATTAGTGCACTTTACGTGTATTGAGCAGGACCGCTTGAGATCGTTCGACTTATACTGACTTATAGGAGAACTTGATCTCTGTTATTATGGATGTTCGTGCTATTAATCCCTATACAATAACCTCGACAAGTAGGGCAGTATGTATTTCTTTGATTCATCAATAAGTGAGATTTACATGTATTAAATCAACAAACTCGGTGAGTTGGAAAATAGTGATGTCTCTATGGTGTGCTGTTGATTGTAGAAGGAATCTATGTTCATCATAGGTTGATGATGTCCCCTTGAGGAGCTCATAAGGATTATCATGCAAACCCTGCATGTGGATTTATTCCGGCATGATAATGAGGTTGAGTGGTATTACTCTTGGATGAGATATTAATTAATGGAGTTGTCAGTAATTTAATTAATTAATGGACATTGTATATCTTAAACATGGGGAGACTAACGGGCTCATAATAAGAAGGAGTCCATAACGTAAATATGGGATTAGAATGGTAGTGCAGTAATAATATTTTAGTGGTATATATTATTATTATTATTGGATTTAAGTATAAGCTTTGGGCTAAGCTTGGATACTTAAGCCCAATGGAGGCCCAACTCTAATTTCTCCTTCTAGTCTCTGCTGTAGCCCATATATAAGTCATTTCAGCTGTCCGAAAACCTTGATCTATGAGATTAATCATGCCTAACACTGTGAAGAGGGTGAGAAAATAGCAGATTGAGAAGATCTCGAGGATCGTCGCCCACACGACGTCGAGATTGGACTTAGGAATACAGCAGAAGACTGGAAGGTTGTTTGCTACTGTTGTCCGCTACCTTCTACAATTTTTATAAAATCGTATAGACTTCAGAATAGGACATATGATATACTGACGGAAAACCACGAAAGAGAGGATCGTTTTGGCACATAGATCACTCAAATTCGACATCGGACGAGAGAGTTATATACAAAATGGTGAGGCTGTGCAGGCTGGTGGCGAGAATTCATCGTCTTCAATATACCATGGTGAAAGGTAATATGTTTTTTTGGTTTTCTTGCTTCCGCTGAATTAGAAACGTATGGAACCCTAACGGGTCATGTTAACCAAATGATCGAACGCCAACAATGCAACCACGAGGCCTTCCATTTTATCAAGCTAAGAAGACCTGATGTTTTAGCATCAAATAAGATCAAAGAGTCTTCTGGAAAGGAACCAGTCTTGGTTTCTACATTTTCTGAAGAACAGATCTCTACGCAGAGAGCGAAGAATTTGTATGCCTGCATCAAAGCAATGGTGGAGGTGAAGTTCCCATTCAAATTCGAGCATAAATCTTTGAATGGGTCTTTCCTGTTGAATACTTTAACAGGGAAGAAGACAGTGTTCGCTGAGAAGGCTTTACAGGAAAAACAAGAACTTCTCTAGAGAAATAAGATTCTAGTGAGTAAACAAACTCATCGAGATATTGCAACATGGCCCATTTTGGGCAATGGACAAACAAGGTATGCACAAGCTGTTCCACCCAAACAGAACCAGAATTTGGGAAAGGGATAAGATTGGGCATAGGGATGATCAGAATTGCTGATCCACCCCCAACAAAGGAGACACATGGAAAAAGACACATGGAAAGAAGAGGGTGAAATCTCTTCGGAATACCCAAGAGCCGAGAGAATCATCAGGCACCAAAGAGAACAAATGACTCCTTAAGAAAGCAAGAGCCGGGTGACCTTTCCGAAAGAGTAACAGACATGTGACCGACAAGGAAAGTGACCCACAAAAGGGAATCCAAAAAAGAAAGACCAGCCAGCTGCTGAAAAGTTGGCATCCAATGTAAAGTGACGCAAACAGTGACGTCACAAAAAAAGAATCCAATAAAGAAAAGAAGACCAGCCAGCTGCTAAAAGGTTGGCATCCAATATGAAGTGACGTAAGCGGTGACGTCACAAAAGATTGAGAGGCTTTGAAATCCGAATTTCAAATCCGAAAGTCTCTATAAATAGGTGTGTTGAGGAAGCAGAAGACATCGACCATTCCCCTCTGTTTTCTCTTTCTAAAATAAACATTTTATTTTTTTCTTTTATGAGTGTTCTGAGTGCAGCTACAATAGGTAGCTAAAGAAGTTATCTCCTCTTGTTCTGTGAGGATGAGTGTGTAATAAATTCTCCATTCAATAAATAAATAATCTTGGGTTACTGCCCGTATGTAACCTTCCATTTCATTCTGCAACTTCAATCTCCATACTTTCCGACGAGAAATAGCAGTAGCATCCTGTACACCCGGTGTAGGAAACGAACCAGGTTGTGCTGAGATCCGCTGAAGGAACGGAATTGATCCATCACACTGCGGGGCGCGTGGTTGGCTGTGAGGAGCAGCTGTAAAACCTCCTGGATACCCGGTGGATTGACGGTCAAAAAAGGTACTGTTACTGTTTTAAGCTGGTTAGTTATGAGATTAATGTCGTTTAATTAATGTACGGAAGCATAATGAGCCTGATATGGTCGTAATGGACTATGTCTATTTTGAAAAATAGAAGGACGATGAAAATCTAGCAATATAGATATGATATAAGTTGATTAGGAATGAAAATTTTTGGAAAAATTATTTTGAGACTAAAAATGTAACTTTTGGAACTAGAAAAAAGGTTCGGGACCAAAAATGCAACTGAGATAATCCAATGGGACCGAAGCAATTATCCCTATATGTTTATGAAAAAATAATTTCTGGCTATTACGTAACTTACGGTGTTGAAAGATGGATAATCCCATTAACCTTCCACCTTTAATATAAACAAAGAATTTATGAGCGTCATGAAGAATGCATAAACCAAATTTGGGCTTATGCAATGTGTATCTCCCATTTCCAATGAAGATTGTGACACAATTCTGTTTCTATTCGGTTGTAGATATAAGTTTTTATAAAGATAATTATGTTTTATTAATTAATTTTAATTTAATTTAAATATTTTTTAAGTACATTTAGTCATTTCGAGAGTGTTAATAGTCGAGCTCAATATTTAATTTAAAAATGAATATATAGTATTTAAATATGAAATTTTTTTCATTGTGTGCTCCAAGAATTTCCTGTCAGATTGGAAAGATTGAACTCTTGCATCACCGGATTATGTGGCTGAAACTCCTCATTTGTGGAATCAAAGAACTCTCTCTTCCCATTTTTTATTGTGGAATCAAAGAACTCTCCCTTTCCAATTTTTTCACTTGCTCAGCCATGATCGAACATCCTTCCACAATCATCCACACAATTGTATCTAATTCACTAATTTTTCAAAACAATTTTTTTGAATACAATACCAAGTTCAATGCTTTTTAGCAACCTTTAATATAAACAAGAAATTAACGGAAGATCATGAAGGAGATTATGAAGGAGATGCCTTGAATACAATACCAAGTTCAATGCTTTTTAGCAACCTTTAATATAAACAAGAATTTAACGGAAGATCATGAAGGAGATAATCTCATTAACCATCAAAATAGCCATATACTATTATTAGATTATTAGATTTTGTGTTTGAGGTGGTAGGCGAATTACTTGTAACCGTAATTAAAATATTAATAAATTTTATTTATAATTTTTTTTGTCAAATATTTGATTTTCACTATATATATATATATTAACACAAACATTTTTTTATTAGTATTTATTATTAAACCTAACAAAATTTTCTCAAATTTTCTTTCCAATATCCCTATATATATATATATCAAATACTATATATATATATCACCTTATCAATGGTAATATTGATCATACTCGCATGCATTTTATCTAATAACCCTGCATTTTATTAACTAGAACAGTCTAATCATAAAATAGGAAGTAACATATTTTTAGAAGAACTTTTATCATAAAATTCAGGTGGGGTATTTAAATTTGAACTTCTAAATGTTTATATAAGAGAAATTGGATTTTACTTGGGTTTTATCTTGGATTTCTTAATGCTTGTGAAAATGTTTCAACTCATCAAGCACAACGTACATTATTTAATTATTAAAATGGGCCTGTAACTCTACTGAATGCGTTTCATAAAATATAATGGGCCTTTATTTTATTTAATTAAAAATGGGCCTTTAACTCTACCTGGGACAACGTAAATTGTACTAGTATGGATTTTTTTCATATTAATGCTTTGCTGCATGTGTTTCATAAAATATAATGTCCTGTAACTCTTCTAATTAGATGGGCCGCTTGAATTTTTTAATCCAAGGAAGAATTGGCCGAATTTTACGCTTGTTCGATCTTTTTTTTTTCCTACTTAAAGTTTCTTATACATTTGACATATTGTATGTCCAAATATAATAAATTGATCGGTTTTAATCAATTTTTTGTATGTCCAAATATAATAAATTGATCGGTTTGAATCGATTTTCTCTGTTCAACTCCTGAAATGAATTTTGGAGGTCAGGGTTTAGGGATTATTTGTAGAAAAAAAATAAAAATTTAAAGGTTTATTTGAATTGATTTTCTTTATTCAATTGAACCGATTTTCTAAAATGAATTATGATAGACGGCATAATTGTTCAATTGTTAAAAACTTTGATAAAGGGTGATGAAGATGGTTAATGATTTTTTTTTTAAATCATTACTTGGTATAGGGGTTTCGAAATCAATATTCATTGATCACTTCTGTTAACACATTATTTAAACATTGGCCTTAATCATCTCACTTCATTATTTCTTAATGATATTCATTGATATTACTAAAACTTCTCATCCACGATTCATTTATCTAAAATATTAGAATTTGAAGTTTTTAAAAAATTATTACGAATTCATAAATGCATGATTAATAAAAGGCAGCCATTTACACCTCATATTGCTAAACATGTCTCAAATATATTAAGAATTAATTCTAAATAAATATAAATTAAATACCTTTATAAAAATAAATTATAAAATATACTACAAGACATATTTGCTAAATATCCCTCGTAAATTAAAAAAACTTTAATCTAAATATTTTTTTGGAATGTTCAACAATTTTAAGAGCATGAACAATATTTTTTTTAATTTTCCTCCTCATATATGTGTCACACATTGAACGCATGTAATAAGAGATATAATACAAAAACATAACAAGACATTCAAGACATGGATCGCATGCCTCACCGTCTCTCCCACCAATTTCCTTACAAATCCAAGTAAATTACAGAAATTATGAAGTTATTCTTGAAAATTACTCCTTTAAATAAATACACACCTCAAGTACCCCAAATATTAGATATATTGTTTTTGTTCCAATTCAAATGCTTATAATCTTATCCAATTAAACTATGTTTTTACAAACATTGGTGTCTTTAATTCTACAACTTATACTAAAATCTGGGCTCTTTCCCAATGTCTTTAATTCTACAGCTTTGATCAATTTCTACATTTAAGTTTGAGTTCCTTCATGATGCCCATTACCTGTTCACTGATATTTCTGAACTAAGTGGGGGGTCTTGTAACTTTTGGTCTAGGTTTAGTCATAATCTTTTTTTTTTAAGCGCAAAATATTATATCCTTTCAACTCATAATAAAACAACAGAAAAGATTAAGACTACCTAAAAAAAAATTCTCTTCGTCCACCCGTAAGGCAACTACTCTCTCTATTCGCTCCAAAGAGTATTATTTTTCCATTTTGGGTATTTGTTCCTAAGGGTCATTTCCTTTTTATATATATGGATCCACACACGTCCATTAATACAATTAAAATATGAGACTCATACACCCCATAATACAACTATCCACTACACATTAAATAATAATAGTCCTTAATCCACTTGTAAAAAGTAAATGCATCCCTTTGGGGCGGATGGAGGGAGTATTTGTTTTTTGCACGTGGATTAAGAAGAACACAAACACTTGTGTAAACCGGGTTCACGATGTAAATCATGTGGTCCCCCCATCCAATCCTATATACCTCATGTATTGCTAGAGTGTTTAAGTTAAGAGGGATCACAGGTTTACAAGGATTTATGATGTAAACCCTGTTTATAGGAGACTAACTCTAAGAAGAATTATTATTTTAGATAAAATGGGTATTTGTATAAGTGGTTAGTAATGGACTATGTGTGGATCTCTTTTACTAAAAAAGTGAAAATGAATCTTTAGGGGATGTTTGTTGTTTGAAACCCTGAAATTGAAATTCAAATTTTACACCCAAATTTTAAAGATCACCCCTATATATACTTATATACATTATCTCTCCTCAATTAATACATTTTCTCTCTTTTATCTCTCCTCTCTCATCTACTTTCTTACATAAATTAATGCATTCTTACAATTAATACACTTTTTCTCTTTATCTCTCTTCTCTCATCTACTTTCTTACATAAATTAATGCGTTTTTACAATTAATACACTTTCTCTTTTTATCTCTCCTCTCTCATCTACTTTCTTACATAAATTAATACATTCTTACACATTGATTTGACATAAAGTTAAACCTACCCTATCAAAAACCTAAAACAAACACAACATCACTATTCATGATTTTCAAACTCCCCAAAACCCCAAAACATACATCACCTTAGAGTAAACGACAAAAATGACAAAATGAACACCTTATCAGCGGACGGAGGAGTAGCAGTTAACACAAGGAAAAGGTTGCAAGAAATTAGAGAAAAGGAATTCCAAGAAGGGATATTTGTGCATAGAGAGAAGAGAATGAAAGTAATGAAATGAGGAAATTCTTAAAGTTCTGTTAAAAACCAAATAAAATTCTTCATCTCGAACTCCCAACAGACTGGAACTTCTTATCATGAAGAAGAGAATGACCAATTAAGATAAGAGTACTCCTTATCTTTAAAAAGAGAACTAGCAATATGCTTGGATCCTTCTCCCAGATATCAATGAATATCTTCTTCTTACTTGTCTCACCAGTTTTGAGAATTTGTTTTACTTCTAGAATGCATTCAATTTGATTTAATTCTCACAATCAGAAATGTTCAGTCTGGGCAATTTAAATATAGATGTAAAATTTTTATTAGAGGGTGAAATTTAAAAAAATAATATAAAATTTGATAGTCTTTTTTATCAAAATTTAAAAGGTTAATGCAATTCGAGTTCAATGAGTGTAATTCGCAATAAGGGGTCAAAGGTGGTGATAATTTTTTGCTAATTCTCAAATATTGTGATTAAATTACATTAAAGTAAATGTTGAGTTTTTTTTTTTCCTTCCATTAACCCTTTTTAAAACCCCTATTATTATTACTAGTAAATGGGTGATACTATAGTAGTTATTGTAAGTCTAAAGCTAAACCACACTATACAAACCAATGGAGTAGATAACAATGTATATTTTGCTTTACGGACGTCACTCTTTTTTATGTGTGCAGACCCTAAACTTTCTTTTCTTCATCTAGATCAAATTTTTAATTGATAATGTTTTATATATTCTCTTTAATAGATCAAGAATTCTTAATTTAATGGGTCAATTCTTGATTCAAGAATCAAATCCCTAAAATAACACTATAATTTTGTACAAATTCATAGATCTCTTACACATAAACCAAGGTATAAAGTCAAAACCGTCCCATATAAATAAACTTTTTTCAAAATAGTTTCAAATTTTTAATTTCTACTAAATATTTTTATAACTTCTAAATTCTCATAAAAATTGTCCTTTTTTTTATCTAAGAATGTCCAATTTTCCTATTCTCAAGTGACTGAATCGATACTTTAATAAAAGTTACGGAATGAAAATTGATAAAAAAATAGTTCCCCAGTCCCGCGTTAAAGTTTACGTTTTTTATTTTGAGTTATCCCACCTTAAGGTTTACATTTTCTTTTTTGGCAACTTGGTCCCACACAAAATAATTAATTATCCCATGTAGGGCCCACACACAACACTAATACAACTACCCACTTTACATTAAATATTATTTATCTCATTTCACTACACATTAAAATATTATTTCTCTTAATCTCCGTTCAAAAAAGTCAACATCAACGTTCATACGGGACGAGGGAATATTGTTTTGAGACAAAATTAAAGTAAAATTAAAAAAATAATATAATGCAAAATGAATATCATATCTATTTAGGACCTTCTCAAATAAAGTAAAAAAAGTAAAAAAAAAAAGTTTATATTTTAAACTCCATATAACCAATTCATCTACCCAAAAAATAATCCGTGTTTTTTGAGGGTCTGTTTGAATCAACCAATCGTGAAAGAATCGGGCCACCATTTGGCATCGGCCCAAACCCTACACCTATACAACACTAATAATTTAGAAATCATTATTGATGAAAGAGTAATATGAATTATCACAATAAATATATATATATATATATAAATAAAGAAGCAATAAACTTCAACTTGAAGCAATCTTAATGCAGATATATCCCAGAATGTACTATTTCAAAGGATCCAGAGGCTATATATCAGCTTTCTCTTTTTGAATAATCAATACATGTGAGGATTTGGGCTTATGATCCCTACAAGATACATTTACATGATATATATATATATATATATATATATATATATATATATATATATATATATATATATATATATATATATATATATATATATATATATAGGTACACTTGCTAGTTGGTTGTATCATGTGCAAGTAGTCCCATGCAAAAATTAAAGGTATGAGTGGGGGTAGGGGGGTGGGGAAGGAAAGGATAACAGAAACCCCAGCTTGCACACAAAAGTTTATCTTGGTCGGGACACACCACTGTTGATTTCAACCCAATACTCACCTTTTTTTCCCTTTATCTGCTATTTTAATTTTTATCACCATGGTAATATTACTTTTATACATACATACATGTATATATATTTTCTTGAAAAAGTGAAAATTGGGCCATGATTAATGGTTGTGTCAAACCATATATATATATATATATAAAAGGATGTTAATTAATTTAATCATAATTCTCTACAATATTAATTAATGAATTTGTTTATAATAATCAACACTTTTCCCGTGCGTTCACAGAAATGCCACCACACTGAGAAGCTTAGAGGCTAAGTAATTAAGAACTTGAAACCCTAAAAAGCAATAAAACAAAAATAGACAGAGTGAAAACAAATTAGTACTTGGTGCTTGTGTGTGTATTTTCTCTCTCTCCATTTCTCTCTCTCTATATATTTATATATATATATATATATATATACACAAGCATAAAGCCCTTGCTTTATTTTAGCATCTATATTCTCATTCTCCCTTTATCTTTCTCTCTCTCTTAACCTTCTCTGATGTGATTCTCCACTACACTACACCTCCAGAAAACCAAATAACCTTTACAAAAGAGAGAGAATTAAAGATCAACAACCATGGTTTTTTCTTCCATTCCAGTTTATCTTGATCCATCCAACTGGCAACAGGTTTAATGCTTTCTTTTCTTTTCATTTCTTATTATCATATGCTTAATTCCATGGGTAGCTTCTTTGCCAAAAAAGCAAATTATTCAAAAGACATGATAATATTCTCAATCCCCTTTTTTCTTCATCTTCTTTTTTCTTTCTTAATTTTCTTGAATATACCACTCACTATATGTGTGTTAATCTTTTTTTTTTCATTTTTTTGGTGATTTTATAGCAGCAACAAAATCACCAAATAATCGGAAGCAGCAGCACAAACCCTCTACTTCCACCACCTCCTCCTCCTCACCCTCATGGGGGCGGCGGGACGGGATCAATCCGCCCGGGCTCTATGTCCGAGCGAGCCCGTCTCGCCAACATCCCCATGCCGGAGACAGCTCTCAAATGCCCTCGTTGCGAATCGACCAATACTAAGTTTTGTTACTTCAACAACTACAGCCTTTCTCAGCCGCGCCACTTTTGCAAGACTTGTAGAAGGTACTGGACCCGCGGAGGCGCGTTGAGGAACGTCCCGGTAGGAGGCGGCTGCAGGAGGAACAAAAGGAGTAAGTCCTCCTGCTCAAAGTCTCCGGCGAGTAGCGACAGGCAGAGCAACCCTAGCTCCACCAGCGGCAACGGCGGAAACTCACCCAATATATTAGGTCTTAACCCACAGCTGCCGCCTCTCCAATTCATGTCGCCGCTGAATCAACTCACTGACAGCTTCACCGGCGACATGGGGTTGAATTACAGCGGAATAACAGCTCCAACGGTGGGTTCGAATGAGATGAATTTCCATGGGGGTAGCAATTTACTCGGTGGCGGCGGCGGTGGTTCTCTCTTATCCAGCGAAGGGGTAGGCGGCGGCGGTAGTGGCGGCATTGAGCCATGGAGGCTGCAGCAGGTACAGCAGTTCCCTTTCATGGGGAGTTTAGATTCATCAGCCGGGATATACCAGTTCCACCACGGCGGCGAATCGGGGTTCATGGGCGGCGAAACGAGCCACCAGGTCCGGCCAAAGCTTTCGAGCTCCATGCTAACTCAAATGGCGGCGGTGAAAATGGAGGACAACCACCCTGATCAGAACATTTCCCGGCAGCTATTAGGCGGCGGAAATCACGAGCAGTGGAACACACTGACAGCAAATTGGACGGAGCTGTCTAGTTTTAGCTCATCTTCAACGAGTAACCCTTTGTAGTAACTTAACCAATCATGATCGAAATCAGATGGAAGCTTCGAAATTTAACAATGAATGCTTTGCTGGAATGGCTATGGCAGAAGACAACCTTATGGAAGATGGAAGCTTCTAGAGGGAAGCTTCTTTTGGGTGATTGTATATGATCATCACAAAAACCCTAGAATTGGTAGGTTTGTTTTTTAACATTAATCTTGATGTGTAGCATAATGTGTACTACCCTCTCTCTTCTATATATATATGTATGATAATGCTATGCTGCTGTCTGATCATATATATATTAGATAATTAATTAAAAGTGTTAATTAATTACCTCTTGTATGTTTATAGGAAAAATGGAGGGTTAATGTTTTTTTCCAGAAATTATGTAGTTGTGAAATTGAATCAGATTTTTGGTTGATTAATTAATTACTATAAGATAATAATTTAATATATCTTCTGATAGCCATTCTTTATTGATGATGAGTATTAATATTTGTGTGATCTTGCTTTACCATGCAAATGCAAAATATAGTAATTTAACAGTGTAGTCTAGCTAGTTGATCGTTTCATAGTGTGAGATGGAATTAAATAAGAGAATATTTTAATTAAGGATGACTACTTTTGGGTTAATTATATTAACTATTGTACAACAGCTGACAGATTTTTTTTAATTATGGCTTTGTTTTAATGCCTTTAGTGGGTTAATTAAGGACTAATTAGGCTTCTAAGCACGTGAGACGCTGGAGGTATTAAATTAATGAACTGCAGATCCATATTAAGAGTTGCACCTTTCAATCTAATTATAATTTGATTATTTTTTTTGAGCTTAAATGCTTAATAAATCTCAAGGGTTGTTCATGCTGTAGTTTATAAGAAATCTTTTTATGGTTTATATATAGCTAGCGCAAAGAGTACTATGGGATATAAATTAATCAATTCATTTGTACTAAGTTACATTTGGATTTTCACACTTCTCGTTAAATAAGAAGTTTAAAAAAAAAAATTTTTTAATAATAAATAAATGAAGTATATGTTATCATGTGAAGGTAATAATTTAATTTAAATATATAATATACTGAGAGGCTATTTATTTTAAAATTTTTATTATTTTAGGGGTGTGAAAAATGTAATAAAACAAACCGATAAAGAAAAGAGCAATAAGAGTGTAATAGATGAAAGGATAAAGTAAAAGAATAATTATAATTAAGCTTATTAATTGAAGGCAATATATTCAATACAGAATTCTTTGAATTAATCACTAACCATTTAATTGAAAGAAAATATTAGGTGATCAGATCATTTCATGTTGTAATCTCCACCAAATTTACTAGTATGATTTACACTTTATTTACTTTATTATATAAAAAAAACTATATCGCCATAAAAAAATAAATAAAATTATACATGATACAATAACGATGCAAACTATTTATTTATTTAAAGTAAAATACGAATTAATATTTGATGAGTAGATATATTATACTGAAGGGTACCGAAACCTCAATGTATATATATATATATATATATATATATATATATATATATATATATATATATATATATATATACATTTATGTATGATTTGTCGACGTACACTACCCTATCTAATTAATTAAAGTAGCAACTAAAATTACACAAACAAAAAGATATGCATGGTTTACACACAATGATCATTAATTTTTGTACGTACGTACCCTCTCATCCAAACAAAATTCTAAGTATCAACTTTTGGACGATTCCTTCAAGATTTTCAGAATATCAAAATGGATATTATGCATGTTAGTTTTGTGTAAATCACCCAAAAAAACTTATTTAACCTCCCTTGTGATATTGAATGATATTATAGAAGGAGATACATTTATAGTACATGTTTTGATAAAAGAGAATGCATATAATTTCTCAATAATACAAATGCATACTCCCTCCATCCCACCACCTTAAGATTTTTCCATTTTGTCGTCTCACCCAAAGAGTTTCATTTTCTTTTTTACACACATGAGACCCACCCACCCCCTCTAATACAATTAAATATAGGACCCACACTCCTTCTAATATAACTACCCACTACACATTAAATAATAATACTCCTTAATCTACGTGCAAAAAAGCAAATGATCCTCTTACACCGGGACGAAAGGAGTGTATGTACAGCTTGCCATAATTACATAAAAGATATGGAGTAGTATATGTTATGATTTCATTCATGTTATTAATTCCCTAAGTACCACAAATATTATAATATTTTTTTTATTAGGGCGTCTCACAATTATTAATTGTTACATTTTTTATTTTTTAGATGAGACCCACACAAATCAATTAATATATCTTCTGAGGCACATAACACTAATAAAACTACCTATTACATATTAAAATATTACTTTCCTTAATTATATGTTAGAATTAGCGAGAAATTAAGGTACTGCAGTAAAAAGATTGGACAGGATATATGGTCTCAAAAGACACCAAATTTCATGTGACAGTACACCATCATATTCATCATCATTCTTTTTTCCAATTCCCAAACCCAAAAAAGTGTTCAAATTTTGCTGAAACCAAAGTTTCTTAGAAGAGGGAGAGATAGGTATTTCTCGAATTTTGTTCCCCAAGATTAACGTAAATAGGAGCCAAAGATGAATGGTTTTCAACTGCCATGAATTATATATATATATATATATATATATATATATATATATATATATATTCACCATCTCATAACTACGTACAGAGATTTCAAATAGAGATCGACAGAGTCTTGAATTTCCTTTTACAAGGAGCTAGCTCATGTCACATGTACCCTTAAACTTTTATAATACTAATAGTGCTTTATATATATATATATATATATATATATATATATATATATATATATATATATATATATATATATATATATATATATATATATATATGTTTGTTTTGAGTTTAAGTATACATAAGGTATTCGGTTGTTTTTACACAAAAATTAAAGAGTATAATACTCTTTATAAGAAGCTCTTTACCTTACTGCACATATGGAGTTTAATAAAATTAATTTGTCTTTTTTTTAATTAATTTTATTGACTTTTGAGAATAAAATTGTATTTTTAAGTAATCAGTATTCGTACAATTATTTACATCGAAGTATTGTTAACAAATTATGATAATAATGCAAGTTGAATTCCCTATTCCACATCCGATGTTTTATTGGTGTTTCACAATATAAAAAAATTATTCCATGATCATTAAATTTTTGTGGCATGTATTGAATTTTGGATATTGATTATGACATGCGACAAATATTTAATGTGTGAAATACTATTGTGAAATAGATGATCCATTTGGATAATAGTGAGAGGAGATCATGGCCACGCTCCCTTACAATAATGGAAGTATGTTAGTAGAAAGTAGTAGGCGCGCTGGGGGTATAAGTGGAAATAGCTGATCTTTTTGTGGAGTATTTCACTTTTGCAACACTCAAGCCTGCTTCCCCTCTATGAATAAAGCTATCATACGCACCCCACCCCAAACCCTACTATATGTTAGACACATACTCGGTAGAGATGGTGTCGAATTATTATTAAAGTATCGTAAATAAAGTATACTTCCTTCGTTCCGTCAAAAGAGGGTTGTTTTTTTTTTGCACGTGAATTAAGGAGTATTATTATTTAATGTGTAGTACGTAGTTATATTAGTGGGATTGTGGGTCCTATATTTTAATTGTATTAGAGAGGGTGTGTAGGTCCTATGTTCCTTGTGGGTGGGACGATCAAAATGGAAAAAATACAATTTTTAACTGAGATGGAGGGAGTATTACTTAATAGTTAGAATATACTTCCTCTGGCCACTGACAAGATATCCATTTTATCATTTTGAGCATCCACTTCAAAGGTATCTATATTTCTTATTTAGTGAAAAGGTGAGATAAATACCGATTTGGTCTCATAACTTTTTTCATGGTCCTTTTTAGTCCCAGAAAAGATAAGTTTGTGAAATCAGTCCCACTGGTGACGAAATAGGGCTAAATAGTCCTATTTTTTGTCGAAAAATTGCGACGTCACCGAAAAACGGCACGTGACTGTCACGTGATGGCCGGAATCGCCAATTTCTGGGCGGGGGGATGACGTGGCAGGGGAGTCAACTTAAAAAATATTATTTTATTGCCACATGGCAATTATATTTATTTATTTAAAATAATTAAAAAAACTAAAATTAAAACCTGCCACGTAATAATCTACTTACTAAAACCCCACCCACCCGATCAGACAACATAAAAATACAATTTCAGAGTTCATTTTGATAAATTAGAATCGAAGATGAAGAAGAACCCTAAACCCTAATTTGGGGAAAAATCGACGAAGAAGAAGATCCGAGACCTAATGTCGTCGTGAACCATGAGCGCAGAGAATCCTTTTAGTGTAGTGATGTCGCGAGCAACCTTAGAGACTCAATGCCTTTGTCACCTATGAGCTCCAGTTGCAACGACTTGGAAAGAGGATAATTGTGGTCGAAGGTTCTTGGGGTGCGGAAGATATCCTGTAAGATATTCTATTTCATTTGTTCTATTACTATACTTCATTAACATTTATTTATACTGCTCGGGCTATTGCAATTTGAGGCTTAGGGCTATTGCAATTTGCGAATAAATGTGTAAATTTGAGTTTTAATGCTGATTTTTCTATGTTTTTATGCATATAGGATCCGGGCTATTGCAATTTTTTCAATGGATTGATCCACCAATGTGCTTGAGGTCAAAACACATAATTTCTGTGCTACTAAAAAGAGTCAATGAGATGAGAAAATTGAACCAAGAGTTGAAAGAAGAAAACACTGTATTGAAGACGGATAATAAGTTTCTATTAGATTAGTGTTTGAAGTTGAAGGAGCAGAAGGATTCTCATGTTCGTAATTTGAAAGTGATGCTCAAAGTGTTTTTCAAGATTCTAGGAGTATCATTTGTTTGTTGGTGTTTGGTTAATGTGGGTGAGTACTTGAAGCATGATCAAGTAACTATTACAAAAAGAATGTTGGGCAGTTAGTTTGTTTTGCTAGTTTTGTTGGTTTTGCTAGTATTATGTAGTTATGATGGTTTGTGCTCGGTTTCGTGAAGGTTTGTAGGCTATATGCAGTCACGATGGATCGTGTTTAGTTTGTGTATTTTGCAACAAAGACTGTAAATCTGTACTCATCTATAAAGAAGCAAACTAAACAATAAAAATAAATATTTAAAAGATAGGTAGTTCCAACATTCAAAACAAAAACCTGCATAATAGCAAATCCACCGTTCCCAAATCTATATATTGTGAGCAACATCATAATAGCAAACCCAAAATACAAACTGAAATATGTTTACATCAACATCATATTTGCTCAGCATGCTTAAGAAAAAGAAAAAAATGATCCTAATAATCCATTAGTTGTTCAATCAGGACCACAAAATAAATAAGTTAACCATAACCATCTAGGTGACTTTCTTTTTTCCCTTGCCTAGTGAACCACTGCTTTGTTTGGACAACTCCATGAATTTCCGCCCACCCTCCCGAACAATTCTTCTTTCAGGTTCAGGTTGTATTGGACCAGTGCTCTTATAGGAGAAATGACCTTCTCCCATAGGTGGAGTTACTCTGAATTGGATCCTCAGATGCAACGATAGTTGGCACATATGAAGCTATTCATACATAGATGACTCTCGCACTTGAGGTGTGGAAGGTGTCTTGTACCATCTCACTGTAGTGACACCACTCTCTTGAGTAGCATGAGCAACATTAACTTTAGCAACACAACTATCTTGAGTAGCAGGAGCTAGATTTACTTCAGTAACAAACTTTGGTGGGGCAATCTAAAAATAAAAAACAAATATTTCAAAGAAAAATTATGAGTCACAACACAAAAATATATAACTTTGCAAGTATATAATTAACTCACCGTATTAGCATTTGTAGGCCTGCTGCCACTGCCAATTTCAGCTTCAACCTCATCATTAACTCTACCATCATCATGTACAGTTGCATTACCATCTCCCTAATAAACCAAATGAGTTATAAACTATATACATGACAAACATTACATCCCAATAGCTAGTATAGAAAATGATTTAAATGAATACCTGAGATGCTTTGCAAGTTTTTATATTATACCCTGATATTCCACATCTCTTGCACTTTATTGTTTGTTGCCTTCTCATTCTCATCCTTTGTTTCTTTTTCCCCTTCTTTTCTTTCTCATCAGGCTCTAACTTCTTTTTTGTGGCTCTTTTGCCTCGTTTTGTTCTAACTCCGAAATTCGGGGGCAGTGGAGGGATGTACATAATAGTTCCCCATAATACTTCATAACTTATCCATATAATAGGATTCTCATAGGCCCTATTATAGCAATCCATAGTATAGCATGCTGCCACATAATCTTCCGGATTCAGACATTGTTTCTGTAGAGCAGCTAGTGAATGGTGCAAGGGATTCCAGTGAGCTGCCAACTTCTATACATACAAGTCTCCAGATGTAAATCCACCGTGTAGCCTCCCCCTGCAAAGCATTTTACCTCATAATGCCTATCACTGGACATGATGGGAATACAATCTGCAATTTTCTCACTGTTTCTTTGTAGTATCTTGCTAATCCTAGGACACAACCTCCCTTTTCAGTTGGACTTAGCTCTATTCTTATTCATTTGCAGCCTCGTCATCAAATGAATTCTGATCCATTCCAACAGAGTTATGATATCATTGTCCCTAGCCTCTAAAATGTTGGAGTTAAAGGATTCACACACATTGTTCAAAAGCATATCACATTTGGCCTTTCGGAGAAAAAAACTTTTGACCAATGAGTAGCTGGCTTGTCATGAAACCAATCATACCCCATCTTCTCCTTCAATTTTTCCTTTATTATTGTGTGCTCCTCTGGTATCGTGCTACAAGCAGCTTTTCATAATAAATCCTTGAAAAATTCTCCTCCCCATCCAGACATTTTTAGATTATTGTGAAGATGCCTAACACAAAATCTATGCTCACAACCAGGGAATACAACCTCCATTGCCATGATCAAACCTTTTTGTTTATCCGAAATGAATGTGAATTCATCGGCCTTAATACCAAGGTCTTGCTTGAGAATAGTCAAAAACCATTCCCAAATATCACCATTCTCCTTCTCAACAACTGCGTATGCAACAAGAAACAAATTATTATTTCCGTCCACCCCAACCGCTGTTAACAAGACTCCTCCATACTTACTCTTCAAGTGACATCCATCTACCCCTAATATCGGTCTACAGCCTGCTAAGAAACTCTTCTTCAACCCATCAAAGCAAACATACATCTTACTAAATCTGTTCACACCATTATCATTTTCTGTTCCTAAGATAATTGTTGATCTGAGGTTAGTTTTCTTAAGCTTTTTGGTGTAGGACCAAAGCTTAGCAAATTGGGCATCATGATCACCCTCAATCTTGTGTAGTGCCTTTATCTTAGCTTTATAAGCTTGGTGCCTTGAAATCTGACACCGAGTGTCAACTGAAGCGTCATGCATAAAACCAATAGTATTCCTCTTACCATCTAACTGAAACCTCTGCAAATACCTCTCACTTAGCCAAGTAGATGTCAAATTTCTCACAGTTTGAGTAGGAGCACATGTGTGTTTAGGTTAGTATTCCCTAATCTGAAATGCAGCTTCATTTTTCTTTTCAAAAGATGAATCTTCCACTTGCATTTCTCATCAGCACACTTATTATACATTCTCCTTCTATCATTCTTTGTAAAGTGAATATTTCTATTGTTCTTGATAGCATGTGACTGAGCAGCTTTCTTGAACTCTTCCTTGGAGCTAAATATCATCTCATTCTCAAATTTAGGGTTATAAATGGTGGCATGATTAAACATTGGATATTTAGCCTCCTCATCATCACTCTCAGATACCCTTCTTTCATCAAAATTATCAACCTCATCAACTATGTCAGCCTCTATCTCTCTCTCCATAATTTTTACACTATTCACTCTCACCAACAGCCTCCTCTACAATCACATCCTCAACATTTCCATCATGTTGTTCTGATCTTACATCTCCCAATGAATTAGGAAAAGTCTCCCAAGATGTAGTTTTAAACATGTTGGATGGGTCAATATCAGCATACTCATTTTCTAACTCAATTACATTCTCAGTAAACAAGTCATCGTCATCATCTGTAACTTCGTTACCTATTACAACGTCAGAATCCTCAAAAGACTCATACCCATCTACATCTTCTTCATCATCCATAGCATTTGTGTTATTATCAATTTCAACATCATTCTCCACTTCCAATTCCACATAGATCTTTATTTTCCTTTCAACTAGAAACTTTGCTGCCCAATTTCTCAGGTCCTCATCATCAATAATCATCTTAAAACTCCTATCTCCAAGCATTAAATGGTATTTTTTGTTACCCTTAACTTCTTACTATATATATCCAAATCAGAATACTTAAGCTCTCTAGCCTTAACCCAGTCAACAAGTATTTTGTCCCCTCCACTGTACTCTATCAAAGGCATATTCCCAAATTCACCGCCAAAATTAAATTCCACAGTCAAGTAGTCACTTTCGAAGCTGTAAATTATAAGAAAAAGTTTAAAAATAAAACCTGACAGTCAATGTTTGCAATAAAGTAAAGAGGAAAAGTATAATGCATACACATATAAACAATTAAAGATTCTCTAAACCCGACATGTATGTCCCTACCCTCCACCCATTTACACAGCATGGGACCACAAATACTCCTTATAAATACGAAACTCCCACCATAAATGTATCCAAACATAGCAAAAGAGAGAGATAACACAACAAAAAAAAGACTTACTGTATATTGGGTTATCCCAGTCCATTGCCCCCTTCTTCAGCACGAATATCATCTTCTTAAGAACAATAAATGATTAAATACAATAGAGGGAACATGTGGGAAGATTTGGCAGTGAAAGGGTGGAAAGATTTGGCAGTGAAAGGGTTCTGAGATTTGGAGAACGAGTTTTGGATTGAGTTCACGTAATTTTGTTTTTGTCTGATCAGGTGGATGGGTTTTAATTTTGGTATATATTTAATCTAATTTAATGTAATCAATTTTTAATTTTAATTTTAGTTTTTTATTACGTGGCGGGTTTTAATTTTAGTTTTTTAATTATTTTAAATAAATAAATATAATTGCCATGTGGTAATAAAATAATATTTTTTAAGTTGACTCCCCTGCCACGTCATCCCTCGCCCGGAAATTGGCGATTCCGGCCATCACGTGACAGTCACGTGTCGTTTTCCTGCAGCGTCGCAGTTTTCCGGCAAAAATATGACGTATTTGGCCCTATTTCGTTACCGGTGGGACTGATTTCACAAACTTATCTTTTTTGGGACTAAAAAGAACTATTGAAAAAGTAATGGGACCAAATCGGTATTTATCCCGTAAAAAGGTACACCACATCACCACTTCCCTCTAATACAACTACCCACTACAAATATAATAATAATACTCCTTAATCTACTCGTAAAAAATAAACGATTACATTCTAAGTGGCCGGAGGGAGTATTTTATTAAAGTACGATGACATGATGAATTAAAATATGAAATTAGAATGTTTAAAGTGTACTTATATATTAAGTAGTAAATCATAATATAACACCATATAAAACTATATTTTAATGCATCATTCATTTTACTTTATATTTTACTTATATAATAATCACATCTTAATAAAATAATAATAATAATAATAATTTGTCTTACAATTCATTGAAAATATATCAGTCTCACAAAAAATTGGACCTAAATTAAAAAAAATAAAATAAATACAAATTCCTTGGAAGACGTATAATAAAACACAGTGTGAGATTTTACGGTGCCCAGGAGAAAAATTACAGTACAATATTCTTTTCTACCCACATATTAGTAAAAAGTATAAAAATGTTTAAATTGACGAAAAAATTCTTATATAACTTTATTTACTAATAATTAGTATTGAGACAATATTTTTTAGAGTATAAAACTCTAAAAAAATTATTTTTTATCAATGGAATATTTTGTTGGTAAAAACCTTAATTCCATTGTTAAATTGACTTACCAACGAATTAGCAACGAAATCCGTTAGTAAAATTTTGTTTATAAAGTGGTGGTTGGTAAACTTTTAGCAACGAAAAATTAATTTCGTTGTTAAATAATTTCGTTGGTAATCCGTTGCTAATAATTCCGTTGGTAATTTATATAATGATTCCATTGGTAATCCGTTGGTAATTACCAACGGATTGAATTTCATTGCTAAAATAGAGAATAAATCCGTTGACATTCCATTGCTAAAATAAAAATGTCATTTTTGTTGTTAATCCATTAATAATTACCAATAAATTGAATTCTATTGATAAATTCGATTGTTAAAAAATACTTTTTTTGTAGTGGTAGTATCGAATCAAAAAATGTATCAAGACAACATTTTATTAGAGTATTAAGTAAGTATCAAGTCTTTTTTATTTAAAAAAATTAAGTATCAAGTAAAAAAAATACTAAGAATAAAAAAAATATCGAGACAACATTTTTTATAAATGTTGAATCAAGTTAAAACAATATCTTAATAATACTCTCACCATCCCAAATTCATTTTTACACTTTCACTAGAAAAAAACATAATTAACTACTATTCTTAGAACATACTTTAATTTCAAATTTATCATTACCTTTTTAACACACATAATATACTTTATCATTTATTTTTTATTCAAAAATATCATACTACCCCAAAAATAAGTTAAAATGTGACTTTTCATAAATTTCATATTTACAGTAAACGTGAAGATAAAATTCAGATGGAAAAAGTTTTTTTTTTAAATACCAATAAAGATGACTCAATATAATTGAGTGGATACTTTTTATTAATATTATTTTTGAGAGAGATGGAAGTAGACTTGAAAGCCCTTGACAATGAATGTCTATTGTGGCCGGTTGTCATGTAGCTTGGCTTCGGTTTGGAGTTTGATCTGCTTTGTCAAAGAATCGGGACTTTCTATACATTGGACTCTTTTTCTTCTATAGAAATGCATGTCATGTCGCCCCTAAGCTCATAATTGAGTGGATACTTTTTATTAATATTTTTTTTTTGTTAAAGGTGGAACCGCCCGCCCCAGGTGCCCCACGCAGGCCTATAGCATGGGAAAGAAGTTAATCATGATAACTCAACTGATCAACAAGGGTTAAGACCTTTAACCACCACACAAGGTGCCCCCCTAATAAGAGGTTGCTTTCACACTACGGGTGTAATTCGATCATTGGTCATTTGTGCAAATTATCTCCTTGCTTGACCAGTTGAGCTGTCCATGCAGACTTATTAATACTCCTTCCATCCCGCTAAACTCTTTACTCTTCCTTTGTAAGAGAAAGTGAAGAGTTTACAAAGGAAGAGTGAAAAGTTTAACGGGACGGAGGAAGTATTATTTTGAAAAATCGAAATAAGAGTTTTTCTACGGTACTTTTCAACTTTCATTAAAATTTGGTATAATAATTACTTGAGAACCTGAAGGGTACCGTGTTGAATTCCCTCACACATGTATGCAGTAAATAGAGATAATGATGTATATTTGATTATTTGTCGGTTAGTTGTCGTCAATCTCGACTATACGTGTGGCTTAAAGCCTTAAAGGAGTACATTCGGAGTAATCAGCGCGATGGTACCCTCTAGACTCCTCACTCCAAAATTATACTTCCTCCATCTCATTTATTTTATTATTACCCATGTATTAAAAAAATGAAAGGAAAAAAATATTTTTATAAAGCGAATAGAGGATACTCGCTCCATTTCATGAATATTGTGGGGTAAAATTTATAAAAGACTTCATCCTTCTCGATATTTTTACTCATTTGTACGAGCATAAAAATTGATAAATAAAGTATAAAACATAGATAAGATGTATAAAATATTTTTATCATTAATAGAATAGATAAAAATATGTGGAATACTCCAATATAAAAAGTGAGTAAAATTACATGAGGGAGTAGGACATTTTCTCTTTTGACATATGAGATTCTCACAAAACAATTATTTCCTCCGTCCCAACTTCAATTTCACACTTTCCGTTTTGGTCCGTCCCAAATTCAACTTCACACTTCCATAAAAGGAAAAAACAACAAACTAATATCCCTCTAACATAATTTAATTTCAAATTTATCATCACCTTTTTAACACACATAACATATTTTATCATTTATTTATTACCCAAAAATATCATACTACCCTCAAAAGTAAATCAAAAAGTGACATTTCTCAAAACTCTGTATCTACAGTAAATGTGAACATGAATTTGGGACGGAGGGAGTAATATATTTTCATGGGATTACACACAACACTAATAAAAATGAAAAATTATCACAAATGATCTACTAAGCATAAAAGAAACTATAATTAGTCCTGCAACTTTGAAAATTTCTAAGTTATTTCTAATTCAATTTTGGCCATATTTGTCCAATTTAATCTCATGAACACAAGTCGAACCAGACCTCCGCTGCTGAAACAATCATCATTTTCCTCGAGAGATGGTTGAAGAAATATTATTACGACTTCCCATCAAATCCCTCTTAAAATTCAGGTGTGTTTGTAAATTATGGAGAGATTTGATGTACTTATTTGTTAAATTGTAAAAGTTTAGATTAATTTGTAATTGGAGTAAAGATGATGACTTTTTTTGACAATTAACCCTTTATTCTATTCAATTATTTAAAATATACATTTTTCTTTCTTACATCACTACAACAATTACATCAAAATTAAATTTTTCTTAAATTTTATGTTACCAGATATGTGCATTAAAAATATCACTTTTCATCGCATTAAAAAAACCTTCCAATTTTAATTTTTCTTCTTTCGTCAACCGATTAAGAGCATATAGGAAGTTGTGGCTCGGAATTTGAAGCTAGATCTTGGATGCCCAAAAAATATATTCCAGAATGTGTACAGAAGCCATTCAGCTTTCACTTTATAATTCATGGGCATAATGTTTTAATATACTTCATCTCCTACTTGTCCAAATAGCACCATTTTAATATATTGAACACCCCATTCAAATTGCACAATTTTCTTTTTTTAATAAAAATGTTTATCAATGGCTCATCACATCTCTCTAATACAATTACCTATTTTACATAAAATAATAATAATTTTTAATCTACATGTAAAAAGTAAACGATGCAGTTTGACCGGACGGATGGAGTATATAATTTATTTTCTTAAACAACTGAATACCCTTTATAGAAAAAATAAATAAATACATAAATAAATAAATAAATAATTAATTAATTAAAATCAAACACGTAAAAGCAGAAGTTGAGATTCCAAGTAGGTCCAGTGACTGTCCTCAGGTTGCCATGCCATGCCACTCCTCTCCTCAATTATATTAACACGTGTCCTTCGAATCTGATTCCTTTATTTATTATCCCTACAATCCCTCTATTCACAGAATGTTGGGTTAAATTTTGATATTTCACACCCTAGAGGAGTGACAAATAATGAGAGATAAAATTTCAACTTATTTTTAGAATTGTTGCTAATTTTTTTTTAGTATATTTTATCTATATCATATATATTATTCATTCAATACTTGGCATTTACATTAGTAATAAGATATTTACTCAGTTGCAAATCCATTTAAACTACCCTCCTCTGAAATAGTCCTGACCCATCTCACCTTTTTACTTCCAAAATTAATATTTATGAGCAATATTGTATGTAATTTTTTACATGAAAAATTAATTTTTAAAAATATGAATTATTATTTGTTTGAATAAAAAATATTACTCTTCCAATTCTGATATGTTGTAAATTTTTATATTTAAAGAGTAATACTCCATTCGTCCCACACGTACGTATTTATGCACATTTTTCATTTTGAGATTTCTCAAATATTTACGTACGCGCCATTAATAATAAAAATATATTATGCATCTTATCTAATACTTTTTACACTTTATTCATCAATCTCAACAACTTTATTTACTATTTTACATTTTATTCATCATTCTCAACAACTTTATTTATATTTTTTTCTCTTTAAATTACCAACTTACCCCTACTTATGCTTACATTATATATTTGAAAAACAAAATTTCTTAATATGCTTGCTTGTACAAACGCATAAATACCTGAAACGGAGGAAGTAGTTCATCACTCTAAAGAGTTTTTTTTATATATATTATAAATAGTAGTTTTGCAACAACAGGATGCATGTGTTAACCAAGTTCACAGTAAACTTTTCTGAATTATTTTATTAAATTAATTTTTAACGATGTTGTCTTTTGTATGTATGAGGAGTGTGATCTAGCAAAAGAAAATGTGTGACGATGAGCTCGAGAATTACAACTTTGGATGAAAAGGTGCAAGAATTTGGCATCTAAAAATAAAAGCCTGAGAGGGCAACTTCTACAAGTCAATTTGTACATTGATCTTTTGAACTTTAATTTTATTATATTTTTTATTCATTGGTAATCTTTTTGGTTGATTTTAATGATTGATGGAATTTAATCAACAAAGGCAAAAGCTATATATCTAGTCTTTATTTGAAAGGAATGTCTGAAGAATCCGATGAATGTATTATATATGTATATATATCCCTAATGAATTCATTCTCTCGACATATAGACTGAAAATATTGACAAATGTGTTAACCCCCTTCCTAGAAAAAATGTTCAAGGTATTAATTAGACCAAATCAACTAGAGAAAGGCTGTGCAATTCCAGTTCAATATCCTGTTATATTATCGTGTAACGTTTCTTATGGCGAATCGTTTGATGAATGGCACGTAAAATAAACAAATTAATTTACACAATATAAGAAAATTATTAACCCTAAAGGGAAATATGTTGAGATTTTCATTTAGTATACGTATTACTTATCTAATACGTGTAATAGAAAATGTAATACTACTAAAATATATAAAGACATTTGGTGTCAGTGTAATTTTGGTGTAACTATGTTGTTTCACGCCATTGAATGAATAATATATATGTTTAGGAAAGATGAGAAAATTATACCATAAAAAAAAATATAAACCTAGGCTATAATTTAGGTTTAATAGTTCATATTAAATTTAATAAATCTCCTTTATATAAACAAACATGTTCTTAAATGGGATCACCTATTTCATATTGGTGTTTCATCTGCTATTTTACAAATTAAATGCTTGTCACATGTCATAATCAATGCCCAAAATTCAATACATGCCCCTAATAGGCGTATTTTGCGCACTCCAATTTAATTCTCAAGTATAAAGATGTCAATTGCAGAGACAAGTACACAAGTTAAATATACATTCCCTTATAAGATAATTAATTATCTATTTATTTTAAATTACTATTCAACTAGAATTAATGTAACCAATTTTCAAGGTATGAATTTAATTGATAACTAAAGTGCTGAAATAATAAATAACTTAATAAATAAAAGTAAAGAAGAATAATTCTAGAGTGAAATAAGAGATGAATAACAGCTCTAAGGGTATCAGGTTTAGTGCAATTGATTTGGTTCCTAGATGTTTTCATGTTATTTTAATGGAAATACATCTTTCAGCCCTATTAACCCACCAATTATGATTCGATTTAAGGTCAATATTATAATCCAATTTATAACAAAAGATGCGTGAATAATCTTGAACCTCCTTCCTAGATACTAATAATGCAAACTTAAAGAACCTCCGGATGGCCAGTTTGACTAACAAATATTCTCTTAAAGTACTATTCAATCTTACTCACTTCCTATTTGAGTTCTTAATTGCATTGTTCCACTAAGAAAATCAAGTATTCAATTTACCAGCCCTTAGAATTATCGTGTTCACGGACAAACTACTATAATCCCTAGCAAATAGATAATATAAACTATGTATGCACACAAGCTAACACAACATGTCAAGGATCACGGGCAACATCAATGGAATATTGTGAAGACGTTACAAACATATAAATAAAGTCTGAATCAAATAAATAAATTAGAATGTAAATAGCATGATTTCACAATATTTGTCTAAGATTCCAAATCAATTACCCTAACTTTCAATCTCTAGAATTGTAAAAAGGTTTTAGCCCATGAGATTACACACAACCCTCATGGCTAAGAATTCCATAACAAAATCAACAAAGAAAGATTTAAGAGAAAGATACAAAACCCTAGTATCACGTGGTTTACGTTCTCCCTCAGTCTCTCCAATTGAATTGCCTCTCTCAACCGCACTTGAATCTTCTCCGAAACCGATGAAATGATGGGATGGATGATCTGATTGTGTGTGTGGGTGGATGGATATTGCGTGAATGATTTCACGATGTGTTTCTGTGGAATGTGATTGGTCTCCCTTCTTCAGGTGTCTTGATCCCCTTTTATACCCTGGGCCACAATTCTTACTCAACTGGACTCTTTTCACACGTTTTCATGCACTGGAAGGTAAAAATCCCGATTTCTGGCCCAAACTAACGCAACACGAGTTGGGATTCCTAACTCAAGTTGCCAACACGGCTCGTGTTGCCTTGAAATTCAACTCGTGTAATCCCAACACGAGTTGTGCTATCAAATTGTGCACTTGCCTGTTAAGTCGTATTGCGATGTCCTGATTCTGGATTTTCTACGGACCCCAACACGAGTCGTGTTGCAAGTCGTATAACGACTTGCCAACTTGTGTTGGCTCTCTAGACAAATCTCGACACTTCTCTACCTCACACGACTTGCTACATGGCTTACCTCAGATGCAACACCACTTGTGTTACAAGTCGTGTTGCCCATGATAAGTCGTGCTGCACGTTTGTTGCATTCTGACCTCTTGCGGCACCCAACACGACTCGAGTTGCCAAGTCGTGTTGAGCCTTGCAACTCGAGTAAGCCCCTTTTTCACTCGTTTCTTGCTCGTCTTCGGTTCTATTTCATTTTAATCTATTTTAACCTTCAAAACTCAACAAAACACCTTAGTAGCTGCATAATCATGCAAAATACGTTAACCACGCAATCCTACATGAAAATATGGCCTTATTCTAACAATACACTGTTTTGTGAGACAAAAAGAGGTAAATTTCCACTCTCATGAGCCCCAAGGGTTTAATGGTCATTTGTAGGATATAATTTTTTTATATTGTAAAACATCAATGAAACACGGAATGTGAAACAGGGCAAGTTCTATTAACCTTTACCCCACCCTATCATACATTATCTCTACTCATTAATTAATATTTTCCCTCACATAAATTAATATTTGATTTGACAAAAGGGTAAATCTATCTTACCAAAATCTAAAATAAATATGGAATAACACTATTAACTAGTTTATTAAACAAATATCATCTTAGGGTTTAGTAGAGTTTAAAACATAATTTGTCTTATACCTTTTTACTTTATTCGAAAATGTCTCAAAATATTGAAATAGTTAGAACATTTATTTTCATCCAATCCTTTTAATTTCGTTCCGATTTCATTCCAAAATAATATTTTTACCAATTTCATCCCATAATTTTTGTAAAAGCAGCGATTCAGTCACATAGTTCAGTCCTATAAAATTAGCAAAATTTAGTCTTTTTAAGTAAAAATGATCATTTTGGTGAGAATTTAAAAGATATGGACTGTTTTGGAAAAATTAAGTTTATTTGAACTATTTTGAATAAAGTAAAAAACTGTGGAAGGTTTAAAACAAACCTGAGTTTAGTAATTATTCTTAGGTCATATTTGTTTCTAGTTCTAAAATCCAAATTTGGGAATAAAAAAAAAATTTTAGTGAGGTTTTTAACAAGGCATATGATATTCAAAGGAGAGTTACAAAATATTTAGAAATAATATGGACATTACTTCTTATTTATTTGTCTACATTCAGAATAAGAAAGGAATTGTTGTACCCTTTCCTTATATATAAGATGTATCTGTTAGGTTTATATATGTACACTTTTAATTTGATGGACGATGTTTATGACGTACAAGTTCTATCTTTCTTCTTCAATTTCTTATTTTGCACTTTAATTATGTCGCTGACAAAGGAATATAAGTTTGAAGATTTACTTAAAATTAATTACACAATTAATCGATGAACTAGTCTCTTGTGCATCCGAGTATGCAAGACGTTCAAGGGTATAACATTTTGTTTTAAAAAACATACTCTTTAATTTACTAAATGATACTATTAATGTTTGAATAAAAAAATAAAAAAATTAAGCGTATAAATTTTTATATTATAGAGTACGACATTAAGAGAGTGTTTGGTTCAATTTAAATTAATAATATTCATTGAGCCTTAAAATTTTTTTAAAAATTAGAGAATTTATATACTAATTGGGCTTATGCGGGTTTGATTTTCATCTAAGCCCATTAATAAAAAACAAGGGGCCAGGTGAAATACAACCTTGAAGGGAAAGTGTGTTACAATATCCCATGAAACTAATATGGAATTAAGAGAATTCTAATACTCATGATTATCACATTTACAAATTTTATTAACCACTTATCACCAGTGAGTTACAATATCCCATGAAACTAATATGGAATTAAGGGAATTTTAATACTCATGATTATCACATTTACAAGTTTTATTAACCACTTATCACCTTTAGTAAATCAAACATTCGCTGAGAGTATAATTTTCTGGGGTCGTTAGATAAGCACAGAAGACATGCAAAATTTATCCTGATAGTTAATTCGGATGAAAATGAGAGCAATTAATTAAGTAAAGGGAGCCCGGCCCAGTGCTACATTTTGTGTCGGGAGACCCATAAATTATGAAACCTTTCAATAAAAAAGCTAGAAAACAATGTCTCTATATACTAATATTTTATAAAAGCCATTTCATGGTTTGCTTCCTTTGACCTTCAATCTCAACCACATGAATATGTAACAATGATTTCTTAACTTAACTAATTATATCAAAATTTACTATTAATTGCAGTATATATCAAGTGTTAAACGTTTGGATGGTGGCTATATATGATATTTGGACTGGTTATGATCGGCGACGGATGTAGGAATTTTAGTCAAGGGGACCGATTTTCTCCGTCCCATATTAATATGCATCGACACTGTAAATATGTAGAAGTTTAGAATCAAAATCATCTCATATAAATTTATATTATTCAAAATGTTCCTAAGATTTTAAATTTCACTAAAATAGTCATTTTAACTTAAATATGTATAATTTTTCTAATTCCACGGATTAGATGTGAATCAATTCTTTTAGGCAATGTTCGTTAACAGTTTTCAAACTCAGGTTTTGGTTTTCAAAATTTACATCCAAATTTTAAAAATCATCCATATATACTCATACTACATTTTTTCTCTTCAATTAATACAATTTCTCTCTTTATCTCTCCTCTCTCATTTAATTTTTTAAATAAATTAATATATTGATTTGACATAAAGTTAAAACCTACCATGCTCAAAACTCAAAATAAACATAAAACACACTATTCATGATTTTCAAACCCCACATAACCCCAAGCCAAACACCACCTTACAGAGTTATAGAACGAAATTAGTAAAAGAATATTGTATTGGACAAAATCGGGATAAAACTAAAAAGTTTAAAACACAAATGAATATCTTAACTATTTTAGGATCTTTTTCGATAAATATAAAAAGATATGAGACAATTTATATTTTAAACTCAAATATGTAGTATGAGAAAAGTTTTTTTAGATAATAAATAGTAAATTATAAAGTATATTATGTGTGTGAGGTGGGATAACAATTTTAAAATTAAATTATATTTTAATGTTACAAGATTGATATGATTTTTTTTATTTTGCTTTTTGGTGGTGCAAATTATTGTGAGATGGACGAAAATAAAAATTATGAAGATAATTTTGAGATGGAGCGGAGTGTGGAATTATTAATTAATAACAAGATAATTTTATATAAAACATTTATTCAATTAATTAATAATAGTATAATACTATAAAATATATATAGTATTAGTATAATACTATAAAATATATATAGTATATTACATACATAATAATAAAACATAAATACAATTACAATTATATTATTTTAAGATAGAAAAAGGATAAGGAAGTTGTTCATTAAAAAAATAAAAGGAAAAATGGAAAAAGGAAAATATAGCCGGTTAATATAGCCCGTGCAAATACCACTAGGCTGAATTGATAGTTTTAATATACCCTCCTCTTGTAGTTATCTGTCTCTATATCTGTAGTTTTAAGAAAAGTTATTATATTCGTAGTTAGGAAAGTTTTTTTTAGCCAACGTTTTGATATATTTTTAAATAGTAAATAAATTATATAGTATGTTATATGTGTTTGGTGAAAATGATATTTTTGAAATTAAAATAATTTTTGAAGTTGTTGATTGATGTGAAAATTCATTTTTTTGAATAGTAGAGATAATTGTTGAACGGACGAAAAAATATATTTGAACAGAGAGATTATTAATTATTCTAAATTCTAGCCTTTGGTTGATAGAATAACTCTAATACATAAATCGTCGTGTATCATTTTACTTTATTTGAAAATGTTTCAAAATAATTAAGATAATCTCGTCTCAAACTTTTTAGTTTTGCTCGGACTTCGTTTCGAACTTTACAATTTTGCTTCGACTTTGTCCAAAAATAATACTCCATTTTTTTTTATCAATTTCATCCCATAACTTTGTAAAAGCACCAAGTCGTTTTCATCTCTTGGAATTAAAAAGGTAGAATATTTTTTATATTAAAATGATTATTTTGATGAGAATTTAAATTAAAATTATAGTGCTTTTTTGAAAGAATGGCATTTCTTAAAATCATTTAAAATAAAATAAATTTGTATAAAATAATTTTAATTTTAAAGAATGGAGTTATTATTTTGTACAATGTCACTCTTATATATGACAAGCTTAATAAATGGTTTACTTTTTTTTGACAAAAAATTATTAAAGTTCACATGAACAAACTTCAGTCCATCCACAAGAGACGGTAGCTCTACCCAACAAAAATGGTTACCTTTTAAACTCTATTATTTCGTACAATGTCACTCTTATATATACATGACAAGCTTGATAAGTGGTTACCCTTATAAATTCATGTTATATCGATGGTTTTCTAAAAATAGTAGTAATTGCCACGCATAAGGTGACATTTTAAAATTCAATTTTATATCATGAATGTATTGATTTCATACGGCATGTATTGATTTCATACGGCCATGTCTTCCGTTTTTATTTTAGCGAAAATGAAAACTAATTCAAAATTGTATAGTATATAATTAATTAGAATCTATATATATTCCAAATATAAAATAAATTAATAATTATTGATCAGTAATTAATATATAAATTTACCGGCTTCATTGCATAAAAAATTTATAATGCCAAGTAACAAAAAAAAAAGGATTATAGGTTTTGCACATCATCAAAAGCTTCTAGCTCTCTAACTTGATATGGCGCAAACGTGGATTAACTGAACTTGCATTACTCGTTGCATGCACTTTGAACTTCATTATGATCTTAATATTGTAATTACGAGTTAAGAATTACTCTTTAATTTGGTTATTCTTTTTAATAAAAAAATATTATTTCTAGTTAAATAGATTTAGTTATGAGCCAATGACTCGAATCTTAAATCAATAGATTTAGTTATGAGCCAATGACTCGAATCTTAAATCAATTATTCGAACTGGCGTGGACATTAGAACAAATTATCACGCAAGAAAGTGTATTGTGTGGGTAAGAATAAAACTATCACAAGCGAGTGACACTTAGTCGAATTGTACTCTTAGAAAGAGTTTTGATGTTTTGTGACACCCTATAAGATGAGTATCACTTAGGAAAAAAGAGAAAATCTATATTTAACACATCTCTCAAATAAACCGACTCACAAGAGAATATCTCTAAATCAACACATAAACTTTACGAGTAAGGAATTAGATTTTTCATCTTTAATACGTATCAAACATCAAAGATGATATAAAAGATGTCGATCGCATCAAAGTACATGTAATAGAACACCTCGTGTCCTATTTAGCAGGGCATTTCGAACTTCTTGACTATCACCACTAAACCCTGAAACCTAAGATGTAAATGTTGTTCTGTTAATATGCTTAAAAATCAACAACTACAACAACTGCAAATTAGTTTCTATAATAGAGGAATGTGCACTTTTCAATATAAAATGTAATGAAAATTCATCTCTTAATCATATCTTTCATTTCTCATTAGTTATAGTCTTACAGATGGCCTCCTGTGAGACCGATTTGTCGTGCACCCTAAAACAAAATTAATTTTTATTACATGGATTTTTTTTAATGATCGAGATGAAATATTACTCATTTAAATGAAAAATATTATTCCCTTAATTCTAGGTTTGTTTGTGTCATTACTGTAAGTATAAAGTTTAAGAAAATTTATTTTTTTGTTATAATTTATTGACTTTTAAAGAATAATATAATCTTTTTAAATAATATATACATATAAATTATTTTATATAAGTAAGGTGAAAGTGATAAATTTGTAACTAAGATGTAATTTAAGGTTGATAATTAATATAATGTTTCCTTTTTTGGGTGGTGAATTTAATGTGGGATGGACGAAACGAAAAGTTTGAAATTTAATATTGGATAGGGTGTGTATTACTCATCTCAACAAGAATATAAAAAATCACAATATTTCAGAATTTCAAAACTAATACTCCCTCCGTCCCATAATATTTTTCACACTTTCCTCATTTATTTGTCCGACAAAACATTTCACACCCCAAAAAAGGAAACACCACTTTATCCAACAATCTCAAAAGTTATTTAAATTTCAAATTTGTCACTCATTTTTCTCTCACATATCATTACTTTATACTTTTTTATTACCTAAAAATATTATAATACCCTCCAAAGTCAATAAAGTTAGTCAAAAAGTGCAACTTTTCTTAAATAACGTGAAAGGTTTTCCGGAACGGAGGGAGTATGTTTTACTAAAAAAAAAGTGATAGTTTATGGCTGAAACTTGTTTGCTCCTGGGACACCGTGCACTTTTTTCGAAAGTTGTACCCTTTAGTATAAGAACGTGTAGTCTTTATTTTCTGGAGAAAAAAAAATTAATAATCTAACATTTATAATATTCATATTTCAGCCGATCTTTTCACTAAAAAAATTATACCCTTATATACCTTTTAAAACCAAAAATTTGTATCCTTACCCACCTTGTGCACCGAGAATAAGAGACTAACTCATAATTTATCTTTTCTGAAAGTAATTTTTCATGTGTTTAATACTCCCTCCATTTGCTTTATCCACATGTATTATTATTTTATGTGTAGTGGGTAGTTGTATTAATGAAGAGTGTAGATCTCATATATAAAAAAAGAAATTGATAGATTAAAGGTGAACGACCAAAAATAATAAAATAGATAAATTAAAAATTTAACGAGGGAGTAATAATCTCTATAAAATCAAGATGTAAGGTGGACACGATTAACATAGATATTTTTGCCATAGATATAACAAGCTTTAATGAAATTACGGTGATAGGAACAACATCCACTGGCAGTAGGCAGAAACATCGTAATCGTGAAAGTATTCAAGAATCGTGTTCACAAATATACAAAGAATCGCGTTTTGATGAGCTACGGTACCTTTCCTTAATAACAAAGGACGACATCCAAACGCCACACTTTTTTCTCACCTATCCACCTCACCCAAAAAGCTACCTAGTGTTCATTATCACTATATTATGTCATATTAATTTAATATAAAATATATACTAACCAATTTACGACTTACTTTTTGAATTGCTTCTTCATTAAGTCCAAAATTTCCATTCGTCCCACTTATAAAATTAATTAATTTGTTCTTTTAGTAATATGTTTTGCCACCATGACACAATCAGTTGAATTGAAATTAAATCATCCACTAATCAAATCAATTTTATTATTGTGAATAAATTAAAATTCGGTAAAAAAAAAAAAAATTGTTTGGTTTCATACATTTTCTTTTGTTTACATTATTTTGAAAGTTGGAAATAAATCAAAGGAACGAGTAATGTTTTTCAAGTAAGAAAAAAGATTTTTTTTAATATATAAATGAATTATTTAACTAGTTTTACAAAATTTACACCCTCGGTCTCTCAATAATTTCGCCCACCCCTTGTTATGGGAAAATGGAGATCAAGAGATCGTTAACTTTTGAAAACATTAGGAATTTTTTAATAATAAATTAATGCTAAAGTGTTAGCTATATATATATTTATTGTAAATAAGGGTATATTTTTTTTTTTTAAAAGAAATATTTTTACTTTTAGGATATAAGATTTATCCTCAAACAAAAGAGTAAAAATTACAAATAGAACACGTCTATACTATTTTCTATTACATCAGAGATGTCACAACAACTATTACTAGTCATTTTTTAATAAGCAACTACTCTGAGTCTCCAAACTGATCCGCATATGGGAGAGGGTAGTTATTTGACCTTTTATTTTTTCGGTTAAATTTTTTTAGTAACGACCTAATGACCCAAAATGAAAAGGGTGTCAGAGAGAATATTTTTCTTGAGAAATCATTAATTCTCTATTCTTTATTTTTGCAAATCACTCCTGTATATTTTTCGTTTTTTTCACAAATTTTATAACGCATAATATGGAGCAAAATGTTTCAGTTATACTAATTTATAATTAAGTAAATAAATTACTACTTATATGCAGTAATAATAAAATATTAAATAATTGTTAAATAAAGCATAAAATATAAATTAAAAAGCTCTTTTATACTGGGTAAAACTTTTAGCCCGTTAACTTGTAGGCCTTAAATATTGGGGCCAAGAATATGAAAAATAAAAGGAAAGAAAATGGGCTTAGCCCAAATCTAAACCTTTTCAGATGCTGTAAATTCTACCGTTTATAGTAGACTTTTATTTTATTTTATTTCCTGAAAATATAAAGACAAAATACTGCCTCGGTATCATAAAGTATTTTGAGTATTTTTATGCATAAAATTTAAGAAAAATTATTTTTGATGTATAAAGTAAGAAAAAATAGGAATATTTTAGGTAATTTAATGAAAAAAAATGTTTAAAAGCTGTTCGATTGTGTGTAAAAAGTGAATATAATGTTGAAATGTGCGTTTCGAGTAAGTATTATTGAGATTTATTTTCACCACTTTCAGAAAAAGAAAAACATGAAATACTTTTTAGAACTGACATTTTATCCAATAACTCAAAAAATTATTTTAACTCCTAGCTAACGCCAATAATATTATAATATACAGAATATTTATTATTATCTAAAAATACTAAAATAACTCAAAATGTCAAATAATTTGGTAAAAATTGTAACTTTTTTAAACAACGTGAAACAGTAGCAATGTTCGTTTTGGGTTTCAAACCCAAGTTTTGGATTTCAAAACTCACATCCACATTTTAAAAATCACTCATATATATACCTACTACATTATCTCCTCAATTAATATATTTTCTCTATTTATCTCTCCTCTCTCATCTTTTTTTAAATAAATTAATACATTTATTTGACATAAAATTAAAACATACTCTACTCAAAACCCAAACAAACGTAGAACACACTATTCATGGTTTTCAACCCCCACATAACCTCAAACCAAACGTTACCTAAGTGTTAACTGCTATACTCTTTTCACATACTCCCTTCGTCCAAAAATTATTATTACATTTATTGTTTATACGGAGATTAAAGAATATATTATTTTAATGTGTATTGAGTTGAGAAATATAATATTTTAATGTATAGTGGATATACTTGTATTAAGGTTGTGTGAGTCTCATTCAGATATATTAAGTGTTTTGTGTGGTTTCATCTACCATAAAGAAAAATGTATTAATAACTATGAGACACTTTAATTATTAAAATATACTCCCTCCATCTCGGTGAAAGGTCATCGATTGCTTTTTTCACGTGGATTAAAAAATATTATTATTTTATATATAGTAGATATTTGTATTAGTAGTGAATGGTGAGTCATATGTGGGTCCCTTTTACTAAAAGAGGGAAATGGGAACCTTTTAAAGAGACGTCCAATATAGTAAAATTGAGATTTTCGGTGGGATGACGGAAGTAACAATATAGGATGAGGGATGTGAAATAAAAAAGAATAGGATATATCATTAACCTATTATGAATTAGTATGTCATATGTAAGAATAATCTTCACGTTTGTAAAAAAGAATAATCGATTATTATATAGAAGAGTATTTATTTATTTATTTAAAGAAATATATGTATTCACAATAAGTACAGAAGTCACACAACTCAGAAACCCTTCCATTTATTCAGAATTCATGCAACTCAATATACCCACCATTGAGCTATCCTTCCATCAAGTAAAACCAATTTTGAGACCCATTGCAGGCTCAAATCAATTACATTAACAAACAAAAAATTAATACCCATAAAAGTAAGCATTGAAGGAAAAGAATAAACCAAGCATTTAAGAGAAATTAGCATATGCTTGTTCACTTTTTTTTATGTGTCCCCAAAGGAATCAGTTTAGTTTCACGTGTGACAAAGTAAAAATAATATCTTAGAGATAATTCTAAACTTATTATTCAATTTAATTATGACTATTCTAATTTAAGACAAATTTGGGTATTTTAAGAGAATTACCTAAATTAAAGATGCAGAAAATAAGTACTAAAAATAATAGAATAACAAATAAAATTAAGATGAAAGTGTTCAAGAGAGAAGATAGATAGCACTAGGAAATTCAGTTAAATCGGTCAAATCAAATCACTAGACAATCGGTTAGAATCCCTGCAGTTCTTATGAAAGCAATCACTTAATTATGTCAAATCCCTCTTTTAAAGTATACTTAACACATAAACTTGGTTTACACCCTCAAATGCAGAAGAATAATTCTTACTCCCTTTTTAGTTACTTCATACAAAATTCCTAATAGGCTAGAGCAGTAAACTTCCCTTTATAGGTACTTAAGAATTAATTCTCAATTCCCACCTAACAATCTAAGAAACCAAATCATATACAATGATAATTAATAGATATATTAAGTGTTCAATATTAATTATTCTAATGAATAAAGGTTATATTGTTAGATCCTCTTTACCCATAATAGGTTGAAAAATATAATTCTTATATAACACAAACAACAAGTATAAATATGCATAAGACAATGACATATACATGCATGAGGACAGATCATATAAGACAAAAATATAAGTGTAAAATCAAAACATTAATAAGGGAATAAGTATATACAGGTATCCAACCTATTTTAGATCATCAATTCAAAACAATTCAACCTTCAGAACTTAGCACTATCCAAGAAATACTAGCACATAGTGTTATAGGTAACACACATGGTTAGGTATGAAAACAATCACATAAGTCTATAATTCAAAAGCTTAAAAGAAAGAATAAGAAAAACCCTAGATGTGGCGTGATTCCCCGTTCTCTCTTCCGTGATTTTGAACTTTCTTATTCTCTTTCTCAAGTAAGCAACACTGATAAATTTCCAGGGATTGGTGGATGGGGTGGTGTGGTAAAAGGGTATAAAAAAGTATGTAGAGTTGTGGAGAGTTATCATTTGAAACACCCCAAGGGTTCCTTTTGTAGTTGAGTACTGATAATTCCCAAATTCCGACTCAAAAATGAACTTTTTCAAGTCAAAAACACGAATGGGCTGGAAAAACGAGGGCGGCATTCCTCGGCAGCTCTTGCCCGCACGCTGTCGGTGGCTTCCAGCACTCGTGCCCGCATACCTTACGGCACGACTGGATGCTTCTCGGCAGCACGAGTCCTCATCCTGGCCGGCACGAGTTGTGCCAGCCTCTTTTCTTCCCAACTTCATTTCTGACTTCTGTTTTTGCTCTTTTTACCTCGTTTTCCACCTAAAAACACAAAATAATACCTCACATGTATCTGTAACACAAATTTATACAATTCAACCAAAAGATGCTCAAATACAGATATAAATATCACAAAATGGTGCTAAATCGAACCCTAAAACATGCAGATTTTCACACTAATCTGCATCAATTGCTAATCTAGAGCAAACCAAGCACTAAAGAGATTATGTATTCCTCCACTTACCAATGCACCAAGAGAAAAGCAATGCAAAATTACAAGAGTTATGCACGGCCTCTCCACGAGGATACCATGCATTGAGGAAGGACCGATCGTGGAAGATGGTAGGGCGAACAAAGACGGAGTGAGAGAATACCGAGCTTCCACAAAATAACAGAGAGTTATACCTTGTGAGATTGATATTCTTAACCATTTTCAAATTCAACAATCAAAACAATATAATACTCACATTGTAAACCAATCTATGCGAAATCTTCTTAAGATCAGGAAAGATTTACGTGAGGCAGTAATGGGCGACTTTCATTTCCATACAAATTCCGCAGACAAGAGGAAGGACCAACCACCAAGCAGAAAAAGCAATGAGGATTGTTTGGAAGATTGAGAAATGAAGCTAGGGTTAAAGGCACGTAAGGGGGAAGAAGAGATTTTGATTATTTGCAAATTTGGGATTAAAATAATTGATTAGAAACAACGAGGGGTGTTTTTTGTAAATTACATGTCTTTTCTTGAGTTACTGTACTGATCGTATTGTTAGTACTACGGTGAGAGCCATATAAATTATATGAAGCTCAACAGTAATTTCAATCGAGCCATTAGTTTTTTAACGCCCCTCACAAATAAACTATGGGGTATCAAACTATGTAATAATAGCTACAATTTACCACATAAACCCATAATACCACGTGTCAAAGGAGCCCTAAAAGAAAAAATATTGAAAACGTCCTACTAACTATTTAACGAAAAAGTGAAACTGAGGGCATGTTAATTTCTTAGAGTGTGCATCTCATACATATGGTAGTATAATTTAATTTTTGAGAAATGCTAATATGCAATCCAAATTCCAATGTATGATTGTATTCTTTTGGGTGAATTACATCTTTAAAAAATAACCTAGATTCCATCCTAGTTTTTGCATTAATTTTATACATCCATTTTTTTTCAGTATTAAATAGTATTGGTTTTAATTTAGTACACTCCCTCCGTTGTATAATGAAATTTTCAGTCATACGAAGTTCTAGAAAAGTTGTACTACCTCCATTTCAAAGAGAAGTTCTCGATTACTATAGATACGGAGTTTAAAAAAAAGTTATTTTGTATTTTACTTTTAGGCGTAATTTGCTATTTTTAGGTAACAAATAAATTATAAAGTAAATTATGTGAGTTGTAAATGAGTGGTAATTTGAAATTAAAGTATATTGTGGAGGTTATTAATTTGTGTGTATTTCCTTATTTGGGGGATGTAAACTTGTTTATGAGACGAACAAAAATAGAAAGTGTGAATTTGTTTATGGGACGGAGGGAGTATGTTGTTTTTAGGGATAAGAATTTAATATTTTTAGAGAATAAATTAATTATAAAGTAAGCTAAGTTCAATTTTTTAAAATTAAAGTGTTTTATAGGGTTATTAAATTGTGTGTGCTTACTAATTAAAGTGTTTTGTGTGTGTTTCATGCGCTATGTCGACTTGAATTCTCTATTCCACTTTTCATATTTTATTGGTATTGCATAACATAAAAAAAACTATATCTTACAATTTACCATTAAATTCTTGACGCATATGATATTAATCTAGAAAATAATAAAGACATGTGTCATTTAATTAATGAATGAAATATCAGATGAAATACCAAATTGAAATAGGTGATCCAGATTGCTACTATGTGAGTAGTTTGATATTTTCTTACTTGGAGTGTGAACTTGTTTATGAAACAGAAAAAATTAGTAAGCGTGAACTTGTTTATGAGATGGACAAAGTGAAATTGTTTATAGGACGGAAAGAGTAATGTTGCCCAGATCTCTCATACAATTTTAATATTACATCTGTTATTGCAAATAATTGGATGATTAACACGTATAATAATATAATAAAATCTAAACACTAAAAGAAAATTTTCAACCATAAATGTGGAAATGTTGAGATTTTTCTTCCCATACAAACGTTACTCATCTAACCATTAGAGCAAGTAAACTGCAAGCTATGACAGTTCTATAATAAGAAATTTAACGTTAAAATATTATAAATCATCTAACAATTAGAGCAAGTAAACTGCAAGCTATGATAATTTTATAATAAGAAATGTAACATAACATTAAAATATTACTCCCCGAGATCAAGTGCCGTATGCGTTTTTATTACTTCTTTTTTTACGTCAGTGAAAACGGGGCGAATAATATTTTGCCATTTTTTATTGAATCGTCATGTCATAAAGTTTATAAGTGAAATTAATTAATTTCATGGAATTCTTAAAAATAAAAAAAAAATTATGTGAAATTAATTAAATGGAATTAATGCACATGCATAGTTGAAGCTCGTTCGAAAAGTAGGCATTTCCATAAAAGTCAAAATGAAATCCCGGGAACTGCCCGACTATTAAATCCGAAATCTACCCGACAACGCATTCAAATCCCACACAGACTGCCCGTAATCCCGGCGGGCAGCCCAGACTGCAACACCACTTCTACTTTTCATCACTTTTCTCCCTCCACCCCACCCCATCACTCTGTTAACTTCTTCCACCACCACCACCACCACCACCACCACCTACTCCACTGTGGTGGGTGGCGCGTGATTCAACTCTGGAGCTTCTCAAGTAATGGGACAGGCCTTGAGCTGCCGAGAGCACGAAGAGATTGAACTCTTCAACGCAGTTCAAAATGGCGAGCTTCAAATCGTTGAAGCAATGGCCGATGAAGACCCTAATCTCTTGACTCTCAGGACTGTTCACGGGAGGCTCTCCGCGCTCCACATGGCGGCTGCTAATGGGCGGATCGAGGTCGGCTTTCTGTAATCATTTTGATTCTGCCCTCTCTGAACTACCCTAGTGAATTTTTTTCTATAAAAAGTAGTTAAGGTTCTTATGGGTGGATTTCGCATTTTCTTTAGGTGCTTTCTATGCTTTTGGATCGGTTTGGGAATCCAGATATCTTGAATCGACACAAACAGGTGTTGTGTGAATGTCGAGTCGACTCCCAATTTGATTCATTTTTTATTTTCTGATTTTAATCAAGATGCATTTTCCATTGCTCAGCTTTTTCTGTGTTCTTATTGGTTTAGACTCCATTGATGTTAGCTGCTATACATGGGAAGACTTCATGCGTAGAAAGGTTGATTCAAGCAGGAGCTCAGGTATGCATGGCTATTTGCTCTCTCTGTCTCTCTCTCTCTGTCTCTCATGGCTTATATTGTATAATTATAAATGCAATTTATGAATTACTTGATGATGGATTTAGGTGGTGAATTTTTCAGGTTTTATTGTTTGATACATTATATGGGAGAACCTGTTTGCATTATGCAGCTTACTATGGTCACTCTGATTGCATTCAATTGATTCTTTCTGCAGCCAATTCTACCACAGTTGCTCAATCTTGGTAATACTCTACGTTTTTAACATTTCTCTTTAGCCTTTTGTTTGTCAGTTATATGTGAATTAAGGAAAAAAGATTATAAAACTCAATCGTCTTATTCATTTTATTGCATTGGACATCAGGGGATTTTCAAGATTTGTTAATATAAGGGATGGCAGTGGGGCAACCCCACTGCATTTGGCTTCCCGTCAAAGGCGCCAAGATTGTGTTCACATCCTATTGAGCAACGGAGCTCTGGTTGGTGCTTCTACAGGTGGATACAGGTACCACTTAATCTAATTTTCTCTAGCATTTTTAAAATTTTAAGTATTTCAGTTGAAGTGACAGATATATTTGCAGCTATATGGGTAGTACACCTCTTCATCTAGCAGCGCGGGGAGGTTCATTGGACTGTGCCCGCGAATTGCTTGCTTGGGGTGCTGATCGTCTTCAAAGAGATTCTTCTGGGTGAGCCACATGAGTACCTCACTAAAAATTTCTTTTTACTCTTTAAAATTGAGTTTGTTTGCTCAAAATTGAAAAGTTACAGGGTTAAGTCCTGTGGGCGAAATGAAATTATAATCAAAGTTGTTTCATTTTGCTTGCTTGGTGTTTTATTCATGATCAATACATTAGAGTGGTTTCTCATCCGTAAAGAATGGTTGTGCTATACTGGAGCATTAAAAGAAGTGTTAGTTCAATACATCAATGTTCTCTCTTAGTATGGAGTTTAACCCCTAGAGCACCTATGTTCCTCTCCTGCCGTTATCTTAGCACTGGAACTAATCAATATGGATAGTCTGCTGTGCATAAAACACATGATAGCTACTATGCTGTTGAACACTGCTGTCTTCTTGTAAACTAACATTAGCTGCCCGATTTATTTGATAACACATTAGCTACTTCTTTGTGTAACGCCCAATATAGGATCCGGATACGAATCTGACATGTACAACCCAACTTCTGAAATCTTGAGTATATAAGTGGTGTCTCTGCAGGAGAATTCCTTACATGGTTGCTGTGAAGCACAAGCATGATGCATGTGCTGCTTTATTGAATCCCTTGGCTCCAGAGCCTCTAACTTGGCCATCACCGTTGAAGTTCATCAGTGAGCTGAATTCTGATGCAAAGTCCTTGCTAGAGAAAGCCTTAATTGAAGCCAACAAAAAAAGAGAAAAGGCAATCTTGATGGACACACAATCCCCTTCAACCACTCCTAGGTGCTGGTGGAAATGACGAAGAACCCGAGGTATAGAATCTGATTAAAGATGTTTTTAAAATTTGGCATTATGCTTTTTTTTTTGATGGTAAAGAAAATTTATAATAAGAATTTGAAGTACAAGGGAGTACTTCAACCCTTACATTATAATGTGTCTGAAAATTCTAAAATAATTATTCAATCAACTCCAAACATTTTGGATCTACATTCCAATCAACAAAAGAAATTTTATTTTTAGAATCTCCATTGACGACTAACCATGATCAATATTTGCTTTGATCTCAAGGAAAATTTTCGAGGCTTTAAACTCTTTTTCTTGAAATACTAAGTCATTTCTCCCTTTCCATATCGTCCATATGATAGCAGCCCAAATTGTTGTGGAGATTTTGGAGTTCCTGTGGTCCCCAAGCAGGTTGCTATGTTGCAAGAGATGTCGAGAGGGTTCAATTTGAGGCACCATAATCATCTTTGTCCATTCGTAGCAGTAATTCCACAAACTTTGAGCTACTTTTCATCTAAAGAAAACATGTGAAACATCTTCGTCCTCCTCTCTACAAAGATCACAAATTGTATCTATATTTAACTGTAGAGCACCGCATCTTTGTAGATTCATTTTTGTTGGTAGTAGTTATTTAATGACTTTCCACACAATTGCTTTTACTCTATTCGGTGCATAACTTTTCCACAAGTTCTTGCAAGCCTCTTCATCTAAGGAAGCTCTTCTGTGTCCACGCTCTCCACAGCATTCTTGTAGGCTAAGCTTGTCAAGTACACACCATTGGCAGCGTGTATCCATCTCCAAGTGTCTTCACCTTCTTGCTCCATATGGTACCAATCTAAGAAAGACAAAAGTTCGTTAAGAGAATTCTTATTTCCTTCCCTCAGTTCTCTTTTCCAAGTTAAGTGCCAACTCCAACCATCCGTTCCCCACCTCCTAATCACATTAACCCGAGCCTCTTTTTAATCACTCAATCTAAATAACCAAGGGAATTTTTCTTTCAAAGGACCTTCCCCCACCCACCAATCTAACCAAAAATAAATCCTAACTCTCAACTGAAAAAAACAGTTTATTGAAAATAGATCACCTGGAATTTCTCTTTTGAGGATGTTCTGAGAATGGTAAGGCTAAAATATATGGTCTGCTGTTTATGAACAAAGAAACTCCCTTCAGATTTGTAATCTTGTAACGTCTTAACCGGTATAATTATTCGACTTTTGCTTGATTAATTGTTTTATGAACCTAGATAATATAATTCGTTAAGGATTGCTGATGTGTAAAGCTGCCTGTAGTTGCTGGTCTTGTTGATGTTTCTTTTATGCATTTTTTATATTTGTAAATGTTTAGGTTAGTCTAAGAAGCAATATAGAGAAAATCACTTCACTAGATATAGAATAGTGTGGTCCAATATATGGTGTTCATAGCCTAGTTTTAATACCGAGTCAAACGACGGTTGTTTTCTAAGGAGCCCAGTTATAAACAGTAATGGTTCTGGCAATTGAGCACCTTAAAATAGCACTGGGTTTCCTGTCACGTGTAACATCTCTTGTGCAATGACTTATTGGATGATTGAAGCAAATGAGCATAGAGAAATCTAAACAGTTGCCCTTAGTGTTTGAGCTTTGGTTCAGGAGTTCTCTTTCCTCCGTGTTACTCATTAAATAGAGTGGCACATAAATATAACACCAATGAGATAGAATATTCGGACCCCTGAAATTAAGTTTCATCACAACTCTGCATGAGCCTTCACTTTTGTGATATTACAAGTGTTTCCAGTTGGAAGTAAAGTTGTGTAATACTTTCCATGCAGGCTGGAGAGTCAGAGCTATGCTGCATTTGCTTCGAACAATCGTGTACAATCGAGGTGCAGAACTGTGGTCATCAGATGTGTGCTCACTGCGTTCTAGCCCTGTGTTGTCACAGCAAACCAAATTCCTCTACCAATTCTGCTAAAATTCCAGTGTGCCCCTTTTGCCGGAGCAGCATAACCCAATTAACAGTTGCTCAGACCAAATCCGATGAAGGCGAAATAGAGCTGGAGCTGAGTCCTACAAAGCCTAGAAGAACAAGAAAATCGTTGAATCTCGGAGAAAGCAGCAGCTTCAAGAGTTTTTCTTCGTTGGGGTCCTTTGGGAGATTGGGCCGTAGCTCCGGTAAAGTTGCTGCTGAATCCCATGTCGAGATGGAGAAGCCATTCCAAGTTTTCGACTGAGACTAGACCGGCATCTGTGAGCTAAGAAGTAACAAGTGCAACCTAAAATAATATTTGGATTCTCAATCTATGAGTAGGTGTCTCAAATTGCCACAAACTGAAATAGGTTTTGAGAAAGAAGAAATTATTGAAGGTGAATTGTTATAATGGTCAATTCATTTTGTAGTAACTTGCACACTGCAGGTTTCTTGATCGTATGACAAATGTTTCTTCTATACTTGGTTGGATTTGCTTTGTGGTATAAAACTCACAATACACCCCCAACAAATTAAGAGAAAACTATCAAGCAATATACTTCATGTGAGGGTGGTTCAGTTTTGCGTGCTATATCATTTTTTAATGGGAAAAGGATCATTTCCAAGCCCCTCAACTTATCCATGAAGATCAATTAAGCCCCTAAGCTTTCCTTTTTGTACATATTAACCACTTATAGGATCAAATGAACCCTTTATTTTTTAAAAATAAAATATAGGAGTACCTTTATATTAAATATTACTATAAATATAGCATGTAACTTATGTTCGATTTTTCTTTTTAATTTTTTGATTAAATATAACTTTAATAATTTATATATATAATAATATTTACTATAATTTATGATTTATTTTACTTTTCTATTTAGGCAAACCTTGTGTTTTGTTATTTTTTGTTCTTACAATTTTATATTTATTTTTATGATTTAATGTTACTCATGTGAATATGTACCATGATTTATTACTTATCAGTTATCATAAATTTTCTTATTTATTTTTAGAATATAATGTAAATTTTTAGAATAGAATTATAAAAATTTGAATGCAATGAACAATAAAATAATATTTGATGTAAGCTCCCAATCTATTTTATTTTTCATTCATGTCGTTTTTAGTTTTTACTATTAATAAGATATATTAACCATTATCTTTTAAAACTGAAACATTAATATACGTTAAATTAACCCTCTTCATTTTTAATTTTTTAATTATCTATCATTAATATAATACTTATATTCTTAAAATTAATCTTAAACCTAAAATAAATATTTATTACTAGGGATAAAAATGGATCATAAACTGCAAAATGAAATTATAATTAAATCATTTGAAACTCTAAGGTTAAATTAATAAGTATTTATTTTTAGAAATAATTAAATAAGTAACATTAAACATAAAAATAAATATAAAATTGTAAGAACAAAAAAAATAACAAAACACAAGGTTCGCGTAAATAAAAAAATAAAATTTGAACAGTAGGTTCCATGCTCTATTTATGGTAATATTTAATATTAAGGAGCTCTCCTATGTTTTATTTTAAAACATAAAGAGGTTATTTGACCCTATTTATAAATATAAGTGGTGTGAATATACAAAATTAAAGTTTAAGGGTTTAAGTGATCTTCATGGATAAGTTGAGGGGCAAGCATGATACTATCCTTTTTTTTAAATAAACAATGTGTACAAAATCTTATTTAGAGATCAAGATCAATAAAATACTCCAAAAAGATGTCAAAGTACAAGTTTCACTCAAAAAAGAATATAATCTCTCCATTTAGAAAATATTTGGCGCTTTTCATTTTTATTCGTTCTATAAAATAAAGTATTTTATACTTTTTATTTATTATTAAAATTAATAAAAAATACACTATAATAAAATCTTACTTTTTACACAAATCTCAACATAATACCAACTTTAAATTTTTCTTAAACTCTGTGCATAAAAATATGTGGAGTGCATATGGGGATGGAGGGACCATATCTTAAGATTAAAATCATTAAATATACACATTTGTCAAAAATAAGAATACAAATACCCTATGATGTTTGATTTCGATTTTGACCATTTGATATAAATTATAATCAATTATTATAGGTCAATTATTTAAATTGCAGGAAATAAGAATACAAATACCCTATGATGTTTAATTTCGATTTTGACCATTTGATATAAATTATAATCAATTATTATAGGTCAATTATTTAAATTGCAGGATATGAATATCAACGTGAAAAATGAGGGGTGGTCCGTAGCATCCAGGCTGTCTCAAATATTTAACTCCATATAAATGTGCCCTAATTTTTTTATGATTGTACCTAGCACTATTTATTTATGAGGTGCAGAGAAATTAAGAGCACGTTTGACTTATGGGAAGGGGCCAAGCAGCAAAGGTCCAAATGGAGTATATTTTTGGCCTTAATATTGAAAAAAAAAATTATAGTAATAATAAGAATATAAGATAAAGATTTAAAAAAAATTAATTTATATAATGATCAAGTAATGTAGGAATACTCTCTTGTGAGACATGTATATGTCAAATGAGTATATATAAAATAAGTTGACATATTTTTAAAATATGATTATTATGGAATTGATTATGTTTATTAATAATTAAAATATACTCCGTAATGAATTACACTATAACTGCCTAGAGTCATACTTTAATGTAAAATTCTCCTTTTTAAAGTATTATTGTTATAAAGATAAAGTATGCTTAATGTTAATTAAAATATGATGAATAATATTATATCAATTACTCCCTCCGGCTATTGTTAATGTGTCCATTTGTTTTTTGCACGTGGATTACCGAATATTATTATTTTATGTGTAGTGGATAATTGTATTAGTGGGGTGTATGAGTCACATGTTTTAATTGTATTAGTGTGTGGGTGAGTCATATGTGTCTAAAAAAGAAAATTAATAGATTAAGAGTAGACAGTCCAAAATGATAAAATAGATAGAATGACAATTGACAGAGGGAGAGGGAGTATAAGATAAAGATTTTGACCACACATTAATTTCATATAAATTAAAATCAATTATTATATCAAATACTCAAAACAAACTTGTCTCTAGGGCTGGGGAAAAATATCAAAATTTTGATATACCGTCCTTACCATATTGAAAAATACATATTTTATTGAAATTTTAGATATGCCGAAATTTTTGGTAAGGTATATTGAAAATTTTGGTACGATAAAGGTATATAAATTATCAATACTGCACTATTCGATATATACCGAAATAGCATAAAATATTCAATTTATGGGTAATATAATATGATATACCATACTACACAATATATAGGGAAAATAAATTTTTTCGTCCGTTAACTTTCACTCATTTTGAAATTAGTCCATTAACTTTTTCAATTTTGAAATTAGTCCGTTACTTTTATAACAATTTTGAAATTAGTCCATTAACTTTTTCAATTTTAGTCCTTTGACCTGCTAATATTTCCACTCCAATTAATTTATATCATATTTTTATTTAACCAATTTTATCACACTTTTTATTTTTCACTTCCGTATATCAAACAAATAATATTAATCTCAATACTAAAGTGGAGCAAATTTAACTAAATATTGATACTTCCTCCATCCGCTCGAAAGAGGGTCTTTTTTCCATTTTGGTCATCCGTTTCAAAGAGGGTCACTTCATTTTTTACACAGATGAGATCCACACACACCCACTAATACAACTATCCACTACATATTAAATAACAATACTTCTTAATCAACGTGTACAAAAACAAAATGCCCTCTTTCGGACGGACGAATGAAGTGTAATATAAATTCTTAGTTGGAACTATTTTTTTGTAAAATAGTATATATATATATATATATATATATATATATATATATATATATATATATATATATATATATATATATATATATATATATATATATATATATAATATATTACATATTTTTTTTATTTTATCTTTTAGAATAACCTGTTAATGACCTGTTGAAACGGACGATTTTGTTGAACTTAGTAAACATGATAGACCATTTTCAAAATTTTCAAATATAATGGACGATTTTCAAAATTTTGCAAATATAATGGACTATTTTCAAAAAGTGAAAAATTTATGGACAAAGTTAACGGACGAAAAAATCTATTTTTCCTAATATATACAATTATAATTATTATTTATATATTTTAATTTTTAATTAAATTATATATATACACTATTTAATTAAAAGATTAAATCTAAAATCCTACTGTAAATTTCATAATTATAAATGGGTGATAAAGTTGACTGGCTTTCATGATATCTTGTACTCCCTCCGTCCCATACTTATTTTCACACTTTCCGTTTTCGTTCGTCCCACACTTATCTTCACCACAAAAAAAGGAAACTTCACATTAATCAACAACCTCAAAAGTTATCATAATTTTAAAATATCACTCTCATCTAACACACATAACATACTTTATAATTTATTTAGAGTGTATATAGGGTGCACCCGGGTGCACCAATATTTGTATGTCTTTTTATTCTATTTTGTATACATATTATTCTATTTTGTATACGTATTTTGTAATAATTGTATACTTTTTTCACATAAAATTTTCATTAAAAAAACTAACATCCATATATGTATAACTTTTATTGAATATTATATACAATTTTTCATTAAAAAAATTAACAATTAAATTGTATATATTTTTACTCTTAATTGTATATGTTTTTGCTTATATTTGTATAAGGGTGCACCATATCTTTAGGTGCACCCGAGTGCACACTATAAATTATCTTTTATTTATTACCTAAAAATACCACAATACCCCTCAAAAGTCAATAAAATTGGTCAAAAAGTAACATTTCTTAAACTCCGTATCTACAGTATCAGTGCAGATAAGTATGGGATGGAGGGAATACTTCTTTTTTAATTATGTAGTTCTATCCTATATAAAATTTAAAAATATTTATTTTAATATAAGTTCCATATGGTTCTTGTGTAAATCTCTTGGGTACTGTTTATTTAATAACAAGCATTTGTGTAAATCGGGTTTACATACATTAATTATATAAACTCTATAACTCTTTAGTACATAAAAAATTACTCTTTAGCACATAAATAGTTACTCTTCTAAATTAAAAATTACTCTTCAGATTATTGTAAATCCTGATTTATCGATTATTTTTAGTACATGAAAAATTACTTTTTAGAGACATGAATTATTATTCTTCTATATGTAAATTATTACTCTTCAAAGAGTAATTTTTTATATATTAAAGAGTAATTTAAAAAAAATATGATTTACATGTAAACTTAGTTTACATGAGACTCGCTCTTATTTAATTTGATCGTTTGTGAATTGTCGTATTTTTTTTATTATGAATTTGTTATATATTAGAATTTGTTTTATAGCTATTTTTTACTTTTCTAGTACATTTTTTAATTAAATTTATTAAATTTTAGGTGCATAACAGTATAACAAACTATCTAATAGGACGATATATACTGATATTTTATGTATGATACAGTATAACGAAATATTGGTAAGCAGAAAGTGCAATATTTTCCTATATCGAAATATCAGTATACCGAACTATGATATATCGAAAGTTTAAGTATGATAACGATATAATTTTGAGAAAATAGATTTTTTCGTCCGTTAATTTTCACTCATTTTGAAATTAGTCCATTAACTTTTTCAATTTTGAATTAGTCCGTTAATTTTATAATAATTTTGAAATTAGTCCATTAACTTCATAAAATTCAACATTTTGGTCCTTTGACCTGCTATGACAGGTCATTTGAATATTTTCACTCCAATTAATTTATATCATATTTTTATTTAATCAATTTTATCTCACTTTTCATTTTTCACTTCCGTATACCAAACAAATAATATTAATCTCAATACTAAAGTGGAGCAAATTCAACTAAATATTGATACTTCCTCCATCCGCTCGAAAGAGGGTCTTTTTTCCATTTTGGTCGTCCGTTTCAAAGAGGGTCACTTCATTTTTTACACAGATGGGATCCACACACACCCACTAATACAATTAAAATATGGGGTCCACACTCCCACTAATACAACTACTCACTACATATTAAATAACAATACTTCTTAATCAACGTGCACAAAAGTAAAATGCCCTCTTTCGGACGGACGGAGGGAGTGTAATATAAATTCTTAGTGGGGGCTATTTTTTTGTAAAATAGTGTATATATATATATATATTTATATTTTTTTATTTTTATCTTTTAGAATAACCTGCTAATGACCTGTTGAAACGGACGATTTTGTTGAACTTGGTAAACATGATGGACCATTTTCAAAATTTTCAAATATAATGGACGATTTTCAAAAAGTGAAAAACATATGGACTAAATTCAAAATTGGACAAAGTTAACGGACGAAAAAATCTATTTTCCTTATAATTTTTTATATATCAAAAATTTCGGTACGATATTTAGTATGACTAAAAATCTTAAGTATCTGATGCTGCTCATCCCTACCTGTCTCGATTAAAGTCGATTGCGGGATATGAGGATCAACGTGAAAAATGAGGGGTGGTCCGTAGCATCCAGGCTGTCTCAATTACTAGTATTTAACTCCATATCAGTAATGCCTCAATTACTAGTATTTAACTCCATATCAGTAATGCCCTAAATTTTTATCATTGTACCTAGTACTATTTATTTATTATTAGGTGCAGAGAAATTAAGAGCACGTTTGATTTATGGGAACATTGGGATGGGGCCAAGCAGCAAAGGTCCAAATGGAACAGAGTGTTTTTTGCTTTTTTCTATGAGTATTATTATTTAATGTGTAATAAGTAATTGTATTAGTGAGAGTGTGGGGGCATAATTTAATTGTATTAGTGGTGTAAGTGGTCTCATGTGTGTAAAAAATGAAAGGAAATCTTTTGAGTGGGACACCCAAAATAAAAAAAAAATTCTCTTTGAATGGGACGATGATGATATATTTTTGGCCTTAATATTGAATTTTTTTTATAGTAATAATAGGAATATAAGATAAAGAATTTTTTTTTTAAAAAAAATTAATTTATATAATGATCAAATGTAGGGATACTCTCTTGTAAAACAAGTATATGTCACATGAGTATATATGAAATAACTTACGATTATTTTTAAGTATGATTATTATGGAATTGATTGAGTATGTTTATTAATAGTTAAAATATACTTAGTAATGAATTACACTATAACCTAGAGCATATTTTAATGGAAAATTCACCAGTTATTGTTATTATAAAGATAAAGTTTGCTTATTATTAATTAAAATATGATGAATAATTAAAATATATTTTTAGGATGTAATAGTATGATTCATTATAAATATACATTATCTACGTTATTTTGCTTATATAACGAATATACTTTAACAAATAGATTGATTCATCTATCTCATAATATACCCATCTCAATATCTCATACTCCCTTCATCCCGTGTTAACATTGATGTTTGCCTTTTGAATGGAACTTAAGATATACTCCCTCCGTCCCGCACTAATGGTGCATTTTGCTTTTTTTTTACGTAAATTAAGAAGTATTATTATTTAATGTGTAGTGGGTAGTTGTATTAGTGGGAGTGTGAACCCCATGTTTTAATTGTATTAGTGGGTGAGTGTGAGATCCATGTGTATAAAAAGGAAAGAGAACCCTTTGGGTGAGACGACCAAAATGGAAAAAATAAACCTTTGGTGCGGGACGGAGGGAGTATAATATTTTAATACATAATGGGTAGAGAAATATAATATTTAATATTTAGTAGGCAATTGTATTAGTGTTGTATATGAGCCAAATAAAAAATAAAAAATTGTTTTGTATCGATCCACTAACAAAAAAAATACTAATCTTAACCTAAAACAAAACTAAAATGAAAATTTTAAATTTTAACAGAAATAGAGAGGATAAACCGGCTCAACATAATAAAGGTTTAAAGTTGGAGCGGTGGCCTGTGAATTTTGAGCCTAGACATTTTTGTACGGATTGAATAGCTCACGTGATAAATTGACTTGTCCAGCCGAATCTCTCCTCTTTATTAATTTAGTTATTACAAATTAAATGGAGTATAAAAATAATTAACATTTATAAATAAAATAATGAATAAATAAATTTTAATTGACTAATTCTATGTAAAATGATACTCCACCCATCTCTCACAATATGCACACAAATTTTTTTAGTTGTTGCATAAAAATATTCACCTCTTTAAAATAATATAAAAAGTCAAAATAATCATATTTCCTTATACATTTTATATACAAAAGTACCATCACTATCTTATAGTATAATTGTATCCTTTATTTATGACAAAATCGAGTTCACGGTGTAAATTATATGGTCCTCCGTTCAATTCTATTGTATATATATATTGATAGAATTTAAATTAAATGGATTGTTTACACGTAAACTAGGATAACATGAGACTAACTTTTTTTAATTACCAAAAATGTTATAATACCTCTAAAAGTTATCACTTTTCTTAATTTCCATACAGAAGAAGGGGTCTAAATTAAAGTTATCAGTTTTCTTAATTTTCATGACAGATGAAGGGGTGTAAATTAAAAGTTATCAGTTTTCTTAATTTTCATGACGGAAGGAGTAATACATTCTAATAATTAGACATTTTTATGTATTAGTTTTAATTGTTTTAAATCTTAATGAAAGTATAATTATTTTTAAATTTATTACTCCCTCCGTCGGTTCTAACGTATCATTTGCTTTTTGCACGTGGTTAAGGAGTATTATTATTATTATATGTAAAGTGGGTAGTTGTATTAGAAGGAAGTGGTGGTCATATTATGTATTTTTTTTTACTAAATAGGGGAAAATGAATACCATTGAAGCAGACGCCAAAAATAGTAAAATGAATACCTTAGAAGTGGACAGAGGGAGTGTATTAAGTATCAATATTTTAAATTTTAAATTTAAATTTGTAGTTATAAAATTTTAAAATATTTACCATTCAACTAGTAGGATTGACCTGTTTATCTCGAACTCTATTAGGGTTATGATTAAGTTTGTTTTATAATGCTCAATTTAAATTTGCACAATTAACTCAAATCCATTAAATTAGAAATAGCCTTGATGGGTTAGGATTGACTCTTAGGTTAGCATTAAAATTAGTGACTTTACTTATATTTTTAAATTTTTTTCACTCAAGTGAAGCGATTGTTCGTTAATAGTGGGGATGATCAATTAAAGAATTTATCGAATCCAAGGGAATTTAGGATTTATGGCCTTCAAGTTATAGTCTCGAATTAGTTAGGGACGACCGATAAGGGAGAGATAAAAAGCAAGAAAAGAAACTAATTACAATATTTTTGGAATTTTCAATGCAAATGAAGTTTTCATGATGCAATTCAAATGGATAAATTATATAACACATCTAATTGCCTTCCAATTTAAGCTATCATAGTAAGAGCGATCACAAATTCCACCTAAACTCTCTCTCGAGATGAAGAGGATGTAGGCCCTTACAAAGATCCCAAAATAGCACATATGATCGATACCATAGTGAACATGTCACGCCCCGACCCCAGACAGAACGCGACAACCGCCACGTTAACCATAAATTTCGCAGAATGGGTGCACTCAACTCCACAAAGTTTATAGAAAACGTAAGGCTTGCTATCAAGTACCTGTAGAGCTTAACAACTGATAACAACGGGTACAACCCGAGGACATCATCTCAAAAAGTATCAACAAGGATTTACAAAGGTACAAAATACAACGGTGTAACTTAGTTTAAAGAAAATATACATGAACGATATAACATCGTGAAGGTACAAAAAGAACATCAAGGGGGTCACCAAATATAAACTATACAATCTCGCCAATGAATCCGTCAATTTACATAAAAGAGAAAGTACCCAAAACACGGAATGGATGACGAGCAAACGATAGGAAAACCTCCAACCAAAATGATATCAACAGCCTGAAAAGGAAAGAATGATGGGGGTGAGCAAAACCACTAGCTCAGTGAGGTGATAAGCCGGTCACCCCGACCCTTATACGAAGCATGTATTCCACTCGCGGTTCATAACATAAAATCCCACATTTCGTCCCACAATAACTATTTCTCACTCAGTATACATATTAATGAAAATAAAAACCTTAGTGCACATTTACGAATAACACAATTAGTTCAAACAACATGTTATCACATAAAAGACGCGTGGGTAGTCAATATCCTCCTCGAACTGAGCTCTCCGTCGAGAGACAGTCCAAGCCCGTCACCGTTACTCTAGATAAAATGCACATTAATATTCTTTCTCAATACGCCAAGTGCTAAAGTTCACAATTCAATATCGACGTGAATACTTGAAATGATCAAACATATAAACATATATGACATGCATGTCCCACACCGGTGACGTTGACTGAGCCTATAATAGACTGATCCATCTAACGATCACACTCCAGAGTATCAGTATTTGGCAAATGGACAGGTGCCCCGTTAGATCTAACTCACCCAGGTTTGCCAATCACGGGCAACTTGGTTGTCACTCTAACTCACCCGAACCGCGACAATTCGGGCTACTTAATCAATGTCGCTCCAACTCACCCGAACCGTGACCAATGCGGGCTACTTAATCTTGGTACCAGGCATACATATGCATGTGCATCATAAGATGAATAACGACTCAAGTTAGAGTCTTAATTGGCACACAAGAATAATCAGAAATCAATAATACTCATAAAATGGCTAACATGACTCTAACAAGAGCAATCGAGCCAATCAGGCTCTTTACCACATAACATAATACCAAATAATTTTCTTATCAATTAACTAAAACTAAAATAAATGCACATTTATCGAGGGTCCACACTTCCCACAAGAGAAGGCGTTCCCGAATTATCAACTCACAAGGAAGTGATTAACTCTCTCCGAAATCTGAAGTCGGTCTCTTGCCCTTCGACGATGGTTCTTTACCTAGAAAGGAGATGAACAATTAAAGACAAATTAAATATAACTAACTATTAGCGGTAACATCCCTTTCATTGCTAAAAACAAATCCTAATCGAGTTCGAACGAGTCGATATTAAATAAAAATGGTATGTAACACCTTAACATCAGTTCCCAATCCCACATAACCCGTTTCAATAGATTAACTAAACGAAACGATAGAAAATAAGTTTGAATTCGACATAAAAATTCTGAAATTTTCCAGCTAGCGGCAGTTTACGAGAAAAATCATAACTAATTGTAGAATAATCGGATTGAGGCGTTTCAAGTGGCTATGGAAAGCTAACGAGTTCAGCTATGTAAAGAAATTAAGTTTGCAAACTTTCGAGGGCAGTAGGTATGTCAAAATCAGTTCGAAAAGTCTGCAAATTACCCACATACCAAAAAGAAAAACCCCACAAAATTACAAAATCATGGAAGAAGGAAGCTTAATTCACACACCACTTACCTCAAAACTTAGAAACCACCTAGGATGAGGGTTGTAAGGGAGAATTTGATCAACAAGGGTTTCTCCTCTTCACTCTTTTCTTTCCCCTCTTTTGCTTTTCTTCTCCCGTTCTTCTCTCTTTTTTTTTTTTAACTTTAGCCTTACTAATTATATATCAGGCCATTTAAGTGGGCTGAAACTTTGGGCCACAAAATAAATAAATAAATAAGTTTGGGCTTTCTAAAAAAATCTAGTTGGGCTTAATTGGGCTGGCCTTTTGGGCTATAAAAATAAATAAATTTTGGGCTTTCTAAAAAAAATCTAGTTGAGCTTAATTGGGCTGGCCTTTTGGGCTATAAAAATAAATAAATAGGTTTTGGGCTTTCTAAAAAAAATCTAGTTGAACTAAGATATTATAAAATATCCCCTCCTCCAAAAAGTTTCGTCCTCGAAACATAAACGTACCTAGAGATGAAATGAGATTTGGATGGTGTTGACGCATGACTGACTCTGGTTCCCATGTTTCTTCTTCAATTTGATCACTTCTCCATAGAATTCTCACCATAGGAATGGATTTGTTACGAAGCATTTTCTCTCGGCGATATACAATTTGAACAGGTTGTACTTCGTACGATAGATTTTCCTTTAATACAACTGGGGGATCTTTGAGCACGTGCGAAGGATCTGGTTCATATTTTCTAAGCATAGAGACATGGAAGACATCGTGAATCTTCGACAATTCCGATGGTAGCTCAAGTCGATACGCGACACGACCAATCCTTTGCACGATCGTAAACGGGCCAATATACCTTGGACTCAACTTTCCTCGACGGCGGAATCGCAACACGCCCTTCCATGGAGAAACTTTCAGAAAAACTTTATCTCCTTCATTAAACTCCAAATCACGCCTCCTATTATCTGCGTAGCTTTTCTGTCGATCTTGCGCTGCCTTAAGTCTGTCTCGAATAAGTTGTATTTTTGCCTTCGCATCTTCGATAAACTCTACTTGTTCGATTTGTCTCTCGCCAAACTCATCCCAAAAGAGCGGTGTTCGACACTTTCGGCCATATAGAGCTTCGTACGGGGGCATTCTAATGCTTGAATGATAACTGTTGTTATAAGCGAACTCCACCAAAGTCACGTACTTATCCCAGCTACCTCCCAAATTCAACACCACTGCACGTAACATGTCTTCTAGTGTCTGTATAGTTCTCTCTGACTGTCCATCAGTCTGTGGATGAAACGAGGTACTGAATAGTAATTTTGTACCTAGCGCTTTCTGCAGACTAGGCCAAAAACGGGAAGTGAATCTTGGATCACGGTCAGATATGATTGACACTGGTACTCCGTGCAAATCTCACGATCTCATCGACATATAACTTGGCAAGTTTCTCTAAAGATTCGTTGGTATGCACTGGAAGGAAATGTGCCGATTTCGTCAGACGATCGACAATGACCCAAATTGAGTCATGACCCTTTTGGGTTCGAGGTAAACCAGAAACAAAATCCATTGTGACGTTTTCCCATTTCCACTCAGGAATAGGTAGTGGTTGAAGCATGCCGGCTGGTTTTTGGTGTTCCGCTTTAATCTGTTGGCAAGATAAGCACTTTGATACAAATTCAGTAGTGTCCCGTTTCATACCTGGCCACCAATAATGCTCCTGAAGTGTTCTATACATTTTGGTACTACCAGGATGCATAACATAGGCTGAAGAATGGGCTTCCTCAAGAATAGCTCTACGAACATCAAGTTCTGATGGAACACAAACACAATTTTTAAAAGTAAGAAGTCCATCATCCTGAATTTGATATTCTGTTTCTTTTCCTTGATTTAGCTTCGCCATCTTCTGTTGTAAATAAACATCGTGTGATTGTCTTTCTCGAATTTTCTCGAACAAGGTAGGTCTAACCTCGAATTTGGCGATTAAAGCAGAATCATTAGACTTTTCACAATCGAGCGAAATGTGTAAAGATTTAAATTGCTCCAACATAGGAAGATAAAAAGATTGAATCAAAGCAAGTGAGGTAGAAGACTTTCTACTCAGAGCATCTGCAACAACGTTCGCCTTGCCAGGATGATAATCGATGACTAATTCATAGTCACTAATCAACTCCATCCATCGCCTTTGCCTGAGGTTGAGCTCCTTTTGCGTGGTGATATACTTTAAGCTCTTGTGATCAGTGAAAACCCGACAAGTTGCACCATACAGATAGTGCCTCCAGATCTTCAATGCAAAGACGATTGCAGCCAACTCTAAATCATGTGTAGGATAATTTTCTTCGTTCTTCTTCAATTGCCTTGAAGCGTAGGCAATAACCTTTCCTTCTTGCATGAGAACGCATCTTAATCCTTGTCTCGAGACGTCGCTATAAATGGTAAATTCTCCAATCGCTGGGTCTGGCAAAGCAAGAATAGGAGCTGAAACGAGTCATCTTTTCAATTCTTGAAATGCTTCGTCGCATTCTTCACTCCATTCAAATTTTACCCCTTTTCGAGTCAATTTAGTCAAAGATGAAGCCAATAACGAAAAGTCTTTAACAAACCGTTGATAATATCCAGCTAATCCCAGAAAACTACGAATCTCTGCCACGTTCTTTGGACGCTCCCAATCTAGTATAGCTTGAATCTTCACTGGATCGACGTAGATTCCTTCTTTAGAAATATGATGACCCAAAAAGCTTACCTCGCGAAGCCAAAATTCACACTTCGAGAATTTAGCATAAAGCTGATTTTCTCTGAGAATGTTCAGAGCAATTCTTAGATGATGAGAATGCTCGTCGTCCGATTTAGAATAAATAAGAATGTCATCAATGAAGATGATGACAAACTTATCTAAGTACGGCCGAAAGACCCTATTCATAAGATCCATAAAAGCTGCAGGAGCATTTGTGAGTCCAAAAGGCATAACTCATAATTCAAAATGACCGTATCTGGTTCGAAAAGCAGACTTAGGGATATCAGATTCCCTAATCTTGAGTTGGTGATAACCGGATCGCAAATCAATTTTTGAGAACACAGTTGCTCCTTGCAATTGATCAAATAGATCATCGATTCTTGGAAGAGGATATTTGTTCTTGATTGTCACCTTGTTCAATTGACGGTAGTCGACACATAGACGAAGTCATCCATCTTTCTTCTTGACAAAAAGAACTGGAGTACCCCATGGAGATGTGCTAGGTCGTATGAAACCCTTCTCCAATAATTCCCCAAGTTGTGTCTGGAGTTCCTTAAGCTCAGCAGGCGACATTCGATATGGAGTAATCGATATAGGTGTGATTCCAGGAAATACGTCAATGAAAAAATCAATCTCTCGATTCGGAGGTTGTCCTGGTAAGTCTTCGGGAAAGACATCAGGAAATTCATTCACGATTGGGATGTCATCTAGTTTAGTTTCAGAAAGAGAAGTATCGATGACAAATGCCAAAAATGCCTCACAACCCTTACGCATTAATTTATGATCAGTCAACATTGAAATAAAAGAGAGGGATCTCGTTTGAAGTTTACCCTCAAAAACAAGTTCTGAGAATCCTGGTCTACGAAAAATAACAAGCTTCTCGTGGCAATCGAGAATTGCATGATGAGAAGAAAGCCAATCCATGCCAAGAATAACATCAAGATCAATCAAAGGCAATGGTATCAATTCAGCCTCTAAAATGACATCTTTGATCTTCAATGGACAACCAAGGAATACCGAATTACGAATTAGACGCTCTCCAAGAGGGGTATGAACGATGATTCCAGGTGATAAATGAGAGATAGGATAATCTAAGATCGCAGTAAGATCATCTCGGATATAAGACCTATCAGAACCTGGGTCAAATAAAGCGTAGACCTGATGGTCTCCCACAAACACATGGCCTAAAGAAGCAATATTAGGTGAGATTGTGATTTAAAAATTTGAAAAGATAGAATTTCTTACGAATGTTTTATTCGTAATCAAGTGGCATAACAAGGCGGGGTTAGATTTAGCATGTGAAAATACTAAAATTATAAATTACTTGTCACAACCTTCGGATCTGAGCGAGCCTCTTCTTGGGAAATATGAAATACTCTAGTTTGCTTCCTTCCTTGCATAGGTGATTGAGTACTAGGGCCGCTTGAGGCATCGGGCACTCTGGTAACTGCAGATCGAGTATCTCTGGGTGTAGAATATGTTAGTTTACCACGAAGCTGACCAGAACCCTGACTGCTCGTTCCCATAAGCTGAGGACAAGAACTTCGCATATGCCCCGGCTGTCGACACTGAAAACATACTTGAGGAGCCTTACAGGGGCCGTCGTGATATTTTAAGCAATTCTGGCACTTGCGATTTTCACCAACCGATCCCGAGACATTGCTCCCGCCTCTACTAAACTGCTCCCAAGGTTGAGGAAAACTAATAGGTACCGAACTTGGTGCGCCACGCGAAGATCCCACACCCCTATACACCTTCGATGCATTTACTGGAAATGCGCTCCCTTGCCTTTTCTTTTGAGATCGTTCTGCAAGCTTATGTCTCGCCTGAACTAAACCTTCTACCCTCAGGGCTTCTTCTACGAGATCGTCAAGACTCTCGTACTTGTCTCCGGACTTGATGCGATCTCGAATATTTAAATTAAGACCATCTTCAAATCTTTTGCATAAGTCTCTCGTCGTATATGACTCAGGAGCGAATTCTCGCAATTCCAGAAATTTGCTTTCATACTCCACGACCGACATAATGCCTTGAAAGAGGTTGAAGAACTCCTTTCTCTTCTGATCCTTGATGTACTGAGAGAAGTATCGATCTTTGAATCGTTCCACAAAGATAGCCCACGTAATAGTAATCGAGGATGTCTCTTTTAGATTCTGCCACCATCATCGTGCATCTGGGCGTAACAGTTTGGTTGCAATGACCACACGATAACATTCTTCAATCATCAAAGTGTCAAAGGTCTCTGTAATCTCATTTAACCATGCCCCCACTTTAGAAGCATCTCTTGCACCGTCAAATTTTGAAGTCCCCATGTTTTCAACTGCTTTCACCAAATCAGGTATAAAAAGTGCACCTCGAGAAGCAGAACCTCCTAAAGCCATTTCTGGAGTAAAAACTGGTACATTAGATGTAGGTCGAATCGATTCATTAGCACGAAGAACCTCTTCAGTGACAGTCGTAGTTGTATGAGCCGTTGTAGGTGGTGGAACACCATGTATTCGAATGTGATCATAATACAATTGGTACTGCTCGGGTGTCATCATGTGCTCAACCCGCAACTGGGCCCGTGGTTGCTCTACCTGGGAAACTGGCACCCTATGATCAGAATCGATAGGGTCCGTAACCGTCGGAGGAATGACATGATCAGAAGAAACATGTCCTCGAGGTCCACGAGGAACAGAAGAGAGTAGAGGACTCGGAGGATCACGAGGAGCGTGTCCTCGACCTCGACCTCGACCTCGACGACGAACTGGAGGTGCCATAATGACTGAAAGGAAGAAAGGAAAGAAAATGCAAGGTCAACGTCAAGGCAATACGATACCTTAGGATGACATAGAAACAAAGTTGGACTCATTGGCTTGACACAAAAAGAATGAGAATCATAAAACCAGGCCCCGACCTCAGACAGAACGCGACAACCGCCACGTTAACCATAAATTTCGCAGAATGGGTGCACTCCACTCCACAAAGTTTATAGAAAACGTAAGGCTTGCTATCAAGTACCTGTAGAGCTTAACAACTGATAACAACGGGTACAACCCGAGGACATCATCTCAAAAAGTATCAACAAGGATTTACAAAGGTACAAAATACAACGGTGTAACTTAGTTTAAAGAAAATATACATGAACGATATAACATCGCGAAGGTACAAAAAGAACATCAAGGGGGTCACCAAATATAAACTATACAATCTCGCCAATGAATCCGTCAATTTACATAAAAGAGAAAGTACCCAAAACACGGAATGGATGACGAGCAAACGATAGGAAAACCTCCAACCAAAACGATATCAACAGCCTGAAAAGGAAAGAATGATGGGGGTGAGCAAAACCACTAGCTCAGTGAGGTGATAAGCCGGTCACCCCGACCCTTATACGAAGCATGTATTCCACTCGCGGTTCATAACATAAAATCCCACATTTCGTCCCACAATAACTATTTCTCACTCAGTATACATATTAATGAAAATAAAAACCTTAGTGCACATTTACGAATAACACAATTAGTTCAAACAACATGTTATCACATAAAAGACGCGTGGGTAGTCAATATCCTCCTCGAACTGAGCTCTCCGTCGAGAGACAGTCCAAGCCCGTCACCGTTACTCTAGATAAAATGCACATTAATATTCTTTCTCAATACGCCAAGTGCTAAAGTTCACAATTCAATATCGACGTGAATACTTGAAATGATCAAAAATATAAACATATATGACATGCATGTCCCACACCGGTGACGTTGACTGAGCCTATAATAGACTGATCCATCTAACGATCACCCTCCAGAGTATCAGTATTTGGCTAATGGACAGGTGCCCCGTTAGATCTAACTCACCCAGGTTTGCCAATCACGGGCAACTTGGTTGTCACTCTAACTCACCCGAACCGCGACAATTCGGGCTACTTAATCAATGTCGCTCCAACTCACCCGAACCGTGACCAATTCGGGCTACTTAACCTTGGTACCAGGCATACATATGCATGTGCATCATAAGATGAATAACGACTCAAGTTAGAGTCTTAATTGGCACACAAGAATAACCAGAAATCAATAATACTCATAAAATGGCTAACATGACTCTAACCAGAGCAATCGAGCCAATCAGGCTCTTTACCACATAACATAATACCAAATAATTTTCTTATCAATTAACTAAAACTAAAATAAATGCACATTTATCGAGGGTCCACACTTCCCACAAGAGAAGGCGTTCCCGAATTATCAACTCACAAGGAAGTGATTAACTCTCTCCGAAATCTGAAGTCGGTCCCTTGCCCTTCGTCGATGGTTCTTTACCTAGAAAGGAGATGAACAATTAAAGACAAATTAAATATAACTAACTATTAGCGGTAACATCCCTTTCATTGCTAAAAACAAATCCTAATCGAGTTCGAACGAGTCGATATTAAATAAAAATGGTATGTAACTCCTTAACATCAGTTCCCAATCCCACATAACCCGTTTCAATAGATTAACTAAACGAAACGATAGAAAATAAGTTTGAATTCGACATAAAAATTCTGAAAATTTTCAGCTAGCGGCAGTTTACGAGAAAAATCATAACTAATTGTAGAATAATCGGATTGAGGCGTTTCAAGTGGCTACGGAAAGCTAACGAGTTCAGCTATGTACAGAAATTAAGTTTGCAAACTTTCGAGGGCAATAGGTATGTCAAAATCATTTCGAAAAGTCTGCAAATTACCCACATACCAAAAAGAAAAACCCCACAAAATTACAAAATCATGGAAGAAGGAAGCTTAATTCACACACCACTTACCTCAAAACTTAGAAACCACCTAGGATGAGGGTTGTAAGGGAGAATTTGATCAACAAGGGTTTCTCCTCTTCACTCTTTTCTTTCCCCTCTTTTGCTTTTCTTCTCCCGTTCTTCTCTCTTTTTTTTTTTAACTTTAGCCTTACTAATTATATATCAGGCCATTTAAGTGGGCTGAAACTTTGGGCCACAAAATAAATAAATAAATAAGTTTGGGCTTTCTAAAAAAATTTAGTTGGGCTTAATTGGGCTGGCCTTTTGGGCTATAAAAATAAATAAATAGGTTTTGGGCTTTCTAAAAAAAATCTAGTTGGGCTTAATTGGGCTGGCCTTTTGGGCTATAAAAATAAATAAATAGGTTTTGAGTTTTCTAAAAAAAATCTAGTTGAACTAAGATATTATAGAACACCTCCCAATAGGTACTAATTACACGTACGAGTTCCCTAAAAAGTACTAAATCATATGTAATATTCCCTTTTAGGTACTATGAATTCACTAAGGTTGGGTTTCCCTCACTAGATTAATTGACCTCTTGATCTAATCTTTCCAGTGTCCATTTATGTAGTTCTAAACATGAAATGTCATCTCCAACTCTTCCCACATTAATCCACATAATCCACATGAAGAAATGATTCAATTAATTCCTATGACACATAATTGAATTCTCGTTCTAACCACATGCAATAGACAATTAACCACACAAATCAAACATATAGCTTAAGCAATTAAGCATCCATAAATGAAACTAATCAAAGCCGGAAACACAATTAAACAATATCACAAATTAATCCATAATCTAAACATCACTTAAACAACCAAAACATAGAAAATAAAAAGATAATAAGTAGGATTAGATTTCACCGAATGAAGTTTTTACATCCACCAAGCTCATCCTTTCCTTGGTGTCCCCACCTTCTTGGAAAGCAATAAAAATCCTAATCTAGAAAAATATTTAAAACTACGGATCCCTCACCCCGAAAGGGGGAGGGATCTGAACTATGGACGTCTTACTTAAAAACCCTCTCAACTATTGAATCTTGGAAATTATTCAATTTAATGGAATTTAAATGAGTAAAGAATTGTTCAATGGTGGCTTTCATGGAAGAGGGTATTTATAGTAGTAAGGATGAAAGAAATTTGAGTGAGTTTCTAATGTGGGACAAGTGGGTTCATGTAGTGGTAGAGTGAGAGGAATTTGTGGTAAGTAATTAATGTGAGATAATTTAGCTCATAGGACCAAAAATGAGATTTATAACAAATTTTCCTTTGACCCGTTCTTGCTCGTTTCAACTCCAAATCGAACTACATTTTCTCTCACATCTTCCTCTTCACTTGTAGAATCCATTTTTATCAAAATCACCCATTTTTCTATAAAAATAAACAAATATACCTTTCTCCAAATAATCAAGCAATTAATAGTATTTTTATTAAAATCATGCTCAATTATTGAATTAAAGCCACAAAAATCCACTGAAAATTTAGGTGAATTTTACACCGATCATGAAGTTTAAAAAAAATAATTGGTGCAATAGCTATTTGATCTCACACTAAGACCACTTTACATCATCATAATTAATTATTATTTTTTATTCGAGATATTATCATTTATCAATTTTTAATAAAAAAAGGGGTACTTACTAGTGGGTGGGGAAAAATTGAAAACTCTGTAAGCCGAGCTCGTCGAACTGAAAAAATTGAAAAATACCGAAATTTAGGGATATCGAAATTTTCGATACGGTATTATCGCCGTATCGAAAAAATAGGTTAGGTATCGTATCTACCGTGTTAAATTTCGGTATTTCGGTATATCAAAAAGATATATATTATTTTTATTTTGAATTTTTATTTATGGATCTCTATTCATTTTTATCAATATATTACTAAGCCCAAACTTATTACTACTTCTATGCCTAGCCCATTTAACATTATCAGTATTCCAACTCTCTTGGGCCTCTTCGTTACCGATTCGGCGCTAGGTCATACACTCCATTAGTCATACACAAATCGCATCGATGAAAGAACTGCAGCGGAGAGCAGCAACAACAAAGAAAAACAAGAGACATGATGAGAATCGAGCGTCGATGAAAGATCTGGTGGAGCAGAGATTGAATCCTCGCAAACGCCGCTGTTGAACAGCGCGAATCTATAGTGGAGGGCGGCGTCAAAGAAAAACGAGGGAAGTATGATAAGAATCAAAAGTTTTGAGGATCGAGGCGAAGATGGTATTTCCATTTTCGTTGAAATTGAAGAAAAAAAGAACTTTGGGAGTAATTCCAGTGGGAAAGTTTCGCCGAAGCCTGAGGCGGCGAAAGGATGATTCGGCGGTGACGGTGTGGGGAGGGATTGGTGTCATAGCAGTAGCGGTCGCCGTCTGCAGGTTTGTGAATTTGTTTTCGATTTTAGACAATTAATTGGGTTATTATTATTTAATTTAAAGCAAATAAGAAGCTTGCATTGATGGATTTGTGTTGTTAATCTGAATTTTAAGTAGATCTTGAAAGAAAAAATTATTTTGATTATTTTGTCCAATTGTATATGGACGTAACATATTTTTATTGTTTTGGATGTCCTTCAACTTGTAAGGAAATATTCAAATTTCAGTGAAATCAATGTATTCAGGTGTATGAATGATTTATTTTGAAAAAAATTGTGAATTTTATGGTTTATTTTTCGGTATGAATTTCTGTCTGCTGATAATATTGAACTTTCAACGTGTAATAATTTTTCGGCATTTCAGTATAATCGGTATATACCAAAAAAATCGACACAGTATTTAGTTCGGTTTGACAACGGTATGCATTTTCGTATACCGAAATTTTGGTATATCGAAATTTTGGTATCGACATCGGTATGCAAAATAGCATATCGAAAATTTCGGTACGGTATCGGTATTTTCGGTATGCCATATTTTCCCACCCCTAGTTACTACTAGGTACATTAAAAATTCCTTTATTACTATGAGATATAAACATACAAAAATATTACTACTAACTACAAAAATATATAGTGATATTCCAATATTACCCTTACAATGTGCTGCACATAAATATTGTGCAGTAAAAAAAGTGTGTGCAGCAAAAAAAGTGTATATTTGGCGGAGGTCCGACAGTGGCAGTGGATGGGTGAAGGGTTTAGGGTTTGTAGTTTAAAAGTATATTAGTCGAGCAATCACAAGACGAGTTCGTCCAAGGAGTGGTGAGAGATCTGCGAAAGAATCCTAGTGAAGGAAAGGGAGAGGTTGAGCAAGTCTTAATGAAGTGGAGCGGACAACTGGAGAAAGATGCTAGGGGGATTGACGTGCAGGATTTCAGTGGGCAGTTTCCTTGGTTCAACCTTGGGGATAAGGTTGTTTCCGAGAGGGATGGAATTGATGTGGAGTGGGTACGGTGAACGTGGACGAGTCGTCGTCCAGGCCGTTGCTGGTTTACCGGCGGTGTCAGCAGGCCGGCAAGGCGTGATGCGGAATTGCTTATCATCTTATTATTATGTTACTTACGTTATAATAATTGTGGGCCTATATCTTTGTGGGCCTACTACTTAGGGTATATATATATATGCTGGGAGATGTAAACAGGGGGATCATCGACTTTATTGAGAAATAAACAGTTGGCTATTTGGGAGACGCGCTGCGTATGATTTTCTGAGTACTAACAGTTTTCTTCCCAAGTTATATATGTGCTTTTGGAACTGGATTAACTTATGGGACACAAAAAGAATACTCCATGCTGGTCAATGTGGTGGTTAAATAACAAATTTGGGTTCAACTCTAATTTACCTTTTGGAAATCTTGTAGCTACATTCAGAAGCTGGGCATGGTCAATTTGAATTCGCTTTTGGTTACACAAACAGTGAAAATGCAGCTAACTACTTAGTTTTTGCGCGTGATGATTGTTGGCCACTTTTGTACCTATGTAGGTATCCAGATATTTCATATAGCAAGATACTGCTATTATTCGCTAAGCCTATATTTCTTTGAGGTTTATGTAGGTTTTAGAATTATGAATAGTAATAATCCATCCATGTTTAGTTTGGGTTTTGGTATGGTAGGTTTTAAATTTGTGAAATCAATCGGTGATAAGTGTAAGAGAAACAAATAAATGATAAGTTTTTGGTGTGATGCACATTCCTCTCTCGATAGGTAAGAGATGGACGACATTGGGTCCGGATCACACGTGCACATCAGTTTATCCAAGAATGGGGCAGAGGGGAGAAACTAGATATGGGATATCCAAGATAGGTGAAGAGTTCATGGCTAGAGTAATGAGTCATCTAGCTTCCATATTGGAATTGATAGGGGACCACAAGGTTTACACCATGAACCTAGTTTACACAAGTATACGTGATCTATTAATCACTTGCACTGCCCATCACTTTCTTATTACATTGTTTATTCACTGTCTGGAATATACCATGTACTCTTCTATTAAACCTCAAATTCAATTCAACTAATATGGACACAATCCTATACAACATATCTTGGTTAGTATAACTCTGGGTATTGACTGTGTTGTAAAGCATTATAAAGATGGCAAATACTATGAATTTAAAATGCATTGCATATAATCATAATATGTCATTAGAAGGAGCCCTGGCCAATGTTTTATTCAACTAAGTCAATTGGTATACTTCAACCCATATATTAAGTAAGGTAGCGTTGGTGTAACATCTTCTGTGTCACTAGTCACATCATTGACACTTAAGATATGGAAGAAAAAAATCCAACCAACCATTAGAGTGTGTTTGGTTCCATTAACATTAGTACCACTTTTTCGAATCGGACACTTTCATCTCGGCGTTGATTGTCATGATTTTTAGAATAGTTATTGGGCCTCGTAATTATGAAAAGCCCAACCCAATACTAGGCTTAAGGCCAGTGACACCTCGCCAAGGACCAAGCCCGGAAGCATCCACATTTGAAATCCAATGTCATAGAACTGAATGATAATCTGATACTATTTCACAAGAAAATAGAGTTATTTGTATTATTTTATTTTATTTAGAAGAATATATAGCGTTAATTTTTAATAAGTAGAGATTGGACTCAATCCTGACTCCTAAAGTAGGACTAGCGCTCCACTCAGGAAGGCAGTGCTATAAGTAGAGCTAAGTAGTAGAGGAGAGTATGAAAAACTTTCTAATTGAGCTATAGGGTGGGGATTCAAATACTACATTTAATATGAATTTGACCCTTTAAAAAATGAAGTCAAATAGTGAGCTCATGGAGTTGCGATTTGCCTCCTTCATTTTTAAAAAGATGGTGTACCCCACCATTAGGGGCCCCACCGCCCCTGCCATGGGGATTGGTGGAAAAGGTAAATCGCAGGATGTGCCTCAAGTGGCTTATAGGGAGGGCTCACTGTTTAACTTGTGCTTGCAAGGGGCCAAATTCATACCAAAGGCAGGATTCAAACACTCACCCTGCAGCAATCAAGCTCAGTTGGAAGACCTTTCCACCCCATCTACCACTTGAGCTATGCCCTGTGGCGCCTTCATTTTAATTCATATGGCAGGAGGGTGGAGCCCCGTAAGATACACAAAAACAGGCAATGCAATAAACAACATGGATTCACATAAGTGAAGCTAAACAATTGATTAGTCTACACATCAACAATAAATTAATCAACGTATTAGAGAAATGATGATATCAAATCAAGTCAAGAATCAAGATCCACGCTCAAGACATAAATGAATCACCACAAGATCCGAGCAAATTAAATGAATAATATTTACCTTATCAAAATGTAATTTTTGGTGTAAATGCATTTATTATATATTTTTTCAATTGTACACTTATATATTTCATTGTAACATGTAAAGTAAATCAGTAAATCATGTCAATAAAATATACCGTTTCTACAAAACGTATATTTGATGTTCAATTAATGTACATATATTATATTTAAATTATTACTTTCATGCAATCAATTGCAGGGGTTCGTTCAAAAGGAAAGAGTTACTAATATTTTAGTGGTACGAAGCCCAACAATGAAATAAAAACCACAGGCCCAAATAGAACTTGGATGAAAGATTACCCAATTGGCATGAGAATGGGAATTGTATTATTGCTGAGTTTCTCCTATCGAAGAAGAGTGAGAGTGTTATTTTCAGGTGGTGTCATTTGTTATAGAAGAATATAATTACCTAGTATCTAATTTGAATTAAATATTTTATCAAACATACTACTTTTTGCAGAAACATTTCAGAAGCTCAATTGTGTAGTGTTTGTTAGTGAGTGAGACATAATTATATTTATGTACATCAAAAGAGACAAGAAAGACAAAAGAATAAAGAAAGATCAGAAAACTTATTATTCATTCAAGAATAATACTGATTAGTCTCTTTCTCCCTCCCCCTCTCCCTTCCAGGAAGGATAAGTGTCTGGTGTAAGAAAGTGTTGTAATTCTCAAAATTCAGAACAATTACATATTTGTGTTGCTCCATTCATATTTATTTTATAAGGCATACACACTGATTACTAGGACAATTGATTAAAATTCATCAATTAATTAAATCAGGTTAGTAAATTTTTATTCTGTAGGATAAATTTATTCCGAAATTGATTATATGGAAGAGAATGTGACATTGCATAATTTGCATTATACTAAATGTGTACCAATGTTTGTATAAGCTGCAGAAATATACGTTGACGCTGCTACTTGAGCCAGAAATGAACATAAAAGATGACAAAATGTACAATGCTATCGGTTTGGACACAATCGTGGTTCATGTAATTTTTACCCTTAGGTTATCTCCTGCCGTTGAAAGCTATTACTCCCTCAATCCCATAGAAAGGTTTACGTTTGTTTTTTGTATGGGGGTCAAGAAATATAATATTTTAATAAGTACTAAGGTTAGAGAAATAATATTTTAATGTGTAGTAGATAATTGTATTAGTGTAGTGTTGCGGGCTCTAGGAATAATTTCATATTTAGTCCCGTAAGAATTGCTCAATGCCAAAAAGATCCCAAAACTGACAGATTTAGTTCCATAGGAATTTTTCATCAAAATCTGTTAATAGTTGACGAAATATTTTGAACCATTAACAATACCAAAATGGACTATGTCTATTTTGAAAAACAGAAAATAATATAAATCTGGTAGTTTTTAATAATATAAGTTAATTTGGGATGAAAATTTTTGAAAATTATGATTATAATATTTTTATGGGACCAGTGTATTCCTACGAGATTATATTTGAATTGAAGAAATTTTTATGGGACCAAATGTGATATTTTCCCGCGGGCTCTATGGAGATATTTAAATATTTTGTGTGAATATCATTTACTATGAAAAGAAATATAAATTTTTTTATTGGACACCCAAAATAAAAATGCATAAAAGTTTGGAGAGAGTATATTTTTTAAAATATTTACAACCACTAAAAATACTTAAAATACTTCCTTAGATAGAGAGAGCTATCTTAATAACTTTATTATTGTTATTTGAGTTCTATACATTTCAAATAAATATATCTATGCAATTCATGACTGATCATATATGTGAAAGGATATTAATACTTGGTACAAGGGTGGATCGTTGATCACAAACACCCTTACATCCCGCCTCAATAAAGTCGTGGAGAGCTAAACCACGATGACTCGATTGATCAATAGAGGTAAAATTGTTGTCTACTGTATACAAGGAATTTCTCAATCGTTATCTACTGTATACAAGGAATTTCTCATTTTGCTAGTTGCTGTCACAGTGTAGTAATAAATTCAATTGTGATTATTAGTATAAGCTGTTAATCCTACGATCCGTTGATGAGTGTTGTCCATGTGGGAAGGATATTAATATTTATGACCGAAAAAGGTTACAAATATTTACATCACCATCCCTCATGATTCACCAATTTCATGTCAATTCACTAGCAAATACTAGTATATCTTTTCTAGTGTGGTGCCAAATGGATGGAAAATTTACTCTCTTTTCTTTCATTAAATTTTGCAGCGTGACATTCGAAACTCTTTCAAATGAAGTATGATCATTAAATACTTTTACATTTTAATCATAATCCTTATGTTCTGAGTTGCTTGAGAATGCTGCTCCCTCCCTTCACTCCAAAAAAAATCCTTTATTCTTTCTGTGCATGAATTAAGAAATTTTATTATTTAATGTGTAGTGAATAGTTATATTAGTAGGTGTGTGTATCTCATATTTTAATTATATTAGTGGGGGTGTATGGGTCTCATGTCTTCAAAAAGGAAAATGAGACCCTTAGGGGCGAACGTAAAAAAATGAAAAACTAAGACTCTTTGGGGCGAACAGAGAGAGCATGTAGTTTAAAATCACATTGAAAGAAGTAAATTACTCCCTCTGTCTCATAGAAGTTGTGACACTTTCCTTACTGTGTTGTCCTAATAAAGTGGTCACATTTCCTTTTTAAGTACATGAGACCCACATAAAAAAATTAATATATGTATATGGGCCCACACACACCTATCACACACAACTAATACAACTAATCATTACACATTAAAATTATATTCTTAACCTACTATCCATTAAATCATTATACTACTTAATCTCCATGCAAAAAAAATGTTACATCTAATGGGACGAAGGGAGTAATATTTTTGCATTTTAATCACAACCCTTTTCATTTTTGCATGATCCTACACTACACACGTTAGCCCCAGGATTAAGATGCTGCTTCTTTTAAAATAATTACTACTTTTTCAAAACAATAAATGTGTTGTATGAATATACCCAAAATTTTGTGTGGCATGATTTCGAAGAAAAAGTAATACTCCCAATTTTTAATACAAAGTGAAATGATAACGGTGAATTATTTATGAAGGAATACGTATGGTAATATATAAAGAGTTATTAACATTTTTAATAAAAGTGAAATTATAACTTAAAATTATTTATGAAACTTTTTTTATGTAAATGGGATGTAATATTCTATAGGTTTATTCATTCATTTTGCCATTTTGATGTTCATCCTAAAAAAAAAAAAAAAGCCCCGCATGCACATAGCCCATCATTTATAACATGCAATTACCCACTTTTTAATACACGTGAAAATATAAATAAAAGGAGCAATACTTATTATTAATCCATGCGAAAAAAATTGGATACCTTAGGGTAACATTTTTAATTAAGTGATTATAAACCAAAAAATATGAACCACTCTCACACAAAATTTACTCATATACTCTTTCCGTTCCAGACTTATGTTCGTCAACACTGTAAATACGGAATTTAAGAAAAGTTGTTTTTTGAACAACTTTATTGACTTTTTAGGGGTATTTTGGTATTTTTAAGTAATAAATAAAATAAAAAGTATATTATGTGTGTTAGGTGGGAGTAGTATTTTTGAAATTAAGATAATTTTTGAGGTTGTTGGTTGATGTGGAGTTTCCTTTTTTGGGTGGCACTACAACATAACTTGTTTTATACAACACGTCAAAAGTGTTATTTAATAAAAAAACGTGTTATTGTAGATAATATGTAACATTTTTTATGGTACAATGTTTGTATGTTGCTTATTGTCTAAAGCAACACTGTTTCAATCATTAATAACACTTTTAAAATAATGCACTTACCAAGTTTGAATCTATGCCCTCCTTAATAGAATAAGTTACTTCCACCACCTTAATTAACTATAACTTTGTTTTTATTTTGTGTTTTTATTTTATTATACATGACTTCAACACTTTTTATTTAATTTATTAAAATATAATTTTTAAAATCGTCTAATACATTTAAACTTGAGTTGTTATTATCCTAACTAATTTAAAAAAATTATTATATTATACGATGTAATTTTATTAAGAAATATAATAAATTAAATAATTAAAAATAATCATATTATATAATTAAAATATATTTTTATTATAAATAAATTTATATGTATTAAAATTATTTTATATCAATATAAATATATTTTTTCATACATTACTAATATTTTTATATAGCGTAATAAATATTTTACATAATAAACATTTTATTTATATGAGCATATATTTTTTTCAACTTGTATGATATATAAATTGTTTAATAGTGTGTTAGTTTTTTTATAATTATTTAAACTATATAAATATTACATATTTCATTTATATAAAATGTTATGTATTTAAAAATATAATATAATAATGTTAAATATTTTATAGTGTTACATAAAAGGTGTAATATATGAAAAATTATACTAATAAAATGTTACATATAAAAAAATATAATCTGAAAAGTTTTATATTTATAAAAGTGTTATTTAAAAAGTGTTACTTTTATAAAAATGTTACTTATTGATATTGCATATAAACCAAGTGTTATATATTAAAATTTAAATAGTGTTACAATTAAGTATTATATATAATAAAAGTGTTACTGTGAAGTGTTACATAACATCATTTATGTTATAGTGTGGTGAACATAAGTGTGGGACGAACGAAAACAGAAAGTGTGAACATAAGTATAGGACAGAGCGGTTTCGATCTCCTGTTACATTTTTGTGTTACATCTCCTGTTACAAACTGTTGGATGATTGATACGTAAGATAAACTATTTTATACCCTAACAATCAACCCTAAGGGAAAAGGTTGAGATTTTCCTCTACGCATACGTGTCACCCATCTAACGTGTATAACAGGATATGTAACATCAAAATGTAACAGGACATCCAAAATCAGGGCCGAGTGAGTACTATATACATAATACACGCACCACACTTACAAATTAATTTTTAGAAGCACTTTAATCAATCAACTAAAATGCTTATACAAATTACATTTTAGATGGGATGTAACTCATAATTTGAGTCATGTGGACTATCGATCAAAGAATAGAGTATTGAAATATAGATAAGTAGAGAAAACAGTGTCCACAACTAAATGCAACATCAATGAGAAAGATTTCCACATAAACATGAGAGAAGTAATGGGGGTTCTTCACCATTCTCATGATGCAATAAGTCCCTTCCATAATCACTTGATTGTGGAGGAGGAGCAACCTGCCCTCCAACAAATAATGAATTTGGATCCGTTACACGAGAGAAATCGTCCGGCCCATAACCCCCGGGGCTAGGGTTGCTTCTGTAGTTACCAGCAGAAGCTCTCCTTTCTTCTTCAAGATAGTGGCCGAGAGACGGGGCTCTGTTGTTCATGCTCACTGCATCGGTGCTTAACCTCGAGCACAGAGACAGAAACCATGTCTTCGTCTTGTAATTCTTCTTGTTTCTTACGGGTTCTGGTAGTCTTCCCCTTGTTGATCGTCGTGAGAGCTTTAGTATGCTGGAAATGCCAATGAGGCTCCCTAGTGTGATACTCTTGTCATGAAAGAAGGAACCTGTGGACTGAAAGAAAGGAACAACATTAACATCATAAAAAACAAGGCACAATATGTTTGTATGCACCGGGTGTCGGATGCCTTCATTTATACTTTTCTATACGACGGACTTTTACTCTTCAAGAAAAAGATTAATGTTATTCTTGTATATGGCAATATACAAGGTTAAGAGCATTATAACACTCAGGCATTTTAAAGAGTTCCACCTTCGGAAAATGGGTACCTACATTCGGTTACACACTGTACACACTCCAAACACATGATCAAGATTTTCATCATTCTTTAAGACCACCGTAACTTGAAAGTTGCAGCTATTCCTACCCGCGAGCATTTAGACTTTTCCCTGGAGATACATAAGCAAAAAGAGAAGCTAGAAGTAGAAGCCATACGGCCATACTAATTCCAAAACTCTGCTTTCCCACCCAACCATTTACATTACAACGCCACGCATCTACAATTACCCCCTCCACCATTCCCCAGAGTAAGACAGTGGTGGCTTGAGACAACATTATCTCCCTAGTAAACAATGTCTTGTTTCTTACAAAACCCATCAAATGGCCAAAACCCATAAATCCTCAAATCATAAAACATAAACAAATGCAACCCTTTAATGGGGCTCAAATTAGCATTTTTTGGGGGTGATGAAATGATGCCATTTCTGAATAGTCAAAGATAGAGAACAAGATGATTGGATTGGCATGTGAAAAGAGTAAAGTGGTCTCAACTTTTTAGCAAGCATTATTCTGACACACAAAGCCAGCCATATGTTTAAACAACACAATACCTCCCAACTTTTCATTGCCTCCCAAAACAAGAACGGGAACAACAGCCACCACCAAGATACATCCATCACTTATGGTTCTTGATTTGCCAAATATCATTCATCCATTTCTAAAATACTCATAAGTTCAGCCCCCAGATAGTTTTTTTCAATTTCAGTGAAAAATCATAACATTTACAGCAAATTACAACTTTTCTTGACCCATAAACAGACACTGATTAAAACAACAAGAAATTCATGAACCAACACCATGAGATTCTTGTGATTGCTTCATATACACACACATGTACATATTATTGATGGGATTTTTAAGTAGAAAATGAAAATTTATAAAAGAAAAAGAAAAGTGACCTCAGTATCAAGATCAGAGGAGTCGGTAGATGAAATGGGTGAAGAGGTAAGTAGAGTATTGAAGGAAAGTGAGCCATTGAGATCACGATTTCTGGCCAACCCAGCTCTTACATTCAATGGATGCAGTCCCAATGGCCACCCTTCTTCTTCCTGCAAACAAACACAACCTAAAATTCATCAAAATTCACCCCCATCCATGCCATAAATTTAACTAAAGAGTGTAAGAAATTAAACAAAAAAACCCAATCTTGTAAACACTTAATGAAGAGCAAGAACTGAGATATAATCAATCAAACAGAGTGAGAGAGTACTCACAAGTACCTGTTGTTCCATTTCTCTCACTCCCACTGCAATGGACTTGGGGTGGGGTGGGGTGGGGTGGGCGTGACTGGAGTGAAGGCTAGTGAAGTTTTTAACTGGCTTTTTATATAAGGTGGGAAAGTCTTAAAAGGGGGTTCACTTCATTTGAGTGAAGAAATTTGATGAACAATTTACTAGAATGGAGCAAACATAATATACTACCTCTCTACTACGGGAATAGTATCTTTATGATCTTATATTTTAATTATATTAATAATGTGTTTTGAAACAAACAAAGTAGGGAGAGTAGTCACTAAGTAAAATAATTTAAATATTTATATTTGTTATAAATTTTTTTATAATTTTTAAGAAACATGCACTCCATACTATTAAAAAAAATTAAGCATATATGAGTACAAAAATAAAATATCACCTTTTTATACATTAATTAATTTTTTATTTAAAAACTTGTTTTTAGATAACAAATATATTGATTTCTGGATTTAATATTCTCATAATAAATGAGACAAATTAAGGAAGGGTTTTTTTTTTTTTTGGTATTTATAGCCTATTAATAATTAACTTCATTAATACTCACTCCAATACAGTTTTAAGGTGTATGTTTGTTTTTTACACGTGGATTAAGAAGAATTATTATTATTGTATGTAAAGTGGGTAATTATATTATAGAGAAGTGGTGGACCATATTGTGTACTTTTTTACTAGATAGGGAAAATGAATATCTTTGAATCAGACTTCAAAAATAGTAAAATGGACACCTTAGAAGCGGACGGAGGAAGTATGATTTTTCAAATAATTTTAATTGGATATGATGGATTCATGGAACTACTAATATTTAAAGAGTTAATTATAAAAAATAACCAAAACGAGAAGTCAAAAATCATTAATAGTCATGAAGATAATTGTTTAACTTCTATACCCAATTATCTATTTTTGGATCAAAATATCCCCACCCTGTCGGAATGCTATGTCGGGATTCCAACATCATCGAATGTCGGATTTAGTGTCGGAATCCCAGCATAACATTCCGACAGGGTGGGGGTATTTTATCGGATGTCGGATTCGATGTCAAAACTCCAACATAACATTCCGATATGATGGGGTATTTTGATCCAAAAATGGACAAATGGGTATGGATGTTATATAAATTAGTTGATGGTTGAAATGATTTTTACTTCTAAAAAATAGTAAATGGGCTATTCTCCCATATTTAAACATTATTCTTTTACTATTCCTTTTTAATAGACATTTTTTTCATATTTCATCCTCTTTTTTTTTTTCTAAACATTTTCTTCTAATTTTAAATCTTGGTTGTCCCTAAATAATTATTTAATACAATCTTTCTATTTTTCCTTAGTAAAATCGAATAGAAGGTTTTTAATTTTTAAAACTTAATTTTTAATCTGAACTCTAATTTTTAGCACATAATTATCATTTCAATTAAGAAAGTTTCACATGAAATCTTCTTATTTATCAAACATGCACTTTTAATTTTGGAAATAATTGCGTGAGACGGATGAAAATCACAATATTTTAATGAAAAGTTATAAAAAAAATAATAATGTTGTAATGAATTTTTTTATAAATAATTTATAATAATATTTAAAAAAATATAGGAGTAACATTTTAATAAAAAGTTTTAATCAATTACCATAAAAACACATGTCTTTGCCTCAATTTTATAGCTACTTTATCTTTTTTTAAGAAATTTAATATAAATTGGAGATAACGTGGAAAATTTTATACTAGTTATTTTACCTTTTTTAAGACATTATCTAAAATTTGGGGATAACGTGGTATATGGGTTGTAAGTGGAGCATTTGCAATTGTTCTTTTTTCTACTTATTACAATGTGGAAAATATATAGGAAGGGTCAACAATGATTTGAATAGTGGGATCTACACATTAATTGGTGTCATTGTCACGATGGATCTTCTACTATACTGTCGATAGGAATTGATAACACGAAGAAAGTGTTTTTGTTTAGTACTCCTATTTATTTATTTATTTATTTTAGTTATAGATTCCAAGTATAAATCACTATAAACGCTTGGATGTTCTATTATTTTTTTTGTTACATCTTCTATTACACGCGTTAGATGAGTAATATGTGTATGGGAATGAAAACCACAACCATTGCTCATAGAGTTTAAGTTTACCTTTTAGGGTATATGTTTTATTATATCTTTCGTGTCAATTATCTAACTGTGCGCAACAAAAGATGTAACACCAAAATATAATAGGAGAACCAAACCCAACAAAATATGAGTTTGTTTATAAAATTACAGTTTTTGGCAATTGTGAGCTTAAAATTTGTTTTGCATCCATGTAGTCTCAATTACAATATGACTTGATATTACAATGAACAAGTTATTCTTTTACAAGTTGAATTTCCTATTTCACAATTTGTATTTTCATTGGTGTTTTACAATATAAAAAAATTATACCCTACAAATGATCATTAAACCCTTGGAACATGTGTTGAATTTTGGACATTGATAATAACACGTGTCAAGTATTTAAAATATGAAATAAGAGATAAAACACAATTATGGAACATTTGCTTCTTTCACATCTTTACGTGCTATTCGAGCATGCTATTTTAGTAGTCATTATTAATATTTGAAAAACTGATTGATTAATTTAAATTAAAGTACTGTTAAATACACACTTTATTAAATATACATCCTTTTTAATTTTTTATTTCTTAAATTTATTGTATGCACACCCCTTAAAAATCCAAAATTACCATTTCCAAAATTAAAATCATACACATCCACCAAAAAATTTCAATTCATTTTTATTAAAATAAAAACTTCTCTTACACTTTTCAAAACTGTAATTTTAACATATCGTATTTGAGGACGGAAATAAATTCCTTCATATATAAACTGCCATCGACCCATACTTCACGAGTTTGATTCGTATTTCATGGCTGAATTTAATTATTTTGTGGATAATAATTCCTTTCATAACTCAAGGGAGATGTTCAACTATTGCATCAATAGAGAGAGAGAGATGCAAAAGTATGCTTTATTTTTAATCTGAGAACTGCTATATAGAAGAAACATAACACAAGCAGTGTTGCTCTTCTGAGTATTGCCCACCCATATTTATCCACTCCACATAAATGGATTTGGTGTCAAAAATTAACAACAATGCTTTCCCAAATTCAGTATCCATTCTTGGATTTTTATTGAAGTGGTGGAACAAATCCCAGACAAGCAAAATGTTCGAAGAATCGAACTGATAGAGCTTCATTTCCTCTTAAGAGATGGAGAAGATGTTGAAAAAAAAGCAATTGTTCTTAAAATTCTCGATGTTGAATGTGTAATTAAACACAAATCTCTATTTTGTAGTTTATTCAATTTATGATTTTAGACTAAAAAATACAATTGGCATTAGAAGATATAAATGAAAACATTATGTGAGAATACTGATAATAATCGAAAAAACATGATGAAGAAGAACTCTAACGGCGAAAGAGGAACAGAATCAAAGAAGGAGATATTACGATTTTATTAGATAAGATGGCTATAAATAATTTAATTTAAAATATATAAGGTGTGTATTTAATAATTTTAAGGGTAATATAGATATTTTAAATATATAATATATTAATAATATAATAATAGGGTGTGTATTCAATAAAGAGGGGTGTGTATTTAGTGTATGCCTTTTATTTAGAGTGAATTAATAAAACTTGAAAATATTATAAATAAAGAATGAATATAATGATTTAATTATCTATTAGTTTTATGGGACCCTGTAACTCACTTCTTCCTTATGTTGTAATTCAGCGGACATCTTGTTTTTAACTAACAAGTTAATTAGAAGGAAATTAAACTAGTTTTAGAACATTTAGTGTATAAAACCCTTTAATTTTAATAAAAAAAAATTAAGCTCATTAAATATTATTAACAATGTGAAACAAACTCTCCTTACAAATTATTAATTATAAAGAGAAATCGCGAAAAATGGTGATAAAATACAAATAAACAAAATTAATTTTGTACGCATACAGTGTTTGAAGGGGGTATTGCCTATTCTAAACAAATACTCCCTCCGTCTCGTTTCAATTTTAACTTTGTTTTTTCAATTTGATTAAGAAGTATAATATTTTCGTAATAGATAGTGGGTGAAAATATATAATATTTAATGTAAAGTGTGTAGATATATTAGTGTTAGATGTGGGGTCATGGTGATATATTAATTATTTTAGGTGGGTCCCATATTCCAAAAAGAAAAATGTAAATATTAAAATGAGACGGAGGAAGTATGGTTGACACATTGCCTTTTTTAATTTTTAAAACAGTGTTAACCTTTAGTGTGAAAAGTGAAAGTACTCGCTTCATTCCCTTCAAATATTTTAAGTCTTTTTTTCATTTTGGATGTTTCACTTAAAGAGTTCATTTTCTTTTTTTTTACACATGCAACCAACATACACCCATTAATACAATAAAAATATAAGCTCCACACATTCACTAATACAACTACTCACTACACATCAAATAATAATAATTTTTAATACACGTATAAAAATAAAAAATATCCCTTTGATTGAGATGGAGGGAGTAGGTAACATGTGTTGTAACACCAGATCGAACACTCATTTGAATTTTAGAATAGGGAACTCAGGCTCCAAAATTTGGGCAGAAATACTTGTTTGATTTGATGTTTTGTGTGGATGATGTATTTAAATGGTGGAAGATGCATGCATTCATGTGCATGAACATGGATATAAAAATGAATGAAAATATGAAGGATGTCATGGGAAGCTTTAATCATACCACACTACATCATAACTTCCCTACACAAACATCGAAAAGTTTAACAACCTTTAGTGTCGGTGTGATTGTTAATCTGCATAAAAAAAGATAGAAGCCATGATTGAAATTAACTAAACATCCACACCAGTCAAAAAAGTATATGGGGTCAGGTCAGGGTGGGTGGTCCATCACTCCATTCTTCGAGGTTCACACGAATCATTAACAACACTTTAATATTTATTAATCCCTCAATCCCATAAAAATTAATATAATTTTTTTTGGCACGGAGATTAAAAAGTATAATAATTTAATATAAAATAAAGTGTGAGAAATAATATTTAATGTGTAGTAGATAGTTGTATTAGGGGTGATATGTGGAGCCATGAGAATAGATTAATTGTTTTTTGTGTGGGTCCATATATTAAAAAGGAAATGTGTCAACTTTAATGAGATAAACCAAAAAGGAAAGTGTGCCAACTTTTATAATACGGAGAGAATATTTAATTTAAAATTATTATATTATTAAATTAATTGAGTCTTATCAAGTCGAGTTCCACTCGACTAGTTAACGAAATGAGCATAAGTCGAGTTCCGCCTTATCGAAATTTAAAAGCTCTACACAAAAGGAGAGAGAAAGAGAGAGAAGGAGAAATGAGATGTAAATTAAGATGTCTTACAAATTTGGGGAAGGGAACATACCACGGGATATCTGATGAACCAAACAAATATTCAACTTGTGTGCTAATCTTATTACAAAGAGTACCCAGTAATCTTATCTCACATGCTTCCCATTATCAAATAATTCATATTTTATAGGAAGCATGCAAACATGTGTTGTCTATTGAAATGTTGCATAACTTTTTTTAGTACGATCACAACATCCCTTGATCACAAGATGTGATTCTTTAGATGTGTCTGATGTGAGAGAAATGGGTTTGATTTTGTACCTTATGTGACTTCATACATGCTTGTTTGATGCTTTATCTAAGCATGTGATTCATTCATCCCTGAGCATGCCTTGCACCAGGTCGGTACTCTCCGATTCCAAGCAAGTCCTGCAGTTGATTGGTGGTGATCATTTTATCAAATAATGATGTTATTGGCTTAGAATTAGTCATGCACTCTGGTTCGGAACCACCAGATCCGATTCCGAGAAATTAAGAAACGGAACCAAACCGGTCCTAAGACGGTTCCGATTCCGTCAGTTTCCCGTTTCTTGAAAAACCATATTTTTAAAAAATAAAATAAGAAAATCGTTGGTTTGGAACCGGAACTGGTTCTAGTTCCAGTTTCGGTTCCATTTTGGCTAATTCCCCGGTTCAAATAGCCAGCTCCTATTAAAATATGCATGTTTACTCGGAATGACACATGTTCTTGAGTTGTGTAAGGCCAGAAGATCACAAAATAGACAAGAAATAATTTAAACTAATTGCATAACAGGTATTAGTCCACGTGGAAAAGGTGATTTTGGGCCATGCATCTTCTGGTCTTGATGTAATTGAAAGATTGCAAAATTTCCTCTTATAGACTTGAAGCTTCCCCAAATAATGTATAAATTTTTTAGACATATAAAAGCAGTCAATTTTACCACTCCATGTAGAACTAGGAAGGCATGTACACTTTAAATATATCAAACGACATCTATTAAAACAAGGTCTCGTAACCAAAAGAATTTGGCATAACTGATGTACACCGAGGGTAAATATGACCTTAATTTATATTACTATTTTGCCATTGAGGTTTAACTTTTCACCATTATGGTTTGATATTTTGACTTTAGTGCTTAATTGTATTATCTTGCAAATTAAAAGTGTCAAACCTGGGCGCAAAGAGACTCATTCAAAAAATATAACCATGCATGCCTGTTTTGTTCTCTATGATGCGCAGAAAAGAAGCTCTACATACTGTGAGTCTGTGACCACTGGTTTTTTTTCCCAGATGTGCTTTAGTGTTGAAACCGCCTTGTAATTTATGTCCTCAATTAAGATTGAACATGATATGTAAAAATTCAAGAAAACTCGAGCAGATTTTTTTAATGCTCATCAACACAGTATGTAGCAAACTACTTGATCCTAATGTATTGGGTGACCGTTTATGTTTTTCCAATTCACTAGAGAACAAGGTTAGTGATTGTAAATTGAATTCACAAAATTTGGATGACAATGGCACTCACACTCTAGTCTCTACGATACTAGGAACTATGCAAATCAACATCCAGCAATCATTGATGGAAACTTGAGCATATAATTCATGGCTATTCCTAGATTAATCTCTCAAACATTCACAATAAGCCCTTTACAGTTGGCATCTTAACTAATGTAGGGTCCATAACCAATGAAAGTAACACTCCCCATAAAAACAAACTAAATTCATGCTTGTACACATAATTAACACATATTCACAATCCACAGGGTTGATTTGTACAGGAAAGCTAGAAGAAGAATAATTCTGAAAGATGCAGCATTTAACAAAAACTACACACCTGGCATGCCCTATTTTTGGCTCTTGTTTCTGCTGTGCTAGGAATATCATGATTTGGTTTCATAAACCTCTTCTCCCGTTGCTCACACGATCCCCATCCGTCTGAGAACCTTCCACCCCTAGCAACAAGAGAAGCAAAAGGCTTATGTGTAAGCAAGGAATTGTTAGATGAAGATAAACCCAAAAGGAATATCCAATAATCAAGGAACATACTGCATGTAAGCACGGACAATAAACTCAGCTCGCTGAACATTGCGATTCTCATCGAATTCGATAGTCTTGTCTTTAATTTCATAAGACAGATTGAAGTAAAATGATATCTTCCTCCATCCTGTACTTCAAATTTTACATTAATAGAAGGCTCGTAAAATTAAATCCAACTATTGATCTGGGGAAACAAGTATAACAGTCGAGCAAGCTTGTGTTATACCTGACTTCTTAATAAAAGTATTTCCAGATATCATGGTGTAGTCACTTTTCTCCAATATCTGCCAGAAGATATCAACATAGAGTCGTAGTTCAAATTTATAACAGAAAGGTAAACGCGAACTATGGCCATTACATTTGATAAAATTTGACTCGCATCAAAATTTGAATTCTAAGTAAAAAGCTCTATTCAGGTGGAAGTTAATTGAACAAGGAAGCAGTGATTCAAGGCTCTAGGATAAAAGAGAACAAGATACTAATGACACAACTCTATAAGTTTCTTTAACTTAAGGAGATCGGGATATGGAGTTCTGTCTCAATACACTTCCCTAAAAAGAATTCCATATCACTGGGTAAAAAAAAAAAAGAAAATGGCTAGTTATCATAATCTAATTGGAGCTATTATACATATGAATAAGTAACAGGGTGTTCTTAGACACTGTAGAAAATTATATATCAAATATTTTATGTTAAAATGCTTAAGGTGTTCTAACATAACCATTTCAGGCGTTCTTGTGATGAGATTTATCTTTATTAAAAATTGAATACACCAAAGGTGCATAGAATGTTGATGCCAGAGGAATTTAGATTGCTTAAACAAACTAAACAGAGCATAAAATTATAATCATTCCAACATAAATTCCAGTAAAGATTCAAAATCTCAACATTAAACAAACACCAAATAAGCATAGGGACTAATCTCTAGATGTGCTATTAACTCACCGCCATAGCTGCATTTTGGTACTCCTTGAACAGCGAAACAGTCGGAAACTGACCAGCCAAGCTGTGCCCAACCTCTGTCTTCTCATAACTCAAAGCCGACGAAGTCGGACTGCTATAATTCGTCACTGGAAAATTCCCCTTCGCCGGCGAATCAGCATTACACGCTGGAGAATTGGTTGGCGTACGGAACACATGCTTCACCATCATCATATTCTGAGGAGTGGATTCGGAAGCACGCGGTGAGTAGGCTGTTTTGAGGTTTTTGTGAGGTCGGGGATTCTCTACGACCTCGCCGTCGCTGTGATTGCGGCGGTGGTTTCGAGTATGGTTTTCGAATTGAGGCTGAACAGAGGCGATGGGGAATGGAATGGGGGTCAATGGTTTGGTTCGGATTTTTGAAGTGGTGCTGGAGGCGGCGGAAGATAAGGAGGCTGCGGCGGCGGAGTCAATCACAGCCCACAATGCGGCGTCGTCTAAGTCCTTATCGTCGAGGGAGAAGTCGATCGGAGAATTCATTAAATCCGGGTTGGAATTTGGCAATCGGATTCCGAACTTGGACCTCAGCTGTTTGATTTCTTCTTAGACGGTGAGGTACATAACCCGCGCCACTGAGAATTTGAACTCGAAATAGCTGCACGACGTCGTATTGTTCTCAGCCTCCTCAGAGTCAGGGCCTTCTTGATGGGCATAATATTCAATATTCTGGGCTTATTGAAATAATTCGGCCCTGTAATTTAGATGATGGGCCCAGTAAGTTTCTTCTTTGAATTTTTTCCTGAAAAGTAAAGAGAAATTATATATGTTCAGTAAATATGTAGAATCCACCTTTAATTCATTTAATTTAATATTTCAATTCTTAATTTTAATCCTTATAATATTTCAATTTTTTAATTTAGTTAGTATCTTTTTTTTTTGTCTATATCTTTATTAGCTTTTACCTATTTTTTTTTATTTATTTAAATTTTCTTTCCAACTTAATCGAAAATTTAAAACTGATTAAGGAAATGAAACTTACACGATCATCGAAATGTTTTTTTTTTTTTTAATTCCAATTGCTTGGCTTAGTTGGCAATTCATATCATCAAAAAACATACTGAATGAATGATCTGCTATATAGCATTTCCATGCTACATTTTTTGTTACATCATTAGATGATTTTTAGAGGGATTTATATATTGCGTGTCATTCAACTAACGGTCCAAAGATGACCATTTTATATATGCATGCTTACCTAGTTACATTTATAACTCAAGTTCTTTTGTAGCTATTAATGGATCCTATATACAAGCAAGCACTCTTCATTTAACTACAACTCTTAGAAAAGTTGTCGAGCTATCTTGAGAGGCAACCCAAAGTTCTGATAAACCCTAATCTCCCCTTCCAAACTTGCTGTCACTATTACCATCCCCCAAGTTGTTGCTTGGATTGCATGACTACTACTACTACTACTGCAATGGCTACCTGCATTTTCCTGCGATGTCGTTTGAGACGACGCGCAACAAGGCGACTCGCAATCGCTCGCTGACTCAGCGGCGTTGTTAGCTTGATCAACGGGCTCCTCATCATCCCCACAGCTCGCGTTCTCCTCCGCCGCCTTTTTCTTCGGAAGAGGGGGCAAAGAACTGGTGTTGGAATTCTGTGGCTCAGCTTCTTGTTCTGTGGTGGCGGGGTTGGGTGGCGTTACTGGGGCAGTTGGTGGGCGTTTTGATTTCTTCTTGGCATTGAAATCCACCACTGGGGGGTCGGTTTTGCTACTTCCAGGCCAGGTAATTGCTACGGACACGTCCTTGCATTGGAAGTGCTCGTGTGATTGGACAGTGATGGTGCTTCTCTTCTTGCCGGATCCTGGATTCTTGGACTCTTCGACCTTCCAGATGTAGACCTGGGAATCCTCGCTGGCACTGACGATGTGTTTGCCATGTGGGCTGAAGGAGGCTGAAATCTGGCTGCTTGTGTTCTTGAATCCTGTGTGCATCATTCACTACTACTTCATTCCTCACTTCCTTTGTTATTTACGGTACAGAAATCCTATGTGCATACCTTTGAACTTCTGTACGAGGTCTGCACCGTTGTAGATTCCGATTCGAGAGTCGGCTGAAGTGATAAGAACTTCCGATGGATTCCATGGAGCAAACTGCCAAGACAATGAAACATGATTAGATTATAAAATTCTATATTGCCGTTAATCAAATCCTTGTATGGGTAAATTGCAACATTTTCGTGTATCATAAGATGGGTAGGGCTGTCATTCGAGTTGAATTGAGTGAATCCGAGTAGTACGTACTAATTAAGCTCGGCTTGAATAGTTATCGAGCTGAATTCGAGCTTGACTATCGAGCCCATTTCTAATTTATATACTTTTAAATATATTATTATTATTATTATTTTTTAAAACCAAGCTCACCTCGTTAATGAGTAAAATGAGAATAAGGCGAACTCGATTCGAAATCGAGTATTCACTGTTAATTAATGACACCATATTTAATAATTTAAGCTGGTAGAGAGGAGAATAATTTAATATTTAATCAAGTTACACTCTAACACGCAGGTGATGCTGACCACATCATCTAAAAATTTAAGCTGGGAGAAAGGAGAATCGTTTAATATTTAATCAGGTTACACACTAATACTTATAAACCGAGCCAAACTCTAGAGCAACTTGTGTTACTCATTTTATGATTGACACCTAACTAAAAGGGGAGGAACCTAGAGTTTATACTTTAGTTTTTAGGGTATAATTTTTAAAGTGTTGTCCATCGAACACGGAGTTTAAATCCAAATACATCCTACAAATTTTTACTTTTTTCAAAACGGTTCAAAATACTTAAAGTTTTTTATATAGTCCCATAACTTTTTAAAAAGTTTTGATTTTGTCCCGTACTTTATTTTTTTTTCCAAATTAGTCCCATTACTTTTGAAAATTCTTCAAAACCATCCCAAATTTTAGAATCTTCTAAAAGTTTGCTAAGTAACATCCACTCCTTTTACTATCTTGATTCTAAAATTTGGGACGGTTTAAATAGAAACTTTTGGATAATTGTAGGACTAAAAGAAAATTTTAAAAGATTTTTTGAGACCGTTATGAGAAAAGTAAAAAATTGTGGTATGCTTTTGGTTTTAAACTCATCCAACACGTGATAAAGTAGATATTACACCCAAATAACACAAAAAAAACATATGTATGCATGGGTACCTGAAATCCAGTAATTTTTCCAAGGGGAGCTGGAGATTGAAAACCAGGGATTTTCTTGGCCTGTGATTGAAAAGCAGGGAACTTTTTGGCTTGAACCTTTTTCTTTTTCTGGATATCCATTTTATGCTCCAATCTTGAATCTGCAGGATGCAAATTAACCTAACTAAGCGTGTTAATAAGTTAGTGATACAGGGGTGGGGTGGGGTTTGCTTACCATCAGTGCTGTACATTGAACAGCTGCCTTCTTGAGTGCCAATTACAGCACCCTTCAACAATACAGAGATGGAAACAAGCATTAAATTAGGTTTCAGGGGACAACACATTTGAGGGGAGTAATTTAGTCATTTGAGTGAGTGGTCACCTGGGCATCAGGTGTGTAAGAAGCAGCAGTGACCATTTCATGAACATCAGTCCAATCAACCACTCGATTGTCTGGTATGCTCCAAATGCGAACCTTCCCATCCAGTGAACCACTGATGAACAGCTTTTCATCAACTGTATTGAACTGTATGCAAGTTACTGCACACATATCCATTGCCTCATCAGACACACCAACTTAACTTATTTTCTTTTCTTTTTAAACCACACTTACCATAATCCTTATGTGCAAATGTCTTCAGACAGCTCTTTGTTTCCATGTCCCATATCTTCACTGTCTTGTCCATTGAAGATGAAAGCAATACCTGAATAGTTACCCAAAAACACAATTTTTTTATTCAACTTTAATTTGCTCATCAATATTCATGTCTTGTATAATTTTCAAATTGAGAAAATATAAAAATCCGTCCTTTTAAATATGAGACCAATTCCTATTTTAGTCTTTTTTTTTTTTCAAATTTAAATTATGTCAAAATTTGTCCAATTTCGGTACAAATTTTGGACAAACAAATGATTAAATTTTCATAAAAATGACCAAAACTGGACAAATTAAGGACCAAAATAAGAATTGCAAATTTAAGGTAATTTACCTGAGATTTGGACCATGATAAATCCAGGACTTCATCCTTGTGACCTTGAAAACTACAAATGGGCTTCTCTGAAAGTGTTACCACCGTCTCCGGCATCTTTACGAACTCCGGCACGACGGAGTTCCCTTTCCCGCTACTCTTCCTTCCCTTCTTCAACGGCATCGACGATATCTCCAGCCGATTCGGAAGATTCCCTCCCTCGCCGGAATCTTCCCCTGTTTGAGGCAGCACCACCTCACATTCCTGAACTTCCCACACATGGATCACTGAATCTTCTCCGGCAGAAGCCAGATAACGACTGTCCGAACTGAATCTCATCGTCCAAATCGAGCCCTCGTGGGCTTGAATCTCCTGCGACAGGTGCAGAGCCGTGAATTCCTTGTACGATTTGCCCGTCTGGTGGGCGTTGATCCACTGCGACGTGCGTACTTTAGCGGTGTTCTTCTGCTCCGCCTGCGGCGGCGATGATGACGGTGGCGGTGGTGGTGGTGGACAGCTGTGATCGTCTTCTTTTTCTACCAACAACCCTGTTGCTGCCCCCTTTATGCTCTTCAGCAGAGCGCTGCCCTTCTTCGTGCTGTTTCTGAAACCCTTGGTGATCTGTGAGTTCTTCCCTTTCCGACCGTCGGCGCTTCTAGAAGCTCGCCGCATCAGCTCCTTCACCACCGGCGAGTATCCGACGGACTTCTCGAACTCCTCCATCGTCAGCTGCTTCCCTGTCTGAACGTCGTTCAGCTTGTTCCACATCCCCTGTTCGTTGATATCTTTCACTATGAAATCCTTACCCGTATCCAGATTCTTGATCAGGAAAAACGACCCGATTCCGTCGTCGGGTAACACCGCCGCTGCCGCCTGACTCGACTGCCGGACCTTCTCGTTTTCCGGGAAGAGTTTAACCGCGCAGGCGTACTGAGATATGCCGGCTGTTGGAACCAATTGCCCGGATAACGTCCGAGTCAGTTTGTTTTTCGATGTGGGACCAAATACCTCTTCCTTACGCTGTTTTATCTTCGTCGAAAACAATTCGATGTCGCCGTCCGATCTCGATCGGACGAGCACGATCGCTCGTAAAGACGCCTCTGCTTCTGCCGCCTCCGTCTTTAATTCTTCCTTGGAAGAATCGCCACCCACGGCCTCTTCCTGTACTGGTGCAGCGGCCATGGGAGGTAGTCTGGCCGAGTCAGGCTCGAGTTTTATCGAGATGGCTCTGACGGACTTGGAGGTGGCGAGACGTAGTAGCTCTTTGTTGCTGGTCAAACCCATGCCCTGTAAGAGACGCTTACGTCGCTCCTTGACGTCACCTGGTTCGGTAATCCACATGTCGTAACCTGGTAATATAATGGACGATGAAGATGAATTCGACGTGACTGGTTCGATCGAATAAATGCGCTTGATCGAAGCGGAAACCAGCGACATTCTAGAAGCTTCGAAGAACTCATCGTCGTCGTCATCGTCGTCGTACGATCCCGACATTAGATTGATCGGGACAGCTGAGGATAATCTTTCGCACGAGTCAAAGAAACTGTCGTCTTCTTCTTTTTCTGTTGCGAGGCTTCCAAAATCCATGGTGACTGTTTTTCGATCCATCGTTCTGCATGTGAGATTAACACAGATTAAACACAGAACTTGAAGATCCAATATAATTTTTTATTTTTTTTAAGTTTTAAGAAAAATTTCTAGAATTCTGGTGTGTTTTTTTACTGGAAATGAAGAAATGGGGAGAGAGAGTGGAGAGTGGTGGAAGAGAGGAAACATAGGAATATTAGACAGAAAACTGGTCAATTATAGTAAATGCCACGTCTCCTTTCTTTTTTTTCTTACAAGTACTATTTTGGGAATAAGAGAATTGCGTAAGTTGATCCTTTATTACATTTTCTTTGAGAATTAATACACGTAGAACTCGAATTGTGTAAGTTGGATCCTTTATTACATTTTCTTTGAGAATTGGATCCTTTATTACATTTTCTTTGAGAATACACGTAGAACTCTACTGCTGTAATTTTAGTATATTATTTTCTTCATCACATTTTCAATGGATAACACATAAAATAAAGGAAGCTATACTCTTAAAAGTCAAAACTGGATTGTGTCACGTAATTTTTTAATGAATAAAAAGTGATAATATTTTTTTTTGTTATAAAATATTATCATATCTTATTTATATTATAAATTATTTATAAAATAGTTTACAGGACCATTATCATTTTTTATTGATCACAAAAGATTTGCCCTACCTCAAAAAGAAAAGCATAAACTTAGGGCCAATGATTGAATTTATTTACACTTTTATGTGTCCATCATAGAATATTTTGTAAGATGATATATAAAAATAACAAGAAAAATTGATGTGCACATCTAATATAAATAACTTATAATCTAAAAGGAAAATGTTAGAGATTTTCTTATCGCATATGTATCACTTATTTAAGCAAATAATAGAGAATGTAACACTAAAATGTAACAAAACATTTTAATAACTTATAATCTAAAAGGAAAATGTTAGAGATTTTCTTATCGCATATGTATCACTTATTTAAGCAAGTAATAGAGAATGTAACACTAAAATGTAACAAAACATTTTATTTCCTCACGCAATGGCTTTTATGAAACAAGTAACAAATGATAATATTTATAATAAAAAGTAATATTCGAAGAAAATCATCACTCATTTATAATTTACAAAATTTACATTAATTTATTTATTATTTAAATATATCTAATTATCCTTAAAAGTAGGTAAAAAAATTTTTAGAACTCAATATCTATGATAATTTTTTATTCATCATGGGATGGAGAGAATAAATTTTAGTTATAAACTTTAAAATTTTATACATATGAAATGGAAAAAGTATTACTCATCTGTTCCATAAAATCTTCACAATTTATCTTATTTATTTGTTTCAGAAAATCTTTCACGCTCAAAAAACGAGTCAAACATTTTATCAAATTAATAATATCAAAAGTTATTTTAATTTCAAATTTTACATTTCTTCCTAACACTTATTACATTACTTTATACTTTACTTATCAGTTAAAAAAACTAATAATATACTTTAAAAATTAATAAAATTAATAAAAAAATAAATTTTTTTAAACAACATAAAATATTAAAAGTGAAGAGTTGCGGGTATGGAGTGAGTATTAAATTTGATGATAGATATGCGAATTTATTGCACAAGAGAAAAAGTCCTGTCTTCTCTTTTACCCCAGTTGGTCCACACCAAGTTGTTAAAAATAGGGACATTTTAAAATGGGCTTCTCCATTTCAGCCCATTTACTTTCCCAATTGAACATCAAAACTTTACAACTTTCTAAATCTATATCCCACAATTTGTCAAATGCTTTCTCCTATATATGTACCCTCTTTGCAGTTTTCAAACGCCCACTTTAACATCATTTAATTAAGGCTAATGTGCACCCGAGTGCACCCTAAGATAGGGTGCGCCCATATACAAATATAAACAAAAACATATACAATTATGATAAAAAATGTATACAATTTAATTATTTTTTTAATGAAAAATTGAGTGTAAAAAAATATACAATTATTAAAAAATATGTATACACTATTGAATAAAAAGTTTACACATATGGATGTTAGTTTTTTTAATGAAAAATTTAATGTGAAAAAAGTATACAATTATTACAAAACACGTATACAAAATAAAATAACATGTATACAAAATAGAATAAAAAGTCATTCACATATGGGTGCACCCTTGCACCCGGATGCACCCAATATACACTCTTTAATTAATAGGGTGAATTTTTTTTATATATAAAATTTAAAGTTGAAATTATTATCGATAATTTTATTTAGAGTTTATTAACTTTATCCAATAATTACTTTTTGGACTCTATTACCTCTCCAACCTCCAAACCTTCTCCTCCCCACCCCGTTGCCGACGCCACCCCACCGCCGCCACCATCAGCCCCGCCGCTAGCCCCACCACCTCCGGTCACACCACCACCATCGACGGCCCTTGTCGCCTAGTATTCGCTGCCGGTTGCCTCCGCCCCAGATAGCAAAATTAATAAAACTAAATGAGGGGTATTTAAGTTCAAAATGTATATTTTGATTATTAATGATAATTAAATTAGATAAGTGTTTACATTCACTTTTCACTCTTCATTTTGATTAGATTTAGATATTGCACTAATATTATTATGTTTACATTTTTACATGGATTTTTATTTAATTTACTTGTAATTGATTTTTTATTTTTTACTTTGAACTTCTTTGATTATTTTATTAGAAGACTTTCTGAAAAAATAAAAGTAAAAATCCAAATTCTATTATATTATTTTATTATGGACATAGACTAAAAAATATGAATGTTTTTAAATGGGACGCATTGTATATTATCTACATCTTAATACAGGCAAGTAGTTACCTTATTTAAATTTTTTGAAAAAGATACATATAGTATATAATTGGTTAAACATTTATCATATATATTAATTATTTTTCTTATTTTACATTAATTAATTTCCTTATTAACAACTTATTGCTTTAGCATTTTAATCTTCTTAGTTTCTATCATTTATAATATTCTTTAATATTATTTAAAGATTTAAAAATCATATTATTTCTTGCTTGATTAATTGTTATTCTATTTTGATATTTTTAATTAATTTATTTTTTTTATCACCCTTGAATTGAAAAAAAAAAGTTACAATAAAATCATAATTAATGTAGGGTTTTGATTATTTTTATTTTTATACATTATTTTAAATTTAATCAATTTTATAATTTATATACTAATCAAAAACTTTTTACAAGAGATTCTTAATGATTATTTTAATTTTATACATTACTTTAAATTCGATCAATTTTATAATATTATATAACTAATAAAAAAATCTATTGTATTTTATTCAATTAAAAGGTGTATTGCATACTATTATGAATGATAAAAGATTATTTTTATTGTGATTCTTCGAAAATTTGTGACATTATTTAAGAAAGTACTCTGTAATACTTTAATTTTATTAAAATTGTATTGTAAGATAAATAGTTTTTTTTGGATTTATTTATTTATTTGTCACATAAGGGTAAATATCACATGAGACCGTCTCACGTGAGACCATTTTACATTACATTTTTTAAAATAGTTATCATTTTCGTTATAAAATCTTACTACTTTTTAATAAAATGTTATCACTTTTCATTTACACTATATATTATTAATGAAATAGCATTATCACTTTTCATTAATTGAGTATCACTTTTAATTATAAAAGTTATCACTTTTTGTTTGTCTTGCACAAATCTTTACTCTAACATAATAGCAATATAATAAAATTATTATTTCAATTATATCAATACATTTAATATCCTTATAATTCATATACTTGAATCACATTATTGATACAAAAATAAAAGAAAGTATAATAATAATTTGAATTATTTTTTAAAAAGACATAAAATATTAATTATATGTTTTAATTTTTTAGTTTTTAATCAATATATAATATATTGGGTTTATATTAAATATAAATATATAAACATATTTTATATTAATAAAATAAAATTTTTGTAAACCGTGTAACATTAATATAAACATATGTAATATGTAACAAATGTATAGATGAATTAAAACATATACTCCATTACGCAATTTAAATCAAAGTATTACCAATCATTTGATGTGCCCAAATGCATAACTTAGGGCTGCTAGTTGACAATTTTACATTAAAAAAATTTATTACTTTTTTATGTTGAAAAGAATTAATACAATACTAAATTTAAAAAATCGGTTACACACAAGTTTTTATGTACTTATTTTCTACTTTGTAGTACAGTAAAGAACTACTCCTATTTTTCTCTTTTCTGTATGATTGATTATTACATTTTAATATAAAAATAATAATATGATGAATTATAATTAATTAATTACTACTTTTTGAAAAGTTACCTACACCTTGTTTTTTACTACAATTTCTCTATTAAAAAAAATCTATTCAACATAATCATCTACGAGTATATATTTTAAAGAGTAATACTCCAAGTTTTAAGATTACACCCTCAGGAATAGACATATTTACGCAATTGCAGGAAAACATGGTTGTGCCTGATATTTTATTTTTATTATTATTTTTTTAAGTGGCTTATAATTAAAATCACTCACATGGCATAATTTAAGTCATCTGTGTGATGCTCTAAATTTCAGATCCAAATGATGATCGGAAAAGGTACAAATTAACTTGCGCGAGGTATTACCTTATCATGGCTCACAGTATAAATTTGGTCCCAGATAGGACAACACGATTAGCAACTGGAGTTAGGTACCTAATTGCAAACTATTGCATCATCTTATCTGATCCCTCCACCGGGCATATTGATTTTTTTTTTTCACAAAGATTAAGAAATATAATAATAATTTAATGTAAAGTGAAATGAGAAAAATAATATTTAATGTGTAGTTGGTAATTGTATTAGTAGTGACTGTAATATGTATGAGTTAAATAAATAAATTGTTTTTGTGTGAATCTCATTTCTTTAAAAGGAAAGTGTGTCAATATTTTTGGGATGAAGGGAATATATATATTTACCTTATATAATCCAAACACATTTTGTCATTCCAAAAAATTATATATATATATATATATATATATATATATATATATATTAAGTGAAATGAGAGAAATAATATTTAATATGTAGTGGGTATTTGTATTAGTGGTGAGTGTGATGTGTGTGAGTTTATGTAAATAAATAAATTATTTTTGTGTGGATCCCATGTTTCTTAAAAGAAAATATGTCAATTTTTGTGACACAATTCAAAAAGAAAAATGTGTTAATATCTATGGGACGGTGGAAGTATAAATTAAGTAATGTATTAATCAACTAATTGACACAACAATTGAACCCCATGTATCTAATTCGTAAACACTGGTACGTTTTTATTCTTAATTTTGGACAGGAACCCACAAATCACGGGCGTTTTGTGATATTGATTATTCTCGAATATAATATAATATATACCTCTAAATAAATAACTCTATAAGCATTAAGACTGAGATAAATATTAAAATTTAGGGATTTAATTTCCCTACAATAAAAAAAAAACTATAATTTATACACATAATTAAAAAAAAATTAAAACTATGGCAAAGACTTGTGTCAGCTTACAATAGACGGTCAGGAAGTGATAACTTTTAACTGAAAAGTGATATTAAATTGATAATGTTATTTCATGAACAATTTATAGTATAAATGAAAAATGATAGTAACATTTTATAACGAAAGTGATAACGTTTTATAGCGAAAGTGATAATTATTTAAAAAAGTGTAAAATAATCTCACGTGAAACAGTCTCATGCAACGCCTACCCTAAAATAAGTTATTCCTCCTAATTAATTCATTGTTGTCAGGGTTTTTTTTCCGGATATTAGGTTTTAGTTTTGTGCTTTCTTTATTCTTCAAAAAATTAATTATAATGATTTCCTATATTATTTGCATGTTTTATATGTTTGGTAGTTTTAAAAAATTATTGCTGACTCGATAAAAACATGACGTGGCTGGGAAAGGCCGAACAATGATTGAAGTCGTGGTTTGGTAGAGCTGTACCATCACTATAAATTACATAATGAATATAAGTTGACAAACAATGCGTTTACTCTTGTTTACCCATGACAATTTTTATTCCTTCCATTTTTATCGGTATCATAATGCATTTTATCATTAAAACAAAAACATATTTGTCTTTTAATTTCAAGATAACGTCTTAATTTTAAAATTATCACTATCATTGACACATAAAATGCAGTATATTTTATAAGTAATTTTTACAGGATACTTTTGTAAAATAGATGTATATAAGAATGATTGATGTATTATTAAAGTATGATTATATATAAGGCAAAAGCTTCTGCACCTCCGAGGACACGAAGGGATATTCCGTATCCCCATCTGAATACAACCTCCCTCCTTCAATTCTATTTAAATATATGTATTGCTAGGCGTTTAAATTGCAAAGGGGCACAAAAATTGCAAAGGCGCACGGAATGTGCTCCGTGCGCCTGATTCACAGGAGCCTTACTCTATATATAATCTCTCTATCTCACCGAAAGGTCCATATATTAATATATTGGATATCTAATTCAAATGTTCTTATTTTCTCTTTTCAATAAAAGTTTCACTTATAGTCCACCACTCATTACTAATATAATTATACACTACACATAAAATAGTAATATTCTTTAATCCATGTATAAAAAGCCAATGAAAATTTATAGTGAGATGAAGGGAGTATTAGTTTCTAGTTGTAGTACGTTGATTAGAAATTAAAGTACTTTTTATATTATAAGACACTAAAATCATACTTTAATGTACTCCCTCCATCCACTATCAATCTATCCATTTTACCATTTTGAGTCATTCATTCTTAATCTATCCATTTCCTTTTTTTGAATATGGGACCCACACCCTCCACTAATATAAATAAAATATTGGACCTACATCACACCCTCCACTAATACAACTGCCTACTAAACATAAAATACTCTTTAATTCACGTACAAAAAGCAAATTGATACATTGAGAATGAACGAAAAAAATATAATTTATCATACTTTAAAAAACATACTTTAAATATCAATAAGTATACTCAAGTAACTCAACTTATATAATAATCATACTTCAAGTACACGTTCCACGAGGATATGTCATATATTTATTAAGTAAAGAAATTATCTTACCTTTAAAAATCAATAAAAGGAATAAAAATAATTTTTTTGAACGTCTACTACGAGTGAAATTTAATCCGGAGTTGAGTAATACACAAGTACTTATTATGCATTTGTTATTAATACAGAAGAACATTTATAATTATTTTTATACTATTTTCATAATGTTGCTAATATAATTTGTTTTGCTTCTAAAAATTTACAAGAAGAAGTGTAGCATCCCGAACCCAAAAAAAATCTTTTTTTTAAATCGAAGTACTACTAATGAATCGAAAATTTCATCACAGACTTACTTAATGGTTTAATATAATATTTTAAAGGAGAAAAATATAATTTATAACTTTTGAAAAATAATTTTATAATAGCCTAATAATATAATGCTAATAATAAAATTTAATGTATATGTACATACATATATTAAAAATTACGTTAAGAAACCTTTATTTAAAAATTCATAGTCTTTGCATTTTTATAAATATATATGTAGAATTATAATGAGAACCACGGAGAATGTCATGTCTTGTCGCTGACCAGATGCTTCAATTATTGACCTAAAAATTTGTTGTTTGAAAATGTGAGATTAAAATCTCAGTGGGTAATTTTGACTGAATGTTAATCAGTAGATACATAATGATATGATTACTCTTTTTCATAACAACCGAAGAGTTACTCAGTACCATACTTCATAGCCCGTCGACTACTACCATTGTCACGACTCGTCAATCGCAACTATAAAATTCATGACCCATACGGCCACTACCATAAGAGAAGGAATAAGCATACTACTTGTGTCCCACGGCAAGGGTAGTTTTTGCTTTTTGGTACTTGGATTAAGGAGTATTATTATTTAATGTGTAGTGGGTAGTTGTATTAGTGGGAGTATAAGCCCCATATTTTAATTGTATTAGAAGGGATGAGTGAGTCTCATGTGTGTAAAAAATGAAAGAGGACCCTTTGGGTGAGACGACCAAAATGAAAAAAAGAGACCCTTGCTGTGGGACGAAGGGAGTACATAATATGCAAACCATAATATCCAAACATTTTCAAACATTTTTACCCACATTTGACTCTCTTAAAATACCGTGTTACAACTTGAGAGGAAGAGTGATCCAACGTCCTGTTCACAAGCACTTCACCTAGCACAAAAGGTTTATTTAAAAACTTTCACCCAAATTTTTGTGCGTGTGTATATATATATATATATATATATATATATATATATATATATATATATATATATATATATATATATATAAAAGTAGGAAAGAAAAAAATTATCATTTTATGATATGATCATAGGTTCGACCTTCCTTTTATATCATAAAATGATGATAATAGTAATATTAGTAGTATATAATAGTAATAGTAATTATAATAAAAATTTGTATTATCATTTTATAATTAGGTCAGAGGCTTGACCTTCCTTTTAAATCATAAAATGATAGCAATATAGTATGATAAAAACAGTACAAAGGTAATAATAATATTAATATAAATTTGTATTATCATTTTATGATTATGTCAGAGGCTTGTCATTCCTTTTAAATCATAAAATGATATTTATATACGTATAATATTAATACATTATGATATAATAATAATATTAATAATAGGAGTGACTCGCAAAAAATAAGGAAGAAAGTTGGTGATAGAAAAATTCACAAAATATGTATACATATATATTATTTTTTTTACTGCCAAAAGGGGGTGATTGTTTTAAAGCCAATTACAAGGATATTTATAAAAGAAATTTCACGTAGTTTACATTCTATTGCGTGTGGAAAATTTATCCATATCATTTATTACTTTTTTTTTACTAGAAGACCTGCAAATAGGTTTGGAAAAAAATATATTAGGTACCTATACCTATTTCATTTATTATATATATATATATATATATATATATATATATATATATATATATATATATATATATATATATATAATTATCTCAAATGGTTAGTATTTTAATATTCTCTATATAAATTCAAAATAGTGTTTTTTTTTATTTTATTGGTGCTAGGAGTGCGGTTAAACTTGGATGTCTCCGTCACTTCTTCCTGTAAATTTTTAGAAGCAAAACAAATTATATTAGTAACATTATGGAAATAGTATAAAAATAATTATAAATGTTTAGGGTATTACATCATCCCCCACTAAATAAAAATTTAGTTCTCAAAATTTACTTACTCGTTTCCTTGTAAAAATCTGGATATTTGGCTAAAATCTCATCCTCACGTTCCCATGGTGCTTCTTCTCTACCCTGCCTACTCCATTGTACTAGTATTAAATGTATCTCTCGATTCTAAGTTTCTGAGTCTTTCTTCCTAAAATACTCATCGGTATCTCTTAGTAGGTCAAGTTCTCATTAACTTCTAGATCTTTAAAATCAATCACGTGTCTTGGATCTGTAATATACTTCCAAAACATTGATATATGAAACACATTATGAACTGAAGATAGTTCAGCTGACAAGGCCAATCTATAAGCCACATTTCCAATTTTCTCTAATATTTTGAATGGTCTAATATACCTTGACTTCAAGTTTCCTCTTTTTTTTCGAATCTTATCAACCCTTTAATTGGTGCAATTCTAAGAAATATTTTTTCTCCAAATTCAAATTGTAAATCCTTCCTCTATATCGGCGTAACATTTTTGTCGGTCTTGTGCTGCTTTGATTCTTTCTCACACTATAGTGATCATTTCTATCGATTTCTCTATCAATTTAGGACCTAAAATTTTTTGAACTCCAACTTCGTCCCATATAATTGGTGACCGACATCTTTTTCTATATAGTGCTTCAAAAGGTGACATTCGAATAGTAGCCTGGTAGCTGTTGTTGTAAGCGAACTCTACTAATGAAAGATGAGTTTTCCAGTCTTTCTCAAAGTCTAAGGCACAAGCTCGGAGCATATCTTCTAATGTTTGGATTGTTATCTCAGATTGATCATCTGTTTGTGGGTGATAGACAGTACTAAACTTGAGTTCCGTCCCCATTGCCTTTTGCAAACTTTTCAAAAATTTTAAAGTGAAACGCATATCTCGATCGGATACTATTGATACTGGTATTCCATGTAACCTCACGATTTCTTCAATGTACAACTGAGCAAGATGATCTATAGTGAATGTCATCTGCACTGGGATAAAGTGACTTACTTTGGTGAGTCAATCGACAATTACCCAAATAGCATCATGATTTTTGCTAGATTTTGGCAATCCAATTACAAAATCCATTGTAATATGTTCCCATTTCCACTCAGGGATCTCGAGTGGTTGGAGCCATCTAGAAGGTTTCGCTGGTGTTCACCTTTAACTTGCTGACATGTTAGACATTGTCTCACAAACTGTGTTATACTTCTTTTCACCCCTCTCCACCAAAAAGTTTTCTTCAAGTCTTTGTACATCGTGGTTTCTCCTGGATGTACAGTGTATGGTGTGTTGTGAGCTTCAGTGAGGATCACTTTCTGTAATTCTTTATTATTGGGTACGCACACTCTTCCTTCGTACACTAAAACTTCATCAGTGTTTATAGAAAATCCTTGAACACCTTCTACTGCAACTTTCCCTTTATTTTGTTCAGAAAAACATCATCCCTTTGTGCTTCCTTTATGCGATCTCTTAAGGTAGTCTGTACTGATAAATTTGTAACTATAATCGAGGTACAGTACGGCCTAACGAATTGTAAATTTAATTTTGAGAATTCCTAAACCAATGATCTTTGCTTCGTAGGTATCATAGTAAATTGTCCCTCATGCTTCCAACTAAGAGCATCTGTCACAACATTTGCCTTCCCTGGGTGATAAAGTATTTCGCAATCATAATCCTTTACTAATTCGAGCCACCTTCTATCGCATATTTAATTCTTTTTGGGTGAAAAAGTATTTCAAACTTTTGTTATCCGTGTAGATTTGGCATTTTCCCCTGTAGAGGTAGTGACACCATATCTTTAACGCATGCACAACTGCAGCTAATTCAAGGTCATGAGTTGGATAATTCACTTCATGCTGTTTTAATTGTCTTGAGGCATATGCCACAACCTTCCCGTGTTATATTAGCACACATAAGCCTGATTTTGAAGCATCTGTGTAATTACAAACCCTTCAATTCCATCTGGAATGGCCAAAATTGGTGCTGATACCAATCTTCGTTTCAGCTCTCAAAAATTATCTTCACACTTTTGGGACCAAATGAACTTCTCATTTTTCTTTGTAAGTTGAGTTAGTGGTTTCGCAGTTCTAGAGAAATCTTGAATGAATCTCCGGTAGTAACCCGCTAATCCTAGAAAACTCTGTACTTCATTTATATTCGAGGGAGCCTTCTAGTTTAGCACTACTTCCACCTTTGTTGGGTCAAATTCAATCCCTTTAGAAGAGATGATGTGGCCCAGAAAGATAACTCGATCAATCCAAAATTCACATTTACTGAATTTGGCGTAGAGTTTCTCTTTCCTTATTGTTTCTATCACGATTTTAAGATGTTCCTTATGTTGTTTCTCATTTTTTGAGTAGACAAGAATATCATCAATAAACACAATGATAAAACAATCAAGGTACTGATGAAAGATTTGATTCATCAGATCCATAAAGACTGCTGGCGCATTGGTTACTCCAAATGGCATTACAGTGAATTCATAATAGTCATATCGAGTCCTGAACGCTGTTTTAGGAATGTCGCTTTCCTTGACTTTTAATTGATGGTATCCGGATCTTAGGTCATTTTTTGAGAAAACAGATGCATTTCTCAATTGATAAAAAATGTCTTTGATACATGACAAGGGGTATTTATTCTTTATAGTTAGGTGATTCAGTTCTCGATAATCAATGCACATCCTTAATGATCCATCTTTTTTCTTTACAAATAGTATAGGAGCACCCCAATGAGATACACAGATCACAAATTGAAATACTTTTTCATCCAAAAAAACTAAATATGTGACAGAGAAGGTGGCTCGAATTAGTAAAGTATTAAATACTTTATCACCCAGGGAAGGCAAATGTTGTGGCAGGTGCTCTTAGTCGGAAGCATGAGGGAGAATTTACTATGATACCTACGAAGCAAAGATTACTGGTTCAGGAATTCTTGAAATTAAATTTGCAATTCATTAGGCAATATTGTACCTCGATTATAGTTACAACTTTAATAGTACAGCTTACCTTGAGAGACCGCATAAAGAAAGCACAAAGGGATGATATTTTTCTGAACAAAAATAAAAGGGAAAGTTGCGGTAGAAAGTGTTTAAGGATTTTCTATAACCACTGATGAAGTTTTAGTATACGAAGAAAGAGTGTGCGCGCGTACCCAATAACAAAGAATTACAGAAAGCAATCCTCACTGAAGCTCACAACACACCATACACTGTACATCTAGGAAAACCAAGATGTACAAAGACTTAAAGAAAAATTTTTGGTGCAGAGGGATGAAAAGGAGTATTGCACAATTTGTAAGACAATGTCTAACATGTTAGCAAGTTAAAGCTGAACACCAACGACCTTCTGGATTGCTCCAATCACTCGAGATCCCTGAGTGGAAATGGGAACATATTACAATGGATTTCGTAACTGGATTGCCAAAATCCAGCAAAAATCATGATGCTATCTGGGTAATTGTCGATTGACTCACCAAAATAAGTCACTTTATCCTAGTGCAGATGATATTTACTATGGATCATCTTGCTCAGTTATACATTGAAGAAATCGTGGGTTACATGGAATACTAGATCAATAGTATCAGATCGAGATACGCGTTTCACTTCAAAATTTTGGAGAAGTTTGCAGAAGGCAATGGGGACGAAACTCAAGTTCAGTACTGCCTATCACCTACAAACAGATGGTCAATCCGAGAGGACAATCCAAACATTAGAAGATATGCTCCGAGCTTGTACCTTAGACTTTGAGAAAGACTGGGAAACTCACCTTTCATTAGTAGAGTTCACTTACAACAACAGCTACCAGGCTACTATTTGAATGACACCTTTTGAAGCACTATACGAAAAAAGATGTCACTCACCAATTATATGGGATGAAGTTGGAGTTTGAAAAATTTTAGGTCCTGAATTGATAGAGAAATCGGTAGAAGTGATAACTACAGTGCGAGAAAGAATCAAAGCAGCACAAGACCGAAAAAAATCTTATGCCGATTACGGAGGAAGAATTTACATTTTGAAGTTGGAGAAAAAGTATTTCTTAGAATTGCACCAATTAAAGGGATGATAAGATTCGAAAAAAGAGGAAAATTGAAGCCAAGGTATGTTGGACCATTCAAAATATTAGAGAAAGTTGGAAATATGGCTTATAGATTGGCCTTGTCACCTGAACTATCTTCAATTCATAATGTGTTTCATGTATCAATGCTTCGAAAGTATATTGCAGATCCAAGCCACGTGATTGATTTTGAAGATCTGGAAGTTAATGAGAACTTGATCTACGAAGAGATATCAATGAGTATTTTAGGAAGAAAGACTCAGAAACTTAGAAATCAAGAGATATCTTTAATATTAGTACAATGGAGTAAGCACGGTAGAGAAGAAGCAACATGGGAATGTGAGGACGAGATTTTAGCCAAATATCCAGACTTTTATAAAGAAACGAGTAAGTAAATTTCGGGGACGAAATTTTATTTAGTGGGGGATGATGTAATACCCCAAACATTTATAATTATTTTTATACTATTTTCATAATGTTACTAATATACTCCCTCCGTCCCATAATACTTTCTCACTTTCCTCATTTGTTTGTCCCACAAAACCTTTCATCCCCCAAAAAAAGAAACACTACTTTATCCAACAAACTCAAAAGTTACTTTAATTTCAAATTTGCCACTCATTTTTCACACACATATCATTTTATACTTTTTTATTACCTAAAAATACTACAATACCCTCCAAAGTCAATAAAGTTGGTCAAAAAGTATAATTTTTCTTAAACAACGTGGAACAGTAAAGGTGAAAAATATTTCGGGATGGAGGGAGTAATTTGTTTTGCTTCTAAAAATTTACAGAAAGAAGTGACGGAGACATCCAAATTCAACTGCACTCCTAGCACCAATAAAATAAAAAGAGCATTATTTTTTAAAATTTGTATAAAGAATAGTAAGATACTAATCATTTGAGATAATATTAAATATATATATATAATAATAAATGAAATAGGTATAGGTACCTAATATATTTTTTTCCAAACCTATTTACAGGTCTTCTAGTTAAAAAAAAGAGTAATAAATGGCATGGATAAATTTTCCACACGCAGTAGAATCTAAACTAGGTGAAATTTCTTTTATAAATAGCCTTGTAATTGGCTTTAAAGCAATCATCCCCTTTTGGCAGTAATATATATATATATATATATATATATATATATATATATATATATATATATATATATATATATATACACACACACACACGTATACATATTTTGTGAGTTTTTCCATCGCCAACTTTCTTCCTTATTTTTCACGAGTCACTACTACTATTAATATTATTATTATATCATAATGCATTAGTACTATACGTATATAAATATCATTTTATGATTTAAAGGGAATGACAAGCCTTTGACCTAATCATAAAATGATAATACAAATTTATACTAATATTGTTATTACCCTTATATTGTTTTTACCATACTATATTGTTATCATTTTATGATTTAAAAGAAAGGCTAAGCCTCTGACCTAATCATAAAATGATAATACAAATTTTTATTATAATTACTATTACTATTATACTAGTACTAATATTATTATCATCATTTTATGATATAAAAAGAAGGCCGAGCCTATGATCTTATTATAAAATGATAAAAAAAAATTCCTACTTATATATATACAAAAATCTTGGTGAACCTTTTTAAATAAATCATTTGTGCTAAGTGAAGTGCTGGTGAACAGGACGTTGAATCATTCTTTCACTCAAGTTGTAGCACGGTATTTTAAGTAAACCAAAGGTGGGTAAAAATGTTTGAAAATGGTTGGATGTTATTGTTGATTTGCATATGAAATATGATTATTTCTTCTCTTATGGTAGTGACCGTATGAGTCATGAATTTTATGGTTGCGATTGGCGAGTCAAGACAATGGTAGTAGTCGACGGGCAATGAAACATGGTAGTGACTAACTCTCGGATTGTCATGAAAAAGAGTAATCTTATCATTATGTATTTACTGATTAACATTCTGTCAAAATGACCTACTGAAATTTTAATCTCAAATTTTCAAACAACAATCTTTTAGGTCAATAATTGAGATATCTGGACTGCGACATAACATGATATTCTTCGTGATTCTCACTATAATTATACATATATATTTTTTAAAAAATGCAAAGACTATGAATTTTCAAATAATGCTTTCTTAATGTAATTTTTAATATATGTATGTACGTGTACATTAAATTTTATTATTAGCATTATATTATTATGTTATTATAAAATCATTTTTAAAAATTATAAATAATATTTTCCTCCTTTAAAAATATTGTATCAAACTATTGTTTGTGATGATATTTTCGATTCATTAGTAATTTGATTTCAAAAAATAAAAATTGGGCTCGGGTGCTGCAGAAAATAAATTAATAAAAGAAGCAATACATTGCATAAACAGCGTAAATTATTAATTTATTATTAATTTCTATCTTTTACATGCATGAAAAAATGAAACACATTGTACTTGCACGCTTTATAATGCTTATAGTGTTTCAATCCTAATTATCCAAATTACAATTATTACAAGAAAATAGAAATTAAAATAAGAAATTAAGTTATAAATGTTGCCGTTGCCTTCTTTTTTCACCTTTAACATATGACCTTGATTGTAGAAAAAAGTTTGAAGCCTAAAGAAAAGGTGCATGTCCTTCTCACCCCTTTTTAATTAATTTTTTTTATTTGAGTTATAGAAGAAACAGAAAAAACAATAACAATGTAAGAAGGCCTCATTTTTACGTTAAATAAATTAATCTCGTATCATCGTATGAACAATTAATCTTTCCGATCGTCTGTTCGAGCTCTCTTGATTTTCCGATTCTCCGTTTCATCCTGATCGTCAGAAACTGGTTGGAAGATGGATTCAACCTCCGCCGTCGACGCTTCTAATTTGAGGCTCCGGCTAGCTCCCGGCGGCGGCGACGCTTTTCTTTTCCGTGTCGCCGCCTCCGGGCGGGGTTTCCTCGGCGCCGGAGGGCACTGCGTGACCGCCGGAATTCTCTGATCCGACGACGTCGGGGTTCTAAACTCGTCGTCGTCTTCCGCCACGTGGTCCTTTTCAGATTCCCTGTCGGAATTCGCCGCCTTCTCATCGTTTTTATGATCTTGGTCGTGATCGGGTGGATTTTCCGGCGTGGATGAGCTTTCTCTCTCATCTTCTTTGTAGGGTGTTTGATCATCATTAGTGCTTGACATAGTCCTCAGAAATGGAGAAAACAAGCAGACTTGTGAGCACATGAAGATATAGAGAGTTGCAAGAATGAGAAGAGAAGTTGAGAAATTGAAATTGGAGAAGAGGTGAAAAAGTGAGGGTGTTAAATAGATATATAATTCTACATGGTGGTAATAAAATTTATGATGGAGTGAGGATTTAGAAGGGATTTAGCGGAGGTGTGTGATGTAGATTTTGTGCAAAGTTGAAGAAATAAAGATGAGAGAGAAAGTATGGGGGGTGGGGAGGAGAGAGAAAGAGAGATGGTGGTGGTACAGTTAAATGAAGGAGGTGGAGGCATTGAAACAGTAGCATTGGGGAAGGATCCGATGCACACAAACTCTCATAATCCTCTTTTGCCTTTTCTCAACAATCTCTCTCACTCTCTCTCTCACATATTACACACACTCAAAAACACAGCACACATACTCCACATATCCACTTCTTCTTTTCTTCACAATACCCCTTAAAAGTGTAACTTTTTATTTAATCACTGGTAATACTTCGTCACATAATATTCACTTTATCATTGTTGCGGATAAATGTACGTATTTTTTTTTTAAATATGAAAAAATCATCTCACCCACTAGATATGTAATTCTAATTCAACTACCTACTGCTCACGTAAAATAATAGTAATCTTCTTGTGTACCACAAACATTACTTATTATTTTATTATTTTGACTTGTTAACTTGCTAACTTTTCATTTTCAAAACAACTACAAATATAATTTACCATTCATTACTAATAATATAGTAACTACTTATTATAAATAAGTGTAATAAATTAATGGAAAATTTTTATTTGGACAGAGGAGGTATTTCTTAATATATAGTAGACGGAGGTAATTTGCACCAATCCTAGTTATTCGCTAAAATTGAATTTTTGAGATAGTGTGATTTTTTTAAGTTATGTTTATTTTCGATTTACTTAGAATTTGAAAATTAATGAATAGTTAGTATATATTTGTTTTTATTTTTTTTGGTTGTTTAAATTTTCATTTTATTTCAAATTAATATGTAAGAAATGTATGGTGTAATAAAGTTAAGAAAAGAAAGTAAATTAAATAGAATGAGTATTAATTGAGCTGAGAAAATATATATAAATGTGTCAGTTAGGAATTAATAATATTTGTTGGTGGGGACACAAGATTACATATAGAATTGGTTCAATAAGATACTTTCACTAAATAAAATGTAAAACATTATGTGTATTAGGTGAGTGTGATATTTTTACATTAAAATGCGTTTTGAAATTATTTGATTGCGATATTTCATTATCCGAAAAGTGCAACTTATCGTGGGAAAGGCATAAACTAATAGTTTAAAGACAATTGTGGAACGAAATGAGTATTACAATTTATATACTCCCTCCGTCTCATTTTAGATGACACACTTTTTATTTTGAGATGTACTTATAAAGTTTGCACCTTTCTAAAAAAACAAAAGATCAAAAACAATTACACTTCCTCATTCACTTTATTTACAAAAAAAATCACTCATACTTAAGACACTTAACATACTTTATCATTTATTTATTATCAGATATACCATAATACCCCTAAAAATTATTACTTTTTTTAATATTCGGGCATAAAATGTACGTGGTGCAAATACTTGTGAGATGGAGGGAGTATATTTTACACTCGACAAAAACTTGTGTGAGATCTTTCACGAAATGAATTCCAAGACGAGTAACAAATAGTAACAATATAAAGTGATATGGGATTAATAAAAGGTTAGTGCCAATATGCGAAAATATCTCATATGGAGTACTCAATAGTGAAATATCAATACTAATAAAAAAATAATTTTTATTATCTTTTTTAACAAAATAATACTCCATCTATCCTGACAATTTGTGCACAATTCCTTAGTAAATTTACAAAGGAATTGTGCACAAATTACCAGGACAGAGGGAGTATATAAAAAGATCAAAATATCATCACCGACATTCTTTTCGGTATACTTACCCATACTACAACCACGAAAAAACAACTGACATCTTGACCCATAATTTGACCCGCACATTACTTTTGCTTTAGCACCGACATTCTCACCAATATACACACCCACACAACAACCACGCAACATCATCAAAACCCTAATTCATAATATCACCTACACACTCACCTTTGCCATACGTATGCGTAAACTCCGATATCTGTATCGATATTAGAATCGATATACTTACCCACACAGAAGCGTGTGTAGGTAACGGTAAGGGTACTGATATATTCTGACATGATCCGTATATTGGAACTGAAATACTCATCTACACACTCATCCACAAGACACGTTTTGAAAGGGTGGGTTGCAAGGTAGAGGTATTAGAGTCTAAAAAGTGTCACTTGGTTAAAATTAATTTAAAAAAATTATTTGTTATTAGTAAAGACATTGAAGTTTAAAATTTATGTATATTTTCAATTCTCCCATAAGAGATTCCTAAAAGAAAATTTGGTCCAATAATGATTATTTGGGTATAAATGATATAAAATTAAGTTGTTGGATGATAATAATTTTTAATAATTTAAATTGGTTATTTTTTACGAGAATTTTTAATCTATTTTCTAATTTATGTAAAGGGACAGATTTGATGTTTTTCTTTAAAGATAACTTAATAAAATGAAGAAGAAAAAAAATTGCCCTCTATTTGGGTTTGAAAATTTGGAGTCCATATAAAATTGGGTTAAATTCTGGTCTAATAAAGTAATTAATCAGCTAGCTACTATAGACTATAGAATCAACCCAGCTCGATCTATTTGAGCGTTTTTTACGTGAAAATTTTGTCTAAAAAAGAAAAAATGTAAAATTTGGATGGTCAAGTATACAATATAATTAATTATTATAGTACAATATCATAAAATATAAAATGTTATCATTTTTTATTCGTCTCACATACCTTATTCTCTGAGGAGGTCTCACAAAGTATTTATTTACCCTTTTTATATATATGCAAATTACAAATTATGAATTATGTCTAAAACTTTCACAAGTATTTCTGAGACGGATAGTGAGATTGGTGAATCGTATTATAATACTTTAAAATATGCTTTAATTTCATCATACTTTAATTATATTAGGAGCATACTTTAACATGAATTGACCCATTTTAAATAATTATCGTCTCACAAGATACTTTTTCATTTTAAAATTATAGTCCTCTTGTTTTTCTCAAAGAGTAACATTGTAACGTTTAGGGCCTTTAATAATTCTAAGGGTTATCATTTCTCATTTAAAAAAAAAAAAACATTTCTCACCATATTTTACTAAACCAATTATACTCTAGAGATAATATTTCATAATTTACATGAAAAAAAATAAATAATACCATATCTATAGAATAATAATATTTCATAATTTATGAGAAAAAACAGATAATACCATTTGGCGGGCAGACAGAGAAAACAATGCTATTTTATTTATTAAAGATTTTACCATTTGGCGTGGCAAACAGAGAGAACAATGCTATTTTATTTATTAAAGATTTTATTTTGATATCATTTGATTTTCGTTTTTATTAAAAAAATAAATAATTTCAGAATCTAACAATGTTAAAAAATGCGAGAACATTCGAGGACATGTTGAATGTGGAATGTGAAACCTATCTAACAAAACCATTACATAATTTCTATCTTTATTAAATTAATTAAATAATTTAACACATGATATTTGTAAATGTGATGATACAATTAAAATTTTACGCCGCTCAACAGTCATAGAGGGCATCTTGTACCTATGATTAAGGATAAAATTTTATAGTTATGTGGGAATAATTTTTTAAAATTAAATAATAATTTAATTTCTATTGATTAATAGAGTTATCATAATTAATCTTTTCACCACTTTATGAGATCGGGTGCAGGAACGCCTATGTTCGATGATTCCACCCTTATTGTACCTTCATAAAATAATGATAGGTGGGTTTATAAGAAAAGTTATAAATATGTTGAATAAAATGTGAGCATGAATAATATTCTCATAATTTTTCTTTAGTTATATATGAAATATGAAACTGTTATAGTGCCCTTATCTTTGATTAATATACCTACAAGGAGAATGATGTACATTATATAATTTTAACTCAATATAAATTAAAGAATATATTTATTTGTATTTAAGAAATTTTATGATCCCTACTGCATTCAAAATTATGCGACATGTATATGGAATATCAAACTCATACATGTTTGACCAAAATAATAATAGCGGATTATAAAGATTTTATACCTTTGTTTTGAACACTTAATTAGCATTTCAAAAGATTAATATATATATATATATATATAATACAAATACGCGAAAATACATTTCACAGCAGAAAAGGAAAGGAAAATACATTTCACAGTGACCAATTCAAAGTACAAACCACAAATCAGGAAAATACCAAATCACATAACAGAAATCAATTACACCATTTTCCAATAATAGTGAACAACATCAATTATTGAACTGTTGAAGTGGTATTAATTATAAGCTTAAGGTGTAATTGAATGTGAAGCAGAAATCCAATTTTATCCCAGTACTCCGACAACGGCTCGTGGCTGTGGCTAATGAAGAACACCTCATAGATCATGCCGGTGAGCCCACCTCCGATCAGGGGCCCGGCCCAATAGATCCAGTGGTGGGTGAAGTCGAAGCTCACAAGAGCCGACCCAAAAACCACTGCAGGGTTCACGTGATTTCAATAAGAAATTGTTTTGGTAACAGTGCCCATAGACCAACGAGATTTAATTAGGGATCCGGTTACACCAAATTTTGGTAGTATCGGTCCTACCCTAGTCCTTCTCTTATTATTATTATATTAATAATGTATATCTTTATATTTAAATTAAATATTTTATTATTATTATATTATTCATGTATATCTATAAATTAAATATCACATTTAATTATTTTTTATTGGTTAGGAATAGATAATTAAACAAATCAATAAAAATATATCCAACTTCTTCTTCTTTCTATTATTATTATTATTATTATTATTATTATTATTATTATTATTATTATTATTATTATTATTATTATTATTATTATTATTATTATTATTATTATTATATATCTTCAAAATTTTAACTATATCCTCATTATTAAATTACAATATGCATTAAATATTGGATTATTCAATTAATTTTCTTATAAAATATAATGCATCCAGATGTTATGCGAGAATATGTACTCGTATATATATATATCAACTCTAGACCAAATTATTAAATTTTATTCCCCTTTTACGTGTCAGTTATATAACTAGTGGCATATGAAATGATATACGAACCTATTAATTAGATATAATTAGTGATATGTAATATGATTATGTGAGATGATATACAAAAATGTGTAAAAATGTGTAAATTATGTTCTAAATCAATGTAATAAGGAATGTATAATTTACTCCGTTAATTTTTTTTTTGACAAAGTTCTTTGTGAGATGTTTACTGAGAAGTAAATTATGTTTATTAATAATTAAAGTATGATAAATGATACATTAAAGTATGTTTCAAAAATATAATAATATGACTCATTAAAGACATACTTTATTAAGTATTAATCATTATATTTTACTTTTTTTTATCAAGCAAAAAGTTTTATTCAATTAAGAAAAATATTACAAGAACACAAGGGATGCTACACCCTAACAACCATCAGACATCACAACCATAGGATTACAAACATTCAACCCCATTTAGAGATTCAAAAAAGGCAGCAATTACGTGGGCATCTGTACCACTCAAGGCACCAATATTTTGAAATTCCACCAATTTAGACGATAGTCATGACCACGATCTTACTTTAACCTTATAGACTAATTTCTTTAAATTCAATTAGTGCCCATTGAACACCAAATTATTCCTATATTTCCACATCGTCCAAGTCACCACGACCCATATTGTAGAGGCAATGATGACTCCCTTCTTGCGACCCAAGCTCTCTCTGTGTTGAAGAAAATTGATGATAGGATGTATGTGAGGTACCATTTCCTCACCTAACCAAACATGAATTTGATGTCAAATCTTCCAAGTTACATCACAAGTGAAGAATAGATGAGAAACATCTTCAAGTTCCGTACAACACTACGAACAGAACAAATCATCACCATTTGAAATAATACTAATTTGGTTGAGCTTGCCCTTTGTTGGTAGTCTCTTATGTAACAGCTTCCATATAATAGCTTGAAATCTTCTTGGTGCAAAACAATTCCATAGTCAGTTAAATGACAATTTTGTAATCTCCATTTTCATATTACTCTCCTGCCTTGTTCATTCCGCAAATGTGCACTTCTTGCTGTAAATGAACCATTTGAGGAGTGCTTCCACCACCATCTATCTTTTTCTTTAGGTTTGATCACGACCCTGCTAAGACAATCAAGAAGTTCGTTAGCATAACCATATTCTTGTACCCTTAGCTCCCCCCTCCACTTAAGATCTCAATGCCAACATGTGCCATCCCAAAAACCCATCTCACCAACTCTCGCCTCTTTTTGCAAGCTTAGAGTATAAAGTCTATGAAATCTCATCCTTAATGGCATATCCCCAATCCACAAATCTTTCCAAAAATATGTATTCATACCATTACCCACCATTCTATCAATATCTTTGTAAATACCACTTCCCCTCTTTCCTATATATATGTTACAAATATCTCTCCACTACCCCGTAAAAGATTTGACATTCCCAACCCCCCCTCGTCTAGTCTCCTCTCTTTTTACAATAGTATCAAACACCAAGTCCAACCCCCCATATTTAGAATGAATAACTCAAGTCCATAATCAATGAGGTTCATTAATAAACTTCTAAATCCACTTGCTAAGGAGTGATTCATTAAATTGCCCCAGATATTGAATTCTTAATCCCCCATTTTCTTGTCTTTGCAAATTGTTTCCCAGCTAACCCAACAAATTTTATCTCTCTCCTCACACCCTCCCCCCTCCAAAGAAAGTTTCTTTGAATAGAAATTAGTTCTTTGATCACTTTTTATGGTATACGGTAGAAAGAAAAACAAAAGATTGGAATAGATGAAAGAATAGACTAACCAATGTAATTCGCCAACCAAAAGAAATGTGTTTGTAATTCCACTTCTCAAGTCGTTTCTTGACTTGTTCCACCAATTTCCTCCAGGATGAGATTTTCCAATGACTTATGCCTATGTTGAGGCCCAAATAATGCATTAGTTGCTGTCCAATTTCACAACCCAAGTAGTGAGTCATTTCCTCCAATATTTCCGAATCAACGTTGATCCCCATCAGACAACTTTTATTGAAATTGACTTGTAGACTTGAGGCCAATTCAAAATTTCTTAAAATGTATTTTATAAATCTAAAATTATCAGTTTTACTTGAACATACGAACGCTGTGTCATCTGCATATTGTAAATGCGATGCCATAATTTTATTTCTCCCAACTGTAGCGCCTTCAATCCACCCTTTGTTCACTGCCTCCTTAATTAAATTGTCCAAGCTTTCCGCAGCTTTACATATATAATTAACATATTTTAATAATGAATCAATCAATCTCAAGTAGCACAAGATAGTCCCCTTACCACAAACACTTATATAAATCAAGTTCATTTCATGGTGTAAATTTTGTAGTCTCTCATTCCAATCCTATATATGCTATGTATTGGTAAGGTGTTTAAATTAAGAGGGATCACAATATTTATAAGGATTTATAATGTAAACTCGGTTAACCTATATTAACTCGTTACTTACTTTATATGTGCTAAATAGTTTCGCTCTTTCTCTACAAAAGCTGATATTACTCTTTTTTAAAACATGTTCATATGAGAAGTTTAACATAAAACAATAAATTGAGATGTATAAAAATAAATAAATGGATGTCGCCTTGATGGAAATAGCCCAACAAAATTATGTGGTAGATCCGAGGCAGCATATAAACATGCCATGTGGACGTCTTCGGAAGTGCCTTCTCATTATCAATTTTTTATTTTTTTTTAACCATATTTTAGGAAGTATTGGGCAACACAGCCACTGCTTTATTAGATTTTTTTTTTAAATCTCATTTTGAGTATTTGTTAATTAGATATATACCTAATTTTTTTTTTTTAAAAAATCTTGACTTGGTTTATTGACTCGTTTAAAATAAATAATGTAATTGTATATATTTACAACTTAGTATATATATTTAATTTGATTATTTATATTTATGACTTGATCGATATATATTATAACTGATTATACATTTTTATGATTTAATTAAAGTTTTTAAATTGAATAGCAAATTATAGTTTTGTTATATTGAATATTTAAATATTTTACTAATATGACGCATAAAAAATTGCTAAATGCAAAAGTTATAATTAAATATTACCCATATTTTAAAGACTTAAAATTTTAAATACTAAATTTCCTTTTTCTTCTTAATTACATTTTCAATGCCATCGAGAATATCGAATGTTTTCTCTTCTAATTTGAATATTTCTTCCTCAAATTAATGAAACTTTAGAAGTTGAGTATTATTAGACAAAATTTCGTATAGTAGAGATAAATAACAATAATATTTTTAATAAAAAAGATATATAATTAATAAAAAATAATTAATTATTTAATTGAATATTTTATAATCAACTCATATAATTTATAGATAATTAATAATAACATCTTCAATTAAAAATAAAATGCCTTTATAGTAAAATAATTTTATAAAAACATACTCACTCATTATACTGTAGTAATATTATTATATATCTAATATAGATAAGCTTCAGCCTTTAAGCTTACAAGCTACATAAAAAAAATGAGGAATACAAATCATTTAGACTAAAAAAATATATGATCACGTTAATTTTGTGTGAAATTGTTTTACAGTGTAAGACTTTAAAAAAATTAAATTATTATATTTTATTAAAAAAAAGTTATTACTTGATATCTATTATATAAAAACTTTAGGTTGTGTTTGGATTGAGTAATTTCAAATTCAATAAATTTAAAAATGGGTTAACTTTAAATTCTTTGGATTTTAAATCAATTCATTTGAATTTTACTATTTGGATGAATTTTTTTTGTAAAATAATTCCAAATTCATAATTAAACAATTATTTTTTTTATTTTGAAAATAAAATTTTATATATAATAAAATAAAAATAATAAAATTTTATTATATTAAATATTAAAATTTAAAATTTTATTTTAAAAAAATTTAGGGGGGTTTGGATGGGTGGTGGGGGTGGTTAGTGGGGGTATGCTGAGCGGTAATCATATTTTTATTATTTAAATATTAAAATTTAAAATTTTATAAAAGAATTTGGGATAGATAGGAGTAGACTGAATGGTAATATTATTATTACTTAAATATTAAATATCTAAAATTTTATTTAAAAAAATTGTTATGGATGGGTTGGTGGGTGGGGTAGGGGTAGGTTTTGGGTGGTGGGGGTGGTTAAAATTTAAAAAGAAAATAAAAAATATTTTTTAATTAATTTATTAATTTTATATATTATTTTTATATATTAATATATGAATTACATAATGAAAAATTTTCAAACAACGTTTGAGTAAGTATTTGAAAATATATTTAAAATAATTAAAAAAATTTCAAAATTAAATTCATAATTTGAAATTTATTAATTTAAAATCTTTAATATATAAATATATTGATTTCAAATTATATCCGGACAATCAGAATTTAAAGGAGGGCCTCAAACACACTCTAAGTTATTCAGAAAACATCAAGTTATATTTATATATATATCGTCATATAACTTAAATTATTATTTATAAATGATTATAAGGTTTCATGAAACGTTATAATTAATTTGTGGTCAAATTATTACATGCATTTTATTAAAATTACAAAATGTTGGAATCATTCAATCTATTCCGTATATATTATTGAAATAATTCAAGTGTACAAAAATATATTATTTTATTGTAAAAGATTTTCATTTTTATTAATAAAGTTTTATTTAATTATAATGAAGATTGAAATATAAAAGATATTGATATTGTATAGGATTTTTTTTTCTTTCAATAAATCAAATATAAACATTTTCATTATAACATTTAATACACAAATTGCACAACAATTGGATCCGAGTTATATCTCATATGCGTAGGATTTTGTGTACTTAAAAAAAAATGACATACATGTATCATATTTATAGTGGGGTGGGGTTGCGTGCGCCTGGATCCACGGGAACATATCCAGTGCCCCTTTAGAAATTTAATACTATTATGTTATGGATACATTGTTTTTATTTAAAACGTATACACATTAATTAATAGTAAAAGATATACCATTTTGTTCTAAAAGGTATACACTTTTCATTAATTTTTTTTTTTAGAAAATAAAGGGTACACATTTTTATACTAAACGGTATACAATTTAACACAAAATTCTAAAGGAGCACGGAGTGTTGTTCATGCTCCCAGATACACACAATAATTTTTTTAAAAAAAATAAAAAGTATACACATTTGTATACTAAAGGGTATACAATTTAACACAAAATTTTAAAGTTACACGGAATATCGTCCATGCACTCGGATGCATAGGAATTTTTGTCTTTACAGTGTTAACTAGTATCTTAAAATAAAATAAATAATAAAATAAAAAATGAAGTAATTTAGAAATTTTAATAAGGAATTGATGGGTTTCATTGAATGAATGAATATTAGTATAAGGATATGATGGTCTAATGAGTTCGAAGGTGTGATATTGGTAGGGGCCAACTACTAATTATTATTAGCGGTTGAATTAAAATTGGGTCAAGTATATGAATATCAACATGGACTTATTAATTATTAAATAATAAAATAGTAATAATGACTGTATCGTAGTTACCTTAAAATTTAGCATTTCCACATTCTTATAGTTTTTTAGTTAAATTTATATATATGTACTATTGAAGGATTCTATAATTATTAAAAAAATTAAATAGAATTTTTTTAAAAATATAAATTGAGAAATGCCAATATTTTGTTATTATTAAATTATTAATACTAAAAAATATAAAACTTGAATAATTTTTGAAAAATATAAAATTTGAAGATTACCGAGATAGAAACATTTAAATATTAATCTATAATTACAATAATTTTTATGTCACAATTATAATTTATTCCAAATATTACGGAGTATCATAATATCATAAAATATCAAGATTAGTGCCAAATTAATTGAGGTTAATGGTGAGTTTTTAAGATTTTAATTTAAAAATTATGATTTTGGAAATTTATTGAATATTGATAATTTATATTTATTTTAAATTTTTTGTATGATATATTTTAATTTTATGGCAAATTAAAATATAAGAAAATGTAAATGAGTGTATTATGTGTTGTGAATAATGATTTTTTAATAGAAAATTAAAAATATAAGAAATATGATGTGAATAATGATATAATGATAGTAAAAGAGTGTATTATGTGTTGTGAATAATGATATATTAATAGAAAATTAAAAATATAAGAAATATGATGTGAATAATGATATAATGATAGTAAAAAAGTGGATTATGTGTTGTAAATAATGATATATTAATACAAAGTTTAATATGTAGGAATGAATATACTCTCTCAAATATCTAGGTACACTGATATTTCAACATGCAAATAAACAATACTAATAGTGTAAATTGTTCACAATCTTATCAAGAATTACTTTTGAATTAAATCACTTAGCCACGGCAACGACCGACCTGTACTGCGTTTCTTGATGCACCTTAGCAGCATCCTAACCTTCCGAGTTTTTTAGCCTCTGTAACGCTTTATTTGAACCGTTGCTTAATTGAGTTTTCTTTCCATTCTATAGTTTCCTAGGGCAAAATGTACCAAATTAATTGAGGTTAATATTTTAATTTAAAAATTATTGTTTTGAAAATTTATTGAATATTGATAATTTATATTTATTTTAAATTTTTTGTATGATATATTTTAATTTTATGTGAAAATAAAATGTAACAAATATGCTGTGAATAATGATACACGTAAAAGAGTATATTATGTGTTGTGAACAATGATACACGTAAAATGGTACGTGTAAAAGAGTATATTATGCGTTGTATATATTAATATAATTTTAATATAGTTTGTGGATGTATTTAATGGTGGTTAAATATAGAAAACTAAAATAATTATAAGTTTTTAAAATTAAAACAAATTTTTAAAACTTAAACCAAATATATGTACCTTTTAGATGGATTTTAAAAATCACATTTATCGGTGTAAGTGTACAAGATGAAAGGTGGTGTTACGACTTACAAAAGGTGGTGTTACGACTTATGATGACCACGGCTTGATGCAGTGGTGCACCAAGATTGTAACTTTGGAGCTGGATATATTTCCCTAAATCGTACTATACGCTTTCTTTTTTTTTAAGTTCATTCTATATCTACGTTAATATCCTAATAAAGAAAATGTCACAATTTAATTTCATAACTATTATATACTATTTTTTAATGTTGAATAATTAGTACTCCCTTCGTTTTGGAGAAATTGATATTTTTTTTGGCAGAGTATAATAATTTAATGTAAAGTGAAGTGAAATAAATAATATTTAATGTATAGTGGATAGTTGTATTAGAGTTTATATGTGGAGTTCATGAGAATAGATTAATTGTTTTTGTGTGAATCAGATGTATTAAAAAGGAAATGTGTCAACTTTAGTGGGACAAACCAAAAAGAAAAGTGTGTCAACCTATAAAAAGGATGGAGTATTTATTATTTAAAATAATAAATTATTCCAAAACATTATAAAATAAGTATTTAAAAAATCAAAATTTCTAATATATATCTATAAAAATCAAGATATATCTATAAAAATCAATTATGCGGTATAAAGGAAGTATAATTAATTAAAAATTTATTCATTCATAATTCGAGTTCACACCTCATAAAAATAAAAGTAACATTTATTCAATAAACTCATACCACAATTTATTTAAGAGTTAGGCTTGGGTGAGCCGGACGCATGTCGTACGCTTTTAGAATTTAGTATTATGAATAAGAGCACATTTTTTTTATTGGAAATGATATACACTTTAATTAATAAGGTTGCACCATTTTAATCTAAAAGTATACACTTTTTATTATATTTTTTATTTTTTTCAGAAAATAAAGGATATACATCTTTATATTAACGATTCGTTTGATAGATGAGATGAGATAAGGAAGTATATATAAGAAATGAGATTAAAATAAAGATAAGAAACGATAATATGAAAAGAGGAGATTGTTTGATAGGTTATATTAAAATTAATATAAGAAAAATTTAAGATGTTTAGTAGGAGATAAAAGAATTGAGATAAATGTCAAATTACATTCATAACCTTCATTTGCATTTTGAATTACAACTTCACCAACATTAGATTTATATACTTGTTTTCTCGTTTGTCATCCATTCTTTTAAAAAAATTTTCTATTTTAACTTAAATTAATTAATTTTTATTTTTAATATAGAAAAAAAAGGATATTTGTTTGAGTTTCTTATTTTTGCCAAATGTATTATCTATTTCTTTACTTTATAAATGTATTTTGAAAATAAAAAATGAAAAGCAGAGAAGAAATCAAACATCCTAATTAGTAGGAACAAGAAAATCTTCGAGAAGAGAACAAGTAATACACAAAGAAATGAAAATCAATACAATAGTCAAATTAGGGAACATCCAAATCAAATTTAAATATTAAAGAAAATCAATTACAATAACGGGAATATCAAAATCAAATTAGATATAACGAAAATCAAATACAATAATCTGAACTTCCAAATTAAATTTATTACCCTAAATTGTTTCCAATTAAAATCAATTACTCCATTATAAAGAAAGAAAAATACATTTTTCACAAATCTTGAATACATAACATTTCCTTTTAAGCTGCTAATAGTGAAGGGACCCACAGAAACGATGATAAGTGACTGGCATGGGTAGATTACTTCATGGCTTGTACCACAGACGGGACGATGGGTAATGGCGAGGTGGTCGCGATTGTCGGCCGACGATTGGTCTCCGTCAGCAATATCTGACTTTGATTGCAGAAAGAAGATAGATATGGGATCGTGAGATGTATGAAGGAGGTGGAATGAACGATTTGCTTTTTTTGTGTTTGGAGGGTAAATTAGTAATTGCCCATGTTAATCTTGATTCACTGTACATCAATTATATCAATACCTTGCCACTTGCCAGATAATTTATGTTAAAGGCTACAGAAATTTTCACGCGGCCCAACATTTTATAGCGGGCTCCCAATACAATTACTACACCCTACATAAAATGGTGTACTTCACAATTAGGGATTCCACCGCCTCTATTTTGAGGATAGAAATTGGTGGAGGAGGTAAATCGTAGGATGTGCTTTAAGTGGTTTATAAGGATGACTCATTATTAAACTTGTGCTTGCAAGAGGCCAAATTTATGCCAAAGGTAAGGGCTAACTGTTAAACTACACCCTACATAAAAGCCAATACTAAATGTTCAATTAGGCCATATTAGGGGCCATCAAATGAGCCGTAAAAGTATACGATTTAACATAAAATTTTAAAGGAATACGGAGTGTGCTTCTGTGCGTTCGGACACACATAAGTTTTTATCTTGTAAAATAAATAGCACACATCTTTAATATAAAGGGTATACAATTTAGCACAAAATTCTAAAGGCACACGGAATGTGCTTCCCCAAGCACACACAAGCTTTTGCCTTTATTTAATTTTTCTTTTAAAATTGTCATTATTTTTCAACGAATATAACATATTTAATCATTTAATTATTGAAAAATAAAATACTAATTCACTTCTACAAGTCAAAGAAAACCTCTACAAGTCAAAGAATTATTTATATTATTATTTATGTAAATAATAGTTAAAGGTAAAATTGAGATTGGGATGAAGAATGTAGTGAAAATTTTAAATTATGGTGCAAGAAATTTTTTTTTTTTACTTTTTTTTTTCTATTTACATAGGTACTCACATGAACTCAATTGGGTTCGCCTCTGAGTTGATGCGAGGATTCGCCTCTGAGTTGATGACGTTCACATTGGAGTTGATTGTTGTGAATCGAACTTAACGGAGAGACTGAGGCTCTCGTCCGTGCTGTAAGTAGGGTTCTAGGAGTGCTACCCATTTTAGCTTATACATTTATACCTAAAAGATCATATTAATATAGTTTGTAGATGTGTTTAATGGTGGTTAAAAATCCAAAACTAGAATAATTAGGTTTTCAAAACTTAAACCATATAATATATTTAAGATTAATTTTAAAAATAAAATTTATATTAATCTACAAACTCAATTAATTCACAATTGATTAATCAGTATTCTTTCATACATTTTATTTATGGGGTGACGACTATTTGCACCCCGAAACTACTTTAATGTACCCCATTTTTTTAAGAATTAAAATACTCTTTAATTTATTAAATACAAGAGATATTTTTGGTATACCTAACTAATTTTTAATCAATACATACTTAATTTAAATTAATATATCAATCAATATTCATATACTATAATTTAATTTATTATACATAGGATCTATGATTTCCTTTGATTTCAATCAATCATAAAATTTAATTATACTAATAATTTATTTTTTATTATTTAAATTTTACTTTTTTATTGATTTAATTTAACAATATAAATTTGATTATTTTTTTTTAGAAATAATTCAATTTTAATCTTGACCGTCCAATTAATATTTTTGATTTCAATAATAAAATCTAATCTTGACCGTCCAATTAATGTTTTTAATTTCAATAATAAAATATAATCTAATTATACTAATATAATGGATTTTGTTATTTAAATTTTACCTTTTTATTTAATAATATAAATTTGGTAAATATAAGAGATATTTTTGGCATATTTAACTAATTTTTAATCAATATATACTTAATTTAAATTAATATATCAATCAGTATTCATATATTATAATTTAATTTATTATACATAGGAGCTATGATTTCCTTTGATTTCAATCAATCATAAAATTTAATTATACTAATAATGAATTTTTTTATTATTTAAATTTTATTTTTTTATTGATTCAATTTAACAATATAAATTTGATTAATTTTTTTTATCAATATATACTTAATTTCAAATAATATAGTATCAATTTTATTTTTATTAGAATCGTCTCTATAAATATTTGCTTTCAATCACGATCGTTTATTTATTAAATTTGTTATATATATAAATCTTTTCAACCTAATCAAATTCTTACTTTCTCCTTATTTTTTCTCTCCCTCTCATGCTTTTTCTTTTTATTCTCTTTTACAGATTCTACTTTCATATTATTTATAATCAACTCTAATTTGTTTTGTCTTTTATATTTTTATTTGATCTTATTTGCAGGTTTAATCATTCTCCTAAATGTATCATTTTAATTTTTTTGTTATCTTATTCTCTTCGATTTTTATGTTTTTTTAATAATTCTATAAACCCTATTTTTATAATTTATTTTATTTTATCTTCTTTTATATGTATTTTTATTTGATATTATTTTTAGATTCAATCATTCTCATATTTGATCTTATTCTTTTTATATATTTTTTTCTCTAATACTTCTTATTTTTCTTCTCTTTTACACAGATTCTACATTCATATTATTTATAACATACTTTAATTTGTTTTGTCGGTTATACTTTTATTTGATCTTATATACAGCTTCAATTATTCTCCTAAAAGTATCATTATACTTTTTAATTTTTTGTTATCTTATTTTTTTACTTTGATTTTTGTGTTTTTTCAATAATTCTATAAATTCTATTTTCATAATTTAATTTATTTTATCTTCTTTTATACTTTGATATTATTTTTAGGTTCAATCATTCTCATATTTGATCTTATTTGTATAATTCTCTTTATGTTTTTTTATTCTAATGCTTCTTCTTTTTCTTCTCTTTTACAGATTCTACATTCATATTATTTATAATCTATTCTAATTTGTTTTGTCTTTTATACTTTTATCTGATCTTATATGCGGGTTCAATCATTTTCCTTAAAGGTATCATTACATTTTTTAATTTTTTGTTATCTTGTTTTTTTTCCTCTTCGATTTTTGTGTTTATTAATAATTTTATAAACTTTATTTTTATATTTTAATTTATTTTATATTCTTTTATACTTTTATTTGATATTATTTTTAGGTTCAATCATTCTCATATTTGATCTTATTGGTAAGTCCAATCAGGTATCATTATTTTTTTTGTCTATCTTTTTCTCTTCAATTTTTGTGTTTGCTTTATAATAATTATATGAACCATATTTTTATATTTTAATATTTTATCTTTTGTTCTTCTTATAATCTTCTTTTTGTTTTTTTCCTCTAATACTTCTTCTTTTTTTTCTCTTTTACTAATTTTACTTTCATATTATTTATAATTTAGGTTCAATCATTCTACTCAAATTTAAAGGTTCAATCATATATCTATCTGTACATATATAAAAGTAAACCTAAACTTCTACTTTTATTTTTAATTTTTTTAATTTTACTCTATTTAGAAATAATTCAATTTTAATATTGACTGTCCAAATAATGCTTTGATTTCAATCATAAAATTTAATTATACTGGATTTTATTATTTAAATTTTACTATTTTATTTTACAATATAAATTTGGTAAATATGAGATATATTTTTGGCATATTTGACTAATTTTAAATAACCTTAATATATATATATATATATATATATATATATATATATATATATATATATATATATATATATATATATATATATATATATATGTGTGTGTGTGTGTGTATAAATAACCTTAATTTCTATTTTTATCTTCAATTTTAATCTTGACCATCTATTACTTTTGTTCTAATTATGGATTCTATTTATGCTAATAATTAATTATATATTTATTTTTTAATCAATAATATAAATTTGATAAATATAAAAAATATTATTGGCATATATTCTATTAATTGTCAATCAATATACTAATTTTTTTAATATCAAATCTTTTAACGCTATCTTTGGTAATTTTTCACCTTTTTTCCTACATCGTTGATTACTTTCAATCACGATCGTTTATTCTTTCAAATAATTCTATATAAACCTTTTCATTACCTAATCAAATTCTTACTCTTTTTTTCTTCTTATATTTTTCTCTATTTCACTTTCATACTATTTTAAATCTACTTTAATTTGTTTTATCTTTTATATTTTACTTTGATTTGATCATTTCAGTCATTTTGAGGTATCATTCTTTTTTTTTTTTGTTATCTTTATTTTATTTTTTATACTTTTATTTGATTTTATTTTTATGTTCAATCATTCTCATATTTGATCTTATGTATATTTTACTTTGATTTGATCTAATGTGCATGTTCAATCATTTTGAGGTATCATTCTTCTTTTTTTATTTTTTGTCATATCTTTTATACTTTTATTTGATCTTATTTTTATGTTTAATCATTCTCATATTTGATCTTATGTGCATTTTATGTGCAAGTTCAATCATCTCATTTGAAGTATCATTCTTCTTTTTTAGTTTTTGTTATCTTTTCTTCGTTTCTCTACGATTTTTATTTTCTTTTTAATTCTACTAACCTTATTTATGTACTTTAATTTATTTGATCTTTTATACTTGTATTTGATCTTATTTTCAGGTTCAATCATTCTATTTGAGGTGACATTCTTCTTTTATTATGAGCGTGGGTGGAATGGAGTGGCGGGGGTTTTGGGGGTGGGTAAGGGTTAGAGCTGAGTGGTAATACTTTTATTATTTAAATATTAAAATCTAAAATTTTATTTTAAAAAAATTCTTTTGAGTGTGGTGGTGGGTAGGTGTAGGTTGGGTGGTAGAGTTTCCTCCATGAAAAATTATTTTTAATAAAATTTTATATTTTAATATTTAATATAATAAAATTTTATTATTTTTATTTATCATATATAAAATTCTATTTTAAAAATAATTTTTGAATTATGAATTTAAAATCATTTCAAGGAATTTAAAATTCACTTAAATCAATTAGATTTGAAATGACTCAATTCAAACCCAACTTAAAAGTATATAATTGTAATAAACTTTAATTCTTTCCGTGCAACGCACGGATGGATAATATCTAGTAAATTAAAAATTAATTGATTTCTGTATATATAAATAATTGTTAAAATTTTTAAAAATCTAAATAAAAAAATATTATAAAAGCTATGTTTGTTTTTTTTATTTTCTAATTTAAATTGGATTATGTAATAATTACATATTTTAATTGGAATTTAATAGAATTAGATTATATAATCTCTTGCACACATTACAATATACTCTTTCACACGCATCATTCTCTATTTTATTTATTTATTTACTTTATATATATATATATATATATATATATATATATATATATATATATATATATATATATATATATATATATATATATAATTGACATAAAATTAAAATATATCATACTTTAAATATTCAAATCAAACATATATTAATACTATTTGTTGGATTTGTTAAATCATTTGAATTCTAATTATACATTTCTTCTTATTACTCCTACTTAAACCCGAAATAAACATCACCTAAAAATTTGGCAATTATAATACTCTCGTTCCAATAAAAGAGTTACATTATTTATATGGAGATTAAGAAATATAATAATATTTTGTATGAGTCTCATTTATTACAGATAGAAATGTAATTCTTTTTGTGGAATATATTAACTAGTAAAATAGTTGATATATTGTGTACCTGAGTGTACACGCGTATCCATATGTATTAATTTTTATTCAATAATGTATTTGTGTTTCTTAATAAATGTATAATTTTTTAATTTTCAATTTTTCATTAAAAAAACTAATAGAAAATTTGTCTAGAATTTCGCTAATAATATATAATTTTTATTCATTAATATATATATTTTTTATTCATTAGTGTATAAATTTTGAATATAAATGTACGCATTTGAATTCGAACAAACGAGTTTACAAGAAAATTTGCCTAAGTAAAATTTGTCCTTTAAAAATATTTACTTTTATTGTACCACGGATATTTAAAAATTTTACTTTTTAACTAACTTTATTAGTTTTTAAGGGTAATATAATATTTTTAGATAATAAATAAATATAAAGTATATTATGTTGGTTTATATGTGCACAACCAATCACTTTACAATATTATGGATTGAAATGTAGACGGGAGAATGTACTAAATATAGTACTAACAAGATTATAAATGAAATTAAAGGAGAAGAAGCAGATGACCTTCTTACACCTTTGTACAAAATCTTCGAGAGAACAACGTTAGAAATCAAGTCAAGGTTGAACCTCTTCCCGCAAGAAGAAACACGCCCCGGTAATGCTCCGGTCTTGGCGGATCTTCCCCAAAGGTAAAATGGTTTTTCCTTTCCGGCTAGGCAGCACCCCAATCGCTGGAACTCCGACGAACGAAAGAAGATGGAGAATTGGATTGTAACTAAGATGCAAATGCTTGTTGATTGTGTTGCGTTTGAATGAATGGTGAATGACCCTATTTATAGGGGCAACATTACACTCAGCCATAATGGTGATTGCACGTATTAATTGCTGATGGAGTAATTTCCTCTAATAAGCAATTATGACGATTTGATTTGATTGCATGATTTCCTCTAATCAGCAATTATGGAGGGTTATTGCGTCCAGATTCAACGAACCTACTCCAATTAGCATTTATGAAAAGATTCGTATTGAGGATTTCCCTCCTACATGAGACAATAATTTCGTATTAATTCTCATTACGCCTCACATAACCTCTCCAGTAGATGAGTCAAATTACACTCACCTACTATACTAATTTAATTGGTGATTAATTTAATAATTAACCCTTACAACCAATTAAATTAAATTTAATTAATTAAATTAATTCCTACAATCCCCACATGAGTAGAATTTGGTGAACCCACATGAAATGCAGACACACAACCCAGTTCTCGTGAGACACTAATATATCCGGATAGGTAGCTTGGGACTTTGAACCTTCCGTAGTCCAACACTATCGAGTATACCAGTGGCGTAGTAGACACAAAGTTTTTGAACTACTCATTCTTAACGTATACTGAGACAACAGTGTGAACACATCAATGCCTCTCATCATCCTTGTTCTCACGTTTTAGTCCGTTTTGGCCACGGACCCCCCTTGGATTCATAAGTGTTTCACTTGAAGCGGCCACTCACTTCACACTAACATAGGTGATCTCCTATTTTGAGTACCCCGTTATATTCAACCAGCCTTCACTAGGTCTTTCAAGAATCATTAAAAGTTATAGACTTAACCTCACCATAATACGAGTTCCCATACTTGGTAATATTGCTCTACTGAGGAATAGTAGGTACCAAGTTTCACTTGAACCTCCACAATTTCGTTTTCCCATTGAACCAAGTTCTTGGGATCTCCAGTCATGAAGGTTGGGTTTCTACTGTTTCAGCTCTTTTCTTTGTGGATTTTAATCATATTTCTTCTTGTAATTTATTCATTTGATCTCAATTAATTTCTTTCGTGAGCGGATCCGCTATATTGTCTTTTGACCTCACGTAGTCAATTGATATTACACCACTCGAGATCAATTGTCTCATCGTGTTGTGTCACCTACGGATATGTCTAGACTTTCCATTGTACATATCACTAAGATCTCTTCCAATTGTGGCTTGACTGTCATAATGTACCATCACCGTAGGGATTGGTTTGTTCCAACATGAAATGTCCTCTCGGAAGTTTTTAAGCCATTCAGCTTCTTCCCCAACTTTGTCTAAAGCTATGAACTCAGATTCCATTGTGGAACGGGCTATACAGGTCTATTTTGTAGACCTCCAAGACACAACTCCACCTCCAATAGTGAATATGTATCCACTTGTGGAGAACAAATCTTTTGTGTCAGATATCCAATTTGCATCACTGTACCCTTCAAGTACTGCTAGATAGTTAGAATAGTGTAGCCCCACATCAAGAGTGTATTTCAATTATCTCAACACTCTTCTCAATGCTTTCCAGTGCTCATTGCATGGGTTACTCGTGTAGCTACTCAGTTTGTTAACTGAACACGCTATGTCAGAACGTATACAATTTGTTATGTACATTATACTTCCTATAACACTTGCATACTCATATTGAGCTACTGGTTCACCTTTATTTTTGCTAAGCTGCACATTTGGATCCATGGGTGTTTTAGCTGGTGGATCGTTGAATGCATTGAACTTTTTCAACACTTTCTCAATGTAATGTGATTGTGACAATGCAATTCCATCAAATGTCTTTTGGATTTTAATTCCAAGTATCACATCCGCTATACCCATGTCCTTCATGTTAAAATTTTGACTCAACATCCTTTTAGTGTCAACAATTATGTCATGACTGCTTCCCATGATAAACATATCATCTACATAGAGACAGACAATGACAAATTCATTTGGTGTAGTTTTCACATACACACACTTGTCACACTCGTTGATTCGAAAACCATTTGACATCATTGTATTGTCAAACTTCACATGCCATTGTTTTGGAGCTTGTTTAGGTCTATACAACGATCGCACGAGTTTGCACACCTTTTTCTCATTTTCATGTGCTATAAAACCTTCTGGTTGGTCCATGTATATTTCTTCCTCCAACTCACCATTTAAGAAGCCTGCCTTCACATCTATTTGATGGATCTCTAGATTGTGCAGTGCAACAATCGATATAAGTACACTAATAGACGTAATTCGTGTCACTGGTGAGTAGGTATAAAAAAAATCATACCCTTCCTTTTGCCGGATGCCTTTAGCCACCAACCTGGCTTTATACTTATCTATTGACCCATCAGCTTTATACTTTCTTTTTAGTATCCATTTGCATCTTAAGGTTTTACAACCCTTTGGTAGATCTACCAATTTCCACTTGTGGTTTCGCATGATGGAGTCAATTTCACTGTTTATAGCTTATTTCCAGAACGGTGCATCTGGACGAGATAGAGCTTCAGTTATAGATTTGGGCTCATCTTCAATCACATATGTGAAGAATCTTGACCAACGTCTTTTTCTACTCTAACTCTTTTACTACGTCTTGGTTCTACACTTTCTTGGGTAGACTGAACCGTAGTACTATCTTCAAGTGATCTTTTGCTAGAACTCACTTGTTCATTTCCTTACTAGGAAATATATTTTCAAAGAATATTGTATTCCTTGACTCTATCATAGTGCCTTCAGTCATGCTAGGTATCTCTGATTTGTGAATCAGAAATCAGTAGGCACTACTGTTAAGTGCATACCCAATAAATATGCAATCAACCATTTTATGTCCAATTCAAATTTGTTTAGGTAGTGGCACTTCAACCTTGGCCAAACACCCCAACACTTTGAGGTATTTGTATGACGCTTTTCGTCCCTTCCATATTTCATAAGGAGTTTGATCCTTAGATTTGTGTGGAATCTTATTTAGAATGTGGTTAACTGATAGGATAGCTTCCCCCCACAAGTTCTGAGGAAACCCTGAACTGATTAACATTGCGTTCATCATTTCCTTTAGGGTTTTGTTCTTGCGTTCAACAAAGCCATTTGATTGAGGTAAATATGGAGCCGTTGTTTGATGTATGATACCGGGTTCGATACTTATTTGTTCAAATGGTGCTACGTATTTGCCACTTCTATCACTTCGGATTTTTTAAATCCGAGTATTAAGTTGATTTTCAACTACATTCTTGTAGAGTCTAAATGCTTCTAAAACTTCATCTTTACTCCTCAAGAGATATTAATAGCAAAACCTTGTGCAGTCATCAATAAAATTAATGAAATACTTTTTCCCCCCTCTAGTTTGCACAAACTTTGAATCACACATATCATTGTGGATTAACTCTAGAGGTTTAGTGCTCCTTTTCGTTGCTGGAAATGGTTGTTTTGTCATTTTTGCTTATACACACATTTCACATTTACTTGAAGTCTCAACATTTGCTACTTTAAGCAAATTAGAATTATTTAAGATTTACATGTCCCAATCTTAAATGCCATATTGAGGAGCACTCAATGATATAAGCAGAAGTAGAAGCATTTTTATTCATAACTTTCTTGCCTTCACGGTTTACAACCATAGCATTGAGTTTATAAAGTCCATTATCAAGATAACTATGACTCAAGAATCGGCCAAACTTGCTAAACACTAGTTTATCAGACTCAAATACAAGCTTGAACTGATGACTAACTAGCAGGGAGCCTGAGATCAGGTTCTTGCGGATGTTTGGGACATGCAGCACATCTTTCAGCTTCAGTTCTTTCCCGGAGGTGAGCTTCATAGTTACGCTCCTAACACCGATTATATCAGATGAGGCCTGATTCCCCATGTGCAGCTTTCTCCCTTCAACGGGCGCATAAGTGGAGAAGGTACTTTTTTCCGAGTAGACATAGCAGGTGGCGCCAGTGTCCACGAATCACTCATTTGAATTTGCCACCAAATTGGATTCAAAGACCACAGCAGCCAAGTCATCATTGGTTAGAGCCTGTTCAACCACGTTTGCATTGTGGTTTTAGGCTTTGTTCTTCTTAGGTTGACGACAATCTTTGACCTTGTGATTCGGCTTGTCACAGTTGTAGCAATTACCACTTAACTTGGGCTTTGCACTGACTTTATGCCCTTGTCGTTGGACATCTTCCTCTTTTTGGAAGGTCCCGCACGATGTTCAGTTAAGTTTTCCTTTGCCTCCATTGAGGATTGGCCAAACTTCTCATCCATCTTTCTGTTGTCCTCTTCGATTCTCAGTTTGACAATTAAGTCATCTAGAGACATCTCCTTTCGCTTGTGTTTGAGATAGCATTTGAAGTCCTTCCACAATGGAGGTAGCTTCTCAATCACAGAGCCGACAACAAATGCTTCTGGAAGAAACATCCCCTCGGAGAGGTTTCGTACACAATCAGTTAGAACTGTTGCACTTGTTCAACCACAAATTTAGAGTCCACTATTATGAACTCCAAGTACTTGGCTATCACGTACTTCTTTATACCGGCATCTTCCGCCTTGTACTTCTTCTCCAAAGATTCCCACAGCTCTTTGGATGTCTTCGTGTTTAGATACACATTGTACAGTGCATCACTAAGTCCACTGAGGATATAGTTCTTGCACAAGTAATCAGCGGAGGTCCACTGATCAGGAGCTATATGCTTTTGCGTATCAGTCTCATTCTCATCCACCATTGGTGCAGTCTCTTTCAAGAAACTTACCAGATTCAGTGTGGTGAGGTAGAACAACATCTTTTGCTGCCACCTCTTGAAGTCAACACCCGTGAACTTCTCGGGCTTCTCCGCTGGTGCCGAAGCCACGAATGGTCTCGGCATCCCCATTGGATGATACATCATTTGGGATTCAAACCCAACAGGATTCACAGTTACACTTTGGGAATCAGTCCCAACAGAGTCCCTATTGACGTTGGAGGTTTCACCCACTTTTGGGATCGATGCTCCGTCAATACCCATATCAGTTGTCATAGTGATTGATGGGTGCAGAGGCTAGGTGTTTCTTCTTGCGATTGTTGGTTTATATGTGCACCAACCAATCACTTTACAATATTATGGATAGAAATGTAGAAGGGAGAATGTACTAAATATAGTACTAACAAGATTACAAATGAAATTAAAGGAGAAGAAGTAGAGGATCTTCTTACACCTTTGTACAGAATCTTCGAGAGAACAGCGTGTAGAAGCCGAATCAAGGTTGAACCTCTTCCCGCAAGAAGAAACACGCCCGATAGTACTCCAGTCTTGGCGTATCTTTCCCATAGGTAAAACGAGTTTTCCTTTCCGGCGAGGCAGCACCGCTATCGCTGGAATTCAGACGAACGAAAGAATATGGAGAACTAAATCGTAACTAAGATGCAAATGCTTTGTGATGCCATGCTTGTTGATTGTGTTGCGTTTGAATAAATGGTCAATGACCCTATTTATAGGTGCACCATTCCACGCAGCCATAATGGTGATTGCACGTATTAATTGCTGATGGAGTAATTTTCTCTAATCAGCAATTATGACGATTTGATTTGATTGCATGATTTTCTCTAATCAGCAATTATGGAGGGTTATTGCGTTCAGATTCAACGAACATACTCCAATAAGCATTTATCAAAAGATCCGTAATCCGATTTTTGAGGATTTTCCTCCTATATGAGACAATAATTTCGTATTAATTCTCATTACGCCTCACATAACCTCTCCAGTAGATGAGTCAAATTACACTCACCCACTATACTAATTTAATTGGTGATTAATTTAACAATTAACTCTTACTAACTAATTAAATCCAATTAATTTAATTAATTAATTAAAATTAATTCCTACATGCTATATGTGTGGAAATAAAGGATGATAATTTTTTAGTTAATGAATATTTTTAAAATGTTAAATTAAAATGATATTTTATTTGAGAGTGAAAAATGATGTGAAACGATTTAAAGAGTAGAGTGAACAATCTTCGGAACGAAAATGTAATTTTTATTTTTTTAAGAGGATAGAATGTTGCATATGTTCCCATTTATAGTTTTAGTTCCACTTTAGAAAAACTTGCGGCTGTCACTTAGAAAGATAGTCAAAACAAATAAATTAATATTCATTTAATTAATATAGTCAAAACAAATAAATAAATAAATATATATCCATTAATTTTTATTAATTGTCCATTGATTCCATATAGGTTTACAAGATTGTTCTCCCAACTATACACCGCTACATGTTATGACTTGTGACTTCAAATATCAGATTAAATACCTTGAATTGAATATAGTACTCCCTCTTTCTTATATTTATGCTTATTTTTCATTTGGACTTCCAATTATTTTTCATGTTTTAGTTATGATAAAAATACATTATACATATTAGTTATTTTTAACTTTATTCATCAATCCTAATCGTTTTATTTTTTTCCATTTTATTTATTACTCTCAATAATTTTATTTAACTTTTCTCTTTAAATTAAAAGACAACACTTCTAAATTTACATACCAATATAAATAGGTATAAATAATTGAGACTGTGAGAGTGATAACATCATTTTAAAGGACGTAATAAAGCAAAATAAAAGGAACCAATTGAAACGGCATAGAAAGCAAATTTAAGTGTCATTAAATTAGACTGATGATAAAAAGAAAACATGTTTAAATTTGAAGTAAAATAAGATGATTTCTTCAATAATACATCAAAATAAGACATGTCCGAGCTTGACCTTTCTGAGAGCTCGAAATTAGATTTGGGAATCTACTTCTCAAGATGTGCCACTCTTTTGTTAAAATACTCTTCGTTTAATCTCTATTTTTGTTTGTCCTAGTATGTATCATTAAAAAAATACATTTAATTTAATAACCTCAAAATATAATTAGAGATAAAAAAAATACACTAACCACAGGCAAACCAACGGAATCATGTGCTTTCTTGATGTTTAACTTTTCTACTCGAGAAGTGATTTTACTCTGACTCCACTTATAATGCCGCATAACCTCTTGTGCCACATAATACAATCACCCAATTGATAACCCCTAACAAGCCAAAAGTGAATCTACCCGACCAACAACTCAATAAAGACATTCATGCATTACACTATCACCTTAGATATAATCTTATACACCACATTGCAATACGAAATAGGCCTAAAATATCCCATTATTGGCTCAAGCTTCTTCTTAGGTTTCAGGGTGACGAAGGTGGCATTTTTTTGCTTCAGTATCCTCCCTGACTCAAAAAATTCTTGAACCGCATCACAAAATCTACCCTTACTACACTCCAGGCCTCCTTAAAAAACTTTGCAGTATCCATCAGGCCTTGAAGACTTGTCCCTATTCATGCACCAAACTGCCTCTCTAGTCTCTTCATCCTCCATCGGCTTAATCAACTTTGTACCATGTTCCTCAGTAAGTACCTCCATCCTACCCTCCATTTTTAACCCCTGCGGCTCTTTTATAAAACTTCATACACTCATACACTATAGTCGGACCTTTCGAGGTAAACACCTTTAAGTATCTTACTTTTGGCTGAAAGTTTATTAACCATCTTATAGAAGTACTTTGAACTCTGACCCTGAAACTGTACATACTTAATCTTTCGTAACGTTCGAAAGATACGTAGCCTCAACATTATCCAGAAAGTCTGACTTTTTAATCGTCCTCTTCATCTCTTCTTACACCTTAATATTATTTGGTGAATCATGAAATTCCTTCTGCATATCAGCAACCACTTTTTTAGCTCTCTCAGCTTGCTCCGATTGAAGCTATTTCAGCTTGCCTTCTTTGGAACAAGGTCAAGAACTCCTCATGGATTAACCAGGTGGGCTAGTTCACCTTGCTACTGGACTTTTTACTAAAGTGAGTGACTAGGTTCGATTCCCATTGAGAACGAATTAAGAGGGGAATCATAAGGAAGCCTAGAGAAAGGAGAAATATGGGTGCTTGGTGAACTAACTACTAACTATATTAACATTACCGATAAAAAAATCCTAGTTAGATGCTTGAACTGTTGGGTTTATTCAGCCCATCGGAGCCGGGCTAACTCAATCCAATAGCATGATATTGTCCACTTTGGGCTATCTATTGGCTAGCACAGTTTTGCTCTCTGGACTCACGTCCAAAAGGCCTCATGCTATGGAGAGTCATGTCTGCACTTATAAACTCATCGTCATCCCCACTTCTAATTAATGTGGGACTTTGGTTGACACCTAACCAATATTTTTCCCTAAAACAAAGTCACATGGCTAAACATTAGTTTAAGGCGAGAACATCCCACCAACTGGACCGCATTTCTCCCTCAAAATAAAGTCTCATGGCTAGACATCAGTTTGACACGCGTGCCGATCCGCCACCAATTGCGCTGCATTTTCTCCCTTAAATAAAATCCCATGGCTAGACATCAGTTTGAGACGCGCGCCAGTCCGCCAACAATTGTGCTGTATTTTTTGCGCCGCTCCGGTTAAGTCTGGGGCCTAGCTTTGCTATCACTTACTGGGCCCACTCAATCCAATAGCATGATACTGTCCGCTTTGGGCCGCCCACTAGCCCGCACAGTTTTGCTTTTTGGGCTCCCTTCCAAAAAGTCTCATGCTATGGAAAGTCTTGTCCGCACTTTTAAACATATCGTCATCCCCACTTTTTACTGATGTGGGACTTTGGTTGACACCCAACCAACATGAACAGGTACCCATATGGGTGCTTGGTGAACTAACTTTTAACTATACTAATAACTGACATTAACTAGGTGGGCTAGCTCACCTGATTACTGGGCTCCTCACTAAAGTGAGTGATCTAGGTTCGATTCCCTTTGGTGATGTTTGGTTTAGGGTTATGTAGGATTAGAAAATCGTGAATAATCATTCTATGTTTGTTTTGGATTGTGGGTAGGGTATGTTTTAACTTTATATCAAATCAATGTATTAATTTATTTAAAAAAGTTAAATGAGAGATGAGAGATAAAGAGAGAAAGTGTGTTATTTGACAAGAGAGAATGAGATTAGAATCCCCTATTCCACTTTGGTATTCCACAACCTATTCCATAACTTATTTTCTATTAAAATACTATACCCTAGTTATGACCATTAAACTCTTGTAGTATGTGGCGAAAATTTGAACATTGATTACGACGCGTGGCGAGAATTTAATTACTGAAATAGGAGATGAAATATAGAATGGTATAAGTGATCCCATTTGGAGAGAATGTAGTAAGTATATATAGGGGTGGTTTTTTAAAAATCTAATATGGGTATTGAAAATCAAAACCTGGGTTTAAAACCCGAAAATAAACATTGTCTTTGGGAACAAATAGAAGATGAGTTATAAGGAGACATGGAGAAAAGGGGAGCATGGATGCTTAGTGAACTAAATAGTAACCGCAATAACAACATTGTTCATAAAAAAAAATTCTAATAACTAACATTTACCAACTTTTTCACTACTTGATTTGCTCCATAGGCCACCGTCATTTGAAAACGACTTTTGAGTCTCTCATAGATTAGGCGTATGACTATACGTGGGATCTTAAAATTAAAATTGTAAAAACTTAAACATGGATTTTTTGAGTTTTTCTTTAAATCCAAATCTAAGTTTTCAAAATTTTAAAGCAAACAGTCTAAGAGTTGAAAAGTAAATATTGAAGTATTTGATAGTAAGTATACCGAACTTATAGAAAATTTTAGGAATAAAATGAAATAATAAATGTAATGAAAATTATATTTATATATATATATATATAACTAGCTAAAAAAGTAATTGCAACAACAAAATTTATATTTATAATGAAATAAATACAAATTGAATTACAATAATAATCCAAACGATTAAACTTGATAATTTAGGAAACAATCTCTATCTATCCTCTGATTCTTCTCTCGAACCAATTTGAACTTTGACTTTGACTTGTGTTGACCTGACCGCGTTGACCGCGTTGACTGAGTGTTTTGAGTCGGATCTTCAGTTGAAGCTTGTTCGGACTCGAATTTGGAGCTTTTTAACGTTTATCCAGAGGCGTCGAGCCTTTGTTTGGATTAAATGTACTTGATGCGAAAAAACACTCGATCTGGGGGCTTAACACCTTAATCCCGGGTAGTATGCTGTTCTTGGCGCGAAGAACACCGAAGAACTTAGTGTATAAAGAACGCCTGATTTGGGAGCTCCGCACCTTAATCCCAAATCGTTTATCGTTCTTGAAGATGCTTGAAGATCTTGAGGAGTGCTGCTCGTATTTCAATCTCTTCAGAGCGTTTGTATCTTCAGGTCTTTGAATGTGTGTATTTGGAATGAATGGAGAAAGACCCTTTATATAGGTGAAGGGTGAGGAAGTCCCATAAAGAACTCGCAGTCTGATTGGTCCAGGGCTGATTTGACCTGATTCTGCGGGCTTGGGCTTTCACTTGCTTAGGCTTTAAGTTAGACTTATTTGACTGGATCTAGCCTAATTATCAATTATTTACTCATTTATTTTAGGAATAGATTTATTTAAATCCCTTAATAAATAAATAAATAATTAATAATTATTGCATTAATTTGCCACATATTTTCCTTTAATAGGTAATAAAATTCAAGTGCTTACAAATGCCCCCTCATATTTTGTTCACGGATGCCTTTGTGTTGAAGTGAACAAATTGCGATAATCCGCTCTTGATCAACATGATTGAATTTTATTGTTTGCTTCACCAACTTAATACGAATAGCCCAAATTATGACTGAACTTAGTGAAGTGCTAAGCTGCCTAAGTACATCTTTGAAGAGGATCAAGTCATAACGTAGTTCAAAGGAACATGATTTGGTTTGTATGGGGGGTGCTGTACACATTTTATACTTATGTGGGCCAGGAGTAACATGCAGTTTAGGCTCGTGCATCATGGAGCGTTGAATTTGACTTTACTGACATTTTATACTCATGTCAAAGAGTCTTGAATTTGAACTTGTAGACTGTTTATACTCGTGTCAGGGAGCCTTGTGTGGATATTTTTCACTCGTGTTGAGGAGCATTATGTGGACAGTTTTCTCTCGTGTTGAGGAATATTGTGTGGATAATTTTCTCTCGTGTTGAGGAGTATTGTGTGGATAGTTTTCTCTCGTGTCGAGGAGTATTGTGTTGACAATTTTAGCTCAAATCGAGGAGCATAATGTGTAGAGAGTCTTGACTCTTCTCAAGGAGATTTAATTTGTGTTAGACAGTTTAAGCTCGTATCAAGGAGCATAGTGTGTAGACAGTTTTCGCTCATATCAAGGAGCTTTGTCTGGATATACCAACAGTTTATTGCCCCAATCTTGGGATGCACAATTTTCTCTTGCTTCCACTACATTTCTACGAATCTTTATGGAAACTGCAGTCTTTATTTGTGGTTCCTCTTCCACAAGCTCATCAGAAGGCATGTCTTCAAACTCGTATGAGTCTTGATTAGAGGGTCATTCGATGTCATTTGATGTCAAACTCAACTTCATGTCGTGAGCTCCTGTTGCCAATTCTTTAAAAGTTTTAGGCCGAATTCCTTGGAGTATGTAGCTAAAATTCTATTGCATCCTTTGAATGCACATTTCTATAGCTGAAGTTTTTTATAGCTTTTCTTTGCAGTTGAGACTTAGGCTCCTCCATCTATTAATGTAGTCGATGACATATTCTTCATCTCTTTGATAATTAATGTAATTAATATTACTTTTTGATCTTGTGAACAAAGTTGAAAATATTCCTATAGCTACATAGCAAAATCTAATTGCATATTAATAATTATACTAGCTAGTTTTTTTAGCTTTGGATTCCCAGCTTAAAATTGAGAGATGCTTTTAATTAGGGTAAACCTACTATGGAGCATGTGTAGCTACTATTTTGAACCATGTACTATATTGTTTCTATTATTATATCATGTGTTGTCCATATAGGTATCATTTGAATGTAATCGATTATTAAGAAAAAAATAAATAAATCAAAATTTGATTTGACGAATCTGAAAACTCTAATCGAGCTCCCAAACTCAAGACTAAGTAATAAATACTATTTCTTAAAATTATCCTTGTATAACACAACTCATGTCAAATTCAGCCTAACTACTTGATATACGCTCTAAAAAATTTCTCCTAATTTTACATTTAAAATAAATGAGATCATCTTACTTGCATGAGGTGTTTTTATGTTTTTCTAAATAATTAAACTTTTTTTTAATCAAAGATATTATCATTTTCAGTAAAAAAAATATTATCATTTTTTATATATATTACATATCACAATCAGTATTCATTAATTCAAATACCATATTTTATTAAAATATTATTTATTATTCATCTCCTAAAAATATTTCGTTGAATCACACTAATATTTGACCTATATACGTGTGGAATCTCGAAAACCGATATACATATCAACCATTTCAATTTCAAGACAGGTTCTAATTTTTCACACCAAAAATCACATTAGCCGATAGCCAATTGTCCTGTTACATTTTGGTATTACATATTCTGTTACACACGTAAGATGATTGAAACTTATACAGAGAGGAAAATTTCAACATTTCCTTTTGGAATTGATTGTTAGGATATAGAATAGTTTATCCTACGTGTCAATCATCCAACGGTTTGCAACAGGAAATATAACACCAAAATGTAACAGTAAATCTGAACCGAATAACCACCACATTCCCTCTCTCTACACAATTTCCATCTTCCATTTGGGATTTTATGGGGAATGGAAGAGCAAGCTTGAAAAACATTAACTGAGGAATGAAAGAGCAAAGCTTGAAAAACATAATCGCAAACACTTGTGTAAATTGAGTTTACAAAAACGTATATAAACTCTGTTACTCTTTAGTACATGAAAAATTACTTTTTAGACAAATAGATTGTTACTCTTAAAAATTAAAAATTTACTCTTCAAATTCTTGTAAATCCTAATTTTTCAATTACTCTTCAATACATGAAAAATTACTCTTTAAAGATATGAAAATTACTCTTTTGTATAAAAATTATTACTATTCAAAAAGTAATTTTTTATACACTAAAGAGTAATTTTAATAAATAGAGTTTATATGTTAATCCATGTAAATCCAATTTACATGATATCCGCTCAAAGATAATTACCAGTGTTTTCATAACCGGACCGGAGACTGAACCGGTAGATGCAACGATTCGAGGTTCAACCGGTCGGACCGGTTCAATCGGCGGTTCAACCGGAAAATTGAATTTTACATATTTTCAATTATATTTATAATATTTACAATTCATTAAAAAATTTATACTAACCAAAATTATTTTATAAATAGAAAATTCAATTTACATAAAAATATGATTAGATAAAATATTTATAGTTTATAATTCATATTTTATACAAATTTTTACTACCTCTAATCACTTACAAGGTATACATTTCACTATTCCTGGCGCCCGCTTCAAAGGTATCAATTTTTCTATTTAGTAAAGAAAGTATGACACAACACTTCTCTCTAATACAACTACTCACTTTACCTATAATAATAATACTCCTTAATCCACGTGCAAAAAGCAAATAAAGACCTTAGAATTGTCCACGTGCAAACAGCAAAAATGGTTCCCTTGTAAGTGGCCGGAGGGAGTATATATTTTCTCAATAGGATATTACATAATTTATACTCAAATTACTATACATTTGGTGCACCACTCCAGAAAAATTATATTAATTAATTCAACATTTAAATATTATATTTTAAAATAAATAAAAATAAAAGTTAAATAATATAAAATATAAAAAGAAAAATAAAAATAAAAAAAATAACCGGTTGGACCGATTCAATCGATTTTGGCCGATTTTGATCGGTTCAATTCAAAAAATGATTTTATAGGGATTTTGGACCGGTTTGGAGGCCCGTTCCCAATTCAATTAATTCAACCAGTTCAACCGGTCGATCCAACTGGTTTTTGAAATCACTGATAATTACTATTTGTGGGCATTTTAAGTAAATCTTCCATGTCAAATATTCCATACCCTCGATATATGGACTCTAATCCACGTCAATTACTTAATTCGGTATATATTTATGAATAAAATACATATACATTACAATTGATTAATAATATCGGTTCTAGTTAATTTCCCACCAACAAATTGATTGACAATGTCAATCTGAGTATCAGTTTCAATCGGCATCCATCGACAAATTCGAGTGTCAATTCCGATCCGTCTCTCACCATATACTGAGAAATATAAGGAATGGGGTGATGTAGGTATGGGGTGGTAGTTTTTTTATTTTGTCGTTATTTTAAATAGTATCAAAGAATAATTTTGTCAAATTACATTAAATTAGGTGAAAAAATTATACTCCCTCCATTCCATTACAAGAATTATATTTTATTAATTAGGACGTCCGCTACAAGAGTTATTTTTTTAGTAGTTGAGACCCACATAAATAAATTATTTTATCTTCATGGGGCCCACACACAACACTAATATAACTACCACTATACATTAAAGTATTATATTTCTCAACTCACTATACATTAAAATACTATATTTCTTAATCTCAGTGCAAACAGTAAATGCAAATCTTTTCATGGGACGGAAAGAGTACAAATTATTCTTGAGTGAGTGTGGGTGAACCAATTTATGTATAAACTTTATTTTTTAAAAATTTTCTTTAACACGTAAAAGAAAAAAATCACTTTTTGAAGGGTTTAATTTTTATCTAAAAGAGTAATAGTACATGTATCACAAAGTAATTTTTCATATAATAATCTATAAATTAGAGTGTATAATGATTATTTAATACTAATAGCAAGTTTTCAGTATAATAAATTGTGCAATTATGAGTTTAAGTCAAATTAAATATAGATCTAATCCGGTTCTATTATTATAAAATTCGATTCGATTCGATTCAATTCAGTTTCGATACGGTTTAAATACATCACTTATAATAATGGACCGAGCCATCTGAATGCTCATCCTTATTGGGCCTCAGTGGAACCACGTTTTTGTTCTTCAGCTATGAACACGCTTTTTACTCACTCTGTACAGCGAAATATTTCAGTACCCCAAAACCGCTGCAATGCTGCAAATTCATCGAATATGGGTAGAATCGCAGTTGCGTTAATTGTGATTCCATGGTTAATCCCTGTCTCTATTCTCGTGAATCGCATAGTTCCCAATCCATACATGGTAAAATTTCTCCTTATCATTCTGAGTTTACCCAATTTCTCGACAAACTTTTCGTGTATGAATTATAAGATTGATGATTCAGGATGAAATATTTCATGTACCGCAAGCACAACAGTACTGCCGAGGAAATTTCAGTAGTTGGGATCCAATGATCACCACTCCTCCTGGATTGTGAGTCTTCATTTGCATTTTATTTTCATAATTTTTGTTCAATTGATTCGCTTGCTAATTCGTTTATTAAAGTTCAATCTATTTTCAATAAGTTTTAACTCTGCGGAAGTTTGACTTGCCGTGGACATTTCTGTTCATAGTGGAATTGATTTAAGATGTTTCAGTATGGTAGTGCTGTTTAAAAAAGGGAAAAAATAACGACTCTGTAAATTGTGTAGCAGTTAATTTTGGTTGTTATTCTGGATTAGAGGAGCAATTAAATGGGTTAATCAGGCTCTGCAATTTAGATACATTTTGGTTTAAAGGTTTAGGAAATGGTTCTTCAGTTTATGGGATTGTCGCTATTGAGGAGATATGATGATATAGATAGATGATAGTATTAAGTATGTATCTAGAAAATGATAATATTATTTTCAGTTAATGTTTAGTTTACTAAGTCTTATTTAACCTCGATCTTATAATTTGCCATTCACGTTGAATGGGACTTCACTTAGCTCGTTATAGATGAAAGCCATGTAGAGGGTTGCCTTTCAATTGTGTAAAATCTTCAAGTAAAAGAAGTTGATTATGAAATCTAAAACCTTTGCAGGTACTTTCTTTCACTTGCCTATGTTGCTTCTTTGTTTCCAGGATTGTTTTGTTTGCAAGCAGTCTCATCATTTTCAGAATCATGCCCCACTTCAATCCTACGTCTAACCAATGGTGTTCTGGCAGTAATTTGTAGTATTATTGTATATGAGATAACTATCCATTTGAGACCATCTCTTGATAACAAGAAGGCCACACTTTGTGCTGTTGTTCTGTCATTGTATCCGTTGCACTGGTTCTACACCTTTTTGTACTATACAGATGTGGCCTCTCTAACAGCAGTACTTGCTATGTATCTCTTAGCGCTGAAGAAGAAGTACCTGTTCAGTTCATTGGTAAGAAATTTTATTTAACAACTTAAACTTAATCTGTCATCTAAAGTTTATCATCTCATAATGCATGCCAATCATATATTATTAACATGATTCCAGGTAACAATAATTGTATATCATACCACTTCTGACTTCTCATACTCAATTTACATTTAAAATTTCATGCAGTATCATAGAATTAAAATATGCAATTATTCCTTTTGTTTCATTTAATGCTTTTGTAATGTTATTCCAAAAGATCTTTTTTGTTAGCATTTGAATGACTATTAAAATGTGCTGCCTAGACTGATTGCATTATGCCACATAAGCCTTTATCAGTTTCAATTTTCTTCTGTATTTTTGCCAATGAGCTTGCAGGGGGTGCACAAGCCTTCGTAGGATTAGAAAATGTCGTTGTTCATCATTTGTACACCTGAAATCTAAGATAAAAGGGCCATACATATGTAGTATTTCCAGAATTTTCATATGTATGGACTCCAGAAGCTGTGAATGCCATATTGTTTCGAATATTGAAAGTTTCTTTTGATTATGTTGGTGTTGCCTCATATAAATAATAATAGTTCCTGGATTTGGCTGGGTAGAAAAGTATATGGTCTTGTGTTTATTTGACCTTCAGTCCTATTCTTGTTACTTGTTGCCAATGTTGACTGATAAAGGAGTAATATCTTTAATCTAGACGAACTGCTTATATAAAGAAGTTCATAGTGTCATATTGGGCTAAAATGGTATTGCATTTATTTAGTTTCCCAGGCGTGGTGACCCATGATTTATTATTTCAGTCATTCCACTTGTACCATTGTGTGACCTTATTTTTTCATTTACCTGTAGCTTGGGGCGGTTTCTGTGCTCATAAGGCAAACAAATATAATATGGGTGCTTTTTGTTGCTTGCACTGGCGTTATAGAATTTGTTCAGTCTCATCTAAACTTTGTCAAAATAGATGAAATCACAACATCGAAGGAAAATGATGATCTGTCTGCCAACCATGAAGGTGTATCAGAAATCTCTAATATGAGGAAGAGAAGGGTCAAAAACAGTGCAAAGAGTCAGAAACAAATTACCTTTAAAAGATCTGTTCCCATGGCATATTCTCCAGGTTATATTTCATTATCCTATGATCCATTATTGCATCGAAGTAGTCTGTATGAATCTTGCAAGTAATTGATATTTTTCTGTTATCATTTCGCACCATACTAATGTCTGCTATCTTCTTAATGGTAAGAAAGCTACTTGAGCAAGAACTCTGGCAGAATCAAGATGGTGTAGAGTTGGAATACATTCATGAGAAGTCTTAATATTTATACTAGGTCACTTTTTATAATTATGGCCCCCTTAGAAGCACCTCAAAATAATCCAATGACCATAACAACATAATTGTTCTTTTGCAACTTTTTTACGCTATTCCTTTTTCCATGTTTTTCTATGGCGCAGGATTGCTGGATGAGATTCATGGCATAATCATTATTTCATGGAATCATTTCTGGGAGCTTTTGTTTATGTTAAGTCCTTTCTTAATGGTATTGGTGGCTTTTGTTGCTTTTGTTTGCTGGAATGGGAGTATAGTTCTTGGTATATTCTACTTCTGCTTTCTATTTATTTTTAGAAATATGTTCTCGATATCACTTTCTATACTCCTTTGGACTGCCCCTAGTTTCCCATTTCTGAACTGAAAATAATTAACTCGCTCTGAATTTCAGGTGCGAAGGATGCACATGCAGCCTCCCCCCATTTTGCTCAGTTCCTGTACTATGGATTGGTTTCTTCTCTCTTTATGTTTCCTGTCCATTTTTCTATAGCTCAAGCTGCAGCGTTGTTCCGACAGGTCCTGCAGAGCAAATTTCTTAGTTTCATCCAGTGTTTTATGGCTCTATCCGCTGGTTTCATTTTTGTGCAGTATTTCAGGTTTGTGTTATCAAAGAAACGCAGTGCTAACAAATTTAATTTTCTATTTCTATGTGATTCACCATAGTCCCATGCGTTTTGAGTTTCATATTTATTTCATTAAATGTATCTTGAAGAGTTGTTACTCAATTTGAATATAAGTTATTGAATCCTATTCTTTCCAATTGATTTTTTGTACATAGTTTAATGCAAAAATAATTGTGATGTAATATTTAGTAAATTCTCTCATTTGACCATACAGCATAGCCCATCCATATCTCCTAGCAGACAATCGGCATTATCCTTTCTATCTCTGGAGGAAACTAATCAATTACCATTGGTCGACAAAGTTTCTAATGCTCCCACTCTATGCCTATGCATGGTTCTCAATCGTTAGTAAATTGGGTTAGTGAGTAGTGACAACTCCTATCACTCCTTTCTCTCTGCTTATGTAGTAATATTTACAAGTTCTTTTAATCATATGAAGAGATTATTCTTTCTTATCTACAGCAAACAAGCAGAAGAAGCTCTGGGTGTTAGCATACGTTTTTGCTTGTGCTGCGTCACTTGTTCCAGCTCCACTGATAGAGTTCAGATATTATACCATTCCATTCTTCTTCTTGGCACTCCACACGGATATCACTGATAACAAGAGTTTGCTTCTTATTGGGATCCTATATGTTTTCATCAATTGCTTCACGACGTTTATGTTCTTGTTTCGGCCTTTCTCATGGAAGCATGAAGCCGGAACTCAAAGGTTCATATGGTAAATCTACATGCAAATAGCTTCAACTCTATCTGATGAGATGCCTACATGGCTGGCTTCGAGGCAAATGAAGAGGAGGATTTTAATGGTGGTGATGGTCGAGATTTTCGGACCACTTCTTGATCATCCGGCCACAGCTCCTTCGCTCTGTATCTCAATATCTGTTTTCTCACTCTGCTTATACAGATCTTGATTCGAAGCCGTTTTCTTGTTTTGGTACCACGTTTTTCAGGCATTTTTTTTTAATGTGTCTGACAGGTTTAAAATTCACAATTATTACTTGAAAGAAAATACACATCAGGTTAGTAGATGGAGTAGTACTATTTTAATCGAGTTGATGTTGACTTTTCATGCATTAAATTGAAATCTATCCTTGAGAAAAGATGTAATGCTAAGCATCAACACCAATGGGTAGTTTGCACTTTTGAGAAATTGAAATTTTTTTTATTATTATTGTTATTATTATTTTGTACAATCCAGAATATTAAGAGTTCATATCGATGATTGGAATTTAGTAATCAAGAAAAAGAAAAAAGAAAGAAAGAAAACTAACCTTTTTATCCAGGATATTAAGTGTTGATATCGATAATTGTAATTCAACAATCAAATACTTCTCAATAAATACAATATTTAAAAAGTATTTGCTCAGTTTATCCAAAGCCATTACCCCTCCTTTCTTTTCCTGTAATTAGAATTCTTCTGCCATTTCACCACACTTTATGGTTACATAAATCACTGTTTTGGTCATGTTGGCACCAGATTGGCCTCTGTCCATGGTTTCTCCACTTGGAACGCCACAAAAGTCGGAGAAATTTTGGGGGTGTGTCTGAACATCAGACAATTCTTGCTTCCTTTCGGCTCTCATTGGATTCTAATAACTTCATGTTTCAATATAACTACATAGGTTTCCATAGGACATGGTGTAGAGATGTAGAACAAGCCGGTTATATGCTCTTCCTCCAAGCAGAGTCCTTGGAATAAATTAAGAGTGCCCAAATAGATATAAAAGAATTCTTTTTTACCCGCATGTTAAATGAACGGAAAAAAATGCCTAAAATGATTAAAGATCCTTTACTTAATATTAATAAAAGTTATTGAGTCATGTTTTTAAATTATTTTAAATATATGTATCAAGTTAATTTTTTTCATTCAACTCGATATATTAGGTGTTTCTTCGTTACAGGATTCGAAAAATAGAATAATAATCAATTAGAAACTTGAAAGATTTCCGAAAGGTATGAAACTGCTTAAAACTATATAATTAATTAAACTTTAATAACGTAATTGTTGAAATGAAGTTTGTCCTTTTCCAATCTCACATAGAATGGTGAAGCTTCCCGGATCTTTCAACTTCGTAGAAAGTGTCTTTTGTATTACTGATCTACTGCTCTCTATCTTATTCACTGACTCATTTCTGGTCAAACTTCTCTTCTTCGACATGATGTCTTTTAAGAACCTTGCATAGTTTGGTATCTCCTCTAAAGCTTCTACGAAAGGAATATTAATGTGGATCATCTTGAACATCTCCAAGAACTTCTTGAACTTCTCATCTAATCCTTTCTTCAAAAATTATTGTGGAAACGGAATAGGATGTTTTGTCTTTGGAATCCCCCATATATCCCTCTCAAATTTCACTTCTTTTTCTTTCTCTTTTCTTGCTGCCTTAGCTACCTGCCATTTTTTCAAACTAACTTCAGGTTCTTTCGAATTTTCATCAGTTTCAGGAACTGGAAATCATTTTGGATGAGCTCAGCAGCGCGAGGATAGAGATGAATTTCTAATTTTTTTGCCGGAGAAGGGCACGAATAGTGCCTGCCAGCCTCGGACTCGTGCCGGCGATCGTGCCGCTCAGATTCTGCAATTTCTTTGCCTGTGCACGAGTCATGCCAGCAGATTGGTGGGTCTTGCTGACCCAGTATTGGAGTCGTGCCGCATAACTCAGCGTCTGTCGGCGGGCACGATCGGCCCTGGGCGCACACAAGAGGGCAGTACTAGTCGTGCCGGTGCTGGCACGAGTCGTGTCGTGTGTCAAAGTCGGCCAGATCATGTTCGTCCGACTTTTCGACCTCCGTTTTGACTTCAGCTCAGTCCAATGGCAATTTAGGACCCTCGTACTGTGTTTCACTCCTCAAAGTGATATCCATAACTTGCTCTTTCGGGTCATCACCGTTTGAGATGGAAGGAAACTTACCTTGTTGCTCTAATCTTCCCACTGCAGCATGCAACTTTTCAAGAGCAATATCAGTTTTTTTATATTTTTTTCACTCTTTCTGCCTGATTTCAGATTGCTCTTGATTAGTCACCATCAACTTAACCGTCAAGTTCATCTTGTCCCCTTGCTGCTTCATCCATAGTTTCATCTCCTCATCCATGAGTGCTTTTCCTTCAACTGGTTTATGGGATGGATCAATTTCTGGAGGGGGCCCAACTACATTACTCGGGTTAGCATATGACAGATTATCATTCCTTCTCTGATTGTTGAAGTTGGAATTTCCTTGGTCATTCCTTCCCCATTGCTGATTACTAGGTCTGAAATTCAATTTATTTCTGTAATCCCCTTGAAAATTCTAAGCCATAGCATAATTAGCTTCCTCCTTCTAATCTTCATCTCCATCCATTCTAGCCTCCTCTCATATGTTTCCTTGAGTAATGCGATCCATCTTCTTATGCAGCTCACTGAGTTGACTCTTGAGTTCTGACATTTCACTACTATTGACCTGAACTTCTACTTTTGCCACTTTATCAAAAGCAACTCCTCCTTCTGATCTATCCATGGGCCAATCATATGTGTTAGTTGCCATCTCCTCAAAGATCTCTTCTGCTTCATCTGGTGACTTTTTGAAGACCGATCCACCTAATATCGCGTCCACCAACACTCTTGAATCACCCCTTAGGCCTTGATAGAAGAAGTCTAAGTAAGTGTCTTTTGTAAATCCATGTTGTGGACAGCAACGTAGCAGCTCCTTGAACCTTTACCATTCTTCATAGAAACTCTCCAAGCCTCCTTGTTTAAATTGTGTAATCTTTTGCTTCACCTTAAAACACTTGGAGGGAGGAGAGTACTTATTTAAGAACTTATCTGCCAACTATTCCCATGTAGTACAACATCCAGCAGGAAGGTTATTGTACCACTCTTTAGCTTTCCCTATTAGTGAGAATGGGAAAAGCTGTATTCTGATAGCATCCTTCGGAACATTCATATGCTTTTGCGTCCTTGCATACTCATCAAATAATTGCAGATGCTCACTAGAATTTTTCAAATGAGTACCACTAAACTGTTGTGCATGTACCATTCAGATCAGTCCAAACGGTAACTCAAAACTCTCCGCAGTGATTACGGGTCCATTCAATTCAATGTTCATGGTATGCTTCAACTTATACTGGTCCCGCATGGGGTAGGCACATCGTCAGCCATTTTAGTTGCTTTTACCTGTGCTCACGCATCTGATAAGAATAGTTTGTATCTAAATAAAATAAAAATAAAAATAAAAGAAATTAAAAATTTAACATCCTAAGTTAAAATAAATCACAAAAGAATTAATAGTAAAGCCTAGGAAATTATTCCCGGCAACGGCGCCATTTACTTGTTCACCTTTTTGCGTGTCCCCAAGTGTAGGGAATTTGTTGCAGATATGCGTGTGACCAAATCTATTATCAAACTTAAAGGATAATTCTAGACTTACTATTTAATCTATTTATGACAACTCTAACCTAAGACAAATTTGGGGATTTGAAAGGGTATTTATCAAACTAAAGTGTAATTTATCTAAAAGAAAAAATAAATAAATTTAATAAAGAAGACAAATAAAATAAATATGAAAGTGTTCAAGAGAGAAGATAGATAGCCCTAGGTAATCCAGTTAAATTGGTTGAATCAAATCACTAGACAATCGGTTCAAATTCCTGCAGTTCTTATGAAAGCAATCACTTAATTATGTTAAATCCCTTTGATAAAGTAAACTTAACACATAAATTTGGTTCAAACCTTGGATGCAGAAGAATAATTCCTACTCTCTTTCTAGGTACCTCATACAAAATTCCTAATAGGGTAGAGCACTAGACTTCCCTTTATAGATACTTAAGAATTAATCCTCGATTCTCACTTAACAATCTAAGAAATCAAATCATATAGAATGATAATTAATAGATATATTAAGTGTCCAATATTAAGTATTCTAATGAATAAATGTTATATGATTAAATTCCCTTTACCCATAACAACTACCAACAATATTAAGTACATTTTTATACCTATCCAACTATCCATTTTTTCAAAACCTTTCTAATCACCCACATATAAAACTACCATATCCCTTATCCTAAATTCCTAAATGCTATCATACTCTAACATGTCTTCTCACGTACACATGAGTTAATTTGTTTCAATCCTTTTCCACATGAAAATTTTCAATAAATGAATATCAGTGAAACTCGAAATTTGAACATTTATTAGGACTCGATTAGATTATTTAACCTAATAAATTAAAATTACTTATCATAAATAAAATGTACAGAAATTTAAAAGAATATAAATATATAAATTAAATGGCAAGCCGCAGGAGGCATATATGGAATGACTTTCCAGGAGCCACAGGTCACTAGGTCAGAGAGAAGACAATGGATGGAATTTTGGATAAGCAGATCAATCTTTTATTACTCCTATCATCCCGGCTCGGATTCTCTGTGTCATTTGGTACACCATCTCTTGTACCACACCGTTAGATTGACAACACGTAGGGGAGAAAAATTATATCCTAATCCTTAAACCCCTAGGGGTAATGGTTGGATTTGTTTCCTTATCTTACGTGTGTCAATCACATAACATGTGGCATATAAAATGATGCACCAAAATGGCGCAGATGATCTGATGTGCTATAATCCCAACTTATTTGCACAATTACTTTTGCTATCTTAAATTTTTTTATTAAGATAGAAAGAGTAAAAAATTTAATAGGTTGGAGTAATTTATATTTACTATAATTATATTAATGGAGTTTGTGAGTCTTAAATTTTCCTTTTATTATGAATTGATACTTTTTGATTGAACTAATCAAAATAAAAAAAAAAAAAATTATACTTTAAGAAGAGACGTGGATTAAATAATATTATTATTTTATATGTAGGATGCAACTGTATTCGAAGGTATGTATGTGGCCTCTATACCAAAAAAAAAAATTCATGTCTTTAAATTAATCCTCCGAAATGGTAAAATGAAATTTCTTTGAAGTTGTATGAGTTAAATGTAAAATATATAAAGAAAATAAATACGTCAAATTTCTGTCAAAGTTGCCCGTCTAGCTCAGTTGGTAGAGCGCAAGGCTCTTAACCTTGTGGTCGTGGGTTCGAGCCCCACGGTGGGCGTTGTATTTAATATTTTTTACTGAAAATTTTTCAATAATCTATCAAAACAAAAAAAACGTTGAATATTTTTTTCTTTTCTCAATTTTTTTCCTGTATGAATAAATATTTTTAAAATAATACTTTTCAATAATCTATCAAAACAAAAAAAAAGTTGAATATTTTTTTCTTTTCTCAATTTTTTTCCTGTAAGAATAAATATTTTTAAAATAATATTTACAAAGTATAGAGAAAGAAGCCAGGCTTGACATTTGGAGGAAGTACGGTTTCTGGGCCTTTTTCTTATTTCAGTGAATTTATTCCCTAAGGCCCAATTACGATATTTGGCTTTCTTTGGGAGGAGGAAATACTCTTTTGGGCCTATTTTGTTATTATTGTGAATGCAGTCGCTAATGCCCAATACTAGGCTTTCTTTAGGGAAAATAGATTTTTTCATCCGCTAACTTTAATTTATTTTGAAATTAATCCATTAATTTTTTTAATTTTGAAATTAGTCCGTTAATTTTATAACAATTTTGAAATTAGTCTATTAACTTCATAAAATTCAATATTTTGATCCTTTGACCTGCTCATTTGAATATTTTCATCTCAATTAATCTATATCATATTTTTATTTAACCAATTTTATCTCACTTTCATTTTTAACTTCCGTATACCAAACAAACAATATTAATCTCATTACTAATGTGAAGCAAATTTGACTAAATATTGATACTTCCTCCGTCCGCTTGAAAGAGGGTTTTTTTCCATTTTTGTCGTCCGTTCCAAAGAGGGTCACTTCCTTTTTTACACACATGAGATTCACACACACCCACTAATACAATTAAAATATGAGATTCACACTCCTACTAATACAACTACCCACTACACATTAAATAACAATACTTCTTAATCAACGTGCACAAAAGCAAAATGCCCTTGTTTGGTATACGGAAGTTAAAAATGAAAAGTGAAGCAAATTTGACTAAATATTGATACTTCCTCCATCCGCTTGAAAGAGGGTCTTTTTTCCATTTTTGTCGTCCGTTCCAAAGAGGGTCACTTCCTTTTTTACACACATGAGATCCACACACACCCACTAATACAATTAAAATATGGGATTCACACTCCTACTAATACAACTACCTACTACACATTAAATAACAATACTTCTTAATCAACGTGCACAAAAGCAAAATGTCCTCTTTCGGGCGGACGGAGAGAGTATAATATAAATTTTTAGTGGAGGCTATTTTTTAAAATAGTATATTTTACATATTTTTTATTTTTATTTTTTAGAATAACATGCTAATGATCTGTTGAACTTGGTAAACATGATGGACGATTTTCAAAATTTTCAAATATAATAGACGATTTTCAAAATTCTGCAAATATAAAGAATGATTTTCAAAAAATAAAAAATTTATGAACTAAATTCAAAATTAAACAAAGTTAACGAACAAAAAAATCTATTTTTCCTTTAAGAGGAGGAAGTATTGTTCTGGGCCTCTTTTGTCATTATTGTGAATATAATCGTTAAGGCCCAATACTAGGCTATCTGTAGGAGGAGGAAGTACTGTTTTGGCCTCCTATCATTATCAATGTAATTGAAAAACCCAATTATTAGGCCGTGGATAATAAATAAATCACAATCCGCTCCCAATCTTTTTTCATTCTACTCTTCCAATCCTATTTATTTATTGCCAAATCCTTGCGTCATGCATTTAGACGTTATAAATTATGACACCTCCTAAAGTAGGATCATGATTTTTTTAAAATTAGTTTTTTTACAAAAATACTCGATTAGTAATGCACATGATTTTTTATACTTCTTTCTAATGGAAAGAACCATTACATAAATTAGAGCCTTTAATAAAGATTAGTTGTAATAAGACTTAATCGAAATGACTGATATTAAACTTGTAAATATGATCAATTGTTTAAATAAAAAACCTCAAGTTCAGAAGGCAACATTGCGTCCTTTAGTATCTCCCCATCGGTAATAGATTAAATTACTGAAATCTTATAATAAATAAATATAAAATCAGCACAAAATTGTGCATATGATTGATTTATAATTCTTTGTTAAAATTAAAAATTTACTTAGAACAGTGGCAAAATAATGTTTAAAATTTTAACTTAACTCGGAAGAAAATCATCAATCAATTTATGGAGAAGAGATAATCAAAACCCCAATTGACATCAAATTCAACACAGTCCAAGTTCTTTACACAAAGGAAAATCACATCTGAAACCCTAATTCGAAAACTAAACAAGGAAACCCTAATTGTTCATACTTCAAATTTAAGAGCTAGTAAATTTGGTAACAGCCTTAGTTCCTTCAGAAACGGCGTGTTTCGCCAACTCACCGGGCAACACCAGTCTCACGGCGGTCTGAATCTCACGAGAAGTGATGGTCGGCTTCTTGTTATACCTCGCCAATCGCGAAGCCTCTTGCGCCAATTTCTCAAATATGTCGTTGATGAAGCTGTTCATGATTCCCATGGCCTTGCTCGAGATACCAATATCAGGGTGAACCTGCTTCAACACCTTGAAGATGTAGATCTTGTAAGTCTCGGTGCTCTTTGCCCTCCTCTTCTTCTTGTCGGCGGCGCCGCCCTCCTTCGGCAGCTTCTTCCCGGCCTTCGGCTTCTTCTCCGCCGGAGCTTTCTCTGCCGCGGGAGCCTTCTCGGCGGCGGGCTTCTTCTCCGCCGGTTTCTTGTCGGCCTTCGGTGCCATTTTTCAGAGAGAGAAAGGGAGTTTTTCGGAAGTAAAATGGGATCTACAGAGAGAAGATAATTGCTTCGATAGTGAAATGGTTGGAAGGCAAGGCGGTGTTTTAAAGGAAATAGGGGCGAAATATGATTGGTGGAATACGTTTGACGCGGATAATGATTTCTGACCGTTGATCAATGCGGATAACTTTGATAGATCATTTATACCCGTCTTCTGATTTCTCTTTCTGAAAATTTAAACGTCATTAAAATAATTCATGACGCGCCACTCCTGTAATTGGATCATTGGGCCACGCAATTCTAGGCGTTATATTTGGGTTGGGCCAAATTTTAATAGCCCAATTATTTGGTACAAGAATTCACAACTTCTACTAAAATTTATGATTAGACGGGTTATTTGTGAGACGGGTCGACCCATCATTAAAGTATGCTAATTGTATAGTTAAAGTATGTCTAATGATTATTAAAGTATGTTTTCTAAATTATGTTGAATTATGCATTAAAGTATGATTTTAACGTGTTATAATATAATTTATTATTAACATACTGTATCTATACAATAAGCATACTTTAGTGATTGGTCAACCCGTCTCACAAGAGAGTATCTCTTATGATTCAACTATTTATAAGTTTTTATTTTTAGAGCAGTCAGAAAGATGCAATATGATGACTTTTTGTTCTATATGACTTAAATTGCATTGTCATTCAAGGTTCGATTTAGTAATCAAGTTTAAATTGGAAAAGTGTATTCATCATTTTCTGATTAGTTTTGATACATTATTCTACTATTTGGTTTTATTTATAAAATGAAAGTTATTTAGTTTTACTTTTCAAATATATTTTTAAACAAATACAAAAATGATTAATTAATAAAAAATCAATTAGTAATATAATTATGTACAAATATGTATACATGATAATGTCATGCCCATCATATGCGTCATGATATGATGAAATAATGATTTCATTGAATGAGTATTTATACTTACAATATGATATTTATATACATTTGAGAATATCAAATCAAATCTTCTATTTTAATATACAATTGACTAAATCCATATAATTAAACAATAAAATAATTGAATATTATCTCTTGCTATCATCCCCTCAAGCGAGATGTGGGGTGAGACTCCACTCGAAACTTGTTTCTAAAGAACTTAAATAGTGATCGAGGGAGACTCTTTGTAAAAATTTAACAAATTGGAACTTGGAAGGAATAAATTGAGTGATAAGTTTCCCAGACGACACCAATTCACGAATAAAATGGTATTCAATATTGATGTGCTTAGCTAGTTTATGTGCAACTGAATTTTGACTAAGAAAAATTTCACTGTTGTTATCACATAACAAAACAAAAGAGTCTATATCCTTGAGTAGATTAGCAATAGAAATCATTTTCGAGACAGCATTAGCAAGAGCTCTATATTCAGACTTAGCTGGAGCGAGAGATTATATGTTGCTTTCGAGCACTCCGAGATACGAGATTTCTACCAAGGTGGACCTTCGAGTCTCTAGACACCTAACTCAATCAGCATCAGAATAACCACCAAAGAAAGGGTTTAATCATGTGAGAAAGAAAGTCCATAATCTGGAGTATTCTTAACATATCGAAGAATTATCTTCACAACTTTAAAATGCTCGATTGTTGGCTACTGCAAAATTGACTTACCAAATATACAGCAAAACAAATATCAGAACGAGTTATAGAAAGACATTGTAGAGCACCAACAAGATATCTATATAGAGTGAGATCATCAAATAATGGGCCAGTTGAAGCTAGTTGAAAACCAGTAGCTAAAGGAGTGGAGACAGGCTTAGCGTCCTCAAGAGCAGCTCTCTTTAAAATATCTCTTTTAGTATACTTAGCTTGATTTAAAAAAAAACCTTGTGAAGTATAAACGACCTCAAGACCCAAAAAGTAAACAAGGTTGCCCATATCTTTAATAGCAAATTCTCATTGTAAACGAGAGATAAAAGAGCTAATGAGATTATGAAAATTCCACGTAAGAACAAAATCATCAACATACACTAGAAAATATAGTGTATAAGATCCCCGAATGTAAATAAATAGAGAAGGATAAGATTTATTGTATAGAAAGCCAATACTGAGTAGAAAGTCACTAAGCCTCTGAAACCACGCCCGATGAGCCTATTTAAAGTCATATAAAGCATTTTTTAGACGACACACATGATTCGGCTAATGTGGATCAACATAGCCTGGAGGTTGTTCCATAAAAACAGATTTTGAAAGAATACCATCAAGAAATGCATTCTTTACATCAAGCTGGTGCAAAGGCCATCGATTCATCACAACTAAAGAAAGAACAATTCGAACTGTAGAAGCTTTTATTACCAAACTGAAAGGGGATTTTGGATGGAGAGGAAAGGGCAGATGGAAATAAGATTAGGCTTCAAGTGTTCTTTATTTTAGAATTTAATTCAAACGGCGTCGTTTCTTGGGGGATGAGGTGTCACTTAGTCAGCAGTCGGTCAGGGAAAAACTGATCGGGGTGTGATTTGCAATGTAGTATATCAAATGTGGTAGTTTTTTTTTTTTTAATTTCAAAGGTTGAGACTAAATTACAATGAAAGCAAAGATTTTTTTTTTTTTTGCGATTTACCCTAAATTAAAGTGGCCATGTTAAGCTAGCTAGCTCTATTTTATAATAACTCTGCTTCTTTCTTATTAAGGTCGTTTTGCGATTTTGTTGTGTAAACTATTAAACAATGAAAATATGGAGTTTGTTTGAATAATCTTTTGCTCCGTTGTGCTTCTTTAATGGTTTTGTTATTTGGAATGGTTTCAACGTTTTTAAAACAAATTCAAAATATTTTCTTGAGGTTTAAAATATGATCAAATATAGTAAATCTCAAATCACATACTATTATACAGACAGCAGACTGGAAAGATAAATGTGAAAAAAAAAAGCGAAAAAAAAAAGATTTTAAGGAAGTTTACAGTATGATCGAGTAGAGTGATCTCAAACTACATAGTATATTACAAACAAACACTGGAAAGAACAAGTTAATAAAAGAAAACAAGTAATTGCACAACTAGGCGTTGTGTATGAGAGTCTCCAGCAGTAGTCCTCTTGCAGCCCTACCAAACATGTTATGCACCTGAAATATTAGATAATTAATATATTCAGCTTTGATCAAAGAACCAACAAATTCATTCATAACAAAAGAATAACTATGTCGAACCTGCTTCGTAGAGAGTCCGATTTTCTCTAGATCACCTAGCTGCAAATCATACACAAAGTTTAGCAATGTTGGGAGTGTGGAGAGCGTTGAGATAATGTTATGGTATTCCACATATCAATGCAACACGAAAGTGTGGAAGGGCATATAAGTGGGTCGGCCCTTAACCTTCAACCATGGTATTGGGTTAAGTTAAAGCTCCCTAGCTGATTTGTCTAACAGAGAAGTTATATAAGCATGCAGAAGTGTGCTACAAAAGAGCAGTGCCGATGCTTTTGCAGGGCTAAGGGTTAGTGCAACATACAACACAAACATAGGTTTAAACGAGTTGATTCATTGATCAAACGTTAGTGTGCAAGTGTTATCATTCTTACAGATTTGAGAGGGCTTGTTTCTCGCAGCTCAATTATGTACTCAGCCATCTTTTCACCAATACCCTAAACAAGCAAAAGAAATTATCAATTACTAGCAAAACTTTTATTTTTATCTGTCAACTATTGCATTGCATGTGTTTCGTAATGGTAATTAATTATGTCACCTTCATCTCCATTAGCTCCTCCCTGCCATAATGTACAAAAAATGGTTTTTAATACAAAACCAAGGTAGGTAAGCACTTATCCAGATATAAAGAAAAATCAAATGAGTTACCTGCTTGCTCGATTCAAGAATTCAATGTAATCTTGCATGAGAGATATCTGTACACGAAAAAAACATATTTATTTGCTTGCAGAACAAGGATGTAATTACAACTTTAGAAAGATGCAATACCTTTAAGCTAGAGCTTCGAGCAGTAAATTTATCGAGTGGGGTGGCAAAGTCTTGGATGTTATGTTCTCCATCATCTTGAGAGGGATGTAACATGGGCGTCTTTGGATCGGAAGGAAGAAATTGTGTCCTTCTGGTGTTGGGGTTAACCGGTGTGAGGGCTTCCCGTTGAGGAACAAGTGCTTCGACTTTCTTATATACTGGTGGTGACATGCCACAGGCATTGACAGAATGATTCATTGTTTCTCCCTCCTTGGTTGATTGAGATTCATCTGAAATATGGATTATATGTTACATGATGGCTTGGAATTTGGTGTGAGACAAAAATACATTGAAATAAGGTACCTGGTACAGCAGAATTTAAATTTGCCACATCCGAAGAAACTGGGATGTGAAAGTAATTTTCCACAAGATCAAGGCCTTGAGACTGCAAAAAAAGAAACACAATGCGATATTGAGGTACTACGCAACATCTTACATAAAGAGGGGGTAAATCAATATGAGAAGCTTGAAAGTGCATGAACTTGACCAGTAATATCATGATGATTGATGAGGTTGAAACTTCTAATCAGGTTCTTGAATAATGCACACAAAATGAGATATGAAATGATCATGAATTCTATTTCATGCATTCAAAAGCATAATGATCTGCAAGAAGTGCCTAAGTTACACTGACCTCCTGACTAAGATCCGAAGGAATTTCCATGCTAAATAGATTTCTGCCAGCTTTACATGGACTCCTGTGGATTAAACTAAGTGGTAATAAATATCCTGATCCAATGCGAAAACCCATTAGAGAAAATTAATGAAATACTGAAATATGTTACCTTTTTTTAGAATTCAGTAAACACTGTTGGTCTCTAACTGCTTTAGTTTCATTGGAGCGTGGACATGTGTTCAACTTCCTTATGGGTTTCACTGAACACGAAGTTTTTCGCTGAAATGGACTGCATAGTCCCCCGAATCTTTGAGCACTCTTTGTTTTGCCTTTTGATTCTAGCCACGCAGCAAGCTTCGCCTCCATGTCAACTTTCATATTTGAATTGGCATTCTTATGACCAGGGATTATGAAATTAGAAATGTGGCGAGACCTAGCTGCCAAGCTCACTGTATGAACAGATTCTTGATATTCCCCTGGATTCTATTGCCAAGAAAACTGGTTAATAAGTATTTGCTCCAAAAGTATGAAGACTGATAAACAGAGATATGCATAATAATCCCAAAGGATAGTCAATATTACCAAACAAGCTACCATTAGAGCACGGTTTGTCCCTCCAAGAGAATCCTGTAATATTCGTGTCAACTTGCTTTCTCTGTAAGGTATTCGCGCTTTGTTGTTATTAAGTGCATAAATCACATTCGACAGAGCAAAAAGTGATTGGTTTATCTTGTTGCTCTCTTGAAGTCGAAGTCCTTCATTGCAAGTTCTCCTGTTGTCTTCATTACCTTGTTGATATAAAAACAAAATCAAAAGTTAAAACATATATATAAATCCTTAGGTTACACAGTAAAAACAGTACTCAAATAATCGGCAACCTGCTAAATCGATAAGATTCAGTTTCCCTGTTGTGAAACTCCTCATAGTGTCATGTGAGGGGGTGGAAATAGAAATCACTAGCACGCCGTGGCTCCTACTTGACACATCGTTGAGGCCAGTGCGAGCAACCTTGCGCCTTTGAATGGCAGAATGGAAGATCTCATGGAATTTATCCATTGAGTTCACTTCAACTTGAGCCAATCCCTTGAGATGCATCTGTCCATCCTTGTCATTCAAAACCATGATTTCTTTTTCTTTTGGACTCAATAGATCACAACATTTTTCCAGGTATATCTCGTAGTAAGACAGTGCAACATTACTTCCTGTATACTTGCACATAGACAAGATTGTGGACATGGCAAGATGCATTATACCCGGTAGTTTAACACTCCCCTGCAATTGCATTTTCAAAAACACGGATCAGAAGCGAAAGAATCAACGCTAACACATTATTAACTCACCTAGACACAAGAGCAGCAATACGCATAATGATGAGCTCCAAATACTTGAATAACATACAAAACCTACAGCTCATGCTTTTAAATATCAATGATACATAAGGACCTTGTCAAAGGCAATATGTATGTTATGCTTTTGAATATAACCGAATGAGCTTGTTTCCTATAAAAGAGGGTTTACCTACACTCTCTTCACCTATGGGTTGAAAAGAAAATTATACTCTCAAGCATGCCATTAACTACAAGGGCAAAACCGGCCGTGCAGCACAAGGGCAAGATACCCACGAACCACAAGAGTAGAATAGATCATGATCCACAGTCGTGAAATTACAACTACACTCTAAGAATTAACACTAAGTCCTAAAAGTAAGCATTAGCCTATAGCTAAAATAGGTATAAATCACAAGGAGGTACCTGCAGACCAGAAGCAGCCTTATAACATTTGTATACTTCAATTGAGCACATATTCTTATGATTAATGAAAAAAAAACACTCATTACAGCACTCCTAGTACAAAGATTACTCCAAATTGATGATCAAAATCATGTGAGAGGATGTAAATATCATTTAAACAAAAGCAGAAACAAAATGAGACCTGCATAGTGTATGTTTTTCCACTTCCAGTGGCCCCATAAGCAAACACAGTGGCATTATCACCCTGAAATATTCCTGGAATCAGAGGCTTCACTTCTCTCTCGAAAATCTGGCTCACATTGTTATCCTCCAGCCCAAAAAAAGCGTCCAACTTGTAGCATTCATTCCGACTACACCCACAAACACACACACTAAATTAGAAATCCAAACCCGAAAAAGTTTTAAGCAGCTTTGAAATTGAGACAAATGTGAACCTGGTGTCTTTATCTTTGAGAAGAAGAGTAACTTCGTCGGAAGAGGAGTCGGATTGTTGGAGAGAGACACAGGAGATAGGGTTTTCGTTTCTGCAAGAAATTTCACGAGGGAGAAAGGGACGAAGCCTTACGATGACTCTGACCTTGGCGACTGAAAAGGGTTCTTGATGGGTTTTCGCAGGGGTTGAGAAGCTTTCTTCTTGAGATGTCGTCATAGGTAAATTTTCTGCTGCGAAAACGATGTCGAGATGGGAGAGAGAGGGGAAAGTATGCAGACCGTTAGAAGATGGAGTTTTGAAATTATGTAGCGGTTTTGAATGTTTAAATTGAGATCTCGCTCGCATTGCCTGTTGATCTTTTTATACATTGACTTCTTTGACTAATGACAATTTTTTCCCCCCTTAAGATGGGTCACTTTAGTTAAAGAATAAATTATGGTTGTTATAGAGATAAAATATAATATTTGTTTATAGTTAAAGTATATACTATTCCGTTTCGGAAAGTTTTTCACTGTTCCACGTTTTTTAGAAAAGTTGCACTTTTTGACCAACTTTATTGACTTTGGAGGGTATTGTAGTATTTTTAAGTAATAAAAACATATAAAGTAATGATATGTGTATGAAAAATGAGTGACAAATTTGAAATTAAAGTAACTTTTGAGGTTGTTGGATAAAGTGTTGTTTTCTTTTTTGGAGTGTGAAATGTTTTGTGGGACAAACAAATGAGGAAAGTGTGAAAAGTATTATGGGGTGGAGGGAGTTGTATTTTTTAAAGTGGTATGATTTTAAATTTTTTATAGTATAATTCAATGAAAATTTACTTTTTTTAAAAAAAAAAGCAAAATGACATGGAATTAATTTAAATTGTAAGAACGGAAATTGTTAAGAAGGTCATCCACATATAATGAAAGCTCGACGCAACAATGAGGGCTACTGAAAGAATGTGCTGCCCTAGCAATACGGTGTGCCAATAGGTTGACACTACGTCAAATAAAATTGACCGAAAATAACGGATAAGAGAAAATAATATTTTTACAAGTAAACAAGAAATTACCAAATACTAACTCATTTGTGCTAGAATTTTATAGAGCATCATAAATTATTTTAGAATTATGAGATGAATTAGGCTATCATCACATAACTATGATGATTGTGTGTCGTATATATATATATACAATTGAGAATTACGTAATCTCCAATACACGTGATTTACGGAGATCACAACAAATCAAAAAGATAATTACAAAGATTACACATAATAATATACATATTTGAAAATGTCAATTCTTTCCCTTAATACCCCCAGTCAAGCGCTGCGTGGGGTACGAACAAACGCAAAGCTTGGTGCGTAGAAACTCAAAAGCAGGCTGAGATAACGCCTTAGTGAAAATGTCAGCTAATTGTAGGTGAGACGGAACAAATTCAGTACGCAACTTTCCCGAAGACACAAGCTCACGAATGAAATGGCAATCAAGGTCAATATGCTTGGCACGTTTGTGGGCCACCGGATTCTGACTCAGAAATATAGCACTCTTATTGTCACAGAGAAGCGTAGCGGGAGCCTTAGGAGACTGATGGATCTCCCGTAACAAATTCACCAACCAAATAATTTCAGGACTGCGCGTTAGCCAGAGCCCTGTATTCCGACTCACAACTAGAGTGACCAACAGTGGGTTGCTTCTTAGCACTCCAAGAAACAAGGTTGCCTCCAAAGAAAATGGAATATCCATAGGTAGAGTGACTGGTCTCCAAACACCTCGCCCAATCGGCATCTGAATAACCCACAACTGTCTTTTCAGGATGATGAGTGTAGTTAAGACCGTAGTGAATCGTACCCTTCACATAGCGAAGGATACGCTTCACAGCAGTAAAGTGGTCATCAGTAGGGGAATGGAGAAACTGATTGACCGTGTTAACTGCGTAGGAGAGATCATGCCTAGTAATGGTAAGATACTGCAGAGCACCCACCAAAGATCGATAAAAAGTTGGATCATCAAACAAGGTCCCGGAGCATTGCAGAGAACTCCTTGCAGCCAGTGGGGTCGAAATAGGCTTGCACTCGAGCATGGAAGCGCACTCCAAAATGTCATGAGCATACTTCGTCTGGTTGATGAAAATGCCATCAGAAGTGTAGGACACCTCCAGTCCCAAAAAGTAGTTTAACTTGACAAGGTCCTTAATAGCGAACTCCACATGCGTGCGGGCAATAAATTGCCAAAAAAGGTCATGATCATTACCCATGAGAATAATATCATCAACATACAAGAGGAGATATAGAAGAGATGACCCCGTGCGCAAGCAAAACAAAGAAGAATCACAGAGGGACTGTCGAAATCCCAGAGACAATAGATAAGAACTGAAGCGCTGAAACCAGGCCAACGGAGCTTGACGAAGGCCATACAGCGCCTTCTTGAGAAGACACATGATTCGGACTGCGCGAGTCAACGAACTCAGGTGGCTGAGCCATATAAATCGGCTTCTCCAGAGTCCCATTAAGAAAGGCATTCTGCACATCCAACTGATGAAGGGGCCATTGATGATGCACAGAAAGAGCCAAAATCAGACTCACAGTAGTAACCTTAACCACTTGACTAAAAGTATGATGGAAATCTGATCCAGGTATCTGAGTAAAGCCTTGAGCAACGAGACGGGCCTTGTACCTGTCAATAGAACCATCAGAACGAAACTTCGTTCGAAACACTCATTTTGAGCCAACTATGTTCACATTAGGGGGCGGCGGAACCAAATACCAAGTTTGATTACGGACTAGAGCATCAATTTCCTCACGCATGGCGGCCATCCAATGAGGATACTTGGAGGCAGACTTAAAACCACGAGGCTTAGAAGTAGTTGTAAGAGAGCCAAGGAGAGCCGTGTAAGCCAAGTCAACCGAATACTTTGGCTTGAAAATGCCCGCCTTCGCACGAGTGACCATAGAATGACTAGGCACACGTGGCGGAGGAGGGGGGAGGCACCGGAGGAGCCCGACGAACAGGCGGGGCCGGCGGTGCTGGAGGAGCAAGATGGTCAAGCGCTGGAGGACCAGGAGCCAGCGATGCGTCAACCGACGGCGGTAGCTCATTTATCGGTGGTGGAGGCTCATCAACTAAATCCGGAGCAAGACAAAGCGGGGATGAAGCCGCAGGACTAGTTACCGGCTCAGTGGAAAGAACAGGATCCAAAAAATTGGATATAGGCAAATCCTGTGCTGACGGAGGATTACTGCCAGAAAAAGGGAAGAAGCGCTCATCAAATTGAGCATGCCGAGTGATATACATGCGGGCGGAAGCAAGATCAAAGCAATGAAACCCCTTATAAGTGCTGCTATACCCCAAAAAAATACAAGGTCGACTGCGGGGCGAAAGCTTATTAGCAGCATAATCACGCAAGAAAGAAAAAACCCGACAACCAAAAGGCTTAAAGACGCTATAATCCTGTACACTGGCGAACAACAATTCATAAGGAGACACATTGTTGAGAACAGTAGATGGCAACCTATTTATGACATACACGACAGTGGAAAAAACATCAAACCAAAAGGACGTAGGCTCAGAAGCATGAAACAGCATAGAAAGATCAGTCTCAGTTATGTGTTTGTGTTTTCGCTCTGCCCGTCCATTCTGCTGTAGAGTATATGGACAAGATAAGCTATGGAGAATACCATGTTTAACCATAAATTCAGCCACTCGTATGTTCACAAACTCAGTGCCTCCATCAGATTGAAAAACCTTAATGGAGCGAGAAAACTGTGTGCAGACAAAGGTATGAAATCGAACTAACACATCATAAAATTCAGATTTCGTGCACAATGGATAAAGCCACGTAAAACATGAATAATCATCAACAAAAATAACATAATAATGATATCCAGCAGAGGAAACAACAGGTGCAGGCCCCCACAAATCACAGTGAACCAAATCAAGAACAGATGTTGCACGCTGCTCATTTAAAGAGAACGATAGTTTCTTACTTTTAGCCAACTGATAAGAAGAACATACTATAGGGTTTGGCAAAATTGAAGTAACAGACAAATGTCCCAACTTATTTAACAATGAAATAACACTAGGTGAAACATGGCCTAGGCGTAAATGTCATAATTCAAAACTAGCACGTAAATTTTTATTGTGAAGTACAGCAACAAATGCAGCCGCACCACTCTCCAACACATATAGCCCATTATCACTTCTTCCCTGGGCCAGAACTGCCTTTGTCAACCGGTTCTGAATAGCAAAATACTTGTCAGAAAATACAACATCAACATCACAATATGAAGTCAGTTTGCTAATAGATAAGAAATTCTTTGTGAGTCCCGGCACAACCAAAACATCAGATAACATAATATTAGGCGGAATATGATCGGAACCAATATAAGAGATATTTAAACAAGCCCCATTACCAACAGTGACCGAGTGATTACCGGAATATGGTTCGTGGTGATCCAACTGAGCACGTTGAGGGGTCATGTGCGCGGACGCCCCTGAATCCACAAACCAATCTGAATTGGAAGTGGGAGAAACCACATTTCACGCGGCATGAAATGCCTGAGCAAGATCATTGGGGCTGGAACCGGACATATGCGGCGATGGTGCACGAGCAGCCTGCTGCAGTTGAAGAAAACAGGGACAGTTGTTAGTGTAATGATCCCCACGACAAAGCTGGCACCGCGGGGTGAATTGACGATGACCACCGCGCTGAAAACACCGCATCCACACTGCTGGCCGGACGAGGAACCTCCACGGCCACACTGCTGAACACCCGCACGACGGTCCTCGGCATGACCGTCTGCAGCAACAAAGGCGGCGAGAGATGGCATACCTGCCGGATGCTCCATGGAGCGAGCCATGGCGTCGAACTGTACAGCCTGGTGGAGCAGGTCTCGGAACAGCGGCACAAGATGCATCGCCATCCGAGTGTCGGCAAAGTTGGAGAACGAAGGCCCGAGTCCTCGGAGAAACCAATGGCCTTTATCGCTTTCATCTACAGGCTTTTGAATGGCAGATAACTGATCGCACAGCAGCTTGAATTGGCGACCATATTCGGTGACGGATTTGTCATCGCGGCGAAGGGAAAGGAGCTTCTCACGAAGCTGGTTTGCGCGCGACGTCGAGGCGTGGGCAAAGGCGGATTCCAGCGCCTGCCAACCAACACGAGCCGAGTTGCAATCGAGAACTTCGGCCATGGCCTCCTGTTCCAGAGTGGCATACAAGACACCAAGAAGACGTTGGTCACGGAGATGCAAAGCAACATACGCCGGGTTGGGAGAGACATCACCGGCGGCCGACGTGATGGTTTCCGAAGGAGGAGGAGAGGAACCAACAAGGAGATCAAACACTTCAAAGGAGGTAGCCATGAACATAAACTGTCGTTTCCACATGAGATAAGTGGTGGTGGAAAGTTTGATTTGCACCAAATTAATCATGGCTGTCGTCTGAGAAGAGAGAGAAGGAACGGTGGCTGCCATGACGAGTGAAAAAAGAGCCGGACACAAGGGAGAAAGAAGGAGAAAGAGCAGAGGGTGTACACGGCGGCAGAGATGAGGGATGAGGTAGGGTTAGGGTTTCAATAGACTGCTGATACCATATGAGATGAATTAGGCTATCATCACATAACTATGATGATTGTGTGTATCGTATGTATATATATATATATATATATATATATATATATATATAATTGAGAATTACGTAATCTCCAATACACGTGATTTACGGATATCACAACAAATCAAAAAGATAATTACAAAGATTACACACAATAATATACATATTTGAAAATGTCAACTCTTTCCCTTAATAAGAATCAATTTCCAACTCCACTTCTTCATAACCTAAGTTTTTCATGCATAAAAAGAATTCATGAAACTTCATTACTTATCCTTCATCCACACATAGATAACTTAGAATACTAAAGACCTTCACATACTTTAACTATAAAAAAGACACATTTTATGTAAATAAACATATTTTATATAACTAAATTGCAAAAAATCGTCATCAAGCTATGGGTACGTGTAATGAATTAGTGAATTTTTTTAAAGAAACTATTACGTTTTTTAGTAAAAAAATATGACGGGTTTTTATGAGACGTTGCTTATATGATAAGATTTGTACAAGTGTTAAAATATGCTTTATATATATATATATATATATATATATATATATATATATATATATATATATATATATATATATATGTTTAATAGTTGTTAAAATTTATTTTCTAAAGCAGTATATTGAATTATACATTAAAGTATAATTTTAGTGTGTTATAATATGATTAATTATCAACATACTTTAACTACAAATAGACATACTTTACCTTCATAATAAATATATTTTAGTGATGAGTCGACCAATCTCAAAACTCGTCTCATATAAATCAGTGAGTGTCCTAAAAATTAATACTACAGTTTAGTAGACGAACAAGATCTCGGAGTTAAATTTGGATCGTTGTGGCCATGTCTTTGCTCTAGAACTAATGTCTTATACTTAAGCACACACTTTCAAGCTTATTTGTAGTTGTAACAATCTATTTAAACTTGCAATATTCTTTCCGATAAATTTGATAGGAGAATCATTTAATCTTTTTCGATGCAACATTGTTCTTCAAAAATTTCGTTACACTCATAAAAATAAACCTGCAAAAGTACCATGGAGGGCCCAAAATTTAGAACACCTCAATGAGAACTAAACGGTTAACTTCCCCACTAAATAAATCCACGATTCCCACTTTATATTTTCGACACTTCATACACACTCAATGGATCATTATTGTTCATAAAAAAATATTGGAGGACTGAATTAACTTATGGCATTAAGAGTTTTTGACGACAGACTTCATTAACTACTCTCTCAGTCATAATTTTTAGTATGACTGACCTTAAACAATTGAGGATATAATGACAATGGGCCCGAAAGTAAAATTTTAAATCGGATACAAATACCTCTGAATAACCCGAATAAATCTGAGGATAAAATTATGCTTAAGGCTAAAGGGCTGACATGAAATTCATAATAAATTATAAAAAATGAAGTACAAAGATAATAAATAAAAAATGAAGCATAAATTAAATCTTGAAATGAGTTTTAAAGCAAGGTGGGAAATTTGGCATCAAGAAACTCTCTCAAAGTTTTTGCAGCTTTTTGACCTCCCATCAACTCTGCTAGTTTCTCTATCGGAAGCTGGGCGAGCTCTGCCAAGCTCCCACACTGGTCCATAATCGAACGGTAGTTGGAATCAGTAACCCCCGGTAGTCTTCGAAGGAACTCAACTGCCGACGTATTGAAGTTTTCAGCTCTGCCAAACAATAAATTGTTTAATCATCATCAAAATTAAATTACATCAACCTTTCAAGATTCAACACACAATAAATTCCTAATATTAGCACCACTGTTCATTGCACTTTGCACTTTGTTTTCTAGGACTGTCCAGCGGCAATCTCCAGCAGACATATATGTTTGGGATACTTAACACTTGGTCAGCCTTGTGGCAGCCCGAGAAAATTAAGTGCGATGAGATGAAACGTAATGGTCAATGGCGAAGCGTAACAGATTTAAAGTTCATGGCAAAGTGCTAAATTTTCAGAAGTCCAATAGTAAATTGCAATTTACCTTCAATAAGCAAAATGCACCAAGCCAATGTTCACATTCTTTCTGTTACTTCCAATTAGTTCCATGAACATTATGTCGATATATATACCTAAAATATTATTCATTATATAGGCAAAAGATTGTGTACACGAATATATGTACCACCCAATCAAAATACTACTGAATTACCCTTGGACTTTAAATTTTCCCTTAGATCTTCAAGTTTTATTGTCCTTTTATTTTATGTTAAAACGATCAAACACAACTGGGTGCACTAGAGATCCACTCTTATATCTACGGCCATAAACAGTTTAGATAAATTCATCAAGAACACATAAATATTACCTAACATCATTTTCAATAATGCCATCCTCTGATGGTACACCGATTCTAATCGCCTTGGCCTCATCTGGTTCATCTTGGTTTGCTTTGAGCACAGCAAATATCTCAGCAGTAGCATGCAAACTGCGAGACCACACAATACGAAGACGAGGGAAATGGAGAACAAGAAGCGACAATTTGGATATAATGCTATTCGGTGTAACATCGTCACCAATCTCACTTGCAGACTGCATAGATGAACCGCTGATTTTGTTAAACAAAAATATGTTACTCCAGTTGATAAATCAATCATTAGTATTGCAAACCTGAAATGAAAAGCTTTTATCTTGTGAAAACTCGATCAGCAGAACAGGTATCCGATAATAACGTGACATCATTTCCACCTGGCAATATAGACGACCCGATGAAAAGCTGCCATAAAGATCTTGAATACTCTTACGCTCAACACAAATTAATGGGGATAGAATATAATCTCCGACTTCTAAAGTCACTGGTATGATACGCATGCCTTTCTGGTGGAGAACATTTGGCAGACTGCTCATAAATTCCCTCATATCCACAATGATCTAGGAGAAACATAGACTGTTTTAGTTACTATACAAGTGAACAGCAAAAGGCTTAAATACTCACCTACCTGCATTTCTTTGTCTGCTTCCTTCTTTCCTCCAGCTTTCCTGGTAATCAAATTCTGGGCAGCAATCGACTGTGGTTCTAAGGAAGAATTTACACTTAAAAACTGCTCATCCTGAATTATTATCCGAGAAACCACTAATCAAATGTGAATGCCAATCTCAGAGAAGAATATGATAAATGCACATTTAGTATCAGTAGCTGAGATATAAATAGAACAGATTGAAAAGGCAAAAATTTATATCAATATTCACAGTTTATATCAGCCTAGGCATGAGAGAAGTATCACCAGAAATTTATGACTTTAAAAAAAAAATTATAACCTATGAATGTGCTCGGTCATGTTAAATGCGAAAGCAGAAATTAAAAAAACTCAGCAGCTCAAAGGACAACATAATTAAAATTTTACTAATAGTCTCCATGTGTAATAAGATACTCCACCCACCTTTAATACAGGTCAACTTTTACTTTGGTTATTCTATATTTCATAAGGAATAAATGAAAGTTTTGATTATACAATATACAGTTAATATAGTATGGTAGAATTAAAATTTCATTCTGCCAAATGCCAATGAACAAGGAGATCTTTAACTTAAATAAGTTGAAGTCCAGTTAGGACATCTTCACAAAAAAAATAAAAAGCTTTTCATGGATAATTTCTTAGTCATGGGGCTACTCCTCAAATAGTGGACTCATTATCAATATCCTTTCCTTTTCTTATTATGAAAGTAGTTCAAAATATAGAAGAAGGTGATACAACGAATATTTATTTTCTTTGCATAAAAAATAATTTTTAGGATTTCATAGCAGGACAAAGATAGAGCACTATTTCAAAACTATTATTTAACAGCCTCTTGCATATATAAGCTATTTAATCAAATGATATGCATTGAAACTCACCACAACATAATTTACCAACAACTTAAGGAGTTCAAGAACTCTTTTTACACAATATCAAGCTTTCTTGAAATTCCCACATTAAGGCAATTATCAATCATTCATTTTAGATCCTAAACCACACAGGAGAGCTTGAATGACACAGTTTCAAGCTCATTGTTTGTTATTATGTATAAAATATAAGCAAGTGATTCAATTATCAGAGAAAACATATGCATCTCAATTATAATAAGAGATTTGCATGCAAATCTTCTGGCAAGTGGCAACCATTCGCAATGATATCCTCACTGTCCAAAAGTTGGGAAAAGGAAAACCGAAGGCATGAATGTCTCAAACCTAACAGCAGATAAATACATTCAACAAAATATAACAAGAAGTGGTACAAAATATGACAAATAAAAGTACTAGAGGAAAACAAGAAAGTGCAAAGTCGAAAACCTGGCCAACTGGTATCATCATTAGAGATTTCTGCCTGATGAGCGACTCAAATGCTGCATTTTCTCTACGTACACTTGCTTCATATTTCTGAACCTCAGTAGAATCCTCATAGAATAAAAAATAAACTCTCAACCTCTTTGACGGATTTTCAGATTTGTAGATCTCAATTTCTCTTACAAAAGCAATATCAGGGTGATAAACTATTATGACAGAGGGCTGCAAGAAGTCGAGTATATTCATATCACTCTCCAGGGCGTGGAAATGAACTGATTGGAAATTGCAGGTATATTCTGGTCCTTTATCATGCTTTCGGAGAATTCCATTATTAGAGTACTCACTGTTAAATCCATCACCAGGAAGATCACAATCGATCAGATTTTGGTCATTTACGTCATCACTATGTTTTGAGATTGTGGTCTTTGGTTGAATATGAGTTCCAGATTCAGTACCAGATTTACCAATCATTAATTTTTTCTTCTTTCTTTCATCTTTTCTTCCTTTACCATGTTCTTCACAGTCCCCACCATCTATGATATCTGCATCACCTTTTGCTAGTTTACTTATTTTATTTGCTGCAGCCAGCAATGCATCGTTTTCTTGCTTGTTTATGCTACTAACTTCAGCTTTAAGTCCAGAACTAGAGGGAATAACTCCATTAAGAATCCCAAAACCTTTAGGTGCTTTTGGTTTCTTCTTGCTAAATTTTGGTAAAGCTTGCAGCTCCACTTTGCTAAGCAAATAGTTTTCCCATTCATCTTTCATCACCTACAAAAAAAACAAATAATAGATGGGATTCTAAGTAAAATTTTCACAATAACACACAGTACTATAATTGTTACAGATATATATCAAGGAAACAAACCTTATACTATGGATGTTTTAGGTACTAAGTGCATGATAAAAAACACGGGAGAGGGGAAGAGAGGTAAGAGAAAATCAATGATAAATAGTGTATGAAAACCTTATGCTGGCCATTGTTAAGGCAATCTTGAAGCTGCATGCAAGACCGTTCATCCTTGCATGTCACAAGAATAATACCATTTGAATCTACTTCACTAATAGACTCTTCTCCAGACATTTCTTGCTTTTGTCTCTCCTCTTGTATCTCCTTAAGAATGTCCTGAAGTAAATAAAACAGTTTCAAAAAGCAGGTGGATAAACATAAATAGATGGAAAAGTTTATTTTCTTAGAAACTCGTGTCTAAACAATTTAAATTAAACATCCATAAGTAAATATAGTATGAAGATTAGCCGAAAGCCTGAGGCATTTTATCAATACAACAAGGATTTGAGGTTTCAAATGAAAATAGAACTCACTCAGACACTCACAAGAAACACCTTCCATTTTGGTGGTCCTTCAAGGATTTCCTCCAAAATCAAACCACTATTTGCACCTGCAGGAGAACATTCAAGTGAAAATATATAAGCATAACATTACTCAGAGTCAGAGGCACATAACATTAATATGGTTAGCTCATTGTGGGGACAGAAAATAATTTTTAATTAGTAACATGTGAAGATAGAATTAATCTAGAAAAGGACATTCTCTGGAAGTTACATACTAATAAAGGCAGAATTTACCATCTACATCCCGGTTCTGTTCATCTACTTTTCTCTTCCTGGTTGACGCAGTCTTACTCAATCCAACTGATTTTCCAGCATCTGACCTACCAAAATTATAAACCCGCTTCTTTGCATACTCAAAAACCTTGTAACTAGATTCAGCAAATATCCAAACAGATCGGAAACTCTCAGAGGCTCTAAGTGAATCCAGATATTTCAGATACGTCACTGAATCATACCTATTAGAACACAAACAAATTTAAACTCAACACAAAATAATAATGTATACATGCTTGAAGAAACAAATGACTAGTATTGACCAATGTATCAAATCCTATTTATTATGACTAAAACCCTCTTCATCCAGGGACAGCCATACAGAGCACAATACAATTGCCCTGTTGGTGAGCTATATGTAAATGGTAAATCTTTATATCTAATAATTACTTAAGATCACATTGTTCCAGAGCAAGAGAAATCCAATAATTTTTATTAGAATACCAACTTGTCCATTATGTAGAATCAAATTGCTCTTATTAAGTATATCAAAACTACTAAATTACAATGCTCAAAACATGCATTTAGATTTGGACTACACTTCAACCTGATTAAACTTCAAGCTTTTTTGAAAATCATTTTAACAGAAATTCGAGAAAGATAAATTGTCTAAGTTTTTTCTTAGAATTGAATCCAGTCTCAATCGTAATATTTTTTGTGTCCTACTCATATAAGTTCATATCCACGCTCCTATTTGATATTTGTTAACACTATTTCCAGCATACTTATTATTTTGATCATATATTTTTTAATGTAGCACGACTCTCAATGCTACCCTTATAAATAACTTGCTAAACCCCTAAACTTATGCTAATGAAGAACTACCAAACAAAATAGGGAACAGCTGATCTAGTTGGCAGACTCAAAATCCATGGTACACAAGAGAATTTTTTCATTTCTTTATTTAGAGTGGAGATCCTCTTACGCTCTTCCCTAGTTGAAAATATTAAGGAAAAAAAAATTGACAATATAGCCCACCATGTGCAGCACCTTGAGCAGAATTTATCCTCAGCAAGGTTTAAAATGATTTCTAAGCAATTTATCAGCAATCAATACATCTTCCATGGGCTTACATTCTTAGAGTGCTTTTTCCAGTAAAAATATATCATTAAGAATTAGCATACTCATAAAACTCTTTGTATATCCATTTCCATATCAGCTGAAACACTTGCAAGAGTTTGACAATCGTTGGGATCTTGAAATTTTCGACCAATAACAAAGCAATCAATTAAGGAATTCTTTATCAATTACCACCTGAATGTGCGTAGATTATATTCAACCAAAGGATCTTAATACAGTTAACTGCATTCGTTAGATGCTTTAACATAAATCAACCGAATATTTTTCATGGATCAACAAAATATCGTGACTTTTGAAGTAAATTTCCATGTAACTGAAGCTTTTATGCTCTTTTATTGATTCTAGTGCTAATAAAAAACTCATAAGCCAGAGATATTAAATCACCAAGTACCTTGCAAGATAATCCAACAGCTTCCTCAACGTCTTTAAATCCGAAACCAATTGCTTTGTCCTCTTCCCTAATGTATGCCATATAGGGTCCAACTGCCTCCTAACAATCTCATCAAACGACTTGAACAAACTATTCTCCACAGTCAAATCCTCCACATCAACCTTGTTAGTCTTTCTCACCTCCTTTAGACATGCATCCATCACTTCAATTACTGCTTTTTGAATCACAATCATATTAGGTGACATCGGAACACGAATGTCTATCACCTCTGGAGGGTCCCTTTCCAAATTCTGTGCAGCATACACCTACACAGACCCAAATTTTTTTTTATTTCTTCTAAGAGAGCCATAAAAAAAGATGAGAATTGCATATAGTCAATTTTGAAGTCCAACAATCATTAAAACATAAAGCAGGCATAAATGAACAACGAGTAATACTTCAGGGCCATTTGCTACAACGCACATCTCGAAGAAAATAAGGTGCTTCATAATATTCTATGGAAATTCTCGATTTGTATAATTAATTTAATACTTATGCCCACATTGTCTAGCATAAACGCCGTAAAGAAAGTAAATTGAAAAAATGACCTGAAATCTAGGCCATAAATGGAGCTTCCGGAGAAAAAGGCACTTGAGAATCCGCTCAGATTTGGCAAATCCAGAGACCATGGCGTGGGGGCGGTCGGAGAAGGCTCGAACATAGAGAGAACGGTTGGTTGAGCGCATAATTCGAACAATGAAAGCCTCGGTTGAAGTATCAGAGAGTGAATGCGCATTGAGGAGTATAATTCCGGCGACAGAAGTGGTGGGGAGTCGTTGGCTGAGCAAATCGACGATGAGAATTCGAGCGGTGATGAATAAGATGGTGCCAGAGGTGTAAAAGGAAAGGCGGTGGTGCGCAGGGAGGTCAGCGGTGATTGAAGAAAATTTAGAGTCGACATCGATGGAGGTTTTCTGGGAAGGAGAGGCGTTGAGGATGAGAACGGAGCCCTGGGAAGGTTCGTGGAGGCTGAGGAGAGAAGACACTAACTTGGGGAGGCCAAGCCCCGCCGATAGGACTACTAGGCCGCCGCTAGGGTCTTCTAAAAGGTCGCTGATTATGTGCTCATGGAATTGAACCATTGTGATAACCGAGGCGGCGCCGGTGCCGTCACGGCGGGAAAAAAATGGCGCCCTGGCGGCTAATTTAGGGAAGGGGAGCTTTGAGGCAGCATCGAAGAGATCAACTCTCGCAGAAATTTTGAATTTCAAAATACCAGAGGGTGTATGGTAGTCTCTGCGTCCCCAATCCCCATTGCACACGACGGATGTAAGTGTAACATTTTGTTCTAAATTAAAAAGTATACTAATTTAATTAATAAAATTTTCACTAAAAAATGGTTGAAATATAAATGATATTAATATTTAATTAAAATTAATAATTTTTTTTTCATAAAATCAAAAATATAATGTCTTGTACTAAAGAGTGTACTACATTCTCTCATTTCAGATAACACACTTTCTATTTTGAATTGTCCCACATAAGTTTACACATTCTTAAAAAAACCAAAAAGTCAAACACAATCATCCTTATCTATACACTGTATTTACAAAAAAATCACTCACACACCTACCATACGTTATGATTTATTTATTACAAAAAATATCATAATACCCCTAAAAGTTATCACAAGTTATCACTTTCTTAATCACCATGTAAAAAAGAAGGGTGCAGACTTTTCTGGGACAGAAGGAGTAATATTTAATTTAATGTTAAAGAGTAAAACTTTTGAAAATGTGAGATTTGGGGGCACGATGTTCCGAGAAAGACATAAGTTTTAGTCATTTAAAATACATGCGTAAATAAATGGCGTGGCTATTCATACCTCAATTTTGTTAAACGTACCCTCATCAATCTATAAAGCTAAGTTATTCTTATATATTAAGATATAATTACCCGAATTAAAAACTACTCCATTTTTTACCCGTAATTTTGACGCCCAAAAGATATATGTTTATTTATCTCAATATCTTTCTATTTACATCAATGTTGTACCGTTTTCGCCGAAAATTGACAATTTTACTTGAATCGAGCACGTGCATGTCACGTGACCTTCGATATTTTTCGGCAAAAATGGAGCACCATTGATGCAATCCGAAAAATAGTATTACAAATGTCCAAACTTATCTTTTTTTTGATAAAAAATTATACTTACCAAATACTTCGTCCTGGAGCTACAGAAAACTTTTTCAAAATAACAAAATAAAGATGAAATGATTCATATATGCACAAAACCCTTTAAATATTTTCCGAGTATTCAACCACAAGCAATCCTCCTCCTCCAGTTCGCTTCCACCGCCACATCAAAGTCACCCACTTTGTCGCAGCTCCCCGAAAGAGAAGTCATCCACTTAGCCCTGAATTTCTTGGTAGAGCCTTTGATGCATTCTAGCATGTATTGCAGGATTCGCTCTCTAACCAAATATCTATTTTTTTGTTATGCATTCAAGAAAGTGAAGAAGTAATATAAGATGAGTGAATTTAAAGATGTATGCACTATTAATGTATCACAAGAGATAAACAAACTTTCGTGTGCTGCTCAACTACCCAAAATGTCGATTATGTCTTTCTGCATATATATGAAACAAAATCAAATTTGATACAACTACAAATTAATGATGCAAGCTACTGAAACGTTCGACATTTTTATCTCGTTACTTTAAAACCGTTGGATATGTGTTATGTTTCCTCTCTTGATTAAGAAACTGATTTTCAAGTTCGTTTTTTACTACCTAATTTTTTTTTTTTTTTTACTTTTCATATCAAATGTTTAACTCTTTGTAATTCAACAGCATTGGACCACCGCTATAAAATAGCAAAGTCATGGGTTATGCTTAGAGCAAGTAATTAGTGAAAGTGGTAGTCAGACCCATTAAAACATTCCATATTGATGTTAGAAAATATACTCCCTCCGTCCGGTTTTAAGGTATCCATTTGTTTTTTGCACGTAGATTAAAAAGTATTATTATATATATGCAAAGTGGGTAGTTGTATTAGAGGGGAATGGTAGGTCATATTGTGTACTTTTTTACTAAATAGAGGAAATAAATACATTTGAAGCGGACGCCAAAAATAGTAAAATGAATACCTTAAAAGAGGACGGAGGGAGGGAGTAATATACAAAAGAAAATATCTTGTATTTAATTTATAACGAAGCAAGCAAGACGTGAGATGAGATTATATCATGCAAGTAAGAAGCTAGTGTCACGGTTGATTGCTTATTTTCTTCAATTGCAAGGAGATCCTGAAGAGTGGTGATGGAGGGAAGGAATGATTTTAGTAGTGAGAAGTTATTCATTAATAAAAATTGAAGACAAAACTCTCTTATGAGACGTTATATATGTAAGATCGTCTGTGAGACGTGTTAAAATATGCTTATTATATAGATAGAGTATGTTTAATGATTGTTAAAATAAGTTTTCTAAAGTATGATAAATGATGAATTAAAATATGATTTTAGGATGTTATAATATGATTCATTATTGACATACATTAACTACAAATAGACATACTTTATCTATATAATAGGCATACTAATGGGTCGACCCGTCTTACAATCGTCTCACATGACAGTTTCTCAAAATTGAATGTTAACATTATTAGTACAACTAAACAAAATACATGTATTAGTTCTGTTTTTTTTTCAAATATACAAGGAGATCTTAAAGGGTGACGGATTCATTATTGATATAGTTTAACTACAAATACACATATTTTATCAATATAATAAGCATATTTAGTAATGAGTCGACTCGTCTCACAACCGTCTAACATTACATTTCTTAAAATTGAATGTTAACATTATTAGTACAACTAAACAAAATATATGTATTAATCGAGTACAAAGGATATATTGTAATGAGTAGAATATGTAAGGGACAAAAGTGTATAAGATAAAGATAAGATAGGATTTTATATTTATTTCACACATAAATTATTTAATTAATTAATAAAATTAAAAAAATGAATTTATTTTGTGAAATTAATAATAATAAAAAATAAAGTATAAATTTTCACAAAATAAAATATAAATTCAGTATAAAAATATTACTAGAAAATTTAATCAGTCCTGTGGGCTTATTGACTATACTGGACAAAATGGATTGTTGTTTGATTAGTAATTGTGAATGGCCTACAACTTGAAATTAGGCTTAGAAGTGGTGTGAGGAGATGTGCTAAATTTAATATGACGTCCAGGCGGTTGGCAATGGGCGATGTAGAAGCTGCTTTCTGTGTCTGTGTACGTGTGTTTATATATAGATTTGGATCCTCTCCCTTTATTGTTCCGTCAATTTTTAAAATTTATTTTAATGTAGATCTTTTAGTTAAATTTTGTCACTAACGAATTATTTCAATTTTTGCCAAATTTCCGCCGAAAAATTCGAATTTTGCCAAAATCCGCCGCGTCATGCTTCAATTTGGGGGTTTCCAGTCAATCCCACATGGCAATTTTGACTTTTTTAGCTAATAAATCCGCTATGTCATATCCCAATTAATTTTTTTTCGTTTCCACATCAGCTTAATATTTAAATTAGAAATATAAAATAAAAAATAAAAAAGAATTTAATAAAATAAATTAAAAACAAAAGAAAAGAAAAAGAGGGATTTAACGTAAAACACGTGAAATTCCCAAATCCCGGCGGCACCATGCCGCTCCCCCTCATCGCGGCGACCACCCCCTCAAATCCGTCGCCAGAGAAGTCCTACAAAAGAAGGACCTCGCTTTCTCCAGTAGAAACATACCCAATGCCATCCACGCTCACGACCAGTTCAAATACTCTGCCGCCTCGCGGTGGCGCAGCCTCTACAAATTCATGAACTCCAACATCTCCTCTGGCTCCCGCCTCGACTCCAACCATTTTAAATTTATTTAACAGTTATTAATTTATTTTATTTTATATTTCTAACTTAATTAAATATTAAGCTAGAAACGAAAAAAGAAAAAAAAATTACGTAGGACATTACGTGGCGGATTCATTGGCTAAAAAAATCAAAAATTGCAATGTGGGATTAACCAGCCGGAAACCCTCAAATTGAAGCATGGCGTGGAGGATTCCGGTGAAATTCACATTTTTCGGCGAAAATTGGGCAAAAATTGAAACAATTCATTAGTTATGGAGCAAAATTGAACCATTATCTTTTTCAGGGCATAAAATGAATTTAACTCCCAATTTTATTTATTGACTTTTAAGGGCATTTTGGTATTTTTAGCTAATAAATAAAATGTAAAGAAATGTTATAAGTATGAAAAATGAGTGACAAATTTGAAATTAGAGTAATTTTTGAAGTTGTTTGATAAATTTATATTTTCTTTTTAGGGTGTCAAAGTTATTGTAAGATGAACAAATAAAAAAAGTGTAAAAATTATTATAGAACGGTGGAAGTAGTATTATTTAATTTATTTATTTTTTAGTTTTGATGATAGAGTATATAGACTCATGTTGTGTCAAAAAAATAATAATGAGAAAATATTATCAGAGCTACACCACTATTTGAATAAATTAGGGTTGGTTTACTGTACAACAATTGCACCTTAAAAACATGACCCTTATTTGAAAACTAGTCGGATATAAAAAGAAAAAAAAATACTCAATCAACTCATTTCATGCTTCATTTACTCCTCTCTTCCAACCTCCGTCTCTTCTTCTTTTTCTCTCCAAATAGATATGCCTTTCCTCTTCTTCTCTCCAACGTCTCCTCCTCTTCTTCTCTCCCGCGTCTCGTCTTCTTCTCTCCAATGTCTCGTCTTCTTTTCTCCAAATTAAATTAGTTGACGCTATTTACTCCTTTCTCTCTCTCCCACAATTTGCATTTCCTCTCTCATCTCTCCAACTTTTCTGGCTAGAAGCGACTATGAGGTCAGATCTGGAGGTCAGCATCGCGATTAACTAGGCTGGTGATCAGCATCGCTGTCAATGGGGTTGGTTGCTCGTTGTCGGCCTCGTCAGCAATTCCGACGGTCAAGGTGGTTGGCGGAAGATGGCGAATGATAGGAGCAATTTGTAGCAGGTTTCAAAAGTGTTATGGTTAGATCCAACAAAGATTTTCATCTTGCCGTTAAGTACAAATGTAATGTTAAACTATATTACTTTTTTTGTATTACTATATTACTTTTATTAGTTAAATATATGTGTTAAAGTGGTGGAGATGAGAGAAAGAATAATAAAAAAATGTTTGTTATGAAATTAACGTTGAAAAAGAATCCCAGGTGAATTTGATTACTATACATATCTGTGATCCATATATTGTCTCAAATCTTCATTATCAGATACCGTATTTTTTGCAATTTAATAGTGTATTAAGTTTTTTTGCAATTTAATAGTGTAACTAAGTTTTTCTTAATAATTGTATTATGCTTTTTTTGTCTTTTTAATATTTTTAGTATTATACACTACTTTAGAAAAAGTAATACAGTTATAAATACAATCATATATACATTAATACCTGTCATTCTAAAAAGTCAATTAATATTAATTTGAATTGTATAAAAAAATTAAATTAATTCCAAAAATATTTGAATATTAGGAGAGAGAGAGTGAAAAATTAGGGAAAGAAGAGTGAGGAAAAAATTAAGGAAGAGAGAAATAAGGGGATAAGAAAGGGAATGAATGAAATATAGATCAAAATTATTTATATATGATTGGTCAATTAAATTTGGGTTATTTGGTGCACCTTAAAAACTGGTGCACCCTATTATTTGCCAATAAATTTTTAAGAGGGTAATGGAGAACGTAATTAAAAAAAAGTATTGATTCTTACTACTCATGTTTCGTATGAGATAATGAGATTGTTCCTATTGATTCAATATATATACCGACCCTTCAATCAATTTCATTATCCTCATCAATATATACCACCCTTTTAATATTACTGTGCTAATATTAAAATCTGAGGGTAGAATTAAGGCTAACAAAATTGCAGAGCATAAAAGTGATTTATAATTGCAAAGAACAGTGTCAAACCTGTAAAATATCAATTTACATGAGATCTTGTATATGGTCCATAGAACACAGTAACAATAAACACAAAGCTTTTGATTTTAGAAAAAAACTCGCATTGTGCGACCATATATATTGGATAAGTTCCTATTGATTCTCTTATGAATACAACACAATCTGATGAAAAACAGCAAAGCTTGGATCAACAAAGCTTGCTTAATCAACCTAATATCTAATGTTGTGTGTTGATTTAATCACAAACTGAAATCAAACATGAAGAAGAAAGACAAGAGTTATAGTGGTTCGATCATGTTGATCTACATCCACTTTCTAAAGGAGAGCAATCACTATATGATGAAAACATGATTACAATATGATGATGATGATGAACTTAAACACTTAGAAAACCCTAATCTTGTGTACTAGCTTGAATGATGATGATTCACACTCTTATTATCTTTTCTGTGCATGATCATATATATACTCCACTGCTATGAGCACACCAGCAACACCACAACTGCCACATGATCAGTTTAGTTGCAACTGCTTCAAACTACTTCAACTTCTCAACTCAACAAACCAGTATACATATTGATCTTATGGTTGCACCTTATAACTGATCATATGTGTTGAATCTCCACCATCAAAACCGACACTTTCCTTCTTGATCTAACTTAATATTCCAATCAAGATTAACTGTCAAGTGATGACAGCTTATCAGCTGCAGCAATACAACACTTCAACTGCCATGCATGTATTATCAAGCAACAACTAATGATCAGTTGGTTATAACCAATCCTTCCCAACTGACCTCCTTCTAACTGATCCTCAACTTCTTATAACTGTCATATAATAGCCACAATCAGCTAACCATTACCTACACTCAGTTTGATCAATCAACATGACAGAACCTGTCATGGATTAGCATTGCTTATCTTATGCAGCTTGATCATCTTTCTGCTGACCATCATCTTGCTGCTAACCATCATCCTCACCTTTCTTGTGTATACTATTGATATAAGTCACACACACATCAACACATGCATGCTTGGTCTAGATATACAACAATTCTCCACCTTAGACCATGCCTCATCACAAATGATAAAGCCTCTCCACCTTGCTGCATTTATAGGCTGCAGCTCACCTTTCCTTTTCCCTTTTAGTGAATACCAATAAGACTCTTACACAATTCAAACTTTTGAATAGGTAGAGCTTTAGTAAACATATCAGCAGGATTCTCAGCTGTCTTAATCTTTTTGACAGCAACTAGCTTCTCTTCTATCATATCTCTTATGAAATAAAGTCTCACATCAATGTGTTTAGTCCTTTCATGATATCCTTGATGCTTTGAGAGATGTACAGCACTTTGATTATCACAATATACCTCAATACTATTCTGTTGAACTCCAAATTCTCTCAAAATACCAGTCAACCAAACACCTTCCTTTATTGCTTCTGTAAGAGCAACAAATTCAGCTTCAGTGGTGGATAATGCTACTATGTATTGATGTGTAGTCTTCCAACTTATTGTTGTGCCAAATAAATTGAACACATAACCTGTCATTGATTTCCTTGTATCAAGGTTGGCTGCATAATCTGCATCCACATAACCAACAACAGCCTCATCCCAATTATCTTGCTTCTGAAACTTCAATTCAACTGATATAATTCCTCTAACATACCTTAGTGCCCACTTTACTGCATCCCAATGAACCAGACCAGGATCACTCATAAGCCTACTGATCACACTCCTAACATAAGCTAAGTCTGGTCTACAACATACCATAGCATACATCAGACTGCCCACTGCACTTGCATATGATATTTTACTCATTTCAAAACTTTCTTTATCTGTTTGAGGCCCTTGAAGAGATGACAGACTCAACCCTTGCTTAACTGGTACTGAAGCACTCTTATAAAGATTCATATTATATCTATTTAGCATTTTATCCAAGTATGACTCTTGAAATAATCTCAACAATCCAGCTGACCTGTTTCTTTCTATCTGCATTCCAAGTATCATCCTTGCCTTACTTTCATGTCAAACTCCTTCCTTAAAGTATCCTTTACTGAATTGATTCCTATCATATCTCTGCAAGCTATCAGTATATCATCTACATAGAGTAGTAGATAAGTATAGCTTCCTTTATCGCATCTTATGTACACACAACTATCATACATGCTTCTGACAAAACCATTAGAAGTAATGTACTCATCAAATATGAGATACCATTGTCTTGGACTTTGCTTTAGACCATATAGTGATTTAAGTAATAAACAAGCCTTTGAGTCTGCTCCTTGTAGACTAACACCTTCAGGAATCTTCATGTGAATCTTCTCTTCTAATTTTCCATGCAAGAAAGCTATTGTTACATCCATCTGATATAATTCCAAATCCAACTGAGTAACTAATGACAGCAAGATCCTTATTGAGCAGTGTTTAACCACTGGTGAGAAAATTTCATTATAATCTACACCTTCTTGCTGTGAAAACCTCTTGCTACAAGCCTTGCTTTATATCTTATTCTTCCTTCCTTGCTTGTAACTGGTTTCTTCTTATATATCCACTTACAACCTATAACCTTCTGGTTAGCAGGCCTGTCAACAATCATCCAAGTATTATTCCTTTTTAAAGATTGCAACTCTTCTTCCATAGCATCTAACCACTGCATACTCTCCTTAATTGAAACTGCTTCTGAGTATGTCCTAGGTTCATAGACATCAACATCTGAAGCTACATACAATGCATATGATACCGTGTCTGCCTCTATATATCTTATAGGTGTTTTAATCTGTCTCCTCAATCTATCCCTAACCAACTGATAGCTACTTAGAGTTTTTCTTTCATTTGAACCAGATGACTCAGACCTCTCTCCAGCAGCAATTTCCTCATGTACAGTATCCTCTCTTTGATCTTGATCATGCTGTACAATTGTTTTGTCATCATGCTCCACCTCAAACTCACACTTATCAGCAGTTATCACCTTATCAGACCCTTTCTCCAACAAAGGCATCCTTTCTTCATTGAATGTTACATCCCTGCTAACTATAAACTTGTTATTCTAATAACACCATAGTCTGTAACATTTTACCTCTTTAGGATAGCCTACTAGAACACACTTAACTGCTCTAGGATCTAACTTATTTTGTTTCTGATGTGAATATACCAGACAACCTATAATCCTCAGATGACTATAATCTGGTACCCTTCCAGACCATACTTCTTCAGGTGGTTTAAACTTGAGTGCTGTGCATGGTGACAGATTAATCAAATAAGCTGCAGTAGATACTAGCTCACCCCAGAAACCTTTTGAGAAACCTCCACTACTCATCATACACCTAACTCTTGCAAGAAGTGTCTGATTCATTCTCTCAGCCACTCCATTTTGCTGTGGAGTACCTGGTACTGTCTTGTGCCTCTTAATACTTTTTTCCTGACAAAACATATTGAATTCATGTGACACAAATTCAAGCCCATTGTATGTTCTTAAGCACTTGACCTTGTTTCCAGTCTGTAAATCTACTTCTGTCAACCATACTTTAAAAACTGATAGTGCTTCATCCTTTGTTTTCAGAATTTTAATCCATACCTTTCTTGAATAATCATCAATGAATGAAATGAAGTATTTCCCACCTCCTATAGCTGAAGTCTTGGAAGGCCCCCAAAGATCTGAGTGAACATATTCCAACCTAGCTTTGGTATTATGTTCAGCTGCAACAAACTTCAACCTCTTTGCCTTTCCTAATATACAAGCTTCACATTGATCTAGCTTACATGTTGAGCTGATCTCAAGAAGCTTCTGTCTTGTAAGTTCTTGTAAACCTCTTTCACTTATATGACCAAGCCTCCCATGCCAAACATTAACACTACTCTCATCCTTACTTGTATTAATTTGTCCAGTCACTACAGAACCATCCAAGAAGTACATATCAGACCTCTTGAACCCTTTAACAACTACTAACTTTCCTTTCAAGACAGTAAGTGTATTTCCTTTCAAATGGCACTCATATCCTTGAGAAACTAACATTCCAAGTGATATTAGATTTCTCCTTAATCTTGGTACATATCTAACATTATTTAACATCCTGACTTTTCCATCAAACATTTTAAGTTTGACAGAACCAATTCCAACAATCTTACAAGTATGATCATCACCTAGCATTACTGATCCTTCATCTTGTGACTTCAATTTAGTAAACCAATCTTTCCTAGAAGTCATATGAAAAGTACATCCAGAATCCATAACCAATTCTTCTGAAACTGAACTAGAACACATAGACATTGCTTCAATGAAACAGAATCTGTAGCAACTTGATTTGTGGTTACCTGATTTGCATGAGACCTCTTATTTCCTCCCTTTTCAGCTATCTTCTTTGCCACCATTGCTTTCCATTTGAAACATTGTTTCTTGTAATGTCCAGACTTATTGCAGTGGAAACAATTCTTGTTGTCTTCCTCATCTGCTGCTACACTAAAGTTCTTTTCTGGCTTCCTCTTATCAACATTACTCTTATTATTCTTGATGTTCTTACTCCACTGGTTTTGTTTCTTCACTATCAATCCTTCTGCATTTGCTTGTTGTTCTGGATTCTTGTGAAGTACCTTTGCCTTCACTGCCAACAATACTTGCTCAAGGGAGATAGATTCAGCATTAGCAAACAACAAAGTATCTCTCAAACCTTCAAAAGACTTTGGAAATGCTGACATGAGGATAACAGCCTTGTCTTCGGTTGACAGAGCCACATCTATGTTTTCTAAGTCATCAATGATCTTGTTAAACTCATCTAACTGGCCAATTATAGACTTATCTTCAGTTACCTTGAAAGAGTACAACTTCTGCTTCATGTACAAACTGTTGGCCAAACTTTTAACCATGTACAACTCCTCCAGTTTCTTCCAAACTCCTCTTGCAGAAACTTCTTTTGAAATCTCCCTTAGGGCCTTATCTCCAAGACACAAGACGAGAGCACTTCTGGCCTTGGTTTCTTGATCTTGATCTGCTGCATGAACAGCAACATCAACTAATACAATCTGACCTTCAGGCAATGGTTTAATGGCATCTGATAAACCTTGCTAAACTAAGATGGCCTCCATCTTCATCCTCCACAAACTGAAGTCTGCCTTCTCTGTGAACTTTTCAATATCAAATTTTGTGGTAACCATTTGATATTCTTCTCCACTGAGTCTTGTTCTTCTTCTTCTTCTTCTGATTTGGCTTCCCACAGACGGCGCCAATTCTTATGAATACAACACAATCTGATGAAAAACAGCAATTATATCTAATGTTGTGTGTTGATTTAATCACAAACTGAAATCAAACATGAAGAAGAAAGACAAGAATTATAGTGGTTCGATCATGTTGATCTACATCCACTTTCTAAAGGAGAGCAATCACTATATGATAAAAATATGATTACAATATGATGATGATGATGAACTTAAACACTTAGAAAACCCTAATCTTGTGTACTAGCTTGAATGATGATGATTCACACTCTTATTATCTTTTCTGTGCATGATCATATATATATATATATATATATATATATATATATATATATATATATATATATATGTATATATATATATATACTCCACTGCTATGAACACACCAGCAACACCACAACTGCCACATGATCAGTTTAGTTGCAACTGCTTCAAACTACTTCAACTTCTCAACTCAACAAACCAGTATACATATTGATCTTATGGTTGCACCTTATAACTGATCATATGTGTTGAATCTCCACCATCAAAACCGACAATTTCCTTCTTGATCTAACTTAATATTCCAATCAAGATTAGTTGTCAAGTGATGACAGCTTATCAGCTGCAGCAATACAACACTTCAACTGTCATGCATGTATTATCAAGCTAACAACTAATGATCAGTTGGTTATAACCAATCCTTGCCAACTGACCTCCTTCTAACTGATCCTCAACTTCTTACAACTGTCACATAACAGCCACAATCAGCTAACCATTACCTACACTCAGTTTGATCAATCAACATGACAGAACCTGTCATGGATTAACATTGCTTATCTTATGCAGCTTGATCATCTTTCTGCTGACCATCATCTTGCTGCTAACCATCATCCTCACCTTTCTTGTGTATATCTATTGATATAAGTCACACACACACATCTACACATGCATGCATGGTCTAGATATACAACAGATTCAATATATATACCGACCCTTCAATCAAATAATTGCAAAGAACAGTGTCAATCCTGTAAAATATCAATCTTACATGAGATCTTGCATATGTCCATAGAACACAGTAACAACTTTTGATTTTAGAAAAAAAACTAGCATTGTGCGACCATATACATTGGATAATGGAGAAGCAATAAAGCATTTGCAAAGGTACACCCCGTGATTACTCATAACAGTGAAGATGTCAAAAACTATAAAAGAAAAATCAATAAAAAAACAAAAACTTTTTTATTGAAGGATTTGCATACAGTCATGATTAAGCAAATCTTTTCTACAAAACCAGGTTTGTTTAAGCCAATCCTTAAACCTCTATAAAAAATATTTGCATACAGTCATGTATTAGTTTGATTATAATTTACACATCATCATACATGCCGTGATAAGAATAATAAGCTTGTTTCATTACTCTCTTGTGCTAACACTACTCACATACAATAATCTACCCCAAGAGTTTGTGGAATATAATAAATGGTGTGAAAATGATGCCAAATTGATCTCCAAGAACAATTCAAATGCCACCTCCATTAAAGTCTAAACTAATAACAAGTTCATTAGAAACCAAAATGTATTGTATTTTAGCTGTTCTAACATCAGATTATCAGTCAAAGTTCTCTCATTTGTTAGATTTACACATCAGATTATAGATCAATCTTATATCATTCGAACCAAGTCTTTTCTAGTCCACCTTTTTCACTCACTTCATGGTGAACTTCAACCAATTGTTTCCTTAAGACATGCATAATCATAATGAAGACGTGCAATTTGACTTGTAGAAAGCAGATGGCCCGTCCTTCATGTGGTAGCAAGAATTGCTTTCCATTTCTTTTTCTGGGGACTTCCTCACGTTGATAATAAAATTAAGTCCTTCTGCGAGAGAAATAACAGACAAAATGATATACTAGTTCAACTTCCCTCCAAGAAACCTTAAATAACTTTTCAGTAGATCAGAGACATCATCTGAACAATCTCCATCCAACCCAAACAATTCCGTCAACACTCTTGCATGTTTGTTGCCTTAGTCAGCGTCATACGGGACCACTAAAAACTTTACCACGTCCACGATCACCCCTATATCACTTGCGTTGGAGGGTATCAGCAATCGGCCACATATATACATATCCACTACAAATCGTAAAATTTGTTGGATGATTCGTCTACAAAAAGGATGAAGTACCTGATATATTGATAATCATTAGACTGAAAAGCATCATGGAGGAGGACTTTGAAAGTCATTATAGCACTCTTCCCATTAACAGCCCATTGTCTGATATACTTCTCACAGATTTCTTGAACCGGTCTAGAAACTTGCATAGGATCTGATTAAGATGTTGGACTAGTAAGCACTCATGATGAGCATCACTACACCCGTCTTCACATGAATTGAGCATCCATGCATAATTCAAGTGACAGTTCTTACTTCAAAAGTGTAGTTGAGTTGAGCAACAATCTTCCAAAGGACAAAAGAGTACACCATAATCGTAAACTCCTTTTTTTTCCAGTTCAAAGGAACCGCTCAACTCAATTACACTTTTGACGTAAAAACTGGCACTTGAATTATGCATGGATGCCCAGTTCATGTGAAGACGGGGTGTAGTGATGCTCATCATGTGTGCTTACTAGTCCAACATTCTAATCAGATCCTGTGCAAGTTTCTGGACCGTGAGAGACAAGGTTCACAAAACCTTGTCTGTGAGAAGCATGATATGAGCTTAAAACAGTACGTCAGACAATGGGCCGTTAATGGGAAGAGTGCTATAGTGACTTTCAAAGTCCCCCTCCATGATGCTTTTCAGTCTAATGATTTCAATATATCAGGTACTTCTATCCTTTTTGTAGATGAATCATCCAATAGATTTTACAATTTGTAGTGGATATGCATATAAGTGGCCGATCACTGATACCCTTCAACGCAAGTGATATGAGTAATCATGGGGTGTACCTTTACAAATGCTTTATTGCTTCTTCATTATCCAATATATGATCGCACAATGTGAGTTTTTTTTTCTAATGTTACAGTGTTCGATGGACCATATACAAGATCTCATTTAAGATTGGTGTTATACAGGTTCAGCACTGTTCTTTGCAATTATAAATCACTTCTATACTCTGCAATTCTGTTAGCCTTAATTCTACCTCATATTTTAATATTAGCAAATAATTCGTTGATTGCTTTGGTGGTTTGCTCTTATTAGCCAAACATCTTTTATTTTTTCTTATTTTACCCTTATTCACATCAATTAATAATTAATAACAACACTAATGTGCATTTATAATAAGATAAAAATTACACACGATTTATTTCTACCGACAATCACAATATTCATAACTTTGACTGAATACTAATGTGCATTTATAATAAGATAAAAATTACACACGACTTATTTCTATTGACAATCACTGCATTCATAATAAATGCCAAGAATTTAACAACACACATTAATGTTCATTATTATGATGTTTAATCGCGCAATAAATATATATATATAATCGGTATTTTTATTTATTTCTTAACAATGCACCCTAATCTTCAAACATCACAATAATACGTGAGCAATATTGATTGTACTTATCAAATTAAAAGAAGATAAATATTCTCAAATTATAATATTAATATTAATGTATATTAGATAAAGAAGTATAAAATACCATACTTATCATAAAAAAAATCCTCTAAATATGTGGAATCAAATCTAATTAATAAAAATAAAGATTTGGATATTAATTGGAATATATATATATATACATTGCCGTGAAGACGATAATATACATTGGCGTGCATCGGTATAGAGAAAGAGAAGAACTTGACCGGAGAGAGATTAGAAAAATTTTAGGAACAAACGGTTTTACCATTTGTCTCTCCGGTTAAGTTTTTTTTTTCTCTACACCGATGCACAACAATGTACATTATCTTCTTCATTCTTCTAATTTTCACTCCATCTGCACACCAATGTATATCAACGAATTTAAGTTTCCTTATGATTTTTTTTTGACAAGTTTCCTTTTGTGATTTAATGAAAATTAAATGTATAGTACAGAATATACAGTACATTCATTTTTGTTGATTAATTAATCAAAATTAAGATGGATTAACTATAGTGTGCACACGTGTGTACAATTTAAGAGTTATTCATTGTATCTCTCTGAAAACTATTTATCGCACATGAATGTACAATGAAATATATTCATATAAAGAGTATTATTTGTTTCTCACCAAAAATTATTTTTCTCACATGAATGCACGGTGAAGTATATTCATATCAATACTTAATCGCGTTCTTTTATTTTTTTGGACGATGCACACTGATGTTCAGTAAGTATGAATATTATGGGTAAAACAAAATTAAATTTTGTATCTATGCGTAATTTTCAATAGCGAATGTATGAAATAGTAATATCTAAATACGTTTTGTACCTAATATTTATTGATCCCATAATTTTAATTGTGCAAGAAGTAATTTCTTAAATTATTATTAATGACACATAATTATTATATATTAATTATATAAAATATAAAAACATAATTATATTTTTTAATAATTAAAAATAATTATGAAGAGTGGTTAAAAATATAATCCACTGGTATACACCTGATGCATCGGTGTACCTGAACGATCTTAACCGCTAGATTTAATTTTAATATAATCTCCATCAATGAAAAACTAAAATAATAAAAATTTAAAATAAACAACTACCTACTAATCCTTAATTTACATCTATAAACTCTAGGTGCACTCTAGAATTATCCTAAAAATATATATGAAAATAATTATCTTTAAATTTAGCATTAAAAACAAGGCAAAGATTTGTGTGAGACCGTCTCATGACGGTCGGAAAGTGATAACTTTTATATAGAAAAGTGATAATAAATTAATGAAAAGTGATAATATTATTTTATGAATAATTTATAGTATAAATAAAAAACGATAACAATTTATAGCGAAAGTGATAATTATTTTAAAAAGTGAAAAATGATCTCACGTGAAACTGTCTCATTCAAGACCTAACATAAGAACAAATGTATGAATTTGGGTAATGATCAAATTTTCCCAAGTTCACAATCACCATTTCCCCCAAATGTTTGGTGTTTAGGGTTTACCATTCCTCCTAAAATTTTGGTGTTTAGGGTTAACATTGGAGATGGCTTTAAGTTTATCCGGTGAACCAAATCTCCCATCCACTCTCAGTAAATCATTCACCATGGATAAACGATCTGGATCTCCATCCGAGAGCTTGCCAAAAAGCAGCGGTTATCCAAGTCATAAGGTCGTTAAGATTCGGCTTCTTTGGTAGTTTTTTGCGTGAGACGGTTTATGAGTCAGTAATTTTCGTACTGGATTCAGGTGCAGGCAGAGATGATTACCTCAAAATTGAGCCGGCGCTCCGAATTAATGGATTTGGGATCCATAGTTGCTCACCGGAGATCTGCGTTTGGAATTCCACTCTATATATTTGAGGGACTAACCTGGTCTTCTGATATCATGGAAGAGGGACGATGATCGGTGTGGAAATTAGATCTGACACCTGAGCTCTTGGGGGAATCCAATACCGTAAAGAATGTAGGGGATCTTATCCCAATAGGTGAGATGTTTTTCCCTAAAATTGATCCTCTACCTATTCCTATCTCAACCGCTGAAGGCGATAAAATTATAGTTTTATCCTCTCTAATTAATCACTTTATCACTGAGGAGTTCCCTACAGCTGATACAGAGTGTGGGAGGGTGTTCATAATCGGGGTGGTCTTGATTTGAATGTGGATCATTTTTATGTAACAATAAAGGATCATTTTCTTTTGAGTCCTGGGTTGTTGAGTGACGTTGGCGGATGTGATGCTGTAGGAAATGGAGTGAATGTGGTTGAGACTCTCATCTTTGGATTTCTCTGTTAAAGAGGCGTATGGTGGAAATCCACCACCTGTTGTGTTTCTTGTTGATGTTGATGATGATGAAGGTGACGACTCAGTTTGCTGCACATTAGTCGCACAGCTTCAATACCTTGAATCTGAAGGTGCCTTTCGCGCATTAATTGATGTTTGTTGCACTCATCTTGACACACTCGACACCAATGTTGTCCACTCTGTTCGTTTTGCCTTTGAAACTTACCCTTGTTTTTCGAATCAGAGCTTTTTTCTAATTTGAGTCTTGTAGCAGGAAGAAACCAACTAGTTTAACAATATGGCAAGCAGTGGAGGATTTAGAGAATTGAAAGAGAGCAATGTCTGGAAAATGACATCTTTATACAACTTGCGGGCTCTCCAAATAAAAACCATATTTGAATGACTAGCAATTTCATGTAAGAACATATGTTCTGGAGTCGTGCAAAATTTGAGCCTAAGTCGTCATAGAAACAATTCAATGCTTTTGGTGTGCTTATTTCTTCCCTCAAGACTACTATACTCTATCTTGTGCTTCCGCCTAACGTGCTAGTAAAACTTGTGTTTTGTCTAACCATGATGGACGACATACATTTCGACATTGTTATACAGATACGTAATTAATTCATGCATACAAAATCAGTCTTTCAGAGGATCAAGTCTCACCCTTGCCACTTTTTTACATTTATGTATACACTTGTGCTGTTCAGTGTTTTGCAAGTGGCCCAGCTAAAGATTATTTTTCATGCTCTGAAGAAACATCATAGTGTAACTCATTCCTTTCCTACCAGTGTGTTGGCGTAGTTTACTCTAAAGAATTGTCTTTCTTCTCACTTCTCACCTATCTTTCCACATATTGCTTCTTGCACCAACTCCACCCCTCAAATAATCAACAACCACTCTGTAAAAGGGACCTCCCAGAAAAATCATAAGCTGTGATAGGAGAAGGAAATCTGTAATACTATATCATTATTATTAGACAAAGTCTCAAGTGAAACGAGTTCGATTAGTTATGTGCTCTGGTAGTATACTTCACATTATACTTCACATTATCAATTTTATTGTCTTTTTATCAATATAATATATCTGATTTGAAATTGGACATACTATTTTTTTGTGTCTGCTGGTAAGATAAATTATTAATAGAATTAATAAATTTTTTATTTTAAAAGTTGTCCAAAATTAAAAATTAAAAAATAAATTATTCAGAGAGAGAGAGTGAGAGAAGGCAAGAGAAAGAGAGTAATTCTGACTACTGTTCCTCCCATTTTTATTATTAACATGTGGGCCGCCATTAGGGATATTAATGTCACTAGCATTTTACCCTGTGCGATACACGGGGATTAGTTATGACAAAAATAATGTTTTTTTTGTAATTTATAAAAATTTTAAAATAATGAGCTTTGGTTATTGGGAAGTATATTAAAGTTATTTAATTGCATTCAAAACAAGATATTGTGAGTAAAATCTCATATATTAATTTTGTTTTAATTTTTTACGTATTAAAACTAATATAATAAATTTCTTATTAATATAATATAATATAATAGTATATATACGAAAGATGTTTAGGTCTACAATAATACCATTTTTTTTAAATTCTGTTATATTTATGAATAATGAAAAGACCTTAAAAAGGATTGGGTAGTCAATTCAAAGTCGAAGCTTTAATGTAAGATTGACATAATTTTTATAAAAATTAATATGTTAAATATAAATATTTACAAATAATATAATAATCACATAATATAATTTTGTGTTTAATAAAGAAATTAAATCAACGAAACTTTAAAAGCTTAATTAATTAAACTTGTATAAAAATAAATAATAAATTTTAAAAATATAACAACTCCATTGAATGATATATGAGTTGAAATAATTTTGATGCTTGTAATGCTATTAGGCATCAACAATATAAAACACCTTAATAATAAATTTAAAGCAGTATTAAACATTATATAATTTATCATTCTCAATAATACATAATAATTATATAAAAAAACTTGACTCGAAATCACTAATTTTAGCAAAACTCAATAGAAAAAAAAAATGATATTCTGAATATTATTTATGCCTTAATTAAATTTAGAAATTTAATTCATCCCAATGTCTCAAACAATAAAAATAATGATGTTCAACTCTACAAATATAATAATCAAATATTTCGCAGCTTGAAACCATGTTTACTGTGATCCTATGAGTACCTTTTGCTTTCACTTCAGCATTCTATGAACACCTTTTGCTTTCACTTCAGCAAATCATATTGGTCATACTATTTTCATCATCCACACCCATTTATACATTGTATGAGTTAACCAATCACCAACTCCGCCTAAAAGCACCTAACCTCCACCAGCATCAACTCTTCCTCCTCCAAGTTATCCATCAAAACTCCAACTTATAATACTCTACCAAGTCCATCTCCAGTTTATAATACACCACAAAAAATGAACCTCTTATAAACTCATAAAAGAAGCATAGACACACTCGCAGTCCCAAATTTAAACATCAATGTCACCATTAACATATTAGTTGATTGAAAAGATGATGTAGAAAATATAATTTTTGAATAATTTCACTTTAGAAATATTGGTTGCCTGCTAAAATATATTGCTGAGTGTAAAAAAATTAATTATATTGCAAATTTGTAACATATCGTGTCATGGGTTGTGGTGCTTAAGTGATTATTATTTCAAAGATATATTGGACATAGTTTGTTTTGCTAAAATTCAGTATAGTGTTAGGGGTTTTGGTGCTAAAATTCAGTACTAATTTTTTAATATGATTTAAAGAAAGCGTGATTATAAATTTATCTATCTACAGTACAATATGATCTATATATCTTATAAACAACAAACATATTTATCTATATTATAGCAAAGAGAACACTTTTCATAACTACATTATACACCATGACAGAACTGCAATGCGGTTTTACAATGAAACCAAACTTTAGGATCAATTCACACGTTCAATTGTTGCAACATGTGAGATACTCCCAACATCTAAGATCCTAAAAGGGGGTGACATTTCTCCACTTGCAATAGCACATAGCATAAAAAATGAGCAACGATCTACCTAAAAATTTGTAGAGAGTTTTCCAGACACTAAAGTGTCAATATTCATTTGCATCAGAAAAAACCACTAAGAGGACCACTTTTTATGTTCATGTTCAGCTAACAAATTCAAATTTTACAACCAATTCATCAAACACAGAGGAATGATACAATTAATCAATATTCTACAGCTACTTATACACAATTAAAACATGTTCTGAATGTGAAATATGTACATCAAGATAAATATAGAAGGAGCTATAGGAAGACATAGATGAATACTGTAAATAATGAGTAGGACACTGGGGAGTAAAAGTGTGGAAAGAAACCAGATTCAAAGGAATTAATAAGTGCATGAATCAACATAAAACTAATAATTATGGTTCAAGTTCGACAATTGTTAACTGACACGTGCATCATACAATGCAATGATATACAATATATGTTCCCCAATAATGTACACTCTAATATTTTAAAGCTTCTAATTCCTACTTTGTGGGAAAAGCCCACCAAATTAGAAGTGACTAAAAATATTTCAATTAAAATAATTTCTAAAATCATCAAGATATCGAACTCAATGTGAAAGTAACAAATTAAAATATTTTCATGTTCATGTAGATAACAAATCAATAATTTAAAATTACCACTACAGCCACAAAGTAAGGCAACCGGTACAGCACACCACATGTCTGATTTGCTGCAACTTGATTTGTAAATACTAAATGCCACAATTACCTACTCCACGAAAAATATAGCTGAATCAAATATAATTACCTTGATCAACTTGTCTCTTGCAACATGAGCAACCTGCAATGGTTTCCTCATTAACACTCATCTTCATCACATCTATAAATCACATTTGTTACATCTCTTCCAAAATCTTTTCGCAAGTATTTTCATTTACTTGGAATTTCCTAATTGACAATACCAATTAATAAGAAGAAAAATACTACAAACAGATTAAACAAACAGGGGATGTGATAAATAGAATTAAAATTGTGAAATACTTAAGAATTAAAATTTTCATCTCGCCTTACTCATGTATTAAATGATGCACTTGTCAAGGTTATCATAACAGACATATTAATAATAACGACTACAGAGAAACACAGCAAAACATAATATGAATCATATTAATTAATTCCCATAACCTAAGATGTAATTTATTATAGAACTTTAATAACACAAATTCTTATACCTCATCCAAATTCTCCCATTCCTTGACCAAGAAAGAATAATAACCCTTCTCAAGTTTCTTGTTAATTGACTCTTCCAGAGCATCTATATAAGCATTAGGAAAGATGGATTCCTAAAAGGTGCATTAGAAGATATTAAAAACTTTGGCAATGAGAAATCATTGTATAAAATTAAGATTAATTTTATAATACAACTTACAATATCATAAGATTTGCAATATTCATATAAAAGCTCATGTCTCTGTTTTTCATTGACATTTTCTGCGTGTATAGACCTTACAGGATACAACATAAATAAACTTCAGATCTGCTAACACTTGTGCATGTTTCGTAAGGAATTTGTACTCATCATATTTTCTGACAAAGATGTGATAGCCATTAAATATCACTGCAAAGAAACAGTAAAAGTGGCAATTAAAAAATGGCAAAATAAAGAAAACACCAACCATTATCATCAGCAAAATCCAAAAAGCACTTATAAAGCCTCTCTATACTTCACCATCCATCTGACTAATTATTTATCTCTATATTATTTTCACTTGTGTTAAAAAATATCTATGTTATTGTACATGTTATAAAACATGTCAATAACAATAATACAATCCTAAAACGTGGTGCATCTATATTGTTTAATATCAAAATATATCTGAGCATGAATGCAGCAAACAATACTATACACAGCCTATATGGTTGAAGAACCTCACCTCTAACAATGATTCATATCACATGGAAATGCAGACAAACCAAAGAAATGCTTGTATCAATTATAAATAATTTTTAATGGATTGTGAATTAATTCAACTGAAGATATAGAGACAGATATACAAACAAATAACCACACTATAACATCCAAACCTGAAAGACATGAAATTCAACCACAATCATTCAAATAGTTATTTAAACAATATACGAAACTTGAATTATTTATTTTATAAATAAAAAATTTAAGAATTTCAAAGAATATATTTAGTTCGAACTCTATTTTCTTTATAAAATTGATGTCCATGTACAAATTTATAGCACAAAGTTTATTACCATATACATGCTCACATATCTAGAAATCTATACTTACAAACAAAGAAATAAGGATTTTTCATCGAAGTAAGACACCTAAAATTTTTTACTAAGGAACTTTTTCGAACACTCAGGCATGCTAGCTAGGTGATGCGCTTAATCAACAATTAACACCCCAGAATATTAGAAAAATGCATACCAAAGGAACTAAAAAATAAATCAAAATAACTGTCCATAAATGAAACAACCACTTAGAACAATGAAAAAAGATTTTTTCCATAGTGCTTATTAATGTCCCAATAAGACTTGAAACAAAGAAACTTGAAAAAAAATTGCATAGGTTTTGTGTACTTACTGACACATGGGTGTGCGGCACACAATTTTCGACAAAAAATTCCTACAATCCATGAAAAAATTATCTTTAAACCAATATCAAAATAAATTTGAAGAAATTGATTATTCAAATTATGAACCTTATGTGATGAAATATAAGCTCTTTTCAGTAGGCTCACATGTACAATTACATTAACGTACACAACATGAAAATCATCTAGGTGGACCCGACAATAGGTATGTAGTGCCAACAGAACAATAGGGTAACTGAAATTCATGGACTGCTGCAATATCATCCAATTAATCCTGAATATTACTCCTGCAAACACCCAGTCCAACTATAGAACTCAATGCCTTTGTAGAATCTAATTAATATACTTAATCATATTCTTGATTTAGCATGTATCAACACTAAAGGGACATTTAGAATACATGATGTGTAACCATTCATGTAAATCATCATATATAAGCAATCTTAACCTATATTTATATTGTTTAAAAACCAAATACGAAAAATGCAATTGAAATTCAATATCAATGCTTTTAGGCTAAAGAGAGGAAACTTACCTAATTATTAGTATCAGTATCAAAAATTTTTTTATGAAGTTTGTGACTACAATTTGTTGATAGAAGAAGAATAGGTGTTGCTGCGTTGAAACAATAAATTATCATGAACCTATACTGATCTCTTGATGAGTTAATAAAAGATAAACATATAAACAAATCGTGGCAAATAAGACATGTAATTATCGTAGGTTTAAGGATAATATTTCAAGCAAACACTATGCGGTAATGAATCATTAATGAGATGAAAATTTCCTTCATATTTTCTTACAGCACATCATTTTGTTGCATAAATAATTGTATAAATTAATGTCACTCACTTAATTTAGAGAATCATTCATACCTAGACATACTGGACGCTTAACTTTTTTTCGTACGTCTACCAACTTCACGATAATAAATTTAGAATTTAATAACATAAGATTTTAGTGCAATACATGAATTTGTTAAATGAATGCATGGTCAAATGACAAAGCATATTTTTTAATCACTTATTGAACTCAGTGAACCAATAAGTATAATAGAAGAAGAAGAAAAAAACTTAAAAGAAGTACCTGATAAATTGTAAGAACAAATAAATTATCATTTTATTATACCAGGAAAATAAAGATAAAACAAGTCATATCAAAATTGCAGAAGTGTAAGTAAAATTTAGATGGCAGTAATATGAATATATAAAAACTCATTGGAATAATAATTTTTTCAACATACAATCAATAAAATCAAATAAATATAGAAATACATTCTTCATTTTAAACGCAGAATCCCAACATCGAGAATTTTCATCAGTTCCAATTTTCTAATTTCCTCCGATATAGGGGATAATATTTTCAATCTTCGGCTCAATTTTCAATCTGGAAGGATTCAACAATAGTTACCTCCCTCCTCGACTGGATGCACTTCGTCGTCTTAATTCTTGCAATTAATAGTCATCGATTTTAAACGGAGATTTAGCGATTAGATTTTTCTCTGGATGAAGAATGTTGCCGATAATTGAGAATCGAGAAGTGATGAGAGGTGAGAAATTGATGTATCCTTCTTCTTACAAAGATTTTCTGCAATGGATCTGAAAGATTATCATAGACAATCAACTAAACCTTATTATTGCAATATTACAAAATGAAAGAATTGTGTGACATTAATGATTCATTAATTCATAAAAGTTAGCTAAACCTTATTATAGCAGGGTTACAAAAGAAAAGAATGTGAGATTAATGATTTATTAATGCACAAAAGTTATCTAAAAGGTAAATCTTATTAACCAAAAATGGTGAAATCAATTTTTGGGGGAAAGATTAGTGTAAAAATAGGTGGTAAATTTAATCTTATTATATATATATAGATTACCTATAAAAAGTGGGCAAATCAGATATAATACAAACGTGTGATCAATTTAGATGAAGTACATTTTGAATTGAGCAGTTAATGACGTTTCCAAACTTAGAATATATAAGAAAATAGTCATCCTTAAAAATTTTAAATAAAGACTATTTACATAAAATAAGATTTTAAGTAACTCTTTTGTTAACATTAAGATTTTGGGCTGTGATAGATCTGGTCAAGAGCTGTTGCATAATTTAGTACTCCATCCCGCACAAGTTGCACATTTGAAAAAACACAACACTAAAGTGGTATTTAGATTGAGTCATTTCAAATTCAAGAGATTTTAAAAATAAAGGAATTTATAATTCTTAAATTTTAAATCTACTAGTAATTTCATACCGACAAATTTAAATATATATTTTATAAAAATATTAATTTAGATATGAGTATATATATAATGTAGAATAAAGGATTGAGTGCTATTTTCAATTTAAATTTTACGTTATTTATTTTTGTTAATTTTTTAAAAAAAATATATTATGATTTTCAGTCCATTAAATTGACATATTTACCCTTATTTTTTAAGGTAAAGAGATGACATATTTCGTAATTTTATTTTAAAAAAAATTATAAGTATACATTGTATGTATGTATTTTTTTATTATTATTAACATCTTTTGTACTATTAATTATAAAAATAACATTTCATACATGATAAAGTCTCTTTCTTGTGACTTGTGAGATTATGACTATGTATAGGGTTGATATATATATATATATATATATATATATATATATATATATATATATATATATATATATATATATATATATATATATATATATATATATATATATAAAGGAAGCAAATCAACATTTTTTTATTTTCCGCCCAAACAATCTTATTTTAATATCTCCTCAATTTATTATATTTTCTTTAATTTATCACATATCTTTCTAATTTCTCATATTTTCTCCAATTTATCTTATGTTATCATTTATCGCGTTACATACAGATATCTTTTCAATTTCTCATATTTTTTTCAATTTATCATATGTGATTGCTCAATTTCTCATATTTTATTCAATTTATCACATGTTATCATTTATCGTGTTACAATATGATATCTCCATAATTTCTCATATTTTCTTCAATTATTACATGTTATCACATATTTTCACACTGTTCCCATCTAGCATATTTAATCTAATTATATCTCCCATTTATCAGATAATGTCAATTACATTTATTTCATTATTGTATCTTAATTAAATATTTTCAAACATACTCTAATATGATTATGGAATTATTTAATTAATATTCCATATATTTATGTTTTAGTGTTAGAGAGTTTAATTAAAAATAATTTGACTCTAAATTACTAATATATTTGGATATATATTTTTCTTTTGAAAATTTTTTATCGTTTCAGTTGTCCCAAAACTTTGGATTAGTTAACCGATTCATTTCTTTTATCATGTAGATTATTCAAGAAATTTTTTCTCATTGTTAAGAATGTAAATTGACTGAAACACTAACAGTGATTGATAATCATAAATTGACTGAAACGCTAACAATGGTTGATAATTAGAATTGCTCATAGAATGTTTCTACAATTTCAAGAAACCATTAATTTTATTTCACTGAAATATGGTCTAAATTTGAAAAAGATTTAAATATATTGTTCCACAATATTATACTCTCTCCGTCCCATTAAACTTGTTATATATTTTTTTGGGCACAGAGATTAAGGAGTATAATATTTTAATATAAAGTGAAGTGAGAGAAATAATATTTAATGTGTAGTGGGTATGTGTATTAGTGATGTGTGTGGAGTGTGTGTGGGCCAATGTGAATATGTTAATATTTTTTGTGTAGGTCTCATATGCTTTAAAAGAAATGTAACAACTTCTATGGGACAACCCAAAAAGAAAAATTTCACAACTTCTGTGGGACGGAGGGAATACCTTTTATATATATAGAAGAAAACTAAAAAAATGAATTGTACATATAGAAACCTAAAAAAAATGGGAAAAACACTTTTTATTTATTTATGTATTTATGATATTTGATCGTCTGTGAAAATTAAATAAGAATATAAAAGATGCTTATAAAATAAATTTGACAATTTCACGAAATAATTTTATATGGAGTATATATAAAAGATGATTATAATAATTTTGATCATTTCATGAAATAATATGTTTTAATTTTTTTAAAATTAATCCCCGTGCAACGCACGGGTAAGTTTTGCTAGTTTTACTGGTAATATTAGGTACTCAATCTGTCCAAAACTTTAATGGATGGCGTACTTTTAGATGGGTTTGGAAAATGAAAAAAAAAATCTCCATTAAAATTAAGGTAAGATACTGGTATAACCTGTTAAATATCCATTACCGAACGCCTGAGTAGGCATTTGGAAAAGGGTATTGGGTATCAACATGGTACCCATCCCATTTATAGTTGTCAAATAGGCCAAATTAGCCCAGCTCAGCTAAGCTAAGGTTCAGCTTCTTATGGGTGGCCTGGGCTCAATCTTTGAGTAATGTGGGTTAAATGAGCTGAATTGCATGTTTTATTTGAGTTCCAAGTAAGTTAAAATTTTTTAATAAACCTAGTCCGGGCCCAAGACGAGTCAATTCGGCCCACTTGATTTATATATATATATATACTTGATATTATAAAACAAAAATTATTAAGTTGATATTTTCTTTATATTACATCATAATACAAAATTTTCATACAAAAAATTGAATATATTTAATTAATAATTATTTTTCATAATAAGCATATTGATGAATGTAATAATACCATAATATATAATATAATATTATTATTAATATTATTTTTTAATTTAATCATTTGATAAATTTAAATTAAAATGATTTTCATTAACATAGTTCACCGTCTCATCAATTTGGCACGGATGTCCTATAACACTTTGGTGTGACATCTCCTGTAACATCTCTTAATAGAATGACACGTGGTATGTGGAATCAATCATTATCCCTAAGGGTTATTGGCTATGATATAATATCTCTCATTTCTCCTACGTGTCACTCATTTAATGGAGTAGCACAAGAAATGTCACACAAAAGTGGCACAGAAGATCCAAATCCCATCAATTTAGCCCATGTACTGGCACGTATAGCTCGATTCAATCCACAACTAGCTCATTAAATATAATTCATGTGTGAAGTTGGATCCGTATTTTTTAAAAAAAGCCCAACCCAACACAGCTCGTTACAAACTGAGCCAATCTAACCCGACTCACTAAATACATGAATTTAGATATAATTCATATTATAATAATAAATATATTCGTCTCTTGTACCCTCTATGCATGCATATGCTAAAAATAATTGTTTATGTGATGTACTCATAGTATAGAATTACTATTTTCCCAATTGTACGATGTATGGGGGATCATATACTATCAATTATCTACTTCTTTATTTAAGTTTCGTTGAATGAAATGGAAACCCGTAACAAATTTATTTTAAATAATTCGTTTATAATTCATGAGTCTAACTATAGGCATTCGTTGTATGAAATGGAAACCCATAACAAATTTATTTTAAATTATTCGATGTATAATTTATAAGTCAAACTATAGGAATTCGATAATCTTTTTAAGTTTTAATTTAATCTTCATTATTAAAAAAATAAAATAATTAAATCTTTTAAAAATAATCACCCACACCATCATATTTTATGCCTATATAAACTCTAGCCGATACACATATGCATCATAAAATCATCCATCATTTATAATTCCACATGAAATTAGTTATTAATAAATTCAAATCGAGCATTTTATTACAGGTGGGCAATATTGTGTTACATATACGGCACATTTTTATAAACCACCGCAAAACTATACTCCCCCTGTCATAATAATGCATTCACCATTTTCTTTTTGTCTGTCTTAATAATACTTTTACCTCATAAAATGAAAACAATACATAATATCAATAACTTTATAATACTATAATATTACAAAAATGTTACCTTTTATTTATACACAATCTAGTCAAAGTAAACTATATCATATACTTTATTCTATTTAATTATCAAAGTATCATTTCTCTTTCTTACCTCATACTACTAAAAATACGTGAATGTATTCCTTAGGAGAGGGAGTATACAGGACTATCAATACAATCGGACGTTGAATGGTGATGACGTTGGACGTGTACCAAAATAATTTCTTTTATATAAATATTTATATCAACATGATTTGATACTTTAATTATAGGTGAATAATACTTTATTACTTAATTTTTATGATTAAAAGACATTTTTACACGATGTAAATTACTTTACTAAATTCAAATATCTATGTATAATATTTTTCTTAGGAGAGTAATTTTTTTATCTAATATTCTGAAACCGTTTAACACGTCAAATTTCTGGTTTGGTGAAGGTAGAGGCAGGGTACCACTTATGATAAGCCCTTTAAGTTATGGAACTCCAAAGTCCACTAATGGAGGCAATTAGGCCCACTACAACTCTCTGAAGCCCACATATTGATGCCAAAATTCAGTAGAGGTCGAGGATAATGCCAGACCAGAGCTCTTCGCTAACAGCATCCCTGCCGAGGTGCAATCTCCGACTGATTTCTGGATTTATTCAAGGTGCGATCCTTTTGTCTATGTGAAACCTAGTTTACGCTTTCAATCGAATAATCTATGGTTGATCTTCTTCAAGCATTCGATTACTGCTTAGCTCTATTTGCTCTGTTACTAACCCTAATTTAAAACCTTATGGAGTGTCGGTTTTATCGCCGAACGAAAATTTGGGAAATTCAGACTGAATCCTTCGCCAATTCACCACTAGATCGTTTTTAATGAAACCTTAATGGACATGTGTGATTCTTTATAGAGTGGATCTAAATTGGTTTCTATGATGGGGGGTATGATGCAGTTTGTGCGCTATATTCTTGTTACTATTAGTTTTGATTGTGGCATTCTCTAAAAAGTCTTGCTTTCACCTTTTATCGAATCAATTTAGACTATCCCATCCCCCAAACAACGACAACCGAACCCAATAATATAATATTCATTTCTCTCTCATCAACGTATACAAACTATAACCCAACCCAATCTCAATTTTTTCGTACTCCATCAATAATCCAACTCAACATACCTTTTTAATAAAATATTCATTTCTCTCTCATCTATATATACATAATTATTATTAAATTATATATTATTGTTATTATATTTTTTTGTATAATTATATTTAAAATTAAAATAATCTTATATTCAAAATTTGAAAATTTTTGTGAATTTGAATAGAAATTTGGATTGTTTGGATCCATGAGTAATGATAAAAAAAAACCAGATGGAGAGAAAAAAGAGTGTTTTCGTTTTGTGTCTAAAGCGTATCAATATTGTAGTCTATTTATAGAGAAAAAAAATTACGAATTTTGATTATTATTTTTTTTTACATAATTTAAGTGTTAGATAATGAAAATTTAAATTCTATCCTTAAAAAATAAAATCCCACCAATGGTTGCTTGACAAGTTTCAACATATGGATAAATACATTTGGGTTGGCACACATTTCAATTAGGTTGTGGCAGGTAAGGATAAAACAATCGAGTAATTAATATATTTTTTTTTTTTGGCAGGTAGTGGGCGACCCATGTGGAGTGTCACCGATGGGGATAAGTCTTAGAGTAAAAAAATTTTTTAGCAGCTGGCTTGAATTTGATCTGGGCGAGACTAAGCTTGTTAATGCATAAATCAGAACTGAGAATTCATTTACTCCGCCACTAGTACGCATGTTTTGTTATGATAATGATGTTTCTTACAGAATAGTTTTTTGCGTAATCATGATTTACTATGCTCAGTTTGATGGGCTAAATCATTTGGTCTTCCATCATGGACTAACCCTGTGTTTAATTTCAGTATCCTATTCTTTATTCTGGTCAGCGAGCCATTCAAGAAATGGAAGATCAGAAGCATCTTCCAGATGCTGTAGTTAGTAAGCCTAGAAAAAAGAAATCTTTGGCACAATACCCTGAAACGTTCCAGTCACTAGGGGACAACAATAAGCGATCCCATCAGATTCGTGCTCTTTCCGGTCAAAAGGGGCAAAAGGCCTTCAAAAGAGGGGTGGTTAATGAAGTTTCGCCATCATTCCAAGCGGAAAGATTAGCCCCAGAGTCACTGGCTGACTCTTCGACATCCGGAAATGAATACAGAGCTCTAAGGCGGAAGTATTTGTTGTTGGAGGAGGAAAGTTTTGGATTAGGAAGAGAGTTGAAGGAAATTGAAGATGATATCAAGACCCTTGAAGAGGAGAAGCTATCTTTATTGGATGAGCTTGTTGTCTTAGAAGGTCTTATAGATCCTTCAGATCTGCAGTAACAAGGCCAAAGATTCCAATGAACTGTACTACTAGTCTAAATTCATGTCTGAAACTTTCACTCCCATCTTTATGCACAAGGGGAGATCAGTTGGGGGTTGTAATATGGTCCTTGTTTTACCACTTAAGAGTTCATAAATATAAGATGATCTGCAGCTTATACCCATATGGTGTGTGGGAATGTATGAAGTGTGATTTAATAATGATATACTTCCTCTACCTCTAGATTCTACTTTTCATTTTTCTCTGATGCAAAATTTCATATCTGTCCATCTCAAAATTTATGCATATCATTTTCCTTATTTTTCAATTTTGTTCCTCCAAAAATTAATGAACATTTTTTAAAAAAATAGCAACCTAAAGAACATAAACGAGGATCCTAAATAACATAAACATCCTCGTGAAACTATTAAAATGCCTCATTTTTGTACTCTTACAGTCCATGACTTTAGAGTGTTGTTAAATACACACCCTTATTGAATACACCCTCTTTTATTTTTTTAAATCTCAATTTTATTAGATACACACTCCCGAAAACTCAAATTTACCCTTTTTATTAATTTTAAAATTTACACCCCTCAATAATATTTTCTGCAAGAGCTTACAGTTGATTTTTGAATCAATTATACACACTTTAATCATGTTCATAATTTTCTCTTCAATTATAAATAATACGTGTTGATTCTATTAATTATATACAATTTAGATATTATCAGAATCAGAGATATGAAATGATAAATGGAGGAGAGATGATTGATTCTCACACAAATTGGTTCTCTCTTATTTGCAATACGAATGGTGTGACCACATGATCCTTACCTTTCCCCATGCTTTCCACAACACTTCATCACAATATCAATCCAAACCAACTTAGCCACTATTCCTAATGCTACGCGATTTTACTTGAATTTTTTAGTTTTCTCCTTTTCAAAGTTTTACTGTTACGCGTTTTATTCATCTGTTTCATCGCCTATCATATAACGAATGAATAGTTACACAAAGAAGAAACACTAATTCGCTCTCAAATTTTTTATCTTGAACCCTCAAGAACATAATAATATTATCTTCTTAGAATCTTAAAATTAAACCCCAAGTCCTGTATGATTTGCCATCTTCAGACGATGATTCTGCTTCAAATTAAGGAAGAAGAGTTATTAGGGTTTTAAATAGGGCGTGCATCATTGTAATTAAAAGGTGTGTATTTAATAAATTATGGGGAATTTAGACTTTTTAAAAATATAAATTATAATTATATAATAATAGAGTGTGTATTCAATAAAATGAGGGGGTGTATTTAAACCATGCCTAACTTTTATTCAGGCTTTCTATTTTTGTGTGTCTATAACTCATCTCCACACTTTATAAAAAACAAAATATCAAACTCAATAATCTTATAATTTAACATTATTTCAAATTTGATATCAATACTTTATACACATAATAGATTTACTATTTATGTATTAGCCAAAAGGCACATATCGAATACCCCTTAAAAGTAAGTAATAGTAAAAATAAAAAATACTCTACTTAATATCCGCGAAAGTCAAACGTCAAATTTGCACTACGATTTTATATAAATTTTGCAAGGTGGCGTACAACAACAGCAAATAATCTTCCGGTCTTCTGCTGTATTTCCAAGTCCAATCTCGACGTCGTGTGGGCGACGATCCTCGAGATCTACTGAATCTGCTATTCCTTTACCCCTCACAGTGTTAGGCGTGTTATTAGGGTTTATGGACAGTTGAGATGACTTGGCTATAGCAGGAACCAGGAGGAGAATTGGATTGAGCCTCCATTGGTCTTAAGTATCCAAGCTTAGCTCAAAGCTTATACTTAAGTCCAATAATAATATAGTCCATTAAAATATTATTACTGCACTACCTTTCCAATCATAAAATTACGTTTTGGGCTCCTTCTTATTATGAGCCCGTTACTCTCCCCATGTTTAAGATATACAATGTCCATTAATTAATTAAGTTACTGACAACTCTATTAATTAATATCTCATCCAAGAGTAGTACCACTCAACCTCATTGTCATGTCGGAATAAATCCACCTGCAGGGTTTAGATGATAATACTTATGAGCTCCTCTAGGGGACATCATCAACCTATTATGGATACGAATTCCTTTTACAATCAACAACATACCATAGAGACAACACTACTTCCCAACTCACCGAGTTTGTTGATTTAATTACAAGTAAATCTCACCCATTAATGAATCAAAGAAATACATACTGCCCTACGTGTCGAGGTTATTGTATAGGGATTAAGAATATGAACATCCATAATAACTGAGATCAAGTTCTCCTATATAGTCAGTATAAGTCGAACGATCTCATGCGGTTCTGCTCAATACACTCAAAGTGCACTAATGTGATTCTATAGCCAAGACAAGCTAATACCAAACCACACTACAACCATCCCGATAGAAAGTCCCCTTCTATCTCGGTTGTGAGCATCTGTTTATACTTTATAAGGAAACCGATAATATGATCTTCCACGTGTTATCGCACAACATATTATCTACAGTATAAAGTAAGCGGACTATTGCATCGTGCATATAAATAAATTATAAGACACAATCATTTGATCATATGATTTTCATTTCAAATAAATTGTTATAACATTGTTCATACTAAAGTTAGACTTTTTAGTATACAATCCAACATCAAGTTCGGGTGGAGAAGGTGGAAGTGGAGCCGGAGTCAGAGTAGGAGGTGGAGGTGGAGCATCACCCGGACCCGGAGCATCACGCGGAGTAACAAGTCAAAGTTCTCAATAAACTCTATGTTCGGATATTCACCATTCACTTCAAGAAACAAGCGCTTGAAAATTCATCAAATTATAAAATAAGTTGCAACTATTATGGCACCAATTATAAATTCAAGCATGGTGGAGGATAAAGAACTTTCATCAAGCATTTGCAAAAAAAGAATCCGGATAAAATTGGCATCATAACAAATCAAACACAAATAGGAAGAGTATTTACAGGGTATTCATCGGGAGGAGAATGAGGTTCTTCTGGAGGTAATGCTCATTTTAAATTTAATGAGCCAAATTATTTGAGATATTATCTTAAACTTATGTGCACCAAACATTTGCCTTTCATCTTTGCAGAAAATAGTTTTTTTTCAAAATTTGGACAATCTCACTTTAAATCCTCAATCTCGACCATTGCATCGTAATAAATGTACGAATGGTCTTATACGAGTTGTTTTGGAGTATAAATTGGTTTTGAAGAAAATTTTAACAAATAAACCTCATAAAGTATCTATATGTTCGAATATTTGGAGTAATGTTTGGCAACGTGCGGATTATATGGGTATTACTTGTCATTGGTATTACTAGAGCTTTTGATGTTCCACATACCATGAGTACTATTTTGCAAGAGTATAATTTGACCACAAAAATTTTTATAATTTTATTTGATAATGCTAGTGCTAATACAACTAGTTTAGAAACTCTTATTAACATTTGTAAACCATCAATTCGTGATAAGTTTTTTCATGTTAGATGTATTGCCATATATTAAATTTATGTGTTCAAGATGATTTACAATCGTTGAAAGAACATATTAGTCATATTAAAGATACTATATGGTATATAATGAGAGATCCCTCCATAACAAAAAGATGGAAAAAATATTGTCAATCTATTAATATTCATCCTAAAAAATTTCCTCTGGATATTTCTACTCGTTGGAATTCAACTTATAAAATGTTACAAGCATCTTTTCAATATAGAGAACATATATGTAATTTTTATGCACTTGAACCCATCGATCATGCTTTATTTGTTAATCAATGGGATACATGTACAACTTTATGTGAATTTTTGCAAATTTTAATGAAGCTACCGAAGAATTATCCGGTGTTTATTATCCTACTACTAACATTATTATTGACAATTGTGTTAAAATTGTCACTACTTTTAGTGCTAATGAAACAAATCCAATTTTACATGATGCTATTCTTTCAACAAAATTAAAATGGTTAAAGTATTATTTTAATATTTCGGACTTGTGCTTACTTGCTAAATTGTTAACCCACGTATTAGAATGGATGTTTGGAAGAATTGTTAACACTTTACTATAATCGTTTGTATGCTAATTATGATTTAGCCACTAGACAAGATGCTCCTAATCCTAAAAACATAGTAGGTAATATTTATCAACTCTTAAGAGAACTTTTTAGTGAATACAAACAACAACATAGTTCTTCTAGTGATAATCAATCTAGTGGTGATGATAGTAGTGGAAGTGGTGATAGTTCCAGAAAATATCAATTTTTTAAAACAATTATAACTTTTATGATACTAGATCTCAAAAACGTGCAAGGGCTCAATCTAATCCTTTTCAAGAACTTGATTTTTATTTTACTAACCCATTTGAGTTTGAAGAACTTTGATATTTTGTGGTGGTGGTCAAGGAGAGTTCAATCCTTTCCTATTTTATCATTAATTGTAAAAGAAGTTTTTGCAGTTCCCGCCTCTACCGTCGTCGTCGAACAAGCATTTAGCCTTGGTGTATTCGTTTTGGATCCTCAATGATCCAATTTAGATATTAAAAATTTAGAAAATCTATGTTTGCTTAATGATTGGTAAAAAGCGGAAGATCGAAGTCAATACAAAGATGATGATTACGTGACAGATGAAGACATCAATTCGAAAGGAGAGTGGGATTAACAAAAAAAGCCACCACCCGAGTCCCGACCACCATCCGACAAGGTAAGTTACGAGAGCTATGTGGGCTTTGATTCCTTTCGGGGATATGTAGACAATTTAAATTTAAGTTTCAAGTTGATATTCAAGTTGAAATTTAAAATTTCAACTCAAGTCCTTTTTTCCCCTCTTTTATTTTGTGGATTGTAATTTGTATAATAAAATTTTTTTAGTGTTGTTGTAAATTGAAATTGAAAGATTTTATTATACATTTGTAAATTGTAATGACAATGGACAATTTAATGTTAAAATATTATCATCTTATTTTAGAATTTAGATTATCAATAATCAATGTTTTTTTGTAAATTATTATGTTTTATAGGATATTTTAATTTATCAACTTCAAATGTCAAAATTCAAATGATATTTTGTTAGATAAAAAATTACAAATACAAATTAAATTTCAAATTTCGATTCAAGCAGTGGCGGATTTTGAAATCCACGGTGAGGTGGACTAAGTTTATTAAAGAATTAAAATAAAATAATACTTTCTCCATCCCATAATAAATTTCACCGTTACTGTGCATTCGGAGTTTAAGAAAAGTTGTTTTTTGACCAACTTTATTAATTTTTTAAGGTAATGTAGTATTCTTAGTTAATAAATAAATTATAAAGTATATTATGTGTGTTAGATGAGAATGATTAATTTTTTAATTAATATAAACTTTTAGGGGTGAGGATTGATGTGATATCTACTTTTTGAGTGGTGAAATTTAATGTGGGACGGACGAAAATGAAAAGTGTGAAGTTTATTATGGAACAGGAGGAGTGTATATATATACACTACAAAAAAACTATTTTTTACCAACAGAATATTCCGTTGGTAAAAGCTTTAATTTCATTGTTAAATTGACTTATCAACAGATTAGCAACGGAATTCGTTGATAAAATTCCGTTGGTAATTTATATAATGATTCCCTTATAATTACAAACGGATTGAATTCCGTTGCTAAAATAAAGAATAAATCTGTTGGGATTCTATTGCTAAAACAAAAAATGTCATTTTTTTACTAATCCATTGGTAATTACCAACAGATTGAATTCATTGGTAAATTCGGTTGCTGAAAAATACTTCCTCCTTCCGCTTCTAAGATATCCATTTTACTATTTTTGACGTTCGCTTCAAAGATATCAATTTCTCCTATTTAGTAAAAAAGTACATAATATGGCCTACCACTTCCCTCTAATACAACTACCTACTTTACATATAATAATAATACTCATTAATCCATGTGCAAAAAAAAATGGATACCTTAGAACTGGACGGAGGGAGTACTTTTTTGTAGTGATATATATATATATATATATATAGAAAAAATTACTCATAAGTACACACTTTGTACCCATAATTACTGTGAGAAACATTGATTTAAATAAATTACTCTCACATACAAAATATTAAAGTAAAATATCAAATATAACCCTAAACCTATACACTTTTAAACCACAAACTCTAAACCCTCACCCACCGTCGGCCCACCGCCGGACCTCCGTCAGCTGATTGCCGGACCACTGCTGGTTATACACTTTTTTGTTGCACACACTTTTTTTGCTGCACACGAATATTCTTGTTGCACACAAACATTTATTCGCAACACATTGTAAGGGTAATATTGGAATATCACTATATATACATCAAATCAGTTTGAGATGGAGAATGCACCGAATTTTAATATATATTGTAATGGGCTCATAAAATATACTCCCTCCGTCCGCTTCTAATGTATTCATTTTACTATTTTTGGCGTCCTCTTCAAAGGTATCAATTTTTTCTATTTAGTAAAAAAAAATAATATGACCCATCACTTCCCTCTAATACAACTACCTACTTTACATATAATAATAATACTCCTTAATCCACGCGCAAAAAACTAATGAATACCTTAGAACTGGATGGAGGGAGTATATAATTTGAGAAGATATATTTATATTTTTCCTTTTTTTAATGGGCTTAAAATAGTTTTAGATTGGGCTAAACTTAAAAATATAATTTATTTACGTATAATTTAGGCAGCTCTTGGCTTGAGCCCGGGACTGCCCCCATATAGATCTGCCAATGGATTCAAGTGTTTCATGATTTCATCAATAAGTTCAATGTCTCAAACTCAAACAATTAAAATTGAATTATTAAGAAAATTAAAATTTAAAAAACCTAACGAAATTCGAATAAAGAAATAATTCTTCGGGAACCGGCTGTAACGCCTCGAGTTACGCTATGGGGTTGGGACGCTACTAGATATAAATTTTCCAATATAATAATAGAGGGGTCAAGAATGCACAACGGAATAATATAAAAAAAATCCCAAAGCGATAGTAAAATATCGTAAAAGTTGCATAAAGATTATTACATATTAGCATCTACTCACCTGAGTAGATTGAGATATCCAAAACAAGTACATTCAGATGATATATCTAAACTAAAGTTTTAACAGAATACTAAAATATAAGTCATAATATAAAGTCTTCTAAGGCTTATCAACTGCGAAGGCATCTCCATCTTCTAAATCTGGTTCTGAAAATCGATAAGGGGTGAGCGTTTAAAATACACTCAGTGGGTTAACTTAAATAATTGCACAGTTAAAAATAAATATGCATGCCAAATATACCATAAAATGTAACATATGCCATTTGATAAAATAATTTGCATATTGTCGTTCGATAACTTAATGAAAATATTTTAGACCGAATCATCATCCGATAACTTGTGTTAGTTGGTATATGTGTACCAGGTCGTCACCCCAATACAATGATAGCATACTTTGAAATATATTTTAGTATTGAACCGACGTAGTCAGTAACTTGTGTTAGTTGGTATGCGTGCACCGAGTCGTCACCCCATACAAGTGTTAGTAGAAAATATTTATCATCAAACTAAAAGCACACATGACACATATCATGTCATATCAGTAACACATATCACATCTTAACATAGCAATCATGACAACAAATGTAATACTCGGTAAAGAGTGAAAGTTACCCCCACCTTAAACTTATTGGAAACGTGTAAAGTGGACTAGGTTTGCTCGTGAGTCTCAGGTATGCCTGCAAAGGTATAATAAACTGAGTTCTACTTCTAATAATAATACCTATTATTAAAACTAATTTCTAAAAATAATTAAAACAAACTAATTATTGTTATATAATTATTAATTTAATAAAATATTAAAAAAAAAGAAATATATCATTTAAAATAATAATTTAACAATTATAGTTTTCTACTTTAATAATAAATTGTAACATTAAAATATAAATTCAAATGACATTAATGTTTAATAAATTGGATATAAAATAAAGATTCTACTTCTAAACTAATAATATTGACAAGATTATATTAATATAAAAAAAATTAAAATAAATAAATAAATAAATATAAAATATTAATTATTAAATAAATAAATAATAAAATAAAATAAGATGAAATAAAATAAATAATAAGTAAATAAAATAATAATAATATTATTAAAAATAGTAAATTATAATTAATATTGAAAATGAATTAAATTAATAGAATAAAATAAGATAATTAATAAATAATAAATAAAATACTAAATATCATAATAAGTAAATAAATAAATATAAAATATTAAATAAATAATAAAATAGAATGAAATGAATAAAACAAATAATAAGTAAAAATAATAATAATAATAATGATAATAATAGTAATAATAATAATAATAAATTATAATTAATATTTAATATCAAAACTATAGAAGTCAAAATTTATAATTATAAATAAAATGTTAAAGTATATATAGAATTATAATATTACTTAATTAAAAAGTATTAAGTTAAATATATAATTATGATTAATAAATAAATAAATAATTAATTAATTAAAAAAATATTTAAACAAAATAACAGAAGCATACTCCTGCTGCATACGCAGCCTTTTGAAATTTTATTAATATATATATATATTATAAAATGACCCAACTTGAGTTATACAACTCCGTTTGAAAATCCGAAAGTACGTATGGAAGACGAGGATCACATGTATACCAATTTCTCAAGAAAATAATGAAGTTTAAAGGAGACAAAATTTTTGTACGAAATGGGTATCTTCCAATTTTCTTCATTTCACGTCCAAACTCAAAACTAATTATATGTTTGTGATCCTCGTGAGGAGAGCTTCAAAATGGCATTCGTCTTAATTTTTTCTTACTCATACGAAATCCATTTCACAAAAGAGTTTTATATATGGAATCTACGCATTGAGACGATCATTTTCGTATATAACATGTTAAAAATAAATCACAAAAAGGAAGATACGAAAGAGGTTAGTGCGTGCTAGATATGTACATATAAATATATACTAATGCATATATATACTCACCTCCTCTTTAGCTTCTCCCGTCAAACTCAGTGGTAAAAAGATACTCATATATATACATAGAAGGTAACTAGTTAATGAGATAAAATTTATCTACTCAACTTGCTTCCAAGTTTATCATTTCTACCGTTACCAACTCATCTAATTTGTTGCCTTATCCAACATCAATTGACATGTGTTTTATATTATAATACATAATATGTCAACTTTCAAAAAAAAAAAAAAAAAAAAAAAATATATATATATATATATATTGGGTATTACACCGGCGGTTCAAAATTGAATTAAAACCGTAGGATAGTCGGTTCGGTTCCACATTTTTGAAAATCGAAACCGGCGGTTCGAAACCTGAACTAGTGATTCCAAACTGTGGTGCATGTCCACCCCTAAAAATTATCACTTTTCTTTATCTTCATGCCGGAAGAAGCATGCAAACTTTTATGAGAAGGAGAATCGCACTACAAAAAAAGTATCTTTTTGCAACCGAATTTAGCAATGGAATTCAATCCGTTGGTAATTAGCAATGGATTAGCAACAAAAATGACATTTTTATTTTAGTAATGGAATGCCAATGGATTAATTCTCTATTTTAGCAACGGAATTCAATCCGTTGATAATTATTAAGGGAATCATTATATAAATTACCAACAAAATTATTAGCAACGGATTATCAACGGAATTATTTACCAACGAAATTGATTTTTCGTTGCTAAGAATTTATCAACCACTACTTTACAACGGATTCCATTGTTAATCCATTGATAAACCAATTTAACAATGAAATTAAGGCTTTAGTAACGGAATATTCCGTTAGAAAATAATTTTTTTTAATGGGAGTATATGCCTAAATATTTGTCATTCATAAGTTAAAAACTTTATTTGGAATTCCGTTATTTTATTTTTTAAGAAAAAAATGAAACAAAATTTTCTCGAGAATAGTGATGGACGGAAAATTATTAAATGATCATTTCTCGACAATCATAACCAAAATTTTGAATTCCGTACAGAAAAGTACAGTGCAGATCTCAAAACCAAATGACTTCTAAATTATTCATATGTTTCTTATTACCCTGTACCATAAACGCTGATAATCCCTTTCATTTTTAAATATTTGCACACTTTTGCACATAATTTTTTTGAGAAAAAAGTTGACGTAATTAATCATGTAAGAAAAAATAGAAGCATTTTTTTGTCATATAATTGAATAAAGAAAATTAATTTTTGATGTAACTATTTTAAAAAAAGGAGTGTTTTTGGTAATTTATTAATTAATTAAATGGAATAAAATGTACTATCATATATTTAATGAGTTTTATCAATTTAAGGCTCGAATTATGGATAAACTAATAATTGGGGGCCTAAATTATTTTTTCTATCAAGACTTGAAATTTGTAAAATTATCAATCCAAGAATTAAATTTATCAAATAATATCTCATATTTTATCAATTTAGGGACTGAGTTCAGGCCTGAATTGATATCTTTACATAATTATGACCCCTAATCGATAAAAAAACATAATTCAAACCCCGAATTGATAGTTTACTTATTTTTCATGCCTTAAGTTGATAAAATTCTTATATTTTAAATTAAATTGTGTATAAAAGGAATGCAATATTTTTATAATAATATTATAATACTATTATAAAAGCATGTTGATATTATGTGTTGTTTTATTTTTGAGATGTACACATTATTATTTAGGTAAAAATGTGCAAATATTTAACAAACGAATATAGAATATTTCTAAAAATGCAAACACACTCAATATAATTCATTTTCAGTATATTTTATTTTAAAAGGTATTATCCTCAATTAACATGTAGAATTATAATATAAATTAAATAAAAATACAGAAACAAAAATATAGAAGTAGTATAATTTATGGAGTATTTTTAGTGAAAAAAACCAAAATATCTTCAAAAGTTCGTTTTCTTAGTTTATTTGAAAATAATAATAATAATAATAATAATAATAATAATTGTCAAATTTTCTTCAAAACGAGGGAGTATTTGATGTGTCACATAAAATCATTTACTATTTTTTCAATTTTGTTTGTCACATGTTCTCTCCGTTTCTTGTTTTTGGTTTTTCACGTGGAAATATTATTATTTAATTTGTAATGAGAAGTTATATTAGTAGATGTATGAGCCCCATATTTTAATTGTATTAGCGGACGTATATAAAAAAACGAACACTTTAAATGGGATGCTCAATATTTAAAAAATAACTTTTTGAGTGAGATATTGGGAGTACAATGGTTCATTCCTAAAAACATAAAAAAAAAGAAACACCATCTTAAATCAAAACTTCATATATACACTTTTTAATTATAAAATTGTTATTATTTTTTTAATTTATTATTCCATCCATCCGTCCCAAAGAATAGTATTATTTTTTGTACGTGGATTAACAAGTATTACTTACTATTATTTAATGTGTTGACTTCATATTTTAATTTATTAGTGGGTGTATGTGGTGTCTATTTGTATAAAAAGATTAAAAGAGACCCTTAGGGGATGTTTGGTTAATGAATGAAATTGAGATTTTGAGGTTTGAAAATCTAATGAATAGTGATATATGTTTGTTTTGAATTTTTGATATGATAAGTTTTAAGTTTATGTCAAATCAATGTGCAAGAAGTAGTATTAATTTATATATTAAAAAAGAGAGGAGAGATAAAGAGAGAATGAATATTAAACGAGGAGAGAGAATATAAGTTGAGAATTATAGGGTTTGTAGGTATATATAAGAGTGATTTTATGTGGATTTTGAAGTCCATTTCTGGTTTTAAAAACAGGAAAAAAAATATCATTTTAGTGGCGGACGCCCGAAATAGAAAAATTAAACCTTTTGGTGTGGACGTAGAGATTACATATTTATTTATTAATAAAAATATTAATTTTTTAAAAGATTCACTAAACAATTAGTTCTGTATTTGTTAAGGAGGGAATAATACAAATACATACTATTGGACAAGACTTTTGTGGTAACTGTAAATCTAAAATCGATTAAATACATGTGCTTGTGTGCAGATGTTCTTCGAACATGTGCTTGTGTGTAGATGTTCTTCAAATAGTTAGAATAAAAACATAAATGTAAATATTCAGCGAAAGATTTAACAAGCACACAATTTAAAAAATACGGGATAGGCTCCGCCTCATCCCTCAGATCTCTTTCATTAGAAAAGTATAAGTATTTCAATTCAACACCTATAAACTCCGTTCTATGTTAATTGACAATACCTTACAACTCCTAATTACTCATCTGGCCACCACGTGGTCTTGACAGCACTGTATGAACTCCATCCAAGGCTGTGACGAGATCTCCAGAACTCGTTGCTGGAACTCCCTCCCGGATTCCGTGATATAAGGCTGTGTTCTTAGAACATGAAAGAACACGAAATTAAAAAAAAAGAAACGAAATAACCAGAAGAATTTCTGGACAAGATCTCTCTAATAGTCTCACAAAAACTAACGTGGAGTGTCTAGTTATGTCGGTCGTCCACTAGAGAATAAATAGCCTAGAGAGAACATCATCAAATCTAAAAAAGATCTTGATCAATTCTAATCCCGTACAATCTTCAATCAATCTTCAATCAAATTGATTCCATATAATATTAGATCAAATCATCATAAATACATAATACTTTGACTATTTGACTTTGTGCATAATCTCCATCCTCTGTGTTCCTTGATCCTCAAATTGGGTCATGGGCTTTTCTTTCTTGGTCAAATAATAAATCACGTTTATAAAATAATATCTTCAAATATATCTTTAACACAAGATATTCAAACATATCATTGACCAAATCTTGGATGAATCTCCACCTTGATATTCTTTTCCATAAATAATTGAATTAAACTTAACCAATTATAAGTTAATTGATTTAATGCCAACTTAATTAGAAATATATCAAATATATTTCCTAACAATCTTCCCTAGGCATTTGAATCAAAAACTTATAGTTGGATCAAGAATAATAAATCCCTGTAAAAGTAATCAACATAAGACCAAATTCTATGTTCCTTCTCAGAAAGGAACAGTTAGAGAAACAAACTTTCACATTGCAGGAGAATGATCAGAAATGAACATAAACACAAGCAGCTAAATATCAATAAAAATTCACCAAGATCAATATTAATTCTAACAAGAATCATGACTCAACCAAGTACACAAACTCACACGAATTGAAAATGAACTCCTCCATAATCAAATCTCCCATAATCCAAAAATACAATAGAAACTCTCCAACTCCCCCATAGATACGCACGCAACCAATTAAGACATCCAACTATATTATCTTCCCCTTTTTGATGCATAGACATGGGGAACCAAGTACTAAAAACATGTTTCATGTTCCAGAAAAAAATAAGAGAGATTTATAAAGAATAAGTACATATCTCACATGAAAAGAAACCATCAATATAAATACCAAGTCCAGACAAGCCAAAAGAGTCAAATAAGTAAAAAGAAGGGATGCCTAAATACAATGCAACTTCACAATTTTCTCCCCCTAAACAAGAGCAATGAATTTGATGGGATGCAAACATTCATAACGGTTCTTTAAAAACATCATGTATATATACTTTTTTCGCTCTTTAATTTTTTCCAAGTGCAAGAACATCATAACTCCAAGACAAGTTAAACACCATTTCCTTTTGCTCATTTGACTTACAGCTAATCTGCTTTGTTACTACTAGGATTTGGGTACTGTCTTCAAAATTTTTTGGAAAAACATGCACTGAAAGAGTTATTTGAATTTGCTGTTCCATCCTTATAACTCTTTTTTATACAACTAGAACATACCCTATTTTTAAATCAGCGACTTTCTCCTCGTATTTTATTTTCTGTATACGTAACCCTTTCCACAAAAATGGTGGCTTTCACAGTACGTCATTTCATTGCAGGTAGCTCTATACTGATTATGGTATAAAACAAATGTTCTTTCCCAAAATAAATCTACATATACTTGTCTTTGAAGGAGAACAATGTGATCGAGAGAAGCACATACATATTCCTAATACAAAATCTAATGAGCATGCAAATAACTTAAAATAAAAAAATGAATCAAACAATGTATGTTCTTAAAGATGATTTTAAGAGAGAGATGAACTTTTGAGCATCAACGAACTTGGTAAAAATATCAATAATCTGATTTTCAATAGAAATATAACCTAAATATTTTGTACATTCCTCCAGAAGTTCTCTGATTGTAAAAATACTTTTCTATATGTTTGGGTCTTAGGTCAAGGGTCAATTTTTTTATAACATCGGATGCACTTAGATTGTCAAGGAAACTGACCCACTCATATTCAAGAGCATAAAAATGTTCAAAATTTGAAATATTACCTACTCTAAATGAACCAAACATCTGATGTTCTTTCTCCTGCTCAGGAACACCTCGATCAACTTTGTCTTTCGACAAGTAAACTGGACAATTTGATCACAATTTTAGATGTAGGGACCCAACTTCATCAAGAAAGACTTGAGGACTGTTGAATTGACTCAACACATAGCAATTATCAAAGGAACGTGTACCAGTAAGAATACAAACACTATCAACATTAAAAATAGAACATGAGTTTTTGGTAAACCTGACTTGAAGATTCTGATCACATAATTGACTTATACTGATCAGATTTTTCTTTAAATCTTCAACTAATAACACATCCTTGAGACGTGGCATTCCTGGAACATTCAATATTCCAATACCAACCACCTTCTTGGTTTTTCTATCACCAAAAGCAACAATACTTCCATTCAAAGGCCTAATATCAATCAAATTTGATTTGGTACCAGTCATATGATGTGAGAACCCACTGTCAAGATACCATGACTTGGAGGATGTGAAAGGAACTCCAAAAAATGAATAAAGACACACATGTTCCTTAATGCAACCTCCATTTTTTGGACCAATATGCTTTTGAGGTTTAGAAGACAAGTTTCTTGCTGGTATGCCACTGAAGTTCCATTCAACAATGTTTCCAGCACATTTGTCGTGATGTATTTTATAGCAATGAGGTCTAATATATCCCATTATCCCACAATAATGACATGTTGGTACAAATTTACCTTATTTGGATGAATTCAATTGATGTTTTGATGAGCTTTTTCTCAACACACAATTAATCCCCAAGTATGAAGGATATCAATTGTAGTCTCGAAAGCTGACCAAGTGAATATCAAACCCAAGGGACGACGTATTATTAATTTAATTATTAACTAAATTAATTAAGACAAGATGACAATAAAGTTGAGGTATGAAATTATCAACTACTAAACAAGTAATTAAAGTAACAAATAAAATAAAGTCACTTGAAGAATACGAAAGTTGATCAAATAAGAGAATAGGTAGATCCAGGGTAATCTAGTTTTACTACTTAACTTCCATTCCGTGTGACGGTGTCCGACTCTGCCTTGTGGAATATGGACGCATCACTAAACCATGCATATCTACTCTATAGACACAAGTATACATGTGTGTAGCACGTGTGAATAACCTCGCAGCAAGAGATATAATTTCACCCCCTTTCTAGGTACTATCAGTATCAATTATTTCCCCATTGGATTGGTATTATAACCCAATATGATCTCCCTTTATAGGCACTATAAAATTAACCTCTTTATCCTACTTATTAACCCGAATTCAATTTAATTAATAAGTATTCATATATAATAGTTCTAATGAAGTTTCGGAGTCCCTTCACTTAGAATCATAACATGAAATCCTGCTCAGCAGTGTACACACTCAATCAATAACTAAGATATGTATTCAGACTCTAAATAACATTTAATGATGCACAAAACGACCGTGAGTATGAATTAAAAAGGCACAATCATATATAAAATAAATCCACAAGTAGTGTTATAATGGATTTACACACGAAAGTTCAATTAACTAGATAAAACCTTCACAACCCTAGTTCTACCAAAAAGGCTCTAGCCCATGATGTTGCGAAGAACAATCATGGGTGTTGGATAGATCTTATCCGGATGTCCGGAAAATATAAGATAAATTAGGAAACGAATTAACCCTAGATGTGGCGTCATCGCGTCCTTCTCGCTCTTGAATTCTCTTCTTAGTTCTCCCCTTGTTTCCACAAACGAATCTTTAAAGTGATGGATAGATGGAGGAAGTGATGATGGTTGGGGGTGCGGTATGGTTGTGGCCTCTCTTATGGCTCTCTTGTATTATATATGATGTCTCTCATGCTGCATAAGCCTTCTTTTATACTTGTAATTGCACTTCCCGGGACTGGAATGAGCTTTTTAAGTGATCACACACATTGACGGTGTAAATATACGAATATGGTAAGTTCTCGAGCATCGATTTAACCTCAACAACAGGTCAAATTGAACACCACAAGTCGAATCGAAAGTCGAATCAGCCTACTGTAAGTCCCAGACACTCGATTCGACCAACTGCCCTGGTCGAATCGACGTGACGAAGTCGAATCAGTAATTCCATAAATCGATTCGACCTCAATTTGACCTGATGCCCAGGTCGAATCCCCTGTCGTGGTCGAATCCACCTTCTGTACATGTTGTGTTGCCAATTCGACCTGAAGGGCTGGTCGAATTAACCTCCTGCTTCGCCCAAACAGATGGCTTTGACTTCCTTTCTTCAGTATTCAACACTTCCACTCCAATTTTCTTCGACAAACCTCTTAAATAGCTCCAACAATACTTGATTCGTGCCTTTTCACAATATATATCAGTTTTCAACCGATTTCAACCTTCAAACACTCCATAATAGCACAAATCCATGCGCAATATTCATAAATTATCACACTCATCAAACCCCAAACTTACATGTTGCTCGTCCCGAGACAACGCAATCAAACCAAGGAGTCGTGTATAATCACGAGATCACCAAACACAACATAGAAAAATTATGAAAGTTGGATTTTCGTTTTCAGCCTTCTTACACAAATTGCACATTTTCTCCAACTTTGCACCTTTTATCCTTTTTCCACCCAAAACACAATAAAACACCTCAAGTGCACCTTATTCTCACATATAATGAATATAAGACACTTGTGCTAATATATAACAAGAATTTCCATCAAAAGGTGTTAAATTGGACACTCAAACATGCTAATTTTCACTCTCATCAATCCCCCAAACTTACCCGTTGCTCGTCCCGAGGCAACAAAATAAAAATAAAGAGAGAGAGAGATAGTAAGAAAATTAGTGGGAAAACAAGGACTATGACAAATACCCCTCTTCAAAATACAATTGTCCTCAACTTAGGTCATGCAACTCTCATTACATGTAATAATCAATTCATAGCATACCAGATAAGACAATCACTACCTATTCAAATGCTCCATTTACATGTCCTCACAGGAAGTATATATTACTCGCACTTAAGTGTAAAAGATGTACACTTATGGTTTAAGGTGTGTTTATGCTCAATTTCAATTCAAGTGCATGCATAACCATAAGCTTACCAAACGTCTCAAACTCTTTACCACTAAAAGTATGATTCGACAATGGGATCAAAAAGGATTTTTTTTGATGTAATGTTGGCTCTTTGGTAAGGGTAGGAAACATATGGATAAAGTGACTCAATTAGTAGAGATTTAAAACCGGAGATCTTTTGTACTGCAGATTTTTACACTTCAAGGCTATCCAGCTTCATGCTCTTCTAATTTTCTTTTCTCTCATTTCCTTCAAGCTCAACATACTTTTTCTTTCCTTCTTTTTTTTCTCGAGGGTACCAGTTTCGGGCACTACCTCTAACAACTTATTTTTAAGCTCATATTTTTTAGCTCATAATCACTTGTACAGCTCCAAATATTTTATTCCTTCCGAACTCCATGAAAATCAATTCACACACTTTGACAGCATTTAATTCTCCAGTAAATATAGGAATTTAAGGTTTAAATAGGATATTAAAATGGCTATATTCGTAGGTTGCCAAAGAAATAAGATTTTTAGGTTCAACGGGGCTAACTACGGATATATAATTATTTTGTAGGGAATTATTTGGCTAAATGACTCATAAATTCAAGGATGACCTAAAATCATCTCTCATCATCTAACACACATGTAGTTTCAAGTGAGACAAGAGGCAAGTTCTAGAATACATGCACAAGAATGATACTCACAAGAAAAGAAATATCATGTGATTATGTAACATGATCAACGAGGCTCAAAATCTCACATAGGTTTTTAATAAGTAACAGAGCAATTTTTATGATAAGCAATACCCACAAGTACATATAAAACTTCATATCACAATATAACTCAAATACACTTCTTTCATCAATTTCAAGAGCATATGAATTTCAAGCAAAATTTAAAAATAAGCTCACATGGATCACCACCTTTAACTTTATCCTTCCAAACTAAATCAAAAGCACACATAAAAATTAGAATAAGGAAACGATGACACCTGATTTTTCTTCAACGTATACACGAGCTCCTCAGCATAGAACTCGTCTTGCCACTCTTTTACCTTTTTCTATCATCAAATCTCAAACAAACTCATTATCACATGATTCATCAATAATAAAATAGGAGAACTATAAGAATGAATCAATTGGCTATCTAATCGACTTCACACAGTAGAAACACCACTGAACACTAGGCAAATTGCAAAAAAATCGACACGTCAAAACCGATTAAAGTTTCAACATACTGCAAAAAATCAACTCCCCTAGCAAACATTACAAAGAAAAGATTATACTCTTGGTGCTGCAATGAGGTAAGAACATCACACACCCCAAACTTAGTAAAAACATAAGTTGAAACTAAGTTTGCAAAGAGATGTAATTGCCGATTAGTAAGCACCTTAAACATAAAAATTTCTTACTCACACGAAAAAATAAAGCAATAAAACGAAAGGGCAAGCCTCCAACAGACGCTCATGTTTAACGTCGGAGAGTCACGACGGATGTAACCTTTGTAAGCTACTTGATCAGAGGACGGTCTTGTCGTATCCTCACCTTCAAATACTTTCTTTCCCTCTTCTTGTCTACACTCAACACCTCATTTTTCTTGTTCACAAAAATATGATCATTGGAATTTTCTTTCTCCCATGGTTGTCTAGACACCTCCTTGTCAATCTTCCACTTAAATTCAGAATCATTTGTCTTAGAAAAATCAAGATTAAACAATTTAGAAACCATACCTATGCTCTTGCACGATTGAGTCTTTATGGACATCTTCATTGCATGATCAAGAGAACCACATCTTCATTATCCATCTGCAGTCTAAGCTTCTCGGCTCTCAACTTCTTTACTCTTTCCCACTTCTTCTCCATTGCAAGCTCAGTATTCTGCTTATGTAATGGTGCTGGAGTAACATCAACATCATGTGAAGCATTTAGCGCAGAAAATAGTGCAGGTTGGTGCTCGACCTCAATTCGACCAGGGCTCCTGGTCGAATTGGGCACATAGTGGTCGAATTGATCTTCTGGAACACGATTCTCCCTCTGTATCTCCGATTTGACCTGAAGGTCTGGTTAAATCGAAGTCTCCCAGGTCGAATCAACTCTCTGTAAGATTTTTGCCCTCCTATTCGACCTGGATTCAACCTGAAGTCTGATCGAATCGACATGGTATTGGTCAAATCGGCCTTCAGACGAAATAGAGTGCTCTGGACGGGTGGATTCGACCTGGATTCGACTTGAAGGCCAGGTCGAATCGACTAGATATTGGTCGAATCGAGGCGCTGGTGCTTTTAAATCACGTCCAGTGGGCCAATTCGACCTCCCCTGTTGGATTCGACCTATAGTGTTGGTCGAATTGGGGTAGAATTGAGCTCTCGACGTCTCTAACTTCGATTTCGGCCTCATCTGTCCCTCGTACTGTGTTCCAGAACTTAACGTGATGGCATTATTCTTCAATGTTTGTCTTAATTGATTCACATTCACGGTCATCTGTCCCATAATCAACGTAAGGTCATTCAACTGCTTAGATAAATCTGCATGATCAACATTTATTCTAGCTTCGATGTGGTCAACCCTTGCCTTGTTCTCAACCATTTATCGATTGAAAGTATCTTCAACACTCTTCATTTCTTGCTGCTTCATTCTAGGCCTCCTTTGTGTCAACTCTGTGATTTACCTTTCTTGGGATTATAATAACTTGTTGATTTTAGCTAGACCAGAGACGATCTTATTATCCCTATTCGGCTTCACTTGATGTTCAACCTGCGCCACCTTGCCAAGTACATATGATCCTCTATCTCTCTCTATTGGCCAGTCACGTGAATTCAAAGATATGTCTACAAATAACTTTTTTGCTTCAAGTGTTGTCTTAGATAACAGCGCTCCTCTTGATGATACATCAATAAAAATACGCGACTCACAATCCAATCCATAGTAGAAGATACTTATGTACTCAGCCTTAGACATTCCATGCTGTGGGCACCTCCTGAGCATGCCTTTAAACCTATCCCGCGTCTCATAAAATTTCTCACCCTAATTCATAACAAATCGGGTGATCTCTTGCCTCATCATTAAGATTCTTGAGGGTGACATGTATCTCTCCAAGAACTTCTACTGCAGTTGGTCCCATGTAGTGCAATCGGCTGCATCAAAAGTCTCATACTAAACTTCTGCCTTATCAATCAAAGAAAACTTGAATAGGGCGATCCATCTAGCATGATCATTAGCTCCAGCACCCTTCTGAGTGTTTGCATACCAAGAAATCTTCGGAGATGCTGATATGGATCTTTAAACCAATCTCCAAAAAATGGAATCTTCTCTACCATGTTAATAAGAGCGGGATGTATCTCAAAATCATCATCTTCCCCCATTGCTCCTATCAACCCCATGTTACCAATTCCATAGTTCGTGAAAATTTCACGAATGACAACATTATCCAGATTCTGTCTTGCTCCGGCCATGTTTAGCTCAATGTGATATTCGTCTTTTCCTTCCTCTCATTCTCCTAGTGCACAAGTACCTCAGAAAAATTCAAGGTTAGATAGAAATAAATATTCACAAATAAAAGTCTTAATCAAACTAGAAATAATAAAATTAATAATAATAGCCGTCCCCAGCAACGGCGGCCAAGAACTTGATGAGCGTTTTCTCAACACACAATTAATCCCCAAGTATGAAGAATATCAATTGTAGTCTCGAAAGGTGACCAAGTGTATCGAACCCAAGGGACGGCGTATTATTAATTTAATTATTAACTAAATTAATTAAGACAAGATAACAATAAAGTTGAGGTAAGAAATTATCAACTACTAAACAAGTAATTAAAGTAACAAATAAAATAAAGTCACTTGAAAAATACGAAAGTGGATCAAATAGGAGAATAGATAGACCTAGGGTAATCCAGTTTTACTACTTAACTTTCCTTCCGTATGACGGTGTCTGACTCTACCTTGTGGAATATGGATGCATTACTAAACCATGCATATCTACTCTATAGACACAAGTAAACATGCGTGTAACACGTGTGAATAACCTCAGAGCAAGAGATATAATTCCACCCCCCTTTCTAGGTACGATCAGTATCAATTATTTTCCCCTAGGATTGGTACTCTAACCCGATATGATCTCCCTTTATAGGTACTATAAAATTAACATTTTTATCCTACTTATTAACCCGAATTCAATTCAATTAATAAGTATTCATATATGATAGTTCTAATAAAGTTTCGGAGTCCACTCACTTAGAAACATAACATGGAATGCTGCTCAGTAGTGAACACACTCAATCAATAACCAATATATGTATTCAGACTCTACATAACAGTTAATAATGCACAAAATGACCTTGAGTATGAATTAAAAAGGCACAATCATATATAAAATAAATTCATAAGTAGTGTTGTACGAAGTTTACACACGAAAGTTCAATTAACTAGATAAAACCTTCACAACCCTAGTTCTACCAAAAAGGCTCTAGCCCATGATGTTGCGAAGAACAATCATGGGTGTTGGATAGATCTTATCCGGATATCCGAAAAATACAAGATAAATTAGGAAATAGATTAACCCTAGATGTGGCGTCATTGCGTCCTTCTCACATCTTGAATTCTCCTCTTAGTTCTCCCCTTGTTTCCATAAACGAATCTTCAAAGTGATGGATGAATGGAGGAAGGGATGATGGTTGGGGGGTGATCCCCCCTTGTGATGTGCGGTATGGTTGTGGCCTCTCTTGTGGCTCTCTTGTATTATAGATGATGTCTTTCCTGCTGCATAAGCCTTCTTTATACTTGTAATTGTGCCTTCCGGGCCTAGAATGAGCTTTTTAAGTGATCACACGCATTGATGGTGTAAAAATACGGATATGGTAAGTTCCCGAGCATCGATTCGACCTTAACAACAGGTCAAATTGAACACCACATATTGAATCGAAAGTTAAATCAGCCTACTGTAAGTCCCAGGTGCTCGATTTGACCAATTACCCTGGTCGAATCAACTTGATGAGGTCAAATTGGTAATTTCGTAAATCGATTCGACCTCAATTCGACCTGATGCCCAGGTCGAATCCCCTATCATGGTCGAATCCACCTTCTGTACATGTTGTATTGCCAATTTGACCTAAAGGGTTGGTCGAATTGACCTCCTTCAGGTCGAATTAACCTCCTGCTTCACCCAAATGGATGGCTTCGATTTCCTTTCTTCAGTATTCAATACTTCCACTCCGATTTCCTTTGACAAACCACTCAAATAGCTCCAACAACACCTGATTCGTGCCTTTTCACAATATATTTCATTTTTCAACCGATTTCAACCTTCAAACACTCCATAATAGCACAAATCTAGACGCAATATTCGTGAATTATCACACTCATCAAACCCCAAACTTACATGTTGCTCGTCCCGAGGCAACGCAATCAAACCAAGGAGTCGTGTATAATTCACGAGATCACCAAGTACAACACAAAAAAATTACGAAAGTTGGATGTGCATTTTCAGCCTTCTTACACAAATTGCACATTTTCTTCAACTTTGCACTTTTCATCCTTTTTTCCGCCTAAAACACAACAAAACACCTCAAGTGCACCTTATTCTCACATATAATGAATATAAGACACTTGTGCTAATATATAACTAGAATTTCCATCAAAAGGTGTTAAATTGGACACTCAAACATGTTAATTTTTACTCTCATCATGTTTCTTCATCTCAACATGCTTCGTAACTGTACTTTTCTCAAGTTGATGAGTTTATTTATGGGCGTTTATTCTAAGCTCATTGGGAACAAACATCTTGTGAGTTGGTTTCACAAAGCTTACTTCTGTGTTCTTACTACATTCACCAGCATACTCCAGACCAACTTCTTCACACTCATCCCTTGAAGTAAGGATCTCATTTAACTTGGTCTTTCCACAATTAAAATGATGGATTGATCGGTTCAATCTATCTAATTCTATCTTGTCCTTCTCAATTTGCATGTCCTTACTCTTGATAACTTCCATCATGAATTGTTGCTCAATAGTTACCTTTTTCAAGTGATCCTTAAGTAGATTCACAGTAGTGTTTCTTTCCTTTTGAGTAGAAAGAAGTTGTTCTTTAATCTGATTAAAAACATCCAGGTTGTATTCCTTCTGCTGATTTTCTAACTTGTCAATGAATGACTTTTTGGCAAGATCAACTTCAGTTTTAAACAACTTATCCTCAGCAGCCTTCAGAGAGCTCTTCAATCTTGAGTTCTCAAGGTCCGATTCCTTCAAAATGTTCTTCAGTTCAGCAACATGTTCCTCCAGGTTTTTTTTCATACGTACAACTTGAGAACACTTTGAAGTCATTTGTTGAAACATAGACTCCATGTCTTCAATAGTGGGGAAAATTCCCCGTCAGATTCATCTTGTTCTCCTTTCCTGAAGCAACATTATCAGTTAAACAAGTAACATTCTTAGTCATAGCCTGCAAAGCAAGATAATATTCTTCTTCTGATTCGGAGCCACTCCAAGTTGCTTTCAAGTATCTGTTCTTTCGTAAAAAGTTAGGACATCCATACTGATAATGGCCAAATCCTTTACATTCAAAACATTGAACCTTTTTAAACTTCATCTCAACCAACTTTGAGCTTCTTTTATCACTACTTCTACTTGTTCCTGCCTTGTCCATAAACTTCTTCATCATCCTGCCATAGTTTTTTATTAGAAGCTCCAAATGTTCTTCAAATTCAGCATAACTCATATGTTGTTCCTTCTCATCATCATTATCATCATCACTGGATTGATGAGATTTTTCAGCAACAAGAACAATACCCATGTTTTCGATATCATAAATCATGTTCATCTCATAGGTTCGAATATCTCCAATGAGTTCATCAAGACTGAATTTAACAATTTTATTGTATGTCTCAAGAGCAGTAACCTTTTCACTGAAACTTTTTGGAAGGGTTCTCATGAACTTTTGAATTTGTTTTTCTTCCGATATTGTCTCTCCCAAGAGATAAAGTTGATTGATAATGGATGAAAATCTTGAGTAGTACAAGTCAACATTTTCATCATCTCTCATAGGAAGCGCATCATAATCCACCATCAGATGTTGAATCTTAGATTTGCATACATATTATGTTCCTTCGAATTGAAGGTTAAGAATTCCCCAAGCCTCTTTAGCTTTCGTGCACTTGGATATGAAAGAATGACACTGAACATCTACCGCTGATAGAATAGCATATAGGGCCTTATTATTAGAGACTGCTCCTTTTCTTTCGGCTTCCGTCCACCCTTCCAATTTGAGTTTTTATGTCATCTGCATTTGTGGTGAATGGATGCGTCCACCCTTCTTCAATTTCTTTCCACACTTCTCCCTTTTCTTAGGATTTAAGGAAGGTAATCATCATGGATTTCCAATAAGGAAAGTTAGATCCATCCAGGAATGGTGGTCGAACAACGAATCCTGAATAATCAGATGCCATAGTGACCTGTGGGACAAAGAATCCCGGATCTTGACCTGTTTATAATAAACTAGAACCTGCCCTGATGCCAAATGTAAATCTAAAATCGATTAAATATATGTACGTGTGTGCAGATGTTCTTCGAACATGTGCTTGTGTGCAGATGTTCTTCAAACAGTAAGAATAACAACATAAATGTAAATATTCAGCGAAGATTTAACAAGCACACAATTTAAAAAATATGGGATAGGCTCCGCCTCATCCCTCAGATCTCTTTCATTAGAAAAGTACAAGTATTTCAATTCAACACCTATGAACTTCATTCTATGCTAATTGACAATATCTTACAACTCCCAATTACTTATCTGGTCACCACGTGGTCTTGACAGCACTGTATGGACTCCTCCAAGGCTGTGACGAGATCTCCAGAACTCGTTGCTGGCACTCCCTCCCGGATTCCGTGATTCAAGGCTGTGTTCTTAGAACATGAAGGAACACGAAATTAAACAAAAGAGAAAAGAAATAACCAGAAGAGTTTCTGGACAAGAACTCTCTAATAGCCTCACGAAAACTAACGTGGAGTGTCTAGTTACATCGGTCGTCCACTAGAGAATAAATAGCCTAGAGAGAACATTATCAAATCTAAAAAAGATCTTGATCAATTCTAATCCGTACAATCTTCAATCAAATTGATTCCATATGATATTAGATCAAATCATCATAAATATGGAATACTTTGACTATTTGACTTTGTGCATGATCCCCATCCTCCGTGTTCATTGATCCTCAAATTGGGTCATGAGCTTTTCTTTCTTGGTCAAAGAATAAATCACGTTTATAAAATAATATCTTCAAATATATTTTTGACACGAGATATTCAAGAATATCATTGACCAAATCTTGGATGAATCTCCACCTTAATATTCTTTTTCATAAATAATTAAATTAAAATTAACTAAATATAAGTTAATTGATTTAATGCCAACTTAATTAGAAATATATCAAATATATTTCCTAACAGTAACTTTAATACCATTTTATATTTTTATAATTAATTATTCTATACTATTTCTTTATTGAAGATATTATTACCGTGTTATTTTATTTTTAAAAAATATTACCACTTTTTTATTAATATTATAAAATTATTCATTAAATAATTTACAAAATCATTAAAGTATTACACTTCAGTAATAAAAGTCATAAGTACTCGTGGTCTCTCGAACTATACAAGTCTATACAATTTGTGTAAGGATAATTTCTCACTTTTTGTCTTTAAGATACCTCTATTTAATGGTGCAACTGTTGGTAGGTTTCGCACTTTATGTCTTTAAGATACCTCTATTTAATGGTGCAACTGTTGGTAGGGATAGAAAGAAATAGTACTCCTTAATAAATGGAATTATTAAATGCATGGTACAGGTTAGGTTGTGTATCATGATGATTCATTTATACTATTAGTCATTTTTTTCTTTAAAAATATAATAGAGGTATCTTAAAGACATAAAGTTTATTTACCACCATTACGTGCCAGTCTTGAAAATTTGACGAGTTTAAATAAATGGCTCTGTTTAAATGGGCAGTGATAGAGAATATATAATTTGATAATATTCTTTATAAAGTTATTTTTCGTGTATAGATTATAATCGAATTCATTTATACTCTTTACTTATCAATTAATGGAAAGACTATTTTAATCAATCATTTGAGTTATTTATTGGAAGCAATAGAAGGAAAAAACATTCGATGTTATGATTTATTTATGGACAAAAGATGGTACTAATTAATTCAAGTAAATTTTAACTTATTTAATTAATTATTAATTCTAAACATTTTCCATCTAATTAGTATATGGGTGAGGCAGAAGTTTGTTCAATTGGCTCAAATAAATTGTTCATTTAAAAAAAACACAATTTATTTTAATTATTAATTTTTATATTTAATTATAAATACTACTCTCTCTTCCCCCAAAAAATATTTCGAGTATTTTTGTGCGAAAATATTTCGAGTATTTTTATACGTACGTGAAGTCTAAGAATTTTTTTATGTATGTACTCCCTCCGTCCCACAAAATCCTTCACACTTTTCTTATTTGTTTGTCCCATAAAATCTTTCACACCACAAAAAAAGAAACATTACTTTATCCAACAACCTCAAAAGTTAATTTAATTTCAAATTTGCCACTCATTTTTTACACACATATAATTATTTTATACTTTTTATTACCTAAAAATACTACAATACCCTCTAAAGTTAACAAACTTTGTCAAAAAGTACAATTTTTCTTAAATAATATGGAACAGTAAATGTGAAGCGTTTTATGGGACGGAGGGAGTATAAAAAACGAACACTTTAGAATATCAATGTGTGAGAAAGCAGATCCAATTATAATATTGCTCATTGAAACGAATAAAAATGGTAAAATTTAAACCATAAATATAGATGGAAACCCACCAATATAATCTTTTCATGGAAAAGATTGCTGAAATACTAGTACTAGTATAAATGTCGTATGTAAAAGATGTATAGAATATAATATTTTTTTCTAAAGAGCATACATTTTAATTAATAAGTGTATAACCTTTTCATTAAAAAAATTAGTTGAAATATGAATAGTATAATATTTGATTAAAAAAATTTTAAAAAAAATTAAGGATATAAAATTTTATATTAAAGGATATAACATTTAATATTAAAAAATGTATAGAATATATTATTTTTTCTAAAGAGTATACATTTTAATTAATAAGTATATAATCTATTGAAAAAATTAGTTGAAATATGAATAGTATAAATGTTTGATTAAAAATTTTTAAAAAAAAATTAAGGATATAAATTTTTATATTAAAGGATATAACATTAATATTAGAAGTTACAAATTAATAGGGGGTATAGTGTTCTCATAGATATAAAAGTTTTAACCTTTTTTTTATTAGCCAAAACTAGCATGAAACTAGTTTTACAGTAGAATTTGGATTACTGTTCTAAGATCATTATTTTTCTGACAAAAAGAAAACAATACATAATACTCCTTTAGTGAACTCTTTCAAATAAAGTACTTTTATGTATTATAAGAAATAACTCCGAATATGTTAAAGAGTAATACTAAGTATTTGATAGTATAGCATACACCTTATTGTAACTAACAGCTCCCATTTTTATTACACTTTATATTTGCAGTATAATTTGCTTTCCTATGCAATACCTTAAGTAATGTGAGCTAAATGTTTAAGATAAACAGATTACACAAATACAAATAGATGCATAAAATATGAATGTTTGATGCATTCAACTTTTTATTATTGTTTGAAAAAAAAATTCATAGTAAATTATAATAATACACAACTAGAACTATAGTTGTTAGGTTAATAAAAAATTGGAGTTGGGATTGAAAATAAATCCATAAACAAGTCATGAGCTAATAGAGTTGCTTTAAATTTTGATTTATAGTAAATTAATCTCTTCATCCATCATTTGAAACGGTTGTCATAGAAGACACAAGCAGCAAGTCAATATTGCATACTCAGCCACACAAAGGTCTAAAAGTGGCTTCTTTACTATGGTAATGACACACCCATCAGAGGACAACTAGAAGACTTTGCTCAATTTAATCCACCTACCCAAAAGAAACTCCATAATTCCATTTTCTTGCTTTTATCTTTTCGTTTACCTTATGAAAGCCTCCCCTTTTTGTGTCTTTTTCGACCTTTTTAATCAAGATCATCTTGCTTGAACCTTGGAGAGAGAGAGAGAGGGGGGAGGGAGAAACCAAGATAGTTTTTTTGGAGGGAGAGAAACAGTTAGGAGGGGGGAGAGAGAGAGTGGTGTGGTTGGCAGATGTGACATAGTTTAAGAGAGAGAAAACAAGAAAATTCCTAGGATTCACATTAGATCTGATGCCCCTCAGAGAGTTGTTTGTTCTCTGTGCATGTTTTGTTTGGTTGGACAGATAAAAATGTGATCTTGGGGTTTGAATTTGAAGTTGGAGCTGTTTTCTTATCAACATCTTAAGCTGGAATTTTGATTTTGGAGGGTTTATTGGGATCTTGATGGGAATCTGTTTGAGCAACCAGATAAAGGCTGAGAGCCCTTCTCACACTGGAACAGGTATCATAGTAGTTTAATTTTTTGTAATTATTTGTTTATATATTCACAAAATTCAAAAATGAAGCATGAGATGGCTAGATTTTCTTGAAGGGAATGTGAAATCCTGTTTGATTGGCTCTTAGTTTACACTTTCCATTAATGTGTTCCTATTGTTCATTACATCATCTGTTGGTATGATTTGAATCCAAAATTACAACACTCTGTGTTTCTCTGCTACCATAGATATTCAATATTTCCCAAGTGTTTGTGAAATCCCTACCTAGAAGCCCTTTTCACAAGTTGATTCAGCAGTGGATATTACTGATTATCTTGGATTTTGTAGTATAATTCTCTCTCTCATGTTCTTAAGTTGATGTTCATAGGTGGGACTTCATCTAAAATGGTGAGCGGAGATGGGATAGAGTTGAGCAACTCGAGCAGCAAGAGATCCTCTGCATCCGTACCTCCAACTCCTCGAAGTGAAGGTGAAATATTGCAGTCCTCCAACTTGAAAAGCTATGCTTTCAGCGACCTTAAGGCGGTCACGAGGAACTTTCGCCTCGACAGTGTCTTGGGGGAGGGAGGTTTCGGGTCAGTTTTTAAAGGATATATTGACGAACATTCATTAGCACCATCAAGGCCTGGTCCCTCTAGTGTTGTGGTAGCTGTTAAGAGGCTAAACCAAGAGGGGTGGCAAGGCCACAAGGAATGGTTGGTATGTCAAGATATGTTTCATTTGTGCATACTTGATTGATTTTCTTGGAGCTTCATATAATGATAATTGTTAGTTTTTTAATTGTTAATAGTTTCTTGTATCGACAGGCTGAAATCAACTATCTAGGACAGTTGCGTCATCCTAATCTTGTGAAATTAATTGGCTATTGCTTGGAGGATGATCACAGACTTCTTATGTACGAGTTCATGTCAAAGGGTAGCATGGAGAATCACCTATTCAGAAGTGAGTATAGTCTCTGTATACTTAGGCTGCTCTTTTTGCTCGTCTAATCATCTGTGGTTCTTCTGTGAAATAGGAGGTTTGTACTTCCAACCGCTTTCCTGGAGCCTAAGAATGAAAATTGCTCTTGGTGCTGCAAGGGGCCTTGCGTTCCTTCATAATGCTGAAACTCAAGTGATTTACAGGGACTTCAAGACTTCTAATATCCTGCTCGATTCGGTGAGCACTTTTCTGAAAATTTACTGTTGGGAATCATCCCTTCTTATCCATAATGCATTTACAGTTAGGTGTGCATTTTGTTTGCAGAACTTCAATGCCAAACTTTCTGATTTTGGATTGGCAAGGGATGGCCCGACTGGTGATAAAAGTCATGTCTCCACTCGCATCATGGGAACGTATGGATATGCTGCACCGGAGTATCTATCCACAGGTATAAATTAAACCATATATATCCTTAAACTCATTAAGCAGCATGGCTGTAATTTTGATAAACTTTATTTCAATCTGGTAAGCCACACAATTTTTATGAGTTAATATCAGTTTTAACTTTTGCAGAATCTAATTTTAAACTAGTAACGTTTTACTTTTTCATTTTTGGTCATTTTCATGCCAATTTTTGTCATTTAACTTTTTATCCGTTCAATTTTGGTCATTAAGTTGTTAATTTTAGTCCTTTTTTCGTAGGAAATTCGAAGATCCCAACTTTTTTTATGTTTTCTATTTCAGTCCTCTTAACATTTGTTGAAGCCAATTTTAGTTCATTAACTTTCTGAAAAAGAACTAAAGTCGACATGAATTGTTTAATTTTGAAGAATAAAAAAGTTACTGAGCTAAATATTGACTTAAAAGGGATAGAATTAGAAAAGTAAATTTACAGTAATAAACTTGGATTGGACAAAAAGTTCAGGACTAAATTGATGTCAACTCTTATTTCAAGTATGGTTATAGTTATACTTCTAACTAACCAAACTTTGTTTGCATTGTTCAGGCCATTTAACGGCCAAGAGCGACGTGTACAGCTTTGGCGTGGTTCTCCTGGAGATTTTAACCGGTAAGAAAGCAATAGACAAGAACCGGCCAACAGGCGAACACAATCTGGTGGAGTGGGCAAAACCTTACCTTACCAACAAGCGTAGGATTATCCGTGTTATGGATCCTCGCATAGAGGGGCAGTATCAAGGTGATCGAGCCGTAAAAGCAGCCAACCTTGCACTTCAGTGCATATGCATGGATCCCAGGTCAAGGCCTAATATGGATGAGGTGGTAACTGCTTTAGAGCAACTCCAGGATTCTAAGGGTGCTTCTAAAACTGACAAGAAGGATCATCGAGTTAATCGTACCAGTCGCCAATCCAACGGTGAAGCTAAGTCATGCAAGACCGCTGCTAACGAAACACGAGCAGCTCCCTCTTATCCAAGACCTGCTCCTTATGCCTAAGCCTCTTTTGCTCTGCTCTCCCAATATTTTCATACTTGTACAGTTTTTTTTTTTTTTAATTAAATGCATCCAATTTGTAACATACAGAGATCTGAGCTACTTTTCAGGTGATGGATTTCTTGTGCTAAATCCTTTTTTGTTCTGTTTAAGATTATATGGGAATTGTAATTTTTTTTTTCCTGAATAGTCTCCATTTTGATGTGTATTTCAACTAGTTTTATCTCAAAAATTATAAAAAGGTTTTAAAATTAGGTTTTGGTTTTCAAAACTTATATTCAAATTTTAAAAACCATATATATATATATATATATATATATATATATATATATATATATATATATATATATATATATATATATATATATATTTGCTATGTTCTCTCTCCTCAATTAATATATTTTTTCTCTTTATCTCTTTTCTATCATCTAACTTTTAAAATAAATTAATACATTGATTTGACATAAAATTAAAACATATTCTATCCAAAATCTAAAATAAACATAACTATTCATAGTTTTCAAATCCTACATAACCCCAAACCAAACATAATTGCCTTCGTGTTGTCATTTTGGATTCACGAATTCGCTCTAAATTCTGAAAAAATATAACACTTTAAATACTCTTTCTGCCCCGTTCAGTTTAAAGAGTGACTTTTACTTTTACACGTAGATTAAAGAATATAATTATTTAATGTCTAAGTGAATGTACTCCATATTAAAATTGTATTAGTGGGGTATATATGGTCACATTTGTGTAAGAAATGAAATCCTTTGGGGAGGATACTCAAAATGAAAAAAAGGGACTATTCAAAACGGATGGATGAAGAATTATGCTCCCTCCGTCCCACCTAAAAAGAGTCTTGTTTTTTGCACGTGGATTAAGAAATATTATTACTCAATGTGTAGTGAGTAGTTGTATCATTGGAAATGTGGACCACATATTTTAATTATATTAGTGGGTGTGTGTGGATCTTATATGTGTAAAAAAAGAAATTAGATTTTTTTTGGTGTAAAGCCCAAAATAAAAATAATACTTTTTGAAGAGTACATAGGAAGTATTTGTTTTATATTGTAAAGTAAATGATAAGAAGGATAAGAGAACATAGAGAAGATGAAAAGGATACAAAGAAGCAGAGAGAGATTTTATTAATGGCGTTGATATCAATGTGTACAAAGCTATAATATTCTCACTCTTTATATAAAGAAGAGAAATGGTACAATGGTAAATAAACTTTCTTCCTATTCTAATGATATAAGGAGTAATGTCCACATAAAATATTTCACAAACTCCCCCTTGAACGTTATGACATTACAACGTCATATGCATGCCTCGTTAAAAACCTCGCTAGAAAACCCTTTGAAAAAACCAGTCGAGGAAAAGAGTACATGTCTTATCATTTAATATTTAATATTAGCTGTCTCGTTAAAAAACTTTCAACTAAGGAAACCTCGTAGGAAAAAACTTAGTTAAATAAAAAGAATACAGTTTGGTCTTCAGGACCAATCTTCAGGATTATTTAGAAGTTGTTTCTTCCCCAAGACATTTAACTTGCATGTTTCATTAAAACCCTTCAACTAAGAAAACCTCTTAGGAAAAAACTTAGTTAAGGAAAATAGGGCAGATCTTATGATTTTAATGTATTGCATTAGTTGCCTCGTTAAAACCTTAAACTAAGAAAACCCAATAGTAAAAACTTAATAAAGGGAAAAAAGTACAACTATTAGTCTTCAGGACTTAATCTCCTGGATTGTTTAGAAATTACTGTTCCCTCTGAAAACAGGGATACATTGTAATATAATTGCTGATCTTCAAGATTGAAAATTTGAAATTTGTTTGGAATTGTCACTCCCCCTGAAGACGACAATCTTCTAGGTCTAGATAATACAATACTACAAGGACATACTAAAATATAATTTGGGAGTAAACAAAACAATGATAAATAATTTACATGAGCAAATGCTATTTGTAATAATCACTGCTCTTCTAGAGCATATAAATTTGTCATGTCTCGCATAATATATTAATTGTCCATCCATGCAATACATAATTTATTGTCTTATAAAAAATTGGGGAAATTAGTCTTTCATCATACCACATGGTCTATATATTTATTATATCAACAATCTAACTACACCAGTTTGAAACTTTAATATTATGAGATCATTTAATTAACATTCAAATTAATAAGCCAATGTCACGTTGGTTTCTTATAAATAAATCAATATATTTTGTATGTACGAGATACTTGAGGATATGTTTAATTTCATGTAACATCTCTTTATCCGAGAATCATAAAATCTTGCTAGCAAGTTCATCATAAGTGCATATCAGGCCTGATACAATTATGAGAAAACATGTGCTTTAAAATCACTGAATGAAGGGACATCTAGTCCAAAATATCCTCATTATATAATTCAAGTATATAGATATTAGTTTTCCATTTCAAGGGATAAAAAGACAATTGACATACAACTTGAATAGATATATCGAGAATCATTTGAAACAATCATCATTAAATAAATTAACTGGTATTTAAAATTTAAAAATATTCTCAACTATAGGTTGAGACAACACTTTTGTTTATCCAAGTTCTCATTCCGAAAAATGTGTCATCTTAGCATGAGTTAACTTATAAATTTCTTATACATTCCAAACTTAAATCATTCATATACACACAATTTTCATTCTTCTTCCGGAAGAAATAACAAATTAAAATGTAGCATATCCATATTAACATTTTCAATTAGGTCTTGCAATGACCAATATTGTAATTATATGTTGTGATATTTTATTTTCATTCATATTGAGTATATTTAATCCTTTGTAGATTTTCATGTAAATTATATAATGTTGTGTAATTAGTGCATATCAAAATTTATTGAAACTGTCATATATATTAACTAGCGAAACGTAATGCATAATGCGAAAGTATGTATCATTTATATATTAGGCCTCTGCAAGAACCCTATGAGCTTTAACTACACCAGTCTATCGTTCATATGTCTTTTTGGGACAAATATTTATATCATTTCAGATAATATTTAAATAAATATTTAACGAGTTAAGCTCAACCTCAATACTTTATTCTGTCATACCAAATATTTGTGCTTCTGGCACTTTGATATCAAATATAAGTTTTGAATCCAGATTATTATTTAAGACAGTAAAAGCAATCAAAGAGGCAATGTTGTCGACAACTTTCTATTTCAATTAATATTCTTCTCCCAACTTTTATAATGTTTTCTATATTTATATAACTAGATTCACGTCATTTTCCAATATGTTTGAATCTAGCTGTTTCCCATACCCAGTATTTTAGTTATTTTGATGCACAATTCAAAATATGCAGATGGGAAATGTTTAAGGCTTCTAGCCATAATTGAACAACACTAGTTATAAAAGAGGTATAATTATGATATGCAGGAGCCATAATTTGTGTTTAGTATTTCAAGTTTCCCCAAATATTAATTTTTGGAATAAAATATTCACTGCGTATGAACATAAAACATTGGATGTTCCACTTTTTTTAAAAAAATATTATCAGTTGATATTCATTCCAATTAACTAACTCAAATATTCAATATTTGAGCTCTTCATATGTAATTTTATTTGTATTAGTGCACTATGAATAAGAATATATTTATTCAATGAATACATCACTAAAATATTTTGGTTATGTTATGAAAAAAATTGACCAAAATTTTCTCCTTATCTCTTAAACATATTAGAAGAAATAATTCCAATTTTTAGTATGTAAATATCATACCATAAAATTTCCACACAAACTTTATAAGTTTTATTTCATATATCATGATTAAAAGAATTTAAATTATTGGCTCATCCATTTGCCCAAAATAACTCAATCACTCATGCCATATTTTTAAAAATATTGAGTTTCAAATATCAATATCACAACAATATATATATATATATCAAACTATTAATTTATAAAATATATTATGATCTAACAACACATATATATGAACAAAATAAGCATAAGAACAAATATATAATACATTAGAAAAGAAATAATGTTAAACAAATATTTTTGCAAATATATAAAGTTCTTAAAAAGATATGTAATGTAATATAGCTCAAGTGTCTAGCATTTTAAAAAATCTCAAAAATTGAAATTATACTTAGTCACAATGATTTTCGAGCTTAGGTCTCAGATTGTCATCATTGACTAGGTCAATATTTTTATTTGCTTCAGGCAAATAAATATATTTATTTACACCATTTTTATTCCACAAATATCTTTTTTTTCAAATATTTTGATATTCTATAACCAAGGTGTGTCATATACATAAAAGCAATGACTATTTCATCAAGATCTATGATAAATTTATTTCTATTAGAGTGTTTGTCTATTTTCTTCCGTGATTTTAACCCAACTCAAGCCGAAGAAACTTATTTCAAGTCTTCTATTTTTTTATTGAATCTAACGGTCAATAAGAAATCTTTAAAACAAGAAATTCAAATAGAATCACACGCATTAGATGCCTTCTGAACTTCCTGGGGGTATTTCTACCCTTCATCAAGAGGGCATGGTTCGGCAACGGAACCAACTATTTGATTCTCTATAGATCATACAAACACATCAAGAGAAAGAATGGGTTCGATCTATGATTTCTCATTCATTTACGTTGCCAAAAAACTTATTAGATGCCAGAATCGATGGTATCTAATAAGTACTACCTACTATTGGATTTGAACCAATGACTCCCGCCGTATGAAAGCCCTAGAGTATATGATTCAACAGGAATCACACAAGGGTAGATTAGAAACCTCTGGTAAAATGCCCGTCTGTCACCCAGCCGAAATTTTTTTGAATGATATTCAAGAAAAAAGTATTGACCACACTACGGGGAGGCCAATATGAATTCACTCTTCCACTATAACTATTTCTCACTTTTCATATGCCCCTTCCACTCCAAGTTTAATTCTGCTAGAATGTACCATGTGCTTCAGGCATAATTTCTGACCAATTGGTCTAGCATTATGAATTTTCATTAATAATTGATTATGCTTTCCAATTAACAGTAATACAGAAAATAAACTCTGAATATCTAGTATGATTTTTTTAGCTCTTTACTACCTCCGGAGTACGAGGTTAGTAGCATGGAAGGTGAAAATATTTTTCTAATCAATTTAGATTCTGTAATTTCTATTTACAAGTTTTAGAAATAAGGTGTATAACAGAATTGTATTATGTTATGGACTTAAAAATTTTAAATCTTAGATTCAGCCCAATCACATAGAAGGATTATAATGCTAATAAAACGATCCAGCAAGGATTGCCATAAAATAAGAAAATATTATTCTGTTAGATACTATTTTTTTTGTTAAGATTTTTGTCAAGATGATAACAAACAAATATTAGTGCTTTAGTCTTGTGGGCAGGAGTATATTTACTTAAATCATAGGAGTTGAATTTCAATGTCTAAAGCTTATCTTAAATAGTTATTGACATCAACTAGACATTTTTTCTCTTTTTTCTCTTTTAATGATGTCGGACATTTTAAATGAACCACAATTATTTAAGAATAAGTGATGTTATAAATTTATATCAAATTTCATGTATCCAATAAAAATGAGGAAATATTTGACTATATATAAAATTTGCTCATGAAAAACATATCTTACAATATTAATTAAAATCAATTCAAATATGGTAGAAATAAATAATAGGAAAAATAGATTTTTTTGTCCGCTAACTTTCATTCATTTTGAAATTAGTCCATTAATTTTTTTAATTTTGAAATTAGTCCGTTAATTTTATAACAATTTTGAAATTAGTTCATTAACTTCATAAAATTCAACATTTTGGTCATTTGATCTGCTATGGCAGATTATTTGAATATTTTTACTCCAATTAATCAATATCATATTTTTATTTAACCAATTTTATCTCACTTTTCATTTTTCACTTCCGTATACCAAACAAACAATATTAATCTCATTACTAAAATGGAGAAAATTTGACTAAATATTGATACTTCCTTCATCAGCTCGAAACAAGATCTTTTTTCCATTTTGGTCGTCCATTCCAAAGAGGGTCACTTCATTTTTACACACATGAGATTCAAACACACCCACTAATACAATTAAAATATGGGATCCACACTCCCACTAATACAACTACCCACTACACATTAAATAACAATACTTCTTAATCAACGTGCACAAAAGTAAAATGCCCTCTTTCGAGCGGACGGAGAAAGTATAATATAAATTTTTAGTGGATGCTATTTTTTTTAAAATAGTATATATATATATATATATATATATATATATATATATATATATATATATTACATATTTTTTTTTTTTAGAATAACCTGCTAATGACTTGTTGAAACGGACGATTTTGTTGAACTTGGTAAACATGATGGACGATTTTCAAAATTTTCAAATATAATGAACGATTTTCAAAATTCTGTAAATATAATGGACGATTTTCAAAAAGTGAAAAAATATGGACTAAATTCAAAATTGGGCAAAGTTAGTAGACAAAAAAATATATATTCCTTAAATAATATCTTACCATATTAACTAAAATAAAATCAAATATGGTGTGGTGAAATAAATAATGAGAGCATATCTTACCATATTAACTAAAATCACATCCAATCAAATCAGTAATATTTATATAAAATAAATAATTAAAATTTGAATAAGATGTGTCCCATGCTTTCAAAAATATTACACGTATCTAGTCACATGTATTAAATATTGCATTTATTTAATTATAGAAATTATTATTTCATATCAATTAAAGATAAATTCTGCAAAAATCATTCACAAAATATTCTCAAACTGTTGTAAAGTATAGTTTTGTGCCCAATCAAAATAATATATGAAGTGCATCTAGAATTTTGAATAATTTAAATAATTTCATGATTAAAATTATAATAAATCCAAAAAAATATATCAATTTAAAATAATTAATGTTTCTATTAGAGGAAATAGTGTACAAGGATGTACTGGATATATTGAATTCATCACTCCAATTCTCATAATTAACACAATTTGTGTTCTAAAAAAAATTACACGCGTACTGCTAAATTAATCTTTTAACAAATAAATAATTTTAATGATAAAAATCTCAATTATCGTCCCTTTCGCTAATTGGGATTTATATAATTATAATATATGAGCACAATTCAAGATTAACATAAAAATTGCGAATAAATATTTCAACGTAATATAATTTCGAGAAAGAAAGCAACACATATATCCACAGAAAACATGTATAGACAATAATCATTTCGATTAAAGTGAATAAAAAAATACGAAAAGTTAAGTGGGTTCTTATGATTTTGACAAACATAATTTTTTTGATTTCAATTATATTAAAAAAAATTAGTAATACCTTATAGAAAAGACACTATTCTTTTATAGAGTTTTCTCCAACTAATATAGCGACTTCCCCCTCAATTCTTCTCAATTTGATAATTCTCCTCCATTGATAGATCATTAACTCAGTTGGTTAGTGCGTGCTGATAACATATTTTAATTGGTTAGTGGATGTTGATAACAGATTGTAAAGTAAATGATAAGAAGGATAAGAAAACATAGAGAAGATGAAAAGAATACGAAAAAGCAGGGAGAGTAATAGATTTTATTAATAGCGTTAGATATGAATGTGTATAAAATTATAATATTCTTACTCTTTATATAGAGAAATGATATAATGCTAAATAAGCTCTCTTTCTATTCTAATGATATAAGGAGTAATGTACATACAAAATATTTCACAATATTTTATTATTAATTAAATTCGAACGCACGAATTTTAAATTAGTGCATTACTCTTGGATAAGTTTATTATTATGGGAGTTGGAAATAGGTACAAAGTCTTGATTGGCACATGAAACTATTCCTTTTTTTTTTATTCTAATTTTAAATTTAATTATTAAAAAAAAAGTATGAGAGAGTTGAAATCAGCTAAAAATTGACCGTGACCCGTGGGTATCCTTCAACGGAAATTATTTTTAGTCAACCATACACATATTCTAATATTCCTTCAGCAAATCTGACATGAAGTATCTCACCATATGACCAAACATTTAAACAGCAAATACTCTTTTAAGTATATAAATAAATATTTTAATAATAAAAAATTAAAATTCTTTTCAAATTGCAATATTGTAGGAGTTATATATTTGGAGGTGAAACATCACATCATTTGAAGTTTGAACTTTGAGTGGCGGAATTAGTCTAAGATCAAAAAGCATTTCAGATCCATAAATATGGTTTAGTTGAAGAATATTTTACGTTCCAAATTGCAATGATGATATATCCAATAGATCATGAGGTATTGTTTTCAACAAACTTTTTTTTTAAATTTATTTTAATAAAAGTTAAGTATGAGTTTATTTTAGTTTCATTTTTTAAGGTAAACTTTGTGTCTCTATTTCAATTAGATATTTTATATATTCAATACTTTAATAATTGAAATTTTAAATATCCGTGTAAAAACAAACCACAAAAAATTATTCTATTACTTGACATTAATTTGGAAAGTGAAATAAGATAAAATTAACATTATGCTAGTACTTGACATTAATTTGAAAAGTGAAATTAGATGAAGTTAACATTACTGAGAGAACTTCTTGTGAGAGTGATCGAAGAATTATTAAAATATACTCACTCGATATTATTTCAATCTCTACAAATATATTTTTAATTTGTTGTCTAATTTGCATTTCCAATGATAGATAAGAACATACAAATTAATTATTTCTTTCACTTCACTGCACATTATACACATTAAAATATTATATTCTTTAATTTCTGTGAAAAACAATAGTAAACATCCCTTAAGTATGTCTATTATTAATAATTAAATTATATTAATAGTGAATCATATAATAATACTAAAAATCATAGTTTAACATGTATTATTGTCTATTTCATGCAAATAATAATAATAAAATAAGTAGTAATTTTTTATTCAACAAAATAATATACTAAATATAAAATATTTTTATTTATTTCGTAAAATACAGTATACTATTAACGAAACGGAATGAATTAGACTTGGAAATTCAAAACTGAGTTGTCTTGAATTTTGATAACTTCAATTTAATTTTATTACAATGATTGAAGGTGACCAAATTTAGTTATTATTAGTAAATAAATGGAGGAAAAGAAATTCCTGAATCATTGAGTGTTAAAATTATTATTTGACCATTTCTTTACACCTTTGTCAATTAATCCTTAAATTAGACTACCAGTGATGATGTCAGATGCATGAGGACTACGATTACATGTTCACACGCCCAATATGGAAGAGGCTGTTGCATGATAAACACTAACTAATACTCCTTAATACTGTAATTTTCATTTATTCTTGTAAACTGTGTTTACATAATAAATTATTGTAAATTATGTGATGTTCTTAGTTAAACACTCTAACAATACCATATATAGAATTAGAAGAGGGGACAACAAGATTTACACCGTGACTCAAATTTACACAAGTGTTTGTGTAAATAAATATATGAACATCTTTTATTTCACAGTGTTTTATTATGAAAAAGTATGGAGTAAAAGTTTTTGGAACACATAAAAAACTAGTTACAAGAATTTATAGGGATAAAATATTTTTTTTGCCCCATAAGTTTGACCATATACAATTTTTGCTCCAAAAAGATAAGATTTGGACACTTATCCCACTATTTTTAAAATTGCGCCAATGTTGCCCCATTTTCACCGGAATTTGATTTCTTTGCCGGAATCGATCACGTGAATGTCACATGATCATCGGATTTGGTATTTTTCGGCAGGACAAAATATTTTTTGCTCTATAAGTTTGGTCATGTACACTTTTTACCTCAAAAAAGATAAGATTTGGACATTTATCCAATATCTTTATAATTGTGTCAATATTGCCCCATTTTCGTTGGAATTTGACATTTTTGTCGGAATTGATCATGTGCATGTCACGTGATCATCGGATTCAGCATATCCCGACAAATTTGCTGACTTGGCGATACAGTGGCATCCCCGTCAATAATAATAATAATATTTCAATGATAATTTAATAAAAAAATACCCACAGTCGATGAACTCAGTTCTTACGTGCCCTCCACATGCTTCCACTATCTTCGCAAAATTACTCTTCTTGTCAATCAGGGGATCCCTCATGTACCCTCTCACCTCCATGGGCGGCAGTCGTCGGATCTTCTGCCCGCGCCACCCCACTCCCACCGACCGCCGCCAAGCTCCCTCTATCATCTACTTCCACAGAGGAGGATTTATGTTCTTGAGCAATACTGCTGCCTTCTTCCACGACTCATGTAACCAATATGGCAGCTCACACCACTGCCCTCATCGCTTCCATTGTATCCCGCCTAGCGCCTGATAATTGTCTTTTGGCAGCGTATGACGACGTCATGTAGTGCATGCGGTCGACTAAAATCCAAGCACTCACTGGCCATGGCGTCGACCTTAAATCGAAGAATTCGTGACTTCTCTAGGGGTTTCCTAATAGAAAGCAGCACCAATAGCAACATGGTCTACCACGTGGGAATGTGCGCATTGGATATCGATCTCCAGCCATCCAAAATTTTGGGACTAATAATGAATCAGTTATTCTTTACTGGGGTGCGAAGGACTTAATCGAAGCTCAAAACGCCAACGACCCAAATCTCCCTTTGCATGACTCCGATCTCCTATGGTCGCTCGCACTGCCGGAGGGTGTAGATTGGGGCCACGTTTACTGTGATCCGTTCGTTGGTGGTGGGCCTCCGAAGGAGAAGATCTAACCACTACCGTCCATGGTGGTGAAAGGGTACAAGGAGGATCCCCTGATTGACCAGAAGGGGAGTTTACGAATAGGAGCGGAGCTAGACAAAATTTTGAGGGAGGGCTAAAAACGAAATTGTGTTGATCATAATTCATATTTAAACATTAAATTATACTCCTTCCATCCCGATTTTGATTGCAATGATAAAGAGTTAAGAAAAAAAATTTAGTTGATTTTTTCAAAGGTAATGCAGTCGTTTTAGGTTATGAATAAGAGAAAATAAAGTTTGTAATACGTTATGTGCATTAGGTATGATTGATATTTTAAATTAAAATGTATTTTGAAGTTATTGAATTGAGATGATATTCCTTTTTTTATGGTGTAAATTACTCTTGAACGAAAATGGAATGTGTGAGGATAATTATGGGCGGAGAAGTACAAAATATTGCAATATAAATGCATAACTTGCTTCCCAAGAGAATTTCGAGAGGTTATTAAACAATCCTCAATGCCTAAAACTAAAAAATGAGTAGATAACACTTTCCAAGAAATTATAGAGCATATATTGTAAAAGCAGAAACTATTTTTTTAAATTAATATTAATTATCGTTTGCGAGACTAATTATTAGAAGGTTTAGGGAATAAAACCCTTTATTAGAAAGAATAAATATTAATTATTATTTAATATTATATATGAATATATATGAAACTTTTATTAGGTTAGGGGGCTAAAGCCCCCTCAAGGCTCCACAAGGATACGCCCCTGTTTGCGAAGATGGTGGAGCACATGGAAGGCCCGTGAGAACTGAGTTTATCGATCGAGGGTATTTTTTTATTAAATTATCATTAAAATATTATTATTATTATTGATATGGATGCCACTATGACGCCAAGTCAGCAAATTTGCCGAGAAATGTTAAATCCGATGATAACGTGACATGCACTTGATCGATTTCAGCAAAAATATCAAATTCCACAGAAAACGGGACAACATTGGTGCAATTATAAAGATATTGAGATAAATGCTCAAATCTTATCTTTTTTGGGGCAACAATTGTACATGACCAAAATTATGGGGCAAAAAAATATTTTGCCCTGCTAGGAAATACTGAATCCGATGATCACGTGACATGCACGTGGTCCATTCCGGCGAAAATATGACAACATTGGCACAATTTTAAATATAGTGGGATAAATGCTCAAATCTTATCTTTTTTGGGACAAAATTGTACATGCCCAAACTTAGGAGGCAAAAAAATATTTTATCCCCGAATTTATATAACTAATCATGCGCACAGATCTCTAAAATTCGTACAAGTGATGAGCACAAATTTGATTTGTCTCAAATTACACACAGAAGTAGGGGCGGATGTGTTAAGGTGGTTCAAGGAAAATATATCTTTTGGTATGTATATTGCATAGTGACCAAACATTTTATTTATAAGATCGTTCTCTTTATCCCCTTCGTCAGAGCATCAGATTCCTGATGGTAAAGTTCCAAACGATCCAACCAGAGTTCAAAAAATGCAAGTTAGATGTTTTTATATATACGTGCCACTTAGTTTTAAGATCGTTTTAACTATATGGGGGCAGAAAGTCTGTAACAATGAGACAATAAATATATTATCTTCAATCATACAGAAAGTCTGTAACAATGAGACAATAAATATATTATCTTCAATCATACAGAAAGTCTGTAACAATGAGACAACAAATATATTTCTTAATTTAGTCGTGTCAAACATAATGGGGAATAGAATACTGAGAAAGATCAACATTAATAGTTGAATCTAATTGAATCTAAATAACAATAACAGGATCATAAATAAAAAGAAATACTATAAGTACTAAAAAGCCAAGCCACGATCTCATAAACAAAGCAAGGATATTTTCTATTGTGTTGGCAACCTATCAAAGGAAAAACAAGGATGGGGGTATTGATCTCACCCCATCTCACAAGAGATGCCCATGTTTTAGCATTTAATTTAATTTTTTTTCTTTTTAAGATTTAAAATCACTTAATATTTTGGGTAAATTACGAACACCGCCCTCGAAGTTTGTCCAAATTACAAAATAAACTTCGTAACTTGAAAATTACCTATTACCCCCATTGACTTGTATATTTGATTAAAATATTGATGATAATACCTTCTTTTATAAAAAAATAATAAAGAGATATAGAAATAAAATCAATACTCATATATTTAACCTTAAATAATAATCAAGTCCGAAAGAAAATGTAAGAACTCTAAATCTCCAACTTCTCATAAAATATTTATAAAATTGGATTAATAAATAGGTAAACGGATTTGCATATACTCATATTACCAAGGAAGGAAAGATGTATCGTAGTAAAAACCGAAGAGATAGGGTGGCAGAGGAGATTAGGGGGCTTTGCTAAAACGAAATTCGCTCTATTTTCACTCCCTCAAGTCCCACTCGCTCACTTAGAAGCTGATAATCTCCAAGAACACCAATTTCCTAGATAACCAACTTCTATTCATCCCCTTTTCTCAACTACAAAAGATCAAATTGTCTGAATTATTAAGGTTAAATATTTAATTTGCACGTTAAATATATGAGTATTGATATTATTTCTATATCTTTTTATTAAAAAAATAATATTTTTATCAATATTCTAATCAAATATAAGTTACATGGGATCATTGGTAGTTTTTCAAATCACGGGGTATATTTGATAATTTGGACAAATCTTGATGGGAGTGTTCGTAATTTATCCTAATATTTTTGTAAAAAGATCATTATCGGACTGGTTAACTACGCTCCACTAGTAAGAAAGTTGGGCCATTTAATTGGTGGGGAGAAAATGGGCCCAAGATTATACTGCGTTGAAATTTGAGGTTATTCCCTTATTTTAATTGGGCCCTTGATTATCAGAGCCATGATGGGCCGAAAAGTTAGGGTTCATGCCAAAAATTATTTTGGGCTATTTATGTATGTGGCCCTAAATGGTGCATTTGTTGAGGCTCTATTATTATTATTATTATTATTATTATTATTATTATTATTATTATTATTATTATTATTATTATTATTATTATTATTATTATTATTATTATTATTATTATTACATGATAATATCGTATAATTAATTTTTCTGAGAGCCCCCATCTATTCATAGCCTCGAGAATACTAAATATACCTTATAAATGCTTAAGTTAAAATACTTTTATTTACTTAAATGTCCTTATAACTGAACTCCCTTTAAAATATATTGTATTAATATTCTGGCGAGAAAGCTGTGGCTAACTAGGGCAGTATTCGTTGTTATATTTAGGGGTGGCATAATATACCGTATCGAAAAAATCAATACATACTGTATATTGTATTGAATTTTTCGGTATGGGTTTTAACGGTACTGAAATTATCGGTATCGAAAATACCGACTCATACTATATATTGTATTGTTAATATCGATATCGTGCTGAAAGTTTCGACAGATCAATACCGTTTCACACCGAAATACTGAAAGATCCTCTTTTGTCGAAATTTATCGATTCATACCAAAATTTTAACATACCGATTTAATATTGAAAGTTTGGAATACCGATTCATACCAAAATTATTATATAATATTTGAAATAATTTAATCAAATGATCTATATTAAATATAAAAATAATTATTATTTTGATATTTGAGTACGGTATATACTGAAATACTTAAAAATTGAAATATTTTCGGTATTTCAGAATATATAAAAATAGCGATTTTTCTAAAATTATATACCAATGTCGTACCAAAATTTTCGATACAGCACCATATCGTATCAAAATTTTCAGTGTTTTTTGATACGATACCTTCTATATACTGAAATTTCAGTAATTTTATTGATTCCAAATTGGAATGATGATATTGTGCAAAAAGGTGGAGGGCTATTAGCCAAGTGCTAAGCTGCGCTATCACAGCAAAAACGGATTCTATGACCGCCATTTCTCGAGTTTCTGAAGGTCTAAACGGGTCTCGAACCGAGGCCCTCGCGAGATGATAGGGATTCCGTTTATGGACTGAGGTTCAGTTCCTTATCTAAAAGATAAAAATATAAAGATTCTGTGCTCCCCCCTCCCCTCCAACCATACTCTGATCAAGCGCATCCCACACACTCTGCACGGCCGGAAAACAAATTGCAATGATGCTATATAAAATAGATCATGAGGTCCTCTCAAAAAAAATAAAAAAATTATGAGGTACTGTTTACAACTAACTCTTTTTTTTTTAATACAAGGTAAGTATGAGTTGATTTTGTTTACATTTATAATTAGGTACACTTTGTGTCTCTATTTCAATTAGATATTTTATATATTAAATATTTTCATAATTACAATTAAAATTTTATATATCGGTGTAAATATAATAAACCATAAAAGCCTAAAAAATTATGTTACTTGACATTAATTTGGAAAGTGGAATCAGATACTTGTTATTAATTTGGAAAGTGAAATCAAATGAAATTAAATATTAGGGTTATTTTCTAGTGAGATGGTATATTTATTATTAAATTATTATACTTATTATATAATTAAAAAGTTTTTGGAATAGATAAAAAAAAAAAAACTAATTATACGAATTCATAATATCATACAACTAATCATACGCAAAAATCTCTCACATTCCACAAGCGACGCGCACATATTTCAGTTAGTCTCTCAAATTTTACAGAAGGAAGAAATCACAAGACTGCAGTTAATTTAAGAAAGGAAAACTAACATGGATCAAAATGTGCAGTAAATCTCACCGTAGAAATCACACACAAAACCTAACTCATCAGTCTATTTCATTCGCAAAGCTCTCATTCAATTCATTACATATCACATTAATATTAGTTATATATAATAATAGGAGATTTTTACTTAATTGCCGTCTTAGCTCAGCCGGTAGAGCGCGTGGCTTTTAACCACGTGGTCGTGGGTTCGATTCCCACAGACGGCGGTTTTTAATTTTCTTTTCGTGCTTTATGTTCTTTTTTTTTTTTTTTTTTTTTTGTAAAGGTGATGTTTTGGTTATATCATACTCAAATTTTAATGGCAAATCATTCACACCCAATTTCAATTTATTTATTTATTTATAAATAAAAATATATAAAATTTTGTTAGTGAATTTTTTATTAGTTTTTTAATAAAAAATTAAATGTAAAAAAATATACAATTATTAAAAAATATATATACACTATTAAATAAATATTTATTCTCATATGGATGCATGTTTGTACCTAGATACATGGATATAACTCAAATTTAATTCATTGCTTTAAAAAATATACTCCCTTTGTCCCATTGAAACGTACTCTCGTTTTTTTTTTTAAAGGTGATGTTTTGGTGATATCATACTCAAATTTTAATGGCAAATCATCCACACCCAATTTCAATTTATTTATTTATTTATAAATAAAAATATATAAAATTTTGTTAGTAAATGTTTTATTATTTTTTAATAAAAATTTGAATGTAAAAAAATATACAATTATTAAAAAATATATATACATTATTGAATAAATTTTTATTCGTATATGGATGCATGTTTGTACCTGGATACATGGATATAACTCAAATTTAATTCATTGCTTTAAAAAATATACTCTCTTTGTCCCATTGAAACGTACACGCTTCCTTTGTAAGCACGTGCGCGTACGTTTTAATGGGATGGATGGAGTATTATTTTATTGATTTTTATTGTTGATAATTTGACACTCGCGGATAATAAATAAATTGTAATAAGTATGTATTATGTGTTTTAAGTGAGGACGATAAACTTAATATTAAAATATATTTTGTGGTTATTGTATTAATATTATAGGTTGATAATTGATATTCATTTGAGGTAATCTCTAGTGAGTCGGGTTTATATTATACCCTTTGTAGTTTTTATCTAATTTTAATCCCTAACAATACATAGAATATACGAGATTGAAAGGAGAATCACATGGTTTAGAGTAAGCAAAGATCCGAATTCTAAATTGGATGCAAGATTGAAAGGAGGATCACATGATTTAGAGTAAGCAAAGATCCGAATTCTAAATTGGATTTATAAGAATATTTGTGATTTATTTTGGGATGGTAAAAGATATTTATTCATAGAACAAACATAAGAGGGACATGCAAATATTTTTCGGGAGGAGTAATTTTAGTTAAAATTGACATGAAAAAATTAAATAACATAACACATTCTCAGTTTCATTAATTATTTAACACGGTCAAGATCAATAGTCAGCTCCTAACATGTAAAAAAGTGTCTACGTGAGAAGTGTGATATATATATATATATATATATATATATATATATATATATATATATATATATATATATATAGAGAGAGAGAGAGAGAGAGACTTATGTTTTAGTTCATTACATTTCATCAATTAATACACTCCTAATTATATTATAGCTTCTATTATTAGGAACTTGTAAATTAATAGGAATCATATATGTGTTTGCTTCTAAATTAATCAGTGGAGCATATTTTTCAATTTTTTCTTCGACGTGGACAATGCGACAAAGCAGCAAAGAGTTGTTGTAGTGGATTAAACCATATTCATAGGGTATGATTATTAAAATATAATGCTAAACAAGAAAACAGGGAATATGAGAATTTCTATCCACAATAGCTTAAATTTAACAGAGAAAATATGGAATCTCATATATACTAAATGTAATTTCATTTTGGGGGGCTCAAATTTCCTTTTTGACAACCCTGTAATTCCACATGATTCTGAGTAGCATATGCAGTCAACCCCTGGTCAATCTTACTAGGAGCTGAGTCATAACTCATCACTGGAGTGTAGTTAGGCAGAGGGGCAGTATTCTTATCAAGATACTGCAATAGTGCCACTGTTATAAAAGAGCTAACAAACATGGGAATTGGACCAAAGATCCACAGCACCAAATTGGTGGCAAAATAGAGTGATCTCAGACCAATTACCCAAAAATTACTTCCTCTGATCACTGCACTCTGAGCATTGCTCACTGGCACCTCACAGTTCGGCATGCTCATCAGAAAATTCGCGTGGATGAGGCATCTTGCTGTCTGAACGAAGCTAGCGAAGGCGATCATGAAAGTCGAAAGAAGAGCTATGTATTTGATGTAAACAATTGTGGCACTGGTGTTCCCATAAATGCTTCTAGCTATGTTGTCATTGTGGTAAGAGCTTCCGATCCAAGCCCCGATTAGAGAGCTTAATGCGAGGCAGGTTGAGGCGAGCGAAGTTGCCGCAGATATGTTGCTCCCAATCACTGTGATTGCTTGCCCTCTATCTTTTGCTTCGAGCTACAAATATTTTCATTGATCTTAGGCCGCTTGGTTCGAATTCTTGAATCAGAATAGTAATGAGTATCATTAAAGAGGTCAATTGCTATGGGATTGAAAGTGATTGAAGTTGAATATTGAGAAATTTTAATTCCCGTTAGATCAAACAAGAATCAACAATAGGAATCAATATACTCTGGTCCCCAACCATGCAACTCCTTAGTTCCTCTATATATAAGATTTGAATATCTTTAACAAATATTTCCTCTGTACCATAGAATCGTTCACCTTTCCATTTGAATTAGAAGGTGAATGATTCTGTAGGACAGAGGAAGTATATCTTTGGAAAAATATTGAAGGCTATTAATGTAGGTTCTGACCTGCAAGATTCTTGTAACCCAAGCCCTCTTGCAATGGTTTTCGTAGCCGACGACGGTGGTTTCGGCACTATAGATGCATCTATGGAGATGGAAGAGATGGTATCCGAGCATTAGAAGTACACCACTTGGTACAAAAACGAAGTCCAAATGTTCTTCCTTCCATGTGAGTCCCATTTCATGTGCTTGCAGATGGAAAAAGGCATCCCTTATGACATATATCAGAAAATATATAGTCTTTGGGTTGTTGTCATTAGCTTATTTAATTGACCACTTGGTTTGATATATATTGGGTTAGGTTAAACATGTGGCTTAGCAGTTGGCATTATTTTATAGTGCGAGTCATTGGTCATGCGCTTTCATGCGCATGTCATTTCCAGGCAATTGCATGGAAAAGGGTTGGTGTAGTAAATTAATTTAAAGCCAAACAAAAGTAAGACCGTCTATTGATAAATAACTAATAATTGAGAAGATGTAAAATAGTCTCATCAATAGACATTAACAAATTTTATAATAAAAATATAACTTATAAAATATTAAAAGGAAAAAAAATTCATAAAAAATGTTTGAAATGAGAAATAATTTACCTCTATAACTAGATATATAAATCAAAGGATAATATTAAAATGAACTAGTAAATGGAAAATTAAGAATTAGAACGAGAAAGTAGGTAATTTTAAATTACTAATTATATGTTAATAGGAAATATAAATATGGTGTTTCAAGATTTTTTTTAATAAAATCTTGAAAAGACAAAGGAAGAGTAAGTACAAAAAGGGAGAACTATACGATGAACACTTCAACTGAGGAAGTAATCACGGATAGACTACCCGGCATGACTATAGACGTGGTAGTAAAGCCAGTATAAAAAAGATTGGATCCTCGGAGAAACCCATTGGTAACTTCGCCTCTTCTCAGAGAGTCTGCAAATACGGCACAAAGCCTTCCGGAATCCAGCCAGCAGAGTCTCGAGGGCACACGTGTCACCTGCTGCATAGAGTAAAAGGAAAAAGTGTTAGAGTGTCCCAAGTAATATAAAAAATAACCGACGGAAACGTACACGCACTAAGGTCAAGTTTGTAGAAAGAACTCCGAGGGAGCACGCCGGGATTTTTGAGGGTCCCCAAGATCATAAATGGAGCCCCCTCTCCAAGACCCGCGAACCCAGAACCACGGATCCTTTCATCCCTTAATTGAACTGGGTAAAGAAGAAACAAGGTTGGTGTGGTACGGCACAAGATAATAATACCCCTTTGTCCGATTATTTGGGGTGAGTCGATAGAGGAAATTGATCTCGGCAGTAGTCAAGAAATAGTACTTCCTTTTTTGGAAAAGGACCAAAGTCCCCATTAACGCTGCCCAACCGTTAGGAGCCAATTGAGCGGGGGATATACCCCAGAATTCGAAGATATCTCGAATGCAGGGGTGAAGGGGAAACCTAAGGCCGAGGTCAATCTGCAACTCATAAGTGGCTATAGTATTCGGTGGAGCATAACACATACGGGCATCAGGAGAAGGAAGATAGAAATCAACGCCCTCCCCGCACTGAAACTTCCAAAGAGCAATAACAGGGCTTTTTCACAACCATGAGTCGTCAAGGGATGAAGGAACCTCGGCCGCAGAAAAAGGGATATTCTTACCCCATAACGGAAGCTCCCCGAGATGGGCCAACAATCCAGGACTCGCGTCCGCCATGTGAGGGTTGGACTCCAACGTAAAAGCAGAGACAAAATCAGCCACCCTTTGGTCAAAGACAATTCGAGATAGAGAAGGGGGACCCGGATGCTCCTCCAGAGACGAGGAGGATGACGGTGAAGATGACCCAAAACTACCGAGAGAGGAATCGGTAAAACGAGAGGGGGATCTGGGAGATCCAGGAAGAAAGGAAGAACCCTCGCAAGCCATAATCGAAAAAAGTGAAGAAACGCGGGGAGAGGAAGAGAAGGAGAAACCCTAAGGCCACGACAATGATAAGTCCAGAAAGGCGAAGAGAGATAATTAAGAAAAAGAAAGGAAAAGAGGAAGATGGGAGAACAATACCTGGAAGAAGAGCACGAGCGCACCAGATAAAAGGGAACACTAACTGCCAGCAAAATCAGAGGGAGAAGTAGGGGGAAGCAAGAAAAGGGAAACTGACAGAGAGGATTCAAAATTCAAAATTCAAATTGAAAGATCACACACCCCCACCAAAACGAAAGTATCTCTAGGCGACACAGATAAACCAGATAGGATAAGAATAGAGCAAAGGGAAGGCAACGGAGGGGAACCACGAAAAGCCAAGAAGGAAAAGAACCCTAATATCGCTGACGCCGAAGCATGAGGAATATAACTTATGAAGTACGAGTCGACCCTGAACACTCTCAAATCATGAAATTATTCAGGCTCGAGGGGCTAATGTTATGGGTAATATATCCCTCATGATTTATCAGGCCCGAGAGGCACAATAAACCCATTAGACCCATGATGCTAGAAAAGGGAAGCCCAACCTCGCGGGGGCCCAATTGAAGGACAGAGAACTGAAGGGAACCAAGGCAGCCCAATAAGGAAAGTAACAGTCCGAAAGCCCAGCCTACAACGAAGGAAGACAAACCCGCTGAACAAGTACGTAACGGGAAAGCAAACCTCGGCTTCGGAGGAACACCTCAACAGCGAACCTCGGTTTCGAAGGAACACCTCGGCAGTTATCCTCCCTACTGGCCGAGACCTCGGATGGGCTCCTCAGCGGCAAGAACAACCTACCCGAAGACCGAAGGAGGACGACGAGAACAAGATAATAAAGGACAGACATCATAATGAGAGAATACAGGTACTACAAGCTAAAGGATAACACTAACGGGAAGAAGAGATGTCTTGGACAACAATCCTAACTAAAAGACAACAACTGACTGACACGCCTTACTCCAACGACCAATGGGAGACCAGCAAAGGACGAAGACACCCTGCAAACCTCCTGCTGTGCAACAAACGGCGCCCAGGTTCCCTCTGCAGTCGGTCGGCGTACCAGACAACCGCATTGAAGGCAAACTATCTTCATCCAGGTGGTGTAACGCAATTGGACCGACTCTAGGGTTTTAGGGATGATATAAGTAGTCTCTCTCGCAAGAGAGAGGCAGGACATGAGCACTCACTTTAGACATTACACTTGTAAGAATTTGAAAAAAACGAGTGTTGTTCTAAAAGGAGAGTAATAAAACCAATAATGTTCTTTGGTGGAATTTGAGTTTCGGATATGCTTTAATCTCTTTAGTTGCCTTGATTTGATAGATGATTGTGTTTGATGGTATTCGTTCTTGGTGTCGTTAATTAAAATCTTAAACCTTTTACATATTTAATTAGCGAGTCAAGAACAGCCTTCAACAAAGTCTATTATTACAGATCTAAGAAAAAGCAAAGACCCAATAGATAACATATAACATATGCTCGACTATCCTCATCGTCTCACAAGGACTCCCGACGGACACGATTTTACAATTCGTTAGAAAAATTCCTACCTCTAATCATGCGACACAATAAAAGACTGCCAAGGGAGGAGAAAACATCTCATTTTGATCGATCCATTTCACAAAGGCACTAATTCAACTAGCATTCAATTACATTAGAAATCTCTTGTACATATAAAACAAGAAAAGATTGAAGCTACATAAGAATTTCCTCAACTCTCTAACCAGGGCAACCTTTCTTGTGAAAAATGAAATTGGCTTACCTCAAAATTACAACATTGATTTGATAAAGTCTGTGATGGCTACGTTATGCTATTGGAGATTCAGAAGATATCATCAGAGACTGAATTGGAGCAATGTGAAACTGCTTGTGAATCTCTCTCGTTATGAATACCCTAAACTGAATTTTCACTATGATTATGATACAATAATCTCCTTGAAAGTAATAACATCTTCACGTGGATTTGCAAATTCTACACAAACTTTTACTTCATCGCCCACCTGTAAACCAAGAGATACCCAGACGGAAGCTTGCAATCCGACCTACACAAGCCATAATCCGTTCATATCACCAATTTAAGGCTTTAAAATTTGCACAATTCATGCAGATAAGCACCAAGTATAACATACTTCATGACAAGCTATCGGTTATTAAGCATACAGCTTTCATCAGTACTTTCACAAATACGTCAACGAACAGATTGGAAGATTTATCCAGGTTAAAATCAAAGCTAGTCCCCTAAAAAAAGGACTCCCAATGCTCGTTTAAAATCAAATGGCTTTATTATAACATATTAAATCACATTGGATTTGGGTTCAGTACTTACCCCCATAATTTGTCACCTTAATGCATATTATAGTTAGATAAAATTAACATTTAACAAATCATTCACTGGTGCACTAGCACTTAAAAAGAAAAAGTGGAATTAATTTGCCAACATCAAAATTAGTAATCCCATAATATTAGGACAGTGGGTGTAATCTTTTTTGAGAAATCAAAACTGTTCTAAACCATTGGATAACAAGCCAGAGAAGGAGGTAAATCTACAAGAAGCAAGTTGTAGCCAGTAAGATTTCGAGCTGTTGTAATTACCTCCATCAAGAGTATTGCAGCAACTCTATCTTTTATGAATCGCAGGACCAAAGCAGAAAACTGTTTTTCTTTTGGTTGTCGCCTCAGGTATTCAATTATCCAATATCTTAGACTGCTAGAGCTGAGGCTCTTTGCTACCCTCATATTCATGTTCACCAACGACGCCATCCCCTCCAACTGTCCTGCTGAAAAAGGAGGAGAATCTCCCCTAAGGAAAGCTTTCACCTACATAGAACGAAGGAATGAACTGGCAGAATTCTCAATCAACTTTAATGCATGTCAGCATTGACTCAGCTGTCCAGAAAATTAAAGAAAATAAACGAAGAAGGTCGATTAAGAGAATATACATCGGGGAAAAATAAAGTTTGCACTTTGCTCATATTCTAGTTTTAAGTTGATACTTGGCCAGAATTTCTTAAAATTAAATTTACACTGCTATAATCTACTCTAGTTTAAGTTGATATTTGGCCAGAATTTCTTAAAATTAAATTTCCATTGCTATAATCTACTCTCCAATGTACTGTGAGATACAACTTCAGAAGTATAGGAATGTAATTTTTGAATAAAATTTCTCACTGCAAAATAGTAAGGACTTCAGACTTAAGTTGTCTAAGTGCCAATCAGTTAAATTAAAGCGACAAGTGGCCAATAAATAGTTTGTATTACAAACTAAAGTATGGATGGTGTAGCACATCAAAAAGTATTCAGTCTTATTCGCCAAATACCTGATAGTGAGCCAAAAGATCCACGTATCTACGGATAGGAGATGTGAATTGGACATATCCAGGAAGTCCTAAAACTCCATGGCGTGTAGGCTTCCTGAAATCCATTTCAGCAGCTCGCATGGTTTTAACTATAGCAGAACTCCTTACAGGACCTTCAGGAAGGTGGGAAAATACAGATATGTCGATATTTGACTGAGGTTGACCTCGGTAAGGTAAAGGAATGTTGTTGAAAGAACCAAGAGTAGCTATAACTTCGCCACAAAGTATCATCATCTCAGATACAAGCCTCATTGCAGGGTCTGCCTGATTTTCCACATAGAGCTTGATCAAGGGTTCTGGATCATCTGAATTTGTCACTTTGATTCTGGCTTCTATGGTAGATGTGTCTATGGCACCCTACAGAAGATACCCCAAGTCATTTGCAGATAGCAGCAGATTTGGCAATGCATATACAAGATTGCAGAAAAGGAATCACTTTCAGATGCAAAGCTAACTAAGTGTAAGATACAAGACGGTATATCAGTACAAACTCATCACTTTATCTTGAGAGAAACCATAAACATTGTGGGGGTAAAAGGAAATGCAGAAGATTTACCTAAAAAGAGGAATCACATAAGCAAGTGATGCATAAAACCAGCCAAAATTCAATAATATTGGAAAATGTTTTATGCAACATACATGCACTGTGACATGTACTTTGGTGCTAATACATCATAAACTAATGAAGTTTCTTGATGAGTGGCAGATTAAAGAGAAAAAAGGTCGGGTGTTTGGTATTTTTGAAAGGAATGGGAAAGAATTGGAATAGATATGGAGGGAATGGGAATCATACCTCCCATGTTGTAGAGGAATGTCGGATTCCTAAAAAATTGGGTATAAAACACATAGAAGTGTAAAAACAAACACATGACTCTACTATCATATCCATTCCATTCCTCCAAAAGCACCCAAACAAACACCCCCTAAGTAATTCAGTCAGTGATTAAATGCCTTCTGATAAGCTAATAAAAATGTCCTGATTTAAGCCCTGAATCATTTGTCTGTCTAACTCGTTATGATAAACAATTAACACATATAATAACAAATAGCATGGAAATTTTAAATTATACACCACAAATTTCCTACGTGGATATTTTCAGACCGGATGAGGATGAATACTCATCACATTCCGAAAGTGCTGAACATTTCAACATATGCATAAGAAATGCAGACGGACAGAAAAGGTAAAATTATGGACTGGACCGAGAAAGGGATAATAAATATAAATGGAAAATAAATGTGACCTGTCCCCGGCGCCATTGAAGGCGGAGAGTAGCAGCCTCTGAAAGGAGCCTCAATTCAGCCTCCTCTTCTAGATTTAGATGGAGAAGTTCCGTTGCACTCTCATATGTTAGCATATAGGTTGGTTTGATTATAGAGTTTTCCACCGAGTATTCTGCAATGCTATAAACAAAACAATAAGACTAAATAAATCTGTTAGCATCAGAATTGATCAATATAATTTGTCAATTGTCACCCCCATAATCTGAATTTAGCTTCTCGAAGATGTGGAGTTACATTATAATACAATACGCAAAATTCACACACTTTACAACTTACCCGCCATCAGCATGCAGCACAACAGAAACTGTGACGGCTTTGCATAGCTCCCCCTGCTTCAAACTCATGCCTTCCATGGCCAATTTCTCTGGAAACATAGGGTATGTTGCAGTTGGTAGAAAAATAGAAGTACTCCTCTTCAGTGCTTCTCTAAAGATCAAGCACTTTATCATAAACTTTAACAGAAACTCAATTTTGAAAAGTGAAGTTTAAATGCACTCAGGTGTACTTGTCTATCATGCTGCCAGGCTGAACTAATCTAGTTGGATCTGCAACATGGATCCAGACCTTTATGCGGCCATCCTGAAGCCTAGTTGCACTCAATGCATCATCGAGCTGCAGAAGTCCTTCTATAAGTAATTTGCAACTAACTCCTCAACCATATTATAAAGCAATGATCGGGTAATTGTATTAAAATAACCTCAACAATACAACATCAAATAACTAATCAATCTTTTGCTTCACTTTGGGATACGCTGCATGGAAAGTATCTCACCATCATTTAGGCTTTATACACATGTTCTCATTATATTGAAGTATAACATGACATTTACTATAGTTATATCATTTATTTACCGCCAAAACTCACATGTTATTTTACTCCACCAAGTACTTCGAATTTTTTAATTTTTACCCCTTGACCTAGTGTTATATTCTTTTGTCCTGGTAACTTTGTTTACAAGTTTCATCATTAACAAAGAAAGGGCCAAAGTTATAACCTATAGGTGGTGAAGGCCAAGAAATGATTGCAGATGGACCAAAATAACAGATATAGTATACATGCATAAAAAATTAACAAAAATTAGGAGAGCGTGGAGAAAAAACAGAAATAATAGAAAAGGGGCCTTTTTACCAAAAACATTATCAGGACATGAACTATGAACTTTCTTTAGGTCTACCCCTTCCCATATTAGTATGAGTTAAGGATTATCAACTTTCTTCTATTACATCAATTCCTTGTTCAATCTAATCTAGTCTGCCGGCAAATTCACTATGAAATTACTATTCTTATTTTTTTCATATTTGTACTTAGTTGCTCCATAAAGCATGATGATAGATAAAGGCTCCTTAAAAATTTCGTGTACTTAAATTTGACACAACCTACCTGAATCTTACGCATAACATCTTTATTGATTTCCAAATTTTCTTCAATAATTATTCCACTTATTTGTAACTTCTGAATAAATTTCCATTACACTCAAAAATATTTACAAAAAAGTACCTCATCAGCTTCATCAACATCGATGGCATAAACCTTTAGGTGAGTCAGATCCTTTCTGTCAACCTGAAAACAAATGAAAGTATATTAACAAACTTCATGAGTAAAAAACCGCATTGCAAATTCTTTCTTACACTAATATCCTGCAACTAGAAAGATTTATGCTAGTAAAGATTCAAGATACTTGTTCACGATTTTTACATACTTAGCCAGAGGCATCAGATTTCTCTTGGTTATCATGTGACAAGCCATATCTGACAACTGCACTGAATAGCAATAATCCACAGATATGAAACATCTCAAATATAATGTTTCTTCAACCAGAATATTGAATAACACAATTCCACATAGAAAGCTAGTAAACAATATCTCATCATGGTTTTTTTATTAGATATCTATATGAAAATCGTGCTTATACCATGTTTTAAGCTTTATGAGGCTCCCAAATGAAATAAATTCCACAAGAATCTCAGAACAAAAAAAAAAAATTCAAAAAGGTCTAGAGAACATAGCACTTAGAAGGAAAAATCTCTCGTATAAGTATTATGAACAGATGACATTATTCTTGCGTCTCTTTTTAGTCAAACTCCATGTAATACATACAAGGTGCATTCACAAAGGGATCCCTCTTGACTCAGGCACACACCCATTGATCATGAGGTGAATAAATAACTAAAAATGTATGCATTTCATACACTGGTAATAATATATTAATCATTTAATTAGTTTTATGTTCTACAATGTAAAATTGTATTACTTAAAACTAAAAAATTGATTAAAAAATATATCCGTATAATTTCAACCTAAATTACTACATATAAATGACTAAATGAACTTAAAAACATGTTTTGGGAGAAGGGAAATCATGGCATTCAGAAGAGGTGCCTGTGATGCAGGAAATGGTCACCTCTTGCCTCTTTCCCAGTTCAATTTCCATCTTTAGTCAGATGGCATACAACCTTATTGGGATTACAAAATATGGTAATGACTTCAGTACACTTGACTTATTATGCATAAGTTTCAAATCATTTTCCATGGATTTACGTATTAATTGTCCAAGGAGCATTATACTATGGTTAAAGCTGCTTAAGATTATGGAATAAGCAAACCTCATCTAGGTCAGGAGACTCAGACAGGAGACTTTCAGCAGCTGCAAGAATCTCTTCAGCATAATCAGTACGGACATTCAACTTCAATAAATCAAGATTTACATGCACTGGGTAATAACCAATATCTATGAGGAGATTCACTGCTGATGCTGCTGTTTTAGCAAATCCCAAGGCCTTCAAAATCTGCCCGAAGGAAGCAAATATTCAGAATTCCAGCTTATATTACCAATTTCAAAATTACACAATGTTGTGTAATTATCATGGATTATATGGAAAAGCATTTTTTATTGTACTTTTAGTGAAGTTGCAAGACGTAGTATTGATATTTCCTCAGGAAAATAATTCATTTGATCTTATTGCACTTGCAATTTAAAATTTCAAATATATAAGAATAAGAATGATTGAATGAAGAAGCTCAAACAAGTTACCATCCCAACAATTCTCTTTTCATCCTCGTTTATAAAATTATCAATTGCATAAGCTTGAAGAGACTCAATTTTCTTCCGATTCTTCTCTTCAGAGCACCAAAAAGTCGTTGGATGCTTTGAATGCAGAGGCATATCCCTCGCAGATTTCAGTAAATCAATGAACTCTTCAAGTTCCCTTTCAGCAGCCTCTTTCGCATGCTTCCTTCTTGTAAGTTCTTCAACCTAGAAATAAAGTTTATTAGCATAAATTTTTTTCTGCACAGTTGTTAATTGAAATATGAATTGGCTGGTATCCAGAGAAATATATGTAAAGCACCTGAACAGCAGGTCTGGGCCCATAAACAGAATATGAGCCATTTGTCTCTGTTGTGAAGTATACATCATCCTTCGAAAGCAGCATATGTGCAGAATAGCTCTCAAGAGGTTCAGCACTACCAAACATCATCTGTTTGAATGAACTTGTCTCATTACAGGATAACCAATTATCCAGATGTAAGAATGATAATGAAAACAGGTATACCTCCGCAAGTTCCTCCACTGTCATTGACTTATTCTTTTCAACAAGCTCAATCCATGCAAACTCGAGTAATGCAGGGTCCTAAAAGTTAGAGCAAACTTATTTTAAAGAGCTAATAATCTGAAGTGAACCTTCATTGAAGTAAAAGTGCACTTATAACAGACCAAATTATCCTGAGCTTTCTGAAGAAAGTTCGAAATCTCTGTGTGATCAAAATTTTTGATACCAGGAACAACAAAAGTAACTTGTTGTGGCTTAACAGATGTCATGACACCATTCTGAAAAATAATGAAGAATACACCAAAATGAGAGACCAGGTCCCTAATGTGCTAGATAGAAAATATAAGACAAACATCTAACACCTAGCAACCTATCCAACATGCTCCATTAACTCTTTCAACAAAACCTGATCAGAAACTATCCAATTCTTCTTGCCATCTGGTTTCTGCACTACTGCTAGCAACACTCTCCCTGGATCTTTCCTAAATTCCAGCAACAACCCTTTCTGCAGTACCTGCTTCCCCGACTTATTTTCAAGGATCTCTTCTCTACTTCTCAATTCCAATCTGAAAAATTACTTCAATGTGTAATAATAGAGGCGAAATGTTGCCATAGTGATGTAATGAGTCGATATCGAAATATACTCCAAGCAATAGTTAACTCAACAATTGTTATATCAAGATTGTCACTCAGTGAATTATCTATTAGAAAACTTTATCTTCATCAAGATTAAGTCCATTAACATCATATATACATGGGTTCACTGTCAAGACTCTACCTTTAGATGATTAACGTAATAATCCCCAAACATAACTTTTTAATTCTATTTTGTTGTGCAGCTGTGCTTGATCCTGACATAAAATCCCTGTTTAATCATCAGGTTACAAATGATTTTAGTGGAGATTATTCATTAGCAAGTAATCACAATTTAGGGCTGTTTGTACGTAAATGTAAATACGTTTAAGAGGGATATCTTGAAGATCTTGGCGGTGACTGTTTTCTATGGTTTTCCCTCAAAATTTGCTGAACATTGATTTTTTATCGTCATAGAAATTGCTAGAGAAAGTTGCAAATTATTAATATAACTAATTCAGTAAATTCCATGATGATCAATGACATAACCGCACTGCTACGCAGTTTTCTTGAGATATGCCGTACTGTATCAAATTTAAATCCCTAAAAGTGACATGAAATTACTGATAGAAATCCTGATAAGCTCTGACAAAAGTCTGTATCCCTCATAAAACCGCAAGATTTCAGAGGTTCCCTTTACAAGTTCTTTTGGTACGTTTTCCAGTATCTCAAACTTCAAAGCTCTCATTTAGTCTGACTTCCGACTTTTGATTTTTAGGGAAAATATATATAATACATGAGTTCTACATACTTCAGCTAATCTCAGACCACCTATTTTTCCGATGGTAAGCACAATTTCAATGTAATAGATGTATCAAAAACTGAAGAAAAAAAAATGCAGAAACAAGTTATAAGTAATCAGTTCCATACTTGTTTGAGGCGGCACGAAGTCTTCCACGGTGGCGCAGCGACTCGAGCTCCTCCACCACCAAATCCACAAGACTCTGCGCTGAGTGCCTCCGAATTGCTACGCCTCCATAGCCAAAAGCGACGAGTCGATTATGGAGTCGCCGGGAAATGGAAGAATGAGAGTGAACACACAAGTTGTGGTAGCATCTGACGGAGATGCGTGGCGGCGACACCGCACAGCAGCGGAGGATTGCGCTGCCGTTCACAAAGCGAAGCGCCATATCCTTTAGCTCTGGAAATATGAAGATTTCATGAATTGAAGGTGGAGCTAGAATGGTTAAAATGTTCGAGGATAGAATCAGTGAATAATACCTGCTGCCGAGCAACAGGATATTAATTTACTTCTCTCCAGCGATACAAGTCGGCCCAAAACATGCAATTGGGCCAGTGATATAAGACCGTAATAATGGGTTACAGGCCTTCTCCAGTGGCCCAAATATCTCGTCAATATAAAATAGAATTTTACTCTCCTCAAGTAAATACCCATTTCTCAATTTTCTTAGAAAAACAAGTGAATCTTAAAAGAGCATCTCCGAAATTATTGATCGTACTCTAAAAATATTTAAATTAAAATAATTATTCTTATAAAATTTATTTTTGTTCGGTTGCAACAACCGAATATTTATCCATCTTATCTCTTTGGTTGCAGTAATCGAATAAAATAAAGAATTCATTTATCTTATTTGTTTGAGCTTATCTGTTATTTTATCTATTAGGTAATGTAGATATGAATTAAGAAAAATCACAAATCTTCACAGATAAGATATATAAATTATTTGTTCTATTTGCTGCAACCGAATATATATGAAATCTTTATTCTGTTTGATTTCTGCAACCGAACCGTTTGTTAGATGACTGTTCCGTTGCAATAACCGAACATATATAAATTTTTTAAGGATAATTTTGTCAATTTAAATATTTTTAGGATACGTTCAGTAATTTTGGGGTGCAACTCTAATCTTAAAAATGAAAGAATGCTCAATTATACGTGTATTTAAACATGATGAGAATTTTATTTGAATGAATTTTAACCATTATTACAACTTATTTAAACATATATTGCATAAATAAAAAGATAGTATCATTTTCTTTTATTTTACAGTATAATATCTTAGTTCAACTAGATTTTTTTTAGAAAGCCCAAAACCTATTTATTTATTTTATGGCCCAAAAGGTCAGCCCTATCTTAGCCCAACTAGATTTTGTTAGAAAGCCCAAAACCTAATTATTTATTTTTATGGCCCAAAAGGCCAGCCCAATTAAGCCCAACTATATTTTTTTTAGAAAGCCCAAATTTATTTATTTATTTATTTTGTGGCCCAAAGTTTCAGCCCACTTAAATGGCCTGATATATAATTATTAAAGCTAAAGTTAAAAAAAAAAAGAGAGAAGAACGGGAGAAGAAAAGCAAAAGAGGGGAAAGAAGAGAGGAAGAGGAGAAACCCTTGATGATCAAATTCTCCCTTACAACCCTCATCCTAGGTGGTTTTTAAGTTGTTTTGAGGTAAGTGGTGTGTGAATTAAGCTTCCTTCTTCCATGATTTTGTAATTTTGTGGGGTTTTTCTTTTTGGTATGTGGGTAATTTGCAGACTGTTCGAACTGATTTTGGCATAGCTATTGCCATCGAAACTTTGCAAACTTAATTTCTGTACGTAGCTGAACTCGTTAGCTTTCCGTAGCCACTTGAAATGCCTCAATCCGATTATTCTATAATTAGTTATGATTTTTCTCGTAAACTGCCGCTAGCTGGAAAATTTCAGAATTTTTATGTCGAATTCAAACTTATTTTTTTTATCGTTTCGTTTAGTTAATGTATTGAAACGGTTATATGGGATTGGGAACTGATGTTAAAGAGTAACATGCCATTTTTATTTAATATCGACTCGTTCGAACTCGATTAGGATTTGTTTTTAGCAATGAAAGGGATGTTAACGCTAATAGTTAGTTATATTTAATTTGTCTTTAATTGCTCATCTCCTTTCTAGGTAAAGAACCATCGACGAAGGGCAAGGGACCGACTTCAGATTCCGGAGAGAGTTAATCACTTCCTTGTGAGTTGATAATTCGGGAACGCCTTCTCTTGTGGGAAGTGTGGACCCTCGATAAATGTGCATTTATTTTAGTTTTAGTTAATTGATAAGAAAATTATTTGGTATTATGTTATGTGGTAAAGAGCCTGATTGGCTCGATTGCTCTGGTTAGAGTCATGTTAGCCATTTTATGAGTATTATTGATTTCTGGTTATTCTTGTGTACCAATTAAGACTCTAACTTGAATCGTTATTTATCTTATGATGCACATGCATATGTATGCCTGGTACCAAGGTTAAGTAGCCCGAATTGGTCACGGTTCGGGTAAGTTGGAGCGACATTGATTAAGTAGCCCGAATTGCCGCGGTTCGGGTGAGTTAGAGTGACAACCAAGTTGCCCGTGATTGGCAAACCTGGGTGAGTTAGATCTAACGGGGCACCTGTCCATTTGCCAAATACTGATACTCTGGAGGGTGATCGTTAGATGGATCAGTCTATTATAGGCTCAGTCAACGTCACCGGTGTGGGACATGCATGTCATATATGTTTATATGTTTGATCATTTCAAGTATTCACGTCGATATTGAATTGTGAACTTTAGCACTTGGCGTATTGAGAAAGAATATTAATGTGCATTTTATCTAGAGTAACGGTGACGGGCTTGGACTGTCTCTCGACGGAGAGCTCAGTTCGAGGAGGATATTGACTACCCACGCGTCTTTTATGTGATAACATGTTGTTTGAACTAATTGTGTTATTCATAAATGTGCACTAAGGTTTTTATTTTCATTAATATGTACACTGAGTGAGAATAATTATTGTGGGACGAATTGTGGGATTTTATGTTATGAACCGCGAGTGGGAGTACATGCTTCGTATAAGGGTCGGGGTGACCGGCTTATCACCTCACTGAGCTAGTGGTTTTGCTCACCCCCCATCATTCTTTCCTTTTCAGGCTGTTGATATCATTTTGGTTGGAGGTTTGCCTATCGTTTGCTCATCATCCAATCCGTGTTTTGGGTACTTTCTCTTTTATGTAAATTGACGGATTCATTGGTGAGATTGTATAGTTTATATTTGGTGACCCCCTTGATGTTCTTTTTGTACCTTCGCGATGTTATATCGTTCATGTATATTTTCTTTAAACTAAGTTACACCGTTGAATTTTGTACCTTTGTAAATCCTTGTTGATACTTTATGAGATGATGTCCTCGGGTTGTACCCGTTGTTATCAGTTGTTCAGTTCTACAGGTACTTGATAGCAAGCCTTACGTTTTCTATAAACTTTGTGGAGTGGAGTGCACTCATTCTGTGAAATTTATGGTTAACGTGGCGGTTGTCGCGCTTTGTCTGGGGTCGGGGCGTGACAACTTTCTTGGTATCAGAGCCTGGTTTTATGATTCTCATTCTTTTTGTGTCAAGCCAATGAGTCCAACTTTGTTTCTATGTCATCCTAAGGTATCGTATTGCCTTGACGTTGACCTTGCATTTTCTTTCCTTTCTCATTTTGGTTGGAGGTTTGCCTATCGTTTGCTCATCATCCAATCCGTGTTTTGGGTATTTTCTCTTTTATGTAAATTGACGGATTCATTGGCGAGATTGTATAGTTTATATTTGGTGACCTCCTTGATGTTCTTTTTGTACCTTCGCGATGTTATATCGTTCATGTATATTTTCTTTAAACTAAGTTACACCGTTGAATTTTGTACCTTTGTAAATCCTTGTTGATACTTTATGAGATGATGTCCTCGGGTTGTACCCGTTGTTATCAGTTGTTCAGTTCTACAGGTACTTGATAGCAAGCCTTACGTTTTCTATAAACTTTGTGGAGTGGAGTGCACCCATTCTGTGAAATTTATGGTTAACGTGGCGGTTGTCGCGCTTTGTCTGGGGTCGGGGCGTGACAACTTTCTTGGTATCAGAGCCTGGTTTTATGATTCTCATTCTTTTTGTGTCAAGCCAATGAGTCCAACTTTGTTTCTATGTCATCCTAAGGTATCGTATTGCCTTGACGTTGACCTTGCATTTTCTTTCCTTTCTTCCTTTCAGTCATTATGGCACCTCCAGTTCGAGGTCGAGGTCGAGGTCGAGGACACGCTCCTCGTGATCCTCCGAGTCCTCTACTCTCTTCTGTTCCTCGTGGACCTCGAGGACATGTTTCTTCTGATCATGTCATTCCTCCGACGGTTATGGACCCTATCAATTCTGATCATAGGGTGCCAGTTTCCCAGGTAGAGCAACCACGGGCCCAGTTGCGGGTTGAGCACATGATGACACCCGAGCAGTACCAATTGTATTATGATTACATTCGAATACATGGTGTTCCACCACCTACAACGGCTCATACAACTACGACTGTCACTGAAGAGGTTCTTCGTGCTAATGAATCGATTCGACCTACATCTAATGTACCAGTTTTTACTCCAGAAATGGCTTTAGGAGGTTCTGCTTCTCGAGGTGCACTTTTTATACCTGATTTGGTGAAAGCAGTTGAAAACATGGGGACTTCGAAATTTGACGGTGCAAGAGATGCTTCTAAAGCGGGGGCATGGTTAAAGGAGATTACAGAGACCTTTGACACCTTGATGATTGAAGAATGTTATCGTGTGGTCATTGCGACCAAGCTGTTAGGCCCAGATGCACGACGATGGTGGCAGAATCTAAAAGAGACATCTTCGGTTACTATTACGTGGGCTATCTTTGTGGAAGGATTCAAAGATCGATACTTCTCTCAGTACATCAAGGATCAGAAGAGAAAGGAGTTCTTCAACCTCTTTCAAGGCATTATGTCGGTCGTTGAGTACGAAAGCAAATTTTTGGAATTGCGAGAATTCGCTCCTGAGTCATATACGACGAGAGACTTATGCAAGAGATTTGAAGATGGTCTTAATTAAAATATTCGAGATCGCATCAAGTCCGGAGACAAGTACGAGAGTCTTGACGATCTCGTAGAAGAAGCCCTGAGGGTAGAAGGTTTAGTTCAGGCGAGACATAAGCTTGCAGAACGATCTCAAAAGAAAAGGCAAGGGAGCGCATTTCCAGGAAATGCATCGAAGGTGTATAGGGGTGTGGGATCTTCGCGTGGCGCACCAAGTTCGGCATCTATTAGTTTTCCTCAACCTCGGGAGCAGTTTAGTAGAGGCGGGAGCAATGTCTCTGGATCGGTTGGTGAAAATCGCAAGTGCCAGAATTGCCTAAAATATCATGACGGCCCCTGTAAGGCTCCTCAAGTATGTTTTCAGTGTCGACAGCCGGGGCATATGCGAAGTTCTTATCCTCAGCTTATGGGAACGAGCAGTCAGGGTTCTGGTCAGTTTCGTGGTAAACTAATATATTCTACACCCAGAGATACTCGATCTGCAGTTACCAGAGTGCCCGATGCCTCAAGCGGCCCTAGTACTCAATCACCTATGCAAGGAAGGAAGCAAACTAGAGTATTTCATATTTCCCAAGAAGAGGCTCGCTCAGATCCGAAGGTTGTGACAGGTAATTTATAATTTAAGTATTTTCACATGCTAAATCTAACCCCGCCTTGTTATGCCACTTGATTACGAATAAAACATTCGTAAGAAATTCTATCTTTTCAAATTTTTTAAATCACAATCTCACCTAATATTGCTTCTTTAGGCCATGTGTTTGTGGGAGACCATCAGGTCTACGCTTTATTTGACCCAGGTTCTGATAGGTCTTATATCTGAGATGATCTTACTGCGATCTTAGATTATCCTATCTCTCATTTGTCACCTGGAATCATCGTTCATACCCCTCTTGGAGAGCGTCTAATTCGTGATTCAGTATTCCTTGGTTGTCCATTGAAGATCAAAGATGTCATTTTAGAGGCTGAATTGATACCATTGCCTTTGATTGATCTTGATGTTATTCTTGGCATGGATTGGCTTTCTTCTCATCATGCAATTCTCGATTGCCACGAGAAGCTTGTTATTTTTCGTAGACCAGGATTCTCAGAACTTGTTTTTGAGGGTAAACTTCAAACGAGATCCCTCTCTTTTATTTCAATGTTGACTGCGCATAAATTAATGCGTAAGGGTTGTGAGGCATTCTTGGCATTTGTCATCGATACTTCTCTTTCTGAAACTAAACTAGATGACATCCCAATCGTGAATGAATTTCCTGATGTCTTTCCCGAAGACTTACCAGGACAACCTCCGAATCGAGAGATTGATTTTTCCATTGACGTACTTCCTGGAATCACACCTATATCGATTACTCCATATCGAATGTCGCCTGCTGAGCTTAAGGAACTCCTGACACAACTTGGGGAATTATTGGAGAAGGGTTTCATACGACCTAGCACATCTCCATGGGGTGCTCCAGTTCTTTTTGTCAAGAAGAAAGATGGATCACTTCGTCTATGTGTCGACTACCGTCAATTGAACAAGGTGACTATCAAGAACAAATATCCTCTTCCAAGAATCGATGATCTGTTTGATCAATTGCAAGGAGCAACTGTGTTCTCAAAAATTGATTTGCGATCCGGTTATCACCAACTCAAGATTAGGGAATCTGATATTCCTAAGTCTGCTTTTCGAACCAGATACGGTCATTTTGAATTCTGTGTTATGCCTTTTGGACTCACAAATGCTCCTGCAGCTTTTATGGATCTTATGAATCGGGTCTTTCGGCCGTACTTAGATAAGTTTGTCATCATCTTCATTAATGACATTCTTATTTATTCTAAATCGGACGACGAGCATTCTCAGCATCTAAGAATTGCTCTGAACATTCTCAGAGAAAATCAGCTTTATGCTAAATTCTCGAAGTGTGAATTTTGGCTTTGCGAGGTAAGCTTTTTGGGTCATCACATTTCTAAAGAAGGAATCTACGTCGATCCAGTGAAGATTCAAGCTATACTAGATTGGGAGCATCCAAAGAACGTGACAGAGATTCGTAGTTTTCTGGGATTAGCTGGATATTATCGACGGTTTGTCAAAGACTTTTCGTTATTGGCTTCATCTTTGACTAAATTGACTCGGAAAGGGGTAAAATTTGAATGGAGTGAAGAATGCGAGGAAGCATTTCAAGAATTGAAAAGACGACTCGTTTCAGCTCCTATTCTTGCTTTGCCAGACCTAGCGATTGGAGAATTTACCATTTATAGCGACGCCTCGAGACAAGGATTATGATGCGTTCTCATGCAAGAAGGAAAGGTTATTGCCTACTCTTCAAGGCAATTGAAGAAGAACGAAGAAAATTATCCTACACATGATTTAGAGTTGGCTGCAATCGTCTTTGCATTGAAGATATGGAGACACTATCTGTATGGTGCAACTTGTCGGGTTTTCACTGATCACAAGAGCTTAAAGTATATCACCACGCAAAAGGAGCTCAACCTCAGGCAAAGGCGATGGATGGAGTTGATTAGTGACTATGACTTAGTCATCGATTATCATCCTGGCAAGGCGAACGTTGTTGCAGATGCTCTGAGTAGAAAGTCTTCTACCTCACTTGCTTCAATTCAATCTTTTTATCTTCCTATGTTGGAGCAATTTAAATCTTTACACATTTCGCTCGATTGTGAAAAGTCTAATGATTCTGCCTTAATCGCCAAATTCGAGGTTAGACCTACCTTGTTCGAGAAAATTCGAGAAAGACAATCACACGATGTTTATTTACAACAGAAGATGGCGAAGCTAAATCAAGGAAAAGAAACAGAATATCAAATTCGGGATGATGGACTTCTTACTTTTAAAAATCGTGTTTGTGTTCCATCAGAACTTGATGTTCGTAGAGCTATTCTTGAGGAAGCCCATTCTTCAGCCTATGCTATGCATCCTGGTAGTACCAAAATGTATAGAACACTTCGGGAGCATTATTGGTGGCCAGGTATGAAACGGGACACTACTGAATTTGTATCAAAGTGCTTATCTTGCCAACAGATTAAAGCGGAACACCAAAAATCAGCCGGCATGCTTCAACCACTACCTATTCCTGAGTGGAAATGGGAAAACGTCACAATGGATTTTGTTTCTGGTTTACCTCGAACCCAAAAGGGTCATGACTCAATTTGGGTCATTGTCGATCGTCTGACGAAATCGGCACATTTCCTTCCAGTGCATACCAACGAATCTTTAGAGAAACTTGCCAAGTTATATGTCGATGAGATCGTGAGATTGCACGGAGTACCATTGTCAATCATATCTGACCGTGATCCAAGATTCACTTCCCATTTTTGGCCTAGTCTGCAGAAAGCGCTAGGTACAAAATTACTATTCAGTACCTCGTTTCATCCACAGACTGATGGACAGTCAGAGAGAACTATACAGACACTAGAAGACATGTTACGTGCAGTGGTGTTGAATTTGGGAGGTAGCTGGGATAAGTACGTAACTTTGGTGGAGTTCGCTTATAACAACAGTTATCATTCAAGCATTGGAATGCCCCCGTACGAAGCTCTGTATGGCCGAAAGTGTCGAACACCACTCTTTTGGGATGAGGTTGGCGAGAGACAAATCGAACAAGTAGAGCTTATCGAAGATGCGAAGGCAAAAATACAACTTATTCGAGACAGACTTAAGGCAGCGCAAGATCGACAGAAAAGCTACGCAGATAATAGGAGGCGCGATTTGGAGTTTAATGAAGGAGACAAAGTTTTTCTGAAAGTTTCTCCATGGAAGGGCGTGTTGCGATTCCGCCGTCGAGGAAAGTTGAGTCCAAGGTATATTGGCCCATTTACGATCGTGCAAAGGATTGGTCGTGTCGCGTATCGACTTGAGCTACCATCGGAATTGTCGAAGATTCACGATGTCTTCCATGTCTCTATGCTTAGAAAATATGAACCAGATCCTTCGCACGTGCTCAAAGATCCCCCAGTTGTATTAAAGGAAAATCTATCGTACGAAGTACAACCTGTTCAAATTGTAGATCGCCGAGAGAAAATGCTTCGTAACAAATCCATTCCTATGGTGAGAATTCTATGGAGAAGTGATCAAATTGAAGAAGAAACATGGGAACTAGAGTCAGTCATGCGTCAACACCATCCAAATCTCTTTTCATCTCTAGGTACGTTTATGTTTCGAGGACGAAACTTTTTGGAGGAGGGGATACTTTATAATATCTTAGTTCAACTAGATTTTTTTTAGAAAGCCCAAAACCTATTTATTTATTTTATGGCCCAAAAGGCCAGCCCTATCTTAGCCCAACTAGATTTTGTTAGAAAGCCCAAAACCTAATTATTTATTTTTATGGCCCAAAAGGCCAGCCCAATTAAGCCCAACTATATTTTTTTTAGAAAGCCCAAATTTATTTATTTATTTATTTTGTGGCCCAAAGTTTCAGCCCACTTAAATGGCCTGATATATAATTATTAAGGCTAAAGTTAAAAAAAAAAAGAGAGAGAAGAACGGGAGAAGAAAAGCAAAAGAGGGGAAAGAAGAGAGGAAGAGGAGAAACCCTTAATGATCAAATTCTCCCTTACAACCCTCATCCTAGGTGGTTTTTAAGTTGTTTTGAGGTAAGTGGTGTGTGAATTAAGCTTCCTTCTTCCATGATTTTGTAATTTTGTGGGGTTTTTCTTTTTGGTATGTGGGTAATTTGCAGACTGTTCGAACTGATTTTGGCATAGCTATTGCCATCGAAACTTTGCAAACTTAATTTCTGTACGTAGCTGAACTCGTTAGCTTTCCGTAGCCACTTGAAATGCCTCAATCCGATTATTCTACAATTAGTTATGATTTTTCTCGTAAACTGCCGCTAGCTGGAAAATTTCAGAATTTTTATGTCGAATTCAAACTTATTTTTTTTATCGTTTCGTTTAGTTAATGTATTGAAACGGTTATACGGGATTGGGAACTGATGTTAAAGAGTAACATGCCATTTTTATTTAATATCGACTCGTTCGAACTCGATTAGGATTTGTTTTTAGCAATGAAAGGGATGTTAACGCTAATAGTTAGTTATATTTAATTTGTCTTTAATTGCTCATCTCCTTTCTAGGTAAAGAACCATCGACGAAGGGCAAGGGACCGACTTCAGATTCCGGAGAGAGTTAATCACTTCCTTGTGAGTTGATAATTCGGGAACGCCTTCTCTTGTGGGAAGTGTGGACCCTCGATAAATGTGCATTTATTTTAGTTTTAGTTAATTGATAAGAAAATTATTTGGTATTATGTTATGTGGTAAAGAGCCTGATTGGCTCGATTGCTCTGGTTAGAGTCATGTTAGCCATTTTATGAGTATTATTGATTTCTGGTTATTCTTGTGTGCCAATTAAGACTCTAACTTGAATCGTTATTTATCTTATGATGCACATGCATATGTATGCCTGGTACCAAGGTTAAGTAGCCCGAATTGGTCACGGTTCGGGTGAGTTGGAGCGACATTGATTAAGTAGCCCGAATTGTCGCGGTTCGGGTGAGTTAGAGTGACAACCAAGTTGCCCGTGATTGGCAAACCTGGGTGAGTTAGATCTAACGGGGCACCTGTCCATTTGCCAAATACTGATACTCTGGAGGGTGATCGTTAGATGGATCAGTCTATTATAGGCTCAGTCAACGTCACCGGTGTGGGACATGCATGTCATATATGTTTATATGTTTGATCATTTCAAGTATTCACGTCGATATTGAATTGTGAACTTTAGCACTTGGCGTATTGAGAAAGAATATTAATGTGCATTTTATCTAGAGTAACGGTGACGGGCTTGGACTGTCTCTCGACGGAGAGCTCAGTTCGAGGAGGATATTGACTACCCACGCGTCTTTTATGTGATAACATGTTGTTTGAACTAATTGTGTTATTCATAAATGTGCACTAAGGTTTTTATTTTCATTAATATGTACACTGAGTGAGAATAATTATTGTGGGACGAATTGTGGGATTTTATGTTATGAACCGCGAGTGGGAGTACATGCTTCGTATAAGGGTCGGGGTGACCGGCTTATCACCTCACTGAGCTAGTGGTTTTGCTCACCCCCCATCATTCTTTCCTTTTCAGGCTGTTGATATCATTTTGGTTGGAGGTTTGCCTATCGTTTGCTCATCATCCAATCCGTGTTTTGGGTACTTTCTCTTTTATGTAAATTGACGGATTCATTGGCGAGATTGTATAGTTTATATTTGGTGACCCCCTTGATGTTCTTTTTGTACCTTCGCGATGTTATATCGTTCATGTATATTTTCTTTAAACTAAGTTACACCGTTGAATTTTGTACCTTTGTAAATCCTTGTTGATACTTTATGAGATGATGTCCTCGGGTTGTACCCGTTGTTATCAGTTGTTCAGTTCTACAGGTACTTGATAGCAAGCCTTACGTTTTCTATAAACTTTGTGGAGTGGAGTGCACCCATTCTGTGAAATTTATGGTTAACGTGGCGGTTGTCGCGCTTTGTCTAGGGTCGGGGCGTGACATACAGTGAGTGGCGGACCTATAAGAAATTATGGGATACAATTGTCCCAAAATGAAATTTTACCCGTGTAAAAAAAAATTGTAATCATTACATTTTATAATTATAGTATTAGCTTTTATGTTTTGAATGTGATCATTTTAGTAATTTAATGTTGGAAATTTTTCATGAAAGATCCAATTTTTAAGTTATGTCTCAATTTTAAGTTTTATTTTATAAATGTCTCAATTAAAGACTTAGTTTTATCTTTTTTCTCAAATTAAGGTCTGTCGTAATTTTATTTTTTTCCGAATTCAATATATATTATAAAATAATATAAAACATTAATAAAAATAATATATATTTAATTTTATGATTTGATTTGAAGGTGTATAATAATATTTTTAAATTATTTTGTATGATTTGAAATGAAAATATAAATTTCATGATAAGTCTTAAAATGAGAAAAAATAACAAATATAAAAAATAATGCCTTAGTTTGAAAAAAGAAACTAAATTTAAATTTTAATTTAAAATACTTATAAAATCAGGTCTTATTTTGAGACTAGGTCTTCATATGAAAATCTTCCTTTAATGTTTAATCATCATTAAATAGTTGTTGCAGCGTGTTTGAATATATATTTTTTTATTCTCAGTAAAACCTTCATTGACTGTAATTTATATTATTGGTAATTAATTGTCTAACTAATTTATTAATTTATTTAAATTTCACTAAATGCTATAAATAAGAAGAAATAATATCATGCACCTAAGACCTAACTCCTATAGGGAATAAACGTTCTTCATACAGGCAGCTATATTTTATATATTCTTAGGACTAATGTTGTTATAAGACTATGAAATACAGAGCACTCATACAGCAGACTACATTGAGTGATAAGATGGAAAAATTCAATCCTTTGCTCTAGGGTTTACTAGTTGACTTAGGATATAGTTTTCTTTTTCTCTTATACTTATCACTCATCCGAGTGGCACAACAAAGATCCATTCAAAAACTAGTACATAGATAAAGGCAATGTCATTATTCTCGTGAGAAAATTCACATAACCAGTTTAAAAGCCAGGCAGAATTTAGGGATCACCAAAGTAGCAGCATCCAACAAGACAAATGGCATAAATATTACACTTCAGCACAAGTGATCTTGCCCAAGTACCAACCTATCCAGTATTTGGCAAGAGCAGCTTCATCAAGGTAGAAATTTTCAGAGCATTAAGGGAGTGTTAGGTTCACATTGATATTTACACATTTACCAAGTCTATACAATTGGGAACTATATAACGCACATAGAATTCAATAACATGCCCCCAAAAGCAAGAGAAACTAATAACATCTTTATATTTCGTATCACAAATATAATTTGCAAAGAAATATTGAATCAACCTCTCTTTCAAAATAAGACTGGAGAGCTCAATCCTATATTGATGCAAGAATTTAGAAAGGTCATCATTCACCCTCTTGCATTCAGTCCGGAGCTATGGCCCAAATTCCTGCAAAGTAGCAGACCATATATATTGTCAATGCCAATTTGGGATAATTTTAACAGGCACAACATTCCAACCCTTTATAAATGTGCACAATTTTTCTGCAACTTTCTATTCTACTATACACATATATTATATATGCAAACAGATATGAATCAAATCCATAGAAAACCTTTTCTCTAGTAATAAGAGCACAATCACTGGAGAAAGCTCCATCATATTATATTCCTGGCATATCCGACAGTTTGTAGAACAGAGAAGTTCCGTCAAAATGGCTCAGAGAGAAGATGCAAATGACTCCAATAGCTCTTGTAACAGTGTTGCAACATCTTCAAAGAACACGCCTTTATTTACATTCATGATATGTTTAAAACCTCCTTAAGCTACTTAGGTGTCATTATTTTTTCTTGAGAGGCAGTGTGACCTTAGTTTAATAAGAGATCCACCTCAGTTTGGTTGTTTAAATTACACCTAACCCTTCATTCATATCTCTATATTATGGTGGCAGAGACTGGAAGAAACTCAATTCCAAAAAATAAAACCTAAAAAATTAAACAAAGATGAGGCAACATCATGTTACAGTAAAATTAGAGAACTGATGCAAAATGATATCTTCGTTAATATCCCACCCATACTCTACACTTCCAAGTTCCAATCTCAACTTTCACAATCCTGATGCGATTATTAGTTTGGCAGATCCTAAAAAATTTTCATCTCATCTATAACTTTAACGTCTATTCATTAATTTTCTTCACATACACACCACTGGAGTTGAGCTGCGTTTTATGTGTAGAATATGATCCTCATTCATTGGGCATTCAAAGAAACACAACCAACCAAAAAATCATTGGACTTTCAAAGAAACACAACCAATCAAAAATTCCAATGACAGGATCCAAAACTGAAGAATAGTTTAACAAATATTAGTGATGAATGATGACAAACCTGTATAGCAGACAGAAATTTCCCCGAGACCACTGCATTGGCAAGCATGTGATATAATGGAGCACAACTAATGGATCATCAGAAAAGCCCTCAGCAAATCTGTTGTAAGTGAAGATTGTTCACTCCATGCCTTCATAGCCATATCTGCCACTCTCAGCTCAATCATCCTCTCCACTAACCACGACACATCATAAATTCTATTCTTAAGTATGAATAGCTTGATTTAGGAAAATACCAGAGATGAATACACTAATCAGTTCAAGAACTATATACACAATTAATCTAAATGATTGGAATGCCAATCTAGAATTCTACCTCACCAGAAAGCCTCCAATGATGCTCATCTCTTTTCTAAACTTTGGTCACTTCACTCATGGCCTTTGACTTTTTCTGTTGAACCATATAATTGTGGAATCTCTCTGCCGTTTGCCTCATCTCAGCAATCTTGACCTCTGTTTCTTCAATAATCTTTTGAGGAAGATAAACTTCCAAGATTTCAAACCATTCTCCCATACTTATCGCCTCCAAATCGACCGAAACCTTTTCTTTACCAGTGTTGACATAGCTTTCCCTAACCCCAGATGTGCTTTCCAATCCAGCAGCTTCATCTCCTCTCGCAGCGTCCATATCCTCTCCCACCTTCTCAGTTTCTTACTGGAATAGACTCCACATGTTTCTTTTTTCTACCTCTTGTTTTCCTGCCTTCAATTAAGCTTAAATCCATGGCAGTTCCAACAGCATCTTCTTTCTTTGTTGAACCTCTGGTCCTCCTCGTATTCAAGTCTTGCGATTTTCTAACTACGTTTAGCCCCAAATCCTTGCTCTCATCTGCTTTCAGATCCTTCTGATTATTTCGTGAACTTCTAGTCCTCCTAGTGCTCACATTGCCCTCTTGCATTACCTCAACTTCAGCAACAACATCAATTTTAACTCATCTTCTTCATCTCCTAACCCTAATTCAGAAAATTCATCTATTGCCCTCAAATCCCTAGCTTTACCCCTCACCCCTCTCCTGGCATCCCTCATCGTGCTTGTAGAACTAATTTTATTTTCGACGACGTTGCCACCAAATTCAACTCTAATGGACGTCTCCTCGCCGATTTTGATAGTATCGCCGTGCGAGAGAACAACTGACGACTTCAGGCTCTCATCATTCAGAATCGTGCCGTTTGAGGAGCCTAGGTCGGTGATAGTCCAGCCGAAAACCGCCTTCGCACCAACTTGGATGAGCAGGTGATTGGTGGAGACTCCAGCGTCCATTACAGCCAGAGTGTTGCCACGAGCTGTTCGGCCGATGCCTATTACACATCTGGGCGAAAAACCAAATGTTTGGACCGATAACGGGCCCTGTTCCATGATCAGTTTCAGCTCGGGTAACCGATCATCTTCTCCGGCGGCCTAAGCCTTTCTCGGAGCCATTTCACCGGTGGGCTTGAATCGTCGGGCAGGATTAGATGGTGGGAGTGTTGAATTTGAAATTAAGTTTTGCAACAACTTTCTTTTAGAACAGAATAGAATTGCTGAGCAACAAGATGTGTATTTCTTTGATTTTCCTGACATAATTGGGCCACTAATACATTTACTTAGAAGCGTTACAAATCAGTCCAAAACATTAAATTGGGCCACTGATATAAGACCTTTATAATGGGCTGGGCTGCAGGCCTTCTCCAGTCATAAATATATACCGTTGAGTTATTTATTTCAATTAATTTTGTAAATAGGATAAAAAAAATTGTTTTAAAAAACTGGTTACTATTACCAATTACCCCTCTCTCTCTCTCTCTCTCTCTCTATTATTATTATTATTATTATTATTATTATTATTATTATTATTATTATATTTTTGATTGGTATCTTTTCAAGTGTATTATATTTTTAAATTTTATTTTATAATGATATTATTATTGTTTTTATTAAAAATGTCTTAAATACGAAGGTATTAATGTTTTAATATTCGGAGTAGCTATTTGAACCCTCAAAATTATTGAATGTACTCCAAAAAAATTTAAATTGACAAAATTATCCTTAAAAAATTTATAATTGTTCGGTTGTTGCAACTGAACAGTCATCTAACAAATGGTTTGGTTGCAGCAATCGAACAGAATAAATATTTCACATATCTTATCTGTTCGGTTGCAGCAATCGAACATAACAGCAACTGAACAGAACAAGATTTATGATTTTTCTTAATTCATATATAAAATAACAGATAAGCTTAAAGATTCATATCTACATCATGAAACTTATTTGTTATCTAATCTATTGGGTAATGTAGATATGTACGGTTGCTGCAACCGAACAGATATGATGGATAACTGTTCGGTTTTTGCAACCGAACAAATATAAATTTTATAAGGATAATTATGTCAATTTAAAAATTTTTGGGGTACGTTCAGTAATTTCGGGGGTGTAAATAATTTGCCCCTTTAATTTTTGGATTGAACCTAGGCACAACGAACTCCTTGTGTAAGCGACACATTATCTTTCTTTCTTTTTTATGTATCATTAGACATAAACATATCACTAGATTTGTCTCAATCAATACACTCTGCATAAAATCGTGTACAAACGAAAATTGTAGAGATGCGTTGATCATTAATAATTATGTTGGTTGTAAATTCTGTTGTATCCAACTCTTGTAGCAGTGAGTTCAATAAATAACACTATAAATAGATGCTGAAGCAGTGTAAGAAATGAATATATCTGAATAAAAATAATAAAAATTATAGTACTCTGTATAGAATACAAAGGAAGTAAACTATGTACAAAGCTGGGAGCATAATCCCTGAATCTGAGCAGCCGTTGGATTCACCACTGAATATGTCTTGCTCTTACTGCTGTTTGAGCAGCTTAATGTGTACTGGCTCCCAGTCTGCATGGCCTGACACGACACGGGCTGCGAGTTGCACTTCCACCGCGAAGTAGGAACGCAGCTAAGATAATGGCACCACGAGCACTTCTCGTTTAAGTCCTCCCCTCGAAGAAGCAAAACCAACCCTGCTGTAAACCTACGCACGTCATAAGAGTCAAGATCGAGGAGTTTTGAGTATTATTATCTACTTTTAGGCCTTGGATTGAAAAAATTACTCAGTAGTATCTAATATTAGACGGCCTACCCTGTAATTAGAAGGATCAAAGAAATCAGCCATAGCATGCATTGATAAGCCTTAAATTTAGGGCTGGGTGGAACAGGCGACCCAGCCGGGGCGTATCTCTGGTTAACCCAGCCAAACTGTGGGCGTATCAAAAACATGAAACCTAGGAGAAAGCCCGACAAAAAACCTCCAATATGAGCAAAATTGTCCATGTGTGGGAGGATGCCAACAGCTAGGTTGATTGCGATTATGACCACAAGTGTAACTAAAGCTGCTACCTGAAAAGTAGAGGAGTTATGAGCCTAGCTTACTACTTGATGGAGGAGTTATGAATATCAAATGGAAACAATGGTACCTTGTTAGCATAAATAGACCAGTTAGTAATAAGCTCAGATAACATTCCTCCCAAAAGTCCGAAAAGCGCACCAGAAGCACCTACTGATATGTTCGATTGAATGAAAAGAGAAGATAACAAGCTTCCACCGAATCCAGAAATGATGTAAAGCAAACCAATCCGCACTGGGAGCATCACACAGTATTAGTAAGTGAAAAACCAAAACTGAGATGCACATGAAATTGTTATTGCGAATCAGAAATGTTTCATAAAGAAAGCAAGTCACCCCTAAATAACACTTAATCAACATAATGACAAGAATATTTAAATTTAATCAAAAAAGAATCAAGTGTATAATCATGTACATGAAATTGGCATACTACTATGGATGCTGTTCTGTTCTTTTAACCTTATTTTAAACCTTAAACTAGCTTATCACTCTGTATATCATCACACACAACAAATCACTACCAATAGCATACTTCTCAAGATCTTTTGATCAAAATAAACACCAAATGTCACCAATAAACACCGAGATATGTATTTCATCATGCCACATATCATGAAACGATTACCAACAGCATACTTTTCTAGATCTTTTTATGATGATACACACCAAAATGCATAGTGATAAGCGTATCATCTTGCTACACACAATCAAGATGCAGGGGCTCTTAAGACAGAATTATCATATAGTGAAGCAACCTACCAAACCCGAATTCTTGCTCAAGTCGAATGCCAATGACAATAAGACTCAACATGTTGGCTAACAAGTGGAATACTCCGCCGTGTAACCACATGCAAGTGATGAGCCGCCATCCTTCATGATGGTGGACGACTTTATTTACATCTAAAGCACCCATCTTCTCCAACCTAAGACAAACAAAATGGCCATTGATTCAAAGTTAAGGCCTTAGATAACCACCAATGATCCAAGGAATTGAACTAGACTTAAGAGAATGCATAAATCAACTTGTACTTCACTACATATGCATCAAACAACATAAACATCATCACCATTTAGTATCTCTGTATGTCACTCAAATGCAGAGTTTGCAATAAATGATGTAATAACCCAAATTTTCGATTCCATCACATCAGACACTCCATTTTTAGCACAACACTACCCATGTATTGAGATGGTGGAACGAGAAGGTTGAATTCATGCCTAATTATAAAATTAAATGTGATTCAATCAATAGGGCTTATTATATATTACATGTGTAATGGACAATGGCATTCGCATTCTCAATTCAAACCAGAAATTAAGATTAAGTAAATTAAGGAGAGAGAAGCGAGCATATGAAATTGACAGAAATTAGAGGGGAGAGACAGAGCATACGCTGTAGAAGAAGGGCCGAGAAGAGGGTTTTCCTTAAATGGCTGAAATGAAAACCTCCCCAAGAATCCAGCAACACAGGAGGAGAGAGAATTCTTAGGGCAGTTATTTACAGCCATGGTAATGATAAAAACCACTATGTTGGCCACAACGAAGGAAGGAATCAACCACGGAAACCATTTCTTGAAATGCTTCACTTCCCTAAACTCGGCGGCGGGACTGGCAGCGGCGGCGGGTGATGGGGATTCTGTGGAAACAGGGTGGATCATGTTGCTTCCCCGCCGTGAGAGGACTCGGATTTGAATGCTGTTGGGCGCATTGTCCATCGGAGATAAAGGGAGTGAGGTTGTTGGGGGAGGTGAAGGGTAGGCCGGAATTTGGAAGGGAGGGTGGGTGGGGTGGGTGGACGGCGGAGGAGGAAGAGGGGGTTCGGTCAACGGTTTTAACCGCCGCCTGAAAAAATGACGAGTCTCTCTTTAAGCTGTATTGAAGTAATTGTATATTCTGTTGATAATGATATAATCATACGTACATCATACATTTGATTGATTTTAAATTTAATACTCCCTCAGTCATAAGAATACATTTGTCCTTTTCATTTTGATACGTTCCAAGAATACATCTACCCCTAAAAATGGAAACAATTCATAATATCAATAATTTACAATACTACAATATTACAAAAAATGTCACTTTCTTATTATACATAATTTAGATAAAGTCAACTATATCATATACTTTATTATACTCAATTACCCAAAATACTTTTACACACAATTTAGTTAAAGTCAACTATATCATACACTTTATTATACTCAATTACCCAAAATATTCCTTCTTTTTTTTTACATTACACCACCAAAAAGTTACTTTTCTTAAACTCTCTGTCCAATAATACGCTAACGTATTCTTGGGACGGAGGGAGTATAATTACACCACCAAAAAGTTACTTTTCTTAAACTCTCTGCCCAAGAATACGCTAACGTATTCTTGGGACGGAGGGAGTATGATTATTTGGGGGAAACATGGAGCGTGGGATTGCGTGTGCGTGTTGGCACAAGATAAGCACTTCTTTGCTTCGACTCATGTGTTTTCCTTTCTCATATTCTAACCTTCTTCTTCCTTGCCTTAGATGTTTACTTTTTTCCTGTTAAAACACAAATTAAAGAAATTTTTTTACTTTGAACTCATTAATTAATCATTAACAACGAAAATATACTCCGTCCATTGCAAAGGGCTGCACTGACCTTTATACCCGTATTGAGTGGCATCGTTTTATATTTTGTTTTACTCCACAAGTTAAATTGCAACATTACTACGGGAAGTTTAAAAAAAAAATTGATTAATTTCATTAGAATGAATTTGTTATAAATCAGGTTCAACGTAAACTTTTTTTCTTTTCAATGTTACTTTTTCAAAAGAGTAATATCTTTTTAATTTAAAGATTAATAGTTCATCTTTTTAGATAATAAATTTTTATGTATTATAGTATTTCTTCTGTCTCATCCTAATAGTTATATATTTCTATTTTGGGCATCTAATTCCAATTTTTACATTTCCCTTTTTACTATATGAACCCCACATTAAATTAATTATTTCAATTATTTCTCTCTCCATGGGTCCACACATCCAACTAATACATCTACCCATTTTACATTAAATTATTATTTCTTTAATTTCAATACACATTAAAATATTATATTCATTAATCCCCGTGCAAAAAGTAAACTTAATCATAAGGATGGAAATGAGGTAGTAATTAATAAATGACAAATTCTCTTGTGAGATATTATATATGTAAAGCGATTTGTGGGAGGTGTTAAAGTATGTTTATTACATAGAAAAATTATATTTAATGGTTGTTAAAGTATATTTTCTAAAATATGATAAATGATGAATTAAAATATGATTTTAGGGTCTTATAATATGATTTATTAATGATATACTTTAACTCTAAATAAGCATATTTTATCTATATAATAAGCATACTTTAGTTATGGATCAATTCGTCTCACAAAAAATCCGTCCCACAAAACAGTTTTCTTAATAAATAAGGTTTATAATAATTTAAAAATAAGTTTTTATTTTAAAAAATGGATTAATTACTACTAGGTACATACTTTATACCCCTAATTACTACTAGTTACATTGATTTAAAATAATTATTATTATATATAAAATATTAAATTAAAATACCAAATATATCCCTAAACTCATACACTTTTAAACAACCAACCCCATCCCTCACCCACCGTCGTTGACCTGCAGTTGACCGATGGTTGACCGATCGTTGACCGGCAATTGATCGGCAGTTGACTGACGCTGTCGGACCGCCATATTTTTTTTATGCACATACTTTTTTTGTTGCACACACTTTTTTCAACTGCGCATACCTTGCTGCACAGGAACACTTGCTGCACACAATATTTATGTGCATCACATTTATAAGGGTAATATTGGAATATCACTATATATTTTTGTAGTTAGTAGTAATACTCAAAAAAAATAATTAATATCTTTAAAGAGTAATTTATATATATATATATATATATATATATATATATATATATATATATATAGTATTAAAAGCTTTGGGGGTTGAGAAAATAGTTAGAAACATGATTTATATGTGAACCAATACATAAGTGTGTCATTTTTTATTGATGGAGAGTAGTAGCCTAGTATTTTTAGGTAATATACTACATTATAGAGTATGCAAGGCAAGAGTATTTAATTTGTAATTTAAATATTATTCCTAAGTTTGGAATTGATATGAAATTTTTTTAGTGCAATACCATGCTGAATAATAGTAACAATTAAGAAAAGGGATCGGGGTATTTTCGTCCAAATATGTTCATTATGGTGTAAATAAATAATGAGTGGTGTTAAATATACACTCCATTTTATTAAATACACACTTTTTATTAGATACACTTTTAATTTATTATTTTTTAATTTTTTTATATACACGCCTCTTAAAATTTCAATAATATCCTTTAAAATTATAATTATAATTATACACCTTATTAAAATCCTTAATTCAATTATTATATTGAATAGATTACAATTTACAAACGTGAAAACATCCATAGCTTTCAAGAATCAATCTTTCAATTTTTTTCTCTTATCCGCTCTCTGTCTTTTTTCTATCCTCACAAGTAGTTAAATGATATGAAACAAGATGCATACAAGAAAACCATTCCTAATTATGCAATCTTTGAACTAAAAATTCTAAAAGTTAATTCACAGAGAAGTTATGTGAGAGAGGTGGGATTAACGAAAGTAAAAAAATGAATCATGGAAAAAATTCAACGTGAAGATGAATTGCAACAATAAAAAATGAAAGTAACGAATTAATTAAATACACAAATAACAACATGAATTTAATCTCTATGAAACAAGATTAAAGTGCAGTACTATACATTCAAACTTTGAAAAATAAACAAATTAAAAGAAATGCTAAATTGCATCAGCCCTACCGACGACGACAAAAACAAAATGGGCAGTGAGAAATGATTTTTCTAGTCCAGTAATTTTACTCTTCAGGGAGCGGGTTTACTCCTCCATCAGAGCCCTTTGCGATGAGATTTCTCGCAGCAGGATTAACTCCTCCGACAGCTGGTTTTCTAACAGTTACAATAATTGTAGCACGCAAGCGAGAAAAATCACTACTTGTTCGAGAAGATAGACTCGTAGAAGAGATGAGAAGCGTTGAGGAAGATGACAGATTACTGAGGATATATTTAAGGGGTATTATTTTTAATAAAAAAATACTGTGATTTAAAAGGATAATTTAGACTTTTTAATAATATATATTTTATTGAAGGTGTGTATTCAATAAATAGGGGTGTGCATTTAGTGGAACCCATAAATAATACTCTCTCCATTCGATTCTAAAATATTCATTTACTTTTTTGATGTGGATTAAGTAGTATTATTATTGTATATAAAGTGAATAGTTCTATTAGAAGGAAATAGTGTGTCATATTATGTACTTTTTTATTAAATAGGATAAATGAATATTTTTGAAGCGGACACAAAAAATAGGAAAATGGATATCTTAGAAGCGGACGGAGTAAGTATAGAATTAAGTTGTTGGTTGTAATAATTTACAACTTTAAATTTTAGCTAGTTTGGTCATCCTCTCATATTCTAATACTCTCTCCGTCCCACCGAAATATCATCATTTTACATTTTTACTATATTGAGTGTCCCTATTTTTTACTTTTAGTAAAAATGTACCACATGTAGTCCATCGCTCACTACTAATATAACTACTCACTACACATAAAATAATATACATATTAATCTACTCACAAAAAGTAACGGGTGACGTTTGGGTGGGACGGAGGGAGTATATGATGAGAAGGTGTATTACTGTTGTATATGAGCCTGATTAAAATATATGGGGTAATTAATTATGGGTACGTTGATTTACAACTTAATTATTAATAAATGCATTAATCTAATATAATATGCAATACATAACGATTTTTTCTCCCAACAATACCCTTGTTCACAACATTTAATAGCAACGTTTATACAGAACAATAATTTAATTGAATACTAATGTACACTAAATTAAATTTCTCAACAACAATAACCAACACCTCTCTCTTTACTTTTCTTTGAGTCAATGTACACCAATGTACACAACAATTATACTAATCACTCGATAAGGAGAGTGAATTTAGAAAGAAATCATTAGAAGATTTGCACGCCAATGTACCGATTTTCAAAGAAAGATTTTGGGGAAGGGAATTTTGGAAAAAAAAAACCAACGATTTGCATGCCAATATACCAATTTTTTAAGAAAGATTTTTGGGGAGGGAATTACGAAAAAACCAATAATCATTTAAAGATTTACATGCCAATGTACATATTTCGAAAGAAAGATTTTAAAGAAGGGAATTTAGGAAAAAATCTTAGGATCACTTTTATCACTTTTATTTATTCTAAATGCACATTGTACATATTAGTATCTATAAAATTTGGAAAAAAATCAGGCTAATGACTTCTAAAAAATTTGGAAAAAATTCGTTTTTACTGATTCTCCCTTCTTACTTTCTTTATTTCTCTCTAAATGTATGTTAATGTACAAAATTACATGTATACTGATGTACATTTAAATAGTTAATTGAATTGTTTTCTCCCCGAAAAATATTTATCTTAAATGAGTGTACAGAGATGTACATTTAAATAGTTTATTGAATTGTTTTCTCTCTTTTTTAATTTACTTTACACTATGTACATCGATGTTCAATAAGTATGAGTAATATGGAAAAAATAAATTTAAATTTTATATTCGTGCGTAATTTTCTTTACGGAATGTATGAATTAGTAATACCTAAATACGCTTTGAACCTAATATTTATTGATCCAAAATATATTAATTATTTAATATGGATCTCACCTATCAAAAAAGGAAAATGTAATTATTGTGTTATGAAATATCAAAATAGATGAATAATATAACTTTTATGAGATGGAGGAAATATATTATTTATTCAATAATGTATAAATTATTGTTGTAACTTGCACAAATTTAAATTCGGTTCACGAAGAATTAGACAATTTCATTTTAATAAAATTTTTCATTTCAAATAATTTTCACTTAAAATGCATCCAAAATTTCCTACATTTCTTTCTTCTAAAGTAAAAGTGACGAATTATTCAAGAAGTAGTTGTAAAAAGTACCCTGCAGGGTTTACGATTTTTCTTTATTGCCCCAAATATAAGGGGAACTCTTTTTTTCTCGAAATGATGAATTTAACCTTTACTTTGAAAATAATTTCGTGTCAAATAATGCAATTGTGTAAATTTTTCATGTCAAATAATGCATCCGAGTAAAAATTCGTGTAAAATAATGCATTCGTGTCAAATTTCGTGTCAAATAATGAATTCGTGTCCAATTTCGTGTTAAATTATGCATTCATGTCCAATTTTCGTGTCAAATAATGCATTCATGTTGAATTTTCGTGTGCATTCGTGTCCAATAATGCAATCGTGTCCAATTTTTGTGTCAAATAATGCATTTGTGTCCACTTTTCATATAAAATAATGAGTTGAGTTGTGTGTGCATACATGCACACTGTAGGCACTTGAATTTTATTGTCTATTAAAGGAAAATATGTGGCAAATTAATGCAATAATTATCAGTTAATTATTTATTTATTAAAGAATTTAAATAAATTTATTCCTAAAATAAATGAGTAAATAATTGCTAATTATGTCAGATTCAGTCAAATAAGTCTGACTTAAAGCGTGAAAGGCCCAAGCCCGCAGAATCAGGTCAAATTTGTTATGGACTAATAAGATTGTGAGTTATTTATGAGACATCCTCATTCTTTACTTATATAAGGAGTCCTCATTCTTTCATTCTAAACACACTTAAAGTATCTGAAGACAAAAGTTTTGAAGAGATCACAAATACGAACAGTGCTCCCTTGAAATCTTCAAGCATCTTCAAGCAAAGAACAATCGCCAAATTGGAGATCAAGGTTCTGAACCCCTTCGATCCGGTGTTCTTCAAAAGTAATAGACACCAATTGGAGATCAATGTGCTAAACCTCTCTGATCCGACGTTATTTAACTCAAGTTCTTCAGCGTTCTTCGCGGAAAGCTTCAAGAATAACGTTTTATTCAGAACAAAGGCTCGACCCCTCCGGATTAATGTTATACGCTTCCAAGTCCGAGTTCGGACAAGCTTCATCCGAAGATCCGGCTCAACATACACGCTGTCAACACAGTTAGCATACAGTCCAGTTAAAGAAGTCAAAGTCAACACACCAAGTTAAGTCAAAGTCAAGTGAAGCCAAATTGGTTCGAGAGAAGAATCAGAGGATTGATTGAGATTGTTTCCTTAATTCTCAAGTTTAATCCAGCTGGATTATTATTGTAATTATCTTGTATTTATTTTATTATAAATACAAAAATTTGTTGTTACATATACGATTTGATACACGAAAATAATACATTACTCGAATATTTGAGTAAAAGGTATTTTAGTCAAATCAGGTATAAAAAGATATAGTGTTAAAATTAGAATAAGAAAGAAAATATGTTAAAAGAATAGGGTAATTTATTTTTTTTCCGATTATTCAATAGACCCTGCTATTTAACTGGGCCAACCAAAAAATAACATTAGTGTAAATTAAAGTAAATTATTAATGTTAATGGACAAATGTACCCTTATTAACATCCGCACTCTCTTTCCTAATTAATTGTTGTTACAATTTCGAGATTAATAATCATCATTAATAACAAACTGTTAGAATTAAGGGGGAGGGTGGAGGATCCCCGATTGGGCCTTCTATTTTTCTCTCTCCCACTAATTTGTCATGCATTCGTTTCACTATTTTTTCTTTTTTAATTATAAATCAAATTTCATAGTTTTTCTTTTCCTTTTTCACTCGAACTTTTATAATTTCTTTTAACTAATGTAATGTAATTGAATAGCTGTTGATACAGTGAGTTGTGTGAGATTTTCTCACATAATAGCGTGAGTTTACGTAATTTCTAAAATGAATAATGATATTTAATAAATTAAAAATATAATATTATTTGATAAATTAAAAAAAAAGAGAAACATCATAAAAAAATAAAGTTTAAAAAAATGAAAATTTTGTTTTAGAAAAATTAAATAATAATAAAATAAATATTATAGAATTGAATGGACTGTTTTTCCAGTTTTGACCGGAATCAACCTGATTCAAAGTTAAAATTCATTTTTAGCGTTTTTAACAAGTATTAGCTCAAATTTCCAATCAATCGATTGAACCAACCAATCCTATCCAATTTTAACAACATTGGTTCAATATCATTTATGAATATATAATTATTTTCTTATTTTTATTATATAATATATTGAGTTAAATTAATAATTTAAAATTATAATTTATAAAAATATTCTTAAGCTGAACACTAAATATTGACATCTGAATGATCATAAAACTCACATGTAAACAAAATGTGTGAAAGTGCTTGAAAATAGTTTAGGAACTACGAGTTAATTTTTTCTTATATTTAATTTATTTTATTTTACATAATTATGTTTTTTAATTTTTCTTTTAAAATTTTATTTTATTTAATTATAAAATATAACCATTTTACATAATGCCTTTCTTTTAAAAATATAAATTTATAAAATTTAAAATTAAAGAATAAATTAAATGAATAGCAAAATTCAATTATTATAATTTTAAATAGTAAAAATTATAAATTAAATAAGAAAATTTCGTAAGAAAAATACATATAATGAGAATCTATGAGACGGTCTCAACCATAGATGATAATAGGATGAGTATTTCGGGTACGTACACAGTCTACTTGAATCTTAATGAAAGGGTACGCATAATTATAAACGAGATTGAGACAGGTATGAGTAATGTCTCAATACTTGTGGGTACCATATTTATCTATATATATAATTATAGTTAAAAGTTTTATTTAATTATATTTATTAAATATTTGTTTAAAATAATAAAAATTATTTTATATTCAATTAATAATAATATATTTTTGTTATTATATTTATTTATTAATAAAAAACTATAAATATATACTATAAAATAAATAAATATTAAATGGGTACGGATACCTGCGGATATTAATAAACGGGTATGAAATAGATACGAGTACTATATTAAATTTTTTAAACGAAATTGGTACAGATAGTCTCTTTTTAATCAAATACGAGTACGAATATCTCAAAATATGCGGGTACCTTACCTATTATATCTCACCCAACTCTTTGCCCGTTTTATGAGCCATTTACATATAATCTCCATAAACAACGAAAAAATTAAATAATTTTGACAAAACTAATAACTTGTTTGATAAGAACTAAGTTTAGATTTGGACATCAATCAATTACATAAAATAATAGGGTAAATTACCAAAACCCCCTCGAAGTTTGTCCAAATTACCAAATAACTCTCGTGGTTTGGAAAATTACCAATTACCCCCTTTAAAAAATATTTTTAAAAAAAATAATGAAATTTAAAAATACAATGTTAAATATATGAGTCTTGATGTTATTTCCATCCTTATTTATTTTAAGAAAAAATGTTTTTATTAATGTTCAAATAAAAAATAAGTTAAAGGGGGTAATTGATAATTTTTCAAACCACGAGGTTTATTTGGTAGTTTGAACAAACCTCGAGAGAGATTTTGGTAATTTACCCAAAATAATAATATTATTTAATTCACGTGCAAAAAATAAATTGATATATTATCATCGATTGATGCAGGGAGTAAAATTTTAGGGGTGTTAATTTTTAAATATATAGTCCATCCTCACTAAATAGATAACTATAAATCTTTAAGAGAGATGCACAAAATAGTAATTTGAAAATTTTATGGTGGAACGGAGGGAGTAGAACATAATATTTTTTATTATGAAGTTTTAATAGGATATAAAGTTTTATCATAAAGTATACTCACTCCGTCCCCCAAAGCAATGATTTCAAAATCGGATCGGACCGGCCGGTTCGACCAGAAACTGTTCCGAAAGCCCCCTAAAAACGGCTTTTAAGGTCAAAACGGGAAAAATCGGGTTAAACCGGCTCAAACCGGAATAACCGGCTGAACCGATCAAATCGGCGGTTCCTTTTTTTTAATTTTCAACTTTTTTTTTAATTTTTATTTTTTAAAATTTTCACTTTGAAACTTGAATCATCGACTAATTTAAGAGCCAATAATTCCAACAATACAAGTGTAAAGAAAGAGCAGTATTGATCTTTATATGTGATCTAATACCCCTTATGTTCATTAAGAAATCAACGTGGGATGAGAAAAAGAAGGGGAATCATTAGTCTTTATATAGAGTTTCAATGCTCTCTCTTTCCAATAATTAACCAATGTGGGATATTGATTAAGATGAGAAGAATTTTATTAAACAAAATATTTACTACATGTAATTTAGTACTAACTAATTATTTGTTTAAATTTGAAATAAATAAATTTATTTGCTTTGTATACAAAAAAATAAATAATTTTTTTTTAATAAATGTTGATTAAAATTAGAATTAATTATTTTCTTTTTATATTAGAATGAACCATTTTAATTTTATTTTTATTTCAATTTCAATATTCATAATTAATTTTTTTGATCCATTATTTTTAATAAATGTATATTCACATGTAAATTAATATGTTAATATAAAATTATCTATAAATAATAAATTATTAAGTTATATAAAAATATTAAATCATATATAAAATAATAAAATATTAAATAATATATAAAATAATTAAATATTATTAAAAGTAGTGAATTTCCAGTTTTTCCAGTTGAACCGCCGGTCCAACCTGTCCGACCGTGAATCGTTTGGCTCTCTGATTTGACCTCCGGCTCGGTTATGAAAACAATGCCCCAAAGTATTTCACACTTTCCTTTTTCACCCGTTTCTCAAAGTATTTCACACTTTATTTTTACTAAATTTGGTAGAAAATACATTACAATAATACTCACTTTTTACACACATTCCAATATAATATTTACTTTTACTTACTTTTTCACATCTCCCAACAACTTTACACACATTTTTCATTAAATCAATTAAAATATATATTCTTTTTTCTTAGTTTATACATAAAAATACAAAATTTTCTTAAACTCCGCGCACACCAATACGTGAAATACTTGTTGGGACGGAGGGAGTATTTGTATTCAATTTTTCAGTTCAATACAATTTTTACGGTTCATTAGAATTTCAAAACGGTATATCAGATGAAATTCATGTCTATAATCTAAAATATTTCAGTTTGATTAGAAATTTTATTTATAGGATATAAAATCGTAACGCAATATTTTTCATAAATTTAAAATTTGCTCTCAAGTAAAATCTAATATAAAATAGTAACAAAATACTTTTCATAAATTTAAAATTTGCTCTCAAGTAAAATCTAAAAAATATATTCCCCCATTCTTCTTTGAAGAGTGTCTTTTGCCTTTTGCACTTGATTAATGAGTATTATTACTTAATATGTAATGTATAGTTATATTATTGGATGTGAGAGTCCCATATTTTAATTATATTAGTGGATGTGTATAAAAAAGAAATGAGACATTTGAATGAGACGACGGAAAAAAAAAAAGCCCTTTAAAGGGGACAGAGGGAGTATCTTATAGGAGTGCTACAATTATATATCAACTAAAAGATATACCCTTTGTCCCATTAGAATAATTAGGTATGCTTTTTAAATAAAAAAATTAAAAATTATAATATTTTAATATTAAATAAAAAATAAAATATTTTAATGTTAATATTTATTATGTGAACACATGAAAATATAATTATTGTTTTTTACATCTACTTAAACAGAAAATATAGCCATTTAAATGGAATGTCTTAAATGATGATAGGTAACTATTGAGATGATTTGGAGGAATATATACTATTCATAAGATTTTCATAAATTTTTACGATTTTGGTTAATCCAATAAAAGAGCAACACTTATTTTAATTATGTTATATTATATTATATTAACGAATCTCTCAGAAAAATTTAAGAAATTAGATGTTTGATTTGGAAATAGAAAAACTAAATTATTAAAGAATGGATAGAGCATTTAAAGAAGATAATGCGCACTCAATTAGAGAGTTGAATAAGATTAATTAATTATAAGATTTTTATTTTGATGTAGGAAATAAATAAGTAATTAATGTTCATTGATTTTCCATTTACATTTCCAATATCATTCACACCAACAAAATTAAGTAAGGGTAGAATGGTAATTATAATATGCATTAAATAACTTACTAATTATTCTGGCTGGCAGCTAGAATCTGACCACTAATCTTTACCCTATTCAATATAGGTGGATTTTTAAGTGGGGCAATAGGTAAAAATACTCAAAATGCTTATGCCGAATATCAATACAAAACTTTCTTTAAATTAATTTTTTTTCTACACAATTGGACAAAAGGGGGACCACTATGCCCCTGCAAGAGATATTTGGACAAAACTATGTGGGTGACCTGCATGTTCACCTATACCATTACCCACACAGCCTTGTACAACATATTTTTACATATTTTAATCAACATATTCACCCATTATATTTTACAAGTATTTTCAACATTCCTCACGCTTCAAAATGGTATCAGAGCCCTAAATTTACTTATTTATGAATGAAGAAATTATTATAAAACTTATATCACTTAACGAGAGGAGAATTTCAAGAAATATGGATCCGAATAAAAATTCGACATCCGAGAGTGATAGGACCATCAGCCCTATCCAAAGTTTGAGCAACAGGGACTTCTAGCCCGTTGGATATGACGAGACAAGCAACTCTATACAACAATACTATAATATGTTGTATAGACAATATGCAGAGAAAGAGTACGAGGACGCCGACCATTACTGGGAAGACGTGAACAATAGAAGGGAAGTGGCAAATGCTCGTGCTAACCACAACAAAGAGGAATCTCTGGAGGAACTATGTCATATGCAGATAAGGTAATCAAAAGAAGAACCAAGAAACATCGTGGAAATCCGAAGTTTCATCGAGATCCATGGACGTGTTCCCAACCATGAACAATGGAAGAGACGATCCAACAAGGGTCCAAGAGAGATTTGCAAGCCCTACCATTTTTCACACTAGACGGAATGACAGAGTGGAAGGAAATCGAGGCAGATAACTCTAAGATGAACCAAGATCTTAGAGAATTGCAGAATACGGTGAGATTCTTAAGAGAATATTGCCAGAGCATGTCCAATACAATGTTCGAGACCAGCCTCAAGATGGATAAGGTAGAGAAGTTGCAAAACAAGCAACTCGACCTCATCAAGGAGTTGATGGAACAAGTAAAGTCCTTGGAAACTAAGGCGACGGGGAGAAGGCCAGGAGGAAGGTTGCCACCAACCTTCGGAATAGAACCCCTTTTACACCAAAAGGGGAAGACGACGGAGGTCACAAGGCCAAAGTCAGAGAGTGATAAGATGATCGCTATCCTTCCAGGAGAATCCACGTCTCCAGATGGAAAGAGCCCATCTTGAAGATCTACAAGATCTATATGAGTCCTTCCAAGGACTATCAATTGTAGATCTAAAGATGAATGTTGGAGAAACATCAAGCTCTCAACAACAGTCGCAGACTCATCAGATACAACACGATCGCAGCCAAAATGAAGGAACTTCTGGATCTCATGGATTCCAGGAAGCAAGATAAGAAAAGACATCCTGACAATAAGGAAACTTCAGAATGAAAGCAATGAGATTGTCAACAGTAGCAAGCCAAGTTCGAGGATCTAACCTACACAACACACCATATGGTCAGTCTCATCTTGAACCAATAAATCCATATGGATTAATCCTAAACCTCGACACTCTAGACTTCAAGAACAGAGGCCTTGATCGACGAGTGGACAAATGCAATGAAAATTGCAGGAGGTGCACTAGATCTGGATAAGGAAGGGTTCATAAGATTCCTGACTATGAGCCTAGAAAGATCAGTGAAGTGCGTCTGGGAGAAGCTCTCAGACGAAGTTAAGAAGGAGGCCATGGAAGGTGAAGATCTAGACAATATTGTTGATCGCATGGCCAAGAACTTCAAGATCTACTTCATCGGAGTAGGATACTTCGAAGGAATGGAGGAAGAAAAGAAGAAAAGTATAGGAATGTCCTACACAGCCTGGAACTACTTGACATCTGTCATGTAGATGAGTACATCAAGCTATTCACAGAGTATAGATAGAAATCAAAGATCAAGGAGGAGGAGGTATTCCACCTCTTCTTTGCCAAGATTCCAAGTCCATTGAGGAAGATGCTAATTAAAGAGTATCAACCATGTGAGATGGATTCAATAGCAAGAAGGATGTCTTTCCTCAAAGCCAAGATTGCAGAGTGGTGTCATCAAGCATCGCTACAAAAGAACTACAAGAGATTAAGGGGAATCAACAAGACAGTACCCTTATGTTGCGAGAATAATGATCTTCCAACTATCATCGAAAGAAGCCCAAGAAAACCGAAAAGGATGAAGAAGAATCATCCTTACACACAAAGGAGCAGAGGATGGAGGTTTAGAAGGCCAAGATCCTTTTGGTCCAAACAAAAGGCCTGAAGCTATAAATCAGGGAAAAGGTCTGGACCATCCAGATGGAGTTCAAGAAGCCAAGCATCATCCTCAGGATCAAACCAGAGGAGTACCGGAAGAATTCCTACAAGAAAAACATTCTGAAGAGCAGCTACACGAGCCAATGAGAGATTCAATGATTTTAACTGCTACACGTGTGGAGCTAGAGGGCATATCTCACCAGATTGCCCACAAAACCAGAAGCGGGGAGTACGACAGTTTGAAACAACTCCAGAAATGGAGGAAGCTGTTTACTTTCAAGATCTAGTACATGTATATCAATTCGAAGATATACCCTTAGACGAGAGCATCTATGAAGAAGAATTCTTCAGCCAAGACGAATCTTCTGAGGATGAGTTGGAGTGAAGAACACTTCAGGCAAGAAATGCAAGAAGATATGTCTGGATTTTTTTTCCAGACATCCATTTCTCATAAGACCCTTATGAGAATCATGAAGAAGGATCCAAGGCTCAACCTATACGATGGATTCACAGTAGGAAGACTGGAGAAACTTGAGAAAATTCTCAGTTTCAAAAAAAGAAAGCACAACATCATATATAAGGTGACCGAATGAGAAATTACCATCCCAATGGAGCTCACGAGAAATATGATGGAATGCAACTGGTTCCTTACGAAGAAATCATGAGAGAGCTTAGTAAGCTTTCGAAAGAGGTACCCAAGACTATGTCTTGGGTCCATATTGGAGCCATTCAGATCCTCATCAAAGCCACATTCAAAGACGAAATCGATACCCCAATCGACATTGCCATCTTTGATAAGAGGATCAAAAATCCAAGAGAAGCATGCCTGGGGGGAATCTCACGTAACCTGTATGCAGGCAAGGTGGCATCCTACATCTACCCAAGGATTGCCTATAATCTGGCAGATAGAGATTTTAGTAGGGCACGCACCTTCATCAAGATTTCAAGAATAAGGATTTGATGAAAGAAGGGAACCGACTGTACTCTATTACTTATAGTATCTCATATGCTCTATCCAATACTCATCATTTGGATTTATTCCAAATGAAAGAATATATTGAGATACCAGAAGTATTTGAGAAGGTTGCATGTGCAACCAGGCCAGAGATAATAGAGCTACCGCCGATTCACGACATGGATTTGCAGATCAAGGATAAGCCAGTCTGGAGCAGGCAAGACAGTCTCAGATTTGAGCAGAGAAGGATTTCTTTCCAAGAAGACAGAATGATCAGTGAAAAATGGGAAAAGAAACCAATCGTGGAAGTGATCCAGGAGCCGAAAAAGTTCATCACTAATGGTGAGCTAAAATGCCCAGAAGAATTGAGAGGAGTCGAAGTAATATTCGATATCACTAAGAAGGAAAACTCTAGCATTGGAGCATTGGTCAGTTTGGCGTGAAGTTCATCATCATCATCATCAAAAATCTAGGGTTTTTCTATTTTAATTCTGTTTTTGTTATGAACATGAGGGGCTAGTCCCCTTCTCTAGTTTAAGATTTCGTGAATCTCCCGTTGAAAGTTATATGAATTATTAAGGATTTTACATTGAATCTTTTGTGCAAGTTTATTCTATTACATGCTTTGATGTTCCTAATGGTTGTTTGATAATTAATTTAGCTTGATCAACTATTTGATTATTTTACAACTGAATGTTATTCTATGAACTACAATTCGTAATTGTTGTAGGAATTGAATTAAGTAACAAATAGAGGTTGTTCCCTCTAGGTGTAATAGGATCTAGGTTGTATAATTCCTAGCCGGTTTTTATAGCCTAGTAATTCTATGTTTAGAGTTTAATGCATCTGTGAGTTCAAATCCATAGGGTCACTCATAGATAGTTCAATTTAGTAGTCGTACCCTAGTTGATGAACATAAGAACATTCGGGTTGATTGGTCGTACCGTCAACCTAGGGATTTGAGTTTGTACATTAGGCTAGATGTTTAATTTCGGTAATTAACTAAATTAGTAAACGGGAGGGGATCGACATCCTAAACTAGGCTTTTATCACTTGTTAATTTAAATATTAATTTTCATCTATTTTGTCATTTAAATATTGAGTTAATTTAATACTTGTGTTATTTTTATATTATCACCAATTCAAAAACCCCCCCCCCTTTATTTATTTTATTGCTTACAACACTTTAATTTAATTAAAATTCATTATACTCTCTTGGAAAACGACCCGTACTTGCCATTATACTAAGTATAAGTCGGAAATATAAATTATATTTTGATAGGCCGGCGACAGCCCCTTCAAAAAATAGCGCCACTGCCGAGGAGTAAAATTGAATTTTGTTAAATTTTTGTGTTTCTAATATTTTTCTGCATTTTTACAGGTACTGGAATTTTCTGGAATTTTTGAATTTTCCAGTTACACTGACACTGAACCCTTCAGTGTCAGTTGTCCCCTATTTTTGAAATTTTAATTCTGAATGATTACTCGATCTTCTGGTAAAAAACATGTCACGACCCACTTTACATAACTTATAATTCTCTAATTAACATAAACATTATCATTATAAGAATCTATACTCATTTTTTAAATATATTTATAACTGAAACTATTACACCAGTTCAACATACGCAACTGGTTTCTGACACCACCTTAAACCACACAAACTGATGACAATACTTATTATATTACGTAACAAAATATCAGCGGAAATAAAATAAACACACGATCTAGCCCAGTAGGTCGTCATCTATGCACATCTGCTCAAAATCTTGTAGGAGTTCCACAACTTGCACAGTACACCACATACTCAAATATCATCAGACTCACCTACAATGCATAAACTAGTGAGACAAAAATCTCAGTAAGTAAAAATCATGTATAATAATGCATTTATTTTCTATCGCCTATTTCCCAGTCTTTCTAATTGGTCTCTTTTATTTTAAAAATTGTTCACGTTGCGGGATCCCCACGACACACTTATGATATGTACCCCAAATGAGCTCAATGGGGATGGTTTTTTCGAATCCCGAAAATAGTGCCGAGAATGATTTTTCCAAACTCTGACAAAGTGGTGGAGACAATTTTTTCGAACTCCGGAATAAAGTATTGAGAACGATTTTTTCGAACCCAAAAATAAAGTGTCAGGAATAATTTTTCCGAACCCTGACAGAGATGCATATATAGTGGCCGCACACACTATTAGTATCTTATTAATTTTGGGAAAACACTTTTAATGATTATGCACGGTATGCAACTATTGCAATTAAATATGCATCATAAATCATTTATGACATCAACATCAACATTTAATAATAAATAAAGAAACAACTTAATTTAATTCACACAAATCCACTTCACCTTGGATCATACAGATCCCTTTTTAGAATAACAACTCCATCTCGGATCACATAGATCCTTATAACCAATATCTTTTCAAGTCATACAGATATATTTTTAACAGTTTCCAATCACACAGATCTATAATGATATTATTTCAAATCACATAAATCCACAACTTGTATCATCAATTAATTCCAAATAATTCATGACATAATTAAACTAATCACAAATAATTCACAACATAATTATCACATATTAATCACAAATATTTCACATACAACATATTTATGCATTGTAGTTGGATTTCTACTTACCTGGACTCAAACAATAGTAACATTATAGACCCGTGAAGAAGCGTAACTAATTTATTCTTTCCTATTCTGACACACTTTTTTTTCCTGTCGATTGATCTGGGGTGTGTGAGGTGATGAAATCCTCAACACACACATATATATATATATATATATATATATATATATATATACACACGAAAAGGGTGAAAAGTGGCCTAATTTTTTTTTAATAATTAATGGCTGCTATAGACAATCAGTTGCAATTCCAATTTGGCGTGCCATCAGCCATGCATGCAATAGCAGCCCAATTTGACTTTTTATAATTATTATTATATTATTATTATTAAAATAAAAAATACATGTGATACTTAATAATTAAAAAAATATATTTATACACATAAAATAATTTACTCATATATTCAAATTAATACACGTAAATATTTATACACACATATATTCATATATTGTCACCATTATTATCACATATGTCTCAAATAAAATGTAGAAACAATTGTCACATAATTGCCACATAATAATCATATAGTTGTCATATAATTATCACATAATTATAAAATGCACATAATACAAATTAAATTATATTGGCACTGAGTAGTGAGAAGCTCGGGTATCACAACTAATGGTGAGCTAAAATGTCTAGAAGGATGGAGAGGAGTCGAAGTAATATTCGATATCACTAAGAAGGAAAACTCTATTCCTTCTGATGTCTTGTATTATCTCCAACAACCAATAACTGGGAGATACCTAGGACAGCTCAAGATAAATGATCTTGAGCTAATAATCGAAGGAGTTGCAGGAAGATTCCCAGAACAACTAGCACTGGGATTGGAGTTTCTCAAGGACCACAAACCTTTAAAAAGGCTACAAGATGGAATGGAATTCACGGTCAAAGGAAAAAGATACAAAGTTTACTAGTTGAGGCTCGGGCTTTTAAGCTCTGATCCACCCATGTCCACAAGCCCATTCTCGATATATATCACCGCGGGGATGATATATAAGGAACATCATGCAGAATACTTTGCGGCATATATTGATTCAGGAGCCAGTATCTGCACAACAAGAGAAGGAGTCTTTTTTAAAGACTCCGGCGAGGATTTGCCAACAATTCTAGGAAAGGATTTCTCACAAAGAGTGCTAATCCTTAAAAGAGGAATTAAGTAAATGGAAATCATGATCGGAGGAGCGGATTGTACCCCATGGTACAAGGTGAAGACTCCACCAATATACTTTCATGATACCAGAGCAGATATTCTGTTAGGAAATAATTTCCTACAGACATTTAAGCGTTTTACCCAAGAAAATGCTACAAGGAGACTTATTTTCACAACTCTATGTGATCATAAGATCATCGCACCGAAACTACGTAATGCATTCCAAAGAAAAATGCCAATCAAATTTCGCAGCAAGCGTGGTGATGATGAAGAAAAACTTAGTCATTCAAAGATGAATGATCAAAGAAGATATGGCGAAGTAGTCCTTCAAATGAGAACTGAGACTAAAGGAGGATGGAAGATGAAGAAATTAAAGGAAGATACAATCCACCTTCTCAAAGCAAGCATGGGAGAAAACCTACAGAAAGACGTCACAATCGAAGAACAAACATATTTGGAGAACGTCAAGAAGAAGATACAGAGGAACTTCAATGAGGATCCTCTAGCCTGGTGGGATAAAAACGAGCTCAAAGCCTCACTCAAAGTAAAAGAAGGAAAGGAGCATGAGTTCGTAAGATACAAGCCTATCCTAATTAACCAAGAGGATCAGAAGGATATGCAGCTAATACTTAAGGAACATCTGGACCTTAAGTTAATATCACTAGGAGTATCTCCATACAGCTATCCAGGATTTCTGGTTCGAAATCATGGAGAAGTTAAGCGGGAAAAACCGAGACTTATGATCAACTACAAAGGAATCAACATCATCTTGGAATTCGATGGATACTACATACCAAGTAGGGAACACTTGGTCAACTATATTAAGAATGCCAAGGTATTCTCAAAGTTCGATTGCAAATCTGGGTTCTACCAGATCATGATGGAAGAAGGAAGCAAGAAGTTCACAGCCTTCTCCACACCACAAGGCCACTATATCTGGAATGTCATGCTTATGGGCTTGGCGAACGCACCCCAAATATACCAAAGGAAAATAAATAATCTATTCAAAGATTATTTCTCATTCATGTTTGTTTATGTGGATGACATCCTCATAGCCTCAAAGAATATGAAGGAACACTTGACACATTTGGAATTATTTTCAGAAGTGTGCCACAATGAAGGATTGGTGCTTTATGAAAAGAATGCAGTAATAACAACAAGACAAATAGAGTTTCTTGGAGTTGAGATCGATGAATCTGGAATCATTCTACAACCTCACATTGTAGAAAAGGTTCAAGGATTTCCTGAAGATCTTAAAGACAATAAGCAACTCCAAAGCTTCTTAGGAGTTGTCAACTTCGCTGGAATGTTCATCAACAATCTAGTACAATACAGGAAGGTGTTCAGTCCTCTGCTGAAAAAAGATGCTGAGTTCAAATGGGAGAAATCACACCGAGCAATGGTTAAGCAATTAAAGGAGGTTTGCAAGAAGTTCCCCAAGTTAGTAATACCAAATGACGAGGATGAACTGGTACTCTACACAGATGCCAGTGACTATTGATGGACAGCAATTCTAACAAAGTCCACACCCGAAGGAGAAGTGCCATGCAGATACTGTAGCGGACTCTTTGCGGAGAATGAAGTAAAGAGGTGGCACATCAAAGAAAAAGAGTTCTTTGCAGTCCGAAAGGTGTTCAAAAAATGGCCGCTATTTCTTCTCGCGAGAAAATTCATCCTAAAAATTGATAACATAAGCATCAAAGCCTTTTTAAATAATAAAATTGAATCTAAACCTAGAAAGGCTAGACTTTTAACATGGCAAACAGAATGTCAATATTATGATTTAATATTGTCATTATTAAATCTGTTGATAATATTTTGGCAGATTTTTTGATGAGAGATGGAAGGAGCTGAAATAGACTCCATCCTGAATGTATCAAGGCACCAGATGGACAACCTTGAGTTGTTACAAAGGAAATTCGAGAATCTGACACTCAATACAAGGCGTGCCGGAAGAATACAAGATAGTGATCAGACCAAAGTGTTTAATCGCATATGAGACTGCATTCGAAATGGTGCAAGTCTGTTCGAAGCAACACGAGAGCCACTCCTCCGAACTGTTGATAGCAATTGCAATCAACAAAAGGAGAGTAGTCGAGAACGGGGCTCTAAACCCGGAGTAAGGGATTCAAGTACCCTTAGCACGAGTCCTAGATTGGAACCTCCAAAAGAGGAACTGGTCGAAGGAAAAATCGAATACCTAGAGTCACATCTAGAGTCAACGAGTCAACCCAGAACCTCTGGGGTTAAAGAGGGAGAGATCAACGTTATGCCTATGACGGGCACATCTAAGGTTGGTATTAACCTAGCGGATTTCTCTTATTGGCAGGAATACCAGGCCAGCTGGGAGAAATTGAATGCCAGACAAGAAATCCGACCGGAGAAATACCGGGTGGATATATCTGGGGAATATCCCCGAGTTTAGATGCGAGAAGGCTCAAATCCAAAAGATGTGAAACAAGGGACCAAAAAGGAACATGACTAAAGATACAGGATTAAATCGATATTAATCCCAACTTTAATGGAATCTTAATTAGTAAATGGACTTTCTTGTGAGACGGGTTTATGTGAGACGGATAGTGAAACAAACTTTAATAACGGTCGATCCGTCTCACGAAATTACCATATCACAAGAGACTTTATTTAATTAGTAACTTCGATGACATGATTGTTTGATACTTTTTTACACCCTAATTAAATATTATTATAATTTTCTAAATATATCCTAATTATGGACATTTTTACTCTTTATATTTTCATTTGAAAAGATGCAAATTGTTTAAAATCAATGAGCGTTGAGATTAGAAAAAAAATTATGTATAATTTCTCTTGAAGCAAATGTGTCAGTCAAAGAAAAAGATAATAAATCTAGAGATAATAGAAAAATTAACAATCCAATTTTATTTAAAAAAGAAGAAGAAGAAGATAAGGTGTCAATTTGAGCTTATAACACTGCATTTGATATAAATAATGCATGAAAAGTAAAAGAAAAAAAAATCTACACAATGACGTTGTTTTAATTGAATATAAATTTCGAAAGGATGTAAGTTTGAGTATAAGCAGAGTAATCTACCGTGTATGAAAACCGTAAAATTACACGAGAGAATAAATTACTATTCTTCAGTGTATATAATTTCATATACAATTTAAAATTGCATTTATTTTCAAATTTACTAAAGTGTTCCCCTTTTATAGTTGAGTTGGAGGCATAGTTGATGAGGACTTCCTAATAACTAGCTGGTCGTGATATCCATTTTAGAGTCTAATCACCAGTCTAATGAACTCCTCTTTGCTAAAATGTCTTTTAAAGTGATTATAAATATTGCTTCTTCTACTTGCATTCCATCTTTTGCTTGTTATGTGTTTTGTAAATCTTCTTTCGTTTTTTAGGTCTTCTATTATGATTATAATGAGCAACTTCTTTTTTTTTTATTATTTTTTCTAGATTTATCCTTCAAGTGCTCAGATATCTTTTTATATAGCATGATATTTGATAAATGACATTCATCACCATTTTTTTTAAGAAAAGGATTGAATTTGATTTTCTTTTATCTTAATTTCTCATATGTATGTATGGTTTTTTTGAAGAGGAATTTTTTTGAGTGTATTATTGAGGATCTTTTTCCTCAGAGTTAGCTTTAGTAGCTTCACATGATCCATTTCTAACAACCCAAACACTCCTTTGAGATCAATCAGTACATATCATGTATTTGTACATTTAGAACTTGAGTTATGAACTTTTACTCCAATAGCATCCTCAAGAACTCGAGCTTTACTATCATCAGGATCATACTCAGACAATCCTAAAATTAAATAAGGCACATTAAGCAACAACTCAAGCAAACACAAAACACTGTATATTATTATATCCACAAGATAAATGTCACATGAAACGAAATTTAAAGGACCAAGCTAGGTAATTTAGTTTCATTAATTTTGTTAAAAAAAACTTCCTGTGCATTGATACCAATAAAATTGAATAACACTTTTCAAGAAATGAACTTATTTTACACCACAACTTTATATGTTGTAACTGAGAACCAGATATTCAAGTAAAATCAACAATACAATAAGAAAACAAATCAGTTTAGTTTCTTACAATTTAAAGCCAAATCAGGACAAGTTATAAGAGCTGGATTGCAACGTCCCTCCAGAGAGTACGCCAACCCCATGGATCCTCTATCTCAACAATGATTTCTGTTTTTTAGTTGTCTCCGACACCCCAAGCTCAATTCTGCAATACATACATATATGTGAAATTAATTAAATTGGGTTTTGTTAATATTAACATGCATCAAATAATTAGCAGTTAGTCCATTTTGATGATTTGATTTGGAACACTATTAGTGCTTGATTTTGCTGCTGGTATGAATTGTGAAATACGAAGAAGTGGCTGGTTTGATTTTAGTGAATAAATTAGCACCTACAATATCTTTGAAAATGACAATTTGGGTAATGTATAGAATTAAAATTTTGTATCTCTATATTCGAATATATATTATTCCGTTTGATTATGTTCTTATACAAACAATTCAAAATATTATATTTTACTCTTTTTTAATAATGTATTACTTTTTAGAATGATTTAGGGTACTATGAATACTTTTTTAGATTACTCTGTGTAATAAATTAGATAACTCTTTAAAATTAATTAAATTGTATGCAATATATTCGTTGTTAGATCACTCAAAATAGTTAGGATACTCTTTAGAATTAAATAGATGAAATTAATTGGAGCACTCTTTGAAATTTATTAAATTTAATGCAATATATATATATATTTTTTAAATTAATTAAATTGAATACAATTTATAGGTTGTTAGTTCACTTATAAAAATAGTTAGGTTCCTCTTTGGAATTTATGAGGTTACACTTTAGATTATTCTTTGATTTGAGGCTCTTTAAATGCAATCTATATGTTATTAGTTAACTCTATAAAAATAAAATTAGAATAATCTTTAGAATTTATTATGTTACTCTTTATAATAAATTGAATTATTATTTGATTTGAGACTCTTGAATGCAATTTATATATTGTTAGTTCACCTTATAAAAATAATTATGTTACTTTTTTGAATTTATTAGGTTAGTCTTTATAGTGAATTGAATTACTTTTTGATTTAAAGCACTGATTGAATAAAGTCTTTTTATAATGACTTAATTGAATTATTATATATAAATAATTAGATTATTTTTTTGAATTAATTAAGTTATTATTTATAATAAATTGATTACTCCAATTTTCTAATAATAAATATATCTCAGCTCTGTTCTGGAAGCTTCTCAAATTACCCACATTATTGTAGATGGTGTTGTAATTCAACAAGCTGCAGATGTAATTTGGGTATTCAAATCTTCATATTCTTCATAAGAATGAAGACTCTCTGCAAACTCTAGAAAGAAAGAAATCAAGGTTAGACATTGAATTTGAGTGTTGTTGAAAGAGGTTGAAAAGAGAGGATGAGTGAGGACGTTTTCCAAAGTGCTCTATCAGAGAAACCAGAGGTTGATGTATGAAAACCAAAGCAGCTTTGCTGCCCTCAATCATATTCATTGGAATATATTTTATGGATACTTCCGGATTGAAATTTGTGATAGTTGGTAAGGTACATCCCCTATGAGTAAAGGATAGGACTCATTAAAAAGCTTAACAAGCAGCCCTTTTTCTAACGGCTATCTCCTCTCTGTTTTATAGATGGCTCGTCTGTCTATTTTTCATTTTCTCCTTCTGCTTAACTTCTCACTCATATCATCACTTTTTCGTATTTCTGTGGATTCTTGTTTTAACTTCGCTGCTCTACTCCCGTTTCTTGAAGTTCAAGATAGTCAACAAGTGACGTCCCACCATTTGTCCTGGGACACTAACAGGCGCTGACCGCCCACTGCTCAACCCCAACGGTTTCCTTCTCAGGAGCGGATAATCAACAACTCTTTAGGTGAGAGGGAAAGGGAGTTGAATTCGAGCGATGAGAGAGAAAGAGAAAGTAAGAGCAGACCAAAAAACCCGCGAGAATCTATATTGGGTGTGAATTGGGATCTACTTACACCAAATTTTGTATATATATTATTTTAAGAATCAATTAATAATAATAATTAAGTAGATAGCAAATAGGTAAATAATAAAATATAATAAGGATATAATTATCTAAAAAGTTTCTCAAATTCTTCACACTCTTAATATATTAAAAGAGTGAGGAGCTCCCATCTGATTTGATGATATGTAAGTTATAACTTATATAACTTAAAAACTCATTAAATTATTACAAGTAATTCTTGAAAGGAAGGAAAGAAAGTAGAAATGAAAAAAATACAACAAAAGAAAGATGAAATGACTCATATGCTAGCTCCTTCTTGCTTCTTCTTTTTTGGTTGTTAAATTATAATGGGTGGACAAAGGGGATAGATAGCGTGAGCAAGAAATGTAGTATTATTTTTGTAATTTTTTTTTTATTCACAAATTTCAATATATAATTACTTCTATAAATGAGATATTACTTAAGCACTAGTACAAATAAGTTTATAAAATTGAGAAAGTTACACATCACATCGAGTGCTCTCAACACAGTAAGAAAAGTTTCTGCTATAATATATATATATGTATATATGTATATATATATATATATATATATTAAGGTTTAGGGTGAAATATGATTGTTATATAAATAAAGTAGGGGCAGTCTTGTGTGAGACCGTCTCACGGTGAGATTGTTTTACACTTTTGTAATCACTTTTTATTAAAAATATTATCACTTTTCTTTTAAACCCTTTTTTTAATTTATACTTTAAATTTTAATGAAATAATTCACTGTACCATTATTATTTTCATTAATTGAATATCACTTTATATTAAAATTGTAACTTTTTATTTATCTCATAAAGGTTATTCCGTGAGACGATCTCACACAAGTATTTGTCAATAAAATATGTTTATTAGTTGTTAAAGTTTGTTCTAAAATACGATGAATGATGCATTAAAAATGTTGCTAGAGTATTATAATATGATTTACTATAAACATATTTAAATTATTAATAAATATACTTTTATCTATATTATAGCATACTCTAATAATGAGTTGATTTGTCTTTTATATATATATATATATATATATATATATATATATATATATATATATATATATATATATATATATATATATATATATATATATATTTCATAAGATAGTACCCTTATATATGTTAATTTTAAGAGTATTGAAGTTTGTAAGACTCAAACTTGTATTCATAAGGTAGGTATTAACATATTAATAAAAATGCTCTTAAAAATAAATCTTTTTCATTATATATGCAAAAAAAAATTAAAAATAATTAGGGTAAGTGTTGTGTGAGATTTTTCTTAATCAATGAAAATTGATAATGGTGCAGTGATCTTATTTCATGAATAATTAATAATATAAATATAAAAAATAATATTTTATAACGGTAGTAATAACATTTTTATAAAAAAAGTGATAATAATATTATCTTTTGGGAAAAGGGTCAACTATTACCTTATACTTATTTCAATGGATCAAAGAATCCCTTAATCTAATTTTTGATACATATAAGCCTTTTTATTTTGAAATAGATGAAGATAAACCATCCATCTAATAATAACTCATCTAATATACCCTCTATCTCTTATAATTATAAACACACCAGACACCACAGACCCATTTTAATAGCCCTGCAACCTGCCTCATATTAATTTTCTTAACTTTTTATTATTTCTTTTCTTTTGTTTTTTCGGGTTTTTTTTAATCATATTCTTTCATTTAATTTTTATTTCTTTAGTAAACAAAAGTAATGCAGGTTCTTTCATTATTTTAATTTTCCATTATATATATTTTTTAATTTTAATTATTTAATGTATATACATATATTTAAAAAATTATAAATTAAAGAAGATTATATATTAGGTAATACTTCATCAAAATTCGTATTACTGATAAAATGTGATAATATTTTTAATAAAAGTGATACGTCATCAAGAAAAAATAATACTCCACTTATTTAATTTGAACTATTTAATTTCCTGAACAATACAAATGACGAATATACACTTATTTAATTTGAACTATTTCATTTCCTGAACAATACAAATGACGAATATAAAAGTGATAATATTTTTTACTAAAAGTAATTAAGAAAATGTGATAATTGTTTGTTGAACTATTTCATGCATGCATAAACTGTTAATAACATTTTTAATAAAATGTAATATTGAATAAAGAAAAAGTGATAATCATCCAATTAAATTATTTGGTTAATTCATATAATAGATAATAATAATAATAATTTTAATAAAAAGTAGTGCATAATCAAGAAAAAATAATAATGGTTCGACAAAAAAAATCATAAATAATTTATAGAAAGAATTGACATCCGTTCAATTGTATTATATCATTAAAATTATATATATCTTATATTTATAGAATATTTATCTTTCATTTTAATATAAAATAAATAAATAATAATTTTCATCTCACGTTTATTGTTATATTTATAAAATAACTTTAACTACGTATATTTTAAAATAATAGATAACAAATTTAAATAATTTAAGAAAAAATTGACTAAGAAAGTAATCAATTAACGTAATTAGAGTTGTATAAAATAAACAACCAACATTTTATTTAGCTTATTAAAAAATATGTAATAATAATAAATTAAATAAAAGAAGAGGACTAATTGATCCAAAAGTAAGATAAGGGATTTATTTGATAAATAAAAATAAGGTGGGGGCTTTCATGAGGCAGAGGATTGCCTGTTCCCACCCTGTTACATCTCATGTTTCACAGGATGGAGCGTGAGACATGTGTCCCATTTACACCACCCTGTGAAACATGAGATGTAACAAGGTGGGGAACATGAGATTTGATTTCCTTTCATGAACCTCTATCATATTTTAAATAGTAATAGGGCTTAATTGATCTAAATTATACTTCATATAAAAGGGATTTGCATGAACAAAAGAAAATGTCAAGGGTTCCATATGACCCTTTACAATTATCTTTTTTATCTGTCCACAACAGTGCCAAAAGATTTTAGGATGGAGACAACAATATACTCCCTCCATCCCGTCCAAATAGTATCATTATACTATATTGGACGTCTCATTCAAATTGTACAATTTTCTTTTATTAGTAAAAATGGCTCACCAATGGTCCACCACTACTCATCACATCTCTCTAATACACCTACCAACTTTAAATAAAATAATAATACACCTTAATTTACGTGCAAAAAGCAAATGATGATGTTTACCCGAAACGGAGGGAGTATTTAATAAATGGGGATAATTATTTAAGAGAGAGAGAAAAAAAAAAGGTTTCGTTGCTCTTTTATCAAGTATAAGCCTTGAAATGCAAAATTTAAAAATTGTGTGGCAACAAAAGTGAAACACCTCAACGGCCATATTTGAATTACATTTTCCTAGATAGACCCCACTCTCAAATAAGTCCGTTAGGCTTTAAATATCCACAATTCAATTCGTTTCGTCTTTGAATCATACCCCAACCACCTAACAAAATACACATACAGATCGATTTCAAAAGAAGAAACTCGTTCCAGATGCAGTAATGTTTCAAATCATCAAAATGTGGACGAGAGAGAATACAGGCGACAAATAAACAGATGAAAAGAAGGGGTTTCCACATTCTTGGTAGCTAAGAAGAAGAAATAACAGAGCAATAATGGTGTTTTCACCCGACAAAGAAAACCAGCATCCAGCATGGTTCAGAAACAGAAAAGCTCTGAACAATGTGCTCATCGCAATGCGCCTCAATCCTCTCACTCCTCGAAACCAAACAGACAAGGGGCCCTCCACCAAAATCCAAGATTTCGCTCACCCACATCTTGTGTTCGACAAAATGTCTCTTCTCTCCGATGAAATCTTGCTCAAGATCTTCGCACAACATTCCAAGGCTCAGAGGAACTCGAATGCCCTTGTTTCCAAAAGGTGGCTCAATCTGCAGGGGAGGCTCGAGAGATCCATTAAGCTTCTGGATTGGGACTTTCTTGTTTCAGGTAGATTACTTTTTAGGTTCCCTAATCTCATCGACATCGATTTGGCCAGTGGGTGTCTGATTTCGCAGCAGAACTTGGGAGTTTTCATCACTAACAAGATTCTGTTCTATCATGGTAGTAATGATAATGGGCACAAAGATTTGTTTTTTCCAGCAAGATCTGTGTTAGCCACTGATGAAGTTGACAGGGGGTTGAGGGTTTTAGCTAGTGGCTTCCCTAATTTGAAGAAACTAACTGTGGTAAATTCTAGTGAAATGGGGCTGTTAAGTGTAGCAGAAGACTGTCCTACTTTACAAGAACTCTCACTGCACATGTGCAATGATTATGTTCTTCGTGGAATCGCAGCATTTCAGAATTTGCAGATTTTGAGGATCTATGGAGCCTCAGTTTCAGATGTTGGATTAACTATTCTAGCACAGGGATGTAAGAGTTTGATCAAACTCGAATTGAGTGGATGTAGGGGGAGTTATGAGGGGACTAGGGCTATTGGGCAGTGCTGTCAGATGCTGGAAGAGCTCACTCTTTCTCATCATGAAATGGAGGATGGTTGGCTCTTGGGTCTTCCATACTGTCAGAATTTAAAAACTTTGAGGTTTATGTGGTGTAAGAGAATTGATGGTAGCAATGAACTTGAGGGGGATGTGGGGTGGTGTCCAGCCATTGAGAGTTTGCATTTGGAGAAGTGTCAGTTAAGGGACAAGAAAAGTTTAAGGGCATTGTTCACAATGTGTGAGAATGCAAGGGAAGTAGTTGTGAAGGATTGTTGGGGTTTCACTGATGATATGTTCACCACAACAAGTGCTTTAAGGTACTCATCATTACCCCCTTCTTTCAACATTATGCAAACTCTATTTGCCTAAATCTATTTTATTCATAGAATTAATGCTTACATTCACGATTTTGCTACTTTTTTTAAATACATAATCGTAATTTTATCATTGTGTTTCGTATAGATCTCATTGTGATTCATGAACTATTTTGACCTCGTGGTTAGTTGTGAGTCTATGGCATATATTAGGGATATAATTATCATTTCAATCCACAAGTGTGGACGTCTTTGTTTCACGGATGACAAGCTCTTTTTTTAATCGATCGTCACTTTTCATCCCGTGCAGGCGGGTTAGGTCTCTATCTTTGGATGGGTGTTCATTGCTAACCACACATGGTGTGGAGACTGTAATATCGTGTTGGAAGAGTGAGCTCAAGAGCCTATCGGTGAAATCGTGTAACAATATAATGGAGCTTTCCAGTGTGTTTGTAGGTCTCAAGAATTTGAAATGGGAGCCAGATTGTAAATCAGCTAATCTTACAGGAAGTGGCATGGGAAAGAGGGGCTGCAAGTTCTTCAACTCCTCTTATGATTGGAAATCCTATAGACACACTGCAGATTCTTGAACAAACATGATTGTATTATGTTAGATGATAATGTGTATTATTGCTTCTTATCTTATGTCAGTTTCATTTCTATAAAATAGAGCTGCAGTTATCTTTCATCATCCACAGTATATATAAGTATATTCGAGTTACTGATTTAAATAAGTTTATGCGTTCTTTCATATATCCAATCACTGTTGGTACTTGGTGCATCTGCTGAGACCTCAAGAAACACAGAAAGGTGGCATGGAGGCTGATATGAGCAAACCTTGTATTAACGTTCTAGAATTGATGGAAGAAAATTACATCAAAAGATTGTAAATCGATGTTGTAGCTTTGGTCATTTCCAACGTAATCTTTGAAATAAATGCGAATAAAAAAATGGGACAATGCTATATCTATAATTCCAGAATTTAGCCCTTCGATCAATCCATGCACTTGAGCACAAAACAAAAACATTGACAATACATTACTGATTCTGCATGGATATTATAACAAAACTTTATGCCAAACAGCTCAGCAAAATTGGGAAACCACTATGAGCACTTCACTTGCTTCTAAAGCACCAAGGTGAATTGCAATAAGTCTCCACAATTCCAAAATTCTATCTTTTGCACACCTTAAAAACTACATAAATTGGAGTCATCAAATTGAGCATCAACTATGGACAAAAGCTGGAAGAGAGAAACAATAATTGCCATTGTCCAACTCAGGACACTAAATGGCTATCATATTACCCTCGCCTAAAGAAATTCCTTCCCTAAATTTCAAGGTTTCATTTTAGTATCGTACAAGGTCAATAAATCCAGTCAATTGCATTATTCTAATTGTAATACAAAAATTATAATCAAACTACAATTATTCTGAAAATTTTTAAATACCATCAGTGAGTGCTTTAACAGGTTAACTAATAGCTCAATATTGCATTCCAGAAAAAAAAGTTGTGTTTATATTCAACAGCAATATGATATTCTTATTCCCCGACGTCAAACTAAAAATCAAGATATAACTTTTTATTTAACATGTTTTTTTAATAATTATATAGTATACTAAATTTTTTATTAAAAAACTAACAATTAAATCCTATACTTTTTTGTTCATAATTGTATATGTTTTTGTTTATATTTATATACATTTTTGAAAGTTGGTGCACCTTATCTTAAAGAGCACTAGAGTGCACAGAATAATTAGTATTGTTTGTTATTTAAACGTAAATTAAATAGCATAATATTTAAATGTACATTAAATAATATAATATTTAATGTAAAGTAGGAATACTTATTTTATTATTTTGTCTCTATTTCTTAAATAATAGAAGAGTTGATATTAGGTGCACCCGGGTGCAAGAGTGCATCCATATGTGTATAAATTTTTATTCTATTTTGTATACATGTTATTCTATTTTATATATGTGTTTCTTAATAATTGTATATTTTTTTCAAACTAAGTTTTTCATTAAAATTACTAGCATCCATATATGTATTAACTTTTTATTCAATAGTGTATACATATTTTTTTAATAATTGTATATTTTTTTACACTCAATTTTTCATTAAAAAACTAACAATTAAATTATATACATTTTTGTTCATAATTGTATATATATATTATTTATATTTGTATACGTTTTATAAAGTAGGTGTACCATATCTTAGGGTGCACCCGTATTTATAGTATAATTAGGTGCACCCGGTTTTACAGTATAATTAGCTATAAAAGAAATGATATGACTATGAGATCTCTTCCATTTAAATAGTTATAAATTTCATTAATTTTTTTCATCGTTTTTCATACTTAAAATTCAGATTTGCCCTATCACTTTTTTTTATTATTTTATTAATGACATTTAAAGATTTTACAGTTTAGTTCATTACTTTTTTTATTTTTATCATTAATTATTATTGATTAGAATTTTAATAATTCTGTCTTACCAAATTAATTCGGAACCTATTTTGCCCTCAATTAATGTAACCTTGCGATTTAAATCCCATTTTGTCTATAGAGTTTAAGATTTATTATTAGGATTAAATGTTAATTCTTTGAGTATATAATTATAATTATAATTATAATTTCATCATGTGATTTATAATATGAGTGGGGCACGTGACTCTTTAGAATTTAGTATTATTGGTAATGGTATATTTTTTTTAAAGGGTATACATTTTAATTAATAAAGATACACCGTTTTGTTCTAAAGAGTATACACTTTTTATTAATATTTTTTTCAGAAAATAGAGGATACACATTTTTATACTAAAGGATATACTACAATATAATACAAAATTCTAAAGGTGCAGTGCCCGGGTGCACACAAGCTTTTGCCTTATATATTATGCTCTTGAAATTTAATATTTATTATTACAGTCTAATGTTAAAAATTATAACTAACATTAATTTATGAATAAAAGATTAAAAATAGGTAAAAACTTGTGTGAGACCGTCTCACATAAATCTCTACGTGAGACATATAAAAAATGATATTATTATTATTTTTACTATAGAATGTTATCACTTTTTATTTATACTATAGTAAATAAATTTTTCATGAAATAATTCATTTCATTATTATTACTTTTCATCGATTGAGTATCACTCTTTATCCGTCTTACCTAAAAGCTTATGTGTCCCGCTTTCACATAAAATCAACCCTTAATTATCCATTAATTTACGATTGTAACATAAATTTATGATTATAATGAAGTCAAAGGTAGCCTTCATGTAGTTCATTTTCTAATTAGAGTAAGGTTCTTGTGACTCGGGCACACTGTACGCTTTTAGAATTTAGTATTATGGGTAATAATATATTGTTTGAGAGGGACTATGGTACAACCAGGTGTACCAATTGAATTGGTACACCCTTGGTCCTCACTCTTCTTAATTAATTTATATTTCTTCATTAATGTTGTTTATTATTTTATTTTGAATTTATTTTATTTAAATGACTATTATATCCTAAACCGTAGGGATAAATTATATCATAAACCACAAAGGTAAAATTATAATTATACCCTAAACCCTAATCCCTAGGGATAAATTATACCTTAATACCACAAGAGTAAAATTAGAATTATACCATAAACCTTAAACCCTAGTGATAAATTATACCCTAAACCACAAGGGTAAAATTACAATTATATTCCTAAAATTTAAAAAATATATATATATTCCTAAAATAAATAAAAAAAGAGGAAAACACACACTAAAAGTGAAGTAAGGAGGTTGTACCGGAGATTGTACCAATTGGAGGTTGTATCCAAGTCTTTGTCATATTATTTTGTTCTAAATGGTATACACTTTAATTAATAAGGCTACACTTTTCATTAATATTTTTTATTTTTCTTTAAAAAATAAAGGGTACACTTCTTTATACTAAATAATATACAATTTAATACAAAATTCTAACGACGCACGAAGTGTGGTCCGTGCGCTCGAGTGCATATAAGTTTTTGCCTTCTAATTATATTTGAAAATTGAAAATTAAATGGGTAAGATTTGTGTGTCTCGGATATTTCTTGCTTTCCAAATTCCACATTTTATTTAAGTTATACTTTTTAATATTAAATTGTATACCCATCAATAAATTTAGTCTTTTAGTGAAGTGATAATACACGCAACTCTTTAACAAATACTTAATAATTCATCCATGTGTATTATTACAAATAAATTATATACCTATTTGTCATCTACTTAATTATTATTATAAATTAACTGTTAAGATAATATAGAATAGCATTCAATGTATACAATTAAATGTCTCTTCATTACTCATTATTAATTATAACAAAATATAAATATCATGTCTTTTCCTTTTTTTCAAATATATTTTAATATTTACAATCTATCCTATAATATTTTGTTTATTTATTTATATTAATTAGAAAACATTTAGTGCACAAAAGTAATATTAAAGTAATAAAAATACAGCAACAAAAAATAATACACCGCATAAACTTTTTATTCCCATTTTGTCCTTTTACTATTTTTTCATTTACTTTTATAATCTTATTATTTATTTTATTATAAGCAAAAGTTTAATTTGTATTAATTATCAATAATTATTCTATAAACCCTTTGAATTCAATTCAACTATCTTCCTAGCACCAATTTATTTGGAAACTCTTTAGATTCAAATACCTTAAAACTTTCATTCTCAATATTTATATATTGACTACTTAGAGCATGAATTTATCCAGTGAAATTCCTTGGTGTAATAAACACATGTAGATAGATGATGCTTCCCTTTTTGTTTTAGAGAATTTTGCATCTACAGTAAATGGTGCCTCACTTTCATGGTTCCACGGGTGATGTTTAAGTCTTTGCCAAGAGTTTTTTAGCAATGTTTTTTTGATGAAATTTCGAATTATTTCAAGATGTTCCAACATGTATTGGTAATTAAATTGGACAAGTTTCTTCTGAATTTCTTTAAAAATTGAAATTATTTACATATGATTGCCTTGATTATCATTATTTTTTCTTCCAGTATGTATGTATTTATAAGATATCATAAAATTTGCCTCGGATTTTTTCTTGGATCAAACAAGGTTATAGAAATTGCATAAGGTATGTCTGTAGTCTGTTGATGATGAGATAAGACCATGCCTTGAAAAGTTTTAAAGGCATATTGAGGGATCTGCATGACTCTACCCATTTTACCTTTTTCTTTTTAAATTTGTTTCGATTAGTTGGAATAGAAGTTGCACAATTTTCTTTCTATTGAACTAAATGACATTTCCAATATGCAGCTTCTATACGGGGATTTTGGACTTCTTTTTATTAATATGTCAGTCAAAGGATGATGTGAAGAGGTAATTCATTGGAATAAACTTGGAGGATCATCACAATGAAATAATTTGCCTGCAAAAATGTTGTTTCTTGGAATTTGGTTATTTGGGGGGATTAGTTAAAGTCAGGGAGTTTGACGAAGTTGAGAAATTATTTAGAGAAATAATTACATTCTTGAATATTATAGTGTAGGTGTTTCTGGATGGGGGAGAGATTGTTGAATGGTGGAATATCTTTGATGATATGTTAGTGAAGAGTATTTGATCGGTGTTATTTCACCTAAATTTTAGTGTCATTTATTATGTATTATTTTATGTTTTTATTCATTTTGTATATCATTTGGTGGTGTTATATGAAGATATGAAGATTTGTGCTTTAAAATGATAAATGTGTGATTTTCATGATTAAGTGCTTTAAAATGCGCAATATTTATAAATATTTAGAGAACTGGTATTATAGTGTAATTTTCAGGAAGAAATGGATTCTAAACACGATAAGGAAGATGTGGGAAAAAACGGAGCTCAATTCGCAGTTGAAATGAGGAAGAACGAGCCAAAGCAAAGTGCTGAAAAACACACGTCTAACTTGTATAATTTTTCTGTATTCATGTGGAGTTCAAAACTGGACGTGTGATATATGGTTGTAAAGCCACTGAAGAGAAGGTTGCGTGAGTGCAAGAATCATTCAAATCCGAGATCAGATGTAAAAGTTATGCCCGAAACAGTGAGACTGCGCTGCAGACACTGCACTAACTCGAGTTGTAAGGTCCAACTCGACTTGCAACTCGAGTCGAGCTGTGAGTCGAGTAGGGTCAGCATGCATACAATGACCCAACTCGAGTTGTAAGATCCAACTCGAGTCGAGTTGAGGGCTGATAAAATTCCAATTTTTGATTCATCCAACACGACTTGACAGGCGAGAGCTCGAGTTATCAACTCGAGTCGAGTTGGGTATGGTTCAGGTCGAGTTGCAAGCCGAGCGGGACAAAGAAAGTCGTCCCGAGAGCCAACTCGAGTTGCAAGACCCAACTTGACTTGCAACTCGAGTCGAGCTGTGCTTCAAAATCTAAAAATTTCAAGAAGCGTCTAGAAGCTTCCAGGGGTATAAATACATATTTTGATCATAAAATTCGGGAGGAATCATTTTAGATCAGTTTCCACACACACTAGACACCTAAATCACACACATTCATCTCCATCTCTTCCATCCTTTACTTCATCCATTAAAACCACTTGATCTCCTCAAATCCATTCACTGATCCATTCATCCACCAATCTAAGAAGGAGAATTCATCATTGGTTGAAGATTTTAGCATGATCAAGGAGGAGGAAGTTCACCATTAAAGGGGAGTCAACTCACCTTTATTTTGTTATTTTATTTATTATTTGACTCAATTAGATCATGCTATGGATTGTTTTGAATTTGTAATGATATGTAGTGGCTAGTCCTCATGTGAGGCTAGCAATATGATTGATTAGGGATTATGTAGATTTTGCACACCACATATTTGATGAAATGATTGTTATGAATATTTTCTATCATGAATGCTTATTCTCATTTTATGTATGATTTGTGTGATTAAATTCCATATTCATAGTGTTAGGATGACCATTCCAATATTATGCTTAGTGGTTTAATTGAATAATTGATTGCATGAGATGACTATGTTAAGTATGTGGGGAGTTTGGCCATAACCTTCATATGCTTAGAACCTCATGATAGGACATTATTGATAATTACTTGTGAAAGTGTTTGATATGATGAGAGGAACCAAACTAATTTTCACCTGAACTTAGAAAGGAAACACAAGGAAAATGTCCCTGTCTACTAGAGAAAATTCTTCGTGATAATATCTCTATATTAATATATTAATATCCGTAAGTACCTATGGGAAGAGTGAGGATTGAAGACGCTCTTTGAGTGCCCTTAATATTATAACATAAAAACCATCAATGCATGTGTATGTGTGAGTCTACATGAGTCTTTTCCATGAGTGTTGCTTGCCTTGCATACTTCTTAGATTACTCTACCTTCATTCATCTTCCATCACATTTGTACATGTTTTATCTTTAATTGTTTTCTTAGTTGTTAGTTTTAGTTAAACAAATTCCCTCATCCTTTTTGATTCGTCCTACTAGAGTAAAACATTTCTCAAACACGGCTAGCCACTTTCGCCTTTGGGTTCGATATCTTATAAATTTTGTACTTGGTCGCTTACGTGCTACACACGATATAGTACACTTTCTCTAAATCAATTTAACCAAAATTGAACCAAGTTCAGTATTCAAGTATGTAATACAATAATTGATGGTTGTGTGCAAAATAAATAAATTTGTTTAACTTGCAGAAGATTTATTTCACAAGATGCCCGGAAAGGATGGGAGTTTATGGAGTATAAATTATACTGTATAATGATTGACGGATTCTTGAGTATTGGAAGGATTAATGATGCCTTGAGGCATTAGAACGAGATGACTAAGAAATTCAAAAAGACATGGAATTCGATCATTTTGTATTTATAAAGATCATTTGGTGAGAAGCTCATGTAATTTTAGAGAAAACACCATTTAATGGTATTGTATTATGTAGGAATATAATGATTGCATACTTTGATGTGAGAGATGTCTAGAATGCCAAGAAAATCTTCGAATTGATACAACTGTGTGGAATGTGGAAGATGCTACGGATGGTTTGGTCAACCGATGAAGCTACATTTACAAGCCTTAGTTTTATACTACCTCTCTTTAATTTCTTCCTTTCATCATCCCAAAAATTTTCACCACTCTAATAAAGTCAAGTCAAAATAATTATGCTCTCATATACTTTATTATTTTAAAAAAAAACTCATACCTAAGCCACTTAAATAACTTTTATTATTTGTTTATTATCAAAAGTATGATATATCCTTAAAAGTTACTCCCTCCGTCCTAGGATTACATTCGCGTATTTTTTGGCACAGAGTTTAAGAAAAGTAACTTTTTGTAATGTGAGGTAAGAAAGAAAAGGAGTATTTTGGGTATTTGAGTAGAATAAAGTGTATAATATAGTTGACACTAGATTGTGTTTAAAAATAAGGTGACATTTTTGTAATATTGTAGTATTGTAAGGTTATTGATATTGTGTATTGTTTCCATTTTTAGGGGGTGAAAGTATTATTGGGACGGACCTAAATGAAAAGAGGAATGTATTTTTGGGACGAATGGAGTATTACTTTTTTTTAATTTGCGTGCAAAAATTAGGTAGCAGTGAAAATTGTAATGAGTCAAAAGGAGTATTTTTTTCTAAGCCTTAATTGATTTGAAAAAATATATTTCACGAAAAAAATATGAATATTAAGAAAAAAACTACAAAAAAATCACATTATAAAGTATGACATGCATGCAACGTGCGAAATTGTAATGAGTTGGAAGGAATTTTTCAAGCCTTAATTGACTGGAAAAAAAATCACAAAAAGTAGGAGTAAAAGAAACCAAAAAAAAAAATCACATTATAAAGTATAACGTTCATATGACATGCGGAACACGTATAAAATCTAGTGAAAAAAAAGTGTGAAGATTGATGTGGTATTTTACATAATAATTAATCAAGAAATGGACCAAAACTATATCCTTTCATTTGTTTTCTATCAAGATGCATGATTAACACGACAAAGAGATAATGAAACTAATCTTGTTACATTACATCTCCTGTTGCAAATAATTAGATTGCTAATCATCAGATGATTGATACATAGGATGTAATAAAATTTATATCTTAAAAAAAATATATATATCAATCTTAAAAGGAAAGGTTGAAATTTTCCTCCCTACACACACATATCACTCATCTAAACCTATACGAAAATATAACATTAAATGTAACAGTACATTTTACACCTATTGGGATCAAATGGAGCATGTATTGCAGATCAAATTAAATAAAAACAATAAATTGCTCATCATTATAATGAAGTTGCTTAATGCAATGTTAGTAGTAGCTGGTTTCCTAATGTTGATGTTGGAGGTACAAGTTGAGGGCATCACCTTCAACTTCCCATCCTTCCAAAACCCTATCAAACCAAGCCTCACCTCGGGATGTAATCGAAGCGAATCGAGTCGAACATTACTAGGTTTGAATATCATTTGTTAAGGAATTATCAAATTCGAACCCGAACTCGAACTCGTCAAGAAAAAAAATATCGAAGTCGAACTCGAACTCAAATTGTTTGTTAAGACTCACGAACACATAAAATAACTTGTTTAAGAATATTTTTTCATGAGTATTTAAATATTTTTGTTCGTAAATATTAAAAAAGAATATTTGGTTTATAAACATCTAATATTATTCATAATATTAAATAAACAAACTAACAAAATATAATAATAAACGTTACAAAAATATTTAAATATATAAATAATAACTTAAGTTATTATCATATTTGTGTGATTTAACATAAAATATTTTATTATTGAACATTAATAAATAAATAATAATATATAATACTAAAAGATAATTATAAAACTTACGAACACGTTTGCGAGCCATTAACGAGCTCATTCACAAATATGTTCGCGAGCTTTCTAGACGAACATCCCTAGGCTTGAGTTTGATTTGATAGACTATTCGAGCTCAAAATATAAGCTTGGTTTGGTTTGTTAAGGTTAACGAACGAATTTGAACGAATACTTTATCGAATCGAAACCCAAATAGTTCACGAACAGTTTGGTTCGCTTACATCCCTGGCCTCACCCTACAAGGCGATGCCCACGTCCCACTCGAAACCAATTCCTCCGTCTCATCAAAACCTCCCCCTCCGACGTGCCGGGGAACTATAGCACCGGCCGAGTCCTCTACGCCACGCCGTTGAAGCTCACCGAAAACACCAGCTTCGACACAACCATCACTTTCTCTATTCTCCTCTCCTATTCTGCAGCTGACTGCTTTGCCTTCTTCCTCATCCCCGTCAGCTCCACCATCAACAACGCCGCCTGAAACCTCGTGATCTAAGGTAGCGACGTCATCGCCGCCTCCACTTTCACCGTGGAATTCGACACCTTCTCCAACCCCTGGGATCCGAATAGCCACCACATTGGAATCAATTTCTACTCCAGAATATCCTACAACACCACCACCTTCAACAACGCCACCAGGGAGAAGATCACCGCTCGCAGGGGCGGATGTATGTTGGGGCAGCCCCAGGCTCAAGCCCATGACTGCCCCCGAAAGCCCATTATATCATATGTAAATAATTTATAAATAATTTGTGTTTTTAAATTTAGCTCATTCCAAAATTATTTTAAACCCACCCAAATGAAGTTAAAAAATAAATATATCTTCTTTCTTCTTTGTCTTTTTAAGTTTAGGCAAACCCAAAAATATTTTAAGCCCACCGAAATGAAGTTAAAAAATAAATATATCTTCTTATTTTATAATAATTATTATTATTTTCTATTTTCTTTAATAAACTTAGCTCATCCCACATCGGTTTTCTAGATCCGCCACTGACCGCTCGTATAACCTATCAAGCGGCCACTGGAGCCATAACCGTTGTCGCCTCATCCTGCAAGTCTGCCGCCACGGTGAGCTACGTGTTTAAGTTGAGTTCGATTTTTCCGAACCGGGTTCAAATCGGACTGTCTGGCGCCACCGGATCGCCGGAGAATAATATTGGAGTGCCGGACGTTTATTCGTGGTCGTTAGTTTGAAAGCTATCTGTCCATGTGAATATGAGCATGGATCCATTGATATGAATTAGCTAGCTTTTTGCATGCGTCCACGTGTCATGTGTTGTGTTATCGTCTTCTCGTTTATCTATTATATCGGGAGTTATTGTTATCTTAGGTTTTGCTCAACACATTGCATGATGTTGGTGAGTGTATATAGTGAAATCTTGAGTGGCAATAGTGCACCAATGTAATTGTAACATGTGCGTATGTGTCGTTAATAAGGACGTTTTGGCAACTTGCTCATTGAACAAATAATAATACACGTGTATGACCCACCACTTCCCTCAAGTATAATAACTTCTTACTCACACGAAAAAAATAATAAAACAATAAAATGGAAAAGACAAGCTCCTAACAGGCGCTCATGTTTAACGTCGGAGAGTCACGACGAAATACCGTTTTGAACTACTGGATCAAATTGCGGTCTTCTCGCATCCTCACCTTCAAATACTTTCTTTCCCTCTTCTTATCTACGCTCAGAACCACACCTTTCTTACTCACAAAAATATGATCTTTGACATTACCTTCCTCCCATGGCTGTCTAAACACTTCCTTGTCAATCTTCCACTCAAATTCAGAGTCATCTGTCCTATCAAGATTAAACAAGTTAGAAACCACATCTATGCTCGCATGATTGAGTCTAAGCAAATGAGAAACTTTTTTGGACACTAATGTCCCTTTATATTTTTTCTATCTTTAAATTTATCCTTCTATCCGTTTTTGCTTCGTTAGTAATTGAGTTAGTAACTATCAGATTTAATGACTCGATTTTATGCCATTTTTTCTTCGTTAATAGTAGTAATTGGTAATTGTGACCTTTGATTTTCAAAAATGAATTTTTGCGTCTCTCCAACTCTCCACGTAATCTTAATCCACCTTTAAAATTCTTTCTAAATCGACTTCTCTCCCATCCCACAACCATCGGCTTCTCCCCTCATCCCACAATCATCGATTGTAGTTCTTTTAATGGTTATTGCCACAACTTCCAATCCGAGCATTTGAAGAAGTTCTTCGTCCCCGCCAAGAGTATTTACATTGCTCAGTTTATCTACTACAGTAAGAAGACCAATTTTGCGTTCTTTTTTTCACAGATTGGATAATTAAACAATTAGTCATTTGATATGTTTTATGGTTTCAGAAGAAGAAGAGGAGGAGGCTTTGCAGAAGAAAAGGAAGTAAATCACCTCAACACATTGAGCTTCAAAGAACGTTGCACATTTAATCTATGAATAAACATTGAAAGTGTTTTAGTTCTTTTGATTATTGTATACTCCCCATCTGCTTGAGTACAACATGTGAACTAAAGGAACAACAGGAAGAAGTTAAGAAAACTAAGTCACTGAAATCCTTTTTATATTTTGAAAAGAGTCACTGAAATCCTTACTGGTTTCCCTATCCAACGAATAGTACTGAATCGTGTTTATTTTGCATTTATATGTTAATAAAAAAAAGCCTTTATTAAACTTGCTATGTTGTTGGTGCTTGAACCTGAAATGTCATCATCAATATTGGTTGCAGAAGAAGGGTGGATGATTGAATTTAAAACCCAAAAACACCGCATAGACTAGCGATTCAAATCTACCATTTTCTTATGTTTGCTTCATTACTGTACTTTGCACGTTGCTGGCATGTTGTACTTTGTATATAATATCAATCAATATGTAATAATAAATTCGAATAATAAATGTACAAAAATCAAGCATTCCCGCATAGATTAAACTAGGAAAAATCTATTGATTTATCAATTTCTTAAAGGCAATGTTTTGTGTGTAAGTGCATAACAGTGACATAAGATTTTGTGTGGCGTGTAACATTTCATCATTACAGTTTAGTGTTAATTTTTAAAATATAAATTTAATTTTATCTTATAACTCAAATGATTTATTATCGTAGCTTATTGTGTATTTTAACTTGTAAAGTTTATAGAAATTTTTGGTTCATATACTATTTTAATTTTTTACACATAAAATTTAATATTTATTTTAAAGATCAGTACATATATATAATTGTAATTTTATCATTGTAATTTATGTAATTGTATATATATATTTTATAATCTATTTTTATGATTTAACTTTAAAATACATATAATATTCATTTCTAGAGTATAATTATTTTAAATCCATAATATTTAAAAAGTTCAATTGTATCATGATTGCATACAATGCATACTTTATTTTACATTAAAAGGTTATAGTGGAAAATGTCATATGATATGAGATGTCTTACACAATCTCAAGTCCCAATTTCATATTTCAGAGGAAATATATTCCACGCAATCAAATGTAGGTGCTTAGTTCCCAAGAATATTGGAGTATTTTTTATAATAATGCCACAAGTATTACTTTTGTCATAATAATATTATTATGTACGTGGACATTTCTTATGTATTAGAACTACCCACTCTCCTATATATAAGTGGAGACGATCAATTTGTAAGTAGAGTGAGAAATACAGAATAAAAGTGGTATTCATTCTCTGCTCTATATTTTCTCTCTTCAATCCCTGTTTCTCTCACATCTCTCCTCTCTTTCATTTGATGTTAATATACGAGTTCTTGTCAATTTCTTTATAATACGTTATATTATGATAGTTCTCCTAAGGTTGATGTTGCCGCAATAAGTAAAGAACCAAAAATTTGATATTGCCCAAGGAAATAATCGTGTATTTCCTATCAGGTAATTTATTATTTCAATTCCTAGATACAATCGATGATGGTGATGACTGATGTAGAACTATTTTATAATTTTTTCTTAATATGCTGATTATTTGGTTTTGGAGGAGTGAATGAATATCTTTTACCTATGTCGTGAATTGAATTTATGTCTCTTATATGTTTACATGAATATAATTCGTTTCCATCTTGTTTTCATTTAATTGATGATGAAAATTTACACCATGATTACTTCTCTTCTGTTTATTTTTTTTAAATGAGCGAATGTAAATATATTCTTTTATCTGTATTCTGCAAAATATTATTTTCTTCCATCAATCTGTAAATTATTACGTTTCTGAGTTATTTCCATATTTCATATCTTTTTTCTCACGGTCAGTTTCTTCAAAACTGAATCCCATATTTTTCTTGGCACATACATCAAAACTGATGTACAATTTTTATTTTAATTTTAAAAATAGCCAATTTAAAATAAATAAATAAAATTGTTTGTGATGTAAATATGTAATAAGAATAACATAAAACTTCATCCAATTTTTATACTTTATTGGATGGGTCATGTAGATCGGTTATATATGTTGTAAAAAAAATTGTAATATCAGTTGGATTATTATATTTATGTTGATTTTCCATGATAATGAGGATGTATATGCTTATATTAATTTAATCATAATTAGTTTGTTGATTTTTCATGATAGATGTGGATAGATATGCTTATATTCATTTAATTATAATTTTGAGATAATATGATTTTGCTACGCTACCACTTTATTTTTTTTGTTTTTTTGTTGGTGACTTGAAAATTTATAAAAATGTTTTAAGTGAGAATTACAATAAATATTCTCAATAGTGTCCCGGTCATCATTTCTTCCCAATTGAATATTATTTTCAATGTTTGTTCATGTTTATTTGGGAAACTTGCTATAATCATACTGATTATTACAAATACATAAAATTTGCATTATTAATTTCATATGAAAGGGAAATTTAATCTGCTTATAATATGTCACTCATGTTTTCAATTTGACATGATAAATTTGTTGTCTCCTTGATATGATATTTTTATATGATTTATGATTGCATATCAATTTATTAAATTGATAAAAATAGTTGTAAGTGTATTATTATGTATATATAGATTACACGCATGTCATATTTGCAAGATGTGCATCATAGAATAAAGCAACAAAAACATGCACAAAATATGATCTATAATCCATATGTTCTAAAAATATTTTTATTTCTCTATAATCCACATCATTATCCTTTTTTGAATTGACTCATTGGGATTATGAATATGCATCATCATTTTCATTATCTATGACTTTATGTAAGTTGATATGAGATAATTATAGTTTTCGGAAAATATTTGGTATTATAAAGAGAAATTTGACAAGCTCACCAATGATGACAAAAACTACCTAACGTGAGTCTAATATTAAATCAACCTTACCTCTTGCAGAGTGTATTAATGTCCAGAAGGCAGAATCACTAATATACATTCTTTATAATTTCTAACAATGAGTATTTATTGAAAAATGAATTATTTACTTTATGACATCTCTGAAGGATAGTTAACAAATTGTGATAATTCTCCATCAGACTTAATATGATTGACTAAATTTATGATTTTAATATTTTAAATTCGTTATAAAATATAACTTGATTTTACATTACATAAAGCATTTAGAGTTTCTTTATGCATTATTGCTAGCAGAAACAAAAAATATAATTTACTCTTACTGAAATACTATGGTTCAAAACTAGTGCGTGAAGCACGTGTTTTTTTTATTTTAATTATGATAAAAAAGAGGTTGTGGTTGATTAAATTCAAATTAATCTTATCGAGGTGGTTGAAACAATCCAAATTTCTCTAGCAGAGCATTGAGATTAAAGACATCACAATAATGAACCACAAGTTGTAGAATAAATTAAACAATATTCAAGTACAAAACGCAAGTTTTATTCAACAATTAACAATTCTCCAGAAGTAGAATTGCTATAAATATGGATATAATTATCATTGGTCTTATATATGTTGTATATCAAAACATTTGGTGGATATTGATTAGCCATTTTGTAGTTGATATGACCAATTCAACAATTTATCGAACCAAAGGGAGGTAAGTACTAGAGCTTAAGCGATCTCACATTTTTTGTAATTTTATAGAGACGAATCATCAATGGATAGGTTGTTTAAATAAGTAAATAAATCAATCAAAGCAAGCAAGCAAGCAATGATCAACAAACAAGATTGAGAAATGATTAAGAGTGTTTTCCAAATTAAGTAAAAGTGAGATTAACAACAATTAAGAAGTGAAAATCTTATGATCAATGCATCAAATTCATATGAATCATGGGTGTAAGACTAAGGGTCAACACTAAGTTCACCTAAACTCCCTCTCGAAATGGATATGATATGAATCTCTATTAGCTCAATGGATTGGTTCTCACTCAAACAATTTCAACTAGGTATTAAGCTTGAAATGAGAGTCCCTTCACATGATTAATCAACCTCTCGATCAAACCAATCGGATGTCCTATCAAAGGATTCTAAATCCTAAAAGACATCTCTATCTCTTTAAGATCTATAATGCACATGAGGTATATGACAAAATGATTCAATTAATTATCATAATATGCAATTGACTTCTCAATCTAATCACATGTTTAAAACAACAAACCACACAAATCATCATAAACATCAAGATCTAAGAATCAATGATAGAATATCAATTAACCCAATCAACATATGAATTTTAATACACAAATCACAAAATTATCCAATAACTATCATGTTGTTAATCTCACAAGGGAGATTAGCCTACCAAATTAAAAAAGAAATCGACATAGACATTAAAAGCCTTACAAAACATGATTAACAATAAGGTTTCAGTACAAAAGTTGGATGAAAACTCCCTTGGATGGCTCCAATGGTGATCTTCTTCTTCCCCTTGCAATTATCCTCTCTTCCTTGCTTCTTTTCCTCAAATGGGTGGAGGAACTATGGTGAGATGATGATGGATTAAATAGATGGATGAAAGTGATGAAGGATATGGTGTAGAATGAAGGAATTAGTTTGTGAGGTGTGTGGGCAGCTGAATTTAGGATCCAAGATGATCAAAATGTTGAATGAATTAGTATTTATACCCATTGGAGACCTTCTAGAAGGTTTCTTGAATTTTTCTTATTTGGCACTGCCACGACTCGTGTGCTGCAACACGACTCGAGTTGTGTCAGGATTTTACGATCAACATTAACTTAAAGCAGCACACGAGTCGTGTGCTGAAACATGGCCAAAGGGTGATCATGTTGGTTGTTCTGATGTCGACACACAGTTGCTTCTTACAAGCACGGATGGCCGTGTTCATGTTGCCCTGTTTCTTCTTCCTTGTTTTATCTCCCATCTCCGTTTTTGCTCCATTTTCATCTGTTCTACATATGATTAAGTTCATTTACACACATTTTCATAAAAACACATAACACCGTAAATAACACATAAAAATGGATAAAAAGCTATGGAAACGGATATAAAGAGACAATAAAATTTAGGTGAAAATACCACTAATAAGATATCATAAGGTTGATGAGAGTGGAAATTTACGTCTTTTTGATCTCATAATACCTTGTTTTTATTAGAATAAGGTCATACATTCGTGTCGGATTACGTAGCTTATGTATTTTACATGATTACAGTACTATAAATGGGTTTTATTGAGTTTTGAAGGTTAAAATAGGGTAGAAATGAAGCAGGAATGAAAACGAGCAATAAACGGGTCTAAAAAGACCCAACTCGAGTTGTAACATACAACTCAAGTTGCAACACGACTTGCAACACAGGTCGAGTTAGGCCCCGAAAAGTGTCCAGAATCGTCCAGAGAGCTTACTTGAGTTGCAAGGTCCAACTCGACTTGCAACTCGAGTCAAGTAGGGGGCAAAAAATGTCCAAAAATCATCCGGAGAGCCAACACAAGTTGTATGAGCCGACATGAGTCGTGTTGAGGTCCAAAAGCGATCCAGGATGCAGAGCATCGCAATTCGAGTCGTGTTGGTGCAACACTTGTTGAGTTAGGTAACTCGAGTTACGTAGGGCCAACTCGAGTTGGGTTATTTTGGGCTAAAAATCGAGATTTTTGATCCCCTGTGTGTGACAACGTGTAAAAACAGCCCAACGAAGTCAGTTTTCGTGGCCTAAGGTATAAAAAGGATCAGATCACATAGAGAAAAGAGACCGACCATTCTCCACAGAAACACACCGTGAATTCAATTCACGCACCATCCATCTATCACCCAATTCACATCAAACCATTCATTCATCCATCCCATCGGTCTGGAGGAAGATTCAAGTACGATTTAGAGAGCCAATCCAATCAAAGAGACGGAGGGAGAACGTGAACCACTTGACACTAGGGTTTCATATTTCACTTTATTCTTTTTAATTGTTTATTTTGTTATGAATTTGATAGCCATGAGGGGTTGTGTGTAACCTCATGGGCTAAAACCTTTTACAATTCTAAGGATTGATGGTTAGATGTAGTTGATTTGGGAACCTAGACAAATCTTGTGAATTTATACTGTGGATAATCCTTGTTTATTCGTTTTTATCCAAACTTTGTCATACATTTTTAACGTCTTCATAACATGTTATTGATATTGCCCGTGATGCTTGATATGTTATGTTAGCTTGTGTGCATTTGTACTTGATACTATTTGATTGCTAGGGATTAGAGTAGTTTGCCAATGAACACGCTAATCCTAAGAGCTAGTAAATTGGATACTTGATTATCCTAGTGGAACAATGCAATTAGGAAATCAAGTAGGAAGTGAATAAGTTTAAATAGGAATTCCAGAAAATATATGTTAGTCGAATTGACCATCCGGAGGTTTCTAAAATTCGCCTTATAGTATCTAGGAAGGAGATTTAAAATTGTTCGCGCATTATCTTATGATGTATTTTCATTGAATAGCATGAATGAACAATAGGACGTCTAGAAAACCAAATCAATTGTACTATACCTGAAGCCTTAGAGCTGTTACTTCTCTCTTGATTCAATCTCGAATATTCCTTGCTTTTATATATTTTGTAAATTGTTATTTAAATTCTTTAGTTATTAATTCAAACTCTTTAAAATTTGGTTTCGATAATTCTAATTGAATAGAATATAAATTAAATAGATAATTAGTTGTTTCAGTGGGAACGATATTATTTTTAACTGAGGTACTTGTCATTACAATTGATATCCCTACACTTGAGGATTTTAATTGAGGTGCGCAAAATTAGTCTAACAAGTTTATGGCGTCGCTGCCGGGGACGACTTAATTATTTATTTTTCTTTTATTACTATTTAGTTAGGACTTTTTATTTTTATTTTAAATATATTCTGACTTTGAATTATTTTTGAGGTGAATGAGATGGACGAAATATTGAAACGCTATGGAAATTAAAATGTTATGAAACCTTCTCCATATTACATGGATAAGAGGTACTATGGTTATAGTTTTTCAGCAAATCAAGTTCATCTCAGCTTTACAATCAAGTCAGATATGAAGATGAATGGTCTTGTGCTTACAATGAAAATTTATATCAACCTTATCAAGAGAATACTTATTCTGGATCGACCGGAGTTTCCCAAGGATTACAAGACGCGTTTGATACTTCCATCAAGATGCATGAAGAAAACATGGGATGATTGGAAGCTCTAGAAAGAAAGATGAAAGTTGCATCGCAGGATAGGAAAGTTGCATCGCAGGAGTTTCATGAAAGAACGAGAGAGATAAACAATTTTCTTATGAACATCTCTTCAAGTTTAACTACTCAACTTCAACGAGAGGAAAGAATGGATGAAGAAGATTTGGAGGAAGATATTGTTGTTCCTTTGTGCCTCGAAATGTAGTTTGAAGGTCTTAATTTGTCATTTGAGGAAGAAGAAGTCAAAGAGGATCCACTAGATTAAGTCGAGTGCCACCAGTCGAATTGAGCAATCAACTGGAGATAATTTTTGAGGCAATAGAAGAGGTTGACGAAGAATTTGAGGATGTTGAAGAAGAAAAGATAGAAGAAGAGCAAAATCATGAAGCAACCGAAGGGGACTTGAAGAATGAAATGAGCATTTCTAAACCTTTAAACTCAATAAGTTGCATTGAATTTGATGATATTGTTTCTATTGACTTTGTTTTACCTAATAATTCCTCACATATTTTTAGGGATAAAAAGGAGTTAGAAGAGAAGTTGAGAATTTCGTTGGAAGAAGGAATAAGTGGTGGAGTAAATTGAAGAGGTTGATGAAATTTGATCTTAACATGGTTTGCAAGGTCAAGATAAATTTTAAGAATGCCAACGAGGCCATCCCTTGCCATAAGTATTGGATTGATGAAGAAGCACAGCGATTAGAATACGATGGGAAGGATGAGAGATATCCATGGCCATTTCGATGAGTTTGAGGTATTCCGTCATGATTTTTCGACGTTAAACATGAGCGCCTGTTGGGGTCGACCCTCCCATTTTATTTGCTTTATTGAGTCTGTGTCAATATAGTAATTTTATTAGGTGTTGCTCGACTATGGTATACACTTCTTTACAAACTTATGCTCTCACTTAGTTTGATCTAAGTTTGGGGGGATTCGTGTACTCCTGCGTCTTACTGCACCAAAGTAAAGTTGCTTCATTGTGTTGTATGCTTGGATGATTAATTTTTTGCGATTTTTCGGTATTTTTGATTAATTTGATTATATTGAGAGATCGATTTTTTGTGATTGTCCAGGTATGTGTCGTGTAGTTTGTCTTTGTTGCATGTTTATCCTAAGCACTTGATTGAATTGAAATTGTGATTAATTGATAATGTAGTGTTATGAAATGTATAATCCAGCTAGATGTGTACTTGGATGTTGGAATACTTAAGATTGTTGCATGTATTAAAGTTGGTTCATAAACCTATGTAGGAGTGCTCATTATTCTGTTAAACCCATGTGAGATTTGAGCTTCAATGAATCATGAACATGCATGGTTGGTTTATTTCTTGAGAGTATCATTCACATGCACGTATTCTAGAACTTGACCTTTGATCTACTTGAAGCTAGATGATTGATTAGATGATGAGAAATGATCTTAGGCCATCTTGTTCTTTATTGAGTCACTAGCCAAATATTTATCCTACCTTGAAATTTAATCCATAGTTCCCAGTTTGAGCCTGTAAGCCTTATTCGTTGGAAGACTATGAAGATAGCTAATTTAATTCTTTTAAAAGCCTTTTAAATACCTATCCTAGTAGAGAATTAAAGGAGTAAGGTTGGTGTTATGTGAAGGAAATTGGAAAGATAATTTTTGGTGGAAGTATTATAAGATGAAGGATGGTTAGAAACTTGCAAAAAGATGGGGTACTGCCTGAAACTGGTACCCCAGTTATATGGTAGTGCCTGAAACTGGTATCCTATTTGAGAAAAAAGGAAAAAAATTGAAAAGAGAATGTTGAGCTTGAAAGTAAATGGAGGATTGAAATGATGAAAAGAAATCGAAAGAAAAAAAAGAGATTGATATGAAAAGCATATGTGTGAAATGTATCTCTATTGTTGATTCTCTACTAGTGATCGAGTCACTTTTCCTATATTTACCTATCCTTGTCCAAAGAGCCAACGTTACGACCTAAGCAAGTCCTTTGTGATCCCATCGTTAAGTCTTTAGGGTTAGTGGAGAGTTTAGATGATTGTCAAGCTTATGGTTACGCGTGCATGTAAATTGATTTGAGCGTATGTATATTAGCCATGAGAGTAAATAGCTCACACTTGAGCGATGAGTGTAAATACTATCCGTGAGAGTGGATGATGAGCATTCTGAAATGGGAAGTAACTAATTTGACGTGCGTGTTTCAATTGATAATATTTTGGCATTCGAATATATTATCTTGGTTTGGATGTGTGTGATCCCTTATTTGTTGTAGAATTTCAACTCTCATTTCTCTATTGTCTTGAATTCGTTGTTCTGGGACAAACACATGGTAGTTTGGGGGGTTGATGAGAGTGGAAATTTACGTCTTTTTATCTCATAATACCTTATTTTTATTAGAATAAGGCCATACATTCGTGTCGGATTGCATAGCTTATGTATTTTACATGATTATAGTGCTACTAATGGGTTTTGTTGAGTTTTGAAGGTTAAAACAGGGTAGAAATGAAGCAGGAATGAAAACGAGCAATAAACGGGGCTGAAAAGATCCAACTCGAGTTGTAACATGCAACTCGAGTTGCAACACGACTTGCAACACAAGTTGAGTTAGGCCCTGAAAAGTGTCCAGAATCGTCCAGAGAGCTTACTCGAGTTGCAAGGTCCAACTCGACTTGCAACTCGAGTCGAATAGGGGGCAGAATAGCGTCCGAAAATCATCTAAAGAGCCAACACGACTTGCAACACGAGTCTTGTTGAGGTCCGAAAGCGATTCAGGATGCAGAACATCGTAACTCGAGTTGATAGACAACAATTCGAGTTGCTAACTCGAGTCGTGTTGGTGCAACACTGGTCGAGTTAGGTAACTTGAGTTACATAGGGCCAACTTAAATTGGGTTATTTTGGGCTAAAAATCAGGATTTTTGATCCCCTGTGCATGATAACTTTTAAAAACAGCCCAACCAAGTCAATTTTCGTGGCCTAAGGTATAAAAGGGATCAGATCACATAGAGAAAAGAGACCGATCATTCACCACAGAAACACACCATGAATTCAATTCACGCTCCATCCTTCCATCACCTAATTCACATCAAACCATTCATCCATCCATCCCATCGGTCCAGAGGAAGATTCAAGTGAGATTTAGAGAGCCAATCCAATCGAAGAGACGGAGGGAGAACGTGAACCACGTGACACTAGGGTTTCGTATTTCTCTTTATTCTTTTCAATTGTTTATTTTGTTATAAATTTGATAGCCATGAGGGTTGTGTGTAATCTCATGGGCTAAAACCCTTTACAGTTCTAAGGATTGAGGGTTAGATGTAGTTGATTTGGGAACCTAGACAAAGCTCGTGAATTTATACTGTGGATAATCCTTGTTTATTTATTTTTATCCAAACTTTGTCATACGTTTGTTACGTCTTCATAGCATGTTATTGATATTGCCCGTGATGCTTGATATGTTATGTTAGCTTGTGTGCATTTGTACTTGATTCTGTTTGATTTCTAGGGATTAAAGTAGTATTCCCGTGAACACGCTAATCCTAAGAGCTAGTAAATAGGATACTTGATTATCCTAGTGGAACAATGCAATTAGGAAATCTAGTAGGAAGCGAATAAGTTTGAATAGGAATTTCAGAGAATATATGTTAGTCGAATTGGCCATCCGGAGGTTTCTAAAATTCGCCTTATTAGTATCTAGGAATGAGATTCAAAACTGTTCGCGCATCATTAGGACGTCTAGAAAACCAAATCAATTGCACTATACCTGAAATCTTAGAGCTGTTACTTCTCTCTTGATTCAATCTAGAATATTCCTTGCTTTTATTTATTTTGTTAATTGTTATTTAAATTCTTTAGTTATTAATTCAAACTCTTTAAAATTTGGTTACGATAATTCTAATTGAATAATAATATAAATTAAATAGATAATTAGCTGTCTAAGTGAGAACGATATTATTTTTAATTGGGGTACTTGTCATTACAATTGACATCCCTACACTTGGGGATTTTAATTGATGTGCGCAAAATTAGCCTAACAAAGGTACAAAATAATGAAAAAGAAAATGTATCAATTGTGATTCATATGATCAAATGATTTTGCCTGAAGCAAAGATTTTTTTAAACTATAACAATTATGACCTTTTGGGGTTTGAGCTCGTAGATTACGAAGATGATCAAGTGTGATTTTAATTTATAAGATATTTATTTTTCTAAAATTATAATAGTAGTGCCCGAAGCACAAAACGATGCGAAAACTGAAAATAATACAAATGTAATGAAGTGCTTGTATTTGTTGAATTATTTACATGCATCAATGACTTTAAAGCTAGTATACCCAAAAATATGTAAATTATGACATGAGAAATTGAGTTATTTGGGCAACATAGATGAGCCAGATGTTCATTTTTAATCGTCAAATAAGAAATGATATTATTCCCTCTTTAATTCAGATGAATAAATTTGTGGAGTTTACTTGAAGGAAATTGTTTATGATATTGATATACTAAAGTTGGAATTAAATCTCCTATTATGTTCATGAGATTTTAAGAATTTATTGGTCGAATTTTCGAATTATTATGACCAAAGTAAAATTTTATTGATGTATCCACAAATCGGACTAAGAATAAGTCCATTATACAATCGTTTCACTAAAATTATAAGAGCTCAATTTTGGCTACTTGATTAAAGTCAATTGCACGTCAAATAAGTGGAACATCTGATTCTTTATGTTCACACTAAATGAATAATTTATTATAAAATTCCAATAATTATTTTCTAACTGGGGACATAGATTATTTAACTCAAATCTAGCTCCTGCATATCGTTATTACCCCCTTAATCGAGTGCTTAATTAAGGCCATAAGCCTTTACATTTCCCATTTGCAACTATTAAATTGTGCAATCTACATTTTACAATTATATCACCACAACAACATACATAATGAGCATTTTAATTATAAATCCGTCTATTCTTTAAATACATAAAGTCCAAATAGGGGATTGATATAAATTTTAAGTATGCTAATTGCACATATATAAAAACTATTTCACGGCATTATGGGGAGATAATAGCCCAAAAGTTAAAGAAATGCCGAGAAATTTTATTATATAAAAGTATCTTCATTATTTTACACTAGACAATTTGAACCAGAAGTTCAACTGATAATTAATTTGCAATAGCAAATAAACTGTCAAATTATTATAAAAAGTGACTAAGTCCCTAATATTTATTATTAATGTACGACTAGAAGTGGAGTTCCTCAGGGGCATTATTTTACTAATAATTCTTAACGCCAGAAGCGTGAAATATTTAATATATATTAATATTAAAAGTCCGCGGAAAATCAATTGGAGAATTCCAAAAATAGTCACTTCCAAAATAAGTTAGAGAGTTCGTTTGTAAACAAGAACACTCTCGAATAAAGTTGTCCAGAAGACAAATACCCAGTAAATTGCACGTGCACTAAATAATCAAATTACTGGGCATGCAATACGGCTAGATCCAAACGTTTGGGAAATGACGAGGATCTAGTTAAATAAATATAGAATTATTATTATCATTGGGAGAAATATATATATTGTATTATCAAAGTTGTCGACAATACATTTATCTATTTAATTGTTCTTACTGTCTTAAAAATCCAGATCCAATATTTGTAATAAATGATAGTGCTAGAAGCACTCAGAATGAGTAAGACAGAAATGGACAATTGAAATAGAGCTTTACTCGCTAATAATTTATCTTTAAATACTAGAAATGTTATGTCAATGAATATAAATATTTGTCTCAGAATGACGTGCAAAGAGTGAAGTGGTGAAAATAAAGCGAGATTAAAGCGAAAGAGTTCTTGCAGAAACTTGAAATTAACTGGTGATAAACATCCTCCCATTATAAAGTTATTATATAACGTTTCACTACTTAATTATATGACAGTTATAATAAAATTAGATATGCAGTTAATACACGTTAGAATTTCTGATGGATATAAACTCGTGATGGATATATGAAAATTCCTGATGGATATAAATCATTACGATCCTAATACAAACTATGTGAATGTACTACATTTTAATTGGATGGTTCCCTCTTGAAGAAGGAACATTACCTATATTTATATTTGTGGTTCAAAATTGCTATCCATAAGAAATTAGTAGGAGTAAAAGTTTACTCATGCCAAATGACGGATTTTTCAAAATGAAAGACTTTGATTAAACAAAGTATCATCTCAGCCAGTAGATTGAGAATTCAAAAGGAGCAAATTTTTAAACACCAGTTAATCTATTTAATGATGATTTTATATATAATTATTATTAATCTCGTTCACTTTAGTAAGCCAAAAAATTATTCAATCCCTTGAAGTGGAAATTAAATGATTATATACTTGAAGTATATGATGAGGATATTTTAGACCAGAAGTCTTCACTTTTAGGCCTGATATGCATTTATGATTAACATGCTAGCAAGATTATCATGATTATCTGACAAGGAGATGTTTAGTTAAAATTAAATATATCCTCATGTATCACTTTGATACAAAATATATATTGGTTTAATTATAAGAAATCATCGAGACATTGACATGCATTAATCGAATATTAATTATGATTCGATCCCCAATACATTAAAATTCAAACTGGTGCACTGTTATGATGGATGATATAAATCTTTTGTAGCCTAAGTGGCTATGATTTATATATACTCCCTTATAATCTTTTATGAGATAATAAATTATGTATTGCATAAAACATGAGTAATTTATACATGGAGAAGGACAATAAATTTATTTCACTCATGTGAACTCCTGAAAAGCGATGAAATATTACACAAAGAGTTTACTCATGTAACAATCTAGATGATTTATTTTATTACTTACCCCCAACTTGTATTTTTGAAAGTTTTACTTGAAGTATTATATTATGTAAACCCATAAGACTGATGTTAGAGAATGGTGAGTTCAAATAAATTCACAAATTTTAGATCCTGAAGATCAGTAGTTATGTTTCAAAATAACGTTGTTTTCAGGGGGAGTAGTAATTTCAAACAATCTGAAGATTAGGTCCTGAAGACCAATGGTTGTACTCTTTTTTCCTTAACTAAGTTTTTCTCACTGAGTTTTCTTAGATTTAAGATTTTTAATGAGGCAACTGATGCTAACACGTCAAAATCATAAGGTTTATACTCTTTTTTTTTTCATTAACTAAGTTTTTTCCAAGAGGTTTTCTTAGTTACATGGTTTTTAATGAGACAGATTAAATTATTGTTTCAGGGGAGCGACAACTTTTAAACAATCTTGAAGATTAAATCTTGAAAATCAATACTGCACTCTTTTTTCCTTAATCAAATTTTTCCCATGAGGTTTTCTTAGTTAAAAGGTTTTTAATGAAGCAGACTAAATTATCATGTTCAAGACAATAACTTTAACAATGCTGAAGATTGAGTCCTGAAGATCAAGCTATACTCTTTTTCCTTAAGTAAGTTTTTTCCCACTGGATTTTCTTAGTTGAAGGTTTTTAACCAGGTAGATATTATGACACATGGAAATTATAAGATATGTACTTTTTTTCTCGACTAGTTTTTTCCACAGGGTTTTCTAGCGAGGTTTTTAACGAGGCATGCATACGTCAATATGTCCAAGGGGGAGTGTTATAATAATATTATTATGTACGTGAATAATTCTTATGTATTAGAACTACCCACTCTTTTGTATATAAGTGGAGACGATCAGTTTGTAAGTAGAGTGAGAAATATAAAATAAAAGTGATTTTCATTCTCTGCCTATATTGTTTCTCTTCAATCCCTGTTTCTCTCACATCTCTTCTCTCTTTCATTTGATGTTAATATACGAGTTCTTGTCAATTTCTTTATAACAACTTTAATATTACTCGATTGATATTTTATTATACATAATAATAGTAAACATGGGGCACCAAAATTTACTATGCCCCCATTTCATACAAGTTTAAGTGATTTTGTAATAGAATTCTACTCCCCATTATAAAATATACTATCTTTCTATTAAATTTTATAATAAAAAAAAGATAATTAAACTCTTACTCACTTTTTTTTTAATCAAGTAAATATTTTATACGAAGTTACATCAATTTAGAGAACAGATTTGAGCAAAGGAATGAATATAAAATTAAAATTAATGTTTGATATTTTAATGATATAAGTTTGATACCGAAAAAGATAATCTACCACTCCACTAATAATACAAAAATAAAACATGGTTTTTCTTTATCAATCCAATTCCCTTTTCATTCTTCAATAATTTACCAAACACTCCCTTCAAAACATCCCAAACACTCTTATAAATTCAATTTGCATAACTTAATATGTGAACTTGTCTTTCTCACCTTAAATACTATGATCTTCTTCTTAATTTTATTATACATTATGTATTGATAAATATTTAAATTAAAGAGAAATTATAGAACTTACGTTGTGAATCCAATTCATAGGAGCATCATGGTAAAGTAGACGATCGAGCTACAACAATCCTTACATCCATACAACTAAAATTGAGGGGTTGATATTCTGTTAACTAGTACGTATTAATTTTTATTTAATAATTATTTTATTTATTAAAAATGTATATATTTTTTTTAAATTTAGTTTCTTATTAAAAAAATCTATTAAAAATTCACAACAAAATTTATAAATTTTTATTTAAAAAATTCACCAACAAAATTTATAAATTTTTATTTATTAACATATTATATTTTTAATTCTTAATGTGGGTGGAATTTGCCAAAATTTAATCACTTAAAAAAAAAAAAAAGAAGTTGATTAATGGATTGGGCCGGTTCGGGTTTTTGGGCCGGGCAGGCTGAAGAATCAATCCAGTGACTTTTAAGTGAAGATCGTTTTGTTCTCTTCCTTCCCCGCGCGCTCTCTCTGTATATCCACCGTAATCTTCTCGGCGGCGGCGGCGGCCTCAGGTGACACGGGGAGGATTGACTAAGTTTCTGTAAATCATTAACATATCATGGGTAAGATTTTCTTCCAGATTTTTTGTTCGCCTCTGGCATGAGCTATTCGATGAATGATTCATGTTTATTTTGGATTTCAGAAGTAGCACCCACCACTGATAAATCCCGAAAGGAACGCCGGAAAGAAGCTCGTTTAGCTAAGAATAAGAAAAAGTTTAATTTTTGGGTTCAGCGTCAAGTAATATGCCTATTTTGTTATAGCATTCTATTACGTTTATTTGATCATGAGTGTTAACATTGAACTGAATGCATTCCTCTTCTACATTGTTTTTTCAAACTGTTCTCACGATAATTTTATTTTATTCGTTGGATTTGAAGTCGAAGGATGCCAAGAAGCAACTTAAGAACAATGAAGCTGATGATTGCCCTGAGCAGTCTCAGATGGTGGAAAAACCCAAAGCTAAAGTGAGGGATTTGATAACTGATGGGGAAAACAAACAGCCTGGTAGCTTGAGAAAATCAGAAACTAAAAAGGGGTTGAAACGGAAGAAGAGTTCAAGTACTCCACCAAAAGGAAAATTCTTTGAGTTACTAAAAAAAGATGTGATGGGAAGTGTTGTATCAGCTGAGGAGGATCTTAGGATGGAGAGGAGACTTGCAAAGAAACTCAAGTTGAAAAATTCAGGGTTGAGTTCGGCTAATGATGATATGGATAATTTGTTTAAAGGGATTCCCTCAGTTCTTGATAATGATGGGGAATTAGGAGAAATGGATGAGAGTGCTCAAGATGATGCTACTTCCTCAGAAGGTGAAATTATCAATTCTGTAAATGAAGATTCAGAGGATGAAATTTCATTTGATGAAGGGGATGGAGAATCTGATTCACTAGCTAATGGTGATGAGGATGAGGATGAACTGGAGTTACGCGCAGTGGAGGATACAAGTAAGGGAAAAAGAAGAAAATCAAAGTTTGAGGAGTATGTTGATGATGGCAAGAAGAAAAGTAACAGCAGTTCATATGACAAACTTAATAATTCCAACTTAATTGAAGAAGAAAGAACAACTCAGACTTGTACAAGTTCGGATAATGAGGCATCTCGACCTTCAGAGACTTCTTCTTCTAAGGTCTTGTCTAAAAATGGGACAGGGAAATACTTGGCTCCTCATCTTAGATCCCATGATGAAAATGAATCAGCAGAACTTGCTCAAGTACGTAAAAGAATACGAGGTACGTACTTAACCTGTATATTTCACCATCATATTATCAGGTACTGTTTGTATGATAATGATGTACCTTCAATTGATTTAATTCAATTTTCTTCAGGACTTTTAAATAGGCTCTCTGAAACCAATGTGGAGTCAATCTGCGGAGAAATTTCTTCAATATTTCATGTAAGCTACTACTAGTTATATCCATTTCTATCATCTCAAGTAGCATAAACTAGAAAATATGATTAAATATTAAATGTACTTGAAACAAAATTTTGGTACCATGAATGAACAGTGCATCTTTTAATTGAAAAATACATATTCATTTGAAACAATACATGACTTCGATTGGCTGGAAATTGATAAAATGTGTATCTGGAATTCATTGCATGCACGAAGATTACAAGATTTAGGCATTGATCATGGCTGCCATGTGGAACTTCATGAGTATTGAGTACTTACGTAATTGTAAATAAGCAGAAGCGATTTGTCGATGTTGAAATCTTATCATAATTTCTACTGTTTCAGTGCGTTGGTTGTGCTGTTGGTTCCCAGATTATAACTGAAGAGGTTGTTGCATCATGTTCTGGTGGCCCTCGTGGAAATGAACAGTTAAGAATATTCTTATTTTATCCTAGTGCTAGTAGTCCATGTGTTTTGCATTTTGTATCCAGTTAAACAGAAACAGTGGACATATCTTTTCACTGATATGTGCATGTGTGATTTTTTGATGTAACTGCATAACCTTATGATCATGTCATAGTCAAACAAAATCAATGGCCGTGTGACAAATTACTAAAAAATAGTAGAAAGTTTCACCATCCTCAGATATATTAACAGTTCATGGATGGCAGTCACGACTGGAAGTCTGGAAGAAACATAGTAATTCATTCTTCCTTTGTAATTTGTAAAAGCTTATAGGAGTTTTTCTTTTACCAAGTTCTATGACCATCAGAAAGTTTGTACATACTGTCGAGAGAGAATGTGCAATAACAAGTATAAATTTCTTTTAAGGAAGTTATGAACTTTGCTTAGAATTATAGATGTAACCTAATATTGTTGACATTCCTTGCTGCAGTTTTGTTGATATAAACATCCTTTTTGTCTTTCTATATGAAGGTATGCTGCTGTCTTTGCAGCGTTCGTTGCTGGTATGGCTTGTTTTGTTGGAATCGACTTTGGTGCCAAACTTCTTGAACGCCTTGCAAAGTCTTTTGAGGTGCTTCACTTTTAAAAGTTCTACTCGATGTCAAGAGACATAAGTTATCTACTTAAGCTATATAGCTAATAAAATATGCACTATTACTACCTCCCTTGTACTTTTACTGAATGCTTCCTCTTTGTTGACCAGATTCCTTTCTTATGATCTGTTTTCAGGCAGAGTATATGAAAGAAGACAATCTCTCCTTGCGGAATTTGACTCTTCTATTGTCCTATTTATATTTTTTTGGTATTTGCTCGAGGTAAATTGCTTAGCTCTGAAAGCAATATAATTCTGTGATTTCATGAATGTGGAGGCATTTTCCTTGTCGCTTCTCCAATAGTTACTATGTTATTTTTCAAAATTGTTACCATTTAAACCTGCTTCTATATACCCTTATTTTTATGGTAATTTTATTTACGTAAACAGAACTTCTACATCTTGGTATCTTAATACACTTCAGTATATTGACCAGTGTCTCAGCTATTGTCAAGTAGACATTCAGTATGTCTTACTGAAATAGTATTAAAATTTCAAATCTTCAATAAATATTTTCCAGATTAATCAGCTATTTATCTTGTGGTGTCTATTGAATGGATGGTTGTAATCACAATTACTATGCTTCTTTCATGTAATTTCTTGGTTTTGACCTGATTCAAGTTGATTTTGATTGAAAAAATCATTTGGTATGATTCAAGTTGAAATCATGAAATTTAAGCTATAGCAATAACTTTTTACTTCCATCAACATTTCATGTGGAATATTTGATTTATATTAGATCTTTTATTCAATAATGAACTCTAAAAAATTCTACACTCCTACTATGTGAAAAATTAAAATTGCTGTTGACTTATATCTGTACTTGATGCAATTAACTTGATAATTTTGATGCAAACCTAATGTTTACATGGATTGGCGGTTTTGCATGTTTAATAACCTTATATCTGAGATCTTCTGATTTTTTTTTCTTTACAGAGGCTCACTTATGTTGTTATTATTATTATTATTTTTTATTTAAGATTATGATTAATTCACATTTTAAAAAAATTCCCAGTGAGTTGATGTATGATTTCCTGATAATGCTTGGCAAGCGGTTAACGGAGGTTGATGTTTCAACAGTCTTGACAGTGTTACAGTGTAAGTTTTATTTTCCTTTGGTTTTGATCATTGAGAAAAAGCATTTTATCAGACCTATTATATATTTAGTGTTCTTAAGTATCATAATGCTTCACTTTAAACATGATCATATTTAATTGTTGATATCATGAACTTGGATTCTTCTGTCTGATACTTTTACTTTCTATCCTTAAGACATCTTAGTCTTACCTTTCTACTAACTTTTGTTCCATTACACTCCTTCCATTGATGTGTGTTATACCTTACTCCCCCCCAAACCCCCTCACACACACAAACATGGTCTGATCTACCCATTCATGGATACTTTGCTTGGGGCAGTATTATTTGTCTTACTTTGGAAAGAAAACACAGGAGGAAAAGATGTACTAGCACCTCCCAAATTTCAGCATTTTAAACTTAAGTAATTGCCATTCTTCCCTTCCCCAATGATATTTTGTGATCAAGTTTTTGTTAATAGGCTCTTTATTTACCTTTTTTTTCCCCCTTGTCTGCTCTTCTTCTCAAGTTATGTAAGCTTTCATAATATTTGCTATTATCATCAATAGTGAAGGCATAGAAGGAATGGCGATTATCTGTGACAAATATTAACTGTCTATTAAATTCATAAGAAAGTTTCTAACTGTAGAATAGAAAAATTGCTGCCTGCCAGCACTCTGCAGTGTATATAGCCTCGTCAAGCTAAACAAAAATTCCTCTATTAATTAATAGTAGACATTTAACATGTCTCCACCTAATACCTTTTGTGGCCTCTTAACATTGACAAAAGCAAAGGATATTATGACATCATTTTCTCAGCTTTGGAGTGAGTTATAGATGTGCAAGAAGGACTACTATGAGCTTTCTGGTAAAATTGGGTTATAAATTTTAAATATCCGTTAACTAATATTATCTTTTATTTTAAATTCTTAGTGATGTCTGAACTGCCTTTAAAAACTAGAGGAAATTGGTGTATCCCAATTAATAATGTTCTATTATCATATTATAGCTTTCCATCAACCTCAACTTTTCAAGTGATCTTATTTAATAAAAACCGTGGACACAGTATCGTAATCAACGTAATTTACAGACAGTTTTTGCAATTCTGTTCTAAGGCCAATTTATGTTTGAGTATTCATTCTTCAGTCATTTAAATTCTTGTAAAGTTGGTTTACTTGTTACAATTACCATATAAAAGGCAACAAGTTTAATCTTCCCTTTCGCAGTTCCGCTACTATGTTCCAGAAATTCCTACTACATATAGCTCTACCAGAACCTGAAATATCCTCAGTATATCATGTCTTTAGCATGAAAAACTTTTTTAAAAAAATAAAATAAAGTGGTTCCTTATTTGGTTTACTCAATAAATTTAGTGTTAATTTACAGTCAGCATCTATCTTGCTTTTGGTATGTTCATAACCTTTTCTGAGAGTTGCTTCTTACAGGTTGCGGAATGAAATTACGAGGGGATGATCCTGTTGGAATGAAAATTTTCATTCTTAGTGTACAAAGTAGGGTTAATGAATTGAAGGCCTCATCCGAAAATACGGAATCAAATATAATCAGTAAAAGAGTATGCTCATTCTATATCATCAGGGTGAATTTTTTACATTTGCCTTCAACTTCCATTGACTTCCATCATATTTCTGTAGATGGAGTTTATGCTTGAAACCATATGTGATATAAAGAACAACAAAAAAAGAGCCAAGGAAGATACTGCGCAGCACACCAATATAAAGAAGTGGCTACAGAAGGTTCATGTTTTATCTCGCTTCTAATATTATTTATATCACGATAATCCTTTTTCCTAAGTTCAGTAGATACATAAATCTTACATTGCCCAAGATGCACCCAAAAATAATTATTTGTCCCTCTATATTTTTTACTTTTTTAAGTAAATCAACAAACCTTCCTTCCAACCTTAATGTGTTCTGGGTAAGGTTTTAGAATACTCTGCATCTCTATTCCTGATATGGTTTATCTGTATTTATGTCTTGATTCATCATCTTGATATTTGTACTTCCCTAATTTTCGGCTGAGTCTCGTAGACAACATCTCATGGTGCTGGTCTGTACATTAATTTGTCACCACCTTGTTGTTAATCTGATTGGAGATCAAAGCTCTTTAAGGAATTAATTTGTTGATTACATTCAATCAACAAGAGAATGAATTAACTGATGTTTTACACAGTTCACTAACATGTAATAACTAAAGAAATTTTTGGAATATGTTGAGACATTATGGCTCTTTTTATCCTTTCTGGTTGACAGTTTTTTAATATTTAATATTTCTTTCTATTTTTCTGTTGTTGACAAAGGCCTTATTGCACTTTTTATAAATGCAGTTAAGGGTGGATGATGTATTAATTCAAGACTTAAAATGGGTGAAGCTTCTTGATCCTAATAAGAAAGGTCAGTGGTGGTTGTCTGGGGACATTGCTTCAACTACTAAAAATATTGAAGAGGTTGCTGGCTCCATCGACAAGGAGATCCCTGAAACCAAAAAGATGCTACAGCTAGCAGCATCACAGAGGATGAATACCGATGCAAGAAGGGCAATTTTTTGTGTTATCATGAGCGGAGAGGACTATATTGACGCCTTTGAGAAACTTCTGAGTCTAGACTTGCAAGGGAAACAGGTAACCATCTCTTAATTCTCAGGTTTTATTGTTCATGTTTTATTTTTACTAGCCCAACTTGTCTTTTGCACGTTTTAGGATCGAGAGATCATGCGGGTACTTGTGGAGTGCTGTCTACAGGAGAAAGTATTTAACAAGTACTATTGCGTTCTTGCATCTAAATTATGCAGCCATGACAAAAACCACAAGTTCACTTTGCAGGTGAAATTCTCTTAATTCCAGTCCTTATTGCTCATGAGTAATCTAGATGAAACACTGATGTCTCTTTTGAGTTGGATTCATAACCTTTTAGCTGCGCATGTGAGTTGCTCTATGATGTATATATAAGAACACCCCATTCATTTCATTTCTTTTTACCTCAGTTAGTAATACTTAGATACATTGAGAAATGGGTTTTAGTTGCAGCTACAACGCAAGTTATGCAGTAAATTATTTGCAGCGTAATGGATGAGATAACCTTCATACAATAATTCGTGTTTCCTTCAATTGAGATGAATCTAGGATATTAATGCTTGCAATGCCGGGAAGCCATTATGACGTGAATATTCTTGTTTTAAAAGATCAATATGTCGAAAAGGCAGAGAGAATGGTTTCGTTAGGGTCTACTCAAAGTTTCTCATTCAATTTTCTGATATAGAACTGTGGTTCTGCTGCATTGGGAAAATTCCATTCTATTTTAAAACTTTTGTTAAGGAGAAAGCCAACATCTAAATGACTGCTAATCTATGCCAATAATTCCACATTATTTTCATATGCTATAATCATTCATTTTGGCTACAACCAGCTATCTTAACTTGTTCTTCTCATCTGTTTCTCTGTTTCCAGTACTGTTTGTGGGATCATTTCAAGGAAATGGAGTCGATGACATTGATCAGATCAATGCATTTATCAAAGTTTGTTGCAGAGATGGTTGCATCTTTCACTCTTTCACTAGCAGTTCTGAAGGCAGTTGAGTTCACTGACCCCATACATCTTACTCCAAAAAGGATCATGCATTTCCGGTTGCTTTTTGAAGCCATATTCGAGCTATCAGATAGGCTTGTTTGGAATATATTTTCCCGTATTGCTGCAATCCCCGAGTATGAAACTCTTAGGCAAGGGATCGAATTTTTCATCAGCAAGTACGTTGTGAATGATCAGAAGTCCCTGCGTCATAAGGTCAAGATCGCTAAGAAAGCTCTTGAAAATATTGAAGGTGTTTTGATGTGAATTAATAGTTCTACTATTCCATAGCCAAATTTTGTAGACTAGAATGAGTTCATCAAGTGTTCAATCTAATGCGAGATTTCTTGGTTTGTTGAAGTGCTCAATTTGCAATGATTTTATTGTACACATAATACTGTTTGGACACCTCGATCTCTGATGTTATTTGGTGGAATTCTCTGACATTTCTCTTTCAACAAGTGCTGGGTGCTATAGATAAAACTAGGGTGTCCCGATTCTCAAATTTGATGCTTTCCTAAAGTTGTTCTTTTTATTATTAAATGTTAGTATAAAATAGATTTTTTCGTCCGTTAACTTTGTTCAATTTTGAATTTAGTCCATAAGTTTTTCACTTTTTTAAAATCGTCCATTATATTTGCAAAATTTTGAAAAACGTCCATTATATTTGAAAATTTTGAAAATGGTCCATCATGTTTACCAAGTTCAACAAAATCGTCCGTTTCAACAGGTCATTAGCAGGTTATTCTAAAAGATAAAAATAAAAAATATGTAATATATATATATATATATATATATATATATATATATATATATATATATATATATATATATATATATATATATATATACTATTTTACAAAAAAAAAGCCCCCACTAAGAATTTATATTATACTCCGTCCATCCGGAATAGGACATTTTTGTTTTTGTGCAGGTTGATTAAGAAATATTATTATTTAATATGTAGTGAGTAATTATATTAGTGGGAGTGTGGACCCCATATTTTAATTGTATTAGTGGGTGTGTGTGGATCCCATCTGTGTAAAAAATGAAGTGATCCTCTTTGAAACGGACGATCAAAATGGAAAAAAGACCCTCTTTCGAGCGGATGAAGGAAATATCAATATTTAGTTAAATTTGCTCCACTTTAGTATTGAGATTAATATTATTTGTTTGGTATACGGAAGTGAAAAATGAAAAGTGAGATAAAATTGGTTAAATAAAAATATGATATAAATTAATTGGAGTGAAAAAATTCAAATGACTTGTCATAGCAAGTCAAAGGACCAAAATGTTGAATTTTATGAAGTTAATGGACTAATTTCAAAATTTTTATAAAATTAACGGACTAATTTCAAAATTAAAAAAATTCTATTTTCCCAGAATTATTTAATAAATATGCATTTTGGAAGAAAATGTCATCACTATATACCTTGTGATCATTAAATACCTTGTATCTGAGATCACAAGAAACCAAGAGAAATTCTTCACAAGAAACCAAGAGAAATTCATACTTCGAATCTATGATCTTATTTTGTTTCAACAATTTTCTTTTAATTTAATTGAAAATTAATTTTTATACTATAAAGTTTTTTATATAAAGTAAACACATCTGCAGCACTGATTACATTTAGCAAATGACAGATAATTTGATTATCAAAATGCAAATTGCAAAATACTTGATATTGTAGAAAACATGCGCAAAGGCATATAACAATACCAATACTATTATACTTAAGAGTTCAGTAAACTAACTGGGCATATAACAATACCGATACTGTTACACTTGAACAGTTCAGTAAGCTAACAGACATCAATGATATTGCAGTAACCACCATAAGTTCCAGTTATTTGCAAAAGAGCGCAAAAACAACACAGTTTATGCAGTAGCTTCTTTGTCTACTCCAACTTTATAAGCAACCCACTGTTCGTTGCTTTATGGCATCACAGTTGCACATTCGGGAACTGACACGTTTGGTTTCCGGGGGCAAACCACAGTCTTCCACTGTTGAGACGGGTGGTTCTCAGCAGTCTGCCTGGAGTGAGGGTTGGCAGAAGAGTTCTCTATTTGGGAATTATGCAGATTTGGGACATTTGTAGGATCCACATTCATGTTTTCCGGTGAAGCCTTGGCTCTTTTTGATTGATCAGGTTCTGCAACATGATGAATTGAAAATATCATAAATTTCAAATAAACAAAATGAAACAAGAGGCATGATTAGAGTCATTGAAACTCCGTATAACTCGAACCAAGTGCAGTCAAAAACATCACATTAAAATGGAAGAAGACAAAGTGGCTCAGTCCATCACATATGTTTGTGTTATAAAACTCAAAGTTTGATCATGCTCAACTGGGATAGTATACATAAAAATCCCAATAAATTAAGAAAAGGGAGTCTTCAGATTCCAATTATTCAATTGATATTGCTCTAGGAAATTATTTACAAAATAAATATCTTGTGCACCTCTAATTTATGTTCATGTATAACCTGCTAATATAAACTTCATTCAGATAATTCCAATCAATAGTTTTAAAATTCAATTCAATTCATTTCAAGATATGCATTATATCATCCTACTTGAGAAGAAATGTGCTCTTTTAAGGCGATGACCAAAAACTAGAGATTCCCATTCTAAGCTAATTCTTCACGCTAGCGCTTACTAACTCATTCTAAAATATTGTCACTCCATGGTTGACTAAGATAGCATATGTAGGTAGGAAATTTGGTTATTCCTATCGATTTGATGATTTATACCTCGCACTAGGTCAAGTTTTGCTTTCACATAACTTGAGCAATAGTGAATAAACTTTGATAGGACCATATTCACCTAACAACTTGGAAATAAAATGAGAAATTAATAAATAGCATGAGCATAATTTCTATGAGAGTGGAATTTAACGCAAACAGATGATGATGCATCTTTTTACACTTGTCTTCAGTTCTTTCATTAATAACAAAATCCAAGCAATATAATGTTAAAATACATGGTTTTTTAGAAAGTACCTTCAGTTGCTGAGTCATGATGCTTTTTAATTGAAGTAGTGAGCTGGATATTCTGTGACACACTATCAGCAGCTGGACATTCATTTATAGTCGACACCATTGAGGAACTTGTAACTGAATACCCACAAAATTAGAAAATAGATTTAGGGCATATACTAGCTTACCTCTTACTAAATGCATTCATTAGCAAATCATAATCACACAAACTCTCATGCTCGACTCCAAACCTTATATAGCCTATGATATTTGCAACTTGCTTATACTATTATATCTGTGATATGGGACCTGCATGACAATCCAACTGAAGTTCCTTTCTTCATTTAAGATCAAGCAACTTAAAAATTGAGCCTAGACTTATAATTTTGACATCAACACAGGACATATGAAATGTACTTCTCTGGGAAAATATTATTGGTAGAGGTGTTAAAGTAGGTTGGTGGGTTGGCTTGACCCACAAACCACCATTTTGTGGGGTTAGAGTGGGACAAGCTTTTGTGGGTTGAGTCATTAGTGGGCGGTGTGGGTTGGCCCACGTGGGACAAATTTCGTTTTTCCATGTCTTTATATATAATTAAAAAAAGAATATAAACATATAAAAAAGGTTAAAGAAACGAATTAATTGACGAGCATTGACAAAAAAAATCATAAATATTATTTTTGGAATTGAACGTTGTGGATTATTGGTGGGGCAGGTCATACGCAGAGCGGGCCATTTGCGGGTTGGGTTATTGGTGGGACGGGTTTTAGGTGGGTTTAGCAAGGTGGGGCGATTGGCCAGGGTGGGCCTAGTGTTCCAAACATGTCTGTGATCGAGTAAATAGTTCTACAAACGAGTGGCCCATATTGACCTCCAATTATTGGGGCAGTTGCATCAAGTTTTTGGGACATAGGAGATGTAAATCAGTCTTACATTCTCCTCAAAATGACCATACTATTAGCAAGACAAAGAAAGCTATAGAATTTATTGCCTTCCAAATCAGTAGTCTGTTGACCATGAGAAAGAATATAACCCAATGCTATATAAGTTTTAAATTATACCTATAGGTGTAAACCAAGATCAAAAGATTACTTCTTTATATTGGGAAATCTACCATGAAAAATAAACATTTGGTCTACAACCTTTATATTGGGAAATCCACCATGAAAAATAAACATTTGTTCTACAACCTTAAGCTTAGGAATGAAACTATTTTGAGGACATGGTTAATCCGTATGACCAAAGTAAAAACACATCCCATTTGCTTGAAGACAAGAAGCCAACAATGCACATAATAAAATTGTTTACATTTTTTCCTTTCATTATCTTTGTCATAAAAACATTTCATACCTAAATACGTTAATATAAGTTACACATGATACCACATTTAAACAAGATAAGAAAAAAACAAAGAAGAAAAGAACTGGTATTGGATATTACGAATCACTGAACTAAATCCTTCAAAATAAAATTACTGATTTGAATTTGTAGATGAACTTTTATCAGATCAATACTATAATTGAACTTAAATTCATACATACACAGAAAATAAACAAAATAGAACCTAAATTTCCTATTAATATGGTCCCTTACCCTTTGTGAGAGCACAATAAGCAACTTTAGCGGCATTCATCTCCGCCTGCTTCTTGGTTTTCATTTCAGCTCCTCGGAAAGTGTCGTTTCCTATGGTCACAGTAGACAGAAATACGGGCTTGTGAGACATACCTGAGCTAATTGTCTCATATGATGGACAAAGAAGACCATTCTTTTGGGCCAATTCTTGCAAAAGATTTTTGTATACACCTCCATCCTGAGGTCAATGTCAAATTTACAAAAAATAACTTGTTAATTAGCAGCAACAATTTTAAAAAAAATCACAATAATGGTTAAGTTACTGTAGTGCTAACCTTTTGATTTACATCTACTGACAATGCATGGCAAGCGACTTTAGCAGCCGCTTGTTCAGCTTCCTTCAGTGTGGGAAAAAGTTCTAATGTTTCATACATCTTTCCACCAACAGAGACTTTTGACCTAAAGCGACGATCATGAGGAGGGCCTTGGACTTCAGTAGTATACACAGGAAAACCAAGATTTTCTTTTTGTGCGAAGTGCTGAAGCTGGTTCTTATACATATTAATCACAACTGCGAAGAGAGAAGAAACATAAACGTATGATAATGTGCTATATAAAATGACGATTTATTATTTTACAACATGTGCGTGGATTGAAACTTGCTTGAGATCTTAGTGACAATCATTTGTAACATATCTTAGGTATCATTAAGTTATACATTTAAAATAAATATTAAAATTTATGTCTATATTACAAAATTTCTCTAATCAACTCCTAAAGTTATTGCTCTTGAGGTTGACAAAATATTAAAATCCTTCTATGTGAAGCTTAATAGAAGCACGACTGAAAAATAGAGCTATCTAGTAATGAATTACTAATTGTGCCCACGAAAATATCAGCTTTCTCATGAGAACACATGAAAAGAAGTATGTCAGTCATGGAGAAAGATTATACAGTTGTAACATGCATCTCATTTAATGATTTTCAAGAATAGAAACTTGTATATTTTAAAGTAGTTTCTCATTCAAGACCAAATAGCAGATAACTTGTGTTTCCAAAATGAAAAACATATAAATAGACGTAAGTCATGTGACACCAAGATTCCTTGGATTCTTACGGTTCCAAGTTAGGTTGACAACTAAACTGAAATATACATTATGGGAATTGAGTGAAGCATAATACATGATCAGGTAAAAGAAGTACTCAGGTATTGAAATTCAAATTATTTCAGCACACAGTCAACAGTATTTCATTTCCCTTGTTCTTGTGGGCATCAAGTAACTCAACTGGATTCTTAGAACCATAATTTTATCTCTACAGAGGACTAAATCAGGTTTAATATGATTATATTTAACATGTCAGACTTCTAATGAGAACGAAACACTGCACCTGATGTCATCGCTAATTCAATATATCACATGGAGGAGAAAAGTCTCAGATATACCAGATGTTAAACAGCCACCAATCCCAAGTTTTCCCAGAAAGAGAATGTGCAGAAATCTAAAAAATGAAACTTAGGACTCCAGAAACAGCTAGGTTGCAGATTCAGATAACAAAACTATCCAAATAAAGAAATAATAGTATATTACTCCTGACCTTTATCGAGCTTATCATGTGAACCTATTGCCACCGAGTTAACTGCAGAAGTTTGTGAATCTTCACAGTTCTCCTGCAGTCCCTCCCCATTGGCAGGTTTTGACATTGTATTAGCATCATTTTTTTTCAGCAAAAGCCCTGCACAAACATCAATGGAGTCTCAACATTCACCATTAATGATGTCACTCGACACATCTAGTAAGCTTAACCATATGAATTGTTAATCTCATTCCTACAATTAACCTCTTTGTATCTAGATAGTAAGGCTAGATTACATTCAAACATTGGCTAAACCATAAACAAAGACTGTGGTTGACACGTTAGACTGAAAATGCAGTAAAAGAGTATGGCAACACACTGCACCAAACATCACAAATCCTGAACTGGCATCAAAAACTAACCCAAAAATGATTTCGAATTGGAAAAAAAAAACTACATGTTTTGGAAAGTATCACACAGTAATTTCACCCAATTGAGACCGATTAAATAACAAGTAATTACCAGAAGAGGAGCATGAATCACCAGATTAAAAAAAAAAAAAAAACAGAGGAAAAATCAACAAAAAGTTACCAGGAGTAGGGCTTGGAAGAGAAGAAGGGAGAGGCGAAAGGGGTAATAAAGGAGAAATTGCCGCAACGGCCGGAGGCTCCGTATGCTGAGCGTCTGGAACAGCTACAGGAACGGTCTCACTGCTACAAGCCTTCTGAATTTCAGTGTCCACAGCAAGCGGAGCCGGAACTGAGGGAGGCAAATCACTTCCGGCGGCGGGCGGAGGAGCACTGAAGTGTTCGAAAGCGACTCTAGCGGCGCTGTTTTGGGCATCCTTACCGGACCTGTATTCCTCCTGCGTCTGGAATAGCTGACCTTGAACAGTGACGGTGGCGTTAAAGCGCATCATGTGGACAGGTCCATCTTTGACGGTGGAGTATTCCGGCAACGGCCAACCCCTCTTCTGGCACAATTCCTGTAATCTACTCTTGTACATTGCCGGGAAATGGGGGTTCAATTTCAGGGAAATGGAGGTTCTGAGAGAGGTGGGATTTTAGGGAAGGAATAGGGTTCAACACGTGAAAGGGATGTATACTAATATCGAATTCTCTTGGATTTGTTTGGTCATAAATACGATGATTCGCCACGGAAATGAGTACTTATGAACAATGTTCTTCGCACTTTATAACATCAGACATACTTTATAATATCAGACCATGGTTACCACTTACCATGGAATCCGAATAGTTTTTTTTATTTTAATTCATATATTCTAAAAACTAATAATAATTGTAAATTTAAGTTTTTTTTTTAATTTAAATATATTTAGTAAATCAATAATAGTGATGATCCATGTCTAGGATAAATAGAAACGTAAAAAAAAAAAAAAAAATGGGACATAGTGATAACATTTAGCATTGAATTTACGTGGTGCACCAATTTATCTAGACGATTTTAATCATTAAATTTAATTTTAATTTAATTTTTATAATTAAATAAAATAAATTAATTAATATTTTTAAAATTAAAACTACTCACTACCCTCAATTAAAACATATTCCTATAAACTATGTGTTCCAGGTGCACCGCAAAATCGACCAAAATTTAATACCATTAATTTTATCGGAGTTAATTAAAAAAATCACGAATTTTACACATATTAAAATTTAATTTTTATTTTTTGAGAAATTGCCAAAAAAAATATTTTTAAGTATTGTTGCAAAACGCACACAATTTGTAACTAAAAGTGACTTTTTTTGAGTACGTTTTGCAAAAATATATTAAAAATGGTGATTTTTTTTACACTTTTTTAAAAGTGATGATTAATTTACAAAAAGTGTAAAGTTCATGGTTTTTTATTAAGGAAAATTACTACTAGGTACACACTTTGTACCCCTAATTACTATTAAATACATTGATTTAAAATAATTACTATCACATATAAAATATTAGAATAAAATACCAAATATAACCCTAAACCCATACACTATTAAACCATAAACCCAAATCCGTCGGCCGGACCGCCGGTCGGTCACCGGAAACCTGCTGCAGCAGCCGGAGCTCCGCAGGAGCTCTGCCGGACCACTCCACTTTTTTGCTACATACACTTTTTTTCACTGTACACACTTTTTTTACTGCACACACTTTGCTAAACATGAACTTTTGCTGCATACAACATTTATGTGCAACACATTGTAGGGTAATATTGAAATATCACTATATATTTTTATAGTTAGTAGTAATATTTTTATATATTTGTATCTCATAGTAATTAAGAATTTTTTTTACCTAATAATGCTCCCTTTTTTTAATTAACCCATTTTATAACCTAAAATTTAATTTTGTTAGACAATAATAAATTATTACAGTGATACTCTTGAATCATGATAAAATAAATAAATATATATAATTCTCATAACTTATTTATACATATTAGAAATCAATTATATAAGTATAATATCTCGCGTAATTATATAAGGATTCACAATTATGTATTCTCTCCGTCCCATAATATTTTTCGCCTTTACTGTTCCATATTGTTTAAGAAAAAATTATACTTTTTGACCAACTTTATTAACTTTGAAGTGTATTGTAGTATTTTTAGGTAATAAAAAAGTATTAAGTAATGATATATGCGTGAAGAATGAGTGACAAATTTGAAATTAAAGTAACTTTGGAAATGGTTAGATAAAGTGATGTTTTTTTTTTGGAAAGATTTTGTGGGACAAATAAATAAGGAAAGTATGAAAGGTTTTATGGAATGGAGGGAATATTTTGTAAATCAAATAAATTATGTGAGTATAGTATCTCGTGCAATCATATACTCCATCTGTCCGGTTCTAAGGTATCAATTTATTTTTTTGCACGTGTATTAATGAGTATTATTATATGTAAAGTGGGTAGTTGTATTAGAGGGAAGTGGTGGACCATATTGTGTCATATTGTGTATTTTTTACTAAATATGGGAAATAGATACCTTTGAACCGGGCACCAAAAATAGTAAAATGAACACATTAGAAGCGGACGGAGGAAGTAATATTTATCTATATTTTATGTAAGTACATCAATATAAAATATTGATCTATTTTATTTGTTTTTAATTTGGGGGCAATAGAGAGATGTAAAGATGGATTAATTTAAAGATAGAATTAATGCGGATCTTAAGTTCAATAAAAAATAAATAACAATATATTTATATTTTACTGAATTGTACTAAATGTTCTTAAGATGTTGAAGTTGATAATATATATATTTTTTAATAATTATTAATTTATAATTCCGTTAGGACCTCAAGTGTACTTTAGGATTTCCTAAAAATATATTATTTTATTATTTAATTGATTGATACCCAAATTTAAACTGGTCCCAAGTTGGGATCGGACAAATTATTAATTATATTGAGATTATTAATTTATCAAGTAGTATTAATTTATAAAAGTTCTACTATATATTAAATCATCATTATACTCCATATATTTATAAATCCTTATCAATGTAAAATCGTCTCATAGTAATATAATTTTATATTTTCCTAATTCAGTATATTACTTTTTATTGAAGTTTTTTAACTTTCACCAAAAATTTTATTGCTTTTTATTTAGGAAAAATTACTACTAGGTATACATTTTGTACCCCTAATTACTATTAGATACATTGATTTAAAATAATTACTATCACATACAAAATATTAGAGTAAAATACCAAATATAACCCTAAACTCATACACTTTTAAACCACAAACCCAAACCTCCACCCACCGCCAGCCGATCGCCAGAGCTCCGACGGACCGCCGCTGCTCGGTTGCCGGAGCTCCGTCGGACACCGGAGCTCCGCCGGACCGCCGACGGCCACCGAAAATCTACTGCCGCCCTCCGGAGCTCCGCCGGCCGATCGCCGGACTGCCGCCGGAGCTCCACCGAACCACCCACTTTTTTGCTGCACACACTTTTTTTTACTGCAAACACTTTTTTTACTAGACACTTTGCTGCACATGAATTTTTGCTGCACACAACATTTATGTGCAGCACGTTGTAGGGTTAATATTGGAGTATCACTATATATTTTTGTAATTAGTAGTAATATTTTTGTATATTTGTATCTCATAGTAATTAATGATTTTTTTGTATCTAGTAGTAATCCTCCCCTTTATTTATTTCAAATTGTTCAATGAAGAACTTCCTCCGTCTCCTTTCAGATGATACACTTTTCACTTTGGGTTGTCCCACAAACGTTTGCACATTCCAAAAAAAGTAAAAAGTAAAAACAACTACCCTTCCTCATGCACTTTATTTACAAAAAAATCATCTCTACCTAACATAATTTATCATTTATTTATTACATAAAAATACCATTATACCCCTAAAAGTTATCACTTTCTTAATCTTCGTGCCAGAAAGGGGGCGTAAACTTTTTCGGGACGGAGGGAATAGTTAATAATATCATTATTAATTTTCATCAATTGAGCATTACTTATATTATTAAATACTATCATTTAATGAAATTCATTTTGCGAGATGGTCTTACAAAAGTGTTTCTTCTATGGCAAAAACTCCTGTGTCTAAAAAGAAACACCGTGCTCTCATAGGAACACAGTATGTCCCCATAAGTACAGGAGACCAAATCTTCTCTTAAACGTCAATCCACCCGCTTACTATATTTCTCTTTCCTCAATTAATATTATTTCTTTTTTCTCTTCCAATACCTCTCTTTCTTCAATTAATATATTCTTACACTATATTCACACACATCTTATATACTATTAATTTGATATAAATTTAAAAGTCAAATCAAATATAAATTATCATTAATCATGATTTTTAAATCCACTCTAAACCTCAAACAAATATCACCTATTAATTAAAATAAAATTTAGAATGAAATATAACAACCTTTAACACCCTTATATAGTCGATCTAGCATTTTAATTTTAGAGATACGATATTTATAATTAATAAAAAAAAATCCTTCTGTCATGACTTAATGTATACGTATCCTCTTTGCACTTAAATTGAGAAGAGCTGATATTTGGTACAAGGGTGCACTCATACGCGTATAACTTTTATTCTATTTTATTTTATGAATATGTTATTCTATTTTATATACGTGTTTCTTAATAATTGTATATTTTTTTCATATTAAGTTTTTCATTAAAAAAACTAGCATCCATATGTGTATAACTTTTTATTCACCAGTGTATACATATTTTTTAATAATTGTATATTTTTTACACTCAATTTTTCATTAAAAAAACTAACAATTAAATTGTATATATTTTTCTTCATAATTTTATACTTCATTCGTCCCACACTAAGGGTAGTTTTTTTTATACGTGAATTAAGGAGTATTATTATTTGATGTGTAATGGGTATTTGTACTAGTGGAAGTGCGGGTCTCATATTTTAATTGTACTAGTGTGTGTGTGGGGGTCTCATGTGTGTAAAAAAAGAAAGTTGACTCTTTAAGTGGGACGACCAAAATGGAAAAAATAGATTCTTTGAGTGGGACAGAAGAATTATGTTTTTATTTATACTTATATACGTTTTTGAAAGTGAGTGCACCCGAGTGTATATTATAATTAGTCAATTAAGAAATACATGTACATATTTTTTTTGTGTAATGATTAAATTTTAGTTGTATTTTTATTTTTTTATCCTTAATTTTAATTTAAATTAAAGACAAATTGTGTATATTGTAGAATAAGTATTTTTTTTAGTTTGTATAATTTCACTAGTTAAAAAGGTAAATGTATCTCTTAATGGGGAACAAATTAAACTGAGAAAATGTATAAATTATAAAAAGACCGATTATCCTGTATAGCGTAGTGCATGAATTCAAATTCATTCGAGCACCCATATTCAGAACTTTTGAATAAACGGATAAATAAGAACTTACAAATTTTTGCCGAATTTTCTATTAATTTTTTAATAAAAAATCGAATATAAAAGTGTCACACATTTTTTAAGAAATACACATACACTTACACACTATTCAATAAAGATTAACATACATATGAAAAATAACTAAAAGATTAAAATTGATGAAATTTATAGAATTAATTTAGTCTTATAACTTTTTGAAAAAAATGACATGTAATTTAATGATATATATTAAAGTATGAAAGAAAGGTAGTTTTTTTATAAAAATTCTTTTGTAATTACTATGCAAATTTTTTTTTTTTTAATATGAAAATGAGTGCATTTCTGTTTTTTTTTTCTAATACACTTATACACACCATATAATACTTATGAAAATTTTAATTTAGGGTAAGTTGTACCCCATGAATCATGATAACTGCATCCACACTGTGTAGCATACGAGAGACCAACTAAAAAAAATCATCAATACAATAATTTCAATAACACTCTTTAATTAATAGAATATCACCCTAACAACACTTATAATTGATTTATTATTTAAAAACACAATATTACGCTGCAAGTCAATAATTTTTTTTTATTTTTAATTCCATTTATCGATCAAACTAATCCGAGACAAAGAAAGTAAATAAACATATACTAAAAATAAACAAACAAAAAATAGAACATTATGCCATTTTTTATCTCTTAATTTGAGACAAGAAATTCGGATCGGATTCTTGACTTTTAGAAAATTAATCCCCGCACTAAATTCTTAGGTGATCTCTAGCCGTTTGCATTTTGTAGTAAAAACAATCTTTACATTAACTAAACTTATCTCTAGCGACAACGCATTAACTACTTAGCTTATCTCCGACCGTTTGCATTTATTGCAGCATATTCAATATAAAAATACTCCCTCCATCGTATAAGTTGTGCACGTATTTTAGTGTACTATGATTAAACGAAGTTAATTTTTTTCATGTATAAAGATGTGTAAAGTTAGTGTAATGTGTGTCAAAAGTGAGTATTTAGATGATTTAATGGAAAAAAATGTGTAAAGTTGTTGGAATGCGAGTAAAACATTAGTGTTGTAATGTTTTTTTTTTTTTTCATTTTTAGAAACTTGTATAAGTATTGGAATGTATCAAAAAGGACAATGTGCAGTAATTAGTGAGATGAAGAAAGTAGTATATAAATAATAGAGGGTCTCATGTAGAGCTGTCAAAACAGGTTAGACCCGCATGGACAAACCGTCCCCACCTTTACAAAAATAGGTTGGGGTGTAAATGTTACAACCCGTTTCGAGGCGGGGCTAAACGGGGTGGGTGGCCCGTTTAGCCCGCCTTGCCTTTTATTTTATTCTTTATTATTTATTTATTTTTTTGCTAATGGTCTAGTGTATAATATCTCAAATATTTGTTGTTCCTTTTTCTTTCTTTATTTCTTTTTTTTAATCATTTTTCAAAATAATAAATTAAATTACTCCCTCCGGCCAATGCAAATGTAACCGTTTGCTTTTTACGCGTGGTTTAACGAGTATTATTATTATATGTGTAGTGAGTAGTTGAAGTGAGTACTTTTACCTATTTACTCTTTATTTAAAATCTGTTTTTAAAATGGTTAATCACTCCAAAAAGTGATTAACCTTAAACCTGTACAAACATCAAATCCAACATAATACTTAATTAATTGGGCCAAAAAAATGGTACCCAACCTGAAATTACAGTGGCCTACATTTTAAAAAAACATTGTACAAACGTCAAAGTTCCATTACATGTCCAATAATTAAAATTAAAAGTACAAATATTAGGTACAAATTACTAATTGAATTCCCCCCAACTTGTTAATCAATATTTTTCTCTCCATTACATTTTCTAATTCCCTCCAAAACATATTTTAATTCCCTCCTAACTTACACCATAATTACATTAAACCTTGCAAAAAATAAAATTAATTTCTGATCCAACCAACAAAATGGAAAAAAAATCTAAGTACCAATGAGCTTAATGTTATTGCTCAATTCATGTTGGTAGGTTCATTAAATGACAAAGCTTCACATGGCCGAATCACTCAAGCCACTTTTACATTTGGTGTATCAAAAAAAATTGTTAGAAGTGTATTGACAAGATAACAACAACAAATGGCAGCAGGTATGACTATTCATGTAGTGAATAGAAAACAACAGAGAGAGCATTCAAATTACAAGTATGATAAAGACAAGTTGGAAAACATTGCGTTGAAGAAAAGAGGAACCTATAAAAGCATAGAAAAAGAAATGAAGGTCTCTAAGAGTACAATTGGTTTTTGAGATAAAAAAGGGCTGATGAGAGCATATATTAATGCAATCAAGCCAGCTGTGTCCGAGAAGAACAAGATCAGTAGGATGAAATTCTATCTAAATGCATTAGAGGTGATTAAAGAAGATAAAATTATCAAGTTTAAGAGCTTGACACAGACTGTACACATAGATGAGAAGTGGTTCTTTCTCACAAGAGCATCAGAGAGATACTACTTAACTACGGAGGAATCATAACCATATAGAGCATGTCAAAGCAAAAGTTTCATTATAAAGGTTATGTTTCTATGTACAGTGGTCAGGCCTGCATATGATTCTATGGGTGGGTGTATATTTGATGGGAAAATATGTATTTTTCCATTAACTGAAAAAAAACCAGCAAAAAGGAATTAAAAAAATAGGGAGGCAGGTACAATTGAAACAAAGGCAATGTTGTCTATCACAAAGATTGTGATAAAAAATGTATTGATCAATCAGGTAATTTCATTTAAAGCTGCATACATTTATTTAAGTGTTTTTAACTCTCAGAGTGTGTTCATCACTGAGTTGTTAAACCTAAAATTAGTCTACTGAATAAGAATTATTGTAATAATCCTTATTGGTGACATTGATTTCAGGTGTTACCAGCTATAAAATAAGCTAAATGGCCAGTTGGAGCAAGTAAGGAAATATTTTTTAAACAAGATAATGCAAAACCTCATATAGATGACAATGACCCAGAATAGAAAGAGGCTACAAACTCAGATGGATTCAAATTCCATATAGTCTTTCAACCCCCTCAAAGTCCAGACACTAATGTCTTGGATTTGGGTTGGTTTAGGATTTTACAATCATTACAAGTACAGACTGCAGCAAAAACAGTAGATGATTTGTTACAGGCAGTTAACAAATCATATGAAGATTTGAATCACAACAAACTCAATGCAGTTTTCCTAAGTCTACAAGGTTGTTTAAGGGAAATCCTAACTTGTAAGGGATCAAATAATTACAAGACACCTCACATGAAAAAGGAAGCATTATTAAGAGCTAAAAATCTTCCAACTGATCTACAGGTGGATATGATTTGATAGAGGAAAGTATTGATTATCTTATCCAGAAGAATGAAATGGCTGGCTTGGAAGAGCTCATTGAAAGTTTAGAGGGATTAGAATAACTATTTTGGTTGTGTTTTGATTTAAGGTTTTGGGTATCTTACATCTAAATTTGTCAAATGGATAGGTGGTGGGGGCTTTGTGCACACATTAGTATGCATATGTGCAGAGACTGGTTAATGTATGTTTTGTGGCTGAAGAAGCCATTGTTTACAGCTAAAACAACTCTTTTTAGGAGTTGTTTAAGTAGTAAACATTTCTCTATATGAATGAAATGTATGTAACTGTGTTAATCTATTTACAGAACAAACATCACTCTCAGAACATTATCATCATTGAGTGTATGTGAAAATATCTCCTAAATGCATAATTGGTGACATTTCATTGTATGCAGCCTCCATAATTATGCATGGTGACAAATTCAACATAATTGGTGACTTAACAAAGTATGCAGTGTACACAATCATGCATGATGACAAATTCATCATTCACATACAATTTCAGCCCACAGAAACAGTGTTATTTAATCAAAGCACCAATAAATTCAGCAATCAAAGCATAGTCGAATATAATTTCAGCAATAAAAAAATAATTGGATTCAGCAATCAAAGCACCAACAAATCCTAATAGATAAAGCAATCACAGAACCATCATCTACAGAACCAACAACCACATATGGATGTAGTTTCACTCTCAGAACACTATCATCATAGAGTGTTTATGAATTTATCTCCGAAATGCATAACTGGTGGCCTAACAATTGTATGCAGTCCTCATAATCATGCATGCTGATAAATTCAAGCAATACTCATACTATTTCAACTCACATAAACATCATCATCCAATCACAACATCAGAGATCATAGAAGCCTCAATGACAGTACCACCAATCCACCAATTCATCAATCATATAATCATCAAAGACAGGTAATCCACAAATCCCTAAACTAAATGTATTCAGTTTTACTCTCAGAGTAATCTCATCATAGAGTATTTTTAAATTTGTCTCCTAAATGCATAATTGGTGACAAACGAAGTATGTTATCTCCTGAATTAAACATGGTGACAAATTTAACATGCTCAAACCATTTTAACCCACATAAACATCATCAGATCAGTTTATGACTCCATAATCCCACATATGAGCAATTAATAGATTAGGGTTTATACCTCAGAGTATTCGGGCAGTTTCAAGGCCTCGGGGCACAAGATCTTTAGAATATGTATTTGGTTCCTGCGTTCAGACATAAATGACTTGCTAAACTGGCAAGCCGGAATAGAATCGCTCATCGACTCATCCTCAGAGTCGAGCGCCACCATGCCTTCATATTTATGGTCAAACAACAACTGCTCCTTGGAATCAGGCACAACAAGCCCCGCATATATCTCAGCCGATTTTGCCACAATAGATTCATTCAAATCTGACTCGGAAGGGGCCGAGTACGTTGGGAGCCCAGTATATCTACTAGAATCAGAGTCGAATGACCTCGAGAAAGATGAGAACATAGTAGATCTACAAGCTTCATACTTAGAGAATGATGAGAAGTAAGGGATTTTGCCAAAAATCGCTTCTGATGGTGTATCGACCAACAACACCACCATGGAAACATACTTCGACTCGGCTGCTGATTTCATATATTTTTCAAGATAATAGAAGGAAATGGTTTACAGAAGGAAAAAGGAAGAGATGTATCAATGAGGAGAGGAATTACAGTGGCGATTATGATTGAGAAAGAGAGATGAAGGAGCAATCGATGAGAGAGATGGAGAATCGCTGAAGAACACACGATGAGAGAGAGAGAGAGAGAGAGAGTACAGCAAAAAGGGAGGCGCAAATAAGGATTAGGGTTTCCAAACCTAGAATCTTTTGTTTTTATGTGTGTGATTAATAATTTTGGTAGATAATGGATATTAGAGGTAATAAATTTGATTGTTTAAGCTAGATACTGAAGTTGTTAAATGATTAAAATCCAATGGCAGTGATGTAAATAACATTTGTTCAAGGAGGTATCATATTGTATTGGTGGGGCCCATAACTTCCTTAAATGGAAATGAATACCTTTAAATTAGACGCCAAAAATAGTAAAACAGATATATTTGCACTGGACGGAGGGAGTATAAGATAAATATTCTATGTATTTTGTGCCGTAAATTAATATACAAAATTCGTACATAATTTTAAGCCTTCTTTGTTTGATTATAAAATTATTTTTATTCTTTAGATTTTAATATATAAATGTATGTATATAGATTAGAAGCAAATAAAAATGTAAATAATAAACCTTTAAAATATTTAAAACTTTAAAGATTGACGAGGATATAATTGAACAACATGAAAATTGAGATGTTTATATTATGATGTTATAATGGATGAGTTTGAAGAGATTTTATAATAATGTTTTGAGCTCTGTGTTTGGCCTTTAGAATTAGTAAACTTTTTTATGATTTAATTTCTTTGTTATTTGAAGATAATTAGACTTACATTGTTTTATTTGAGATTCATAAAAATTATATAATTAGTAAACTTTATGTTATTTGATTGTTGATCTTTGTTTATGGTTAATTGTTCATGGCCTATTTTGTAGAATTTATATTTATATTTTAATTATCGATTGATATTATAATATTTTGCAAGAGCTTCCATTATTTTGATATTTCATTTTCAAGTAATTATAATTTTAATAATATCATTAAAAAAAAGAGACGGGGTGGCCCGCCTTAACATGCAACCCACTTTTAAATGGGTTGAACCTAACAATTATAGCTTGTACACACCTAGGCCCGCCAATTGACGAGTTGAGGTAAGTTTTGGCTCGCCTCGCTGACCCGTATGACTCTACCTCATGCGACTGATACAATTAGTATTTTCTTAAATATTTTATTAATTGATTATTACTAATTATAATTGAGAGGCTCTCCTGTAAGACGAATTATTTGTGAGACAGTTATGAGACGGGTTGACCCATCGTTAAAGTATGCTTATTTGTAGTTAAAGTATGCTAATAATAAATCATATTATAATAGACTAAAATAACACTTTAATGAATAATCAAGCATACTTTAGAAAACATACTTTAACAACCATTAAACATAATTTATCTATGTAATTAGTAAACTTTAGTGATGTGTGGACCCGTCTCACAAATACCCGTCTCATAAGAGACTTTGTCATTATAATTATATCCTAAAATTAACATTAATTGCTAATAATAAATATTACTTCATCTGTCCCACAAAAGTTTGCATGCCTCTTCCGGCACATAGATTAAGAAAAGTGATAACTTTTAGATGTATTATGGTATTTTTTGAGAATAAATAAATGATAAAGTATGTTAGGTGTGTTAGATAAAGGTGGTTTTATCGTAAATGAAGTGTATGAGGAAGGGTGATTGTGTTTGATTTTTTGCATTTTTAGGAAGATACAAACTTTTGTGGGACAACTCAAAATGTAAAGTATCATCTGAAATGAGACGAAGGAAGTATTATTTAAATATAATGGCCGTAATATTTAATCACCAGGTGTATATATTAGTGTTTCATAACCGGAGATCCCAACAGTTAGAGGTTCAACCGGTCGGACCGATTGAACCGGTGGTTCAACCGAAAAATAATAAAAATACATTTTTAATTATTTATTTTATTATTTTGCAAAATTTAGTTTTAAATAATTTAAGATCAAGGTGATGGGCTTACTTTAAAAGGGTCCGCCATTGATTTATTTTTAATATTTCAAATATTCCATATAAAAAAGTCAAAATTAAATTAAAAGTTACAATTGATAACTTCCTCAGGTCCGCATAATTGTTTTTACTCAATTCTCTATTTCTTTTCCTTACGACAGAAACGTGAAACTCTCTCCCTCTACCCCATAGATCCGTTGCCTCCACATAGTCGCCGTGCCGGGCATCTCCTTCTACGCTCTTCACTTCTCTACCTATACTCACCTTTCCACTTTCTTTTGCCTTCAATAGCGTACACTCATATAATCCAAATTTATCAGGTCTGGTTTGGGGAGGACGCAGAAGATTAAGAAAAATATTGAGGTGTTTGAGGAGATAAGGGGCAAGATCTCTCCCGGCCGTGTGAATCCAACAGCCAGAACACCAGAATCGACGATTTTTAGTTTAGCCGGATCAATCGGTTATTTCGGTTTTGATCGATTCAAATCGGTTATTCCCAATTTAACTACTTTAACGGTTCTTTGCGGGTTATTGGACTGGTATCAACATAGTTCCCGATTGAACCGATCGAATCGGTCTGTCCGATCCGATTCCGACAACACTGGTATATATCATAAATGAATTATAAGAATGAAATTACAATTATATTCTTAGAATTTACACTAAATCTTAACAATGAATATTAAATCTTAAGGGCAAAATAGACCTAGTAAAGTTACAATTAATTCGATGATTTTATTTTGAATTTTGTGGGGTTAAAATCAATTCAATAGTGATATATGAAGTATTTGTTTTGAGTTTTAGTATAATACATTTAAATTTTATGTCAAATTAATGTGTATGAATGTACTTCCTTAATCCATGGAGTATTATTCTTCACATTTACTATAGACACGAAGTTTAAAAATTATTTTTTTTTACTTTATTGACTTTTTAGGGGTACACAAATAGTATCAAATATAATAAACAAATAATTCGATGATGAAACTCTTTTTGTGCAACGCACGGATGAGAATTATTAGTAATATTTTAAAATATTATTTCTATAAATTTTAAATAAGGAGTGTAATTCTTAAGATTGATGTTCTACAAACAGATATGAAAATACCATGAAATAGAACATCATAGAATTGAAAAGGGAAGACCACGTCTCTCCCTCAAAACCATCCATTAGATTACAACACGACTTTGACACAACTTGACAACCCTATCACAGCCACTTGTCTCGTTTGAATCTAACTCCAGTTTTGAACTATCCCTAGGACTTGTGATCAAGAATTCCTCTTGATCTATAACACTCTTGACATTGACAATATAGGAATTTCCCTCAAGAAATAAAACAAGAAACAAAAAGAAAATACACAACGAACTATCTCAACTTCAACAAAACTCACACAAGAATATTTTTCTCAATCTTTTTTCCTCTTGAACTCTCCAATAAATAAGCTTATTAATTCTGCCTTTGTTGGAACTGAAATCTATTAAAAAAATAACCATCTCAATCTGCTTGCAATCTTTCCTTAGTAATGTCACTCAAATCAATCTGCTTTGATCTTTCAATTGCTGAATCAGTCATACTACATCAATGACTTAATTTATCTTCTTTCCTTGTAGGACTTCAATCAAACATTCTTCACGAATCTGCAATACTCGGCAAGTATCTAATATGTAAAATAATTATAAGAGATGAAACAAAAAAATTGAATATATAATCGCATTTGAGAGTAATATCACTCTACATGTAGAAAAGTAATACTCCATTATACAAAAGAATATACTAAATACTAGACGATTCCACTTATCTTATTATTATTATTATTATTATTATTATAAGAACAGGATCGCTGATAAAAATCTTAAGTTTATTTTATAGATTATAATTAACCGGCATCTTAACCATTGAATCATACTTAAATACAAATCTCCAAACATGCCCATCAAAATGCTTTTTAAATAGCTAAAAACTGGGACTTATAGAGAGAAGTAACATATTTAAAATATAATTCAATTTTAAGGCCAGTTAATATTAATATAAGCTTTTAGATTCTTATTAGTATATTCTAACCATAAATCATATAAGTACCATGCTAGAATAATTAATAGTTATGAATCAATGGTCAGGATGCCGGTTAATTCTAATCTATAAAATAACCTTAAGATTTTTATCAGTGATTCTGTTCTTGAATGGTATCAGAGCCAGGTAAGACATAATTAATAGTTATGAATATAATATAAATAAAAAATAATAAAAACAATAAAATAAATAAAGATAATTACTTACAGTAGTCTGCAAGTTAATTATATTAATACACAATCTTATATGTACACAAAGATAATGCTCAACACATGAGCTTCAAGGTTGATCAGAAGAGGAAGGGGGTTCTCTGTCTATGCCTTTTAACTAAAAATTCTAACCTATATATACAAAGAGAAAACGCGTCTCAGCAGTGGAAAACGCGTGATTGTACAGTGAAAAGTCGAAATTTTCTGCGTTCACATTAAGATTCTTACAAAAGTCAAAAAGTGCACAGTGAAAGTTCTATAGTATTTTACTGTTTGGGACAGATTTTTCAAAAAGTGTACAGTGATTCACTGTATGATTTGCATTCTGCTGTCGTATGCCATGACTTCCTTCTTCTGGTATTATTTTTCTGAGTTCATTGACTGGGAGGAAGATGCTTCCTTATCTGATAGTAATTTATCTACCAGAGTATCTTTAATTGCTTCAAAAATATCATCTATGCAGACACCATTTGTGTCTTGTGCATCTTGAAATGCTTCTTGCATATTTTCAAAAACAATAGATTCAGATTTTGAATCTTCTCTAAACTGAGAAATTAAGTCTTTTTTCATTTCCTCTATATAAGCAGATATTATCTGTTCTTTTGTCAATTTTTCTGATTTCGTTTTTGATTTTTTCATAATGAAATCAAATGGTGAAGGAGTCCATATTGCCTTTTGTTGTTCTTCATATAAAAGAATCTATTTCTCTATAAGAGTAAATGTTTCATCTCCATATAATTCTTTTGTGATGGGGTCTATTTTCATCAATTTATTCCATAACTTTGTTTGAAAAGTCTTACGTAAACAAGGAATTCCTGTACTTGTATAACCAAATTCTGGAATCCATTTTATTATCCAAAGAATTGAGAATTCGATGAAAAATAACATGAGGCTATACTCTCAATATAGAGTTTTGACTCTTGTTTCTTTAAAAGTTGGGGAGATCAATCAATCCATTTATTAAAGGAATTTTTTATTTTTTCTAGGAAAATATTTGGTGTAGGACCAAAACAGAAAAACAAGTGTATGAACCAGTGTGGTATTTCATAGTTATAAACATGTGAACAAATTTTGACAAACCAAGTGTGTTTGTGCTTGTCATTTTCATAATTTATGACCATTTTAAATGAATCACAATAATCTCAGTAATTGTATTTAATTACTGCTGCATTTTTATTATAAACCAGATTTCTTTCTCTCATAAGAGAAATTCCCCAATCTTCTAAGGATATTACCTTTTCACAATTATCTTACTGAAATTATAAATTTCATTCTGGGATCCAAAAAATTGTGTAATTTCACACTATCCACTTTGAATAAGAATTTGTTCATAAAAGTTTCTAGACTTATAAGTCCTCATAGGAATGGATGCATTATCTAGATATCTTTGCATTAATATCCAAAACCTCACAAACACTCAAGATTCAAAACACATAAAATGATAAACTTGAAATGAAATATAATCTTGTACAAAGATGTATAGTGGTTCGGTTTTGAATAAGCTACATCCACTTTGAGGAGAAGAACTCTTATTATTACTCAATGCTTACACACCAGATTGGATTGATCTCAATCTGTAACAAGAAGAATGAAAATCGAAGCTACAGAAACTGTAAACACTAAAAAAAAACTGATGTGATCAAGCTACTTTGAGCCCTTATATCTTGCTACTCCCTTAACCTATTGATCTGGTTAAACCTCCACTAGATAACCCTCACTTAGTAGTTGAGATGCAGCGATCTAGCCAGTTCCAAGTAGCTCAACAACCCACTCAAAAACTGCTCCAAAGTCGGCTGCTCACACTGCACCAGAATGGCAGTTTTGACTGTTGGAGTTTGTTGGCTTGTTTCAACTGCCTAGCTTGCTTCCAGCTTGCATGCATTACGTTGTGATCATTATTTAGTTGCCAATGAACACTCTCCACGTGTGAAACTCCCTCATGCATGCATCTATTGTCATCAGGGTTAAAATAGGAGTTAGTCGGTAGTTATTTTTAAAAATTTTTAATTATTTTATTTTATTTGATGGTTGAGATCGAATAGAAATATAATCTAACGGTTAAAATCGTTCAGATGCACTGGTGCACCCGGTGCACAGCAGTTGGACTCTAAAATTATTGTTGTTGATATTAAGAAATATGGGCCCCTGAAATTTCTTACATTTTTGGGGCTGATTTCGTCACCAGCGTCATGAGAGAAACGACCCTGTTTCTCAACAACTGAGTTTGTTAGAATTCAGAAAATGTATTTTTGAGAGTGTGTTTTAACTATAGTTTATATATAGTATAAAAGGGGTGTATATTTAGTAATTAAAAATAAAAAAGTATGTGTATTTATAATTTATTAAAATATGCAAAATTAAGAAATGAAGGATGTATTCAAAACACCCATTTTCTTTTCCTAATTATTTTCATTACTAAGTACTAACAAATTTGTTACTTGAACATGTATGTTTAATTTCTTGTGATTTAATTTCCTCTGTTTATTGTTAAAATGAGCAACACTTTAAGTGAGCCTAAGCCCAAAACATATTGGGCCTAAAATATTAGATTGACAGCCCAATTGGGTTAGTATGACACTTTGGGAGCTTAAATAAACGTCCACTATAGTGGAAGACGACTTGTTTGATCAAGTGTTGCAATGCTATAATCCCAATATAATCCCCTATTTCATATCATATTCCACTTCCTAATTCATTATTTATTTTTTTTATAAAAAATTTATACTCTAAAAGGTTATTAAATCCTTGCATATATAACGATAATTTAGAAAATGATTATGACACATGCAATGTGATTAGCAAATGAAATAGTAGATGAAATAGTTATCTCAATTTAATATGTCAAGACATTTATTTATTGTTTAGGAGAATAAGCCCTTAGCCCAAATAGTATAAAAAAAATTCCAAGATACAACTCAAGTGAAAAATATTTTTAATTGAGCTAACAGCTGGATGTTGAGGGTTAATTAATGCTAAGTTGATATGAATTTTGACAAACTACAATGCATCCGAACAGGTAATCTTCTCACGTTAAGGCACTTAAAATACGTAGTTCCACGATTTAAATCCTCCACAAATTCGTAGAGCGCGGTAGGAACACCGTCTATAAAGAAAAAGTATTGGTTCTCACTCTAACAATTATATGTAGCATTCACCCTATAAATAACAGCAAACACCTGCACATGGCCGCGAGACCGTCTCATGGAGAATATTTGGTGAGACGAAATAAGAAGTGAAAATATAATAAAGAATGATACTTGAATTAATAAAAGTGATAGTAGTGCATTTAATTATTTTATGAACAATTCGTACTATAAATGAAAAGTGATAATATATTTAATAAAAATTATTAATTATTTAAAAAGATGATAAAACAATTTTACGTGAGACGATTTCATATAAGTGTTGTTAATCAATACCTTCGTATCTTATAATCCTCGATTTTGACCACCCTATTTTATATTTAGCATAAGTAGACTCTACCGTCCAAACACTATACAAAATTATCTATCAACATTTATTTATATATATCAAATCAGCATAATTATTATTTATAGCATGTAGAAATATTCATGACAAGAATAGTTTTGACACGGTCACCATTCTTATGAGCTCATTCTTATTGTTGGGAAAGGCACACAGTATTATAAAACCCCAAGTCAATGTACTGAAATTGTACGTAAACATATACTAAGATGTTTAGTTTGTTTATAATATAATTATGATAACAAATTAACAATGTAAATATTAATGAACATGATTCAACTCAGTATGATATACATCACAAGTGGAGGTATTAATACAAGTAAAGCTCTGAAATATTCCTTGGATTATTAATAATATTTTTTTCTTAAATCAACTTCATTTTCATTTTATAAGGTTGATTTGACCCTGTATATGTTCCTTTAAGATAAACATATAATAGTCATACTCATAACATATACTCCCTTCCCTCAGTTCTAAGATATGCATTTGCTTTTTGCACGTGAATTAAGGAGTATTATTATATGTAAAATGGGTAGTTGTATTAGAGGAATTGATGTGTCATATTATGTATTTTTTTACTAAATAGGTGTCATATTATGTATTTTTTTACTAAATAGGAGAAATTGATACCTTTGAAGCGGATGCCAAAAATAGTAAAATTGATACATTAGAAGCGGACGGAAGGAATAATATTGAACTTATTTTTATGGAGTTTTTTTTTCCTATTCTATCTTTTCAAGAAATATGATACTCCAAAAGTAAATGTTAATTAAAACTAAAATTATAATTAAGTTTGACAAAAATATTTTAGTCTAATATTGGAAATTGATTAATAATAGTCGAATATAATCAAAATTTTCAAGAAAAGTTTCTGCAATAATGTACTCAATATATATATATATATATATATATATATATATATATATATATATATATATATATATATATATATATATAAACAATCAAATAAATAAAATTTTAATTAATATTTTATTTTTAATTTTGATAAATATTTTTAAATTTTTTATCTAATTAAAATTAATTAATAAAATAAAAAAAATATTATTTAAAAGAAAATTAATTAAAAGTTTTTAATAGTATCTAAAAATTAAAAAAATTACACAGTGGTGTGATGTCCACGCCCAATTATTATTATAAAATAATGTACTTATTTTTATGACTAAAAGTATTGGAGTTAATCGGAAAGATTTGAAGAGGTCTACACGTTGGGGCCGGGCCCAATGAGTGTTTGTTCTGCTTATAAAAACATGCCCACGTTGAACAAATTAAGCACACTCATAAGATAAAGAACACACACAAGCAAAGAAAAGAAGGTAACATTGGAGATGTCAAGGCTACTCCACAAAATAGAGGAAAAACTCAAGCACAAGGAAGAAAAAGATGATGATCAAAGTGGTCAAGAGGAGGGTGGGCATGGCCACCACATAAAGGAGATGATGCACAAAATCAAAGACAAGGTGGGCCGCCATCGTTCCAACAAGAAGACACGTCCCGTTGGTGAAGGCCGGGAGGAGGAAGTCGTAGAAGAAGAAGGCGAAGAGGAAAGTGAGAGTGAGAGCGAGAACGAGGAAGAAGAAGAAGAAGAAGCGGAAGGAGGTGAAGGAGGTGGGATAGGTGGGGTTATACTGCAAATATTTGAGGCCTTGGGTGAGTTATAGTTGTGGTTTTATGGATAATGTGTGTTTATATGTTTTTATAATATAAGTATGCATGGTTAATCATGATCAAAACTAGATTTGATGCTTGAAATATGTGTATATATATGTGTCTATGTTTTTCTATTCCAAAATTTAATGAGTATTTTGAGTTGTTTCTCTCTCTAGCTTGTTATACTTATGAACACTAGAGATTTAAACTTTGATATGCTTATTTATATTTGAAATTATTGACTGCCTAATTAAGATGCATTTTCACAGGATATTTGCAATGAATTAAAAAGTACCTTATAAGTTCTTTGTGAAATACTTTAAGAACACTTGTCTTTTGAAATTTGTTATATGACATGGAAAATATATAAGTGCAAATGATAAGTTTCTTTCGGAATTGTTTCATATCATATTAAACAATCAATTCTTATTAGTGCTGCACAATTCATGGTAGAGAGATACTTATAGGGTGTAAGAGTACTCTCTTTAAGAGAGGAACCTTTTAACCGAAAGTAATATTGATTATCAATTACTCTCTCCGTGCTCTTGATACGTATTCATTTTGCTATTTTGGTCTGTCCCACTACAATGTATTCATTTCCTTTTTTAGATTGATGTGACCATACATGACCTCACACTCATCACTAATACAATTACCCACTAAACTTTAAAATATTATTTCTTTCACCTCAAAATACATTTAATTATTATACTCCTTAATCCACGTATAAAAAGTAAACGGATACATTTCAAGGAGATAGAGGGAGTATGCTATAAGTTTGATTATCAATTATGCAATAAGTGTAAGTACTCTCTTTAAGAGAGAAACCTTTTAACCGAAAATAATATTGATTATCAATAATGTGGGACACATAGGATGAGCAATTCCACTTTTATATAATGATTCTATTTCTCATATGATATATCCTACAGTAAAATATGGGCTATCACGTCGATAATTAAATTTGGATCTTGATTGAGATTTCTTTTCTCATATATTTTCACCTTTTCATTTGAGTATAATGACTATTCTTATAAAAATTATATACACAAAAGTAATTACTTTATATTTTGATGAGTACTATATAGAAGAATATAAATAAGAGCACGGTTAACGTGCCTCTAAGCGACTTGCATGTTTTTACCTTCATGGCATATAATTTTGTTAGTATTAATTTTACAAGCTAATATGATCAAATTAAAATAGGAGTGCTCATGAAGTGTACTCTGCAGCACAATTTCACTTTTTCTTTTTTTTTTTAAGAAAAGATATGATGGATCGATAAATGTTTTCCTTATTTTACAGCTTTTAACAACAATTTCTAAATTAATATACTCCCTCCATCTGCAGTCATATATATAAAAAATGAAATGAAACTCTTTAGTAGGACACTCAAAATGAAAAAAGACTTTTTAAAAGGAATGGAGAGTATAAATTATTACTACAAATTAAAATTCAATGATATCAATAATAATTTAATTTATTAGTTTTGATTTATTTATTGTACAATTTTAAACATTAAATAATAGTTGTAATTACATGTCATGCCCATAAATTTTTTCTTCTAAAGTATCCATCCCTATGTACTAGAGAGGTGAAAATCTCCCCTAATGGGATACACCATTTTAGATTGGTGAAAATCTAACCCTTGTCCCCTCATATATTGTAGTAATTTCTTTTAAAAGAGATTTATCATTCTTCTCTCACCTACTATTACTTTCTCTGTACTTCATCACATAACACCTTTCGCACTTAAAAAAATAAGAATAATAATTAAAAAAAGGAAACAATTTTTTTATCCATAACCTTAAAAGCTATTTAAATTTTAAATTTGTCATTCTCACTAACACGCGTATCATTATTTTATACTCCTTCCGTCCGCTCAAAAGATTGTCTTTTTTCCATTTTGGTCATCCATCCGAAGAGAATTATTACTTTTTTTACACACGTGGGACCCACACAATCCACTAATATAATTAAAATATGGCCCCACATTCCCACTAATACAACTAATCAATATACATTAAATAACAATACTTCTTAATCAACGTGCATAAAAGTAAAAGATCCTCTTTTGGACGGACGGAGGAAGTATTTTTTTATTACCAAAAAATATTACATATTCTCTAAAATTAACAAATTTGATAAAAATAAATAATTTTTTCTTAAACAACATGAAACAATTTTTTTTTTAATCAGGAAAATAATTTTGTTGCTTCAAAGGGCACGAGATTTATCCACATTTTACAACTGAAATACAACAGATATAACAGCTAAAAAAAATCCAGAATAAAAGATGTACCAGACTAACCACCACCACCATCTCCTTTTTATCATATAATCTTCTGCAGTATGCTCCTAATATCTTCATTTCACCTTTGAATATCTGCACCTTTCAATAACTCTTTTTTCTTGAGAGCAAATCATCCCCAAACTTGAGATCTAATTTCCCCCAATAGAATCTTCGAGTTCCAACAACCCCCTTTAAATATCATGTTATTCCGTATTGTCAAATAACCCAAACCATACAAATCCAAACACAAGAAGCCAATAAATTAGAAATTTCTAAACTCCAAGAAATTTTTTTCTATACATCTTTGTCGTGGTCCAACCACTCCCATCCATCTCATCACTCTATCCCACAAGTCCTCCTTCTTTTTACACTCCACATATAAATGTAAAATAGATTCAGGGTAATTTTGACATACTGGACATAGAGTGTTGACATTGTCAGGTAGGCAATTCCTTTTTCTGAGCTCTTCTTTGGTCGGCAGTCGATTATTTATTACCCTCCACGGTAGAAATTGTATTTTAGGTGTAGCCACTTTATTCCAAATGTATTTAGTATATTCCTCAACTTACTGATCTTCGCCCAACTTCCTTTTTTGGAGTATCTCATATGCTTCATTAACTGAATACTCTCCATGTTTCCTGCTTTCCCATTTCCAAATATCCCCTACATCATTTACGATCTTCTTATTTTCTACATTCTTCATGAACTCCAAATAGAGATTTGTTTCCCATTCTCTAAAGACTCTTCTCCATCGCATATCCCAATTCCATTGATCAAAATCCGAAGCTCTTATAGCTCCAATATTTTCATCTTTCATTTCACTCAACGTATAGAGTCTTGGATATTTGTTTCTCAAGTAAGTATCACCCATCCATACTTCATTTCAAAACGATATACTTAATCCATCACCCACCTCTCTTCGCAGCGCTTCTCTAAACCAGCCTCCCTTATCATCCACAATAGATTTTATTATCTCCCTCCATCATCTTTTGAGACTTTGACTTTTTAACATAATCTTCTCAAAGTTTCCCAACGAAGTATCTATGTCCAACCTTGCCATCATAATTTCATTCCATATATCTCCTTGCTTATTAATCAGTTTTCATAGCCACTTACCCATGAATGTCTTGTTATACAACTCTAGAATTTTTTACATCCAATCCTTTATATCTCTTATCTTAGCAAATTGTCGACCACCTAACCCAAGTTATTTTTTTCCCTTTACCTTTTTCACTCCACAAGAAGTTTCTTTGCAACCTGATTATCTTCTTCAATACACTAGATGGAGCCCAAAATATCGATAGCACATAAGTGGGTAGTGCATTTAACACCGCACTTCACTTAGCCTCTGTGCCAAAATCTTCAACAATATCTTATATGGGGCACCAATTAGAGAGATGGATCGAGATTCCTCTAATTTTGATGCTCCTTCCACCTTTGGAATGAGAGTTATGGACAAATGGTTAAAACCCTTTGGCATCCTAACATTCTCATGAAACTGTCTGATAAAAGTCATCACATCTCCTATAAGAGTCTCCTAGCACACCTTAAAAATTTTTATATTCATCTCGTCCGGCCCAAGACTTTTTGAGCCATCACAATCATTGATCACTTTAACTACTTCTTCATCAGAAAACTCTTTTACCAAAAATTTGTTATATTCCGCTGATATCCTCATTGTCATAAATCCTGCTCCAATTTTTGGCCTACTATAGCTGTGGTTGCTAAAAAATTTTTAAATGCTTAAAAAATAGCACATTTTACCAACTGAACATCCTGTGACCAAACACCATTTACTACCAACCCAGTGATTTCATTTTTTTTAGCTCTCCTCTTTATGATTCTGTAAAAATATATTGGTTCATATCTCCATCTACAACCCATTTAGTTTTTGCCTTCTGCTTAAGGAAGCTCCTTCTATCTTTCACATCATGAATCAATAAAGCCCTAACTCAATTCCTCTGTATGATTTCTTCTTCTTCCAATCCGAATACCTCGTCCATCAAATTTAAACATCGAATCTCCTCTTTTCTGTTCTCAATTCTATTCTCAATATTTCCAAACACTTCCACTTTCCACACTTTTAAGTTTTTTTTAAGCCTCTTCATTTTTTCTTTTAGCACATATCCATTCCAGCAAACTACTTCATAATTAGACCACTTTTCTTTTACTAAATTAACAAATCCCGAATGCCTCGTCCATACATTCAGGCTCTTGAATGGTTTTGGCCCCCAATCCACTAATTTCAATTCCAAAATCAAAGGCAGTGATATGATAAACTTCTGCTCTCTCCATGTAACCACGATCCGGGCCATGTCTCAAGCCATAGCTCGTTAACCAACACACGATTCAATTTGCTTTTGCAAGTACCATCATCTTTCTACCATGTATATGCCCTACCATGTAAAGGCATATCAAACAGGGTTGAGGTTCTAATGAATCTGTCAAATTGCCTCATGTCTCTTTTACTTGTGACGGCACCTCTCCCCCTCATTCCTCACAGAATTGAAGTCCCCTCCTACAGAAATTAAGTATCTTGTAATCCTTCTATAGACAATAGAATTCTATCCCACTAAACTTCTTTTTCCTTCCTATCGCGCGATGCGTATATATTTATCAAACAAATGTCTTTTGCTACTTCAGTGCACACCCCATTCACGATAATTGCAGCCTCTATATTCCACCAAGTCCTCAACGTAATTTTATTAGTATCCCAACTTGTTACAATCCCACCTGATCGACCTCTTGAACTTCTGTAGACCCATTGCCAATCAAGATTTCGCTCATCTCTCTACAAATTTCTGCATCTACCCTGTCCATCTTAGATTCTTGTATAAAACATACCCCAATGCCAACTCTCCCAATCCACTTCCTAATCTCCTCTCTCTTTGATGAATGCCCCAAACAATATTAAACGTGAAAGTTTTTTGGACACGAAGATAGTACTTATTTAACAATGTGTTGTATGAGATGATACTTCACCAAATAATTTGGAAAATAAAAACCGATAATTAAGTACCGAGGAAAGCTATTCTATTGATCAAATCTCCGAATAAGATTGTGCTCACATTTGTTAATTTATTTTCATAAATATTAGTGAATATTTATTTTACAAAAGTTTTGCTAATATTCACATTGATCGAGTGTCCAAATTAGATTGTGCTCGCATAACGAAATTGGTGTTTATTATTATATAAGTACTGAGAGGATTTTGTATATTAATTGAGTAGATTTTTATGATTTCAAAATAATACTCCAATATAATGGGATTAGGAAAAAAGAGGGAGGTGAATTGATTCTGCTTTGCATTAGGGTTCGGATGAGATAAAAGGCAGAAAAGGTGGAAATGGGCTTTCAGCCCATTACTTAAAGATTGAAAACTAGCAAAGTTGGGCTACTAAATAGCGGCCCAATGGGCCCAACACCCTTTAGGAATGTATTATAGAATCAAAGATAAGGTTGATAGCCTTGTAGAAAAACGAAAGTTCAGCAATATAGAAACAAGTAGGAAGAATAGCAAAGTCAGCAATAAAACGAATTGTAGGAAACTGCACTGAAATCCTGTGTTGTGTACAATTTTTAATTTTTTTGGGGAAATAAATATGTAATAAAATAAAATATACTAAATGAAAACAAAGAAAAAACCTTATAACAATTGACGATTACTTAAACACAAATAAACAAAAACATGAAATGATGATGCATAGTCATATGAAAAAAGTAAAAGCTTCACAATTCATATTCATCTGAAAATTAATTATTAACTCAAACAATTGACTCAATCTCACAAGAATTAGAACTCATAAGCTTGCATAGATCACCTTCTTTTTAATTTTCCGGGGCCTTCGTTTCAATCGCTATCGTTCTCGCTCTCACTCTCGCTTTCGCTCTCACTCTCACTCTCTTCTTCTTCTTTTTCTTCTTCTTCTCCTCGTTCGCCTTCCTTGCTTTCTTCTCCCTTGTAACGTGACCCTTTGTTCTTCTTCTTCTCTTTTGGCTTCATCTTATCCGTAATTTTGTGCATTATCTCCTTTATTTGGCAGCCATTTCCTGAGATGGTCTCACGTCTTTCATCGTCATGCTTCACATCTTTCCCACCGTGCCCACGATCCTTCAGCTTCTTCTTGATTTTTTCCTCCATCTTGTGAATGATACTTGACATTTTTTTTGTCAATGTGCCTAATTTTGATGATATGAGAAAGCACTTATAAGGAGATGGGAAATATTAATCAAATATATATAGACCAATTAACATGGGAGGGAACATGCAGAGTAGTCCTTTCCATGATTATTACAACCAATGAAATTATAAAAGAAACATATTTTCTTGTAACAACTTGACAACCATTGACAAATATTGCTTACTTGAATTAAGTAAATTTTTTATTTCTTTCACGCTTGGTTCGATGATTGAGCAAGTTGACTGCAGTTGGAGTAAACATTGGTTTAATGTCATATATATACGCTTGGATCCATTTTTAATACTCCTATTAAAAAATAGCATAAGAAAATATTAGACAATTAATCTCTAGGTAAATACATAGGGATTGTCTCACGGAAAGATTCTTGTGAGATGAATATAAGAAGTCACAACATTTTAATAAAAAATTATATTTGAATTAATAAAAATTGACAGTAGTACAGTTGATTATTTCATGAACTTAATATAAATAAAAAAGTATTTTTAATAAAAAATGATAATATTTTTGATAAAATGTAATAATTATTTAAAAAATCTTAAAAATAGTCCCATGCAAGACATAAAGCTTTCAAGGTGCCGATATACATCAAATCTAATTGGTTAAAAAAAAAAACTAATTTCACACTCAGATTATATATAGAAAAATTGTCCAGCGGTAGAATTTGCAAAGATTCTTTACGTAATATATTAAAATAAGAAAAAAGTAAAATTTATCCACTTTTTTAATGTTCAATATCATGGTCAACCACAAGACAATTATAGGCTAAAAAGTGCTTCATAGACAAATTTCATGATTTTGAAAAATTGTACCTTTTGATATTAAATAAACGATACCATAAGAAAGTATATCCTGATTTTCTAAAAAAATTAATTTTTTTAATCAAGCATTTATACTATTCATATTTTAGTAGATTTTTTTAATAAAAAAATTATACTCTTATTAGTTAAAGTGTATACATTTTAGAACAAATGATAAGTCTTGTACGAGACCGTCTCACGGAAATCCTTTCGTGAGACGAATTATTCATCAACTAATATAGTATAAAAATATAAAGGGCAGGTCTTGGGTGAGACCATCTCACGGGTCTTCTTATGTGAGACGGATTTATCCAACCCATTAATATAAAATAAAAATAAAAAATAGAAAAACAAGGGCCGTGTTTGTTTCATTCATTAAAATTATCGACATTTAACAAAATTTGCTCACTACTACCAGATCACTCGTGCTTCCGTCCAAATCCATCCACAGACCACACCTTGCGACTAATATTTCAATTGATCAATTATTTTTTGCATTTAATAAATAATAATATTATTAATTAATTATTTATTCAATAATAATAATTTTATTAGTAATTACTCCCTCCGACAATTTACAAGGTATTGATTTCACTATTCCTAGTGTCCGCTTCAAATGTATTAATTTCCTCTATTTAGTAAAGAAAGTACACAATATGACCCACCACTTTCCTCTAATACAACTACCCACTTAGCTATAATAATACTCCTTAATCCATGTGCAAAAAGCAAATAAAGACATTAGAGTTGTCCATGTGCAAACAGCAAACGGTTACCTTTCAAATGGCCTGAGGGAGTATTTTTTAGATACTTTAATTATTCTATTATTATCATTTTATTTTATTCAAGCATCACTTTATGCTAAAAATATCATCGCTTTTTTATTTATTATACGAATATTTCATAAATAATTTAGCTAAACAGTCATCACTTTTCGTTTATCATGTATTACTTTTAAAAAAAATACTATCACTTTTTATTATTCCAGTGAATAGTACTTCATGAAATAATTCAATTATACAAATTTAACTTTTCATAGATTAGGAAACACTTTTTATTAAAATTATCATCACTTTTTATCCATTCTATAAATTATTTGTAAAATACATTTTGATAATTAGTTATCACTTTTTATTAAAGGTATTATCACTTTTCGTTTAAAATGTTATCACTTTTCATTCATATTTAAATTATTGTGGTAATATTTTACAGCACGATTATCATTTTTCATCAATTAAGTATCACATTTTATAAATTTATTTATTTAAATAAATAACAAATTTAAATTAATAAAAAATTTTATAATAAAAATATAATTTAAAAATAACATTATATATATAAAAAAATTATACAAAAAACTAATTAATTTATTTTTATAATTAAATTTTCAATTTCCTTATTTGACTCCAACCAAATAAGGCCCTTAAAAATATAATTAATGTGATAATAGATGATCCGTCTCACGTAAAGTAATCTGTGAGACTTGGCCGTTAACCGCGCAATCCTGAAATTGCCATTCACCAATATGACGTAAATGAATTAATTACTGTGTGATATCTTTTCTTTTTTTTTTTCTTTTTCTTATACATTTTAAATTAATAATTTTATTAAATATTAAAATTCAAGTAATATTTAAAGTATAATATCATCATTAAAAAAAGTGATGATTGAAAATTTAAAAGTGATACTTTTAAAAAAAAAAGTGATACACTTATTATTAAGTTATTTCATGAAAATTTATAAATTAAAAAGTGATAATATTTTTAACGAAAAGTAATATCCGAACATGAAAAAGTGATGCTCGACTAATCAAATTATTTCATAAATAGTAAGTTGTAAGAAAAACAAAAAGTAGCTACATTTCAATCAAAAGTGATACTTGATTAAGAAAAAATGATACACATCCAATTAAACTAATAAATGAAAGGATAAAAAGTGATAACATTTTTAATAAAAAGTGATAATTGGTCAAAGAAAAGTGATAAATGTCCAATTAAATGAAAATTCATAAGACGGATAAAAAGTGATAATATTTTTAATAAAAAGTAATATCTATTTAAGAAAAGTGATAAATGCTCAATTAAATTATTTAACATATATATATATATATAAAATAAAAAGTGATAACATTTTTAATAAAAGAAAAAAGTGATAATAAGTTAAATGAATTTTCTTATAAACTATTAATATAATAAATAAAAAAATATATAACTAATTAATAAGAAGTAAAATTATTATTCCATTTTTCTTTGTCAATTATATATTATTTTAACACAATTTCCATTAATTATATGCTTAAGAAAAATATTTTCTTACTTTATTTAATGGTAATATAGATGTAACGATCAATAATAGCTTATGTTCTAATAATAAAAAATAAAGTCTAATTCAATTGTTAAAAAAAAAATAATAATAATTAAAAGGTAAAACGATATAAAGAGAGAATGAATATTAAATTGGATGGACATAGCGAAATTGGTAATGGGTAGACGTATATTTAGCAGGTAATAGGTTTGCTCAAGACCGCGACCTGTTATTGGATTTATATTTGACCCGTCTCACGGAATAAGATCCTTGAGATGGTCTCGCACAAGTCTTTTCTTAGAACAAAATATTATACTTATATATATCTTGTATATCCGGGGATACAAGAGACCAAATCTAAATTGTAATCATTTTTATCCAAATTAATGTAAAGAGACCATATTACCTCTTGACTTTAATGAAAAAGAAGAAAAATACTATCACTATCACCCACCCATTCCATATCGGTCCCCAAACGATTCCCGATTGATATTCGTCAGTGTGGGTGTTGGTTTATGTTAGTTCCTGACCGACAACACGACCGACATCCATTAGCCCATCGGACTGAATGTCAATTTTAATCGATCCCCCACCGACAATTCAACCGACATTCATTGATCCGTTGGGCCAGATATTGATTCCAGTTGGTCCTCAACCGATATCTATCGGTCCTGAACCTCGGTGGATATAGATAGTCAATTTTTAAATTTTAAATTTTAAATTTAAAGATTGGGACATTTTGTCCTTAAATTGAAATTTGATTAAATTTGGACACAGATTTATTAATTGTTAGCAAAAACTACTCCACTTTCAAAATTGTCATATTTGGCTATTGGCTTATAAAAATAATATAATATATTTATAATTAAATCTTCATTTTTAGAATTCTATTCTATAAATATTACTAAAATTTTAAAATATCCATAAAATTTATAATTTTATTTTTCTAATTAAAAAATTATCATTTATTTGAAAATGAATAATTTATTAATTATCAAAAATAAGTTTAAATTATTCTAAATTTATATTTATTTTAATTTATTTTAAAAGGGATTTATTACTATCTAATACAAGATACTCCCTCAGTCTCATAAAACTTTTCACCTTTATTGTTCCACGTTGTTTAAGAAAAGTTGTACTTTTTGACTAACTTTATTGACTTTGGAGGGTATTGTAGTATTTTTAGGTAATAAAAAAGTATAAAATAATTATATGTGTGTGAATAAGGAGTGACAAATTTGAAATTAAGGTAACTTTTGAGGTTGTTGGATAAAGTGATGTTTCCTTTTTTGGGGTGTGAAAAGTTTTGCGAGACAAACAAATGAGGAAAATGAGAAAAATATTATGGGATGGAGGGAGTATACTATAATATTACTAGTAGATACACAATATATATTTTATTATTAACTATTGCAAAATTATCTATGAATAGTCTCAATTACCCCTAAATACATCATGTAGATAAATATGTATATATTTACGTTAAAAATTAAAATGATAGTGGATCATATCCTTCATTATAATTTTCTCTCTATTTCCATATCAAAATTATTTCACACATCGAAATCTCTCCCCCCCCATAGATCTCCAGATTATTTAAAAGTTAATTTCTGAACACAAAATATATAATATCTGAACATAAATATATTAAAAATAAATATTTTTAAATACATAAATTTTGAATATTAACAAATTGAGTTAACTTTTGAACACAAAAATATATAATTTTTGAAAATAAATATATATTTTTTAAAAAAATAATACATAAAAATTGAAAATAAAAATTTCTGAATACATATTATTTGAACACAAATATATAAAAATATATTTGAACATAAAAATTACTAAATATAAAAATAATGTGAATGTGATCAAAGGCGAATCCGAGCTACCGATGCGACGTGTTCTTGGGTTATTTTTTTTAATACAGTGGCTAATTAATTAATATATTAATAGTCATAATCCAAAATAGCTAATTATGTATTCAGAAATAAGTGTATACAATGTATTCAGAAATAGTTGTAGAAAATATATCATGTATTCAGAAATATTTGTATGTAAATACGTTATAGTTATAGTTATCTCTCACCTATTTTTGTGAAGAAATTAGTGGAATACTTTATCTTTTTTGCATCACACCTTTCAAATTAATTTTTTAATACAATTAAAATATGGATAAAAATGGTATTTTATGTATTCAATTTGTATTAATTAATAATATAATTTATTTTTGTATCTAATAATAATATTAACACATAAATTGTATCTAACAATAATGGACCCTTTTAAAAATATGGTTCTGTATATAAAAAAATGTGTTGGGCCACTGGGAAATTTAAACAACAATCAAAGACTAGAGCCCAAGCACGCGGGGTAAAAGAGGCCCAGAAAAAAAGTTTATTCAAATCTGTGAAATAAATCAATTAATGTCTTGTTTTTCTAGTTTTGTTTTTATTTTTCTTTATATTTATTTATTTCAATCCATTTGTGTTTCTTAATGTAAAACATTTCATCTTTGAAGCGGAGAAATTCAACTAACAATTGATGATTGTAGGTAACACTCATTTATCTATCTATTCTTTTCAATTCAATATTTTCATATATGTTATGAAATACTATTAGCTAATTACTAGTAATACTCGCCCCGTGAATTGTACAGTCATGCGTTTTTATAAAATAAGTATATTCAAATTAAAATTTATCTTAATTTGCATTTTATATAATATAATCTCTCAATTTCTACGTATGCTCCTTTTTAGTAGTACAAAAATCAAGAAACATTGCATTTTAAATATATAACGAAAAAAAGTAATGAAAAATATTGTCCCGCAATCCATGCTGCGTATGTTCCTTTCTAACAGTAAGAAGATCAAGAAACAATGCACTTTAAATATATAACGAAAGAAAGTAGTGACAAATATTGACCCCAAATTCATGCTACGTATATTTATTTTTAACGGTAAGAAGATCAGAAAATATTACATTTTAAATATACAATTAAAGAAAGTATTGGCAAAGATTGTGGGGCATTTAAAAACATAAATTAAAATTATTATGTATTGCATCTCGTATGATTGGTTAATGTTAGAACCTAAGAGTGAAATGTATCGATATTGGGACCGCTAAAAAAATTATTACTCACACGTAATTTTTTCTAAGTTTATACAGATTCCATTAATAAATAAAAAAATAAAAAATTAACATATCGTTCACTTAAAATTATTATTATATTTTTTTAAAATAAAAACCACCACTCATACATTTTTATAAACCTCCCTTAAAACTACATTTCTACCCAGACAAAATTTGTTTACACTTATTTCAATGAATTATAAGTGTAGCTCCCTTAATCCTTTTATATATTTTTTTATAAATTAGTTGTAATTGAAAAAATGATTAATTTCTCCTACCAAGTATTTCTAATACCAAGTAATTAAATTAAATATTAAGGAATGTACTATTTTTATTTATATTTATTTGAGATATATAATATGTTAATGTATAATGAAAAGTTTTTAGGGATGACAGCAGGTAGGATACCCACTATTATAAGGGGTGGGTACCCATACTCGTATCCGTTTAAATATAAATTAACCATATCCATACTCGTCTCATTAAAAAAATATTATGATACTCGTACTCATCCCAAACACATTAATTTTATGTTATAGTTATTTATATATATTTTCTAAATTAATATTTTAATAAAAATTATTCTATTACTAATTAAATAAAAATATAATATAAATTCTATTATTTTAAATAAAATTTAATAATATAATTAAAAAAACTTATAATTATTAAGAGTGGATATCCTAACCCTAAAACCCTAAATCCTAAACCCCTAAACCCTAAATCTTAAATCCTAAGACTCTAAACCTTAAACCCTAATTATACACATATTGGTGCATGCTTGCACCAGCATGTGTATAACTTTTTTATTCAATAGTGTATACATGTTTCTTAATAACTATATAGTTTTTTTACAATTTTTTTTTCATTTAAAAAAAACTTCCAAAAAATTCATTAAGAAAGTGTATACATTTTTTTCATTTGTATATATATTCTTAATAATAAATATATAAGTTTCAAAAAGTGAGTGCACGGGTCACTCGGATGCATAGAATAATTAGCAATTAACAATACTCGTCCCGTGTAAAAGAGGTATATATTCACTTAAAACCTTAAACCTTAAAACCTAAAATCGTAAACCCTAATTATACACATATTGATGCATGCTTGCATGGTCAGGAATTTTTGTAAAATAAATAGCTTTTAACTAAAAAAATACCTTAAATTATTTTTTATATAATATACTCCCTCCATAATACATGCTATGTAGACTCTTGGGGTACAGGATACCAAAAATCATTGAAGTAAAATCTTAATTTCACCCTTGGAAAGGAAATTATTCCCTACCGATAAATGATAAACCCCCAGAGTACAATATGCCCTAAATCATTGGGTAAAAATATATCATAAACAAAAAAGGTAAAGTCGCAATGTCACAAATGGAACAAATACTAAACCCTGCCGATAAATATTAAACCCTCCGCGGACATTATGTCCTAAACCACTGGGTAAAAGTATATCATAAACCACAGGAGTAAAGTCGTAATTTCATATTTGAATTAACACTAAACCCTATTGATAAATATTAACCTGTCGGGGGACATTATGTCCTAAACTACTGGGCAAAAGTATACAATAAACCACAAAGGTAAAATCGTAGCTTCAACTTTTGAATGAACACTAAGCTCTACCGATAAATATTAAACTATTGGGGTACAATATGTCCTAAACACTTAGTTGGTACTCGTACACGTCTCAAACTTGTTTATCAAAATATTTTGAAGTTATACCACTAATTCTTTACATGTAATATCCAATTTTATGTAATATCATATTAGGTAGTTGTATATTTATCAAGATATTTAGATACCCGTACTTATTTAAAAATACTCTACAATATTTATTTGAATATCAACTACTCTTACCAGTATCCATGCCGTTTAAATATTCGTTTATAATATTTATAACTATTCAAAAATCGTTTATCAATACTCGCTAGTTATTCGTACACATTAAATAGTACTATTTTTTATATATTTGTCATAAATTAAGGAGTATAAGATAACCATTTACCTTTTATTTTAATGTTGTAATTTTATGTTTATTCATAAAATAAAAATAAAAAATATATATACTTTTATTTGATTTTTTTCCTTTAATAAATAAATAATAATGTTTTAATGTACAGTAAGTAGCTGTTAGAGATGACACCAGTTGGATACCCACTTTACAGGATACCCGTATTCGTTTAAATATCAACTATCCGTATCTGACACATAAAAAATTTATTATGATACTCTTATCCATCTCAAACCCGTTTATCAATATACGCAAGTTACTCGTACCCATTTAATACTCATTCATGAGTATTCATTTATGATAGTATTGATACATGTACTCGTCCCAAGCTTGTTTATCAAAATATTTTGAAGTTATACCACTAATTTTTTACATATAAAATTAAATTCTATGTAATATTACGTCGTTTTATATTTCTCAATTTAACATTCAGGTACCCGTACTTATACAGGGTTCTCTACTCATATTCAATTAAATATCCACCACTCATTCTCGTATCTATATCATTTAAAAATTCATTACAATATTTGTTTCTATTCCAAATCCATTTATCCCGCTAGTTATTCGTACTCATTTAATAGTACTATTTTTTATATATTTGTGATAAATTAATATTCTTAACAAAATTGTACTATTACTAATTAAATACAAAAAATATAATATGATTCTTTAAGTTAAAAAAAAAAAAAAAAAAAAATCTTACTTTAACTAAATATACTCACTCCATTCTGTTTCAATGCTTACTATAAAATTTGGCGAAAGACAAAAGTTTGATAAGTAAAATGCCAAGACTCTAATGCAAGCACTAATCAGCAACGTTATTATAATCATTTGTCACTTGAAATACTGTAAAGATGTTATATTTAAATTCTTATTCCCTTTTCACATACTATCATCCACACTTAATCAAATACCAACATAATTACACACTTGATGAGCTTGCAATTTGTTATCCTTTTAATAGCAGCACTTGTTAGATCAATAAAGAAATGAGTACTTAAGGAAAAAGTAAGAGGGAAACAGAAGGAATATATCTAAGCATAATTATCTTTACTATTGAGTTTGGCAACCATTCAATAAGCAACCATCTTGAGTAAAATAATAAGTTGGGATTATGAGATTCTTTGTTCAAAAGCACACAAAAAAAACTACAATATATGTGACACTTTCTACTACTTTCATCTATCCTTCCATTTATCATCATCAATAAAAAAAAATCTTAGTCAATGAATAAATAAATCATCTTCCGATGTTCATAAAGTATATGATAATCACCAAACTATCACATAAATGCAGTAAATTTATTATACACTTTAATCCCATGCAACCATTACACATAGACATGACCAAAATATTGGTAATCTTAATCCTTTCCTGAATAAAGAAACAATACAATCAGCAAAACCGAACATTATGTCCATCATAAAATACCTATGCAATTACTCTAATTGAAACTTCAGGGTGAAAGAAAAAAAAATAAATTAAATAGGTAATTATACCAAGGATAATAATTACTACAATTTTTTATAAAGATAAGATATCATACACATAAAGGAATTCAACGGCACTTATTAAAAAATAACATAAACCACTAATAACATGCTGGTGAGGGCATCATCAATACCACTCATACATGTGATAACATAATAATGACAAAGGCATAATTTTTCTGCTTATGCTACTCATATGACAAACTCTCTTTTCAAGAAACACACTTGAATAAAAATCTCAATGCTAAGAGAAAACCTGAAAAATAATTTCAAAAACAGCTCCCTTTTCAAGTTCAATTATTGAAAGGACACAACACAAAAAAGGAAATAAAATTCCATACCTGAGGCTTGATGTGGAGGTTATGCCTGTAAATGTATTAAATAAAAAATTCATTTAGCACTTATTTAAGAAAATGACATGTACATAATGATGCATATTTAAATCCAGCACCAACATCCGTGACAGAAGTATTAGAAAGAAAATTGTGATTTATAAAAATAAAAAACAGATCGAATGTTGGAATTTAAAAGGACATATTTAGACCCACAAAGCAACCCTAATATCAAATCTAATACACAACCACATAGAGGTACACATGTCAATGTTAAAAGTTTTCTTGCAATAGAGTTTATCTAAAAAAATAAAGAAAGTAGGGATAAAGAATATTTAATTCATCTCTCACTATTCTTTATACATGATCAGATAATTTTAACTTCAAATAGCATTTTCTTTTAAGTTATAACTAATTCAAGACTCCAAATTTAAAGGTTTCTTTCTCATCCTTCCTCCATTATCTTGTCTTTCTATTCATTGACGCTCAATTATGCAGTACTTACTGAGATGAGCTTGCCTATGGCACTACACACTTCTTCCATAGAGCAATCAACTGCTGATTATACAATGAGAAATAAGTCACGCTGCCAAGATGAAGAAATAGACCTTTAAAACAAAACAGAAACACGAATGATCAGTAACGATGTCAGTATAATTAAAAGAATAGAATAATTACTTTCAACCGATAGTAGATAATCAAATTCTGCAAGACACAGATTACCACACAATTACAAAATGTTGTCCGGTCTGCAATATAAAATGCTAATAAAAATAATAATATATGAAGTTAATTTTAAGTAAAATAAATTGGCCAACAATCTGTAAATATCTGCAAGAAGAATGAGATAAAAAAGGAAACATTACAGGATTAAAAAAATAAAAATCAACTATTTACCGGAGCTGAAATATTACCAACCATCCTTAAATATCTGCAAGAAGAATGAGAAAAAAAGAAATTTAAAATAATAAAAAAAATTATGATAAACTGCAACTATTTAAAATAATACAAACCTTACATTCATCTTTGTCTACATAACAGATACAAAGAACATTCACTAGAAGAATTAAGAAATAATTAAAAAGGACAAATAAAATTCAATCCATGATGGAACCATTACTATAAATAGGTGCTGAGATATGAAAAAAATACATTACCAAAAATTTTACATTCTGCAGATTAGTAGTTAAACCGATTCTGCAAGAAACTCAATGCAAGGACAAAGAAATCAACTTTTAAAAAACAAAAACAGAAACACAAAGGATCAGTACTGGTGTCTGAACAACTTTGGATAAGAAAAAAAAAAATTTAAAATGCAATAATGCAAAGGCAATAAATAAAAATGAGATAAGAAGAAATCTAAAAAATATAAAAAGACATGATCAAATTCAACATTCCAAAAGAATAGAGTACTTTAAAATTAAATGGATTGTAGGAAAAAAGATTCTGTAGGAGATACATTACCAAGCGTATGTGATATATACGACGAACATGACACATTACCAAAATATTTTTTGTTCTGTAATATAAAATGCTAATGAAATAAATTAAATAATAATCAATAAACGCAATTATATTTCAGTAAAAAGAAATTGGCCACCTTCAAAATAAAAAATTGAAAAAATTCAAAAACAGGAGGTGATATCTCACCAACAATTTGTAAATATCTGCAAGAAGAATGACATAAAAAGAAACGTAAAACAATAAAAATAAACATGATAAACTGCAAACATTTAAAAGAATATAAGCCTTCCCTTCAATGGATCATCTTTTTCTGCATATCAGATACAAAAAATTGAAATTGTATTGACATTAAAGATAAAGAAATAATTGAAAGCTTTTTTTTATCTTACCAATGGGAAGTGATATATTGACGAACAGAACACATTACCAAATGATTTTCATGCTGCAATATAAAATGCAAATGAAACAAATTAATAAAAACAAAAGGATATATGCATTTAAAAAGACCCAACTGAATGAAAATAAATTGGCCAAATTAAAATAAAAAATCTGTAAGAAAAATGTCATCAAAAATGAGTAATGAAGCAGTGGAAGAATATCGTGCAGCGGAGGATTAGGGTTTGAAAAAATGAACATAGAGTTGGAAGTGATTTGTTGAAAATAAAATTTGTAAATAAAGTTTACCAAGTGAAGGCGATATATATGAAGAAGGAGGAGGCTCATCGGCGATAATTGTTTACGAAAGCGAAAGCAGCAGAAGAATGATCTTGACGGCACCGAAAGAAAATCCTGAAGAATATTATACCTAGACACGTTGAAAGCATCTCGATCATAAACCAAAAGGCAAACAATATGTTTATTAGAATGGATCATCTTCCCATGAAAACAGTATTTCTTAGACAACTGTATTCATGAAAGAATTGCCAACTCTTCACATCTGAAGCACAAACATAATGCATGCATTTTCACAAATGTCAAAGGAAAGTCAGTGCATTCCATCTCGGGAAAATGAGATGAAAAAACAACACAGAAAAAAAATTGAGATATTTAAGCACCAAAATATTGTTCAACTTAGGACCTTAGGTAGAACTATAGAACTATGACAAAAGCAAAGAAGTCGAACTCAAATATTAATGAAATTCCTTTTTTTTTCTTCTTAATAATAATGCTCATTAGCACCTTTCGTCAGATAAATACTCAAAAACTTGGATAAATGAAATTATCTCACCTTAACATGGGCTCTCGCTGCTGCCGTGTCCAACCATCAGACTTTTTGTTTCCTATCCATTTCTGTCTACTCTGGTTCTAGAGAATAAGACCTACACCACATTCATAATTCATAAAATGTAAGGAAGCATGTAGTGGATAAAAGAACAAATGAAAAAAATAAAAACCACCTCAGAAAAAGGAACAGTAGGCCGCTTGGGGTTAGACGACGTAACCCTGAAAAGAGCGAGGCAAAGGCCTTCAGGCAAGTCTGAGTGAGCGGCGGCGGCCGTGAAAATTTTACCTTTTCATTGAAGGTGGAAATGAGACCTAGGATTCCAAAATGATTTTTTTTCATTATATTTATCAAACTTGCAAAAGAGTCCTTTAGTTTTAATTAAATGACATATATGGCACCGAATTTTTAACCTAAAATCTTAAAGTGAGGAACAACAAAAATCAACGGTTAAGATGTAAATTAAAATAATTTGTGGCCAAAATTATAAAAAAAAAAAAAAATTCTAAAAATAGTAAAATTGAAAAGGGGAAAATTTGATCAAAATTGAATCCAATTTTGATTGACCCTTGTTGCTATTATATATGTATAGATAGATAGATATAAGAAGTTTCTAATTCATAATTCCTAAAATTAATGGACAAAAATATGATAAGAGTTGATGCGTTAAAAATAAATTGATTATATGCAAACAATTCAAATAAGAGCTTGGATTTTCGATAATAATAATGGATTAAAAGATAATAATGTTCTATTTTTGGGTGCACCTGGCATATCGGATTAAAAATATGAGTAGTGGGTGAATATGGATAGTGGATGATTTTTTTATTTTAATTTTTTATTATTTAAATTAATTAATGGTAAGGATTAAATTAATATTTAATCTTACGAATGAAATCTTTCAGTACACCGTGAACCCTCTAATTATTTTATACTATTTAAATCCTTCCGTAAAAATTAAACTTTAGAAGTAAAATAAGTACATGAATTAAATTAATATGCTTTCATAATTAGATATAATTTTTCTTTTAAAATATTATCACTTTTATTTATATTAGTATAATTATCACTTTTTATTAATTGAATAATTTTTATTGTAAAGATTATTACTTTTTATGTCTCAATTACACGGTCTCACACGCCCGCGATAACTTTTTTTTTTGGATTTAGTAGTACGTTAGAAAAAAAAAACTTTCAAGTCTTTACCAATTTTTTTTATATAAAGATTGCATTTGTGAAACATTTTTTTTTCAAATTCCATCCCTATCTATTTTTCTTTATTAGTGAGTATTATTTTTTCTTTATAGATATGAAGAGTAAGTAACATGATCAAAAATTTTAACGATTTTAACCTTAAATCCCTACAGCTTACAAATTGTAGTAGTAATTTATTTTATTTTATTTTTTATGATTTTAACCTTAAATCCCTACAGATTACAAATTGTAGTAGTAAGTATTTTATTTTATTTTTTATGTATCCAAGTATTAACCCAATTAATTGGAGTGAAGCAGAATTTGGACTTTTGTCCATCTATATACGTTAATCACGAGATTTTCTTTAAAAATTTTCTAAAATATACTCCCTCCGTCCCAATAAGTAATTCGCGTATTGATGTGTGAGGAGTTTAAGAAAATTTTGTATTTTTATGTATAAAGTAAGAAAGAAAATATATATTTTAGTTGATTTAATGAAAAAAATGTGGAAAGTTATGAAAAAGATGTGTAAAGTTATTAGGAAATGTGAAAAAGTTAGTATTATATTGGAATGTGTGTAAAATGTGTATTATTGTAATGTATTTTTACCAAATTTAGTAAAAGTAAAGTGTGAAATACTTTAAGGGACGGATGAAAAAGGAAAGTATGAAATACTTTGGGGGACGTAGGGAGTATACTTTAGTGTACAATAGGTTGGGGTTTTTTAATGCTCTCTCCGTCCCAGATATTTTCACTCATTTGTACGGACACAAAAATTAAGACGTGTTATTTTTTTAATTTATAATATAAGAAAAATAAGAATAAATTAGTAATTTAAAAAAAATAAATAAAGTTGTTGAAAATGATAAATAAAGTATAAAATAATAATTAAATTTATTTGGATGTTAAAAAGTAAACAATAAAATATTACATATTTTTGCCATTAATGAAAAGAATAAAAATACTTGGGATAGCCCTAAATATAAAGTAGATAAAAATATCTAGGTAAAAATATGGGGGACGGAGGGAATATTTTAATGTAGAAGTGGTTAAATTGTACTAATAGTATGATTTGTTTGTTCATGAAAAAATAATACTAATAATAATTAATTTATGTGTAATATTTATTAAAAAAAATACAAACAACTACATCTATTATAAATAACATATTTTATTTCTAAAATATCAAAATATACTTTAAAAAAGGAGTTTCTTTTAATATAAAAACTTTATAAGAAAATTAATCTCTCATATTTACATAAACAGCAATTTAGCATAAAAATGGAGTAAACATTAGCACTATTATTTAAGCACAACCATCAAGAAAAACAAAGTACAGACTCAATTACACCAATCCAAAGTCCAAACATAACTTAACAATGCATAAACACGGCCAATATTCTCTCTCTCCTTTTTTATTTATCGCAATACTACTCCAGAAACAGACCACCAAGCCTCATCTGAAAAAATAAACAAATAAATTAGTAAGAAAATCCACACAAAATTCAAATCAGTAAATAAATCAACAGCAATACAGCCAAAAATAAAAATTAAAAAATCCACCAATAATAATAATAAGTTAGAGAGAGAAAATACCAATCGCTGTCGCTATCGCTGCTGCTGTGGCCGTGCTCGTGCTCGTGTTTCTTCTTTTCCTTCTTCTTCTTCTTTCCCCCCTCCTCATGACCTCCTTCGCCATGGATCTTGTCTTTGATCTTCTCCACCAATCCTTCCTTGTGTTCGGGCTTGTGGTCGCCGTAGCCGTGTTCGGGCTTGTGCTCACCGTATTCGTGTGATTCGGGCTTGTGCTCACCGTAGCCGTGTTCGGGCTTGTGCTCACCGTATCCGTGTGATTCGGGCTTGTGCTCGCCGTAGCCGTGTTCGGGCTTGTGCTCTCCGTAGCCATGTTCGGGCTTGTGCTCGTGGGATTCGGGCTTGTGTTCGCCTTCCTTGTGGCCTCCCATGCCGAGTTTCTCTTCAATCTTGTGGATGATTCCTGCCATTTTCTCTCTCTTTAGTGTGTGTTTGTATGTGTGAGAATTGGAATGGATTGTGAATTGTGAGGACCAATGGACGCGTTTCTGCTCTACTTATAGCCACTATCGCTGCATTAAATTTTTTATTTTTTATTTTTCCCTACAAATAATTCAACTATTTAAACGAAATGAATTATTACTTAGTGAGTACTGACTGAGAATGATGGACCTCTTCAGTGGCTAATACGCGTGAGGGGTGTTTTCGTAAATGTGTATTTATAATATACTCCGACATGCACTGCACGGATATTAATCCCCATGTATTTTTACCGACTTTTTTGTCCCACATATTTTTATTCATTCTATTAATGATAAAAATACAATACATTATCTTATCTACTTTTTACATTTTATATTCATCAATCCCAACAACTTTGTTTACTTTTTCTTTTAATATTATCAATTTATCCCTATTTTTTCTTACATTATACTCTCTTTGTCCGGTTCTAAGGTATCCATTTGCTTTTTTCACGTGGGCAGTTCTAAGGTCTTTATTTGCTTTTTGCACGTGGATTAAGGAGTATTATTATTATAGGTAAAGTGAGTAGTTGTATTAGAGAGAAGTTTGTCCGGTTCTAAGGTATTCATTTGCTTTTTTCACGTGGGCAGTTCTAAGGTCTTTATTTGCTTTTTGCACGTGGATTAAGGAGTATTATTATTATAGGTAAAGTGAGTAGTTGTATTAGAGAGAAGTGGTGTGTGTACTTTTTTTTTTACTAAATAGAGGAAATTATATCTTTGAAGCTGACGCTAGGAATAGTAAAATGGATACGTTAGAAGCAGATGGAGGGAATATATATTAAAAAAAAACAACATTTTTTAATTTATATATCCGTACAAATGTGTAAAAATCGATTCGGATCTCCTGTTATATTTTGGTGTTGCATCTCCTGTTACAAACCGTTGGATGATTGACACGTAGGATAAATATTCTGTATCATAACAATCAACCCTAAGGGGAAAGGTTGAGATTTTCTTTTCGCATACGTGTCGCTCATCTAACGCGTGTAACAGGAGATGTAACACAAAAATGTAACATGACATTTAAGATCGGTAAAAATACCTAGGATGGAAGAGTAGAAGAAAACAATATACTCTACTTATTTTTTAATTATTTGGAATTATTTATAATTTTTAGTAATGATAAAATTTTAAAATAAGTAGTGGGAGTTGAAAATTAACAATTAACAATATATTTAAAGTTAAAATATATTTTGAGATTTTGATGACTGAGTAATATTTTCTATTTTAAAAAAGCAAATCGATAAAGATCAGAGAAAATTAAATTATAGGGTAATTTTTTTGGTGACCCGTGATCACCTATAACCCTCTCAGATGAATGGATGGAGGTCACCCCTAATATGTGGCCCTCATCCCCTCATATGAGAGGGTCATGAATGATTACGGATCACCCAAGTGATCCTCTAAATTATAATATGTAAAATACTGGAAACCATAAGTATGAATAATGTAGTGGGAGGATTATAGTAATAGATAAAAGATGGAAATAAGAAGTGAGCAACATCGAAAATCAGAAAATAAATAAGAAATTAATTACTCCATATTCCATATATAATGATAAGATTTACATTAGATAATTTATTCAAAAAAAAAGTCTCGTGTAAGAATTTAATTAAAATATAAGCGTTAATTGCAAAACAAAATTACAAACTTTACAAGTATGATAAATTAATCCTCATTTTTTAAAAATTGTAAAAAAAAAACACCACATTCAAATATTGTTTTAAAACGTATCAAATTTGTGACTAAAAGTGTGGTTCTTTTTTAGAATTTGGGTGCGTTTTGTAATAAATTATAATATCTTAGCCCAACTATATTTTTGTTAGAAAGCCCAAAACCTAATTATTTATTTTATGGCCCAAAAGGCCAGCCCTATCTTAGCCCAACTAGATTTTTGTTAGAAAGCCCAAAACCTAATTATTTATTTTTATGGCCCAAAAGGTCAGCCCAATTAAGCCCAATTAGAATTTTTTTAGAAAGCCCAAACTTATTTATTTATTTATTTTGTGGCCCAAAGTTTCAGCCCACTTAAATGGGCTGATATATAATTAGTAAGACTAAAGTTAAAAAAAAAAAAGAGAGAGAAGAACGGGAGAAGAAAAGCAAAAGAGGGGAAAGAAGAGAGGAAGAGGAGAAACCCTTGTTGACCAAATTCTCCCTTACAACCCTCATCCTAGGTGGTTTTTAAGTTGTTTTGAGGTAAGTGGTGTGTGAATTAAGCTTCCTTCTTCCATAATTTTGTAATTTTGTGGAGTTTTTCTTTTTGGTATGTGGGTAATTTGCAGACTGTTCGAACTGATTTTGAGATAGCTATTACCCTCGAAACTTTGCAAACTTAATTTTTGTACGTAGCTGAACTCGTTAGCTTTCCGTAGCCACTTGAAACGCCTCAATCCGATTATTCTACAATTAGTTATGATTTTTCTCGTAAACTGCCGCTAGCTGGAAATTTCAGAATTTTTATGTCGAATTCAAACTTATTTTTTTTTATCGTTTCGTTTAGTTAATGTATTAAAACGGTTATATGGGATTGGGAACTGATGTTAAAGAGTTACATGCCATTTTTATTTAATATCGACTCGTTCGAACTCGATTAGGATTTGTTTTTAGCAATGAAAGGGATGTTAACGCTAATAGTTAGTTATATTTAATTTGTCTTTAATTGCTCATCTCCTTTCTAGGTAAAGAACCATCGACGAAGGGCAAGGGACCGACTTCAGATTCCAGAGAGAGTTAATCACTTCCTTGTGAGTTGATAATTCGGGAACGCCTTCTCTTGTGGGAAGTGTGGACCCTCAATAAATGTGCATTTATTTTAGTTTTAGTTAATTGATAAGAAAATTATTTGGTATTATGTTATGTGGTAAAGAGCCTGATTGGCTCGATTGCTCTGGTTAGAGTCCTATTAGCCATTTTATGAGTATTATTGATTTTAACTTATGTTGAAGAGCCTTGTCGGCTCGATATCTGATAGCATTTATTGTGAATTATTTGAGAATTGATTTCTGGTTATTCTTGTGTGCCAATTAAGACTCTAACTTGAGTCGTTATTCATCTTATGATGTACATGCATATGTATGCCTGGTACCAAGGTTAAGTAGCCCGAATTGGTCACGGTTCGGGTGAGTTGGAGCGACATTGATTAAGTAGCCCGAATTGTCGCGGTTCGGGTGAGTTAGAGTGACAACCAAGTTGCCCGTGATTGGCAAACCTGGGTGAGTTAGATCTAACGGGGCACCTGTCCATTTGCCAAATACTGATACTCTGGAGGGTGATCGTTAGACGGATCAGTCTATTATAGGCTCAGTCAACGTCACCGGTGTGGGACATGCATGTCATATATGTTTATATGTTTGATCATTTCAAGTATTCACGTCGATATTGAATTGTGAACTTTAGCACTTGGCATATTGAGAAAGAATATTAATGTGCATTTTATCTAGAGTAACGGTGACGGGCTTGAACTGTCTCTCGACGGAGAGCTCAGTTCGAGGAGGATATTGACTACCCACGCGTCTTTTATGTGATAACATGTTGTTTGAACTAATTGTGTTATTCATAAATGTGCACTAAGGTTTTTATTTTCATTAATATGTACACTGAGTGAGAATAATTATTGTGGGACGAATTGTGGGATTTTATGTTATGAACCGCGAGTGGGAGTACATGCTTCGTATAAGGGTCGGGGTGACCGGCTTATCACCTCACTGAGCTAGTGGTTTTGCTCACCCCCCATCATTCTTTCTTTTTCAGGCTGTTGATATCGTTTTGGTTGGAGGTTTGCCTATCGTTTGCTCATCATCCAATCCGTGTTTTGGGTACTTTCTCTTTTATGTAAATTGACGGATTCATTGGCGAGATTGTATAGTTTATATTTGGTGACCCCCTTGATGTTTTTTTTGTACCTTCGCGATGTTATATCGTTCATGTATATTTTCTTTAAACTAAGTTACACCGTTGAATTTTGTACCTTTGTAAATCCTTGTTGATACTTTATGAGATGATGTCCTCGGGTTGTACCCGTTGTTATCAGTTGTTCAGTTCTACAGGTACTTGATAGCAAGCCTTACGTTTTCTATAAACTTTGTGGAGTGGAGTGCACCCTTTATGGTTAACGTGGCGGTTGTCGCGTTCTGTCTGGGGTCGGGGCGTGACAACTTTCTTGGTATCAGAGCCTGGTTTTATGATTCTCATTCTTTTTGTGTCAAGCCAATGAGTCCAACTTTGTTTCTATGTCATCCTAAGGTATCGTATTGCCTTGACGTTGACCTTGCATTTTCTTTCCTTTCTTCCTTTCAGTCATTATGGCACCTCCAGTTCGTCGTCGAGGTCGAGGTCGAGGTCGAGGTCGAGGACACGCTCCTCGTGATCCTCCGAGTCCTCTACTCTCTTCTGTTCCTCGTGGACCTCGAGGACATGTTTCTTCTGATCATGTCATTCCTCCGACGGTTATGGACCCTATCAATTCTGATCATAGGGTGCCAGTTTCCCAGGTAGAGCAACCACGGGCCCAGTTGCGGGTTGAGCACATGATGACACCCGAGCAGTACCAATTGTATTATGATCACATTCGAATACATGGTGTTCCACCACCTACAACGGCTCATACAACTACGACTGTCACTGAAGAGGTTCTTCGTGCTAATGAATCGATTCGACCTACATCTAATGTACCAGTTTTTACTCCAGAAATGGCTTTAGGAGGTTCTGCTTCTCGAGGTGCACTTTTTATACCTGATTTGGTGAAAGCAGTTGAAAACATGGGGACTTCGAAATTTGACGGTGCAAGAGATGCTTCTAAAGCGGGGGCATGGTTAAAGGAGATTACAGAGACCTTTGACACCTTGATGATTGAAGAATGTTATCGTGTGGTCATTGCGACCAAGCTGTTAGGCCCAGATGCACGACGATGGTGGCAGAATCTAAAAGAGACATCTTCGGTTACTATTACGTGGGCTATCTTTGTGGAACGATTCAAAGATCGATACTTCTCTCAGTACATCAAGGATCAGAAGAGAAAGGAGTTCTTCAACCTCTTTCAAGGCATTATGTCGGTCGTTGAGTACGAAAGCAAATTTCTGGAATTGCGAGAATTCGCTCCTGAGTCATATACGACGAGAGACTTATGCAAGAGATTTGAAGATGGTCTTAATTTAAATATTCGAGATCGCATCAAGTCCGGAGACAAGTACGAGAGTCTTGACGATCTCGTAGAAGAAGCCCTGAGGGTAGAAGGTTTAGTTCAGGCGAGACATAAGCTTGCAGAACGATCTCAAAAGAAAAGGCAAGGGAGCGCATTTCCAGGAAATGCATCGAAGGTGTATAGGGGTGTGGGATCTTCGCGTGGCGCACCAAGTTCGGCATCTATTAGTTTTCCTCAACCTCGGGAGCAGTTTAGTAGAGGCGGGAGCAATGTCTCGGGATCGGTTGGTGAAAATCGCAAGTGCCAGAATTGCCTAAAATATCATGACGGCCCCTGTAAGGCTCCTCAAGTATGTTTTCAGTGTCGACAGCCGGGGCATATGCGAAGTTCTTGTCCTCAGCTTATGGGAACGAGCAGTCAGGGTTCTGGTCAGTTTCGTGGTAAACTAACATATTCTACACCCAGAGATACTCGATCTGCAGTTACCAGAGTGCCTGATGCCTCAAGCGGCCCTAGTACTCAATCACCTATGCAAGGAAGGAAGCAAACTAGAGTATTTCATATTTCCCAAGAAGAGGCTCGCTCAGATCCGAAGGTTGTGACAGGTAATTTATAATTTGAGTATTTTCACATGCTAAATCTTACCCCGCCTTGTTATGCCACTTGATTACGAATAAAACATTCGAAAGAAATTCTATCTTTTCAAATTTTTTAAATCACAATCTCACATAATATTGCTTCTTTAGGCCATGTGTTTGTGGGAGACCATCAGGTCTACGCTTTATTTGACCCAGGTTCTGATAGGTCTTATATCCGAGATGATCTTACTGCGATCTTAGATTATCCTATCTCTCATTTGTCACCTGGAATCATCGTTCATACCCCTCTTGGAGAGCGTCTAATTCGTGATTCGGTATTCCTTGGTTGTCCATTGAAGATCAAAGATGTCATTTTAGAGGCTGAATTGATACCATTGCCTTTGATTGATCTTGATGTTATTCTTGGCATGGATTGGCTTTCTTCTCATCATGCAATTCTCGATTGCCACGAGAAGCTTGTTATTTTTCGTAGACCAGGGTTCTCAGAACTTGTTTTTGAGGGTAAACTTCAAACGAGATCCCTCTCTTTTATTTCAATGTTGACTGCGCATAAATTAATGCGTAAGGGTTGTGAGGCATTCTTGGCATTTGTCATCGATACTTCTCTTTCTGAAACTAAACTAGATGACATCCCAATCGTGAATGAATTTCCTGATGTCTTTCCCGAAGACTTACCAGGACAACCTCCGAATCGAGAGATTGATTTTTCCATTGACGTACTTCCTGGAATCACACCTATATCGATTACTCCATATCGAATGTCGCCTGCTGAGCTTAAGGAACTCCAGACACAACTTGGGGAATTATTGGAGAAGGGTTTCATACGACCTAGCACATCTCCATGGGGTGCTCCAGTTCTTTTTGTCAAGAAGAAAGATGGATCACTTCGTCTATGTGTCGACTACCGTCAATTGAACAAGGTGACAATCAAGAACAAATATCCTCTTCCAAGAATCGATGATCTGTTTGATCAATTGCAAGGAGCAACTGTGTTCTCAAAAATTGATTTGCGATCCGGTTATCACCAACTCAAGATTAGGGAATCTGATATCCCTAAGTCTGCTTTTCGAACCAGATACGGTCATTTTGAATTTTGTGTTATGCCTTTTGGACTCACAAATGCTCCTGCAGCTTTTATGGATCTTATGAATCGGGTCTTTCGGCCGTACTTAGATAAGTTTGTCATCATCTTCATTGATGACATTCTTATTTATTCTAAATCGGACGACGAGCATTCTCAGCATCTAAGAATTGCTCTGAACATTCTCAGAGAAAATCAGCTTTATGCTAAATTCTCGAAGTGTGAATTTTGGCTTCGCAAGGTAAGCTTTTTGGGTCATCACATTTCTAAAGAAGGAATCTACGTCGATCCAGTGAAGATTCAAGCTATACTAGATTGGGATCGTCCAAAGAACGTGACAGAGATTCGTAGTTTTCTGGGATTAGCTGGATATTATCGACGGTTTGTCAAAGACTTTTCGTTATTGGCTTCATCTTTGACTAAATTGACTCGAAAAGGGGTAAAATTTGAATGGAATGAAGAATGCGACGAAGCATTTCAAGAATTGAAAAGACGACTCGTTTCAGCTCCTATTCTTGCTTTGCCAGACCCAGCGATTGGAGAATTTACCATTTATAGCGACGCCTCGAGACAAGGATTAGGATGCGTTCTCATGCAAGAAGGAAAGGTTATTGCCTACGCTTCAAGGCAATTGAAAAAGAACGAAGAAAATTATCCTACACATGATTTAGAGTTGGCTGCAATCGTCTTTGCATTGAAGATATGGAGGCACTATCTGTATGGTTCAACTTGTCGGGTTTTCACTGATCACAAGAGCTTAAAGTATATCACCACGCAAAAGGAGCTCAACCTCAGGCAAAGGCGATGGATGGAGTTGATTAGTGACTATGACTTAGTCATCGATTATCATCCTGGTAAGGCGAACGTTGTTGCAGATGCTCTGAGTAGAAAGTCTTCTACCTCACTTGCTTCAATTCAATCTTTTTATCTTCCTATGTTGGAGCAATTTAAATCTTTACACATTTCGCTCGATTGTGAAAAGTCTAATGATTCTGCCTTAATCGCCAAATTCGAGGTTAGACCTACCTTGTTCGAGAAAATTCGAGAAAGACAATCACACGATGTTTATTTACAACAGAAGATGGCGAAGCTAAATCAAGGAAAAGAAACAGAATATCAAATTCGGGATGATGGACTTCTTACTTTTAAAAATCGTGTTTGTGTTCCATCAGAACTTGATGTTCGTAGAGCTATTCTTGAGGAAGCCCATTCTTCAGCCTATGCTATGCATCCTGGTAGTACCAAAATGTACAGAACACTTCGGGAGCATTATTGGTGGCCAGGTATGAAACGGGACATTACTGAATTTGTATCAAAGTGCTTATCATGCCAACAGATTAAAGCGGAACACCAAAAACCAGCCGGTATGCTTCAACCACTACCTATTCCTGAGTGGAAATGGGAAAACGTCACAATGGATTTTGTTTCTGGTTTACCTCGAACCCAAAAGGGTTTTGACTCAATTTGGGTCATTGTCGATCGTCTGACGAAATCGGCACATTTCCTTCCAGTGCATACCAACGAATCTTTAGAGAAACTTGCCAAGTTATATGTCGATGAGATCGTGAGATTGCACGGAGTACCAGTGTCAATCATATCTGACCGTGATCCAAGATTCACTTCCCGTTTTTGGCCTAGTCTGCAGAAAGCGCTAGGTACAAAATTACTATTCAGTACCTCGTTTCATCCACAGACTGATGGACAGTCAGAGAGAACTATACAGACACTAGAAGACATGTTACGTGCAGTGGTGTTGAATTTGGGAGGTAGCTGGGATAAGTACGTAACTTTGGTGGAGTTCGCTTATAACAACAGTTATCATTCAAGCATTGGAATGCCCCCGTACGAAGCTCTGTATGGCCGAAAGTGTCGAACACCACTCTTTTGGGATGAGGTTGGCGAGAGACAAATCGAACAAGTAGAGCTTATCGAAGATGCGAAAGCAAAAATACAACTTATTCGAGACAGACTTAAGGCAGCGCAAGATCGACAGAAAAGCTACGCAGATAATAGGAGGCGCGATTTGGAGTTTAATGAAGGAGACAAAGTTTTTCTGAAAGTTTCTCCATGGAAGGGCGTGTTGCGATTCCGCCGTCGAGGAAAGTTGAGTCCAAGGTATATTGGCCCGTTTACGATCGTGCAAAGGATTGGTCGTGTCGCGTATCGACTTGAGCTACCATCGGAATTGTCGAAGATTCACGATGTCTTCCATGTCTCTATGCTTAGAAAATATGAACCAGATCCTTCGCACGTGCTCAAAGATCCCCCAGTTGTATTAAAGGAAAATCTATCGTACGAAGTACAACCTGTTCAAATTGTAGATCGCCGAGAGAAAATGCTTCGTAACAAATCCATTCCTATGGTGAGAGTTCTATGGAGAAGTGATCAAATTGAAGAAGAAACATGGGAACCAGAGTCAGTCATGCGTCAACACCATCCAAATCTCTTTTCATCTCTAGGTACGTTTATGTTTCGAGGACGAAACTTTTTAGAGGAGGGGATACTTTATAATATCTTAGCCCAACTATATTTTTGTTAGAAAGCCCAAAACCTAATTATTTATTTTATGGCCCAAAAGGCCAGCCCTATCTTAGCCCAACTAGATTTTTGTTAGAAAGCCCAAAACCTAATTATTTATTTTTATGGCCCAAAAGGTCAGCCCAATTAAGCCCAATTAGAATTTTTTTAGAAAGCCCAAACTTATTTATTTATTTATTTTGTGGCCCAAAGTTTCAGCCCACTTAAATGGGCTGATATATAATTAGTAAGACTAAAGTTAAAAAAAAAAAAGAGAGAGAAGAACGGGAGAAGAAAAGCAAAAGAGGGGAAAGAAGAGAGGAAGAGGAGAAACCCTTGTTGACCAAATTCTCCCTTACAACCCTCATCCTAGGTGGTTTTTAAGTTGTTTTGAGGTAAGTGGTGTGTGAATTAAGCTTCCTTCTTCCATAATTTTGTAATTTTGTGGAGTTTTTCTTTTTGGTATGTGGGTAATTTGCAGACTGTTCGAACTGATTTTGAGATAGCTATTACCCTCGAAACTTTGCAAACTTAATTTTTGTACGTAGCTGAACTCGTTAGCTTTCCGTAGCCACTTGAAACGCCTCAATCCGATTATTCTACAATTAGTTATGATTTTTCTCGTAAACTGCCGCTAGCTGGAAATTTCAGAATTTTTATGTCGAATTCAAACTTATTTTTTTTTATCGTTTCGTTTAGTTAATGTATTAAAACGGTTATATGGGATTGGGAACTGATGTTAAAGAGTTACATGCCATTTTTATTTAATATCGACTCGTTCGAACTCGATTAGGATTTGTTTTTAGCAATGAAAGGGATGTTAACGCTAATAGTTAGTTATATTTAATTTGTCTTTAATTGCTCATCTCCTTTCTAGGTAAAGAACCATCGACGAAGGGCAAGGGACCGACTTCAGATTCCAGAGAGAGTTAATCACTTCCTTGTGAGTTGATAATTCGGGAACGCCTTCTCTTGTGGGAAGTGTGGACCCTCAATAAATGTGCATTTATTTTAGTTTTAGTTAATTGATAAGAAAATTATTTGGTATTATGTTATGTGGTAAAGAGCCTGATTGGCTCGATTGCTCTGGTTAGAGTCCTATTAGCCATTTTATGAGTATTATTGATTTTAACTTATGTTGAAGAGCCTTGTCGGCTCGATATCTGATAGCATTTATTGTGAATTATTTGAGAATTGATTTCTGGTTATTCTTGTGTGCCAATTAAGACTCTAACTTGAGTCGTTATTCATCTTATGATGTACATGCATATGTATGCCTGGTACCAAGGTTAAGTAGCCCGAATTGGTCACGGTTCGGGTGAGTTGGAGCGACATTGATTAAGTAGCCCGAATTGTCGCGGTTCGGGTGAGTTAGAGTGACAACCAAGTTGCCCGTGATTGGCAAACCTGGGTGAGTTAGATCTAACGGGGCACCTGTCCATTTGCCAAATACTGATACTCTGGAGGGTGATCGTTAGACGGATCAGTCTATTATAGGCTCAGTCAACGTCACCGGTGTGGGACATGCATGTCATATATGTTTATATGTTTGATCATTTCAAGTATTCACGTCGATATTGAATTGTGAACTTTAGCACTTGGCATATTGAGAAAGAATATTAATGTGCATTTTATCTAGAGTAACGGTGACGGGCTTGAACTGTCTCTCGACGGAGAGCTCAGTTCGAGGAGGATATTGACTACCCACGCGTCTTTTATGTGATAACATGTTGTTTGAACTAATTGTGTTATTCATAAATGTGCACTAAGGTTTTTATTTTCATTAATATGTACACTGAGTGAGAATAATTATTGTGGGACGAATTGTGGGATTTTATGTTATGAACCGCGAGTGGGAGTACATGCTTCGTATAAGGGTCGGGGTGACCGGCTTATCACCTCACTGAGCTAGTGGTTTTGCTCACCCCCCATCATTCTTTCTTTTTCAGGCTGTTGATATCGTTTTGGTTGGAGGTTTGCCTATCGTTTGCTCATCATCCAATCCGTGTTTTGGGTACTTTCTCTTTTATGTAAATTGACGGATTCATTGGCGAGATTGTATAGTTTATATTTGGTGACCCCCTTGATGTTTTTTTTGTACCTTCGCGATGTTATATCGTTCATGTATATTTTCTTTAAACTAAGTTACACCGTTGAATTTTGTACCTTTGTAAATCCTTGTTGATACTTTATGAGATGATGTCCTCGGGTTGTACCCGTTGTTATCAGTTGTTCAGTTCTACAGGTACTTGATAGCAAGCCTTACGTTTTCTATAAACTTTGTGGAGTGGAGTGCACCCTTTATGGTTAACGTGGCGGTTGTCGCGTTCTGTCTGGGGTCGGGGCGTGACATAAATTCTTAAAAGGTAGTATTTTTTTTATTATTAAAAATGTCAGTTGAAATATATAAAGTACTAATGTTTTACCAAAGAAAATATTTTTTCTCTTAAAAAATCAAAGATGTTAATTTTTATACTAAAATGTATAACATTCAACACCGAATAATTTAAAAATATTACATAATATTCAACGCTAAATGATATAAAATTAAATTTGAACACACGTATCTATATCTATATGCTTTCAAATACTACAATGGATATATTATGTATTTTCTTTTTAATAAAATGTCATTTTTAATTTGTCTACCACTCATAAAATCGCGACAAACACTTCTGTCAATCGGATTTACATGTAAATTTATTTAAATCCTGTTTTCATTTTTTTTATTTTTTAATACATAAAAATTTACTCTTTAAATATATAAATTATTAATCTTTTTAAATGAAAATTTTGCTCTTCTAATTTTTGTAAATCCTGATTTCTCGATTATTTTTTAGTACATGAAAAATTATCCTAACAATTTAGTCGCAAATTTTTATACCGACAAAATATTTGTGATAAATATTGTGACAAAATATTAAAAGCTTATCCCAATTAATAGCTATGAAATTTATTTATATAGCCTTTATTACTACTCCCTCCATCCCCTTTCAAATGTATCATTTTTCTATTTTGGATGTCCGCCCCCAAAGTCTCATTTCATTTTTTATTCACACACACCCACTAATACAACTAAAAAATGGGACTCACACCTCCACTAATACAACTACTCACTACACATTAAATAACAATATTCCTTAATCTTCGTGCCCAAAAGCAAATGACACCCTTAAATCTAGACGGAGGGATTAATTATTAATTTAGCAACCCACAATTTTGTCGGTAATATTTGTGATAAATTTTTATTTTTTGTCACTAAAATAACTTTTTTTAAAATAAATAATAATTTAGCGACAATAATTTTATAGCAAAATTTAACCATGAAAATAATTTTATATTGCCAAAATGAATAATTATTTAAATTATTAATAATTGTTGATTTAGCAACGAAAAACAACAATTCGTCTCTAAGAGAAAGTATTTGACAATGAATTATGAATTTACACGCTACAAAAAAATAATTTTTTATCAACGGAATATTCCGTTGGTAAAAGCCTTAATTCCATTGTTAATTTAGTTTAACAACAGATTAGCAACGGAATCTGTTAATAAATTTTCATTGGTAAAGTGGTGGTTGATAAATTTTTAGCAACGAAAAATCAATTCTGTTGGTAAATAATTTCGTTGGTAATCCGTTGCTAAAAATTCCGTTGATAATTTATATAAAGATTCTCTTGGTAATCCGTTAGTAATTACTAACAAATTGAATTCCATTGGTAAAATAGAGAATAAATCCGTTGGCATTTTATTGCTAATAGAAAAATATCATTTTGGTTGCTAATCCATTAGTAATTGCCAACGGTTGAATTCCGTTGGTAAATTCCGTTGCTAAAAAATAGAGTACTTTTTTGTAGTGACAACAATTTTTTTGTTGCTATATTTCATTTTTCTTGTAGTGTTTTAGAGATATAAATTATTACTCTTTTAAATAAAAATTATTACTACTTTTTAAAAAGTAATACTCCCTCTGTCTAGTTCTAAGGTATCCATTTGCTTTTTGCACGTGGACAATTCTAAGGTCTTTCTTTGCTTTTTGCACGTGGATTAAAGAGTATTATTATTACTAAAGTGGTTAGTTGTATTAGAGGGAAGTAGTGTGTCATATTGTATACTTTTTTTACTAAATAGAGGAAATTGATATATTTGAAGCGGATGTCAGGAATAGTGAAATGGATACTTTAGAAGCGGACAGAGGTATACTCCCCCCGTCCCGCCACAAGAGTTACATTTTACTAATTATGCATCCCGCTACAAGATTTACATTTCCCTTTTTGGAAAATGAGACTCATATAAAACAATCACTTTTATCTTTATAGGGTCCATACCCAACATTAATACACGCACCCACTATACATTAAAATATTATATCTCTCAACTCACTACACATTAAAATACAATACTCCCTCCGTCCAAAAATTGATTGCACTGTTACTGTAGATACGGAGTTTAAGAAATATCATTTTATTGACTTTTCAACTCAACTTTGAGGGGTAAAATTGTCCATGCATTTTGGTTTATGTTTAAAATTGTCCATGCATTTTTATAAATATTTAAAAAGTGAAGGATAAATTGATAATTTGTTTTTGCTATTTTTGGAAGGTGCAATCTATTTTGGGACGGATAAATGTGGAAAGTGTACAATTAATTTTGGAACGGAAGGAGTATTCCTTAATATCTGTGAAAACAGTAAATGTAACTATTTTGATGAGATGGAATAAGTATTAAATAATAACTTTTAAAAATAAGATTTATATGTAACCTGACCTAGACGACTCACTCTATGATAGCATAATATGAGACCTTCATAATCGATTTATTAATTACTCATTTCATCGTATAGGAGGGTTCACCTGCTCTAATTTAAGAAAAGTATTTGCCTAATTTAATTAATATTTTAAAATAATTTAATATATTTAAGTAATAGATAAAATATAAAAAATATTATAAAAGAGATTAAAATTTTGAAAATAAACCACACTTTTAATGTTTTGGATTGAAAAACTATTCCTATTTTAGATGATGTGTGATTTCACGGTAAAAACAAATAAATAAAAAAAATTAACGATTCATGCACGTAAAAATAATAGATATAACCATGAATAGAAAAAAAAAATTATATATTTTTTAATTACAGTTAGATGGTATGGCCCATTTGGACCCACCCTATCCTATTAATGCACGCGGCATCACGGCTCGTATGACAACATTATTGCGTGTCTTATACGAATCTGTCCTAACCTTTTTAATAACAAAATAAAATCCATCTATTTATTAAGTAAATCAATTTAAGATTACACATGATAAAGCCTCTTTTATTTTCACTTTCTTTCTTGAAATAAATGCATCAACCATGTAATCATAATAATAATGTGGAACCTCACCAAATCTCAATCAATTTTTTTTTATATATATTTGATATGGAAAAAAAAATCAAATCATTATTTCTAGAGGTAATGCATATATTCTTTAGATATAGTTTTCCCTTACTTCATGCACCATGTTCTTAGTATATTCACTCAAATATTATAATTTATAATAGAATATTTTCATGTTATATATTCACACACAAAATTATAATTGAATTCTAATTTAAATATGTTCTAAATAGAAAATAAAAAATAAAAAATAAAAATGAAACGTCATAAACATTGAAAATATAAAAATATAATTATATGAAAGAAAAAACACCAAATTTCAATCTAACTTATTCTACTAATTTTTTCGGTTTGGACTTGTTATGGGTATTAATATCTCACTTCAAACATGAGTTAATATCCAATGATGACATGAGTACACAAAAGAGCCCATGAGGCCAAAAAAACATGACGAATACAAAGGCCGAAGATAAAGTCCGTCCAAGACATAGTCGACGATCAACGAAGGTTTAAAGGCCAATAACAATGAAACCCAAACTTGTCTGAAAATATGATCACATGTCCGTCCTAACGTAAGATTAGCATGACTACCTCTTGTTGAGCTAATTTTAAATAGTCTCGGCTTAACTGAGAATAATCTTGGCTAACTTAGTAGAAATTAGAACATGAAAAGCTTACCAGCTATGAACACCTAAGAATAGAAAATGACTCATCACTCTCATAATTTTAGGGGTGTCAATTTGACTCGGACCCACTGGTACCCACTCGGCTTGCACGATTTGAGCCGCCCCAGACCTGTCCCGAATTGAAAACGGGGCGGGCTAGCCCCGGACCGTTTTGAAACAGGACGGGTCTGTGTATTATTTCAGTCCTGCGGGTACCCACCCCGCCGTACTAAATATAAATATTATATTTTTTATTTTATAATCATTTAAAATTCTATACTTTACTTCTAATTTCATAATTATTATTATTATTTGAATTTTATTTTTATTTTTGTGACATAATCATTACTTCAATATATGGAGAATGATGAAGTGAGAGAGTTAGTGATTTATGAGTGCAACATAGGTCTTAAAAAAAATTTAAAAAATAAAAAAATAGAAAATAAAAAAAGAGAGAGGGAGCGGACCCGCCCCGTTTGGGTCTATGTTTGGAGTGGTATAATAGGATCCGTGCGGGTCTGGGGCAGGACCAGGGCAAGTAATTTTAAAACGGGTTGGATTCGAATAATTAGGTACTCGCTCCAGACCCGACCCGTTGATATCCCTACATAATTCCTGACAAAAGGACAATATATATACAAAAGTCATGAGCAAGCTCTCAACCAGTAAAAACTCTTTCTAGTTGGTTCCCTTTTAAGTGGCAGATTTGATTCCCTCCAAAAACTCGTGATATCTTCTCATAAGGCTAAGGCATTGGCAAGATCATCATCCACGGGAAATTGAAGAGCATATAAGTAGCCAATTCTATAGATTGTAATATAACTTTTTATCACTTCATCTCTACACTTCATAGAGAGAGTTGTGAGGAACAATCATCAATTCAATAGAGTATGCTCCTACTTCCATTCATATAATGTGTTTGATTGATTTTGTACTTGTCATTTTATTTTTTCAAATTCAAGCTCATCTCTTTAGCCACAACAAGAATGACCATCAACAGTTGACGCTAGAGGAAAGGATTATTTTGTAACTAGAGGAACAGAAGATAAGCCAATAGAAGATGGAATCAGCAATGTTTCGGCCAGAGGAATACGACTCCGCCAAAATTAATACACATAATATAGTTTAATTTTATTTATTATAATCCGACTAAATTACCAAAAATAATAATAAAAAAATAAGTATATAAAACAATTATTTTTAAATAATATGAAAATAAATAATGAACGTTTTCAAAATTAAAAGAATATGTAGTTTATATCCAATTTTGTTCTTAAATTGGATTTATTCCTCGAATTTATATTATTATCTTTTAAAAGGGATGTGAAGCACCCGACATGTACAGAGATATAAACATATATAGATTCATTTCTTTTAAATATTCGTGTTAGTGTTAAAGAATAAAGGTGGGGATTACTTTTTAATAATGGGATAACATCATTCTTTTTCTAAAAAAGAATATATATACACAGCGACATACTAGCATACAATTGACACCCCAATGAATTCGGTTTACAGTCATTCTAATTTTTCAAAATTATCTAATTATACTGTGCACAGGTGCACCCTAAGATAGGAGGCGCCCATTTTAAAAAACGTATATAAATATAAATAAAAATATATACATTATGAATAAAAAATGTATACAATTTAATTATTAGTCTTTTTAATAAAAAATTGAGTTAAAAAATAAATACAATTATTAAAAAATATGTATGCACTACTGAATAAAAAGTTATACACATATGGATGCTAGTTTTTTTAATGAAAAACTTAGTGTGAAAAAGTATACAATTATTAAGAAACACGTATACAAAATAGAATAATTTGTATACAAAATAGAATAAAATGTTATACACATATAGGTGCATCCTTGCACTCGGGTGCATCTAATATCGACTCTTCAAAAATATCCTTTAGTTAATAAAAAAACCTTTAAATGAATTATTAATGTTCTGAAAAAAAAATTGATCCTCAAATTCTGTTCAACAAGAATATAAAAAACCAACCTATTAAATTTTGAAGAGTAATATTTTAAGTTTAAAAGAAATAAATATTCTTTCTTTAAAATAATTTTCATATAATAAAGAGTAATTGATAAATTAGAATACAAGAATTTGAAAAATATATATTTCATTTAAAAGAATAATATTTATTTCTCTAAAGAAAAATTTTCATATATTAAAAAATCATTGATAAATCAAATTATATATGTCAATTTGACATACAAGTGTTTGCCCCATAATATATACCGTCTGACCTTTGAAATATATTCATTTATTTTTTATATATAAATTAAAAAGTATTATTATGAATAGTTATATTAATAATTGTGTGCACTCATATTTTGGTTGTATTATTCATATGTGTGGGTCAAATATTTGTAAAAATGAAATAAATACTTAGTAATTACGAAATAAAATAGCAAAAGGTATAAAATGAGAGGAGACAAGGACGTATATATATTAATCTGTACTTTGTTTCCCAATTTTCATATTTATTTTATATTTATCTTTACCTTTGAAAAATAAAATGCTTCATCTTCTTATATTATTTATATAATCTCAACGTTTAGGTTTATTTTTTCACGTATATTAAGAGATATAATATTTTAATGTGTAATGAGATGAAAAAAATAATATTTAATATAAAGTGGATAATTGTATTATTATTATATATGGATATATAAAATAATTAATTGTTTTGTGTGGGTCCAATTTAACAAAAAAAAGAAACATAAACTTTAATTTGAGACAATTCAAAATAGAAAATATAAATTTTAATGCGGGACGAGAGAGTATATATATATATATATATATATATATATATATAATTGAGTGTGTAACAAGTAAAAAAATACAATAGCGGCCCGTAAAAAATAAAATAAAGAATAAATAAAGAAAAAGTAAAAAGAAAAGTAAATTTCTCTTTATTAGTGAAAAAGAAAATGTCAAAGAATGAGACACAGTATTATCAGTGTATTTGAGTTTTTGTGTTATTTGATGTTTACTAGATGAGGAATTTAAATTTCCTCCATTCAAATCGAAAGATTAAGTTAATCATTTTCTCATTTCTCCGTTTTACCATTAAATTTACCTCTTTAAAATATACTTATCTAGAATTCAAAGGCTAAAAATATAAATAGTGGGTGGTTTTTCTATTTTAATTTTTAATTATTTAAATTAATTAATGATAAAAATTATGTCAAAAGTTAAATTTAATGGTTGAAATCGTCAAAGTGCATCGATGTCTCAGGTGCACCGCAGTAGAACTTTAAAATATACTCCACTTATTTCAATTCAAAACTTTAAAAATATTTTTTAATTTTAAAAATATTACTCCCTCCGTCCCATAGAGGTCGGTATAATTTTTTTGGGCACGGAGATTAAGGAGTATAATAATTTAATGTAAAGTGAAGTAAAGTGAAGTGAGAGAAATAATATTTAATGTGTAGTGGGTAGTTGTATTAGAGGTGATATGTGGGGTCCATGAGAATAGATTAATTGTTTTTATGTGGGTCTCATGTATTAAAAAGAAAATGTGTCAACTTTAATGAAACAAACCAAAAAAGAAAGTATTTCAACTTTTATGGGACGGAGTAAATATCATTTTTTATCACACACAATTTGTTTTATACATTATATATTACTTTAAAATACAATATTATTTTGGAAAATTAATAAAATTAGTGTTTTTTTAAAACGTAGAAGAGTAAGAGTGTATTTCATCGAAAAGAGGGTAATATTGAGGGTTATTTAATAAATTATTGTGGTTTTTACTTTTATTTAACAATATATAGTACTTGCATGACTGTTTGACGGAATAAGCAGAAGCGCCACTTCTAGTGGCGCCTTTGCCTCATTCCCCTTTTTCTCTATTTTTCATTTTTCACTGTCAAATCATACGTGTTTAAATTTTAACACTAAACTTTAAACCCACACAAAATAATTTATTATTTGATGTAATACTCGCACACAACACTAATACAATTACATACTTCACATTAAATATTATTTATTCCACCTCACTATAAATTAAAATATTGTATCTCTCAATTTACGTATAAAAAGCAAAACGAAAATATTTATTTGGAATGGAGGGAGTACTTTAATTTTAAATTTGTTACTCATACCTAACACACATTATCTTACGTTTTATCCATTACCTAAAAATAATACTCAAAATTTAATGAAGTAAAAATAATATTTTTCAAATAAAGTGTAATAAAAAAATATGAACCTATTTACGAGACAGTATAAATATATTTTTATGTCCAAAGTCAATCCACACAAAGCCAAATATAATAATATATTAAAATAATTTAATTTAAAAATAAAATAAAATTAAAGTGTACTGTGATGTTATTAATTAAATCCTCAATCATCTTGCTAATGTTGTAATATGTTCAAAATCAGTCCACATATTCATGTTTTTTTATACACGTTATTTGAAAAAAAAAATATTTTCACTTTATTGACTTTTGGTTATTTTAGTATTTTTAGGTAATAAATAAAGTGAGTAAGGTAATGTGTGTTAGGTAGGAGTGACAAATTTAAAATTAAAGTATATTATGTGTGTTAAAAAAATACAAATTTTGAATTTAAAGTATGTTGTGAGAATGACAGAATGCATATTAGTTGAGTGTTATTTTCTTTTATAAATAAATATGTGGAGTTAAAATAAATTTAAACATTAAAAAATGCATACTCCCTCCGTCCCGTCCTTATGGTTACATTTGTTTTTACACGGAGATTAATGAATATGATATTTTAATGTGCATTTTAATATAAAGTGGCTAGGTGTATTAGTGTGATGTGTGGACTCATGGAGAGAGAAGTATAATTAATTTGTGTGGATGACATATGCTAAAAAGAGAAATATAATCATTAGGATGGAACTCCAAAAAAAATATGTAATCATTAAAATGAGACGGAGTACTTAATTTGACAAAAGAATAAAAAATGTCAAAAAAACAGGATCCAGCATAGGCGCCACTTTTAGTGGCGCTTCTACTTATTTAGTTAACAACACATGCAAGTACCATATTTTGTTAAATAAAAACAAAAATAACAATATTTTATTAAATAACCCTAATATTGAAGAATATGTTTATTTCTGATGAATGCACAATACTAAAGGATAATATGTTGAATATTTTTTTTATTTTTATGTGTTAATCATTATACATTACTTATGTTATTCCGTCAACAATCAACAACAATCAAATTCAATAATATAATATTTATTTCTCTCTCATCCACCTATACAACCTACAACCCAATCCAATTTTTTCACTTCATTAACAACCCAACTCAACCTATCATTTTAATAAAATATTCATTTCTCTTTCATCTATATTTATACAATAATAATTATTAAATTATATAATATTATTTTGAATTTTTTAATAATCATATTTAAAATTATAATCTTATATTTTAAAAAATATTTAATTTCATAATTATAGTAAAAAAAACTTTTGAAAACACACAAAATAATAACATACGAACATCACAATAAAAAAGAAATTACATAATTAAAATACAAAAAGTGAAAAAAAATGCATGAAATATAAATCATAAAATAGAAGTTCAAAAGAAATGAGAAAAAGATATAATTTGAAATTAAAAGAAAAAAGAGATTTTTTAGTGATTCAAAATATGTCAATATTATACTCTGTTTATAAAGGAAAAAAATTTAAGAATTTTGATTATTTTTTTTAAATTTTAATAATTTAAATATCATTTATTAAAATTTTAAATTATATTTATAAAAATAAACTTCAATTAATCATAATGTGACAAGTTTCACAATGTGATAAAAGGGATGGTTGATGACCACAAGTCGAGTGGTGATCAGTTGACCAACCGGTTGGACAAAATCTTTCATTTCTCTTTTTTTTTTTAATTTCTTTTGTCGTTTGTGAATGACCAATGACACAGGTCATGAATGACAATAGTCTTATAGTCCATCCGTTCCACGCCACTTTTCATACTTTTTTAATTCGTATGTCCTAACTCCCACAATATTCTTCATACTTAAAAAAATATCATTTTATTCAACAACTTTAAAAATTACTGTAATTTAAATTTTGTCATTAATTTTTCACATACATACCATTATTTTATAATATTTATATTATTTAAAAATATTACAAAACTTTCTAACATTAATAAAATTAATCAAAAAATATAATTTTTTTTAAATAATATGATACACTAAACCAGAATGGTGGTTTGAAACGTAGAGATACATAATGAGATGTATCTGATCGTGATTTGGGTTACATGAGGGCAACTTCGAGATTCATACGTACGTGGACACACATCGTGCTTTCCCATGACTCCCATCATCTATGTTCTTCTCTTCTTTAACAATAATAATACTAGTATTATCCATTTGCCGACACCCAGCATTTTTACACTGCTGCCAGGTTCCATGTTAATACCATACGCCTCGCATCTCCTTTCGCCACGTGTCAAAACTATTCACAATTATTATTTTATTTATTTATATGCTTAAAATATTTGGTGAGTATGAATGAATTTAGGTAAATTTAAGTGAACTAACTCAATAAATTATTACTCCATGTCACATGCATAATGCATACCCCCTCCATCCCAAAAAATTTACATACTTTTTTTTTTTTTGGATTATTCTATAAAATTTGATATATTTCATTTTTAAGGATGTGAAACCCACATAAAAATAATTTATTTATTTACATGGGCTCACACACATATCACACTCATTACTAATACAACTATACACTATACATTAAATATTATTTTTCTCATTTACTTTATATTAAATTATTATATTTTTTAATCTCCGTATTCGTAGTATGATATTACACCATGCATGTTGCGGAAGACTAGTCCATATGTAAATGCCGATTGGCAATAAATTATTACTGATTTTCAGAAGTCAAATGCTGGATTAAGCTTATCCACTACACTGATTTTGGACGGTGTCAGATATTACAATACATAAATGGTACCTTTATTAAACTTAATTAACTTGTGGTCCGAAGAATATGAAAAATAAATAAATAAAAAATAACTTATCGAGAAAGTATTGATCGCCTAGAGATTCGACAACTTTCTTTGACACGTAGCATTGGGTGGGGGCTTGGGTCGGTGTATGGAGGTTAGTTTTAAAATAATAAAATACTCATATACTCCACGTGGCAAACACAAGTGAAACCATTTTTTTATTTATTTTATTTTTATTTTTTTTCCATAAATGCTAGTTAAAATCGAATATGGATCACTTATTTTAGTGAAAAGATTAGTGGCAGGTAAGCTAACCCACTTAATTAATACTTATAAGTGAAATCGTTACTTCCTCCATCCCATGACAACGTGTATATATTTCTAATTTTGGTATTCCATTATTTCTCTTTATAGTAAATGAGATCTGTACAATGCATTCAAATATCTTCGTGGGGCCTACGACACTATACTAATACAATTATCTACTATACATTAAATTATTATATCTCTCACCTCAATACACATAAAAATATTATTCCTTAATCCCCGTGCAAAAAACAACGTACATGTATTAATGAGATGGAAAGAGTACTATTTTAACAAAAAATAATTCTTAAATTAATAAATAGTAGTGCAATAAATTATATTTATGAACCATTTATAGTACAAATTAAAAAAAAATATTTTTAATAAAAAAATATAATATCTTTGAAAATAAAAATTACTATTTAAAATCTCATGCAAACGTTGTCCCATATACTGTGATATGCATCTAGTTGTACGATCAAGTATTTGTGCACCGAAATTCAATATTGTTGAGATTAAGGTGTAAACCTTACTCCAATTTGTGTCCCAAGGCTGTGGTTTGATTATAGAGGGTTGACAGGAGATTTTGTGACAAAATGCATTTAAGGACGACAGTTATGGTAATTACAAACAAAAAAATAGATTTTTAGACGTAGTTGGAAACTATGTCTGGTGTAGTTTGGTGGTTCATTTGTTATCCGATTCAACAGATTCTTAGTCCTATAATTCTATTTGAAGCCTCATATGTTTGGATTAGAATCCATACAGATATAAGGTTCGAAAGTTAGCCACTTGACATACTTCATCCAGTTCTTCGAGTATAGTTTGGCTAGTTAGATTGTTGATTCTTTATGTTGTATTCGTTCCATCAATAAAGAGGTTTCATATATCTTTCAAGAGCGGACCACTATATGTTAATCCGAGTCCATTTTCTTCGTTCTCGAAATCGTTATATCATATGCGCATGTTTGATGGCTGCATCTCTTGCGTTGCACACATTTTGGTTCGTTATCTAAACGGGAATTTAGCTCACAATACATCATCTTGAAGTCACTGTCTGAGAGGGTTTTAGACAGCAAATTAGAAAGGGAAATCATTAGTGGTTTTCGTAGCCTTATAGATTTGTGTTCTATTTGTAGCTTTCAGATTCATCGAGCACTTAAAAGATCGTGCTCAGAGATTTCTTCTTACTAAGATTTTCTGTTATTTTATGTTTTAACTTCTTGTTTGTGTTTGGCATTTGAATAACAAAAGATTCCAACAGCTGAATGACGATAGGCTATGACAGATCATGACGGCAATGCGGCTGAATCAAATCCAAATCGAGCTATGACGATTTCAGCAGCAGGCGCCGAGCACTTTCTATGGTAACTTTTCCAGCGACAGGTAGGTGGCAACTAGAGCGGCGGAGTTTCCGATGATAAGATTTGGCAGAAAAGAGTCCACTAAGGCCTGTTGTGGCGCGGAGACAGGAGGTAGTGTCTCGACGTCAACAGCGACATTGTTTGGTAAGAGAAGTGGGCACTCAAAACATTTTCGGGAGGGAGAAGTTTTGGGAAGAGGAGTTCTTTCATATTAAAAAAATAAATAATAAATAAAGAAGGTTGAATTCTATTTTAGCCAGTTCCAAAAACGTCGATTCCATTTTAGCTGGTTCCAATTAAAATGTGCATATTTCTACTTAAAGGTCCATTAAGAGCTACTAAACACCAGAGAATATGGTGTTTCATCAGGAATTATATTTATTATTTAGACTTAACAACTAGAATTCTAATTATTTATTATTCGTAAGACCTTCGCAAATAGAGTTCTAATCATTACTCATACATGTGTATACATGGATGCAGATCCTCTGCAGTTACTTTACTCAATTTCCTCCCACTGTGGCTAGCGGGAGGGGATCCAGTGTATACACATATGCAGAGAGTATTCTTTTAAGACCCACTACTCAAGACGTACTTGTAATTTGACTTGAGATTGGATTCATATATAATAAAGGGTGTTATTTATACTTCAACCAAACAAGAGTGCATATGTGAAAGGGGAAGAACAGTCGTCTCCTTAGCTGGATGATATGCAAGGAAATTTCTTAAAACAATATTGTTAATAAAAAATCTCGACAATTGAAAGATTGTAATAATCACAGTATAGTATATATATACACACATGCCACACCTAAAACAAGAAGCCACAGGCAATAAGTCAATTGGTTTTGAAATATTTGCAATTGAAAGACAATAGGCATGACAGGAAAGCAGCATCTCTCCAAGGTTAAATTAAGTCAGACAGGCAAATGACATACCCCTACCCCGTGTCGAACCATATTCATGACCTGATTGTATCTAACAAGTTTGCACCGTCTAGTTTCGCACCTTGGAGATCCTGTAAAGAAGAAAGGAAGAATGATGAAATTGAACACTGCATGCGATGAATGAGCATGTTAATGCAGAAAAAAGAAAATTCACATAATTGCTCGTCTCTTTTGTCCTATTTATACAATTTAAAAGTTAGCCTGTTCTTGGAAGTACTCAGACTGATCAAGTTCGGTACAAGGACTAGTTGCTCATTCTTTATAACCTCAATTGATCTTTCTTTTCGTGGTAGGTTCGGGGAACCTACGGTAGCTCCAACTATGTATTGATGAAAGTATAAAACCTAAAGGTTGCCTTCTGAAGTTTCATATGAATTTAATGCTTTCTTTTCACCAGAAGTGAAAATCTGAGAGGTAGCATACTCTCTTCAGGTGCACAATATAATGGTGTTGAGACATTTCATAAATGAAGAGCATTTGTATCTAGGTTGAATTCTAGTGGACGGGTTATTCTAATAAGGCTTCTCATAGTTATATTAGTTATGCTGCTGGCACACTTATTAAATACCTTAAAGTCAGCTAAAGCCAGGTAACAATAGACACCACAAATAGTGAATTCAAAATATGTTAAAAATTCTTGCTAACTTTATCATCAACGAAATAAATGGATGACAAAAAAAGATATGTCCAGGAAGGATTATCATATAGGAATCAATTCTCAAACTGAATTATAAAATGAGGTAAAGAATATGATGTTACTGCACTCAACCCACAATACAAATCTAAGTTGATAAGACATAAAAAATAAAATTTCATTCAACAAATATGCTCAGGTTACTTACGGTATCACGAAGATTTACATGCCGCAGATAAGCTCTTTGTAGATTTGCTCCTTTAAGATTTGCATTTGTTAACTTCGCACCCTTTTAGAATAGCATAAAGGAGTTGATTAAGAGTCTGAAGTCCATCTACTGATGCTTACAAATATAAATTAAGATTGCACACACATGTTCATTTGTTTAATTAGACTGAAAATTTTCAAACAAGAACAGATCAAGAATTAGATGGAGGCATTGTGGTCCTAGACATATTTATAGATCAAGATAAATTGAGTGTTTATGTTGGTAAAATTTGACATTTACAAATAAGTCGTTTTCTATAATGTTAAACCAACAGGGAATGCAATCAAATTATGCACACATGCATGTACTGTCAGTAAAGTATTCCCACATTCTCAAAATTATTTGCCTTTCACATTTGCAACAGTATATATCCTCAAATTTTCATTTAGTGCAAATGTAAGAGGATATGTCAAGGTGAGAAATTGATACTGATAGCTCAAGCCACATGTCTTAAAATTTAATCAACCTGAAGATATATGAGTGAGTAGATAAAACACTTTTTCCAGATTACAATACAACCATGTGATTCTTGTCAGTATCATCATAATATCAGACATGAAAATTCCACAAAGTAAAAGTAAAGCTACTTCAGTTCAGCGCAACTAAAAAATCTCTGTTGCTCTCTAAGACAATCACAGCTGAATGCAAGTGATATTTTTTGCTAGATGAGAACTTAGACACTCTGAACATGTCGTAAATATATAACGGTATCAAGATATTCAGCAGTCTTTTCTGCCCAAAACTATAATAAAGTACCTGAATAGAATTTTCTCCGATAAGTGCAAAATATCCCTTTTGCTTTTACAATCATAACAGTAGCATCCAGTAACTCTTACCTTCAAATTGGCTCCCTCAAGATTAGCTCCTTCCAAGTTAGCATTTGTAAGATCAGCACTCTAAAATTGTTCAAAAGAATGAGTGTTACAAGCAAACACACAGAAAAAAAAAAAAACTAAGCAGAAAGTCTAAATACAAGAACAACATCAATAAATTGATAAGATATGAGGAGCTACGTTTCCTAATGTCAATACAAAAGATTAGAAGAGTAGGACATGAGGAAAAGGAAAGAGCAGAGATTATTTACTAATTAAATGAAGTACTTATGTATGTTAAACCTGCAAGTGTGCGGAACGCAGATCTGCACCACAGAGGCTACAGTCCACCAAACAAGCATCTGTGATTTGATGTTAAGATAATTTATGAGAACATACAATAACTCAATACAATAATAGAGGTCTTCATTTTTCAGATATCAATACAGGAATTCAAAGAAGAAAGAACATTTTTAAAGGAAATTAATCAAACCCAGATTGAAAACTATGCATGATTTAGTAATTGAACAGGTCAGAGAATTATGCTAGAATCACAATCAACAATTTCTGATGTTCAAGCACACAAGTGAATGAAGAAAAAGGGCAATGGAAAAAAATGTCATTCACCGTGTATATTTTTAGTCCAACAAGTATTAAACTAGAAACAATTTAATTAATACAAATTCTTGCTATAAGTTGCCTACAAATCTTTGGCTAAATTTAAGGAATTCAAGTGCCATAAGTAGAAAGCAATTTATTCATTAATTATGGAACCAAGACTCCAATATTAATGAGTCAACTTCCTTTCATTTTCCATTTATAGTTCTATAAAGGATGCATCATAGTCCAACATCAGTGAAATATTAACCTTTAGATCCAAATTGAGAAAAATTACCTTGTAGATTTGCACTCATTAGGCTGGCACCAGCTAAGAGAGCTCCCCGAAGATTAGCTCCAGTAAACTCACATCTTCCTAGGCAAAACAAATTCATTTAAATGACAAACACGATTGAATATGAGATACGAAGATTTACCAACGGTTTAAATAAAACAGGGACAGCAGATTCTCATTTGACCAATTCATGTTCCTAAAGAATCAAAAACATTTATGAAAGAATTTTATTAGGAAGATAAAGCTGCATAGAAAGATGTACTTACTCTCGCAAAGTAGCATTGTGAAATATGGAAGCTTCAGCATCCACGTCCTGATGCAAAGAAAGAATTATTTAGGTGATGAATAGTGATATTTGGTATCATAATAGCCCATAAAGACACATTTCTCCATGGACAAGTAAGGATACTCACCTTGAACTTTGCACTTTGAAGATTAGCACGTGAAAAGAACACGTTCTTCAGACATGCATAACTAAAGTCCACAAATGACAGGTCCTGCACTTTTTGTACATGAAATGAAAAGAGCAGTGACTAAAAAACTCAAGTGTATTTGTTCATGATCACAGTACTGCAGGTAAACAAGCTATTTCTGTTCATTTGTGATAGACATCTCAAAACAAATTATAATCATGCATAAATGCACTCTCAAGCATGGAACTTTTCAAACTAAAACAGAATTAAGGAGATATAGGTAAACAATGAGGTGGGTAACATAAAAAATGCACAAGAAAGCAGTTTTATGAGAAAATGGAAGGAGCGTCATGAGCATTTTATTTATCACAGAAAATTATCAGAAAAGTGATCATGTCACTTCATGACAGGATAATGCAAGAAAACTGCATGGAAAATGCACGGATATAAACCCACAATTTTGCAGCAAATGAGACCTAATAAAAATTTCCCAAATTAATATCAAAATGCTCTTCATAAGGGTAACATTCAAGAAAAGACATTCTTCTGAGAGCTTAGAATAACAGAAGCATGAACCTAAAAAAATCGTTACACGTAATTATTTTAGAAAGTCATCCAGTGAGATGGTATTACCAATTTAGAAAGATCAAGGCCAGAGAGATTGACTCCTCGAAATCTGACCCTCTCAGACTGTATGCATTTAATGATATCAATGCGCGTCAATTCAGTATCCATTTCTTCATCCTCCTTCCTCCTAATTAAAGATGCTTTAATTCCATTCATTAGCCCCTGAATCAAACACACGCCTCCTCAGATAGAAATAAATGAAATATCGTGCTTTATTACCTTTAAGACATCTAAATAAAATCTAGCCAAAATAGTCAAGCAACTAGCATATTCGCAATCTTACTTCAGAAGAGGTTAAGAAGAAACATCTGCTGGAATGGTTACTGATTTGATATTCAATGATTAATCTCAAGTTGGGAGCTGCATGATTTTATCACCTCTATGCTTCTAAGAAATTGTAATTTATGTTTTCAACAGCTTATGAACACTAAATGTAAATTCACAGGACTAATTTTATCGGAACAATAAAGTTTTCTGACAATTACAGTGTTTGTTGCAACATAACATTTTGGCACTACAAAGCCTACCCCATCACATTCATTAATGGGTTCATTTCCTGACCAGAAATTTTATATTCTCCTGATGATTTTTATTTAACCTAAGATATAAAATTTATTCAGCCAGAGTGAAGGACAGAGAAATCATCATACAAACGCCCCCTTATAGTACAAGTCAATTTTCCTTGGAACAACAACAATTGTCTATTCATATGTTGTGCATAAATAAAGGGAAAGGGCTTATGAGAAGATAAGTGTATTACTTTATTGATGCATATTCAAGAAGATTCTAAGTGAGGAAGTCCACTCAATAAAGGTCATTAATAACGTAAATAATATTATGACAGGTGAGATAAAATTAGCAAAGAGTAATAAATGACTTACAAGAAGCTGGTAATATTCAGCCTCTCGTACAAGCTCTGAATATTCAGAATCCGTCAAAGAAGGAATTACACCATCCCTCAACCAATTTAAGATATGTCGAAAATGTTTCCCATCCCTATCGATAAAAACATAACCCTGCAATCATAAAGATTGAAACCTTTTAGAGTATATAGATCTAAAGACTCAATGCAGCATTTTATCAAATCCATACCTTGAAAAATCCAATATTGAAAGCTGAAGAATTCCTGACAATATATGTGCATTCAATATACATTGCTTTGCGTGAATGTGATGTAATTGGCTTCATGAATATGAAAAATACTAACATTTATAACTCTACTTACATAGATAAATGGATAGTGCTCCCAACTATCAATTACATCTATTTTTTAGAGAAGGTTCAATGATAAAATAGCATTTTATGCCTGACAAATAATCTATAGATTCTTTTGCTACTGACAGAAGAACAATTGCAAGTGTTGGTGATAAAGACCATTGTCAAACTCATAGCTTTAACAGCAGTCAACTCTGTTAACTAGTGAAATCTATTTACCAGTTCACTTCGTCTTTCTCGTCTCTTCTCTAAAATAACTGTTTTTGGGTTGCTACAAACAAAATTATTTTCAACAATATAGAGACATGTCTGTATCAGTTCATGTACCTTATCAGAGTCTTGACAGACAGTATGACGACCACTGAACATTGCTGCGAGCATCGAATCAGGCTCCCGCTGAGTCAATGTATCAACTGTTGTGCAAAACTTTTTATCTCCTTGATAAAAATAACAAAAATCAGTCTTTCACTAAATATATACAGTCCAAGTACTTCAATGGAGATTAAACATTAATGCCAGGACACTATGCTATTAATATATTTATACACCTTTCTAGACCTTGTAAGTCTCTAGTGACTGCTCAATAATGTGCAGTATCAAGTTCCAGCTTAATGGTTATAGAAATTTGAAAAGGTAAGTCACCTTTATTGCAACTCGATTCTTGCCAAGAAATTGGAAATAACTCTACAACATTGAGACCAGTCTAATGAAATTATGCATCATGTTGACATGAACACAGCTCAAAAATACCTAATTTCTTTTTCTTACAGCTTCCCTTGGGAAGAATATCAACAGGCAATTAGATATATAACCAGACCACCCTAGAAAAAAAGAAGATACAGACAGCTATGTGCACAGGAAACCACAACACTACTAAGCAAATTATTCTAGAAAATGATCAATGGGTTGAATATTTATATAAATTAATATTTCCTTTCAACTATTACAAGTCCATCTACTTTTGCTGCTTATGTCTCCTCATCATTATCATTACCATTCTATCACATGCCATCTTATTCTCATGTAAAAACCTATTCGATTCAATAGAGAAAAAAAAACTTAAATCAAACTAGTCCTTCAAGATCAAACAGTTAAATATTTATCCTCAGTGCAATACATTATGCAATCATGTTCCATGGACTATGACATATTCCTTACGCAAGAACATAAATTTCATTACAGATAATACTGGTATCAATTTAAGCTTCAAGCTTGATCTCAAGTCGAGCCAAACTTAACCTAGTGCACTTGCAGGTCTGGCTAACACACCATTCTTCTATGTGATAGGATCATCATATTTCAAAAACACTAAGCCTTCCAATATTTTTTATCCACATTATCTTGTATTTGCATAACATCAGCTAAAACCAAAACAATGGTCTGGAAATTCTTGACGGTCTGTCATGTAAGTATACTGCAAACAGAAAATAATCCCACCTTCCATAATAGAGATTAAAGGCAAATTCAAAACTCAACTTCCTATGTAGCCAGAACTCAAAAGAATTGGGCGGAGTTCGATGTTCGTTAATTTTAAGGATTTTAATTCTCATAAAAGGTACTCCCTTCGTCCCACCCATTTGTGCAAGCTTCCTTTGTAACCGTCCCACCCATTTGTGCATATTTTCTGAGTAAACTAAAAGGGAAGACAAAGGACTTTCTTTGCACAAATGGGTGGGAAGGAAGGAATACAATGTATATTTTTGAAGATGTGATTTCAGATATACAGGTTTCTAACATAGCTTTCTAACAAAGGTTTCCACTTAAACAGAATGGGCATCATATACATAATACATCCCACTTAATTTCTCCCTACATAATCATTTAAAATAAAGTTAAACCGGCTGAATACATTGAGCAAATTTTCCAGTAGCTGAGGTGATCAATTGATAACGGATTATTCGCAAAACTTTCAGGAAATAAATACTGCAAGAGAAAAAAAATTAATCATATTGAACACAGGATAGAGAGAGAGAGGGAGGGAGGGAGAGAGAGCAACCGATATTAAGGCGAACAATGGAAGTAGCAGCATTGGAGTTGAAGGTCATTGCGAATATTGGGGGAGGGGGGCATCAACTGGTGATCAGAGAGATTGTGAAATTGGAGACGGTGGAGTGTCGATATAAAACGACGACGTCGCCGAGGTTTTACAATTCACTTATGACAGCTGATGATGTTGGCAGACGAATACCTATTTAGCAACAACTTCCCTAATAGGTCCCACCGCCCACGGGTTTAATCAACAATACCCTTTGAATTTCCTCATTTTGCATAAAATCACCCTTTCTTAAGGCATACAAATAATTAGACTTGTTACATAAAAAAAAAAATGGTCTCACTACCTCTGTTCTGTTCTGAAAATTTGTGGAGCAGGTAAATGCATGTTGTATTTTAAGTGGCTAATAAAATTAGTAGAGATTGCTTATTAGGGATTCCTATTGTTCATGTTCTAATATTAGTATATATATTAGATGACTTAGATGGTTCACTGTTTGATTACGCTCGGTCAAATTAATGTAGGATTCGATTCCTCAACTTGCAGTTATCAGCTCAATTGAAAAGTCTTTTCACCATCCCCTCTACTCCCTCTGTCCTGTTTCAATGTTTACGTTTGTATTTTGCGCGTCTCATTTCAATATTTGTGTTTTCCTTTCTGGAATATGGGATCCACCTAAAACAATTAATATATTATCCAACAGTAATACACCTACACACTTTACATTAAATATTATATCTTTCATCTACTATCTATTAAAATATTATACTCCTTCATCAACGGGCAAAAAATAAACGTAAACATTGAAACGTGATGGAGGAAGTACTACTTAGTCTACTTAGTCTTGAGCTGTGTACTAAGTGTTTAAGGATATAATATTTTATTTTTGATAAATTTGAATTCAAACAAAACAATTAATATTTTTATGAGACTCACACATAACACTAATAAAACAACTATTTTCGTCCCAAAAAGAAGTTCAGAGTTAATGTAGATACGGAGTTTAAGAAAAATTGCTTAACTTTTAGGGGTAGTTTGATATTTTTAGGTAATAAATAATATTATAAAGTAAGTTATGTGAGTTGTAAAGAGGTGACAATTTTAAAATTAAAGTGTATTGTGGGGTTATTGATTTGTGTGTATTTTCTTATTTGTGGTGTGAACTTGTTTATGGAATAGACAAATATAATAAATGTGAATTTATTTATGGGAATGAGGGAGTATCATTTTACATTAAAATATTATTTCCGTCACCTAACTACACATTAAAATATGTGACAATTGACAAATCTATCACTTATGAAGTAGAAAAAATATTTGCCAACAACTACATAAATTGTAATGGCAATGACTTGGGTGGAGTTAGTCCACCAAATACAAAAATTTTACAATCTTCTTCCTTCACCTTTAATGTGAGTTTTTTTGTTTCATCTAATTTCGTTTTTTAACGATTACTGATGTTTGTATTTTTTTGTTTATTTTACTATTTTATTTATTTATTTAATTTTAGGGATATAATTATAATTTTCAATCTTGTGGTTCAGTGTATATTTAAATCTTACAATTTAGGGTATAATTGTAATTTTACCCTTATGGTTTAAGGTATAATTTATCCCTAGGGTTTAGGGTATAATTGTAATTTTACCCTTGTGATTTAGTTTATAATTTATCCCAAGTGTTTAGGCTATAATAGCCATTTGTTGAGAATAGAATTTCACGCATTATAAGTCTCACTTTACACTTTTTTGATATAATGTGGTCATGATTTTGCGTGTAATTGCGTGATTTTCATATCTTGCATAATTAAGATGCTACTAAGGTATTTTGTTGAGTTTTGAAGAGTAAAACATGATCAAAAGTTCAAAGTTGGAATGAAGAATGAAAGTGTGAAGGAATGCTGAAAAACACATGTCCACATTGAATAATTTTTCTATGTTCGTATAGAAGTTCAAATTAATCATGTGATAAATGATTGGAAAGTCACGGAAGAGAGGATCGTTTTGGCATAAAAATCAATTAAATTGGAGTCTGTATGAGAAAGTTATGCTCGAAACGGTGAGGTCGCTCAGCTGCCGACGGGAATTTTCGAAAATTTTCAAAAATTAACCCTTTTTCCTATTTCTTGGAGCATAATTAATTTCCTTAATTATCTCATTCCCTTCTCATACCTATATATATCTCACATCATTATTATTCATGAGAGACACCACCCTCCACAATGGGATCACCCCCTACCATCCATCATCTACCATCATCCACATCCATCCCATCACCCATCCACACCGAAGGAGATTCAAGGGCTATTCAAGAGAAAAATCAGTCAATCGGAGAGACAGGGAAGGAATCTGAGACAACTCCAATACTAGAGTTTTTCTATTCCTTTCTTTAATTTTCTTTTGTCTTGATTTGTGGTATGAATTGCATAGCTATGAGTGTTGCTTGTAACCTCATAGGTTAATTTCTTATACAGTTCTAGGGTTTGATGGTTTGATTTAATTGATTTGGGAACCTAGACTAAAATTGAGATTTTATGCAGTTGATATTTTGATTTTACTTATTTTATTAAGACTTGCTTTTCTGCTTCGTAAGGTCTTCATAGTAAATTCATGACATCCGCTATAATACTTGAATTATTATGTTAGCTTGTGTGCGTTCATAATTGGTATTGTCTATCTGTTAGGAATTGAAGTAGTTCCGCTATAAACACTTAAATTCCATGAACTGGTAAATCAAATACTTGAATTGTTTAGTGGAACAATGCAATTAGACATTCAAGTAGGAAGTGAATAAAATCTTATAGTAATTCCAGAGAATATCTTGTTAGTCGAGCTTACCATCCTGAGGTATTGTTGTTTGCTTTGATTAGTATCTAGAAAAAAGGCTTGGTAATATTTGCGCACCTTAGGAATTAAACAAGAATATATTGTTAGTTTTAAATCGGATCATATTCGGTGGGTTAACAGGATTATATGGTGTGTTTTCATTGAAACTGCATGAATGAATAATTAAAGGTCTAGTAACTCGAATTAATTAGTCTATATCTAATATCTTATAATTGTTGCTTATCTCTTGATTAAAACTTGTCTTATTTTTACTGCTTTTAATTAATTTAGTTATTTATTATTTCAGTATTTTAGATAATTAATTCAAAAACTTGGAAATTTGGTTACTTAATTCTTATTAAATAGTAATTTATAGTAAAATAAATGATTAGCTGTCTCAGTGGGATCGATAATCTAACTTGGGTACTTGCTGCTACAATTGACATCCTTATACTTGAGGATTAAATTGGAGTGCGCAGAATAAGCCTATCACCATTCAAGTATAATAAATTTAAAAATAAAATAAAATAAAAGAGTGAGGTTCCAGTGCACTCGGACGCATGAAGCACATTCCGTGTGCCTTTGCAATTTTCGTGCCTCTTTACAATTTAAATCCCTAGTAATACATAGATTTAAATAGAATATAGATAGGGAGGATTGTATTCACATGGGGACACGGAGTATCCCTCCGTGTTCCCGGGAGCGCAGAAGCTTTTGTCAAAATAAAAAACAACATTAATGAAGAGGAATTAATTAAGAAGAGTGGGGACCACATGTTCCACTCAAGTCAAATTCAATTGTAATTATTTTTAATCAAATTTGAATTTCGGACAAAAATGCCCCTCCAACAATAAAAATAAAATAATTTAAAATTTTGACCCCTACATTATCCACCCGAACCGATGAATGTCAGTACGAGATCGATCGATGTCGGTCGACTTTTCCGTGGAGATCGATTAAAACCAACACTCGACCCGATGGATCGACGAATGTCGGTCCGACATGGAGTGGGTGGGTAAAAGTGAGAGTATTTTATCTTTTTTTCTTTTTCATTAAAATCAAGGATAAAATGATCTCTCTGCATTGATTTGGGTGAAAATAATTACAATTTATTTTGTGGTTGACAATTAGCATTAAAAATTTGAGTAATTTTACAATTTTTCCTTAAAATATTATTGATTAGCCATAACTTGTAGTCGAGTTGACCAATTCAAGAACTTATCGAACCACAGGGAGGTTGATGCTAGAACTTAAGTGAGATCACGTTTATTGCAATTTTATAGAGACTAAACATCAATGATTGATTTTCGAAACACAAGTAAATAACAAGTACTAAAGCAAGTAATGATAACGAATAAGATAGTAAAAGATGAGTTGTTTTCCAAGTTGAGTAGAAGTGAGATTAACAACACTAATGAAGTGGTAATTCAAGGATTCATTCATTAAACTCATATATCAAGAGTTAAGACTAAGGGCCAACACATATACCACCTACACTTCCTCTCGAAATGCATAGGGTTGGTTCTCAATTAAACTATTCCAACTAGGTACTAAGTTCAATTAAAGAATCTCTTCATATGATTAATTGACTTCTCAATCTAACTAATCACATGTTCTATCAATGGGTTCTAAATCCTAAAGGATTTCTCAATCTCTTTACAATTTATAATGAACATGAGATGTTTGATGAAATGCTTCACTCAATTATCCTAAGTACATAATTGATCTCTCAATCTAATTAGAACAATCAAACACACAAAGCATCATAGATCTCTAGATATTAAACTTCAACGATAGAAAACCAAATATCTCAATCAACATATGAATTTAATTACATAGATCCACAAATTATCCAACAACTTTCATGTTACTAATCTCACAAGGGAGATTAGCCTACAATCTTCATAAGATCCTTAACATAAACATTAGATACCTTACAAATCATGGTAAACTAGAGGATTAACACAAAATTGGAATGAAAACTCCCTTGGATTTGATCCAATTGAATCTCCTTTCTTCCTTTGGTGATCACCCACTCTTCCTTGCTTCTTCACTTGATTTGGATGGTAGAATTTATAGAGAGATGATGTAGGATCAAAATATGGATGAATGGGATGATGAATATGGTGTAAAATCAGAGGAATGGTGTGTGAGGTGTGTGAGCAGTCAATAATTCAGTTCTGGTATGATCAAATGTTGAATGGAGTGGTATTTATACCCTTGGAGATCTTCTAGAATGAATCTGAAAATTTTCTGAAATTTAACACCTGCACGGCTCGAGTTCAGTACACGGCCCGAGTCGTGTCTAGGGCTTCTAGTCAACGGCGAGCTTCAGACGGCTCACGACTCATGCACAGTACACGGTCACAGGGGTGGCCGTGTTTGTGATTTCGAACGACCGCGCACGGCCAACTCTTACAGGCCCGTGCGCGGTACACGCCCCGTGTACCAAACACGGCTAGCCGTGTTTGTGCAGCTTTGTTTCCTTCTTTCTCCCGACTCCGTTTATGCTTCGTTTTTCACCTGTTTTAACATTTAAAGGTTCATTCACACACAATTCCATAAAAAACACATAACACCACCAAAATATACATAAATACAGATAAAACAGGGAGGTTGATGCTAGAACTTAAGTGAGATCACGTTTATCGCAATTTTATAGAGACTAAACATCAATGATTGATTTTCGAAACACAAGTAAATAACAAGTACTAAAGCAAGTAATGATAACGAATAAGATAGTAAAAGATGAGTTGTTTTCCAAGTTGAGTAGAAGTGAGATTAACAACACTAATGAAGTGGTAATTCAAGGATTCATGCATTAAACTCATATATATCAAGAGTTAAGACTAAGGGCCAACACATATACCACCTACACTTCCTCTCGAAATGCATAGGGTTGGTTCTCAATTAAACTATTCCAACTAGGTACTAAGTTCAATTAAAGAATCTCTTCATATGATTAATTGACTTCTCAATCTAACTAATCACATGTTCTATCAATGGGTTCTAAATCCTAAAGGATTTCTCAATCTCTTTACAATTTATAATGAACATGAGATGTTTGATGAAATGCTTCACTCAATTATCCTAAGTACATAATTGATCTCTCAATCTAATTAGAACAATCAAACACACAAAGCATCATAGATCTCTAGATATTAAACTTCAACGATAGAAAACCAAATATCTCAATCAACATATGAATTTAATTACATAGATCCACAAATTATCCAACAACTTTCATGTTACTAATCTCACAAGGGAGATTAGCCTACAATCTTCATAAGATCCTTAACATTGACATTAGATACCTTACAAATCATGGTAAACTAGAGGATTAACACAAAATTGGAATGAAAACTCCCTTGGATTTGATCCAATTGAATCTCCTTTCTTCCTTTGGTGATCACCCACTCTTCCTTGCTTCTTCACTTGATTTGGATGGTAGAATTTATAAAGAGATGATGTAGGATCAAAATATGGATGAATGAGATGATGAATATGGTGTAAAATCAGAGGAATGGTGTGTGAGGTGTGTGAGCAGTCAATAATTCAGTTCTGGTATGATCAAATGTTGAATGGAGTGGTATTTATACCCTTGGAGATCTTCTAGAATGAATCTGAAAATTTTCTGAAATTTAACACCTGCACGGCTCGAGTTCAGTACACGGCCCGAGTCGTGTCTAGGGCTTCTAGTCAACGGCGAGCTTCAGACGGCTCACGACTCATGCACAGTACACGGTCACAGGGGTGGCCGTGTTTGTGATTTCGAACGACCGCGCACGGCCAACTCTTACAGGCCCGTGCGCGGTACACGCCCCGTGTACCAAACACGGCTAGCCGTGTTTGTGCAGCTTTGTTTCCTTCTTTCTCCCGACTCCGTTTATGCTTCGTTTTTCACCTGTTTTAACATTTAAAGGTTCATTCACACACAATTCCATAAAAAACACATAACACCACCAAAATATACATAAATACAGATAAAATAGGGAGGTTGATGCTAGAACTTAAGTGAGATCACGTTTATCGCAATTTTATAGAGACTAAACATCAATGATTGATTTTCGAAACACAAGTAAATAACAAGTACTAAAGCAAGTAATGATAACGAATAAGATAGTAAAAGATGAGTTGTTTTCCAAGTTGAGTAGAAGTGAGATTAACAACACTAATGAAGTGGTAATTCAAGGATTCATGCATTAAACTCATATATATCAAGAGTTAAGACTAAGGGCCAACACATATACCACCTACACTTCCTCTCGAAATGCATAGGGTTGGTTCTCAATTAAACTATTCCAACTAGGTACTAAGTTCAATTAAAGAATCTCTTCATATGATTAATTGACTTCTCAATCTAATTAATCACATGTTCTATCAATGGGTTCTAAATCCTAAAGGATTTCTCAATCTCTTTACAATTTATAATGAACATGAGATGTTTGATGAAATGCTTCACTCAATTATCCTAAGTACATAATTGATCTCTCAATCTAATTAGAACAATCAAACACACAAAGCATCATAGATCTCTAGATATTAAACTTCAACGATAGAAAACCAAATATCTCAATCAACATATGAATTTAATTACATAGATCCACAAATTATCCAACAACTTTCATGTTACTAATCTCACAAGGGAGATTAGCCTACAATCTTCATAAGATCCTTAACATAGACATTAGATACCTTACAAATCATGGTAAACTAGAGGATTAACACAAAATTGGAATGAAAACTCCCTTGGATTTGATCCAATTGAATCTCCTTTCTTCCTTTGGTGATCACCCACTCTTCCTTGCTTCTTCACTTGATTTGGATGGTAGAATTTATAGAGAGATGATGTAGGATCAAAATATGGATGAATGAGATGATGAATATAGTGTAAAATCAGAGGAATGGTGTGTGAGGTGTGTGAGCAGTCAATAATTCAGTTCTGGTATGATCAAATGTTGAATGGAGTGGTATTTATACCCTTGGAGATCTTCTAGAATGAATCTGAAAATTTTCTGAAATTTAACACCTGCACGGCTCGAGTTCAGTACACGGCCCGAGTCGTGTCTAGGGCTTCTAGTCAACGGCGAGCTTCAGACGGCTCACGACTCATGCACAGTACACGGTCACAGGGGTGGCCGTGTTTGTGATTTCGAACGACCGCGCACGGCCAACTCTTACAGGCCCGTGCGCGGTACACGCCCCGTGTACCAAACACGGCTAGCCGTGTTTGTGCAGCTTTGTTTCCTTCTTTCTCCCGACTCCGTTTATGCTTCGTTTTTCACCTGTTTTAACATTTAAAGGTTCATTCACACACAATTCCATAAAAAACACATAACACCACCAAAATATACATAAATACAGATAAAACAATACGAATAATACACACAAAAAGACACTAAAATTTAGGTGAAAATAATAACAGTCAATTATACTCCTTATCTCCCGTATAAAAAGCAAAATAATTATATTGTGGAACAAAGATCAGAGTGCTATTTTATTTCATTACGAGGTAAATTTGACTTTCGTGTTAACAAATTTGTAGTTGCATGTAATATTTAATAGGTAATGTATCTTGTAATAATTGCATGCTATATTTTGTATATCTACAAGTATCTCAAAAAATAATAATAATAAATAATACTCCCTCAGTCTTACCCCATTCACACTTTTTATAGATGTCTGTTACATAACACCTCCACATTAAAAAAAAAAAAAAAACTTCTTTTTTTCTATACCAAAATTTTATATTTTTTTATTATTTAAAATTACTATATATATCCACTAAAATTAATAAAGTTAAAAAAAATAAATGACAAGGAAGGGTGTTTGGGATGGAGAATATAAATCTTGAATTTGCAAAATTGTTATCTGTATTGTTTAGAGGTGGTGGAGGGTGTTGCATGGGCGCCACGTGTTGAGGCATGGCGACAACACAAAACACAGAGTATATCGGATCTTAGCCTCCCACGATCGCACTCTCCCTCATCCATCTTTACAAAATTAAGCAAACAGAGAGAGAGAGAGAGAGAGAGAGAGAGAGAGAATCAAGTAATGGAGAAGAAGCATCTTTCAAGCATTGCCAACGACATCGTATCCAGATGCGCTCAGTAATCCATTCCCACTCTCTTAATTACTATTAATCATTAATCACTACTGCATCACATCATTCCCTACCTCTATCTTTCTCCTTTTTTCATTAATTTCTTTATGCATAAATAAACAAGGCTTTTACACACAATTTGGTGGATGATGAACACTCAGCTAATTGAGGTTTCCTTAAATATGGTACCAGGTTTTTATGTTATTTAGTACTCTCTTACCAAGAAGAACATTTGCCTTTTATTTGGAAGTGAACTTAAAAAGAAAAAAAAAAGCCCTTTATTTACTTTATAGGTGTAATTATGTTCCTTGTGGTGAATTCTTTTAAATTTGTAATACAAAGTATAATTGTATAAAATACTGCCTCCGTTTTGAGTGTTAGGCAGGGGTGATAGTTTTGTAAATAAAGTTGTGTGTGTGTGTGTGTTGGGGGGGGGGGGGGGGTTGGGTTTAGTTTTTTTTGAAAATTTTACCATTTTATGAAGGTGAAGACGAAAATGGGAAAGGTGAAAACGAATTTGTGACTAAGGGAGTAATATATTTGCAGTAAGCAAGAGTGATGTTTTTTAAAATAAGGTGTGAGAAGTTGGTGGGGTTGAGAGTTATATTTATATATTTGGAAAGTGAAAGGTACAATGGACTTGTGTTAATTTCAATACCTGCTTTAGCAGAAATTTATGTAAGATTGATCATTCTATCTAATTAAATTGTAAGAAGATAACTAGATCAAGAAAATGCTAGTCTTTTTCTGCTAGTGTATGTGAAACTAAATTTCATGTTAAATTCAATTCAATGGTCACAGAGAGCTGGGCATTTCTGTTGATTCACTGATTCAAGAATTCGAAAGAGAATGGGAGCCACAAATGGATGGTTATTCAAGAAAACTAATTGAATTTTGTTGCAAAAAAACACTTCCTTTGATGTGTGGTACTATAGATGAAACAATCAGTGATGGTTCCTTTAGCCGCTTCACGTTCGATATGATGCTTGCTTGGGAGGTGCCAAGCTCAGCAGATGAAGAATCACACTCCGTGAGTAGCTTTGTAGTTTACTCTCTACTCTAGTCCGATATTCTTTTACCATATATCGAAATGTGGATTGGTTCTTATGAAAATTTTCTTATGTAGGAGTTATGTTTAGTATCCCATTATGTACAACTGTATATATACACCTCATATGTGTCTGCTTATTTTGGTTAGGAGTGTGTGGCAAAAGAGAAAGAGGAGAAGAAGGTAGCGATAGTGGGCGACCAACCACAAGATGATGTTTCTCTTTTCTATTCGGATCTCATGCCACTCCTCGTAAGTGGTTTCTACATTTTGTTTCAAGAGAGACGAAGACTCTCTAACTTGATACTTCTGCTTAACTTGGGTTTATGTAGGTTGATCGCGAGCCATCTGTTGGAGAAGATGCAATTGTGTGGTTGGGAACACTTATTCCTTTGGTTGTAGACATGGTTAATGGGAGGTTTACTTTTGAGACGTTGACAGTGCCTACAGGATATCGTCTTCACTTTCCAGCTTATGACAAATTCTTGAAAGAAATACAAAGGCATGTCCCAATCTTCATTTCCTGGTCTAATAAGAATTTGATCACATTTCAAGTAATATGTAAACTTGTTTTTTTTGTTAGATGTATAATGCATTTGCAGAAGCAAGACACTCCAACGGGTGCAGAATTAGAAGATGACGAATTTATTCTGCATGTGGAGGGGACTGCAAGTACGCAGAGAGTCGTGCGCCATATTGGAGGAACTAGTTGGCCGGGTTAGTGTTTTATTAATTTCTGTTTTTGCATTATGTTTCTTAAAGTAAAATTATAAAACATAGATATTGTTTCTAGGCAGGTTGACATTGACAAATTATGCCCTTTACTTCGAGGCGTCTGGCTCCGTATCTTATGAAGATGCCATAAAACTTGACCTTTCGAAGGACAGTGAGCAACAAGTGAAGCCTGCCGCAACGGGTCCTTGGGGTGCTCCTCTTTTCGACAAAGCTATAGTTTATGAATCTTCTGAATTGTGAGTTTGAGCTAATAATTAGTTCATTGAGTACTATATCGATGCAATTTAATTCAACACCCATCTTGTATGAATACTATGTATCTTACTAGCGTTTATAAAAACCTTCTAGGCAAGACGGCATTGTGTTAGAATTTCCAGAGATAACGAGCTCAACAAGGCGAGACCACTGGCTTGCCCTCGTAAAGGAGATCATGCTATTGAACCAGTTTATATCAAAGTTCAAGGTGGAATCACCACTTGATGTGTGGGAGATGCATGCGCGAGCCATATTAGGCATTGTTCGGCTTCATGCTGCGAGAGAAATGCTTAGAATTCACCCTCCAGAGCCCAAAAGCTTTCTAATATTCGCGTTGCTCGATGAATTGCCCAAGGGGGACTATGTTCTAGAAGAGCTCGCCGGAAGTCTGAAGAATTCTGTTGGTGGAAATCCTTGCAGTGCCAGTTCTATTCTCAGGAGCTTGAATGTCTCCCAAACTGGTGCTAAGAAACAAATGGCTAGTGATAGTCAGATTGTGGAACCTGAAAACCTCACCTCACTGGAGAGTGCTATACACCAAGCACGCGAGGAAGCAAAAGAAACGGAGGTGGCTAAAGCTACTACTCAGGGACTAAAAGAGGAAGGAATCGCCGAGAGTGCCCAACTTCTAATGGTGAGTACGTACGATTTCTTGACTTACTATCCTAAGCTGTGAATAATTAAGGCTTCATTTGGATGGACGCATTTGATTTAATATGCAACTTTAAAGCATTGCTTGGGAGTGTGGATTTTTAAGTTCCAATTCTATTTGTTTACATTTATATATACATGTTGATTAATTATCTTGATGTGCAGGGGTTGCTTAAACCACTTGGAGTTTTAGTTCCCTGGGCTCGAGATATTTTGACATGGGAACGGCCCATGACCACCTCCGTCCTGCTTGTCTCGACGCTGATACTCATCTACAAGTAAGTAATCAATGGCCACTAAAATTACAAATTATATATGTATATTTAGTTTGTAACCTTGGATGCTATTGATTTTCTATTTTGTTTATTGAGTTTTTTTTTTTTTTATTCCTCCCTTTGTATAGAGAGTGGGTTGGTCCGGCCATATCGACGTTCTTGCTATGGGTGGTGGCAAAGATGCTTCAGGCTAGGAGTAGGATGATTCAAGAAACGCAAGACAAAATCGTTATTCATACTGGATCGGATCAGACGGCAATGGAGAGTATCATATCAGCACAGCAAGGACTAAGGAATGTACATGAAATAATGAAGCAGACAAATATAGCACTTCTGAAAATATGGTCAATAATGGTTTCAAAAGCACCAAAGGTACGTTTATCGTTGGAACACACGTCCACCTTGCAAGCTATATGGTCATATAATAAACGAGTGTGGGGGTAAATAAATGCATACTTGGAATTGAGTACTTCATGCTAAGATTTAGATTATGGAAACCAATTTTCTGAAAAGAAAAATTGGCAAATGCAGCTATTTACATATTGTGGTGCATTTGCAGCATGCAAACACAGTGATGATAGTCATGATTTGTGCTGCAATCGTACTAGCTTTGGTACCATTCAAGTTTATGTTGATGTCCCTCGTACTATACTGTTCCGTGACGACGACAAGATTTGGGAAGAAGACACAGAATGAACAAAGCAATAGGCGCCTACGAGAGTGGTGGGACTCTATTCCTGTAGTCCCTGTAGAGTTTAAGGACACAGCAAAACAATCAGGATGTGAGTAAGTAAGTTGTTGGAGTATATGAATTAGATAGATACAGCAAGTAGACTTTTATTGAGCAATTACTACAGCAATGGTTTAGACTTGTGATATCAGTGATCTTGTCTGCATGATCATAAACTACATGATGTGGTTGACACGAAAACTAGCTAAGGTAAACCGGGTGTCGTTTTTTGTATTCTATTTTAGCGTGGTATGCGCGAGACAAAGGTTGTAATAAAATCATCAATGGTTTGTAGTTATGGCATGCTGACTGCTGAGAGAGTAGGCAGAAGTTATTTGTGATGGAGGGTCCTTGTAAAAGATTATACTTTTCCAAAGTGATTTAATTCGATAATAATGAAAATATCAAGCACGCCCATTTCAAAACTCAATTCCTCATGGTTTGGTTCACTTACAAAGTTAATAAGTTAGTTCTCACATAATTCTTGCACCTATATAAATAAGGCAAAGACTTTGCACGAGACTGTCTCTCGTTCTGTTAGACAGGGTTAAATATTACCCAAATAAAATAGAAGCGGATGTTATACAACTTAGTACCTGAAAGATGATCTTATGCAACTTAGTACCTGGAATTGGATTTAGTTGGCGCACACCTCTAACTGAACTGATTCTTTTTCCTTTTTATCGTTATGATTTTTTTTTTACACTTCTTTTTATAAGAACTTGTACAGTTTTTTTTATTACATTTATACTAGTATTCGTAAATAAAATAAATTAAAGAAAATATTTTTATATATAGAAACACAATTAATATAAATCGTGCGGGAGTAATTGACAAAATAATTGAATGACGAATTAACTTTTATTTATTACTCCCTCCGTTTCATGGAAGTTGACACACTTTTCTTTTTGATTTGTCCCATTAAAATTGACACATTTCCTTTTTAATATATGAGACCCACACAAAAATAATTAATCTATTCTCATGGGCCCCATATATAACCTCTAATACAACTACCATTTACACATTAAATATTATTTCTCTCATTTCACTTTACTCCACTTTACATTAAATTATTATACTCTTTAATCTCCGTGCCCAAAAAAAATTATATCAACTTCTTCGGGACAGAGGAAGTAGTTATTACTTTTTATTTATTATAATTTGTTTATACTAATAATCCATTTAGTTTATTTGAAGTATCACTTTTTTTTAAGATGTGTCACTTTACATTAAAAATATTCACGTTTTATCTGTATGATAAATATATTCATTAAATAATTTAATTTCACATTTGTCACTTTTCTTTGATCATGTATCACTCTTTATTAAAAATATTATCACTTTTTATTTGTATTATTATTAAGTATTTAATTTAATTGGATGTGCATCACTCTTTTCTTAATCAAGTACTCCATTCTTATTTGAAAATGTTATCACTTCTTGTTTCTTACAAATTATTTATGAAATAATTTTATTAATTGAGTATCATTTTTACTTGATCAGATATCACTTTTATATATAAAAAAATATATGTGATCATTTTTTAATTTATGAAAAATTTCATGAAGGGAGACTATTGCGTCTTTCCATGCGAAATTTTTCGCAATTAGTTATTGATTTTTGCTAAAAATATTATCACTTTTCTTTTGAAATGTTATCACTTTTTATGAGTATATTATAAATTATTTATAAAATAGTTTGTCTTATTATTATTATTATCATTTTTTATCAAAAATACATATCATTTTTTTTTATAAATATTATCACTTCTTATAAATCTTATAGAAGTACTCCCATGAGACAGTCTTTACCCATAAAATAATTCAATATTAAGTATCATATTTTTTTAAAATGTAATAAGTGGAGTATCACTTTTTTAATTTTCAACTATCACTTCAAAAAAAAAATCAGTATTACTTGTAATTCTAATAATTAATATTAATTTTAAAATGCAGTATATAATATTAAGAATAAATATAAGTAGCAGTATACGTTAATTATTATTATTGCAAGTATAGGCAGAGAGGCATTAACTTACGTTAATTACATGAAATTCCTTCCGAGCGAAGTTTGTATGGGTTACCGGAAAAGGCCGCTTTTTTCCCTATTTTTTTATATTATATTAATTGATTAATGAATAATTCATCTTAGGTAATAGATCCGTGAGACGGTCTTGCACAAGACTCATATTATAAATAAATGGTAAAATATATAGTATTATCATATTTTTAGATGATAAATAAATGTTAAGATACATTTTTTTTTATTTTTAAGGTAGTAAATAAATGACTGGTAAAGAAATGAATAACCATTTTGAAATTAAAGAATATTATGAAATATATATATATATATATATATATATATATATATATATATATATATATATATATATATATATATATATATATATATATATATATATATATATATATATATTAAATGTCAATTTCATTGACGGAAGTGTGATTTTTGAATTGGGCTGAAAATAGAAAATGTGATTTAAAATGAAGGAAGTAAAACAAAATAAACAAGATGAGAAACACAAAGTGCAAATCATACAAGGCGTTCAGAATTGATCGGAAGCTTTGCTCTTAATCGCATTTTTTAATATGTAAGAGTAAGAGATTTTATCGTCTAGTAAACGCGCGACCAAGTACAAAATTTATAGTAATATTGTCCCAAGAGAAATGAAACCTAAGTTTGTATCCGAGTTATTCATCGATTTGTACTTTGTAAAGATGATATGTTTGAAAGTTTTGTATTTAAAACTATTGCTTACGATTCTACTCAATTGACTAGAATTTAGACTAATTAAAGTAAATGATCAAACAACACGCAAATGATAAATGGAATGGATGTAGAAATTCACTTGAGAAGAGAGCAAGACTAATCATACTTATGGTTAAGACTTGAGCTAGATATGCTAAACCATTTATAGTAATTATCATTAATTTGTAGATTAAAAGCAATCACAAATTTACCCTTAGTCCCTATGACCAAGGTAACTAGGTTCTCGACTCTTTTACAAGCCTAAGTCTGCTAAGATTGGTCTTAATCTCAATTCCTTTAAGGTACTATGATCATAATTTGGTTCTTTTCACTAAATTACTTAAGTGTTCCTCTATGAATGTTTTAAGTCTAAGGAGGGTATGTCTTACCTCCCCTTATACTAACATGCATGCACAATTTAATGTATGATTCAATTAAACATCCACTCACAACACTGGAATGATCATCCTAATACTATGAATAGAAGATTTAATCACACAAACATTAAAATGAAACATAATTGATATATCATAAAAAGAAATCCACAAATCAATTCAAATCATTAATCAAGTTTTACATATCTAACTCTTCAACTCAACCATTCATATGATTAGCTCTACTATAGGACTAGCCACTAAACATGATGATTAATTCAATACAAATCAAGCATTGCTCCATTTGAGCCAAATTGAGAAGAAAATCAATAAATGAAAAATGGAATTGCTTCCCTTGCATAGAGAATCCTTCCTCTTCTTCAATATATCAACTTCTTCACTCCTTTAAGCTTTCCTCTTTTCAAATGGTAGATGGATGGATGGAGTAGTGGATTGATGAAGATCAAGTTGAGTGGATGGATGAATAGAAGGGTGAAAGAGATGGATCGGATAGAATGTGTGAAATGGTGGTGAGAAAGTGTGTGTGTTGATCTCTAAAATAACTGTCACATGAGACCCTCTCTATAATTTTCGCACCAATTGTGCATTTATACCCCTTGGGAACCTTCTAGAAGCTTCCAAAATTTTCCTGCTTTTGACCCAACTCGACTCTAGTAGCCAACTCGAACTACTGCCTGTCAAGTCGAGTTGTGTGGCTCTATAAATTGGACAGTTTTTCGACCCTAGCTCGACTCGAGTTGCAAGTCGAGTTGGACCTTGCAACTCGAGTTAGCTCACTGGATGATTTTGAACGTTGCTCTGCCCCAGTTCGACTTGCTGCTCGACTTACCCTGATCCCAGCTCGACTCGAGTAAAATAACTCGAGCTCTCACCTGTCTACTCGTGTCAGAAGCTTGACTTTCCTCGGCATCTAACTCGACTCGAGTTGCAAGTCGAGTTGGATATTGCAACTTGAGTTGAGCTACTGGACACTTTCTGCCTTTGCTCGACCCTCAACTCGACTCGAGTTGCAAGTCGAGCAAGACTATGCAACTCGAGTTGGGTGTTTTTAGGCCCGTTTCAGCTCCCGACTCCATTTTACTTCATTTTTGACCTGTTTTGCACATATTTAAGCTCATTAACACATTTTTATCAATCCATACCAAATCTCTCATAATTACATAAAACTTCACCAAAAGTTACACAAATATGGATAAAAATATCCAAAAATACACACATAACGATACTAAAGTTTAGATGAAAATGACAACGATCAAGCTTATATAAAATCATTGCAAAAATTTTGGCCAATCGTATTCTCAGGATTGAAGAAGAATGCCAAGATGATCTGATGAATCACTTTGTAAAGCTCTCACGTTGAATCAAAACTAATGAATCAAAACTCTCACGAAATTGAATGAACTCGAGTGTGTGTTGTGTTTTTGAAAAACGAGAAGAACAAGATATATAGTGATTCGACTTATTAACCAAGCCTATGTCCACTGTGAAGATGATCGTTTCTTATTGCTTTTGAGTATGAGAGATTACAACTATATATACACCAAGATTACATATATATATACATCACATGTGATAATACTTATGTAACCAATCTGATGCAGCATCTTCCAGCTGTCATATGGGTGAATAAACGGAATCTATTTCTGTTGCAACTGCTTCCAACTCATAGCTAGCATTATGAGCTTTCAATCCATACATAGAACCGCTTCTAAAGAACTCACATAACTCCTGTACATCTGCCGCAAACTACCCCGGTCACCACTTATTCCACATGGCAAGATTTGTCTTGTTATTAGCTAGTTACTTCCATGCACGTGTTTTATACGTATCGCATGATCAAGAACTTTCTAATTCACACTCCAACCACTTACTAATGTTGATTAGTCATTAATATGAGGTTTCCATCTCAAATCTCCACCTAAACCTCATACTTAAACATTCCTTACTTCACCTTCACCACACTGTTTTAAAGTCAGCAAACTTCACATCCACTGCCTTGTTGGAGAGCAGCAAAACTCACATCACTACTTTGAGAGAGTAGCAGAACTCCTTACTATCATCTTCAGCACATGTTGATAAGACTTGCACAATTCGAACTTCAAAGTAGGCAGGGCCTTAATAAGAAAATCTGATAGATTCTTTGCTGTTTCAATTTTCTTCACAACTACTCTTTCATCATCTATCAAATCTCTAATGAAATACAATCTGATATCAATGTGCTTCGTTTGTTCATGATATTCTTGATGCCTTGAGAGATGTATGGCACTAGAATTATCACAATACAGCACCACAAATTCTTGCATAATACCAAACTCAGACAGAATTCCCTTCAACCACAGACCTTCCTTTATTCCTTCTGTAAGTGGAATGAACTCAGCCTCTGTTGTAGATAGTGCCACCACTGATTGGTGTGTTGATCTCCAACTGATAGTTGTTCCAAATAAACAGAATACATAGCCTGATAGTGACTTTCTTGTGTCCAAATTTGCAGCATAGTCAGCATCTACATAACCTGAAAGAAAATCAATGTTAGATGTAATCTTATTGAAATGCAAACCTGTTGTTAAGCTTCCTTTCAAATATCTTTGAATCCATTTGACAGCTTCCCAATGCTCCCTTCCTGGATTTCCCATGAACCTGCTCACCAAGCTCATTGCATGAGCTAAATCTGGTTTACAACAAACCATGGCATACATGAGACTCCCTACAACATTAGCATATGGAATCCTTTCCATTTCTGATATTTCTGCCTCTGTCTTTGCTGATTGTTGACCTGATAAACTGACCCCTTGCTTAACTGGTGTGTCAACTGATTTACATATGTCCATGTTGTATCTTTTGAGCACTTTCTCTAGATAAATACTTTGATTCAACACAACTGATCCAACTGCCCTATTTCTCTCAATCTGCATCCCTAAAATCACAGTAGCTTCCCCCAAGTCCTTCATGTCAAGCTCTGGTTTCAACATCTCTATGACAGCTAAAATTCCATCCATAGATTTGCAGGCTATCAGTATGTCATCAACATACAATAGTAAGAACATCTGCCAATCAGCATCACTTCTGATGTACACACAACTATCATATAAGCTTCTTTTGAAACCACAGCTTACAACATATTCATCAAACCTCAAGTACCATCTCCTTAGACTTTGTTTCAATCTATATAAGGATTTCAGAAGTAAACAAGCCTTTTTAGTGGTATCTTGAACTGCTACACATTCTGTAATGCTCATGTATATCTTTTCTTCCAAATTTCTATGAAGAAAAATTGTTACATCCATTTGATGTAACTCAAGATCAAACTGAGCAACTAGAGCTAGCATCACTCTGATTGAGCAATGTTTAACCACTGGAGAGAAAATTTTAGTGTAATCAATTCCCCCCTTCTATGAGAAGCCTCTTGCAACCAACCTAGCATATTTTATCCCTCCTGCATTTTTTGGAGCTACATTTTTCTTGTAAATCCATTTGCAACTAACCAACCTCTAATCCTTTGGCCTTTGAACTATCTTCCATGTTTGATTCTTTTCCAAAGACATCAATTCTTCTTGCATGGCAACACTTCACCTGTCACTTTCCTTACAATTCATTGTCTCTACATAATTCCTAGGTTCATATGAATCAATCTTCTATGTTGTATATAGTGCATAAGAGACTAAATCAGCATTTGCATATCTAGCTGGTGGTTTGATAGACCTTCTCTGCCTGTCCCTAGTCAATTGGTAGCAATTTAATAGCTCATTAGTTTCTGATCTTCATTGATCATTATCAGCAATTTCAATAGTATCATCTTGTACTATTTCTTCATCATATGCCCCCTGATCATGTACCATTTTCTTGACATGCTCCACATCAAGCTCAGTTTTATCATTTCCTTGAGTACTCTGAACTTCTTGTGGACATAATGGCATAACAACCTCATTAAAAGTGACATCCCTGCTTACTATGAACTTCTTGCCTTCAATACTCCATAGCTTGTAAGCTTTCACACCCCTTAGATATCTTATCATAACACACTTCATTGCTCTTGGTGCTAGCTTATCTTGCTTAATGTGAGCATAGGCTAAACAACCAATAACTCTGTGCATTAAGTAATCTGGAAGTTTCCCTGACCATACCTCCTGGGGTGTTTTAAACTTCAGAGTTGTTGATGGGCTCCTATTTATAAGAAATGCCACTATAGTGACCAACTCACCCCAAAAATTCTTTGTCAAACCAGAATTACTCAATATACACCTTACCCTCTCAAGTAAAGTTTGATTTAACCTTTCTGTAACACCATTTTGTTGTGGTGTGTCTGAGACAGTCTTGTGTCTTATGATACCCCTGCTTCTACAGAACTTGTTAAACTCCTCAGAACAATATTCAAGACCATTATCAGTTCTTAACACTTTAATCTTAGCATTATAAGTGTTCTCCACCTCAATTAACCAATTCTTAAAAGTGTTAAAGGCTGCATCCTTAGTTTTAAGAATATATATCCACACTTTTCTATTGTAATCATCAATAAAAGACATGAAATACCTGCCACCACCTTTGGTTTGAGTCCTTTCAGGTCCCCATAGGTCTGAATGAATGTAATACAACTTAGATTTGATTGTGTGATCACCAATTCCAAACTTAAGTCTTTTAACATTTTCAAAGATGCAATGTTCACATTGCTTCAACTGATTTGATGGACTGATGCTGATAACCTTTTGTCTTGACAGTTCTTGTTACCCTTTCTCACTTATGTGTCTAATCTCTCATGCCATAAGTGTATATCATCACTTTCAGTTGTAATATTACTATGTCCAATCACAGTATAACCATCAAGAATGTACAGCTCCCTTTTCCTGATTCCTTTCATCACTTCATACTCATATTTTTCAATAATGAGTATTCTTCATTTTGTTCTGAATTCATAATCTGAAGCATCTATACCTAATGAAATTAGATTTCTCTTAAGTTCTGGAATATACCTCACACCTGTCAAGGTTCTGATCACTCCATCATGCATTCTCAATTTGATAGAGCTTATTCCCCTTATCTGACATGTATAATCATTCCCTAATAATACTGATCCAGCATTTTGATACTTAAGATCAGTGAAACAATGCTTCATGTGAGACATATGAAATAAACATCCTGAATCAAGGATCCAATCCATGGATCCTTTTGATGAACTGATCAACAGTGCCTCAGGGTAATCAATTTCCACCTGATTTTGATTATTTGCCACCTGATTTACTTGCACTCTCTATTGTCCATCTTTTCCAACCTCTGCCTTCTTCTTTTTGGCTGTTTTCCACTTATAAAAATTCTTCTTAATGTGGTCTGGTTCATGACAATGAAAACATTTCCTTCGTTCCTTGTCACTTGCAGAATGATCACCTTTGCTATCTTGTTTCTTACCGCCAGATCCTCCTTTCTTGTTAGGTTTCTTGTTCTGATTTCCCTAATGATCCTTGTTCTTCACAACACTTCTGTAATTCCTTAGTTTTCAAAGCTAATTCAACTTCATCTAGACTAATTGAATCATTGCTTCCAAACAACAATGTATCTTTGAAGTTTTCAAATGATTTTGGAAGTGAAGATAACAGAATCAGAGCCTTATCTTCATTTTCTAATTTAACCTCAACATTTTCCAGATCATCAAGTACTTTATTAAACTCATCAAGTTGAACCAAGATTGGCTTATCTTCTGTCATTTTGAATGAGTATAATTTCTATTTTAGATATAATCGATTTGCAAGAGATTTTACCATATAGAGATCATTAAGCTTCTTCCATACTACTCTTGCAGTCGTTTCTCTCTGAACATTTCTGAGTGTTTTATCACCAAGGCACAAGAAGATAGCACTTAGAGCTCTTTCTTGAAGATCTGCTTCAGCTGTTGCAGCTTGTGCATCCACTTCTACCGCTTCATTAACTGATGCTTCTTTGATTGCTCCACCGAGGCCTTGCTGCACCAAGATGGATCTCATCTTGATCTTCCACAACCCGAAATCTGACTTCTCGGTGAAGTGCTCGATATCGAATTTGGTAACCATGTTGATTCCTTCCTTTCTTCTTCAAGCAATCGCTTTCTTGATCTGCTTGCCTATAGTGATTCCCACAGACGGCGCCAATTCTCAGGATTGAAGAAGAACGCCAAGATGATCTGATGAATCACTCTGTAAAGCTCTCACATTGAATCAAAACTAATGAATCTAAACTCTCACGAAATTGAATGAACTCGAGTGTGTTGTGTTATTGAAAAACGAGAAGAACAAGATATATAGTGGTTCGGCTTATTAACCAAGCCTACGTCCACTGCGAGGATGATTGTTTCTTATTGCTTTTGAGTATGAGAGGGTACAGCTATATATATACCTTGTGATAATACTTATGTGACCAATCTGATGCAGTATATTCCAGCTGTCATATGGGTGGTTAAATAGAATCTATTTCTGTTGCAACTGCTTCCAACTCATAGCTAGCATTATGAGCTTTTAATCCATGCATAGAACAACTTCTAACAAACTCACATAACTCCTATACATCCGCTGCAAATTACCTCGGTCACCACTTATTCCACATGACAAGATTTGACTTGTTATTAGCTAGTTAGTTCCATGCAACTATTTTATACGTATCGCATGATCAAGAACTTGCTAATTCACACTCCAGCCACTTACTAATGTTGATCAGTCATTAATATGAGGTTTCCACCTCACGTATCAGTTGTGTTCTTGATGAGGTCATTTCTGAAAATCAAGCTGCTTTTGTAGGGGGAAGATAGATTTTGGATGGCATTGTTATTCTCAATGAATTTATTGATGAATCAAAAAAGAGAAAACTCAAAAGTTTTATATTTAAGGTCGATTTTGTTAAAGCTTATGACTCTGTTGATTGGGAATTTTTGGAGAAAATGATGGAAGGTCTTAACTTCTGTTCAAAATGGAGAAAGTGGATGATGAATGTGTATCTACGGCATCTGCTTCGGTGTTGGTAAATGGATGCCCTTCTGAAAACTTTAATTTAGAAAGGGGACTGAGACAGGGTGATCCACTATCTCCTTTTCTATTCTTAATCGTGGCTGAGGGGTTAATCCTACTGATGAAACAAGTTGTAGAGTCTGAAATTCTTGAAGCAACGACAATAGGAAGAGACAAGATCCTAGTATCTCACCTTCAATATGCAGATGACTCGATTTTCTTATGCCCAGGTACAGAAGATAATATAATGGCAATTAAATACATCCACTGTAATTTTGAATTAATGTCGGGATTGATGGTAAATTTTCATAAATGTGGAATTCTTGGCTTGAATATGGATGCTACTTTTACTCAATCTATGGCTGACAACTTGATGTGCGTAGTGAGTAAAAATCCCTTTACATACTTAGGAATCAATGTGGGCATCAATCACAGAAAAGTATCCTCATGGGGAAATTTAGTGGACAGAATCTGACGGCGTTTAAAAAGTTGGGAAGGGAAGCAGTTGTCCTTTGGAGGTTGAATTACGTTGATTCAAGCAGTTCTTTTCGCTCTGCCAATCTATTGCCTATCATTTTATCGTATACCCAAAAAATAATTAAGAAAATTTCTTGTTTGCAACGTAATTTCTTGTGGGGGTTGTGAGGTTAGAAAAAAATTTCTTGGGTTAGGTGGGGAGATGTGTGTAAGGATAAGAACAAAGGGGGGTTAGGAATTAGAGATCTTAATATTTTAAATAAAGTTCTTATTGGAAAATGGGTTTGGAGAGTTTTGAATAATCCGGAGAGGTTGTGGGTTAGAGTTTTAAAATCAAAAAATATGGTGAAAATCCTTTCTTTGTAGAAGATATGCTAGACATGGGTAGAGTCCGAGGGAGTAGAAAAAAATACATCTCTTGTTGGTGGAATGATGTTTGTGAAATATTTTGGGATAATGAGGGTAGAGGTTTAAATAAGGAAATGCAAAGTGTCGTTGGTAAAGGAGATAGGATTTCTTTTTGGTTAGATGGGTGGGGGAAGGTCCTTTGAAAGAAAAATTCCCTAGGTTATTTAGATTGAGTGATCAAAAAGAGGCTCGAGTTAGTGAGGTTAGGAGGTGGGAAACAGATGGTTGGAGTTGACACTTAACTTGGAAAAGAGAACTGAGGGAAGGAAATAGGAATTCTCTTAACGAACTTTTGTCTTTCTTAAATAAGTATCATATGGAGCAAGAAGGTGAAGACACTTTGAGATGGATGGATACACGTTGATGTGTATTTGACAAGCTTAGAATGTTGTGGAGTGCTTAGATATAAAAGAGGCTTCTTTTGATGCAGAGGTTTGCAAGAATTTGTGGAAAAGTTATGCACCGAACAGAGTAAAAGCAATTGTGTGGAAAGTCATTAAACAACGACTATCAACAAAAATGAATCTACAAAACATGGTGCTCTACATGTAAATATTGATACAATTTGTGATCTTTGTAGAGAGGAGGACGAAGATGTTTCGAATGTTTTCTTTAGATGCAAAGTAGCTCAAAGTTTATGGAATTACTGCTACGAATGAATAAAGATGATTAAGTTGTCTCATATTAATCCCTCTCGACATCTCTTACAACATAGCAACCTACTTGGGGACCACAGGAACTCTAAAATCTCAACAATTTGGACTACTATAATAGAGATAATAAGGAAAGGTATAAATGACTTGTTTCAAGGAAAACAGTTTAAAGTCTCAAAATTTTTCATTAAGTTATAGTCATGGTTAGTCATAAATGGAGATTTTAAAAATAAAATTTCTTTTGTTGATTGGAATAGAGATCCAAAGTGTTTGGAGTTGATTGAATAATTATTTTTTAATTTTCAGACACGTTAAAATGTAAGTGTTGAAGTACCCTTGTACTTCAAATTCTTATTATAAGTGTTGAAGTAACCTTGTACTTCAGAAACTATCTTAAAATCCCTAAGTCGTGTTCAAACAGCTTGATTTTTGGTTTTGCAACTATATTTTGGGATGTTTACGAAATTATAATTAAAACAAGTATTTTAAATAAACTGCATGTAATAAAAAAAAAAGGGTAATTTAAATATTTTGAAAAAAATAAGATGAAGTGGCAGTTGAGTCGAAGAACTAGTCATCCCACATGTAATTGTAGTCTCATTCTGCGTATGCGCTTTTTTCTTCCTTCGGAAAAAACACAGAATACGCAACACGCTTTCAACCCAACCCACCCTGCATTCCAGCCAACAGAAATACAGCAATTATTGACAATTCATGCAAGTTTTCAATGCATCAATGGGTAATGACAGTGTGTGACATCCAAAATCGATAGCCCTAATGTATATTCTATTCTCCTTTCTTTCTAAGACTACCTTTCTAAAACCACTTCACCACACCCCAAACTCAACGAAAAGTCGCGCTGCGATTCCCAGACGCTGGGAATGCTTGCCGCCTTCTACCCTGCTGGTTTTCCGTACTCTCTGTGTCTTTCGTAACACCAGAACCCCCCTTTTTCCGATCTCTTCTCCCAACATGTTCATCACCCGCTACTCTTCTTTCCTCCCCAAATTTTACCTGTGTCCGAGCAGCTTCGTAGTCAAAAGGTTGCCCCTGTAGGAAACTATCTGGTGGCTGCAATTTATTGGTCACTCTGGAACTTGTACTTTGCTCGAGTGATGGAAAGCACTGCTCGAAGCCGGAAGATAGATCAGATAGAGACATGGGTTCGTCTTCCCCTAGGTCTGAATCAGTTTCTGCTTCGTCGTTATTATCTAATTGCTTAGCATCAGAGTTGCCTTTTCCTGGTCTTTCATCATCTGAATCATCATCCAAAATAATAACATCTGCTAAACTTGAACCGGATGGAGGAGCTGAAGGATGATCATCTTGATGCACAAGTTCTGGAATCCTTTCGGATTCCTCGACTTTTGAATGCAATGGTTCATCCATACCCGAAAATGAGTGAAACGGAAGACTCACTGTTGATTTTATCTGCTCTAATTTAGTGTTTTCTTTTTCCTGAAAATATGCCAACAAATTTAATCTCATCAAGAATGAAAAGGTGTAGAATTTTATGGCCAACAAATTTCCTTCGACCCTAAAAGTATAGACTGTTTTTAGAACATTATGGCAACTACTGTCTGTAGTTATAAAAGTTCAACACGAGTGTATTACAATTCTCATGTGCCACAGCGGCATATTCAGCACAACAAAGATTGAATCAGGGCTTGTATTAACTTCAGATTGAGAATACTTACTCCTTTATCAGGATCAAACTTCCGTTTTGCTGAATTTCCAAACAATGCCCCAAAAGCTCGGCTTGGCTTCTTTAATATCTGAACAGTTGCCTTAGCCTAAAACAACATAATAATTTAAATAACCAAAAGATTCTCTGAAAACTTTCAACAATAAAGGTATCTAATTTATATTCAAAGCAGCATCATCAAAACTCATTGTTAAAAAATGAAATGCAATTATAGGACCTCCCTAGAGAGAAAAAGTGTAGTCCTGTCAAAAAGATACTGAATACCAACAATTATCCATTGGACATGTCATATTTGTGAGACTCCATACATCCAAATACAAGATTCAGAAAAAAAAAAAGGTAACTCACTGAATGTGATGAACTCAGATTAGCACGTGTATCTTCAGTGTCTCCAAGCACAGGTAACGCTGCCCCCTCGTAAGCAGAACAATCATCTGTTTTACCTTTCTCATTCACTTTTTTCTTGGCATTAGAGCTCCCAAAGTTGCGAGGCTCATCCTTATCTGGTAAGTAAGCAGGTAGGTTCTCAACAATAGGATCATAAGCTGAACTGCTAATCTGTTTCTTTCCAACTTCCTCCGAGGTTTTTGAAACTTCAGAAGCTTCAGAAGGCAGAACTTCAGAATCTTCAGGAGTCAAACCGCTCTCGCCATTTTCCTGCACGCATACTGATGTTTAAAAGAAGCAAGACATATAACACAAAAGAAGAGTAATAAGCTCAACCATAAAATTTCAGTACATAAAAACCACCTCACTGGTGGTTGCCCGAATATTTTGGACATTATAGGTTGTCCAGGCACACTCCGCAGATATTTAAACATAACAGTATATGGGGTAGCTACAAATTCAAGAACAATTTGAAAAATCATCACTTTGCTGTTAAATGACAGCTCCCATCGCAGAAGACGCTTAGACCATATGTTCCTATAAATTATTTAAAACATGGTATAGTCATATACTTTTGACACATGCTTTCTGAAACACAGCCAGTTAAGTAAACATTTAAACCCAAAACTGCTGGTTGTTTTTACTAACTCAAGTTAATTATTTTCTCATTTTTATTATGAGGACCCAAAAGAATAATCCAAATAAGAAAAACGAGTCAAAAATCCATTCTCCAGGCTGATATTCTGAACATCTGTGAGAGAAGTTCATTTATAGTATTTTTAGTTATATGCTAAAAAATAACTATCAACTAATAAATGCAATTTAAATTCAGGAAATACTGAAACAACAACCTGATGAGGGAAGTATAACGAACTGGTGCAAATAAGAACATATGTCATCTGACCAGGAAATAGCAGGTCCTGGTGATCAAATTGGATATATATGGGCAAATAAAAAGAAACATCTTAAATTCATTAAACACTTGCCAGTTCCAAACGTCTTTCCTTGAGATGTTTCACAGCCTCCTCAAATGCAGCAGCATTTTGGATAGAGTGCCTTATAATGCTAACAACTGAACCAAGGTTACGTTCAATATATGGGAGTTTTGATTTCAATGACCGACGCAATTGGTTTGTAGTGAGTGGCATCTGCTTAGCTTGTTTTCAACAAGAAGGCAAAAAAAGAATAAAAGGGTGAGTCAACAGAATTGCCACAGATCAACACGAAAAACATTGGAGTAAGAGAAATCCAAGACAATTGAAATATGTAATAGGCAGAACGTACCAATTTCGATAAGAGTTCGATTGGGCAACACATAACCAGTGCTCTCGTCTTCTGAACGAGCAACAGCATCCCTCCATTCACAAAGTCCCTACAAGTTAAACCCAAACATGCTGGTCATTGTAATGCTAAAATAGCCAAGAAAAATCAATGAGATTCTAAATCTAAGTTTAAACTGTGTATGCCGCATGGAATGTCACCATTTATCAGATACCACATGCAGAACAAATTAAAATTGGGATAATATAACTAGCGAGCCAAAAAGGGGCACAGATCAACTGAGATAAACATATATTATATAGCTAATAATTCTTATGAATGTAGTTCTGAAAAAGTAACTCACTGAAACAACTGCTAGCTGTTGAGCACTGAGATCAGCACCCACTAACCTGCAAAATGATTTTGAGAAGCAACCAAATCAGCAGTACAGAAGAACCAATATATACACGAGCTAGTTCAGGTACGGTGCCTGTAATCTCAAATTGGCAGGTTTAGACAATACCCGTAAATGTGAAGGTAAGACGTATCTGTTAGAAGCTCTTTTTCATATAGTTGAGTGCATATATCATAACTCCGTTTGTAGACCTGTTTAAAATCACCAACAAAACAATTAGACTGCCATTATTGAATATGGTACGGACAGAACATTTGAGTCATATAACAATGAACCTTCTCATTTCTTTTTCTTTGGATTGGGGGTAGTTTTACTCAACCCAAATTATTTCATGGTTTAATTGTTTCCACTTCCCATTACTTTATCTTTAGCATCAAACCTCGTAAGAGTTACAAGTACTTATTTAGGCTCACTTCTCTGAATGACTAAACTCTAAGCTTTGCATTTCATTTATAAAATTAAACTCAAAATATGAAATATATTTAGAGAGGCTTCGCACAAAAAGAATTAAGTGCAATTCAAATTTCTAGCACCAATGATTCAAATTAAACAGTGCCACGTTTCAGTGTGATTTAACCTGTAATAATCCCCTGTACATGAAATAACAGATTAATCAAATCGTGTGCTAGCACACTAAGAACGTTCATCTTTTCTGAAAAATGAATTGCTCTGTGAGTTACTAACACATACATCAAAATATCATATTACCAACAATGATAGTGGTTTATAGTCTTCCAGACGATTTTGACAGTAGAGAGTCTCAATACAACTATGGCTAATATGTACTGGACTATGGAGAGTAATTGCGAAATGCAAACTCAAATAGATTGAGCATTGCTACCTTAAATGCAAAAGAAACTCTCTAATTTCTACAAACATGATCTCACAAACTCATATGTCACATTAGCAACTTCTCAATTACACAACATATAGGATATTTCTATCATATAAAAAAGAGAATAAGATAGATCAGGGGGCAGCTGCATATTGAATATAAGAAACCAAAAAGGTAACTAATCTAATGTTTAGTGTTAGGGTCTTGGTTAAATACGTTTCTTGTCCTTCAATAAAACTTATCAACAATTTTATTAACTATGATCAAATACTCACATCAAAGAATATTATGATTGTAAATGCCTTCACAATAACAACAAAAAGTAATCGGCAAACATAAGGGTGTGTTGAAAAATGTCTGAAATCAAATTCCCCAAAAGATAATTGGTACATCCTCAGCAAAGAATTTGAAGTAAAAAGTGGAAATTCAGAGTCCATTACCAGCATAAAACTGCAAAAATTGCAGGGATAGGATTCTTGAAAAATTGTAAGATTTGCAGGTTGAATGTTAAGTGCTTGTTTCAAGAACTTTTGTAACTTCGTCTACTGAGTCAAAGGCAGTCTCTTAGAACCTCACCAACAACAGTTTTAGTTTAACATAAATATAATCCAAAGACCTCAATATAACAATGCATTCATCAATCTACATATTTTATTGCTAAAGGCTCCATCTCTGTCAGCAAATCAATCAATCCGATGGTCATTCATACATAATTAAGGAAGTGAACCCTGGACAACTATTATCAAAATCATGTCGACTAACAAAAAGTAGTCTTTTTGGACAGCAGTTTTCAATCTTGGTAACTCTTGGTAATTAATTTTTTCTTAGTAAGGAATAATATCAAAGAGCTTGCCTCAACAAGAGGAGGATCAGGACTTTCAGAATCAGCAGATGACTCAAGCAACCTCGCCCTCATAAGATCATAGATGTACAATAAATAATGTGTGTCTTCTCTTGCATATCTGGGAAAGAGAAGTCCGTAAGATAACATAATTCAGTTACAATAACTAAAGATCTTTAGAATCAGCTGATGGGTCCATATTTTAAACAGGTAGAAATAGAAAACTTTTTGGAAAAACACCCAATTTCAAATGTCTGGATAGACAGATGATTTTCTAATTTTTAACTCCTAATTAACATGAGAATAGCCTAGCTCCTTCTGGTAGGAGAGATAGACAAACAGCGAGAAAAAAAAACACAAAATAAAAAATAAACACAAAAATTGGTTCTTTAATTAACATTGAAACAACTTAACCCAATATATATATATATATATATATATATATATATATATATATATATATAGATAGATAGATAGATAGATAGATAGATAGAGAGAGAGAGAGAGAGAGAGAGCACAAATGAAAATTTTACACTGCACTAACAAATACACTTTTGAATCAGCAGTGGAGTGACCAGAGCCCAAGCTCAACAAAGCACATTACTGAAGCCTCACTCAGACATGGTCTGGGGCTTTCACGTTGGTTGAAACATAAGTCATTGTAAGTTGTGTTATAATAATTGAAAGACAACTGTCTTCACTCATGCTAGTTAAAAATCAGAGACATCCTACACCAAACAAGACTATGAAAAAAATGATCCATGGAAATGATTTATTATTCAAGTATTACAGTGGCCTAATGCTGCAATGGTAATTAAGTAGAAAATAAGATGAGAAAGGTTCAATAACAGATGAAGCTAGCATCACTGGAATGAAATTTGCATCACAAAATGGCAAACGCCAGTATGGTATAAAATCATTTCATTTAGTGATGTGAAATACTGGTAAATCCAGAATGACATTATAGTTTTTAAAGTTTATTTAACTGTTTCTCAAATTACTTAATTCCAGATTTGTCCAAGGTATAAATAACCGACACATATGTATGTTTAAACTGTAAAATTTCATTCTGGATACCAAAAAATCAAACAATCTGTATTGATTGGAATATATAATTATGTAAAACTTACAGAGCAATAGTTAGTGGAGATAAAAGACACATATTTGGTGATGGTTCACCCATAGAATTGTAATAGTCATGAAGTCATATGAGTCTTTGGTAAACTAATGATCTAGGAATCAGACAGTTGAAAGATTAGTAACTTGAGTTTGGGTTATGAGATTTTTTCTCTTATCTACCAAGAATTTTGAAAAGGTGTGAATGCTTGCGTAAAAACTCTTCATTTTTGTACAGAACTCCAAAAAATAAAAAGAAAACCTTGAGTCCTACAAAATGTTTTAAAACCATTCTCTTTCCTCTTTGACAGATACAGAAAACTTACATTCAGACACAGGCATGCATGCATGCATGCAATTGATATATAGCTAGGCCAGAGATATATATTTTCAAACAAATAAAAAATATTTAAGACTTATTGGGAAATTGAGAAATAAAAAAATAACAATAGTTACTATTGAGAGCAATAGGGCATAACAAATCAAGTCAGACTAAAACCTATAACTTAAGACAATATTATGTTGTCAAGTGGTACATCACAAAAATTGAGAAAACCTTAGAGAAAGGTAACTGAATAAAATCATAATGCCACACAACTTAATAGATATAAAGGTAATGCTTGGTAACTTAGAATGGAATGGATACGGAGGAATTGGGAGGTTTAATATCTCCATTGGGAAGAACACATTCAGCTCAATGCTTAAAAATGGGAAAACCTAAGCCATAGCAGAAATTCTTCAACCAACACAGTGTTCATTTTATTACCATCACCCATCATCCACCAAACCACCCCACCAAGCCCCTAGGATTTGGCAACAAAGGTTGACATGTACAAGTTTTAAAAGAAAAAAGTAAATAGAGGTTCAGTAGAAAAATACTTGATCATTTCATTGGGAAGTGGCCTAATTCTCCAATCAGCATTCTGGTATCTGTAGAAAACACAGGATCGTTAGTCTCACTAAATTCTAATCAATACAATTATTTTTAAAACCTTTCCCTCTTTACAGGAAGGGCATTTGAGTACAAGCAACCATGGTGATACAAAATATAAAAACAGCAAGAGACCATACTCTTTGTTGGCTTTGACTCCACAAAAATGATTAAGCAGGTGTTCCAGGCTGTATCTTTCCATTTTTAATACCCTTGAAGCCTATAAACCAAAAAAATAGATACACTCAAGCACAGAACCAGATAAACAATGATTACTTAAAAATTTGTTCTTTGTAGAACACAAGAGAGCAGCTCGGTAAAAGTACAACTTTTATATGAATCTATTCTTAGCATATAAAGACATGCAGAAGCAAAAACATAAATAAAGCATAAATACAATTCTTTATCAGATTCCCATTTGGGATTCATCACGAAACCACCTCCAAACGCCATTACATTTCGTTTGATAGAAAAAAAACAAAAAAAATAAAAAATAAAAAACAACTCTTTATCAGAAAAGAATGAGTGAAGTTGCTCTCAGTGCTGAGTTTTCTGCTTAATCTAAACATGTGAGGCAAATGTGATGACTGATGACAAAGTCAATTGAGTTGCTGAATCTGGTGGGATTAATTGTACTTAACCACATTAAAACTATACAATTCAAACAAAATTACTTGGTTTTATTGGGAGGTAATGAAAAAAATTAATAGCAACAGCAATTATATTATATAGAACTTCTTTTGCCAGAAAATTAAAATACAATATGTCACCAGTGTCAAAAATTACATAAGCTAAAGCTAAGAACCTGTCCGGTGTCAAACATATTGCATATATAAATGCCAAAATCCCGTTGCAGCCACACAATGTCGCGATCTGCTCCATGAAGTACCTAAATAAGCCAAATAATGGCATGACTGAGAAAGAAGGTAAGCTGCAGTCCCAACGAAATATAATATTCTGCATACTTACCTTTCTCTTACTGGGGTCTTTGAATACTTCCCTAAGATATGGACCTATATGAATACGAAGTTTCAGAGTATCTATAATAAAATCTTCTGTCCTTGTGGATATTTGCATCAAGCATGTGAGTCCTTGGAAAGATCTGTATTGGTTGTGTTCCAAATCAACCTGCACGAAAAAATAAAAAGCATTTCTTAAGCAATTTTATATAAATGGACACTTATATAAAGTTAAAACATATGAAACATTTTAAGGAATTAAAATTCAGGAAAATAATGGAGTGATTTCGGTGGCTAGGACCAGAGCACATACTTTTTTACCAAGATGTGCATTAACCCATTAAGTACAGTCAAGCAATGAATGTCAGAATGACCAAATTAGAAAGAGGCATCATTGGATGGATAACGCTATCAAGTATCAACTGCATAACACAAAACAGTACCCAAAGGTCCGTCACCCGGAACTAAAGTCCACTTCATATATAACCCACAATAGACAAAAAGATTTTGTGGCTAATATTTTTATGTTAAATTCTCGAAGTAATCTGCTCGTGGGAACTAAAATCCTAAAATGAGGTCACCACAGGAAGTACAGCTTGCATCCTCAGTTTTAATATAAGGTATCTACAAAGGACTAACAGGGATGCAAGCCCATATACAGAACTTAACGCGGCTAAATATCCACTCTCCAGTAGCATGTTCATGCATGATTTTATTAATGCACAAGCTTAGTCAAAATTATCGACTTTGAGTTTGTGGAGCTTGTGAATTCTAATATTCCAAAAGTTGCAGGCTTAGAATGCGTGATGTGGACCTAAATTGGCTGTTCTCCTCCAAAATGTTTTCATCAGCAGATATCATAGAACTGATGAGCTCCCTGTTCCATTTTGCATCAATCATTCTCGGGTCAAGGCAACACCAACTTGTGAGAGGTTTAGGCAATGCCAGCTTCACAGAGATAATAACTAATGAGAAACATTATTACACCACTTTAAGGTTTGGAAGGAATTAATTAACAAGACATTTCTGTAGGTGTAAACAAAGTTGTTCTAAAAGAGATATCTGGAATGGGGACCCCTAAAAAGAGATCAATAACAGATGCTTAAATAAAGTAGAGTTTCAGTTCAAGATTATATGCACAAGTTGTAACACACTGCTCCAGGAAAAGCATATTAAATTATAATACTCAAAGGTGGTATCAGATTTCATAGTTGAAGGAAAGGGAAATATTAAGGTGAAGGGCTTATTACTGAATTTGGTATATGACACAGGCAACCGTAGTCTCCTCTATGTAACATAAGAATTCAAGAGTCCAGACACTATTTCAACAGCTTTATGGAGGATTTTGAAGTATAAAATAATTAAATGGATACCAAGTCAGGAATTAGAACGTTATAGAGTTGAAAACCATTAACTTGATCAACTGAAGTCCAATTATATTGAATAACCTCCCAGAAGTCACTAAATAAGGACATACTATATCTTAAAAAGTTTGCTAGGTAACTTAAGTAACAGGATATTTACATCCAGTCAAAAATACAAGACACCGAATTTTCAACCGAAGAAAATTGCATGAAGATTTAAAGATATCCCTTTAAGGGATACTATATCTAACTCCATAAGTTTGTTTTCTAACTCACTCCATGGTACAAAAAGATAGTATGCTCCATCTTTAGACAAACTTATACATCCACCAAAGCTCTAAGATCAGACTAATTTTTTTGAACGATGAAGCAAATAATAGAGCATCACTATTGGACTTATCCACACGGCTAGATACCTCCATATATAAAGATATCTATACTGAACTACAAAGCTAAAGATATGGGTATTTTGATTGGAAATGAGAATTCAAGTCACAAGGTATTTGTAACCATAGTGTTAGGAAAGCGCATTTATACCCAGAAATAAAGACTCCTAATCCCAATGTGTGTCGGTTTGCATATATGTTCGTTAAACAGGAACTGATTACTGATAAGAACAAATCAATAGAATAAATCCAACAAAGAATTGAGAAAATAATTGAAGTGCAAACTGTACTGCAAATTCATCGACACTCTTTAATTTATTTGCTAACAGCTTCAAATCTTTTACTTCTTCCACATGTTTGAATGGTGTCACTTCAAGGGGAAGAGGTTTTACAGGCTCAGGAACATTTTTATCAACAAAGTCTAGAACAGAGAGAGTCTCCTGTAAAAGAGAAAATCAGATTAGCAATAAAAATTGTATTCTATCATAAATCACAGTCTTAAGAACAGTACCAACAATGGAAATCAGCAACACTAGACAAAAAAGTTAGAACCGGGAGGCGCAAGCCGCAAGGACTCAATGCCCAAGGTGAGCCCCTTGAACATGGGCACATGAGCTAAGGTTCAATATCACACACTGAAGATTGTTATGTAAAACTTGAGGTTACTGGAAGAATTAACCCAAATCTACATTCTTATCTGTCTTCAAGATTTATAATATTGTCGATAAATAATATAGGCATATTTATCATTTATCAACTCAATTGATGATATAAAACTAAAGATTAATGAGAAAAATAAAGCCCAGAAGTTCCAAGGCAATATCAGTTTACAGCACATCATAGTCCAATCCATTATTCAATCGAGGTAGCAAGTCGGATGGGAGGTTTTAATCTCTCTTTTCTGCATAACTTGAAAACCCAAGGTGTAAACTTGAATACTTGTTCTCATCTTTCAGACGCATGTTACTATATTTTTCATACATGAAAAACATTCAAAGAACTTTAATATTAAACAAAGATAAAGCCTAGCTTTGGCGCTCACCTCTAACAACTATGGGTATTGATAGGATGTTTTTTGGGCAATTTGGACAGTGTCTTGGAATCCAAAATAAGAGTATTGGTAAATGTGACGCACTAGGAAAAAAATGGATGGTGAGAGATTTGGTTATTGTTTTTGGGAGAGGTTATACAACACACACATGCCTGATCATTATCATGCTCCTGTGTAAGTAATAAGAATTGCAAGGACAGCACAATAATAAAGAATAAACAAGTCGAGGAAAATTTACAAAATCTTTTGGTTTGTAGTAGAGATTTCCATAAGAAAATTCATAGAAGAGAAAGGGAGCCATTGTTTTTTTTAAATTCTTCGTTCTAAGGCCCGCATGTTGAGGCTTGGTGTCACTGCCACCTGTCCTAGACTCCAAGCTAACAAGACAAAAAACACCATGTTGCCATCAAATTGGAATGATGTCAAAGTCACACAAGTTCCATAAACAAATTTCTCAACCGTAATATTAGATTGTAATGGACTGCTCTTGTTATCAGATTGCCGGTATGATGTGCTATGTTTTGATTGATTGCTCCGTAAACATTAAAATAAAGGGGAAAAACTCAAAATCCACTATAAGTAACCAAACTAAAATATTATAATATGTGATTAAAAAATTCAACGTAAAGCAATTCAGCTTTTGCATAAACACATCTAAGGTAAATAATCAGATAACACTTCTGCCAATAAATATGCGATCAAAGTAGTTTAATGGTTTCTCATAAATACATTAATGGTACATTCACCAAAATAAAAAATTTCGAAGTAAAAAGTCAGAACCAACATTCATCAATCATTATGTGATCAAATTAATCCAACTCTGTTTCTCATCACACACCAAATGTACTTTCATTAATCAAAATCAAAACTTAACACTGTGTATAAAATCAGAAGTTGAAAAAGGAAAGAACAAACAGCATAAAAAACTAACCAAAGGATGCAAGAACCTAGACCCATCCTCACTCCTCTGCAGCCAAACATGATCGTACGGCTGATTTGCATTATTCACAATAATCTTGTACTCATCTTGTGGCCTTGGTATACTGGGTACATGAAAGGGAATCTTAGGTTTCACTTTCGTCGCCACTTTCACTTCTTGAGCCCCTTTGGTCACCCCCTCGACATTCCTCTCCAAGCCTCCGGAGACCTTCTTATTCTTCTTTCCATAAACCATCTGAAACCCATTTTCTTCCTCATCATCATCCACTCTCATTGTCCTGACGCCACTTTCCTCTTCCTTCTTCCGCACCCTTTTGAACTCATCCAACGACACATCAAACATCTCGTAAAGATCGTCATTCAGATTCACAAGCCAATCCAAAGCCACATCATCATCCAATTCCACATCTTTATCATCCGGAACCGGTATTGGCTTCCCAAATAGATTCTCCGACGCCCCGATTTTGCCCAGAAGGTTCTTCGACTTTCTATCGATTTCCCCAACGGGATTCTTGAATTCTTGAAAGTTGTTGTAGAAATGAAAGTCCTTCTCCGATGGTATGACGCGAGATGAGCCTGAGAGCTTCGCCACAGAAGTGGGTAACGGAGCCTTTGCGGAGAGATTCCGCAAGACATTAGAGATTCTTGCACTGTCGTCTTCGGGTTGATCAATTTCCATTATTGGTCTTTGGTAATTCGAGTTTTGAGTATCGCGCTGAGAAAATGGATGATTTTTGCCCTAGGGTTTTTAGGGTTTTAAAAATGAATCAATTTTGAATAGAAATGGAGCTTTGCAGGAGAAGTGAAAGAAAACAAAGCTAGCTTACAGTTCAACAGAGCAAGCATAAAAATTGCGTGACAGAAGGCGTACTTTTGGCTTAATTTTATCTCTTATAATCTTATCTTAGGAAAATTTAAAAAAAAAAATAATAATAATATTAAAATAAAATGTATGGTAACTTTTTTTAGGACACCTTTTGGTGGGAGGGATATATGTGGGACGGGTGGTCAATCAATTATTAAAATATGCATAGAATATGTAATTTCATAAATACTTGTATAAATTGGATTTACATATGTTTATATGTAAACTCTGTTACTCTTTAGTATATGAAAAATGAGTGAGGCTTGCATACGCCCGGCACACAGAAACACATTCTGTGTGCCTTTAGAAATTTAGTATTATGGATAGGGGTACATTGCTTTGGTCTAAAGAGTATACACTTAATTAATAAAAGGTACACCATTTTGTTCTAAAGGGTATACACTTTTCACTAATTTTTTTCCTTAGAAAATAAAGGGTACACATTTTTATACTAAATGGTATACAATTTAACACAAAATTCTAAAGGCGCACGGAGTGTTGTCCATGCACCCAGATACACACAATAATTTCCTTTAGAAAATAAAGGGTACACATCTATATACCAAAATGTATACAATTTAACATAAAATTCTAAAAGTGCACGGAATGTGGTCCGTGCGCCCAGGTGCACAGGAGTTTTTGCCATGAAAAATTATTCTTTAGATTAAAGATGTTAATACAATTCGGGCCCATATGGAAGGCCAGTTTAACCAGAGAAAATGTAGCTAGAGTTAGGTTTATATAAGTAGTGTTCCGTTTAAAACATATCTTTTTGACCCGTCGATTTGGCTGTGGCCCTATAGGACTAGCCTATATGTTAAAAGGCCTGATTAATTTTTTTATTATAAAAAATTAATTAATGATAATTTTATTAATAGTATTTTAATACCTTCTAATTTACTATATTTTTATTAGTTTGTCATTTCAAAATAAAATAATTTAATAATAAAGTATAAGAGAGTTTTTTAAAGATAAATATTGAAAACCAACTATTTAAATTACAATTAACGTATTTAGAATCCTAAAAAATTATTTTTTATTTTTTACATTTAACCTTATAATTTATATTATTAATGCTTGGACAACATTTGATGTATTTTTAATACTCCCTCTGTTCGTTTTTAATGTATCTATTTATTTTTTGCACGTGAATTAAGGAGTATTATGTATATAAAGTGGGTAGTTGTATTAGAGGGAAGTGATGGGCTATATTATGTACTTTTTTACTAAATCGGGGGAAATGAATACCTTTAAAGCAGATGCCAAAAAAGTAAAATTGATACCTTAGAAACGGCCGGAGGGAGTATTATTTATGTTTCAAATTATATTAATACTCCCTCCGTCCCAAATTCAAGTTCACGTTTACTGTAGATACGGAGTTTAAGAAAAGTCACTTTTGACTTACTTTTGAGGGTAGTATGATATTTTTGGGTAATAAATAAATGATAAAATATGTCATGTGTGTTAAAAAGGTGATGACAAATTTGAAATTAAAGTATGTTAGAAGGATATTAATTTGTTGTTTTTTCCTTTTATGGAAGTGTGAAGTTGAATTTGGGACGGAGCAAAACGGAAAGTGTGAAGTTGAAGTTGGGACGAAGGGAGTATATTTTTCTTCATTAACCCAATAGTGACCCGTTTAGCCCGAGACCCGCTAGAACTAGAGTTAGGTTCACATAAATTACGGTCGTTTAACATGGATCACTTAACTCATAGTCCTATAGGTCTGACCCTATATGGTTAAATTTAGCTCGTTTAACATCCCTACTTTAGTCACATAATTTTTTACTCTTTAAAATTAAAAAAAATTATTATTCAAATTCTTGCAAACCTTGATTTTTCGATTACTCTTTAGTACATAAAAAATTTCTCTTTAGAGACATGAATTATTACTTTTATATATAAAATCTATTACTCTTTAAAAAATAATTTTTTATATATTAAAGAGTAATTTTAAAAAATATGATTTATATGTTAACCCATATAAACCCGGTTTACATGAGATTCACTCATCTAACTTATGACTAGTTAAAATATGTTATCACTATTTTCACTAGTTAAAATGTACATTTTATTTTGAAAAAATTATCAGTATCACTTAACGCAGTAATAAAAAATAATTTATTTAGTTGGTAAAAATAAAATAAATTGGAAGTTTTCGATTCTTCCAATGTATCATTTATGGGTCCAATGGAATTCATAGGTATAGGAAGAAGCCACTCAAATAAAGTTTTTTTGCTTTAGTGTGTTGATGGAATATGATAGCACATTCATATTGCCCTCTGAAAAATTCAAACTTTAAACAAAATTATTTTGATTCAACCATCTCTTTGTCTACTTAAATCGGATATTTTGAATACCAATTCATATTTTGAATACTAACTAATCACATAATATCCCAAATTCTTTTTATCTAATTTAAAAAATTCATAAATAATAACCGATTCCATAAATCTATCTAGGAAAAGTTATTTAGCTTATTATTAATCAAGTATTTCTTATATAGCTAGAATGACCCTCAGTAATTGCGAATACTAATTTAGTAAGAATTAATCGGATTGAAGATATAGCATCATCGTTTGCTGGAATCGAAATACCTACAAGATCGGGGTCACTATTTGTATCGATTAAACAAATCGTTGGAATTCTCAAAGTGATACATTCTCGCAGAGCCGTATATTCTTCATGCTGATCCACGATGAATATCGGGTAACCCTGTCATATATTTAATCCCGCCCAAATATGTTTGTAAGCGATATAATTATCTTTTCACCACAGCCGCATCTCTTTTCGGAAGACAGTTAAGTCTTTCCGTTTTTTTTTTCTTTTATTTTTTTTTATTTTTGAGGTGTGAAAAATCATGGGGCAAATAAATGATAAAATGGGAAATGTGTCTAAAGGGAGTGGTATAACCAAAAGTGAGTGAAGAAAAGAAAACAAGCAAGTAGGTTGAAAATGTGCTTCTTTTCGAAATTGCCTTTAATTAAGAACAAGAGTCAATATAAAATTGAAAGTGGTGGGTATTCATGGGAGTGGCCGTGTCGAGAAAGTGGTGGATATTGGTGGAACTTGCCATACCGAGCTAGTTTTTTTTTTTTTTTTTTTTTTTTTTTTTTTTTTTTTTCTGACCTTAAAATGCTATATAATTAGAGTGTATATTGGGTGCACCCGGGTGCAAAGGTGCACTTATATGTATATGACTTTTTATTATATTTTGTATATATATTATTCTATTTTGTATACGTGTTTCGTAATAATTGTATATTTTTTTCAAACTAAATTTTTCATTAAAAAAAAAACTAACATATGAATGTGTATAACTTTTTATTCAATAGTGCATATATATTTTTTAATAATTGTATACATTTTTGCTCATAATTGTATATATTTTTATTTATATTTGTATATGAGTGCACCACATCTTTAGGCGCACCCATGGTGCACATTATATTTAGCCATATAATTATTACACTTAAGAGTGATCTGTTATTTACGAAAGAGTTTTTTATAAACTAATTCCCAATTTATTTAATAAATAAGTATGAATTGTAAACTTATCTTGTCAATTTTAAAATTAATTTTTTTATATTAATAAGAATTATAAAAATTTATATAATAATCATATATAATACTCCCTCCGTCAGCCCGAAAGAGAGTATTTTACTTTTGTGCACGTTGATTAAGGAGTATTATTATTTAATGTGTAGTGGGTAGTTGTATTAGTAAGAGTGTTGACCTCATATTTTAGTTGATTAAGAAGTATTATTATTTAATGTGTACGTAGATAGTAATTTGTTTTTTTTTCTTTTGATACAGTGATATGTAAGAATTAAAAGACCAAGTGGACAAAAATGATTACTCCACTTCAAAAAAATTTAAATTGCAACTTCCGAGTGATGGGTAAAAAAATACAATCAAACCCCAATCAACTGGCACATAAAAAATAGTATTGAGGATATTTTGGTTAAATTACAGGATATTTTTGTTTTTTTTCTTCTTAGGGCATTTTTGGATATGATCTTTAGGGTGGACCCCTAATTAATAGGCAAGTGTGTTGGGTTTTCAAAGCCTGCGAAAGGGCTTGACCTTGGCCTGTTTAAGTAAATAAATTTATGAAAAAACCTAAGCTTGAACTGAGGTAGACTTTTAATGGGTCGAGCCGTAGGGCCCAGTCGGGTAGTCCATTTCAACCATAGAGTGGGAAATGGGAATGTATGGATAAATGGGAAAAGGTCAGGTGTGTGGTTGCACATAAGATGACAGTGACACCCTGTTCAAAGGCAAAACAGTGGATTGGATTCTCTCCTTTTAATATTCAATCCAACAGGGCCCCACACCCCTATTTGGCTGTTTCGTCTTCAAATCTTGGGGCGGGAAGAAACTGCTTTCTTTCCTCTTCCAGTAATATTAATATTAATACACACACATACACATATATATGTGCATGCTTTTCTTCTCTCTCTCTCTCTCTCCTTACCACCAACATATGCCCCTGGTTTTCTCTCTCTCTCTCTCTTCCCTACATAAACTGATAAACTCACTCCACCTTTTTCCATCTCACTTTTTCTCCCCTGTTTAATCCGTTATTCAACTTATAAATTGTCCTTTTTTGATAACTAAAAACCATGATGGGGCAGATGAAAAGAAGATCATCGGATGATGGAGATCATGTGGATAAGGTTTTGATGAGGAAGAAGAGTAAGAGAAGGGTGATGAGGATTCGATTGATGAGGCCATTGGAGCACCTCTTTGATTCTTGTAAGAGGGTGTTCTTGGGACGTGGGACTGTTCCTTCTGCTGCTGATGTGCTCAATCTCTGCTCTATTCTTGGTAAGATCTTTACATCCTCCAATGTTACCCAATCATGTTATTCTTGTGGATATTAGAATGATCTTGTAACAATATTTTTGTGTTTGGGTGCCCATGAGGAAAATCACAATCATTCTTCTAGGTTATAAACTTTATTATATCCCATGTTGATTATCCAATGATCTGCAATAAAAAATATAACACAAAAATGGATCAAGACAAGAAACCGTATTACAACTCCTTTGATCAAGTCATTGAAATTGGTCCTAATTAAGATTTGTTGCTACTTGGTAGAGATGTGTAGCTTTTTGATTGGATTTGGATAAAGTAGATTCGGTTCGTAGGGTTTCGTTAATGATTCTTGTTGAGAGGTAGACGCTTGCATACGGTAAATCAGTATATATCATATTATTCATATATATAATATATTGAAGTGTATATATATGAGTTAAGTTTTAGTCATTCAGTATGGTTCATAGAATCATTTATACATTCCCAAGATTAGGGTTTGTATGAGATCTAAGTTTCATAGTCGTTGTAATCTTCATCAATAAGATATTTTTCTCCCTTAATAGTGTACGTATGCGATTTGCCAAACCACTATAAACAAATTTTGTTCTTTGTTTTTCTTTTCTTTCTTTGATCTATCCATAACAAATTTTGATTCAAATTATTTATATGAACAAACCGACAAAACAAAAATTAGGTTTAGTTGACTCTTTGTGATCTTTTGGCTCTAGATTCGCGTGCTTATAAATTATCACCGCCTCCAGGCTCCAATAAAGAATGAATAAATGGGATATATATATATATATATATATATATATATATATATATATATATATATATATTATGGATATTTAAATAAATAAATATAAAGAAGTAATTTGTATTGAACAACAATTTTAAAATGAAAATGTATTCTTTATATATTAAAGTAATTTGTATTTTCTTATATCTTCATACAAGAATAGCTCTAGACAAAATGAAAAAAAAAGGAGTGAGAATACTAATTGCTAGTAAAAAATAAGCCAATAAACAAAAAAAACTCAAGCCTCATTGAATCCCACTTGCTTTATTTAGTCTCTTTTTGTGGTGGCATATTGAATTAAGAACACAATTTTACTTTTTCACATGCTCCATTATTTTTTAATTATAAATATTAGTGTAGAACCTATTTTGTGAGGCTTATGCAAAACTTAGCTTTAAAAAATAATTTCCCATTAAAAATGATTCGTGTAAGATATCAAACAAAATATTATACCCAAATAATAAAATAATAGGGGGTGAGGCAACCAGATTTGTAGAAAAAAAAGAATGGTGTAATTTCCATAAAAAAAAGGGGAAAAAATTACCAAAGAATAACTAGAATTCACTACCAATCAATAATTAAGTTAGTTTAGGGTTTAATTTCTAACCAATAATTCATAAAGAAAAAAGAATTAACAGGGCTAATTACAGTTAGGGCCAAAGGAATGGTGTAAGACATTGAGTTAAATCATCACTTAGGTAAATAGCAATTTTTGTTGAATCAAGTTTAATTAAACTACTCAACTTGGCTTATTTATATCCTTAATTAGTTAGATTAGAGCATAGGCTAATTTGAATTTGCAATTAGGATAAATAATCAAAGAAAGATTTGAAGTAGCTAGTTAGGTATATATTACGAGAAAATATCAAAATTCATCATTTAAATATGACCAATCTAATTTATTGGTTTTTTTTGTTCGTTTTAGGTCTTTTTTTATTTTTCAAATTTAATCCTTTTATCAGAATTTGTTCAATTTTGATCTAAAATTTGAATTAAAAATGATTGAATTTGGACAAAAATGACTAAAATTAGAAAATAAATAAATAATACCAAAATTAAAAATTGCAAAAAATAAAATAAAATGGAATCGCTCATACATAAAAGTACATACTTTGATATTTTGCCTAAATGTTATTATTGAATCAATAGCTAATCACAAATAAATTACACATTTAATTCTCAGATGATATGAAACCAGAAGATGTTGGACTTAGCAGGGATCTGCAGTTCTTTAAACCTAAGACTCAGTTAGAAGGGATCACTCCTAGAGTTAGTTCAGCAACCATCTACAAATGTGATCATTTTGAGGTATATTATTCATTTCTTTCTGCATTAATATCCATTTCATATTGACATACACGTGTGCATATAAGGTCAAACGCCATGCTACACGACGATCACTTCTTAGATAATTAATGACACGCAAGATTTGAAGAGAAGAACTATGATCAACTATATACATGCATGGTGGATGGATAATGGTTAAAATTTCCATAGGGTGATCATATCAATATATCCCAAGTTCATTTCTATTCTTGCGTGTCACTCATCCAAGATGTGTAACAGGAGATTCGGATCGAGTTATATATAGGGAAATGAAATCTACTAATTAACATTGCACCATCATTTTTGCTGTCTGCAGTTGTGCATTTTCTTTCTTCCAGCATCAGCTGTCATACCTCTTCACAACCACCCGGAGATGACCGTTTTCAGCAAGCTTCTGCTGGGGACGATGCACATTAAGTCGTACGACTGGGTTGATCCGCTCGACCCGCCTTCTAAACGTATTCACCAACAATCACTAAATAGTTTTCAAGATAGACGGATAAAATTTTCCTAATGTTATAAGGTCTGATTTTTTCAGTGAGATTGGCTAAGATAAAGGCTGATGCAACATTCACAGCACCGTGCAAAACTTCTGTATTGTATCCAACATCAGGAGGAAATATCCATGAATTCACAGCTATAACACCTTGTGCTGTGCTTGATGTCATTGGACCTCCCTATTCCAAAGACGATGGGCGCGATTGTTCCTACTACAGAGAATCAGCGCGACCGATATCACTTGGTATGATGCAATTGATGCTTCTAACATACTTCATGATCATGCATGCATGCACTATATATGAAACTTAATTTGCTTCTAAATGTTGCATGCATTTGATGATGAGTTAGGCTATTGTGAACTGGGTTCACATCATAAACCCTATGATCCCCTTAATTAAAACACCATAGGAATAGATAGAGCATACTCCATAGGATTGGAAGGGGGACCGGACCACAGGGTTTTCACCGTGAACTCGATTTACACAAGTGTTTGTGCATGTTTATTATTAATGATGTTTGTTTGATAAAACTAGCATGACTGTATTAAAGTATTGTTAAATTTCTTGTTACATTTTGGTGTTACATCACCTGTTACGCGTGTTAGATGAGTGGCACGTGTGCGGAGAGAAAAATCTCAACCTTTCCCCTTAAGGTTGATTGTTAGGGTATAGATTAGTCTATCCCACTTGTCAATCATCCAATGGTTTGTAACAGGAGATGTAACACCAAATGTAGCAGAAGATCCAAACCGCAAGATTGATATGTACTTTTATAAGTTGAATTTAGAGACCATAAAAACAAATATGTATTTCAACCTTTTCTAGATTCTATTTTCGATGGATTTATTACATGCTCTCATTTTGACCAGTTTTATAGAAGTCGAGTTTAAAATATTAACCGTCCCTTATCTTTTTACTTTATTTGAAAAGATACTAAGATAGATAGGATATTCACTTTTCGTTCCAAACCTTTCAATTTGCTTCGATTTCGTCCCAAAATAATTTTTTTTACTAATTTCGTCTTGTAACTTTGTAAAAACACCGATTCAATTTCATCCCATGGAATCATAAAAAATGAACATTCATAAGTAGAAATGACAATTTTGGTGAAAATTTAAAAACTATAAGACTACTTCGGAAAAATTAAGTTTTTTGGACTATTTTGAATAAAGTAAATTTGTATGGGATGATTTTGCTTTAAAAATGTATAAAACTCTGACGGACTAACAAATACCTCCAATTCCTTCAATTGAAAGGGTTCGGATTGCCATTATGTTGGAATATCTCATGCATCATTCCGTTGGATGGGTTAAACATGTCATGTATCACTCGATAAATGACACGTGTTAACTTCTTTTATACTATTTTCAGATAAAGAAGAGGATGATGGGAGGCAATTGAGATGGCTGGAAGAAATAGAAATCCCCAAGGAGTCGGAGATGGATGGCATTGAGTATATGGGCCCAAAAATTTACAATTAGTTTCATTAATTTTTCATTACTTTTCTTCTTATCTATGGCAAAGCTTCACTTTACCACTCTTTCTCTTCTGTAAATATACCACCTCCTATAATGAAAAGTCCCATTACACCTTGTAGCATTCTGGATTCCTCTTTCCTGTTAAAGTGTATCATTTCTTGTGCTACCTCTCATGAAAGTGACACAAAATTATCTTGTTTTCGTTGATGGTGTATCCCATTATTAGGGATCCATCACTCTTATCTTAAACATTAGTGGACGAAGTAAATAGTATGTTAGGGTGATTTGATTAAGTATTAAACGACTCTCATTTCTATTAGCTTAAACTTTTAAATGAAATGATCAGTTAATATGATATCAGAGTCAAGACCTAGCAAAGATTTAAGGTTCGAACCTCATCACAATTCATTTAGGGTTTCTTAAGTGTCTCTATCTTAAAGATTAGTAGACGAAGTACATCGTAGATGTTTCTCAAGTGATTTTTGACACAAGGTTACGGATTTTTATGGGGGGTTTAATAATTTTTTATTTTATTGGTAGGAATCAAACGTGTGGCTTTTCACTTTCTTCTCAACCATTTGAATTATGATTTTGGGGACGTGTTTTCATTGGCAGTGAGAGAGAGGTTCACCATACAAGTCAAGATGCACTCTAGTACTATGTTTTTTTTCTATTTTTCACCAAGTATACGTTGAAGAAGAATAAATTCACACAAAACTAACGCTTGGAGTTTAAAAAATAAATCCTTCCGCGATAAAGGTATAAAATAATTAGGATATTCATCTTCATTCAAGATTTTATAGTTTTGTTCTGATTTCATCCCAAAACATTATTTTTCATTATTTTCGTCTCATAATATTTGTAAAGACGTTGATTCAATCACATAAAATTAGAATAATTGAACATTTTAAGTAAAAATGACCATTTTGGTGATAATTTAAAAACTATGAGAATATTTCGAAAAAATTAAATTTCTTAAAATTATTTTGGATAAAGTAAATTTGTATGAGACATTTTTAACTTAAAACTCCAATTTTTGTTTCATTTGTTTGTTTTTTTAATTGTTATTATTATACATTTAAGTTTAAAAAGGTGAATTTGGGTGTTAACTCGGTTCATCATGAATTCTTTTTTTTAAAATTATTTTTAGTATATAAAAAAATTACTTTTTAAATAGATAAATTATTATTATTCTGAAATATAAAAAACCTCTCAAATTCTAAATAAGAACTTAAAAAATCACAACATTTCAAAATTTGAAGAGTAGTATTTTTTCATTTAAAAGAGTAATGTTCACCTTTCTAAATAGTAATTTTAAATGTCTATCATTTTGAAAAAAACTTGTACCCTTAATTTTTTTATTTTTGTAGAAAATATATTTTTCTTATTCAAATATTAATATTATTCATATTTTAATTTACTTTATTTAATGAAGAAATAATATTCTTAAAATAAAAGTCTATTCCCTTTATGACAAAATGTTATACCTCGACACTTAAACGCGCAGGACGCATAAATACCAACTCAAAAAATTATGCATGTCTACTGCTTAAATAAATTAACCAACAATTGAACGCAGAGAGTGGATCTTCGCGGGAGGTATGCACTTCGTTTCATTTATTCAAATTATCGTAAAACAAACAATAAACATATTCTCATCGAATTTTATCCTTGTAATATTTTATTATTAGGGGTAAAATTTTATATTAACATTTGGTGTTAACTTTTAGGGCATATTTGTAGTCCAATCATTGTATAGATAGTATCACTAAAAAATATATATATATATTTAGCAACCTTTTTAACTTTTTTTGGCAAAAGAATTTACTAACAGAATTCAATCTGTTGGTAATTATTAATGAATTAGCAACTAAAATGACAATTTTCTATTAGCAATGGAATACCAACGGTTTTATTTTATATTTTACCAACGGAATTCAATTCGTTGATAATTATCAATGGATCACCAAGGGATATTTATATAAATTACCAACGGAATTTTTAGCAAATGACTATCAACAAAACTATTTATCAACGAAATTGATTTTTCGTTACTAAAAATTTACCAACCACTACTTTACTAACAGAAATTTACCAACGAATTCCGTTGCTAATCCATTAATAAACTAATTTAACAATGGAATTAAGACTTTTATCAATGAAATATTCCGTTAATAAAAAACCATTTTTTAAAAGTGTATAGTCACTAAACCCCTCAAAATTTGAAGTTAATCGGGTTTTCTCGCTGTCCATCACATCCTCGGGAGGAAATCAAAGTTTTAATTAACCCATTAATGGATTATTTGTTAGGCCCACAAATTAATTTGGACTGTTGGGCCATCATACATCAACTTGGGCGTTTAATACTTATTTCTTGTCCAACTATTATTGAGGCAAGCCCAACGTTGTAGACATTGATATATAAGTGTGATTTCTTATAACACAGTTGGCGAGTGAATATACAAGAGAGAATAAAGAATTTATACTTAGATTAATGTATAAATTCTAGGAGTGAGAGATTATATTTTTCCTTCATGCCTCATGTTAATTTTTTTAAAAATAATACTCTGTCCATCCTACAGAAGTTGTGACATTTTTTAAAAAAAAATTATCCTATAGAAGTTGAGACATTTTATTTTTAAGTATACGAGAGCCACACAAAATAATTAATATATTTACATGGAGCCCACTCATACTCCACACACACTACTAATACACCTATGCACTACACATTAAAATATTATATTTTAAACCCACTGCTCATAAATTATAGTTGGTCTCTTGTGTCCTCGAGTGTACATGCTGTGTAAGGGTATAACATTTTGTTCTAAAGAGTATATACTTCAATGAATAAGAATATATTTTTTTTATTGAAAAGATAGTCTGAAATATAAATAATAGAAATATTTGATAAAAAAATTAATTTTTTTCCTGAAAATAAAGGATGTATATTCTTATACTAAAGAATACAATGTTTAATATTAAAGGTACCACTTAAAAAAATTATGGAATTTAGGGTAAAATGACACACTAAGTTTTAACCTTAAATTATTATACTCTTTCTGTAAAAAAGAAAATGTTACAACTCTCTGAAGTGAGTAATAAATGTCACTCAAAGTGTCAAAAGAATATCCTTCGTTGAATATATGTTTGATTATTTGAAACAAATAACTCATTTTATGAGTACAGTATTCTTTTCATTTTGAGCCACCTAATCTTCACAATTTCAATTTTGTACTCAAATATTTCAAAACACTTCATGTTGATAGAGAAATATATGGATAATGGTTTGTCATCTATATTTATTATAATTTACTTTATTTTGAATTTATATAATATATTAATCTAATAATATTTTATGTATTATTATAAGTAGTTGAGAGACTCTCTTGTGAAACGGGTATGAGACGAGTCAACCCATCACTAAAGTATGTTTATTTATAGTTAAAGTATGTTAATAATAAATAATATTACATCACACTAAAATCACACTACTTTAATACATAATTCAGCACACTTTAGAAAATATATTTTAACAACCATTAAATTTACTTTATCTATATAATATACATACTTTAATGTTGGTCAACCCGTCTCACAAATAACTCGTCTCACAAGACTTTGTCTAAATAGTTTATTAGGGAATATTTTTTTATAGTACTTAATTTTTTTATCACCGTCCATTGATAACATTTGAATTTTTTAATGTGGATTAATGAGAACTTTAAAAAGTTCTAAAAGTAGTTATTTCTAATCGCTTGATAATCCTTATTCCTTCTTCTAAGACAAAAAATAATAATATAAAAAAAATTTACACATTCAAAATCAAGATCAAAATCCATACAACACCACACAACAAAAAAGTATATAAAAATGAAAACTTTCCAATTATTTTTTTAGTACGGACAAAAATTATTATTTAGAAAGATAAATTATTACTTTTATAAATTACTTTAAACAACCTAATTTATCATTACTCTTTAATTTATAAAAAATAAGTATTTAAAAAGATAAACTATTATTCTTTTAAATAAAAGAATTACTCTTTATAAAATAATTTTTATATATTAAATACTCTCTCCGTCCCGTTTTAGCTTTCACATTTACTGTTCCACGTTGTTTAAAAAAATTTATTTTTTTGACCAACTTTATTAACTTGTAAAGGTATTATAGTATTTTTAAGTAATAATAAAATGTAAAGTAATGTTATGAGTGTGATAAATGAGTGACAAATTTGAAATTAAAGTAACTTTTGAGGTTGTTGAATAAAGTGATGTTTCATTTTTTGAGGTGTGAAAGTTATTGTGGGACAAACAAATGAGGAAAGTGTGAAAGCTTTTAAGTGACGACAGGAGTAGTAATTTTACAAATTCAGGGATGTTATTTTTGTTTCCATTCCCTCACGGTAGAAATCGTGCACATACTCCTTCCTATGCGTTATAGTAATTCTTTCTCAAAAGTCATATAAGAAATATGATAAAAAAAATTGCTGTCATTTATAAATCAATTAATAAAATTAGAAAAAAACATATAATATTATGATGATATAAGGAATTAATACATAAAATTTCGTTGTAGTTTATACCATATTCTATTGAAGAAGAAAACATTTTAGTTTATTACTCTCTTTTAAATAAAAAATATAACTTTTTAAGACTTTAAATTTTTGCACTGATTACTAATTATTTTTTTTACATGAAATATTACTTTTAAAAGGAATAAACGATTATATTACTCTTCGATGAAAAGGTTATTACTCTTCCAAGTTCTAAAAAACAATTTTATAAAAATAAGATTCACGCGTCTATCCGGATCACATCAGAGTAACTCGACATATTATACTACTATCATTTTATTTAAAATCGTATAATTAGGAATGAGACGATGAAGATATATTATGATACTTTATAGTGTACTTTATCTCATTGTTCTTTAAAAAAAATAATTGTACATCTTTTAGAAGATTAAATTTTTATATATTAAAAAACAATGACTAAATTAATATATATATATATATATATATATATATATATATATATATATATATATATATATATATATATATATATATATATATATATATATGAACTCAATTCACACAAATATTACACTAATAGTATATTGTAATTAATTTGATTCAGAATATATATATATATATATATATATATATATATATATATATATATATATATATATATATATATATATATATATATATGAACTCAATTCACACAAATATTACACTAATAGTATATTGTAATTAATTTGATTCAGATCTTATTATACAAAATAAATTATCACACATATTACATTACATAAAATTTATCATATTTTAAAATATCATAAGAAGAAAAGAATCACCCTACTTTGCTTGACGAAAAAAGTATATGCTCTCTCGTTTTGGAGATGTGTTAATCGTTTATTACTCCCTCCCTCTCATCGAAAAGTCTCAATTTTATTATATTGGATGTTCCACTCCTCATTTTCCTTTTGGCAAAAGCTTGTGTGCGCCTGGGCGCACATGAGTACATTCCGTGTACCTTTAGAATTTTGTGTTACATTGTGTATCCTTTAGTATAAAGATATGTACCATGACAAAAACTTGTGTGTGCCCGGGCACACAGGAACACATTCCGTACGCCTTTGAAACTTTGTGTTAAATTGTATACCCTTTAGTATAAATATGTGTACCCTTTATTTTCTGAAGAAAAATAAAAAAATACTAATAAAGTGTACACCCTTTAGAATAAAATGGTGTACCTTTATTAATTAAAGTGTATATCCTTTAGACCAAAACAATATACCCTTATCTATAATACTAAATTCTAAAGGCGCTCCGACTGTGTTCCCGTGCGCCTGGGCGCACACAAGTCTCACTCTTTCCTTTTTAGTAAAAAGGCCCACATATGACCTACCACTCACTACTAATATAATTACCCACCACACATAAAATAATAATACTACTTAATTTACGCGCAAAAAGAAAATGAAGATCTTTGAGGGAATAGTAACTATTGTGTTGCCCATGTGTTACACGGGCAATATTGCATATAAGCGAATAATAATTTTAGTATTATTATAAGTATTACTCCCTTCATCCCATAATAAGCTTCATATGTTTTATTTTTATTTGTTCCACATTAAACTTTATTACCCAAAAAAAAATATCACATCAATTCTCACCCTAAAAGTATGTGTTAGTTATAAATTTACCACCCTCACCTAACACACATAACATACTTTATAATTTATTTATCACCTAAAAATTCTATATATATTATCCTTCAAAAGTTAATAAAATTGTTAAAAAAAATAAATTTTCTTAAACTCCGTGCCTGTAATAATGGTGAAGTTTATTATGGGATGGAGGAAATATAATTAAATATTTTTTATAATTGATTTTTATATAAATCATATCCTTGATGTATACCAATAAAAACATATATTAATATCTCAAATTATTTAATTGAATTTGAAAAATAAATTAAAATATAGTTTTCCATTGCTAAAATAATCACTTATATCTTATATATTTTACATAAATTCAATCCAATGGAGTTCGCGTGCGCATAAACTGATGGAGTTTCACAAAATGGATATTAGGTCAGTATAAATTGGTCACAAAACCGTATGCACAACTTAATTCGCAATGGAGGGAATATTCTTATATGAGTGTAAATGATAATGATTACAAATATAATGCGTCTTTTTAGGGAAGAATTAGGTACATTAATCGTGTCATGTCCCTTCCGATAAATATAATATTACTCTTTTCACGTAAGCCCTTTTATGGGACGGATAAAAAATGATAATATTATTATCATTTTCACTATAAAATGTTTTATCACTTTTTATTTATATTATAATTTTTTCATAAAATAGTTCACTGCATCATTATCAATATTCATCAATTGAGTATTACTTTTCGTTAATAATGTTATCACTTTTTATCAGTCGGTCTCACACAAGACCTACCCTAATAAAAAATAAGAAAAAAGATATTTATGAAAAATATAAAGGCATCACGGAGGATTATGTTATTTGGAAATTAGTTGTGCTTCAATGAAATAGCTAAGAGGGGTAATTCTCAAATATCTTTAGAAATTTTCGTATAAAGGTTGCGTAACTTTATAGTTTAGAGTAAAACTTTCTCATCCAAACTTTAATTTAAGCTATTCTTGAACTAAAACGATTCTCTATTCTTTAGCTAACCATCCATGTAAAGAAATCTGCGGAGAGTTTCCTATGTATTTCCCATAATAGATTTGTGTAGCAAGAAAATAGATTTTTAATAAATGATTGCATGTATTCAAAATTTTATAAAAACAACCCACCTTTTAGTCATAAATGATTGGATGTATTCTAATATATTCGTAATTATGTGTTTAATTCCTCAGATCAATGAAACGTATGTGAAGATGGGCATGAAAATGGACAATAATAAAGGCATCCAACCAGACAAATGAAGATTTTATTGGGAGGATGCCACGGAAGGATTGTGGCATAGTTACAATAAATATATTGTGGGATTAATTCAGTAGTACTCAACAATAATGCTACTACTTTAATTTGTTTGAAGTAGCACTACGAGTTATAAGTTTTTTTGTCCCATAACTATTTAAAACTTTAAATTTTATATCAAAAAAAATATTTGTATCGATTTTGTCCCATAACTATGAGTTTTATTTCAATTTTGCCCAATTTTAGCCGGAAATTGGTCACATGCGTTGCACATGACTGATGAATTTGAGGATTCTGGCAAAAATCGGACAAAATTGAAATAAAACTCATATTTATAGAACAAAATTGATACAAATATATTTTTTTTGGGACAAAATTTAAAGATTTAAAAGTTATGAGACAAAAAAAAAACTTTTAACTCTGCACAATTATGTGTGATTTGTTTGTTTTGATGTTAGCTTGTTATGTTTATTTCTCTATTTTAATTCTTTAGTTCATTGCAAATCTTGTCCTCAAAGATAATATTTTGCTTTATGAATTATGAAGCTCTTAATAATTTCTAAAAAATTCACCACTTTATTGAGAATTTTCAAATCTATCACGATCTTTTATTTTTGTCAATTCAATACACAATCTGTTTAATATTTTCAATTCTATCACGACCTTTTATTTTTGTCGATTCAATACCCGATCTATTTAATATTTTTAATTCTATCACAACTTTTATTTTTGCACTTTTGTACCCCACTTATTTTATATTTTCAATTCAATTAAATTCATTATTATTATTATTATTATCATTATTATTATAGTGTTATTATTATTATTATTATTAATAATAAAAGTTATTTAAAAATTAATTAAAATACACAAGACAATTATTTATTTCATAAGATTTTTTTTCCTGTTATTATAGTAAATTAACATGTGATAAAAAATTATCATAGTTGGTCGACCTTTGTGTTAAATTATTTTTAACCATAACGAATAAAATTCTATTATTATAACTATTATTTCTGTTCGAACTTATCACTATTATTATATAGTAAATCCACAACTCTAATAAAAATATAATATAAATAAAATTATTTATTGAAAATAAAAATTTTATAGCAAGGAAATTAATTAGTAACCAATTTAAATTTAAAAATAAAAATAAAAAATTTGGATGGAGTATTAATTCCATTAATTAATAAGTACATAGTTCTACTTTTATTTTATTTTTATTATTGTTATTATAATAATAATAATTATTATTAAAATAATCATAATAATAATGAATTTAATTGAATTGAAAAAGTAAAATAAGTGATGAATCAAATAGAAAAAAATAACTATTGTGATAGAATTGAAAATAATAAATAGATTGTGTATTAAATTGACAAAAATAAAAGTTCGTGAAAGAATTGACAATATTAAATAGATCGTATTGAATTGACAAAAATAAATGGTCGTGGTATATTTGAAAACCCTCAATGAGGTGGTAATTTTTTTAGGAATTAACCCAAAGTTTTTTCCCATAATATTTTAAACTTTAAATTTTGTCTCAAAAAAGATATTTATATCGATTTTGTCCTATAACTAAGAGTTTTATTTTGATTTTGCCCAATTTTTGCTGGAACCCCCAAATTCATCCATTACGTTTAACGCACGTGGCCAATTTCCAGCGAAAATTGAGGGTTTCGGCGAAAATTGGACAAAATTGAAATAAAACTTATAGTTATAGGATAAAATCGATATAAATATTTTTTTGGACAAAATCTAAAATTTTAAATAGTTATGAAAAAAAACTCTTAACTCATGTATTAATTAATAAGTTTGATTCTACTGAATTATTCTGTAATATATTATTGTTATAAAGTTCTCAGTCTTGCCGTTGTAATAATAATAATTTGGGGGGTTTACCCCTCAGAATTCCAATAAAATTATGTTGTGTGAATTTATATTCCAATTTCACTTGCAATATAAGGTTAAATTAATTTAATTAATATGAATTAACATGTTTCAAACCTCTCAAATAGTAACTAAAGAGTTGTAGGATCTTTAAGGAATTTTATCAATTCAGGCTGAAGATTAAATATATAGGATGTGATAATATTTTAATAATAAGTGATATATACATATTTAATTAACAAAAATTAATAACCGTTCAAGTAAACAACCTTTTGAACAATTCGTAGCAAAACATTATTTCTTCCTCAAAAGAAATTAATGATTTAAATATTTTGTTCATTTATATTTATTTGTTCTATTATTTTTAAAATAAATAATTAAATATATACTCTCCCTACAATTCAAAAGATAATCATTTGTTTTTGTACATAAAAAAAATATTATTATCTTATATATAATAAGAAGTATTAGATTTACGTGATGGGTCATGTGTAAAAAATTTTTATCTTTAAAGCGGGTGCCAAGATAATAAAATTAATACATTAAAGGTTGAATTACAAGGGAGTATTAAATTATAACTTTATTAGTATTTTATATAATACTCCTTACATTCCCACTTGAAATTCATATTTACTTGTTGCGCATATATATATTAATAAATGTCATTTTAAGTTTTGATTTACTTCGGGTATAATTTAATATTTTAATAATAAATAAATGTAGTAATAGGAAAAATTAATCAAAATTTAATTATAAAAAATCAATGCAAACACTTATTTATATATATATATATATATATATATATATATATATATATATATATATATATATATATTGAGTTGATATTAGGTGCATCCGGGTGCAAAGGTGCATCCATATGTGTATAACTTTTTATTCTATTTTGTATATATGTTATTCTATTTTGTATACGTGTTTTTAAATAATTGTATACTTTTTTCACACTAAATTTTTCATTAAAAAAACTAGCATCTATGTGTATAAATTTTTATTAAATAGTGTATAGTACATGTTTTTTTAATAATTGTATACTCACTCCGTCCCATTTCAGATAACATATTTTTCATTTTGGGTTGTCCCACAAAAATTTGCACATTCCTAAAAAAGCAAAAAGTCAAACACAATCACCTTTCCTCATACACTTTATTTTTACAAAAAAAACCACCCATACCTAACACCCATAACATATTTTATCATTTATTTATTACAAAAAAAATATCATAATACCCCTAAAAGTTATCACTTTCTTACTTTTTGTGTTGGAAAGTGGGGTGCAGACTTTCCTAGGACGGAGGGTTTTTTTACACTCAATTTTTCATTAAAAAAATAATAATTAAATTGTATACATTTTTATTCATAATTGTATATATTTTTGTTTATATTTATATACGTTTTTTAAAGTGGGTGCACCCTATCTTAGGGTGCACCAAGGTGCACAGTATAATTAGCCATATATATTAATAAAAAGATACTCATAAGGATCAAAATACTATTAAAAAGAAAAAAATGAATATAAGGAGCAAATCACCACCGCCCCGCCGCCCATAAATTAATTGTTTTTGTGTGGGTTATATGTTCTTTAAAAGGAAATTCGTCAATTTATGTGGAATAACCCAAAAAAGAAAGTAAATATTTTTGGGACGGAGAGAGTACTATGTTTTCAATTTAGTCCTATAACTCTTGATATTGTTCGATTTTAGTCTAGTTTTTGTTGGAAAGTCAAATCTTTGCCAGAAATCATCACGTGAATGACACGTGGAACGCTATTCCTATAAAAAAGTTGAAAGAGTTCGATATATTTTGGTCCCAAAATAAGTTTTTTTTTTTTTTTTAGTACTATAACTGATTGACTTCTATAATTGATCGATTAACATCCAATTATGCCTAAAATTTAAATTTCGTCGAAATTTGTCATTAAGCTACATGAGATGCATGAAATTGGAGAATCAGAAGTATTTAATTCAAGCGCGCCATTTTCCTTTATATATGGGACTTCATTGCATGTTTAATTGTTTGACCAATAGTAGCATATTTTGTTTATTATTCCAAAATACATAATGTTGAAGCAGAGCATTGTTAAAGGGATCAATCTGATAGATATGGTGAGAATTACTCCCTTCGTCCGCTCCAACGAGTATCATTTTTTCATTTTGGGCATCCACCCCTTTTGGTCTCATTTTCTTTTTTACACAAATGGAATCCACGCACACTCACTAATACAATTAAAATATAAGGTCCACAAACCCACTAATACAAATACCCACTACACATTAAATAATAATACTCCTTAATCCATGTGTAAAAAGTAAATGCACATTTTAGGGTGAACGGAGGGAGTAGTACTTAATTTGGTATTAATATGATTTGATCTCGTTACTTAATCTACTTGTAATCGAAAGATTAAATTACATAGTGTTAAAATACTTTAGGAACTGAGGGAGTAGTACTTAATTTTGTATTAATATGATTTGATCTCGTTATTTAATCTATTTGTAATTAGAATCGAAAGATTTAATTAATAGTGTTAAATTACTTTAGGAAACTGGGGTCTAAAAACGAACAGAGAATTTTTTCCAATTACATAACACAAGTAAAAGTATAATACCTAAAATTGCTTTTATTATATGATTTTACATTCATGCAATGATGTGTTCATTACATTCGTCATAAGCACTTTATTTAAATTCTTGTTTTAGTTTTTAATTGGTTACATATCACATTCAAACTTTATTCTCTATTCTTAGTGTTCAGTATTTAGTATTTAAAATTGCATGTAAAATTAAAGTTGGAACGAAGAGAGTACAATTTAATCAGAGAGAGGTAAGCTATAATATCACATAAAGCTAATGTGATAGCGGTGAAATTTGGATAAAATTGAACTAATTTTAAAAATTATAAGACTAGATTAAATTGATTTAACTTTTTAGAACAGTTTAGAATAAAGTAAAAAACAGTTGTGAGATAGTTTTTGGTTTTTAACTCTTGGCTCACTCTAAATTGCTCGAAAAGCTTCAAAACCATGTTGATTAAAATTGATTAACGCTTAGTATAATTCAAATTCGTGAATGCTATCAAATTAATGGTATAATTAAGTGCAATTGGAATGAGGAATATTGAGTGAAGAAGTGTAGATTCACACACACACACTTAAAAACATAAGTTTTTTATTATTAAAACATTAGATCATCATCACAATAATCCACACTTTAAACAAACTCAACAAAATCAACATACAAAACTACTTTTATCCTAATATATTAAATGTGGCTTGGGGATGTAAAACATTTTTCTCCCATTTTGCGCTTACCTAATTTTGCTTACTACATTTTCACTCTTATATATTTTGTAACCTCCATATATCATCAATGAATAAATTATAAATAATAAATAAATTATAAGAATCCAACATTCTTTCATCTTCTACATGTTCATAAACATAAATGAATTATCAAGAAGCCAACAATCTTTCATCTTCTACACATTCATAATCATAAATGAATTACAAAAAAGCCAACAATCTTTCGTCTCAAAATACCTATTTAATTTTCATCAACTTCATTTAGCTCCAAGAAAAGCAAGATGTTTTTCCATAGTGCTATTGCTACTATCATCTTATAATTTACTGGTTGTTCAAAAATATACCAAATTATGCCAAATATTTAATTAGTTATGCAGAATGTATCACTATGATTTAATGCATAAACATACCCAAATTCATTAAAAAAATTATTCATAAGAAAAGAAAATTACATAAAAAAAAATCTCTCATTACAGAGAATTTTAAACCAAGAAAAGAAAATTACATAAAAAAAATTAAATTTGGATTCCTCCTTCGAAGAGAGAAGGAATCTCTACTAATGAAGTTATCATTTTAAAGAAATCTCTCAAATGTTATATATGTATAATGTAAATTATGAAACTTGAGTGATGTATGGTGGCTTTCATAAAAGAGGGTATATATAGTAGTAGGGTAAAATGAATTTGTGGTAAGTAGTTAATTTGCGATAATTTGCTTCATGGTTCAAAAATGAAAAAAAAAAAAAAAAGAGAATTATGGGCTTTTCAAAGATTGAATTTAAGTGAGCCCTTTTATTAATCATCTTCTATATAGGCTTCATAACTTGATAGCACAAAGATTTGAAAAGGGTCAACAAATTAGGCCCATTTTTGCTCATTCAACTTTAAATCGAATGTCGTTTTCTCCCACATCTTCCTCTTTTCTTATAGAGTTCATTTTTATCCAAATCACCCTATTTTATGCAAAAATAAACAAAAATACATTTTTTAAATAATCAAGCAATTAATAGATTTAACCAAGTAAAATCATACTTAATTATTCAAATTAAGCCATAAAATTGATCAAATTTTTGTGTAAGTTTAACACCAATCCCAAACCTTTCAATTTTGCTTCTTTTTTGTCCCAAAACAATAGTATTTTACCAAATACATCCCATAACTTTGTAAAAATACTGATTCAATTTCATCTCATCAAATTAAAAAAATTGAACATTTTTTTAAGTAAAAAGGACAATTTTGGTGAAATTCTAAAAATTATGGGACTATTAATCCAAAGAAATTAATTTTCCTGGAAATATTTTAAATAAAGTAAATTTATATGTAACGATTTTTTAAATCGAGTATATTATCATGCAATGCTCTAGTGTTTCTTCTCCTATATAATTAAGCACAATTCCACCATCTATGTCTTTTTCACTAGCTCATTAAAACTTCAATCTCTAACTCTTTCTATAACTATGTTTACTTTTGGAATATTTTGGTCAGCAGGCTTCTCGCTCAAAAGTAAGTCACTGGTTTTGACACTCGAAACTATGTATATGTTTATGTTTGGTTTTGGTTTTGACACTCGACATTTTGTAGTAATTGACTAGTTAAAATACTTGTAATTCTTGGACATAATACTTTAAGATGCGTGAAGAATTCTTACATACGTTTTCTGTTTGAATTGCAGAGTGCGTAGAAATGCGTGAAAATGATGATTATGGAAGATAATAAATAAGGGCATCCAACCAGAGGGAGTAATTAGGATGTCACAAAACAGAAGGACTTTGACATTATTACCATAACTATATATTTCTTGCATGCATGTGGATTCTGCACATCAATCATATTAATGCTACTTTTATAATAAAGTAGTTGATTGTATGTTGATTTTGTTGACTTCATGTAGCTTGTTTAAGTTGTGTGGATTATTGTGATAATGTTCTCGGTTTTACTGTTGCAATAAAAATAAACTTATGTGTGATGTGAACCGATTTTATATTTCTCTTCACTCAATATTCTTGATTCCAATTGTACTTAATTATATATGAGTTAGTCTCTTGTTTCCCAGTGCACAAGTTGTGTAAGGGTACACCATTTAATTCTAAAGGGTATACAAATTTTATTAATAAGGGTACAACATTTTATTCTAAAAGGTATACACTTTTCCTTAATATTTTTTATTTTTTCAGTAAATAAAGGGTACACATCTTTATACTGAAGGGTATACAATTTAATACTAAAGGGTATGGGCACACGGTGTGCCCCCGGGACACATAAGTTTTTGCCATTATATATACCATAAACTTAATTGATACAATTGAATAATGACCCAATTATGGTTAAAATCCAAAACGATACTGGGTCCAACTCAAAACATGCGAGTTAAAATCATTTTTGAACTCATAACTATAAGGAATTTTTTATTCTATCCCAAAAAAGATAAAAATTTCAATTTCGTCCCGAAATTCCTGAAATTGGCCAATTTTGATACCAAAGTTGCCGGAACCCAATTTTTAACCCGGAAATTCGCACATGCACTGCACGTGACCACCAAAATTGGGGCTTTCCGGCAAGGTAAATGTCCAAGGTGATTAGGATTACACCTGACAACAAGTGGCAACAAAAGACAATTCATAAAACGGTCTCACACAAATGTTTTTTCATTTTTAATTTATTTTTACGAACTCACACAAGTGTTTGTCCATTTTTAATTTATTTTTACGAACTCGCACAAGTCTTTGTCCATTCAAATACAAAAAAATTAAATTAGAATAGAATGAAGTAAATTTAAATTATAAATTAAATAATTAATTTTATTTTCATTTAAAAAAAAATTGTTATTACATTGAATATTTAATTATATACTCCCTCCGTCCCACAAAACCTACTTCTCTAATTTATTTGTCCTACAAAACTCTTCAAATCCCAAAAAAGAAAATATCATTTTATTCAATAACCTTAAAAGTTACTTTAATTTCAAATGTGTCACTCCTTTTTCACACACATACAATTACTTTATACTTTTCAATTACATAAAAATACTATAATACCCTTTAAAGACAATAAAATTGGTCAAAAAGAGCAATATTTTTTAAACAACATGAAATTGTAAACGTGAAGCGTTTTATGAAACGAACGGAGTATATAATATTGTAATAAAGTATTTTATAATAGTTATATATAATTACATTGGTTTCTTTTATTTAAAATAACTAATTTATGTATATTATACTCCCTCCGTCCCATACTTATCTGCACCGGTACTGTAGATACGGAGTTTAAGAAAAGTTGATTTTTGATCAATTTTATTTACTTTTTAGGGGTTTTGTGGTATTTTTAGGTAATAAATAAATTATAAAGTATGTTATGTATGTTAGGTGGGAGTGATATTTTTGAATTTATGATAACTTTTGAGGTTGTTGATTAATATGAAGTTTTCTTTTTTGGGTTGTGAAGATAAGTATGTGACAGATGAAAACGGAAAGTGTGAAGATAAGTGTGAGACAAAGGAAATATTATATATATAATTGTAATAAAGTATTTTATAATAGTTATATATAATCACATTGGTTTCTTTTATTTAAAATAACTAATTTATGTATATTACTCCCTCTGTCCACTTCTAACGTATCAATTTTACTATTTTTGGTCTCGGCTTCAAAGGTATCCATTTTTCATATTTAGTAAAAAGGTACACATGGCCCACTACTTTCCTCTAATATAACTACCCACTTTACTTATAATAATAATACTCCTTAATCCAAGTGCAAAAAGTAAATGAATACCTTATAAATGAACAGAGGGAGTATATTATATATATATCAACAAAATACATTAATTAATAAATATTTTATTTAAAAAATATTAATATATTAAGTGTGGGGCGGGGCGATGTTAGTACCCATACCCGATTTGACCCGTGTGTGGGGTGGGCGGCCCTGACCATGTTCTGCGTGGGGTGGGGCAGGTCTGGCCTAAACGTGATAGGGCAGGATAAAATGGTTTTGGGCAGGCCAAATTGCCATCCCTATACCAAATGGATATGCTGTTAAAACCAGACTAAATTGGCAGGTTCAATCAGTTGATTTAGGAATCGGAGCCAGTACGAAAAACCTAAAAAATTAGATTTAGGGGTTGAACTAGGTAGGACCGGCTGAACTGATCAAAATCGAAAAAAATGGTTGAATCGATCCAAACAATTTCTGTATTTTTTTAAAAAAATTATTTTTTCTATTTTTCCATTTTTATTTTTTTAATTTATTTATTTTCACCATATGAGTAGACCACTTAGAATCAACCATTCTAAGAATTTTATGCGACACATATCGAAAACACCTACTGATATTTATGATAATACTTCCAACTCTTGGCTCCCCTGGAAGTTCATCTGTCATTGATATACATCCACCACACGCCTTACATCATTTGCCAAGTCAATGTTTGTGTGCAAACTTGTGGATCAGCTAATATTATTACACCATTTTTCATGATAACTGAACATGTCATAAGGATCCCCCAATAATATTAACTCAATATTTGGAGTTATTGCTGCACCAACTTCTCCTTGACCAGAAACATCACCATTGCTCCACCGTAAGCAATTACCGTGCTATTGCTCCATCGCAATTACTGCGCCGTTGCTCCACATTGAGCAAAACCGTCATTATACTAACATTACGTCGCTATCTTTTACCGCCAAGCTACACCAGGTTTGTCCGAACCCTTTTCCTATAGAAAGTGTTGTCACTTGAAGTTGATTCTAACCCTCGAAATTCATGATACTTTTCCCCACTTGTCGGTTAAATCCACGCTATTTTTTACCGATCTAGCGTCACTCGATACCAAGCCACCACATCGCCATCTTTCCAATTGAATCGTCACTTCCCCACGCTACCAATCATTACCGAAAAACACGTTCCTTTCAAACCTCCTTGAACCGACATCCATGAAAAACCCCCATGTCGTTGTTAAGTCAATTCCACCACCGGGAGTCCCAGCAATTCATATTGCTTCAGGTCCAAGAACTCTGTCAAAAACTGCTGACCTACAAATCCTACCCCTTGCCATTCCACTATCGCTACAGCCCGGCGCCTTTTACCGCAAGGAAGGAGATGCCACCGCATTCGGTTGATCTTCTGACCCCCTTGTGTCACTAGCTTTACCCACTTCTTTCATGTCATCCTTAGCCTAATGAATAACACTCTTTCTCTCATAAAGTCTTTTATGATGTGGAAGGTCAGACTATGCTGTAACCACAGAGCATACTAAGAACTTTATAAGCGCCTGGACCAGGCTCTGATTCCACTTGTTGGGATAAGCAGATCCTCATTCATTACTAAGGAACAAATAAAGAAGAGCATAAAAAGCACAACATAAGAATTTACGTGGAATACTCCAAATCCAGAGAAAAATCACCGACCGAGAAAATACAATTATGTGAAAAATTTTTACAATCACACAAAATTTCTCTTCCCAACCCCAATTCCTACACTCTTATAAATCTTTGACTAATTCACACCTTTCTCCCAATTCTCACAACCGAGAATCCAAGAAAGAAATTTAAATAGAATCAAATACAAAGATTAAAGTATACTTGATTGGTGCACTTATCATCAAGTCACAGGGCCTTCTTATATAGCACCAAGGATCCCTCCCCTTTTACTCTTCATCCGATGTAGGACAAAAGAAATAAAAGAAAACCCCTTCCCAACAATTCTTACATACATTTTCTGTTTGAATATGCAGAGTGCGTATAAATGCGTGAAAATGATGATTATGGAAGATAATAAATAAGGGCATCCAACCAGAGGGAGTTATTAGGATGTCACAAAACAGAAGGGCTTTGACATTATTACCGTAACTATTAATTTCTTGCATGCATGTGGATTCTGCACATCAACCATATTAATGCTACTTTTATAATGAAGTAGTTGATTTTATGTTGACTTTGTTGACTTCATGTAGCTTGTTTAAGGTCATTTTGTATTCCATTTTGTATTCCACTTTTTAACACACCGGATCTTCTGTGCCATATGTTAAGTGATTGATACGTAAGAGAAGAAAATAAATCCAATCATTGCCCCTAGGGTTTAAGGATTATGGTATAGTTTCTCTCTCCTACTTGTCGACCATCTAACAGTGTGGCACAGGAGATGATGTACCAAATGTCATAGAAAATCCGAGCCGACTTTTTAATGCTACTTATTTCATTTTGTATTTCACTTATTAAATAAAGTCACGTGTCATAATATCATTGGGATAAGTTCAGATTTAGTCCCGTAAGAATTGCTTAATGCCAAAAATGTCCCAAAACTGGCAGATTTAGTCCCTATAAGAATTTTTCATCAAAATCTGTAAATAGTTAAAAAATATTTTTAACCATTAGCAAGACTAAAAGGGTAACTTGCATATTTGATTCCATAATTTGCAAAAATAATCCCTAAACCCTGGTAGTTTAATTAATACATGGAAGCATGTCGGGCCTGATATGGTCGTAATGGACTATGTCTATTTTGAAAGAAAAAAATAATATAAACCTGGTAGTTTATAATAATATAAGTTGATTTTGGGATGAAAATTTTTTAAAATTATGGTTATAATATTCTTATGGGTGTAAAACCGCTAGCTATGGGACCAGTACATTCATACGAGACTAAAATTAAATTGAAAGAATTCTTAAGGACCAAATGTGACATTTTCCCTAATATCATTATAGATTAACCAGTACATGATCATTTGTAGGGAATAATTTTTTAACTTTTTTAATCTTTTTAATTTTATATTTTTTATATTATGAAACATTAGTGGAACACGAATTATGGAATATCCATGAAGAAATATAAATTCAGACAACACATAAGATTTTTTTATTATGAGTGAGGCTTGCGTGCGCCTGGACGCACGAGAATACATTCCGTGCGCCTTTAGAATTTAGTATTATGGGTAAGGGTACATTGTTTTGGTCTAAAGGGTATACACTTTAATTAATAAAGATACACCATTTTGTTCTAAAGGATATACACTTTTCATTAATATTTTTGTTTTCTTTAGAAAATAAAGGGTACACATCTTTATACTAAATAGTATATAATCTAACACAAAATTCTAAAAGCGCACGGAGTGTTGTTCATGTACCCGGATACACACAATAATTTTCTTTATAAAATAAAGGGCACACATCTTTATACTAAAGGTATACAATTTAACACAAAATTTTAAAGGCGCATGTTCACACAAGGTTTTGCCTTTTATTATTACAACATCAGATCTGAGGTCATTATCACAGTAATCCACACACTTTAAACAAACTCAACAAAATCAACATACAAAACTACTCTATGAAAAAGTAGGCAAGTTTTAGCTGCCCTTTTACGCAACTGCCTCAATTTGTAATATGAAATGATGGAAAATTATACTCTTTTCCATTCGATGGGAAGAAATACATTGATTTTGTCATTTTAAGCATAGTTACTTAAAAAGGTATACATTTTTCTCTTCTCTTTTTTTTTTTTTTAAAAAAAGTACCACCAACGCCTCATACATATAACTAATACAAATTTCCACTACATATAAAATAATATTTCTCCTTAATCTATGTATTAAAAGGCAAACACTTATGATTCCAATTGACGAAGGGAGTATAAAAATGTAAAACTTAGGGGTATTAATTATTTTGTATGGGCTCCACTTACCAAAAAGGAAATACAAACACTTGTGTGAAATTGTCTCACGAGAAAATTTCTGTGAAATGGATGAGAATTGATAACATTTTCATAAAAAAGTGATATTTAATTTAATGAAAAATGTTAACGTTGCAGTGAATTTATGAACGTACAAATCGAAAATATAAAAAAAAGTTATAGCATTTTTTAGAGTTTAAAATTAAAATTGTCACATACAAATTTACTTTATTCAAAATAGTATTAAGAAATCTAATTTCTCCGAAATAGTCTCATAACTTTTAAATTCTCATCAAAATAGTCTTTTTTTACTGAATTGGTGCTTATACAAAGTTATCTGACGAAATTGGTAAAAAAATATTATTTTGGAATGAAATCAGAGGGAAACTGATAGGGACGAAAATGAACGTCCTAATTATTTTGGGACAGAGGATGTTTTATGTAATAAACTCAATTTTTTAAATATAAAGTGATAAGTTCTTTGAGTTAAAATCATTTTTGGTCTCAAAACTATAGAAATTTTTTGATTATATCCAAAAAATATATAATTTTCAATTTTGTTGGCCGATTTTAGTTCCAAAATTGCGGGAAATTGATTTTTTGGTTGGGAAATCGAATGTGCCACACGTGATCACTAAATTGGGGCTTTCCAGCAGCTGATTCCAACGTGGCAAATAAGAATTAATATGTGTCAATGAAACTGACATGTCACCCCCTACCACAAAATTTTATTTTATTTTACATTTCCCCATCACATATAACATTAAAATTAAATGGATAATTAATAAAAAAAAAGAAAAAAATAATAATTAAATATTTAATTTATTCTGTTAATCAATTATTAAACAGAAAATGCAAATTAAAATTAGAAAACAAAATGTGATGCCCTAAACGGAAGGGTTCTCCATTAGAATCAAATTGGGGGAGTTTTCACCGAGTCGGGTATACGGGCTCCATCGGAAAGTGGTCTACTGTTTGGGGCTGTCTTCATTGATAGGGATTTACAATATCGCTTTGTAAGTAAATTAATTCGTGGGTGATGTTCTGCAGAAAACCTCCATTAATGTAAAAATGGAAAACTTTCTGCAAGTTTTAATTCAGTGGATCACGTTTTAATTGATGTAAAAATAGAGAAGTGGAGAAAAATTAGGGTTCGTGGAATTTGATTTTTCACCATTTTGCATTTGGTTTAATAATTGATTAATAGAATATATTAAATATTTAATTTTTTTTCTTTGTTTTATTAATTATTCATTTAATTTAAATGTTATATGTGATGTAGAAATACAAAATGAAATTAAATTTTGTGGTAGGAGGTGTTTCAATTACCGATAATTTTGGGATCAAAATCGGCCAATGTCATGATTTACGAGACGAAATGAAATTTTATCTTTTTTGTAACATAATAAAAAAATTCTATAGTTATGGGATCAAAAATAATTTTTACTCTAATTTAACTGTTGAAAAAAAATATAAAAATGATTTCACACGAGTATTGTAAAAAAAATAAAAATGTATACTTTATAATGAGATGAATTAAAATAACAAAACATTTACACGAGACTCAGGGGAGTATTTTTAACACTTTTGCAACGTCAACCATAGTTAAAGTAAACAAATTTATAATACAAAACATTTAGCACATATTTTTAACACTTTTGCAACGACCCTAGTTAACGAGGAAGAAATAAAATATGTCCCATATAAATTTATTTTATTGAAAATCGTTTCAAAAAATTTAATTCTACTAAAATAATTTTATAACTTTTAAATTCCCATAAAAATAATTCTTTTTTCTTAAAAATGAAAGGTTTAAATATAGCAAAAAATTTCAAATTATGGAACTAATTCTACGCATTTCAAAACTTATGAGACGAAATTAGTATAAAATATTTTTTTTGGAATGAAATCTGATCAAAACTAAAGGTTAAAAAAAATCTTAACTATTTTAAAATAATCTTTTTAAATAAGCTAAAAAGGTATGGGACTTTAAGCCATACAATTATTTATAAAGTAAAAATTAGCATATAAGTAACGAAACCAATAATTTTATTTAATGATATAGTTGAGTTATCATGATTTACTTTTTTACCACGCTATCGGACAGGGTTTTAGGGCACTTGGGTGATTCCACCTTTTTAATTTGTACCAACCAATTGTTTTATTTTCTCTATCATAATTAATTTCTAGTTAGTGGAACCAGAAGACATCCTCCATTAGTGGAAATTATCCTCCTTCGGTAAGTGATTCTTTAATTAACTAATTTAAATAAAAGTAATTTTGGATGAGCCAATTAACATCAGCACTTAATCTATTATTGAGCAAGTTTAATCAATCTACGAATTATTGCAATGTACGTCCCAACCAGATAGTTTTATCATGTTCACACATTTAACATTATTAACAAAAGAAATTAAGCAGCCAAACACTGTTGCTAGTGGCCGAAGGATTCTCAGCAATTATCGTATCTTGTTTCATTAATTAGATGATTAACCCTTATTTATAAGAACTATACTTTCTTTTCAGTGTTATAGATTTTTCTTTTTTCTCTCTTTCTTCTACCTCTTCTTTTTTTTTTTTTAACTTTTTAGGAAAAACTTAATTATTATTATGAGTAAAAGCAGTACTCCAAAATCAAAAGTTATCAATGTTTACAAACCACAAAGCACCAATAATAATGAAGAGAGACCCATCTAATTACAGCAGATTTTGGCATGTTACTATACTAATCTAAAAATAAGTAAGAGCAATTATAATGCGTGTAGAAAATGTGTCATGATTTTATTTTGATTTTCTTAATCATCCTTTTCAAGTTGGTTTTCTTGTCTACAAAGATCATTTTCTTATTTCTAGTCTTTCAAATGAACAAAACAACACAGGACCAAGATTACATAGGCCCGTTTTTGCTCATTTCAACTCCAAATCGAATGTCGCTTTCTCCCACGTCTTCCTTTTTACATGTAGAATCCATTTTTATCCAAATCACCCTATTTTATGCAAAAATCAACAAAAATATATTTTTTAAATAATCAAGTAATTAATAGATTTAACAAGTAAAATCATACTTAATTATTCAAATAAAGCCATAAAATTGATTAAATTTTTGTGTGAATTTAACATCAATATATCACCTCTCAACATATAAATACGTCTACTTTCGAATTACTCTAGTACGCTATTTGCTCGGGTGTACATATATTTGGATTTTGTGGATTGAAACGCGCAATTCATTGTATGTCTACCCTTTTAAATTATTGATTGAAAAAGATAATATCTTAAAATTAATATCCGAAATTGTGTTTGACTGATATTGAGTTAATATTATATAATAAGCCTTTAAAATTAATAAAAATAAGAGAGTTTAAACAATAATTGCTCTTATGCTGATTTTTTTTCCTATTTTTTTTCCTAAGCCATAATTAAAAAAAAAAGAAGAAGAAGCCCCCTATGTAATACTCCTATGTTCCAATTTCAAGTTTACGTTTATTGTTTGTATGAATATTAATAAAAGTTATTTTTTGCATACATTTGGGGTGCTTTGATATTTTTCGATATTAACCAAATGATAAAGTATGTCATGTGTGTTAAAAAGGTGATGTAGTAATTTTGAAATTAAAGTCTGTTAAATGGATATTAGTTAAGTGTCTTTTCCTTTTATGGAAGTGTGAAGTTTAAATTGGAACAGACGAAAACGAAAAGTGTAAACTAAAAGTTGGAACGGGAGGGGTACAACTTAATCAGGGAGACGTGAGTTACAATATCACGTAAAGCCAATGTGATACCGTGGAAATTCGGATAAAATTTAACTAATTTTAAAAGCTACAAGAAAAGATTGAATTTTAACTTTTTGGGACCGTTTAAATAAAGTAAAAAAAGTTGTAGGATAGTTATTGGTTTTTAACTCTTGGCTCACTCTAAACTGCTCCAAAAGCTTTAAAACCATTTTGATTAAATTGATTAACATATAGTATAATTCAAATTCATGAATGGCATCAAATTTCATGGTATGATTAAAGTGAAATTTGAATGAGGAATATTGAGTGAAGAAGTATAAATTCACACACTTAACACATAAGTTTATTATTATTACAACGTTAGAACTGAGAAGATTATTACAATAATCTACACACTTTAAACAAACTCAACAAAATCAACATACAAAGCTACTTTATAAAAAAAGTAGCATCATGGTTGATCCACTGAATTCACATGAAGAGATAGTTCTTGCAATAATGTCGAAGTCCTTCTGTCTTGTGGCATCCTCCCATGGAATTATAATGATGTTTAATTATCCCATTAGTTGGATGCCCTTATTATTGTCTTCCATAGTCGTGATTTTCACACATTTTTACGTAATCTGCATATTCGAAACAGAATAAGTACGTAAGAATAAAGTGTAACATCCTAAAATAACAAGCATGCAATTACTACAAAATATCTCCATACATAGACAAGTCTAAAGACATATAAATGCATGTTTCGAGTGTCAAAACCAGTTGCTTACTTCAGTGGAGGAAAAAGGAAACCGACAAAAAACCCGAAAGTAAACATATTTATATGTAGAAATTAAGGTGTAGCAAAAGAGATTGTATTAATGAGTGGGGGAAGTGTGAGATAAAAATGGATGGGAAAGAATGCTTATATAGGAGATGAGTTGAAAAGGGGAGAGCTAGCTACAGAAAATTTATACTTATTAATTTATTTTCGTTGGAGATAATTAGAATGACTTTTTGTTCAAAAATAAATAAAATATAATCAATTTCAATCCCAAAATAATGATTTTTATCAATTTAGTCCATATCTCTCCATATTGCTTGATTTTAGTTCAATTTTCAGCGAAAAATAAATTTTTTGCCGAAATTCATCACGTGTGTTAGAGTGACTTTGATTAAGTATTAAATGATTTAACTCTCTATCAGCTTAAATTTTTAGATGAGGTGGTCATTTAACATGGTATCAGAGCCCAGACCTAGCAAAGGTCCAAGGATCGAACCTCACCTCCACCCATTTATGAAAAAATTTAACATGCAAGGATCGTGAATGACACAAGGCACATTGATTCCATAAAAAAGTTAAAAGTGTTCAATTTCGGCCCTAATTAGTTATTTAAACATAAATTGATTTTGATTCTAAAATAGTAATTTTTTTAATTCACATTTGAAGGACAATTTAAGAGATCTGCCGCCTCTCCGTCGTCACGTCACACTGGCAACGAACTCCAGCGCTTCCACCGTCAAGGTCCGGGCACCGACGTAGATCCAACACCACAGATCTGCCGTTCATCCCCACCACCACCAAAATAGATGCCTTTTTTCCGATTGATTGAGAAGGTAGGGAGAAGCCATGGATAAGATTTAGGATCTGCCTTTTTGATTGAAAAGGTGGGGAGAAGAGATTGAGATGGTGGGGAGAAGCCATGCATTAGATTGAGAAGGTGAAGGGAGTACTGGTATGGTAGTCGGGAGGAGATTTTGATAGATTGCCGAGATTGAATATAATTATTTTTTAAAAAAAATTGTTAACGTTTTTTTTTTCAGTTTTATTTGTTTTTTTAATTAAGTTAACGTTTTCCATCAAAAAATTATCTGTTGGGGATAAAATTGTAACTTTTGGGACAAAAAAAAAAGTTAGGGACCAAAAGTAAAATAAGATATTTCGCATGGAGACAAAAATGAATTTTTCCCATTCACCTTGTAAATGAATTCGTGGGTGATGTTCTGCAGAAAATCTAAGGAAACATTCTTAATTAGAGAGAAAGCTATCAAGCCTCGGTTAAAATTTTCCTCCATTGATGTTAAAATGGAAAACTTTCTGCAAGATTTAATTCAGTGGATCAAGTTTTAATTGATGTAAAAATGGAGAAATGGAGAAATTTAGGGTTCGTGGAATTTGATTTCTCACTATTTTGCATTTGATTCAATAATTGATTAACAAAATATATTAAACATTTAATTATTATTTTTTTCTTTTTTTAGTAATTATTCATTTAATATAAATGTCATATGTGATGTGGAAATATAAAATGAAATTAAATTTTGTGGTAAGAGGTGACGTGTTAGTTTCCTTCAGGGGCGGATCCAGAAATTAAAAATTGGGGTTACAAAATATAATTATTAAAATAAATTTTATTTCTATTATTAAAAAATTAATATTTATAAATTATAATTATAATTGCAAGCTATTTTTTACTTTTAGAAAACTATTTAAGACATTATCATTAAAAATATGTACAAATAATAGTGTGTAAAGAGTGAATTTAGGATAATACTTTATAATTAGGAGTACAAACTAATTTTTATTATTATTTTATATGGGTAATATGGTGAAAATTTTTGATTTTGGGGGTACAACTGTACCCCCTTGGTCTGAAGTAGATCCGCCCCTGGTTTCCTTGATTCATATTAACTCTCATTTGCCACGTTGGATTAAGCTTCCGAAAAGCCCCAATTTTAGTAATCATGTGTGGCCCACGTGCAATTTACGAGCCAAAAAATCAATTTTTGACGATTTTGAGATCAAAATTGACCAATGTCGGGAGTTATGGGACGAAATTAAAAATTTCATCTTTTTTGGGATATAATAAACAAATTTGTTATAATTATGAGATAAAAATGATTTTAAGTCTAATTTCTTTGATAAAAAGTAGTAACTGAAAAAAATATAAAATAGGTCTCACACAACTATTGTTCAAAACAAAACAAAAAAATTGTATACCTTATAATGAGATATATAAATTAAAATGACAAAACATTTACACATTAACACTTTTGCGACGTCAACCACAGTTAAAGTAAACAAATTTATAATATAAAATACAGATTACCATATATATTTTAACAATTTTGCAACGACCCTAGATAAGGAGGAAAAAATAAATCGAGTCCCATATAAATTTATTTTTATTGAAAATAGTTTAAAAAAATTTAATTCTGCTTAAATAGTTCTATAAATTTAAATTCACATAAAAATAGTTGTTTTTCCTTATAAATGAAGGGTTTGAACATAGCAATAATCTTCAAATCATGAGAACAAATTGATATATTTCAAAAGTTATGAGATAAAATTAGTATAAAATATTACTTTTGGAATGAAATCTGATCAAAATTGAAAGATTATGAACAAAAATCTTTACTATTTTTAAATAAGTTGAAAAGGTACGGGACTATTTTATGTTTTAAACCATACAAATTTATTTATAAAGTAAAAATTAGCATATAAATTACGGAACCAATTGTTTTATTTAGTGGTCTAGCTTACGTGGACTAAGTTGAGTTACTATAATTTATTTTTCTATCAATTGGACTGAGATGAAGGGCACTTGGGTGGATGATTCCACCTTTTAATTTGTACGAACCAATTGTTTTATTTTCTCTATCATAATTAATTTCTGGTTAGTGGAATCAGAAGACATCCTCCATTAGTGGAAATTATCCTCCTTCGGTAAGTGATTCTTCAATTAACTAATTTAAATAAAAGGAATTTTGGATGAGCCAATTAACATCAGCACTTAATCTATTATTGAGGAAGTTTAATCAATCAACGAATTATTATTCATAGAAAAACTTAATTGTTATTATTATTATATATACAAGTATTACTCTAAGACTAATTCTCATGTGCACCTGGGTGTAACCCATGATACGATGCACCAACTTTCAGACACGTATACAATTTTGAAAAAAATATATATACACTTTATTAGCGAATTTTCTGATAATTTTGTTAGTTTTTTCAATGAAAAATTGAGTGTAAAAAAATATATAATTATTAAGAAACATTTATACACTATTGAACAAAAAGTTATATACATATGGGTGCTAGATTTTTTTAATAAAAACTGAATGTAAAAAAAGTATACAATTATTAAGAAACATATATACAATATTGAATAAAAAGTTATACACATATGGGTACATGCTTGCACCCGGGCGCACCGGATATCAACTCTTACTCTTAGATCAAAAGTTATCAACGTTTACAAATCACAAAGCACCGATGATAATAAAGAGAGACTCCATCTAATTACATCACGTTGTAGTGTTATTATAACAATCTAAAATGAGTAAGAGCAATTATAATGAGTGCAGAAAATGCGTCACGATTTCATTTTGATTTTCTCAAACGTCCTTTTCAAGTTAGTTTCCTAGTCTTAAAAGATCAATTTTCTTGTTTCTTGTCTTTCAAATGAACCAAATTGTATAGGACCAAATGCATTCCATAATAAGGAGCTTAATGCCCAAATGAGCTAACCCACCTGATTTACAGCATACATATATGTTTTGATCGAGTGTCAAAACCAGTTACTTACTTCAACAAGGGAATAATTAAACCGATATTCATGAAAATTCCAAAAGTAAACATATTTATATGTAGCGAAAGAGTTGTATTAATGAGTGAGAGAAGTGTGAGATAGAAACGGATGGGGAAGGATATGCTTATATACGAGGTGAATTGATAAGTGGAGAGCTAACTAGAGAATATATTAAAATCATTTTTCATTTTATAATAAAAAGATACTCCATCCATTCCGCTAATATGTATACATTTAATTTATTCATTTAATTTTTGTAGTAGATTAATTAAGAAGTACTATAATATTTATTTAAATGTATAGTGAGTAGTTGTATTAGTGCTAAGTGTGGGACCATGTATAGTGGGTTGAATATAATATGAAATATTATTTTGTGGGTCACATCAATCCAAAAAAAATGAATACTTCTATTGAAACGGAGCAAACAAAATGAATATGTATCAAGGGGATGGAGGGAGTAATTTGATTTAAGTTCCAAAATAATTACTACCTCCGTCCCGGAGATACTGATGCTTTTTTTTGCACGAAAATTAAGAAATATAATAATTTAATGTGTAGTAAGTAGAAAATATAATAATTTAATGTATAGTGGGTAATTATATCAGTGGTGTGTGTGTGGTGTGTGTAGGACCATGTGAATAAATTAATTGTTTTTGTGTGGGTTATATGTTCTTTAAAAGGAAATTCGTCAATTTATGTGGAATAACCCAAAAAAGAAAGTAAATATTTTTGGGACGGAGAGAGTACTATGTTTTTAAATTTAGTCTCATAACTCTTGATATTGTTCGATTTTAGTCTAGTTTTTGTTGGAAAGTCGAATCTTTGCCAGAAATCATCACGTGAATGACACGTGGAACGCTAATCCTATAAAAAAGTTAAAAGAGTTCAATATATTTTGGTCCCAAAATAGGTTTTTTTTTTCTTTTTAGTACTATAACTGATTGACTTCTATAATTGATCGATTAACATCAAATTATGCCTAAAATTTAAATTTCGTCGAAAATTGTCATTAAGCTACATGAGATGCATGAAATTGGAGAATCAGAAGTATTTAATTCAAGCGCGCTATTTTCCTTTATATGTGGGACTTCATTGCATGTTTAATTGTTTGACCAATAGTAGCATATTTTGTTTATTATTCCAAAATACATAATGTTGAAGCAGAGCATTGTTAAAGGGATCAATCTGATAGATATGGTGAGAATTACTCCCTTCGTCCGCTCCAACGAGTCTCATTTTTTTCATTTTGGGCATCCACCCCTTTTGGTCTCATTTTCTTTTTTACACAAATGAAATCCACGCACACTCACTAATACAATTAAAATATAAAGTCCACAAATCCACTAATACAAATACCCACTACACATTAAATGATAATACTCTTTAATTCATGTGTAAAAAGTAAATGCACACTTTAGGGTGAACGGAGGGAGTAGTACTTAATTTGGTATTAATATGATTTGATCTCGTTATTTAATCTACTTGTAATCGAAAGATTAAATTACATAGTGTTAAAATACTTTAGGAACTGAGGGAGTAGTACTTAATTTTGTATGATCTCGTTATTTAATCTATTTGTAATTAGAATCGAAAGATTTAATTAATAGTGTTAAATTACTTTAGGAAACTGGGGTCTAAAAACGAACAGAGAATTTTTTCCAATTACATAACACAAGTAAAAGTATAATACCTAAAATTGCTTTTATTATTATGATTTTACATTCATGCAATGATGTGTTCATTACATTCGTCATAAGCACTTTATTTAAATTCTTGTTTTAGTTTTTAATTGGTTACATATCACATTCAAACTTTATTCTCTTTTTTTAGTGTTCAGTATTTAGTATTTAAAATTGCGTGTAAAGTTAAAGTTGGAAAGAAGAGAGTACAATTTAATCAGAGAGAGGTAAGCTATAATATCACATAAAGCTAATGTGATAGCGGCAAAATTTGGATAAAATTGAACTAATTTTAAAAATTATAAGACTATATTAAATTGATTTAACTTTTTAGAACCGTTTAGAATAAAGTAAAAAACAGTTGTGAGATAGTTTTTGGTTTTTAACTCTTGGCTCACTCTAAATTGCTCGAAAAGCTTCAAAACCATGTTGATTAAAATTGATTAACACTTAGTATAATTCAAATTCGTGAATGCTATCAAATTAATGGTATAATTAAGTGCAATTGGAATGAGGAATATTGAGTGAAGAAGTGTAGATTCACAAACACACACTTAAAAACATAAGTTTTTTATTATTAAAACATTAGATCATCATCACAATAATCCACACACTTTAAACAAACTCAACAAAATCAACATACAAAACTACTTTTATCCTAATATATTAAATGTGGCTTAGGGTTGTAAAACATTTTTCTCCCATTTTGCGCTTACCTAATTTTGCTTACTACATTTTCACTCTTATATATTTTGTAACCTCCATATATCATCAATGAATAAATTATAAATAATAAATAAATTATCAAGAATCCAACATTCTTTCATCTTCTACATGTTCATAAACATAAATGAATTATCAAGAAGCCAACAATCTTTCATCTTCTACACATTCATAATCATAAATGAATTACAAAAAAGCCAACAATCTTTCGTCTCAAAATACCTATTTAATTGTCATCAACTTCATTTAGCTCCAAGAAAAGCAAGATGTTTTACCATAGTGCTATTGCTACTATCATCTTATAATTTACTGGTTGTTCAAAAATATACCAAATTATGCCAAATATTTAATTAGTTATGCAGACTGTATCACTATGATTTAATGCATAAACATACCCAAATTCATTAAAAAAAATTATTCATAAGAAAATTGTGAATTGATACGATTTAATGCACAAACATACCCATATTCATTAAAACAATATTCATAGAAAAATTGTGAATTGATCCCGTACGTAAATCTAAACGTAGATTGGATATTTTACAAATTTCATTAATTGAGGGGATTGATGACAAATCTCACTAATTAAGGGATTGATGATAAAGAGAAAGATAAATAAATTCATCTTTGTGAAGACACGTTAGTAATTAAGGGGCAATATTAATATGGGTATTCCATTGTGCAATTTTGTATCACATATTAATTAAAATTTAGGCTTGTATCTCTTAGCAATAACAGAATATGTATTGCACCTAAAAAAAAGTCTCCAAATGTTTTAAGCCATACAAATTTAAAGTAAAAATTAGCATATAAGTTACGGAACCAATTGTTTTATTTAATGGTCTAGTTTCTATTACTCTGCGAGGTGTAGGGGCGTTTGGGTAGGTGATTCCACCTTTTAATTTGTACCAACCAATTGTTTTATTTTCTCTGTCATAATTAATTTCTAGTTAGTGGAACCAGAAGACATCCTCCATTAGTGGAAATTATCCTCCTTCGGTAAGTGATTCTTTAATTAACTAATTTAAATAAAAGTAATTTTGGATGAGCCAATTAACATCAGCACTTAATATTGAGGAAGTTTAATCAATCTATGAATTATTGCAATGTACGTCCCTACCAGATAGTTTTATCATGTTCACCCATTTAACATTATTAACAAAAGAAATTAATCAGCCAAGTACTGTTGCTAGTACTCCGAGTTTCATACAAATGCTAGGCTTCCCAGAGGATCAAATCCTTCTTTCATTTGCCTCATTCCGAAGGTGAGAAATCCCAATGCTATACAGGATTTTAGACCCATATCACTTGTTGGGTGTCTTTACAAAACCATAGCAAAGGTGTTAGGCGAACAAGTTTGCAAAAGTAATGGATGAGTGTATATCTTCAAACCAATCAGCATTCATCAGAAACAGAAGTATTATGGATAGCGTTCTTGTGGCTAATGAAACAGTGGAAGAGGTAAAGAAAAAATGGTGGCAATATGTTTATCTTTAAAATTGATTTTGAAAAAGCTTATGATTCAATGGATTTGGAATTTATTTTGGATGCACTGAATCTATTGGGGTTTGATACCAAATGGTGTAATTGGATAATAGAATGCATAAAGTCAGCTACAGCCTCTGTGTTGATTAATGGGAGCCCAACAAAGGAATTCAAGATGGAGAAAGGCATTAGACAGGTAGACCCGATATCGCCATTTCTATTTGTATGTGCAGCTGAATGTTTGAGTTTGATGATGAGAAAAAGCTTGCTCAGAAGGGTTGTTTCCACCGATTCGAGTGGGGGAGAAAGGGGTGAAAGTTTCTCACCTCCAATTTGCAGATGATACTACTCCCTCCGTCCCAACTTCAATTTCACACTTTCCGTTTTGGTCCGTCCCAAATTCAATTTCACACTTCCATAAAAGGAAAAAACAACAAACTAATATCCCTCTAACATACTTTAATTTCAAATTTGACATCACCTTTTTAACACACATAACATACTTTATCATTTATTTATTACCGAAAAATATCATACTACCCTCAAAAGTAAGTCAAAAATTAACTTTTCTTAATCTCCGTATCTACAGTAAGTGTGAACTTGAATTTGGGATGGAGGAAGTATATTTTTGGAGAAGCTACAGTGGAAAATATAATGGTTTTGAAAATCATTTTGAGTATATTAAAGGGGAGAGCTAGCTAGATAAAGAATATATTAAAATTAAATCATTTTTCGTTCTACCATAAAAAAATATTCCAATATGTATCCATTTGATTTTTTATGTGGATTAAGTAGTATAATAATGATAATTTAATGTGTAGTGAATTAAGAAGTATAATATTTTAATGTGCAGTGGATAGTTGCATTAGTGTGGGGCCATAGTGGGTTGAGTATAATATATAATACTATTATTTTGTGGGTCACATCAATCCAAAAAAGAAATTAATACTCCCTCCATCCCACAAAAGTTGTGTGTCTCTCCCGGCACGGAGATTAAGAAAAGTGATAATTTTTATGGATATTATGGTATTTTTTGATAATAAATAAATGATAAAGTATGTTAGGTATGTTAGGAAAAAGTGATTTTTTAAAAAATAAACTGTATGAAAAAAAGGTGATTGTGTTTAATATTTTGCTTATTTTGAATTGTGCAAACTTTTGAAGGCCTAGGTTAGTATAGATCACACACACAACACATTTAAGGAGTTATACAGTACTACCCCGTCCTTTTAATTCATTTTGGGCGTAACATTTAAATTAGTCTTTTTTTTATATACACATCTAAGATCCATGCACACTAATAATACAAATAAAATATAGGATTGCGCTCCCACTAATATGACTACTCACTACACATTAAATAATAATACTTCTTAATTCACTTGCAAAAATTAAAATACATTCTTTGAGTGTGATGGAGAAAGTATATTTTTAAAAAATAGATGTTATTGTGCAATCCAGTGCTGTCGCCTATTTGAGAGGGTTACTTTTTATAATATTGAATGTTAGTATATATTTTACTCAAAAGAATTCATAGACAATAGTAACCCTCTCAAATAAATACTCCATTTTATTTTCCATTACATATATAAACTAATATCACTACTTATTCTACGTGCTAAAAGCAAGCATATATGTTTCTAATTGAGGAAGGGAGTATAATATAGTAAAATTTAGGGATATTAATTATTTTGTATGGAGATCTACCTACCGAATAGGAAAGACAAACACTTGTATAAGATCGTTTCACAATAAAATTTTCATGACATGAATAAGAAATGATAACTTTTTCATAAAAAGTAATATTTGATTTAAAATGATAGCAGTGCATTGAATAAATTATGAATGTAATCGAAATATAAATAAAAAGTAATAAAATATTTAAATAAAAATGATAATATATTTGATAAAAAATAGTAACGGTTAAAAAAAATGTAAAATCAATCGCACAGAATTGTTAAAAAAAATGTATACCTTTCTAATGAGATTGAATTAAAATGTCAAGATACTTGAGACCCAAGGGAGTATCTTTGACAATTTTGCAACGTCGATATTAGTTAAAGTAAACAATTTTATAATTTAAAAATATAAATTAGCATATATTTTAAACACTTTTGCAACAACCCCAGTTAAAAGAGGAAGAAATATATATATATATATATATATATATATATATATATATATATATATATATATTATTGAAAATAGTAAAAAAAAATCTTAATTCTTCTTAAATAGATCTATAACTTTTAAATTCAAGTAAAAAGAATTCTTTTTTCTAAAAATTGAACGGTTTGAACATAGCAAAAGTTTTCGAACCATGAAACCAAATCGACACATTTCAATAGTTACAAAACGAAATTTATATTAAATTGAAATGAAGATTTGATTAAAATTGAAAGATTAAGAACGTATTTTATCTTTTCAAATAAGATAAAAAAAAAAGGTAGGATACTATTTATGTTTTAAGTTATACAAATTTATATGAAGTAAAAATTAGCATATAATTAAGTTATGGAACTAATTGGTTTATTTAGTGGTATATAATCCTTATTAATTATTAACTATTTGAGTCACCATAATTTACATATTCACTATTATGTCAGATCAGGGTGTGCGGGGGTGATTTTTACCTTTTAGCCAACCAATTGTTTTATTTCTCTATCATGAGTAATTTTTGGTTAGTGGAACTTGAAGACATTCTCCATTAGTGGAAATTAACCTCCTACAATTATAAGTGGTTTTTAATTAACTAATTTAAATAAAAGCAATTTTGGATGAGCCAATTAACATGAGTACTTAATCTATTTTTGATCAAGTTTAAGGGCGGAGCTACGGCCAGTCAAAAAGATTAATAAAGGCACTCGATTTTCAAAAAAAATTATAGTAAAAAGTATAAATTTATTCTTTATGTTTTTAATTACTAACCCAACCCGATTTATTTACTAACTACACTCAATATTTTTATTACACAACACCCAAATAAATTTAAAGCACAGAAATCACAAAAAAAAGGAGAGAAACGAAGAGAGAGAGATGCTGCAGAATGACACGACTTCAATGGAGGGTCTTTTTTGAATTCAATATAGCTTTCTCAGTTTTGAATACAAAAACAGACTGATCAATCGAATTGCTTTGAGAAACTTCGAATAATAAATCAAAGATTGATTCAAACTCTCAAATAATAAATCAAATTCAAGTGTGTGCTAGTGTGTTTGAAGAACTTTGAAGAACAAGATGTATAGTGGTTCGGCTTATTAACCAAGCCTACGTCCACTTGATGATAATGATCGTTTCTTATTGCTTTCAGAGAGTTTTGGAGATTACACGAATGATGTTATACACAGATTACATCATATATATACACTATGTAGAATCAATTGAAACTTATAGAACCATCATGTTTGTAAAACTTCCAGCTGATATTTGGGTAGTTAAATGGAATCCTTTTCTGTTATAACGAACTCCAGCTCATAGCCAATCCTTTGAGCTTTCAAACCGTGTATGGAACGTTCCAGAATATGCTTCCAAACACTCCCTACACCAACTGCAACACACCCTATCACAACTCCTTCCACATGCATTGATTTTCAGTTTATTAAGTATGATCATGCACTCGTTTCTGGTGTTTAACATGATCACACATAACTCAACTACAGATACACTCTTACTAATGTTGATCAGACATTAAATGTGAGGTTTCCATCTCAAATCTCCACCTAAACCTCATACTTAAGCATTAATTACTTCACCTTCATCACACTGTTTTAAGTCAGCACACTTCCCTTCCACTGCCTTGTTGGAGAGCAGCAAAACTCACATCACTACTTTGAGAGAGTTGCAAAACTCTTCACTGTCATATTTAACACATGTTGATAAGGCTTTTGCACAATTCGAACTTCGAAGTAGGCAAAGCCTTTGTAAGAAAATCTGATGGATTCTTTTCTGTTCCAATTTTCTTCAGAATCACTCTTCCATCATCTATCAAATCTCTAATGAAATATAGCCTGATATCAATATGCTTTGTTCGTTCATGATATCCTTGGTGCCTTGAGAGATGTATGGCACTAGAATTATCACAATACAGTACCACAGACTCTTGCACAATACCAAATTCAGACAGAATTCCCTTCAACCACAGACCTTCCTTAATCCCTTCTGTAAGTGAAATAAATTCAGCCTCTGTTGTAGATAGTGCCACCACTGATTGATGTGTTGACCTCCAACTGATGGTTGTTCCAAATAAATTGAATACATAGCCTGATAGTGACTTCCTTGTGTCCAAATTTGCAGCATAATCAGAATCTACATAACCTGCAAGAAAATCAATGTTAGATGAAATCTTATTGAAATGCAAACCTGTTGTTAAGCTTCCTTTCAGATATCTTTGAATCCACTTGACAGCTTCCCAATGCTCCCTTCCTGGATTTCCCATGAACCTGCTCACTAAGCTCATTGCATGAAGTAAATCTGGTCTACAACAAACCATTGCATACATAAGACTTCCTACAGCATTAGCATATGAAATTCTATCAATTTCTGAAGTCTCTGCTTCTGTCTTTGCTAATTGTTGACCTGATAAACTTATCCCTTGTTTAACTGGTGTGGAAACTGATTTACACATATCCGTATTATATCTTTTGAGTACTTTTTCCAAATGAATACTCTGATGAAGCACAACTAATCCAGCTGATCTATCCCTTTCAATTAGCATCCCTAGAATTACAGTAGCTTCCCCTAAGTCTTTCATGCTAAACTCTGATTTCAACATCTCTTTGACAGCTAGAATTTCATCCATAGATTTGCAAGCTATTAGTATGTCATCAACATACAATAGTAAGAATACCTGCTAATCAATATCACTCCTAATGTATACACAACTGTCATGCAGACTTCTTTTGAAACCACAGCTGACAATATATTAATCAAACCTCAAGTACCATCTCCATGGACTTTGCTTCAATCCATATAAGGATTTCAGAAGTAAACAAGCCTTATTGGTGGTATCTTGAACTGCTACACCTTCTGGAATGCTCATATATATTTTCTCTTCTAAATTTCCATGAAGAAAAGCTGTTGTTACATCCATTTGATGTAACTCAAGATCAAACTGAGCAACTAGAGCTAACATTACTCTAATTGAACAATGTTTGACAACTGGAGAGAAAATTTCAGTGTAATCAATCCACTCTTTCTGTGAAAAACCTCTTGCAACTAATCTAGTCTTGTACCTTATTCCACCTACATTCTCTGGAGCTACCTTTTTCTTGTAAATCCACTTGCAACTAACCAACCTCTGATCCTTTGGCCTCCGAACTATCTTCCATGTTTGATTCTTTTCCAAAGACATCAACTCTTCTTGCATAGCAACACTCCACCTGTCACTTTCCTTGCAGTTCATAGCCTCTAGATAATTCTTTGGTTCATATGAATCAATCTCCTCTGCTGTATATAGTGCATAAGAGACTATGTCAGCATTTGCATACCTAGCTGGTGGTTTAATAGACCTTCTCTGTCTGTCCCTAGCTAACTGGTAGCTATTTAACAACTCATCAGTTTCTGATCTTTCTTGATCATTATCAGTGGTTTCAACATTTTCATCTTGTAATATTTCTTCATTACTTGCCCTCTGGTCATGCACAACTCTCTTGGCATGCTCCACCTCAAGCTCAGTTTTATCACTTCTTTGAACAGTTTGAACTTGTTGTGGACATAGTGGCATTACAACCTCATTAAAGGTGACATCCCTACTTACTAAGAACTTCTTGCTTTCAATACTCCATAGTTTGTAAGCTTTCACACCCTTAGGATATCATATCATAACACACTTCACTGCTCTTGGTGCTAACTTATCTTGCTTAACATGAGCATAAGCTAAACAACCAATGACTCTAAGTATTGAGTAATCTGCTAATTTTCTTGACCATACCTCTTGAGGTGTTTTAAACTTCAGAGCTGTTGATGGGCTTCTATTTATGAGGAATGCTACTGTAGTAACCAGCTCACCCCAAAAATCCTTTGTCAAACCAGAATTACTCAATATACACCTTACTCTCTCTAGTAAGGTTTGATTTAATCTTTCTACAACACCATTTTATTGTGGTGTGCCTGGAATAATCTTGTGTCTTATAATACCTTTATCTCTACAGAACTTGTTGAACTCTTCAGAACAATATTCAAGACCATTATTAGTTCTTAACACTTCAATCTTAGTATTACAGATGTTCTCCACCTCAACTAGCCAATTCTTAAAAGTGTTAAGGGCTGCATCCTTAGTTCTAAGAATATATATCCACACTTTCCTACTATATTCATCAATGAAAGACATGAAGTACCTGCCACCACCTTTGGTTTGAGTTCTTGCAGGTCCCCATAAGTCTGAATGAATGTAATCCAGCCTGGATGTACTTGTGTGATCACCAGTTCCAAACTTAAGTCTCTTAGCCTTTCCAAAAATGCAATGTTCAAATTGTTTCAACTGCTCTGATGGGGTGATGCAGATAGCTTTCTGCCTTGATAGTTCTTGTAGCTCTTTCTCACTTATGTGAGCTAACCTCCCATGCCATAAGTGTATATTATCACTTCCAATTGTAGCATTATTCTGTCCAGTTACAGTATGACCATCAAGAATGTACAGCTCTCTTTTCCTGATTCCTTTCATTACTTCATACTCATCCTTTTCAAAAATGAGTACTCCTCCTTTTGTTCTAAATTCATATCCTGAAGCATCTAGAATACCCAATGAAATTAGATTTCTCTTGAGTTCTGGAATGTACCTCACACCTGTCAAGGTTCTAACCACTCCATCATGCATTCTTAACTTGATAGAGCCTATTCCCTTTATCTGACATGTATGATCATTCCCTAATAATACTGATCCAGTATTTTGATACTTGAGATCAGTAAACCAATGCTTCATTGGAGACATATAAAATGAACATCCTGAATCAAGGATCCAATCCATGGATCCTTTTGATGAACAGATTAACAGTGCCTCAGGATAATCAATTTCCACCTGGTTTTGATTAATTGCCACCTGATTAGCTTGCACCCTTTGTTGTCCATCTTTCCCAGCCTCTGCCTTCTTTCTTTTGGCTGCTTTGCACTTGTAACAATTCTTCTTAATGTGACCTGGTTCATGACAGTGGAAACATTTTCTTCCTTCCTTGTCACTAGCAGACTGATCACCTTTGGTATCTTGTTTCTTACCATCAGAACTACCCTTCTTGTTATGTTTCTTATTCTGATTTCCCTTCCGGATCATCAATCCTTCACCTGATGCACTTTGTTCCTCACTACACTTTTGTAACTCCTTAGTTTCAAAGCTAATTCAACCTCATCAAGACTTATTGATTCTTTGCTACTAAATAGCAATGTGTCTTTAAAATTTTCAAACGATTTTGGAAGTGCAGATAACAAAATCAGAGCCTTATCTTCATTCTCTAATTTAACCTCAACATTTTCCAGATCATCAAGTACCATATTAAACTCATCAAGATGAACTAAAACTGATTTTTCTTCTGTCATTTTGAATGAGTATAATTTCTGTTTCAGATATAATCGATTTGCAAGAGTTTTTACCATATAGAGATCATCAAGCTTCTTCCATACTGCTCTTGCAGTCGTTTCCCTCTGAACTTCTCTGAGTGCCTTATCACAAAGACATAAGAAAATGGCACTTAGAGCTCTTTCTTGAAGATCTGCTTCAGCTGCTGCAGCTTGTACATTCACTGTCGCTGCTTCATTAACTGGAGCTTCTTTGATTGCTCCTCCGAGGGCTTGCTGTACCAAGATGGATCTCATCTTGATCTTCCACAGCCCATAGTCTGACTTCTCAGTGAACCGTTCAATATCAAATTTGATAACCATGTTGAATCCCTCTTTCTTCTTCAAATAACTGCTTCTTAGATCTGCTTGCCTATGGCGTTTCCCACAGACGGCGCCAATTCTCAGTTTTGAATACAAAACAGACTGATCAACCGAATTGCTTTGAGAAACTTCGAATAATAAATTAAAGATTGATTCAAACTCTCAAATAATAAATCAAACTCAAGTGTATGCTAGTGTGTTTGAAGAACTTTGAAGAACAAGATGTATAGTGGTTCGGCTTATTAACCAAGCCTACGTCCACTTGATGATGATGATCGTTTCTTATTACTTTCAGAGAGTTTTGGAGATTACACGCATGATGTTATACACAGATTACATCATATATATATACTATGCAGAATCAGTTGAAACTTATAGGACCATCACGTGTGTGCAACTTCCAGCTGATATTTGGGTAGTTAAATGGAATCCTTTTCTGTTATAAAGAACTCCAGCTCATAGCCAATCCTTTGAGCTTTCAAACCGTTTATGGAACGTTCCAGAATATGCTTCCAAACACTCCCTACACCAACTGCAACACACCCTATCACAACTCCTTCAACATGCATTGATTTTCAGTTTATTAAGTATGATCATGCACTCGTTTCTGGTGTTTAACATGATCACACATAACTCAACTACAGATACACTCTTACTAATGTTGATCAGACATTAAATGTGAGGTTTCCATCTCAAGCTTTTTGCTGAGGATTGCAAGTAAACAATCTTTAATGGCGCAGATTTCAGTTCATCAAATTAAACCCACGTGTACAACTTCTTGACGATGGAAGAGTAATTAGAAAGGGCAATGGCGATTAAAATTGATTTCCTGAAAATTAACTGAAAACTAAGATGATTGATCTTCACATCATTATTCCACCAGTTCATTCTCTAATTACTTTCAATTTAATTGCTAAACATATCATGAATACAATAATGATGACTTGTGATTACACATATGATTTCGCTATTATGAACTTGATGCAGGTAAATTTGATTTTTTTTTTCTTTTACTGGCGAAGATCTTTGATTTTTTTACTTTTTTTTATTCTCTTCTCTCTCCCTCTTCGTCTTTTTTTTTTGTGATTTTTTTTCCTGATTTTTTGTGTTTGAAGTATGCAGAGGTGTTGAAATGTGTGTACTAAAAAATAAAAATATTGGGTATGAGAAGTAAATTGATAGGGTGGAGTTAGTAATTAAAAGTGCAGATAATTTAAAAATGAGGGTATAATAGTATTTTTTAATCTCTCGGTAGCAATAACACTGCCCCAAGTTTAATCCATCAACAAATTATTGCAATATGCCCAACCAGATAGTATTATCATGCTCCCCAATTTAACAATATTATTAACACAAGAAATTAAGCAGCCAAACACTGTAGCTAGTGGCCGCGGGATTCTGTACAATCTTCATACTTACTTTGTTCCACTAAATCCTGCACACTTCCCTTTTTTATCCATCAAGAGATTTATGTAAGTTTCATGCAAAAAATGTACTTCCTCCATCAATTACTAATATATCCATTTTACCATTTTGGGATGTCCAAGTATCCATTTTCCCTTTTTAACAAAAAAGTACACACATGGCTCACCACTCTCAACCACTCCCTACTAATACAACTACCCACTTTATATATAATAATAATATTTCTTAATCCACGTGCAAAAAGCAAACGAATACATTTGCGGTGGACGGATGGAGTATTATAATATTACTTACTTTTTACACACATCTCAATAACTTTACACAGTTTTTTTTATTAAATTATCTATAACTCTCTTTTTATACACATTTCAATAATTTTACACATCTTTATACATAAAAATAATAATTTTTCTTAATCATCGTGCACAAGAATATGTTCGTAATTTAACGGGACGGATGGAGTATCTTGTTTCATTAATTAGATGATTGATACATTAGAAAAGAATAAAATCTAACGCTAATTCTTAGAAATTATATATTTTCTTTTTAGGGTTAAAATATATTTCTTTTCTATTAGGTCTAATTCAATCAACAATGTGACAAAAAAGAAATTAAATTATGAATGGTAATGATAATTATATCTTAAAATTAATATCTAAAAATGTGTTTGATTGATATTAAGTTAATATTATATAAAAGGCCTTTAAAATTAATAAAGATAAGAAAGTTTATACAATAATTGCTCTTGCTGATTTTATTTTTTCCTAAGCCGTTAAAAAAAATTAAAAAATACAAGGTGCTATTTTCAGTTCATATTTACTATTTGCATGAATATTAATAAAAATAACTTTTTTGGAGGTGGTGATGTATTTTTGGCTAATAAATAAATGATAAAGTATATATATGTGTATTAAAACGGTGGTGATAATTATGAAAGAGTATTAGAAGACTATAAGTTAAGTTTTTTTTTTTCTTTATAGAAGTGTGAAATTAAAATTGAGACAAATCAAAATGAAAAGTGTAAAGTTAAAAATGCGACGAGGGAGTATAACTTAATTAGGGATAGAGGTGAGTTACATTATTATCACGTAAAGCTAATGTGATACCTGCGAATTAATTTGGATAAAATTGAACTAATTTTAAAAGTATATTGAATTTTTTAACTTTTTAGGACTGTTTAGAATAAAATGAAAAAAGTTGTGGGATAGATTTTGGTTTTTAACTCTTGGCTCACTCTAAACTGCATGCTCTAAACCTTTGAAACCATGGAATTAATGATATTTAATTATTCCACTAGTTGGATGCCCTTATTATTTTCTTCCATAGTCGTCATTTTCACACATTTTTACGTAATCTGCGTATTCAAAACAGAAAAAGTATGTAACAATAAAGTATAACATCAAAAAATAACAAGCATTTTAACCATGCAATATAATTATACTACAAAATGCCTCCGGGGAAACCATATATAGAGAAGTCTAAAGATATATTCAAATATGTTTCGATGAGTGTCAAAACCAGTAACTTAATTCAATGGGGGAATAAGTAAGAAAGTTAAAGCAAACATATTCGTATAAGTAAAAAGGTGTAGCAAAGAGATTGTATTAATGAGTGAGAGAAGTGTGAAAAGAGAATTGATAACATTTTCATAAAAAAGTAATATTTAATTTAATGAAAAATGTTAACGGTGCAGTGAATTTATGAACGTACAAATCGAAAATATAAAAAGAAAGTTATAACATTTTTTAGAGTTTAAAATTAAAATTGTCACATACAAATTTACTTTATTCAAAATAGTATTAAGAAATCTAATTTCTCCGAAATAGTCTCATAACTTTTAAATTCTCATCAAAATAGTCTTTTTTTACTGAATTGGTGCTTATACAAAGTTATCTGACGGAATTGGTAAAAAAATATTGTTTTGGAATGAAATCAGAGGGAAACTGATAGGGACGAAAATAAACGTCCTAATTATTTTGGGACAGGGGATGTTTTATGTAATAAACTCAATTTTTTAAATATAAAGAGATAAGTTCTTTGAGTTAAAATCATTTTTGGTCTCAAAACTATAGAAATTTTTTTATTATATCCAAAAAATATATAATTTTTAATTTTGTTGGCCGATTTTAGTTCCAAAATTGCGGGAAATTGATTTTTTGGTTGGGAAATCGAATGTGCCACACGTGATCACTAAATTGGGGCATTCCGGGAGCTGATTCCAACGTGGCAAATAAGGATTAATATGTGTCAATGAAACTGACATGTCACCCCCTACCACAAAATTTTATTTTATTTTACATTTCCCCATCACATATAACATTAAAATTAAATGGATAATTAAATAAAAAATAGAAAAAAATAATAATTAAATATTTAATTTATTCTGTTAATCAATTATTAAACAGAAAATGCAAATTAAAATTAGAAAACAAAATGTGATGCCCTAAACGGAAGGGTTCTCCATTAGAATCAAATTGGGGGAGTTTTCACCGAGTCGGGTATACGGGCTCCATCGGAAAGTGGTCTACTGTTTGGGGCTGTCTTCATTGATAGGGATTTACAATATCGCTTTGTAAGTAAATTAATTCGTGGGTGATGTTCTGCAGAAAACCTCCATTGATGTAAAAATGGAAAACTTTCTGCAAGTTTTAATTCAGTGGATCACGTTTTAATTGATGTAAAAATAGAGAAGTGGAGAAAAATTAGGGTTCGTGGAATTTGATTTCTCACCATTTTGCATCTGGTTTAATAATTGATTAACAGAATATATTAAATATTTAATTTTTTCTTTGTTTTATTAATTATTCATTTAATTTAAATGTTATATGTAATGTAGAAATGCAAAATGAAATTAAATTTTGTGGTAGGAGGTGTTTCAATTACCGATAATTTTGGGACCAAAATCGGCCAATGTCAGGATTTACGAGACGAAATAAAAATTTATCTTTTTTGTAACATAATAAAAAAAAATTCTATAGTTATGGGATCAAAAATAATTTTTACTCTAATTTAACTGTTGAAAAAAATATAAAAATGATTTCACACGAGTATTGTAAAAAAAATAAAAGTGTATACTTTATAATGAGATGAATTAAAATAACAAAACATTTACACGAGACTCGGGGGAGTATTTTTAACACTTTTGCAACGTCAACCATAGTTAAAGTAAACAAATTTATAATACAAAAATATAATTTAGCACATATTTTTAACACTTTTGCAACGACCCTAGTTAACGAGGAAGAAATAAAATATGTCCCATATAAATTTATTTTATTGAAAATCGTTTCAAAAAATTTAATTCTACTAAAATAATTCTATAACTTTTAAATTCCCATAAAAATAATTCCTTTTTCTTAAAAATGAAAGGTTTAAATATAGCAAAAAATTTCAAATTATGGAACTAATTCTACGCATTTCAAAACTTATGAGACGAAATTAGTATAAAATATTTTTTTTGGAATGAAATCTGATCAAGACTAAAGGTTAAAAAAAATCGTAACTATTTTAAAATAATCTTTTTAAATAAGCTAAAAAGGTATGGGACTTTAAGCCATACAATTATTTATAAAGTAAAAATTAGCATATAAGTAACGAAACCAATAATTTTATTTAATGATATAGTTGAGTTATCATGATTTACTTTTTAACCACACTATCGGACCGGGTTTTAGGGCACTTGGGTGATTCCACCTTTTTAATTTGTACCAACCAATTGTTTTATTTTCTCTATCATAATTAATTTCTAGTTAGTGGAACCAGAAGACATCCTCCATTAGTGAAAATTATCCTCCTTCGGTAAGTGATTCTTTAATTAACTAATTTAAATAAAAGTAATTTTGGATGTGCCAATTAACATCAGCACTTAATCTATTATTGAGGAAGTTTAATCAATCTACGAATTATTGCAATGTACGTCCCAACCAGATAGTTTTATCATGTTCACACATTTAACATTATTAACAAAAGAAATTAAGCAGCCAAACACTGTTGCTAGTGGCCGAAGGATTCTCAGCAATTATCGTATCTTGTTTCATTAATTAGATGATTAACCCTTATCTTATAAGAACTATACTTTCTTTTCAGTGTTATAGATTTTTCTTTTTTCTCTCTTTCTACTTCCTCTTCTTTTTTTTTTTTTTACTTTTTAGGAAAAACTTAATTATTATTATGAGTAAAAGCAGTACTCTAAAATCAAAAGTTATCAATGTTTACAAACCACAAAGCACCAATAATAATGAAGAGAGACCCATCTAATTACACAGCAGATTTTGGCATGTTACTATACTAATCTAAAAATAAGTAAGAGCAATTATAATGCGGGTAGAAAATGTGTCATGATTTTATTTTGATTTTCTTAATCGTCCTTTTCAAGTTGGTTTTCTTGTCTACAAAGATCAATTTTCTTATTTATGGTCTTTCAAATGAACAAAACTACACAGGACCAAGATTACATAGGCCCGTTTTTGCTCATTTCAACTCCAAATCGAATGTCGCTTTCTCCCACGTCTTCCTTTTTACATGTAGAATCCATTTTTATCCAAAACACCCTATTTTATGCCAAAATCAACAAAAATATATTTTTTAAATAATCAAGTAATTAATAGATTTAACAAGTAAAATCATACTTAATTATTCAAATAAAGCCATAAAATTGATTAAATTTTTGTGTAAATTTAACATCAATATATCACCTCTCAACATATAAATACTTCTACTTTCGAATTACTCTAGTACGCTATTTACTCGGGTGTACATATATTTGGATTTTGTAGATTGAAACACGCAATCTTTTGTATGTCTACCCTTTTAAATTATTGATTGATTGAAAAAGATAATATCTTAAAAATAATATCCGAAATTGTGTTTGACTGATATTGAGTTATTATTATATGATAAGCATTTAAAACTAATAAAAATAAGGGAGTTTAAACAATAATTGCTCTTATGCTGAAATTTTTTTTCCTATTTTTTTCCTAAGCCATTAATAAAAAAAAGAAAAGAAATGAAGCGCCCTATGTAATACTCCTATGTTTCAATTTCAAGTTTACGTTTATTGTTTGTATGAATATTAATAAAAGTTATTTTTTGCATACATTTGGGGGGTGCTTTGATATTTTTCGATATTAACCAAATGATAAAGTATGTCATGTGTGTTAAAAAGGTGATGTAGTAATTTTGAAATTAAAATCTGTTAAATGGATATTAGTTAAGTGTCTTTTCCTTTTATGGAAGTGTGAAGTTTAAATTGGAACAGACGAAAACGAAAAATGTAAACTAAAAGTTGAAATGGGAGGGTACAACTTAATCAGGGAGACGTGAGTTACAATATCACGTAAAGCCAATGTGATACCGTGGAAATTCGGATAAAATTTAACTAATTTTAAAAGCTACAAGAAAAGATTGAATTTTAACATTTTGGGACCGTTTAAATAAAGTAAAAAAAGTTGTAGGATAGTTATTGGTTTTTAACTCTTGGCTCACTCTAAACTGCTCTAAAAGCTTTAAAACCATTTTGATTAAATTGATTAACATATAGTATAATTCAAATTCATGAATGGCATCAAATTTCATGGTATGATTAAAGTGAAATTTGAATGAGGAATATTGAGTGAAGAAGTATAAATTCACACACTTAACACATAAGTTTATTATTATTACAACGTTAGAACTGAGAAGATTATTACAATAATCTACACACTTTAAACAAACTCAACAAAATCAACATACAAAGCTACTTTATAAAAAAAGTAGCATCATGGTTGATCCACTGAATTCACATGAAGAGATAGTTCTTGCAATAATGTCGAAGTCCTTCTGTCTTGTGGCATCCTCCCATGGAATTATAATGATGTTTAATTATCCCATTAGTTGGATGCCCTTATTATTGTCTTCCATAGTCGTGATTTTCACACATTTTTACGTAATCTGCATATTCGAAACAGAAAAAGTACGTAAGAATAAAGTGTAACATCCTAAAATAACAAGCATGCAATTACTACAAAATACCTCCATACATAGACAAGTATAAAGACATATAAATGCATGTTTTGAGTGTCAAAACCAGTTGCTTACTTCAGTGGAGGAAAAACGAAAACGAAAACCCCGAAAGTAAACATATTTATATGTAGAAATTAAGGTGTAGCAAAAGAGATTGTATTAATGAGTGAGGGAAGTGTGAGATAAAAATGGATGGGAAAGAATGCTTATATAGGAGATGAGTTGAAAAGGGGAGAGCTAGCTACAGAAAATTTATACTTATTTATTTATTATTTTCGTTGGAGTTAATTAGAATGACTTTTTGATTTAAAATAAATAAAATATAATCAATTTCAATCCCAAAATAATGATTTTTATCAATTTAGTCCATATCTCTCCATATTGCTTGATTTTAGTTCAATTTTCACCGAAAAATAAATTTTTTGCCGAAATTCATCACGTGTGTTAGAGTGACTTTGATTAAGTATTAAATGATTCAACTCTCTATCAGCTTAAACTTTTAGATGAGATGGTCATTTAACATGGTATCAGAGTCTAGCAAAGGTCCAAGGATCGAACCTCACCGCCAACCATTTATGAAAAAATTTAACATGCAAGGATCGTGAATGACACAAGGCACATTGATTCCATAAAAAAGTTAAAAGTGTTCAATTTCGGCCCTAATTAGTTATTTAAACATAAATTGATTTTGATTCTAAAATAGTAATTTTTTTAATTCACATTTGAAGGACAATTTAAGAGATCTGCCGCCTCTCCGTCGCCACGTCACACTGGCAACGAACTCCAGCGCTTCCACCGTCAAGGTCCGGGCGCCGACGTAGATCCAACACCACAGATCTGCCGTTCATCCCCACCACTACCAAAATAGATGCCTTTTTTCCGATTGATTGAGAAGGTAGGGAGAAGCCATGGATGAGATTTAGGATCTGCCTTTTTGATTGAAAAGGTGTGGAGAAGAGATTGAGACGGTGGGGAGAAGCCATGCATTAGATTGAGAAGGTGAAGGGAGTACTGGTATGGTAGTCGGGAGGAGATTTAGATAGATTGCCGAGATTGAATATAATTATTTTTTTAAAAAAATTGTTAACGTTTTTTTTTTCAGTTTTATTTGTTTTTTTAATTAAGTTAACGTTTTCCATTAAAAAATTATCTGCTGGGGATAAAATTGTAACTTTTGGGACAAAAAAAAAAAGTTAGGAACCAAAAGTAAAATAAGATATTTCGCATGGAGACAAAAATGCATTTTTCCCTGTCACCTTGTAAATGAATTCGTGGGTGATGTTCTGCAGAAAACCTAAGGAAACATTCTTAATGAGAGAGAAAGCTATCAAGCCTCGGTTAAAATTTTCCTCCATTGATGTTAAAATGGAAAACTTTCTGCAAGATTTAATTCAGTGGATCAAGTTTTAATTGATGTAAAAATAGAGAAATTGAGAAATTTAGGGTTCGTGGAATTTGATTTCTCACTATTTTGCATTTGATTCAATAATTGATTAACAAAATATATTAAACATTTAATTATTATTTTTTCTTTGTTTTAGTAACTATTCATTTAATATAAATGTCATATGTGATGTGGAAATATAAAATGAAATTAAATTTTGTGGTAAGAGGTGACGTGTTAGTTTTCTTCAGGGGCGGATCCAGAAATTAAAAATTGGGGTTACAAAATGTGATTATTAAAATAAATTCTATTTCTATTATTAAAAAAATTAATATTTATAAATTATAATTATAATTGCAATCTATTTTTTACTTTTAGAAAACTATTTAAGACATTATCATTAAAAATATGTACAAATAATAGTGTGTAAAGAGTGAATTTAGGATAATACTTTATCATTAGGAGTACAAACTAATTTTTATTATTATTTTATATGGGTAATATGGTGAAAATTTTTGATTTTGGGGGTACAACTGTACCCCCTTGGTCTGAAGTAGATCCGCCCCTGGTTTCCTTGATTCATATTAACTCTCATTTGCCACGTTGGATTAAGCTTCCGAAAAGCCCCAATTTTAGTAATCATGTGTGGCCCACGTGCAATTTACGAGCCAAAAAATCAATTTCTGACGATTTTGAGATCAAAATTGACCAATGTCGGGAGTTATGGGACGAAATTAAAAATTTCATCCTTTTTGGGATATAATAAACAAATTTGTTATAGTTATGAGATAAAAATGATTTTAAGTCTAATTTCTTTGATAAAAAGTAGTAACTGAAAAAAATATAAAATAGGTCTCACACAACTATTGTTCAAAACAAAACAAAAAAATTGTATACCTTATAATGAGATATATAAATTAAAATGACAAAACATTTACACATTAACACTTTTGCGACGTCAACCACAGTTAAAGTAAACAAATTTATAATATAAAATACAGATTACCATATATATTTTAACAATTTTGCAACGACCCTAGATAAGGAGGAAAAAATAAATCGAGTCCCATATAAATTTATTTTTATTGAAAATAGTTTAAAAAAATTTAATTCTGCTTAAATAGTTCTATAAATTTAAATTCACATAAAAATAGTTGTTTTTCCTTATAAATGAAGGGTTTGAACATAGCAATAATCTTCAAATCATGAGAACAAATTGATATATTTCAAAAGTTATGAGATAAAATTAGTATAAAATATTACTTTTGGAATGAAATCTGATCAAAATTGAAAGATTATGAACAAAAATCTTTACTATTTTTAAATAAGTTGAAAAGGTACGGGACTATTTTATGTTTTAAACCATACAAATTTATTTATAAAGTAAAAATTAGCATATAAATTACGGAACCAATTGTTTTATTTAGTGGTCTAGCTTACGTGGACTAAGTTGAGTTACTATAATTTATTTTTCTATCAATTGGACTGAGATGAAGGGCACTTGGGTGGATGATTCCACCTTTTAATTTGTACGAACCAATTGTTTTATTTTCTCTATCATAATTAATTTCTGGTTAGTGGAATCAGAAGACATCCTCCATTAGTGGAAATTATCCTCCTTCGGTAAGTGATTCTTCAATTAACTAATTTAAATAAAAGGAATTTTGGATGAGCCAATTAACATCAGCACTTAATCTATTATTGAGGAAGTTTAATCAATCAACGAATTATTATTCATAGAAAAACTTAATTGTTATTATTATTATATATACAAGTATTACTCTAAGACTAATTCTCATGTGCACCTGGGTGTAACCCATGATACGATGCACCAACTTTAAGACACGTATACAATTTTGAAAAAAATATATATACACTTTATTAGCGAATTTTCTGATAATTTTGTTAGTTTTTTCAATGAAAAATTGAGTGTAAAAAAATATATAATTATTAAGAAACATGTATACACTATTGAACAAAAAATTATATACATATGGGTGCTAGATTTTTTTTAATAAAAACTGAATGTAAAAAAAGTATACAATTATTTGTTTAATGAGTGAGAGAAGTGTGAGATAGAAATGGATGGGGAAAGATGCTTATATAGGAGATGAATTCAAAAGGGGAAAGCTAGTTAGAGAATATATATATATATATATATATATATATATATATATTTGTTTTTATTCAGGGCCTGCCCATACATTTGAGAGTACATTTGAGGGGCTCGGTGTAAAAAAAGAATTTAGGCCTTTTATTTTCATACAATATATAAAATAACAATAAAATTGTAATGAATATTAATATATTATTACACGTAATATAACTCATGAAATAAAAATAATTCAATAATTGTTACAAAATTATACTCCATATGAAACTAATTATGAAAATTTAATCTTCTGGAAAATTTTTTTTTAACAAAATCGTCAATCAAATTTTAATGAGTTTCTGAAAAAATCATTTTCAATTAAAATCAAAGACAATGCATTTAATCTTGTTTGTGTCATAGTTAATTTCAAGAACATAATGCGTAGAATAAATACTTAAATATGAATATATAATGTAAAAGTACTTAAAAAGAATGACAATATACAATTCTTCTCAATTATTTTAAATTGTACCCCAAACAGATTTGATCCCGTATGGGATGGGGGAAAGAAAAGTGAGGACGCCAAACTGAGCTACACAATATTGTTATACATATTTCTTGTTTAAAATATATAAATATATATATATATATATATATATATATATATATATATATATATATATATATATATATATATATATATATATATAAATATGTAATAAAAAAATTCGGGGGCCCTCGCCGGAGTGGGGCCCTATGTGGCGGCACTCCCAATACCACCCCAGGGCCGCCCCTGTGTTTATTTATATATAATTCGTTGGAGTTAAAATTATTTTTCGTCCGACAATAAAAAGATAATTTGATTTCATTTCCAAAATAATTACGTATTTTTATTCAATTTAGTCCCATAACACTTGTTATTGTTCGATTTTAGTCAATTTTTTTATGGAAAGTCGAATCTTTGCTGGAAATCGCCACATGAATGACACATGGCACGCTGTTAAAAGTAAAAAAAGTTAAAAGTGTTCAATTCTAGTCCCAAAATAGTAATTTTTAATTTTTATTTAGTATCATAACTTTTATAATTGATCGATTAACGTCCAATTTATGTCTAAGATTTAAAATATCGTCGAAAATTGTCATTAAAATGCATGAGATGCGTGAAATTGGGAAATCAGATATATTTAGTTCAAGCACACTATTTTTCCTCTTTATGTGTGATTTCATTGTATGTTTAATTGTTGTTAGTTACTCATTTTGTTTATTATTCAAGCACATTATTTTCATTTTTATGTGTGATTTCATTGTATGTTTAATTGTTTGTCCAATAGTTACTCATTTTGTTTATTATTCCAAAATACGTAATGTTGAAGGCCTAGGTTAGTATTGATCACATATATAACACAACTAATAGTTTTATCCTAGCAGTGAGACGAGCATAATTAAATAGATCAATTCGATAGATCTGTTAGGAACTAGCTAATTTGGTATTATTATGACTATTGATCCTGTTACTTAATCTACTTGTAATTAGAATCCAAAGATTTGATTATATAATGTTAAATTTCTTCAGGAAACTCCTCTAAAACTGCACAGTGAAATTTCACCAATTGCATGATAAATCAAGTATATAAGTATAATACCTAACATTGCTTTTATGATTTTACATCCAATTACTAATTCATATTTGTATCAGATGTATACATTACATTCTTCATAAGCATTTTTATTTAAATTCTTGTTTTAGTTAGTTATTAATTGGTTACAAATCACGTACAAACTTTTTTTCCTTATTCTTAGTTGAGTATTTAGAATAACGTACATATACTTGTAAAATTAATGTACATATACTTGTAGAATTAGAATTTCAATTGTGATTATATGAATATGAATTGATGGAAAGAATTATAATCCTTTCGTACATCCCCTAGAAAGAAATACATTAATTTTGTAAATTTTAAGCGACTACCATTAAAAGGTAAACATTTCTTTCTTTTAATATTATTTTTTTCTTTTGGAAAAAAAGGTCCCACTAATATCAGTACACATAAACAAATATAACTTTTCATTATATATATAAAATAATATTACTCCAGCCATACACATACACTAATATAACTTTTCATTACATATAAAATAATATTACTCCTTAACCTACGTACTAAAAGCAAATGTATAGAGTCAAAAGTTTTTTTGCCTCATAGCTATTTAAAATTTTAGATTTTATCCCAAAAAAGATAATTGTATCGATTTTGTCCCATAACTATGAGTTTTATTTCAATTTTGCCCAATTTTCATCGGAACCCTCAATTTTCACCGGAAATTGTTCACGTGTGTTGCACGTGACGGATGAATTTGGAATTTTCGGTGAAAATTGATGGTTCCGGAAAAAATTGTGCAAAATCAAAATTAAACTCATAGTTATGGGACAAAATCGATAAAAATATCTTTTTTGGGACAAAATTTAAAGTTTAATAAGTTATGAGACAAAAAAACTTTTAACTTACAAAATCGAAATATCTTTTTTAACTATTTTTAAGAGCTTCATAAATTATAAAGCAAAATATTATCTGTGAGGACAAGATTTGCAATGGACTAAAGAATTAAAATAGAGAAATAAACATCACAAGCTAACTTCAGAACAAACAAATCACACAAAATTGTACATAGTTAAAAAAATTTTAGTCCCATAACTTTTAAAGCTTTAAATTGTGTCCCAAAAAAAATATTTGTATCGATTTTGTCACATATATATGAGTTTTATTTTGATTTCGCCCAATTTTTGCCGGAACCCTCAATTTCGCCGGAACTTCTAAATTCATCAGTCACATGCAACGAACATGACCAATTTCCGGCGCGGACTGAGAGTTCTGGCGAAAATTGAGCAAAATTAAAATAAAACTCATATTTATGAGACAAAATCGATACAAATATCTTTTTTGGGACAAAATCTAAAATATGGGAAAAAAACTTTTTACTCCAAACGTATATGTTACTAATTGACGGAGGGAGTATAATATTATAAAACTTAGGAATATTAATTAATTATTTTGTATGGGGTTCTCCACTTACCGAAAAGGAAAGATAAATATTTGTGAGACCATCTCACAAAAAAATGCTCAATTAAATGGATGAAAAGTGAACATTTTCATACAAAGTGATAATTAATCTAATGAAAAGCAATAGCGGATCATTGAATAATTTCATGAATGTAAAAATTAAAAAAAAAGTAATAATATTTTAATATAAAAAAAATAATATCTTTGATAAAAAAATAGTAACTATTAAAAAAACTTAAAAGCGGTCTCACACAAGAATTGTAAAAAAATGTATACCTTTATAATGAAAAGAATTAAAATAACAAAACATTTAGACGAGAACCATGGGAGTATTTTTAACACTTTTGCAACGTCGACTTTAGTTAAAGTAAACAAATTTATAATGTAAAAGTTTTAATTAGCATATATTTTTAACACTTTTGCAACGTGGACCTTAGTTAAAGTAAACAAATTTATAATGTATGTTATGGGTATTATATCCCCATGTCAAATGGGCCGGAAGCCCAACAAGCTAATGTACTACGAGGAAGAGGCTTAACTGCAAAGAGGTCCAGAAGGAGGAGAATGACAAATCAGGGGCTGACGGAAACCCAAATAGGAAGGCACAGGCCCAAAAGATACACTTCAGAGAAGAACCAAGAAGAGGCCCAGGAGGGGAAGCCCAAGAAGATAAGGCCAGGAAAGGGCCAAAGAGCAGAAAGCCCACTGAAAGGATAGAAGGCCAAGACCCCTCGGCAGAACACCACGGCTCCGAAGCCGAGGGTGACATCCAGGAGCTCGGATGAATACCAGAGCCTTGGAAACTGACCCACCCGACGATTGAGAGGAATATCAGAACTATTGGGCAAAGTACAGACACAACTATGAGAACGACAAGTGGTGACAGGCTAGAGGACAAGAATAACGGTAAGAAGGGATGTCTTGAACATCACTCTCACACTAGAGGACAACACACAACAGGCACGTCTCTCTTCATCCACCAATAGGAAGCAAGCAAAGGACAGGGAAAGACCTGTTGCGCTCTGCAAGACATCTGGTGGCTCTCTACACCAGCTGCCAAAAGTCGTCAATGTACCAGCAGTCTCCATTGATGGCTCCTTGTCTTCATCTAGGTGGCACGATGGGATTAGACAATCGTTAGGGTTTTATTGGTAGTATAAATAGCTTCTCTCACAAGAGAGAAGTTGATTATTCATTCTCATTTTAGACATTACACTTGTAATTGGGAGGATTTATGAGTGTTGTCTTAAAGGAGAATAATAAAATCGGGTAAGGCTTTTGGTTGGATCTCCCATCTCTCACATATTGACCTGTTTGTTGTGTTTGATTGTGATCGTTCTTGGCTTAGTTATACTATAATCTCTTATCTTTTAATCTTAAATTAACTAAGCTAAGAACACACATCAACAATGTAAAATTTAAATTAGCGACCATGGTTAAAAAAAGGAAGAGATAAAAAACGTCCCTTATAAATTATTTTATCGAAAATAGTAAAAAAGTAATAATTCTTTTAAAATAGTCCTATAATTTTTAAATTCACATAAAAATTGTTAATTTTCTTTAAAAATGAAGGGTTTGAACATAACAAAAGCTTTCAAATCATAAGACCAAATCAATGCATTTAAAAAATTATTAGATAAAATTGATATAAAATATTTCTTTTGGAATAATTTTTTTATCAAGCAATGCTTATTATATTAGATAATGTGTTACATAAATACAAGGGGTGCTTCAATCCAACATACACCACAATAATATTATTTCAATATTTCCCATTATATTGGAAGTTAAAAACTTGCAGCAGTTATTAATTGACAATAATTCCGCAAACACTTATACCATTCCAAAGCATTAATATTACGGAACTCCACCATCTTAGCTGAAAGCCATGACCAAGATCTTACTTTAGCCTCGTAGACAATCTTTTTTAAATTTAGTGGGTGTCCATTGGAAATCAAATTATTCCTATAACTCCACGTTATCCAATTAGCCACTATGGTTCATATTGTTGAAGTTATGAGAACTCCTTTCTTGCAGCCCAAGCTTACTCCATGTTGGATAGAATTAATGATAAGATGCACATGAAGTACTATATCCACACCTAACCAAACGTGACTTTGATGCCAATTCTTCCATGCTACATCACAAGTGAGAAATAGATGGGACACATTTTCATATTCTGTACAATCCCACGAGCAATGCATTGTTTTGGATTTGAAATTATGCCAACTCGATTAATCTTGTCTCTTGTTGGCAATCTCTCATGTATCTCTCACGTAGTAACTTTCATATGATAGCTTGAAATCTTCTTGGTGAAAAAAAATTCCATAATCTATGAAATGCTAATTTTGCAATCTACATTTTGTATCAACCTATTCTTAGCCTCATTTCTAGGTAAAATGATGTAGAGTACGAGAATTCTATCGTTGTTGTAACCCGTAGTGACCAAGTACAAAATTTATAGAATATCGTCCCAAGAGAAAAGTAAAATCAATGTGTATCCGGACTTGCCTTTAATCATACTTTGTAAAAGTGATAGAATTTGAGTTTTGGTTTTAGACTAACAATTATTATAAGAAATTAACTAGAAAAGCAAGTAATGACTATGATTATCAAAGAACAAGGATGAATGGAATAACTGAATTAGATCTTAGAAAGAATGCAAGGCTAACCACAATCAAAATCAAGGAAGCTACCTAGACATGTGAGACTTTAGTAGTAAACATCATCAACAATGGACTAGAAGCAATCACAATTGTACCTCTAATCCCTATGGCCAAGGTGACTAGGTTCTTATCTCTTTTACAAGATTAAATCCCCTTAGATTGGTCTTATCATCAATTCCCATGAAGGTAATATGATTCTAAGTGTTGTTCTCCTCATTCAATTACTCAAATGTCCTCTTATAAGTATTCTAAGCATAAGAATGATATGGCTTTACCTCCCCTCACACTAACATGCATGATTATATCACTAATTGATTCAATTTACCCCTAATACATAATATTGGAATGGTCATCAGAACATGATGTGTATAGAAATCAATCACACAATTAATAAGATGAATCATGAATCACAATTTATAAGAAGAAATCCATCATCAATTCAATTAACTACTAAAAATCCCACAAATCTAGTTTAACCTCAATTCATCATATGGCTAGCCTCACAAGAGGTCTACCCAACAATGATCATCTTACAAACCTTACAAAATTCATAAAATTTCATTGCTAACTTCAAATCAAAGGAAATACAAAATGAAAGTAGAAGTTTTTCCTTTATAGATGAGGGTTGATTTCCTTCCTCCAATAGCATTCCAAGCAAATAAGCCTCAAATCTCTCTAAGGATGGTATGGATGAAAGATGTATGGATAGAATTCTGGAATCAAAGTGGTAAAAATGGATGAATTTAGTGGATTTGGATGTAGGAGAGAGTGTGTGTGAAGAAATGGTATGTTAGTGTGTGTTTAGATCCAATAACTGCTCAATTGTGACTCTCCCCCCATAAATCACGCTCATTTTGGGCCTTTATACCGCTTGGAATCTTCTAGAATACGTGCACAACTTAATCTGGAATCTGCACCTACACGGCTCGTATAGCGCACACACAGTTCGGCGTGGTTGCGTACTGACAGAACACGGCTCATGCAATAGCGCACGGCCTTGGCATGGGCGTGTAGCTGGTTCTGATGCTCGCGTATGGCCCCGACTTACGGGCTCATGTTCTGCACACGGCCCGTGTGCTCAAGCACGACTCATGCGCAGAACACGGGGCGTGTTCAGGCGTGCCCTGTTCTTCTTCTTCGTTTTTAGCTCCCGACTCCGTTTTGCTTTATTTTTTACCTGTTTTACATACACTTAAGCTGATTTCCAAACTTTTATCAATCTATATCACACTTCTCCTAATTAACATAAATCTCCACCAAAAGTTACACAAATACAGATAAAAACATCCGAAAATTCACATATAAAGACACTAAAATTTAGGTGAAAATGGCAACGGTCACAACCTCTTGCCTTTTTTCATTATGAAATTAAGTATGCACTCTTTGTTGTAAATAGAGCGTTTGAGGACTGTTTCAATCGCCATATATCTTCTTCATTAGGTTTGATCACACATCATTACTGAGACAAAATAGAAAGATTAGCAACGAAAATAAAGATCTTAACTATTTTAACTTTTCAATAAAAATGTGTGGGACTATTTATATTTTAAGCTATAAAAATTTAGAGTAAAAATCAGCATTTATAAGTTATGGAACCAATTGTTTTATTTAGTGGTATGATCCTTAATATTGACTATTTGAGCCATGATTTAATTCTTTACCACTCCAAGAATAAGTGGCTTATTAACTAACTAATTTAAATAAAAGTAATTTTGGATGAGCTAGCCAATTAACATGAGTGCTTAATCTATTTCCATCAAAAAATTATTGCAATGTACGAGCCCAACCAGATAGTATTATCATGCTCCCCCATTAATTTAACATTATTAACACAAGAAATTTAGCACCCAAACAGTGGCAGCGGGATTATTTGCAATGATCATATCTTAGTTTGATTAGTTAGATGTTTGATACATTAGAAGAGATTAAAATTTAACACTTATTCTTAGGAATAATACCTTTTTTTAGAGGGCTATAGATTTTTCTTTTCTGTTAAATGTGATCCAAACAGTGTGACACAATAAAATATTAAAAAATAATATAAGAAATCCGAACACTCCCTGCCTCTCCTACCTTTATACCCTTCAGTTTTTTGGATCTGGATCTTCTGTGTCACTTTGATGTGACATTTCTTGTGTCACTCTATTGGATAAATGACAGGTATGTAGGATCGAGATATTATAAAAACTATACCCTGAGTCAACTAGGTAAACCTTAGGGGGTAAGGGATTGAATTTCTTCACTCCGCCAAGTGTCATTCCATAAGAATATGTTACAAGAGATCACACCAAAGTGTCACATAACATTCCGTGCCCCATTTCACACTTGCTCTCGATCTCTTTTCAGCTAAATCACTCAATATATAAATACGTCTACTTTCGAATTACTCTGGGTCGCTAGCTATTCACTTGGGTGTAAATATATTGGGATTTTATGGATTGAAACATGCAATCTGCTGTACTTGTACCCTTTTAAAATATGGATTAAAAAGATAATTATATCTTAGAATTAATACCTAAAAATTAAATTTATGTGATTGATATTGAGTTAATATTATATAATATAATATATAGGCCTTTAAAATTAATAAAAATAAGAAAGTTTAAAAAATAATTGCTCTTATGCTGAATTTTTTTTCCTGCCATTAATAAAAAAAACAAGGGGCTATAGGTACTGCTCCTCCGATTTCAAATTCATATTTACATGTCAAGTTCACATTTACTATTTGCAGAGATATTAAATAAAGACACATTTTAGTTTATTTTGGAGGTGATTTGGTATTTTTCGATATTAAATAAATGATAAAGTATATTATGTGTGTCAAAAAGGAAGTGTGGTAATTTTGAAATTAAAGTGTGTTAAAAGGATATTGGTCATGTATTTTCCTTTTATGAATGTGTGAAATCGAAATTGGAACGAACCAAAACATAAAGTGTAAAGTTAAAGTTGAGACGAATGAATACAACTTAATTAGAGAGAGAAGAGTTACAATATCACATAAAACTAATGTGATACTGGCGAAATTTGGACAAAATGTAAACTAATTTTAGAAGTTACAAGACTAGATTGAATTAATTTGTCCAAAAAAATTAAACTAATTTTAAAAGTTATAAGACTTAGATTGAATTTTTTAATTTTTTGGGTCATTTTCGAATAAAGTAAAAAAGTTATGGGTAGCTTTCGATTTTTAACTCTAATTGGCTCACTCTAAACTACTGTAAAATCTTTAAAAAAAAACATGTTGATTAAAATTGATTTAACATATATATGGTAAAATTTAAATTCATGAATGGCATCGAAGTTCATGGAATGATTAAGTGCAATTGGAATGAGGAATATTGAGTGAAAAAGTATAAATTCATACATACACTTAACACATAAGTTTATTATTATTACAACATTAGAACAGAAACTATTATGATCACAATAATCCACACACTTCAAACAAACTCAACAAAATCAACATACAAAACTACTTAATGAAAAAGTAGCATCATGGTTGATCCACTGAATTCACAGTAGGAGATAGTTATTGCAATAAGTCCTTATGTCCTGTGGTATCCTCCCATGGAATTAATGATATATTTAATTATTCCTCTAGTTGGATGCCCTTATTATTGTCTTCCATTGTAGTCATTTTCATACATTTTTACGTCTGCATATTAAAAAAATAATAATAATAATAAAAATTAAAAAAAAATTAGTATGTAAGAATAAAGTGTAACATCAAAAAATAACAAGTATTTTGACCATGCAATTATATTATACTACAAAATACCTCCAGGGAAAACCATACATATATAGATAAGTCTAAAGATATGGAGTATACATATATGTTTCGATTGAGTGTCAAAACCAGTTACTTACTTCAATGAGAGAAAAAAGATAGACAAAAATAAATATCCAAAAGTAAACATATTTAAATGTAGAAATTAAGGTGTAGCAAAAGAGATTGTATTAATGAGTGAGAGAAGTGCGAGATAGAAATGTAGGAGTATAAGGTTGGAGGGATATGTGTAGGTATTTGTGGACGGGTGTAGGAATTGGTGAGTTGGGTGAACAAAATGTGATAGAAGGAATTTGAGGAAGAGAACAATGTTTGAGATAAACTTTAAACTTTATTGATTGTATTTCTTCTACATCGAAATGTTACATCATCCACCTATTTATACTATTCAATGGTGGATTCTCAAACATTCTAGATAATTCTACATTATTTCCATCCTAATTAATCTAGATAATTCTTTCATTTGATCACATGTCATTATTCTAGATCATTCCTTCATCCACATTATTCTAGATCTTTCTCTCATTTTCTTAATGTCCAACTATCTCCACCTTCTAGTTTATTCTATACATTATCTCAAATATTCTAGAATTATCATGACATCTCCAGAAAATTAACTTTAATATCCAACACCCCCTCTTAAACTTGATTTTGCATTCCAAGCAAACTCCGTAATCTTGCGAACTCTTCATACTTGAGCGGCTTTGTGAAGATTTCGGCTACTTGATCTTGTGATTTCACGTGCTCCACTTGAACTTCTTTCTTTGCAATACATTCTCTGATGTAGTGGAAGCGAGTGTCTATGTGTTTGCTAAATTATGAAATACCAGATTCTTTGCTAATGCAATTGCCAATTTGTTGTCCACACAAATCCTCGTAGGATTCTCTTGTATCCATCCCAGCTCTCGTAACAAACTTTTAAGCCATATAGCATGGCAAACACTGGATGTGGCGGCTACATACTCGGCTTCACACGTTGATAATGTGACAATTGGTTGCTTCTTCGACATCCAAGTGAAAGCGGTGTATCCCATAAAGAACACAAATCCACTTGTACTTTTTCGATCATCATTATCGCCAGCCCAATCACTATCACTATAGCCCACAAGCTCATAGTTATTAATATTTGAGTAAAGTAGGCCATAGCCTAGCGTACCTTTGAGATATCGAAAAATTTTCTTTGCCGCCTTCAAATGCATTGTGGTGGATTCTCCATAAATCTACTCACAAGCTCTGTTGTGTAGAGTATATCTGGCTTCGTGCAAGTTAAGTACCTTAGACTTCCAACCAAACTTTTAAAGAGCGTCGGATCCACTTTTTCTTCATCTTCATGCTTGGATATTTTACTTCCACTCTCCACTGGGGTGTTTATTGCCTTGCAATCATCCATTTTGAACTTCTTGAGGATCTCCTTCGTATAACCTTTTTGTGTGATGAAGATTCCTTCCTCAAGCTGCTTGACTTCAACTCCAAGATAATATGCCATGAGCCCAATATCAGTCATCTCAAACTCTTTAGTCATGGCCTCCTTGAATTCCTCGAACATCTTTGTGTTGCTTCCTGTGAATATAAGATCATCCACATACAAGCACACAATTAAGATATCATCACCTTTGACTTTGATGTAGAGGGCATGCTCATGTAGGCACTTGGTGAAACCATTCTTCTCCAAGTACTTGTCAATCCTGTTATTTCACGCCTTGGTGCTTGTTTTAATCCATATAAGGCTTTCTTCAACTTCAACACTTTTTCTTCTTGGTCTTTCACCTCGTATCCTGGTGGTTGCTTGATGTAGACTTCTTTATCAAGTACACCATTCAAGAAGGCTGACTTCACGTCTATCTGATAGATTTTCCATCTATTTTTTGTTGCAATTGAAATTATTAGTTTGATAATTTCTAGGCGGGCGACAGGAGCGAATACCTTGTCATAGTCAATTCCGGCTCTTTGACTATATCCTTTGGCGACAAGCCTTGCTATGTATCTCTCTAATTCACTCTTGGAGTTCTTCTTTGCTTTAGACACCCACTTGACTCCAATGGCCTTATGATCTTCAGGAAACGTTGCAAGCTCCCATGTATCATTCTTCACATTGGCCTTAATTTCCTCGTCCATTACATCTCTCCATCTTTTGCTTTGTGTAGCCTCCTCAAAATTTACTGGCTCGCAATCAGCAAATAAGCAAAGTAAGGTGAGATTCTCTAACCTTTCAGTGTCGTCATAAATCTCATCTAAGCTCCTCACACGTGATGCGCTTCTTTCATTCAAGAAAGATGTTGGTGAGTCTCCAACTTCTCTTACCGGTGAAGCGGGTGGAGTCACTGTCTCTTCACCTTCACCTGCTTGCTCGATTTCCTCTTCATCTTCAAATTATGGAGTTACAAAGTTGTGATCATTGATGTTGGAACCGAAATCCCAAGCACCTTCTTCATCGAACTCCATATCTCGACTTATCACACTTTTCTTTGTGAGGGGATTATATAACTTGTAACCTTTAGAGTTAGAGTCATACCCGATGAATATGTATGGCTCACTCTTGTCGTCGAGCTTTCTTCTTGTCTCGTCTACCACGTGAGCATATGCTTTGCTCCCGAATACTCTAAGATGAGCAATTCCGAGCTTTCTCCTACTCCATGCTTCTTGGGAGTCTTTCCCCATATATCCGGGTTGGAGATCGATTGGACAGGTACACCGCGCATGCCACTGCTTCTGCCCAAAATTCTTTTGAAAGTCTCTTTGTCTTCAACATGCTGCGCGCCATCTCCACTATGGTTCTATTCTTCCTCTCCGCCACACCATTTTGTTGAGGAGATCTTGGAACAGTAAGAGGCCTTCGGATCCCGTTTGCTTCGCAATACGCCATGAATTCCATAGATGTGAATTCACCATCTCGATCGGTTCTCATGGATTTGATTTCTAGTCCGCTCTCCTTTTCAACAGCAACTTTAAATTTCTTGAAGGCTTCAAATACTTTTGATTTATGCTTCAAGAAATACACCCATATTTTTCTAGAAAAATCATCAATGAATAGCAAGAAATAATTATTGTTACCAAGAGAGCTTGGTTTGATTGGCCGACACACATCGGCATGGATCAACTCCAACGGCTTCTTTGCTCATGAGGTTGACTCCTTTGGGAATGACTTTCTAGCTTGCTTCCCGAGTATACATCCTTCACATAGTTGGTCGGGATGCTTGATGGATGGTAATCCTCTAACCATTTCCTTCCTTGATAACAACTCCAATCCTCCAAAATTTAAGTGTCCAAATCGTAGGTGTCATAATCAAGACTTATCCTTAAAGCAAACTTTAAGGCATTTGCCACATCATTCCGAATATTTAGTAGAAGCATTCTATTCTTCGACATTGGTACCCTCGCTATCAAATTATTTTCCTTATCTCTTATTGAAAGGTTATAATCCTTCAAGTGAATGTCATAACCTTTCTCTAAGAGTTGTCCCAAACTCAAAATATTATTTTTCATGTTGGGCACATAATAAACAATCGAGATAAAATTATGACCTCCATTTTTTAAGCGAATCAATATTTTCCCTTTTCCTTCCACCGGAATTTTAGATTCATCACCAAATGAGACATTGCCACTTACCGATTCATCCTGCTCCACGAACATGCTCCTTTTGCCACACATGTGGTTGCTCGCTCCCGTATCAAGGTACCAAGTATCGTCTTGTCTTTCATTATCTCCTTTGTACACTAGGAGCACACTTGCATTTTCTTCCTTCTTTCTCTTAACGAAGTTGGCCTTCTCTTGAACCTTTTGTTTTGCTTTCCAACACTCGGAAGCATAATGCCCAAATATCACAATTATAGCATTTTATAGAAGATTTATTGTACCTCGATTTTTGATTGCTCATTCCTCGACTAAATTTTTTTCTCTCTCCATGATTATCATAGCCTCCTCGTCCACGTCTATGGCCTCGACCTTGTCTTTGGCCACCACTTCGATCGTCGCTTGGGCCTTCATCTTTCTCCTTTGCACTCACTTGCAATTTTAACAATTGCTCCACCATATCTTGCTTTCGTTTTTGTTTCTCTTTATAAGCTTGTAACGACCCCATTAAGAGTTCAATTGTCATCTCCTCCAAATTTTTAGTCTCCTCAAAAGTTACCACAATATGCTCAAATTTGGGAGTCAACGAACGTAGTATTTTCTCCTTTATTCTAACATCCTTCAATTTTTCACCATTTCTTTTTATTTGATTAGAGACCGCCAAAACTCTTGTAAAATAATCCGAAATAGATTCGGACTCCTTCATATGTAGAGACTCAAATTCTCCTCTTAAAGTTTGAAGGCGTACCTTTTAAACTTGATCGGCTCCTTTGCATGATACTTGGAGCTTGTCCCATGCTTCCTTAGCGGTTGTCACACTCGAGATTTTCTCGAAGTCATCATCTTTCAATGCTTGGTAGACGAGGAAGAGAGCCTTCTTGTCCCTCTTTCTTGAATCTCTCAACTTATCCTTTAGTTGTTGAGATAGTGTGGCCTCGTCTTCCGGTTGCTCGTAGCCTTTCTCTACAACCTCCCAAACATCATGAGCACCTAGGAGTGCCTTCATCTTGATACTCCAATTATCAAAGTTGCTATTGTTAAGCAACAAGACTTGAAAGGATTGAAGGTTGTTAGCCATCTCTCACAAGAGGATCTTATGGCTCGGATACCACTTTGTAGGAGTATAAGGTTTGAGGGATATGTGTACGTATTTGTGGACGGGTGTAGGAATTGGTGAGTTGGGTGAACAAAATGTGATAGAAGGAATTTGAGGAAGAGAACAAGGTATGAGATAAACTTTAAACTTTATTGGTTGTATTTCTTCTACATTAAAATGTTACACCATCCACCTATTTATATTATCCAATGGTGGATTCTCAAGCATTCTGGATAATTCTACATTATTTTCATCCTAATTAATCTAGATAATTCTTTCATTTGATCACATGTCATTATTCTAGATCATTCCTTCATCCACATTATTCTAGATCTTTCTCTCATTTTCTTAATGTCCAACTATCTCCACCTTCTAGTTTATTCTATACATTATCTCAAATATTCTAGAATTATCATGACATCTCCACAAAATTAAGTTTAATATATATATATATATATATATATATATATATATATATATCTTTGCTGGAGTTAAAATCATTTTTCGTCCTACAATAAAAAGGATAATTCGATTTCATTTCCAAAATAATTACTTATTTTTTTTCAATTCAGTCTCATAACACTCGATATTGTTCGATTTTAGTCCAATTTTTTACGAAAAGTCGAATCTTTGCTGGAAATCATCGCGTGAATGACACGTGGCACGCGCTGATTCCAATAAAAAAGTTAAAAAGTGTTCAGTTTTGGTCCCAGAATAGTCATTTTTTATTTTTTATTTAGTACCATAAATTCTGTCATTGATCTATTAACGTCCAATTTATGCCTAAATTTTAAAATTTCGTCAAAAATTGTCATGAAACTGCATGCATAAAATTAGGAAATTAGAAATATTTAATTCAAGCACGCTATTTTTCTTTTTATGTGTGATTTCATTTTTAGTTTAATTGTTTCACCAATAGTCACTCATTGTGTTTATTTTTCCAAAATACGTAATATTAGGTTAGTATTGATCACATATATAACACAACTAATAGTTGTATGGCGAGCATAGTTAAAGAGATCAATCGATAGATCTATTGGGAATTAGTTAATTTGGTATTAATGACTATTGATCTTGTTACTTAATCTACTTGTAATTAAAATCGAAAGGTTTGATTATATGACGTTAAATTTCTTCAGGAAACTGTTCTAAAACTGAACAGTAAAATTTCACCAATTGCATGTCAAATCAAGTAAAAGTATAATACCTAACATTGCTTTTATGATTTTACATCCAATTACTAATTCATATTTGCATTAGATGTGTACATTACATTCGTCATAAGCATTTTTATTTTAATTCTTGTTTTAGTTATTAATTGGTTACAAATCACGTACAAACTTTTTCCCTATTCTTAGTTGAATATGTAGAATAAATAAAATTTTAATTAAATTTCTACGAATACGATACCTTATCTATTTACTTTGCTATATACAATAATGAACATATACTTGTAAAATTAGAATTTCTTTGCACGTGTGTGAGTTCCTTTTAGAAATTGTGTGCAATATATCTGCTATTAGTAGTAGGTAAGTTTTAGATGCTCTTTTACACATACATATTTGCCTCAATTGTAAAATGAATTGATGGAAAGAATTATAATCCTTCCGTACATCCACTTGAAAGAGATACATTAATTTTGTAAATTTTAAGCGTAATACGTTGGCCACTTAAAAAGTAAACATTTCTTTCTTTCTTTTTTTATAAAAAAAAAAATCCCACCGATAGCCTCACACATACACAAATATAAATTTGGGCCAAATGCTACAGTGAAAATACATTTAAGAAAAATCTTTAGTGGGTACATTTTAAGGGAGTGTTTAAAAATACTCAAAATCACGGAAAAATCCTTAATTCAATATTAACACAATATTAATTTTTAAAAAAAAACTATTATCAAGGCAAGTTTTTTACTTGATACAAAAACTTTGACTCGATTGGGACTATTTATGTTTGAAGCTATAAAAATTTATAGAGTAAAAATCAGCATATAAGTTATGAATCAATTGTTTTATTTAGTGGTATACTAATCCTTAATATTGACTGTTTGAGTTATCATTATTTAACTCTCCACCACTCCTCTAATGGACAAGGACTGTTTGAGTCATCATTATTTAACTCTCCACCACTCTGGTGGATAAGGGTGTTGAGATGGAATTTTTTTTTTTTACCAACAAATTGTTTTATTTTCTCTATTATAAATAATTTTTGCATGGTTAGTGGAACTAGAAGACATTCTCCATTAGTGGAAATTAACCTCCTACAATAAGTGGTTTATTAATTAAATAATTTAAAGAAAAGTAATTTTGGATGTGCCAATTAACATGAGTACCTAATTAACTACTTAATCTATTATTGAGCAAGTTTAATCCATTAACAAATTATTGCAATGTACGTGCCCAACCAGATAGTATTATCATGCTCCCCCATTTAACATTATTAACACAAGAAATTAAGCACCCAAACACTGGCTAGTTACTGACAGCGGTATTATGTGCAATTATCATATCTTAGTTTCATTAATTAGATGATTGATACATTAGAAGATAATAAAATCTAACACTAATTCGTAGGAATAATACTTTTTTTTAGGGTTATATATTTTTCTTTTCTATTAAATGCGACCCAAACAAGTGTGACACACAAAAAATATTAAAAATAATATAAGAAATCCGAACACTCCCAGCCTCTCCGTCCTTCAAACCCTTCATTTTTTGTGCTTGAATCTTCTGTGTCACTTTGACGTGACATCTCTTGTGTCACTCTATTCTAATAAGCCATAAAATAAAATAAAAGTAAAAGTTAACAGGACCCGAAAAAAGATGATTAAAAACAGGACTGACAAAGCCTTATGTAATGGAGAGCTTCGACACGGGCGCCACAAGAGGCAAGTAAGTCAATATACACGGCTATAAAAGAAACCTATCAAAAAAGTCAACCATAGGAATCCCCAAATGGCCTTATTAAAAATCTCTATATGGTAAAACCCAATGGGAAAAAAACTATATAGAGGAAAAGAGTACCTTTCGAAAAAGGATTCAAAAAAATCTACCATCTAACCTATAAGACCTAAGCGTCCTCGATCTCGATTGGGCAGACACATCCAACGAGCATAAGTCATGGAAAGGAATCCCTGCAAGTTGCTGAAGTAATCAATGCCAACGAAATTATTGCCCAAAGGTAAGAGAAGGTATGGAAAGGATCCACCTGACAATCCAGGAGATGTCGCCACCGGATAAAAACCATCACTTATCATCGCCTGGAGAAAAATCATCGAAAACGATAGTAAGTTAAGTTCATGTCCTGAAAAACAAGATCATGAATGCGATCAGTGGCATTTTGATGCCAAGTAAAGGGACCACCAGTTGCTGAGAGAGCATCAGCTACACTATTCCCCTCCCTGTAAATGTGGCTGATCCTGAATTGCATCACAGATATGATATCTCTAACAATTCTCCAATTCTGCAAGAATTTCCAAGGAACATCCGAGCTATCCAGACTTATCTCTTGTGTCACTCTATTGGATGAGTGATACGTAGCAAAGAAATGATAAACTACACCCCAAGTCAATTAGGTAAACCTTAGGGGTAAGAGATTGAATTTCTCCACCCCGCCACGTATCATTCCATAATAAAATATTACATGAGATGTCATACAAAAGTGTTACACAACATTTCATGCCCCATTTTTTCTCTCACCTGCTTTCGATCTCTTTTCGGCTAAATCTCTCAACATATAAATACATCTACTTTCGAATTACTCTGGGTCGCTATTCACTTGGGTGTAAATATATTTGGATTTTATGGATTGAAACATGCAATCTGCTGTACGTGTACCCTTTTAAAATATGAAAAGATAATTATATTTTAAAATTAATACCTAAAAATTAAATTGTATGTTATTGATATTGAGTTAATATTAGGCCTTTTAAATTAATAAAAATAAGAAAGTTTAAACAATAATTGCTCTTATGCTGAATTTTTTTTCCTGGCATTAATAAAAAAAACAAGGGGCTATATGTACTACTCCTCCATCCCGTTTCAAGTTCATATTTACATCTCAAGTTTAAATTTACTGTTTGCACGTATATTAATAAAAGTTATTTTTTTGTTTATTTTTGGGGTGATTTGATATTTTTCGTTATGTGTGTTAAAAAACAAATATGATAATTTTGAAATTAAAGTGTGTTAAAAGGATATTAATTAAGTGTATTTTCCTTTATGAAGGTGTGAAATTGAAATTGGGACGAATAAAAACAAAAAGTGTAAAGTTGAAGTTGAGACGGAGGAAATACAATTTAATTAGGGATACGGGAGTTACATTATCACATAAAACTAATGTAAACTAATTTTAAAAGTTATAATACTAGATTGAATTTGTCAAAAATTAAACAAAATTATAGAAGTTATAAGACTAGATTGAATTTTTTAACTTTTTTGGACTAAAGTAAAAAAAAAAATTGTAGGATAGTTTTTGGTTTGTATTTCTAATTGGCTCACTCTAAACCAATCTAAAAGCTTCAAAAAACCATGTTGATTAAAATATATTAATATATGGTATAATTCAAATTTATGAATGGCATCGAAGTTAGGAGATGAATTAAAGAGGGGAGAGCTAGCTATGGAATATATGTACTTATTTATTTAAGTCGACTTTAAATAATGTCTATTATATAGCTATAGATTAAAATTAATTTGTTACTCCTTCCTCCCAAAAAAAATTATAATACTTTTCTTTTTGGGTGTCTCATAAAAGTTGACACATTTTCTAGCACACTTTGAACTATGAGAGCTCGGTACATGAAATCCTCATAAAACAATTAATAAAAGAATTAATATATTGAAAATTGATGGAGAAGGTAAATTGCAAAATAAAATTTATAGATAAAAAGGGCAAAAGCAACATCCTTAAAATACGATGTCTATAATAATACTATTAAGCCATTAGATAATATTTTTTAGATGTTATGTGAACCTATTTATGCTGTAGGGCATATAATTAAAATTCAATGATATCAAAGTTAATGGAATAATAAAGTGCAATTGAAATCACGAATACTCGTAAGCTTATATTATTACAACATTAGAACTGAGAACATTAATTATCACAATAATCCACACACTTTAAGCAAGCTACGTGAACTCAATAAAATCAACAAACAATTAACTACTTTATAAAAAAAGTAGCATCATGAATATTGTTGATGCAGTGAATTCACAAGAGAGAGTTATTGTAAAAATGTCAAAGTCCTTCTATCTGGCCTGTGGCATCCTCCCATGGAATGATGTTTGGATGTATTTTTTATTATCTTCCATAATCATGATTTTCACACATTTCTACGTAATCTGCATATTCAAACAGAAAACGAGTATAAGATTAAAATCATGTTAAATCCCACAATTTATATATGAAATAAATGTAGGTTAATTGTGCAACTACAAATTGTTTGCAGGGGAAACCATATGCGTTAAGTTTATTATTATTACATCAATAGAATTGAGAATATTGTCACAATAATCCCCACACTTTAAACAAAGCGTAAAACAATAAAACATCTTGTAAATTTTTACTTTATTCGAAAAGGTCTCAAATTAGTTAAGGACATTAATTTTTGTCTCAAACCTTTCAATTTCAATTTTTCTCCGATTTCATCTCAATATAATATTTTTCCACCAATTACATAACACAAGTAAAAGTATAATACCTAAAATTGCTTTTATTATTATGATTTTACATTCATGCAATGATGTGTTCATTACATTCGTCATAAGCACTTTATTTAAATTCTTGTTTTAGTTTTTAATTGGTTACATATCACATTCAAACTTTATTCTCTATTCTTAGTGTTCATTATTTAGTATTTAAAATTGCATGTAAAGTTAAAATTGGAACGAAGAGAGTACAATTTAATCAGAGAGAGAGGTAAGCTATAATATCACATAAAACTAATGTGATAGCGGCGAAATTTGGATAAAATTGAACTAATTTTAAAAATTATAAGACTAGATTAAATTGATTTAACTTTTTAGAACCGTTTAGAATAAAGTAAAAAAACAGTTGTGAGATAGTTTTTGGTTTTTAACTCTTGGCTCACTCTAAATTGCTCGAAAAGCTTCAAAACCATGTTGATTAAAATTGATTAACGTTTAGTATAATTCAAATTCGTGAATGCTATCAAATTAATGGTATAATTAAGTGCAATTGGAATGAGGAATATTGAGTGTAGATTCACACACACACTTAAAAACATAAGTTTTTTATTATTAAAACATTAGATCATCATCACAATAATCCACACACTTTAAACAAACTCAACAAAATCAACATACAAAACTACTTTTATCCTAATATATTAAATGTGGGTTGGGGTTGTAAAACATTTTTCTCCCATTTTACGCTTACCTAATTTTGCTTACTACATTTTCACTCTTATATATTTTGTAACCTCCAGATATCATCAATGAATAAATTATAAATAATAAATAAATTTTCAAGAATCCAACATTCTTTCATCTTCTACATGTTCATAAACATAAATGAATTATCAAGAAGCCAACAATCTTTCATCTTCTACAAATTCATAATCATAAATGAATTACAAAAAAGCCAACAATCTTTCGTCTCAAAATACCTATTTAATTGTCATCAACTTCATTTAGCTCCAAGAAAAGCAAGATATTTTTCCACAGTGCTATTGCTACTATCATCTTATAATTTACTGGTTGTTCAAAAATATACCAAATTATGCCAAATATTTAATTAGTTATGCAGACTGTATCACTATGATTTAATGCATAAACATACCAAAATTCATTAAAAAAAATTATTCATAAGAAAATTGTGAATTGATACGATTTAATGCACAAACATACTCAAATTCATTAAAAAAATTATTCATAAGAAAATTGTGAATTGATACGATTTAATGCACAAACATACCCATATTCATTAAAAAATATTCATAGAAAAATCGTGAATTGATCCCGTACGTAAATCTAAACGTAGATTGGATATTTTACAAATTTCACTAATTGAGGGGATTGATGACAAATCTCACTAATTAAGAGATTGATGATAAAGAGAAAGATAAATAAATTCATCTTTGTGAAGACACGTTAGTAATTAAGAGGCAATATTAATATAAGCATTCCATTGTGCAATTTTGTATCACATATTAATTAAAATTTAGGCTTGTATCTCTTAGCAATAATAGAATATGTATTGCACCTAAAAATAAGTCTCCAAATGTTTTAAGCCATACAAATTTAAAGTAAAAATTAGCGTATAAGTTACGGAACCAATTGTTTTATTTAATGGTCTAGTTTCTATTACTCTGCGAGGTGTAGGGGCGTTTGGGTAGGTGATTCCACCTTTTAATTTGTACCAACCAATTGTTTTATTTTCTCTAGTCATAATTAATTTCTAGTTAGTGGAACCAGAAGACATCCTCCATTAGTGGAAATTATCCTCCTTCGGTAAGTGATTCTTTAATTAACTAATTTAAATAAAAGTAATTTTGGATGAGCCAATTAACATCAGCACTTAATCTATTATTGAGGAAGTTTAATCAATCTACGAATTATTGCAATGTACGTCCCAACCAGATAGTTTTATCATGTTCACCCATTTAACATTATTAACAAAAGAAATTAATCAGCCAAACATTGTTGCTAGTGGCCGAAGGATTCTGAGCAATTATCGTATCTTATTTCATTAATTAGATGATTAACCCTTATCTTATAAGAACTATACTTTTTTTCAGTGTTATAGATTTTTCTTTTCTCTCTCTTTTCTTCTTCTTCTTCTTTTTTTTTTAACTTTTTGAGGAAAAACTTAATTATGATTATGAGTAAAAGCAGTACTCTAAAATCCTAGGCTTCATTTGTCTTTCTAACTTTGTTACCGATCCTCTGCAGCGCTTTCTCAGCATCAAAATTTAGATTTCTCCAGCGGGAGGAAAGAATACTTGCTCGCGCAAATTCTTTCATACAATTGACTGATCCACTCTTCATTATGGTATGTATTATCACACTATCAAGGAAAAAAACACAACTAAAATCAAACAATTGCATTTTCGACTAAGTACAAGCAATCTTGTTTTAAGATATTTTTAATACTCTAAAATCAACAATTGTTTTACTGATCCAATATTCTTGCATTATGGTATGTATTATCACATTATCATGGAATTGAAAGAAAAAAAAAAAAAAAAAACTAAAATCAACAATAAATTCTTAATACTCTACCGAGCTGGGCAGCAGCGTTTATCTAATATACAAAATTGAAAGAAACAATTGCAGTACTCTAAAATCATTCTTCTTCTTTTTAGAAGTCTGTCCGAATTTCATACAAATGCTAGGCTTCCCAACAAAGGCATTAGACAGGGAGACCCGATATCGCCGTTTCTATTTGTATGTGCATCTGAATGTTTGAGTTTGATGATGAGAAAAAGCTTGCTCAGAAGGGTTGTTTCCACCTATTCGAGTGGGGGAGAAAGGGGTGAAAGTTTCTCACCTCCAATTTGCAGATGATACTACTCCCTCCATCCCAACTTCAACTTCACACTTTCCGTTTTGGTCCGTCTCAAATTCAACTTCACACTTCCATAAAAGGAAAAAGCAACTAACTAATATCCCTCTAACATACTTTAATTTCAAATTTGACATCACATTTTTAACACACATAACATACTTTATCATTTATTTATTACCCAAAAATATCATACTACCCTCAAAAGTAAGTCAAAAAGTAACTTTTCTTAAACTCCGTATCTACAGTAAATGTGAACTTGAATTTGGGATGGAGGAAGTATATTTTTGGAGCAGCTACAGTGGAAAATATAATGGTTTTGAAAATCATTTTGAGGATATTAAAGGGGAGAGCTAGCTAGCTAAAGAATATATTAAAATTAAATCATTTTTCGTTCTACCATAAAAAAATATTCCAATATGTATCCATTTGATTTTTTATGTGGATTAAGTAGTATAATATGATAATTTAATGTGCAGTGAATTAAGAAGTATAATATTTTAATGTGCAGTGGATAGTTGCATTAGTGTGGGGCCATAGTGGGTTGAGTATAATATATAATACTATTATTTTGTGGGTCAAATCAATCCAAAAAAGAAATTAATACTCCCTCCATCCCACAAAAGTTGTGTGTCTCTCCCGGCACGGAGATTAAGAAAAGTGATAATTTTTGTGGATATTATGGTATTTTTTTGTAATAAATAAATGATAAAGTATGTTAGATATGTTAGGAAAAAGTAATTTTTTTTTAAAATAAAGTGTATGAAAAAAAGGTGATTGTGTTTAACATTTTGCTTATTTTGAATTGTGCAAACTTTTGAAGGCCTAGGTTAGTATAGATCTCACACACAACACATTTAAGGAGTTATACAGTACTACCCCGTCCTTTTAATTCATTTTGGGCGTAACATTCAAATTAGTCTTTTTTTTATTTACACATATAAGATCCATGCACACTAATAATACAAATAAAATATAGGATTGCGCTCCCACTAATATGACTACTCACTACACATTAAATAATATTACTTCTTAATTCACGTGCAAAAATTAAAATACATTCTTTGAGTGTGATGGAGAGAGTATATTTTTAAAAAATAGATGTTATTGTGCAATCCAGTGCTGTCGCATATTTGAGAGGGTTACTTTTTATAATATTGAATGTTAGTATATATTTTACTCAAAAGAATTCATAGACAATAGTAACCCTCTCAAATAAATACTCAATTATTTTCCATTACATATATAAACTAATATCACTACTTATTCTGTAGCTAGTGGCCGCGGGATTCTGTACAATCTTCATACCTACTTTGTTCCATTAATTCTTGCACACTTCCCTTTTTTATCCATCAAGAGATTTATGTAAGTTTCATGGAAAAAATGTACTTCCTCCATCAATTACTAACATATCCATTTTACCATTTTGGGATGTCCAAGTATTCATTTTCCCTTTTTAGCAAAAAAGTACACACATGGCCCACCACTCCCAACCACTCCCTACTAATATAACTACCCACTTTATATAAAATAATAATATTTCTTAATTCCCGTGCAAAAAGCAAACGAATACATTTGCGGTGGACGGAGGGAGTATTATAATATTACTCACTTTTTACACACATCTCAATAACTTTACACAGTTTTTTTTATTAAATTATCTATAACTCTCTTTTTATACACATTTCAATAATTTTACACATCTTTATACGTAAAAATAATAATTTTTCTTAATCATCGTGCACAAGAATATGTTCGTAATTTAACGGGACGGATGGAGTATCTTGTTTCATTAATTAGATGATTGATACATTAGAAAAGAATAAAATCTAACGCTAATTCTTAGAAATTATATATTTTCTTTTTAGGGTTAAAATATTTTTCTTTTCTATTAGGTCTAATTCAATCAACAATGTGACAAAAAAGAAATTAAATTATGAATGGTAATGATAATTATATCTTAAAATTAATATCTAAAAATGTGTTTGATTGATATTAAGTTAATATTATATAAAAGGCCTTTAAAATTAATAAAGATAAGAAAGTTTATACAATAATTGCTCTTGCTGATTTTATTTTTCCTAAGCCGTTAAAAAAAATGAAAAAATACAAGGATGAAAAAATACAAGGTGCGATTTTCAGTTCATATTTACTATTTGCATGAATATTAATAAAAATCACTTTTTTGGAGGTGGTGGTGTATTTTTTGCTAATAAATAAATGATAAAGTATATATATGTATATTAAAAAGGTGGTGATAATTATGAAAGAGTATTAGAAGACTATAAGTTAAGTTTTTTTTTTCTTTTATAGAAGTGTGAAATTAAAATTGAGACAAACCAAAATGAAAAGTGTAAAGTTGAAAATGCGAGGGAGTATAACTTAATTAGGGATAGAGGTGAGTTACATTATTATCACGTAAAGCTAATGTGATACCTGCGAATTAATTTGGATAAAATTGAACTAATTTTAAAAGTATATTGAATTTTTTATCTTTTTAGGACTGTAGAATAAAATGAAAAAAGTTGTGGGATAGATTTTGGTTTTAACTCTTGGCTCACTCTAAACTGCATGCTCTAAAACCTTCGAAACCATGCTGATTAAAATTGATTAACATATAGTATAATTCAAATTCATTAATGGTTCATGGTATGATTAAGTGCAATTGGGAATAAGGAATACTAAGTGAAGAAGTGTAATAAATTCACACAACACATAAGTTTCTTATTATCACAACATTAGAACTGAGATCATCATCACAATATTAATCCACACACAACAGGCACGTCTTTCTTCATCCACTAATAGGAAGCAAGCAAAGGACAGGGAAAGACCTGTTGCGCTCTGCAAGACATCTGGTGGCTTTCTACACTGGCTGCCAAAAATCGTCAATGTACCAACAGTCTCCATTGATGGCTGCTTGCCTTCATCTAGGTGGCACGATGGGATTAGACAATCGTTAGGGTTTTATTGGTAGTATAAATAGCTTCTCTCACAAGAGAGAAGTTGGTTATTCATTCTCATTTTAGACATTACACTTGTAATTGGGGGGTTTATGAGTGTTGTCTTAAAGGAGAATAATAAAATCGGGTAAGGCTTTTGGTTGGATCTCCCATCTCACACATATAGGCATGTTTGTTGTGTTTGATTGTGATCGTTCTTGGCTTAGTTATACTATAATCTCTTATCTCTTAATCTTAAATTATCTAAACTAAGAACACACATTAACAATGTAAAATTTAAATTAGCGACCATTGTTAAAAAGAGGAAGAGATAAAAAAACGTCCCTTATAAATTATTTTATCGAAAATAAAAAAAATAATAATTCTTTTAAAATAGTCCTATAATTTTTAAATTCACATAAAAATTGTTAATTTTCTTTAAAAATGAAGGGTTTGAACATAACAAAAGTTTTCAAATCATAAGACCAAATCAATGCATTTAAAAAATTATTAGATAAAATTGATATAAAATATTTCTTTTGGAATAATTTTTTTTATCAAGCAATGCTTATTATATTAGATAATGTGTTACATAAATACAAGGGGTGCTTCAATCCAACATACACCACAATAATATTATTTCAATCTTTCCCATTATATTGAAATTAAAGTGTGTTAAAAGGATATTGGTCATGTATTTTCATTTTATGAATGTGTGAAATCGAAAATGGAACGAACCAAAACATAAAGTGTAAAGTTAAAGTTGAGACGAATGAATACAACTTAATTAGAGAGAGAAGAGTTACAATATCACATAAAACTAATGTGATACTGGCGAAATTTGGACAAAATGTAAACTAATTTTAGAAGTTACAAGACAAGATAGAATTAATTTGTCCAAAAAAATTAAACTAATTTTAAAAGTTATAAGACTTAGATTGAATTTTTTAATTTTTTGGGTCATTTTCGAATAAAGTAAAAAAGTTATGGGGTAGCTTTTGATTTTTAACTCTAATTGGCTCACTCTAAACTACTGTAAAATCTTTAAAAAAAAAAAACATGTTGATTAAAATTGATTAACACATGTATGGTATAATTTAAATTCATGAATGGCATCGAAGTTCATGGAATGATTAAGTGCAATTGGAATGAGGAATATTGAGTGAAGAAGTATAAATTCATACATACACTGAACACATAAGTTTATTATTATTACAACATTAGAACAGAAACTATTATTATCACAATAATCCACACACTTCAAACAAACTCAACAAAATCAACATACAAAACTACTTAATGAAAAAGTAGCATCATGGTTGATCCACTGAATTCACAGTAGGAGATAATTATTGCAATAAGTCCTTCTGTCCTGTGGCATCCTCCCATGGAATTAATGATATATTTAAATATTCCTCTAGTTGGATGCCCTTATTATTGTCTTCCATAGTAGTCATTTTCATACATTTTTACGTCTGCATATTAAAAAAATAATAATAATAATAAAAATTAAAAAAAAAAAATTAGTATGTAAGAATAAAGTGTAACATCAAAAAATAACAAGTATTTTGACCATGCAATTATATTATACTACAAAAATGACTGCCCAGATATCTTGCATTGTATCATATATATTTTAACACCTCTGACTCCATAACAGTGGTTCTTGGTGCAGCTTTCATGTTCAGTAGCATGGCATATATCTCTTTCATTGTGTATCCATCCTTTTTGTTTTTCTTCCATTCGCATCTTGTCACTTTGGTTATGTATTGGTGTAAATCTGTTAATAGACTGCATGAATTTAAGAAACATGTTAGAATCAAGACCTCTAAATCTTCTTCTCCAACTAAATTTCCATCCCCAATTTCCATCAACCCAAGACCCCAGTTCTGAATCACTTTCCTTCTATCCAAGCTAATATTATGAAGCCTAAAAAATTTATCTTTCAACCTTCCACCCTCTCCCCTATTATTTTCCCAAAAGGGTGATGACTCACCACTTGTATGTTTTGAATTGAGTGCTTCATTTTAATTGAAGTGTATGAACCGAGTTGAGAACGACTGCAATTGTCTGCGAGGTTGATTGTTTTGATCGTCCTCGTTTATCATGAATTTTTCATCTCATTGTTTTTCCTTTTATTTTGTCTTTCTCATTGTTTGGGAACGAACAACACCAAAGTTTGAGGGGTTTGATGAAAGTGTAAATTTATGTATTTTTAGTTCAATTTGATACTTCTTTTAGTGTTTGAGTGATATATTTGGCATTAATCATCATACTTTATATTCAAATGATAAATTTGTGTGTTGGAGGTATTTTGAGTGTTTTTAGCAGGAAAAGAGGGACAAAAGATCAAAATATGAACCAGAAATTTGTTCCGCTCGGAATGCATAGTGCATGGTCATAGACATGCAAGAACGTTGGATACTGAATGAGAGAATTGAGTCGAGAATGTTTCGGCGAGTTGTCGATGGATATCGAGTAGATCCTCTCGTTTATGAGAGTCGTTTCTGAAGGATTTGTGAAATTAGAAATGTTTAAAAAGAATCAAAACTAAAAAATGAAAAATCTAAAATAAAAAATGTGAGTTTAAAAAGGGACATATTCTTGTGAGACAAACATATGTAGGACAGATTGTGAGACTGTGGATCATTATTAAAATATGTTTATTTTATAAGTAAAATATATTTATTGATAATTAAAGTATGTTTATAATTAATTATTATATTATAATACTCTAAAACTATAAAATTATATTTTAATACATAATTATCGTACTTTAAAATATATATTTAAAAGTTAGTATATTTTACTTATATAACAATTATATTTTAATATATCTCACCATCTACGATATATATATTAATGTTGCAACTATATAAAATAAAATTTAAAAAGAAAATCAACATATATCCCAATTTAAATGTTGCATCAGCGAGCTAACTCAAGTCTTTGTGCTGGAAAAACAAAGAGTAATGGAGAGATGGAAGAAAGTGCAAAAGATCCGCAGAAAAAAAGAGGATCACAGCTAAGGCAAGGGAGAGAATTATTAATTGGAAGAGAGAGAGAGAAGGGGGTATGAGCCCCCCCAAAAGCCAAATGCCAAACTGCTGACAAGACATGCAAAGCGAAGTCTCGCTGTGCTGTATTGTGTCAACATTTTACATTAATTCATTTCTTTTTCTTTCATATGTTTGGTCTCGTGTCTGTGTATGTACATGTTCTCCCACAATCAACATTTTTTTTCCTTCTTTGTGGTTTCTGCTCTTTTTCTTTTCTCTCTCTCTCTCTCTAATTCTTTTCTGTAATTCAGTCCAGCCAACGGAGCTTCAAACCAAAAGCTGTCTTGTGTGCATTGCATGGTAATCTTTTTCTCTTTCTAACGGACTTTTCACCTTTTATCCTTTATTTGAAGCCTCTGGATTTATTTTAAATATTATATTGTTATAATATTTTCCTTTCTCCAGGAGTAATTAAAATGGTAGCATAGATAATTTATGTTAAAAAAATTTGTGGTCAGAGTGGTTAATGAAGGCCCTTTTTGAAGTTTCATGGTTGCTTAGTTTGAAGGTTAGTAGGCTGAAGTTCAGTAGTACCTGATCTTGAGAATTCTTTTGTTTTCAATTTAATTATTATTGGAATTTGGTGATTATGATTGGTTGCTTCATTTGAGGGAAACACTGTGGATTCTGAATTTGTGCATTTGATTTTTCCCAATGTTGTTTTTCAGTTTTTTAGACAAGATTCCTGGAAACCAGAAACTTCTTTCTTCTGCTAAGGTATGCTTCTTAAGGTGTGCTTTTCTTACATTCTTCCATAGTCTGTAGTTGTTGTGTTGATGAATCAGGGGAATGTATATACATACCCTTTCATTCAATAGTACAAGTAGAGGTTGCATAGTCTGTAATTTGCTAATGATTCTCTATTCCTCAAAGTGTATACTCATCAAATTGGACTAATTTTAGGAATGATATTCTTGATTCAAGGAAATTGTCTTTGTCTGAACTCAATGAAGAAAAAGAAGCATTTATCTTGTCATGTTTTATTCTCTATTGTTCATCCATCCTTGAAAAGATTTCCATTCTATTGATAGATTAATAGTTTTGCATGATATTTTGGTGCCAGAGTGTTAAAAGGTTTTTCAGCAATCATAAATACTAAAGGTGATACATTTCTGTAGTTTCCAAATAGCTGTTCTCTAATCATCCAAGTGCTTATTGAACAGGTTCTTTACCTATTTTTGTATAGCTGATGGCAATCATTTTATGCAAAAAAGCAGTGTTTGCATTTTTGTTTGTGTTGTCGATACCCGTTTCCTGTACAGAGCAGCAACAATCTTCGCAAGTGCACACACTTCTGAAAATTAAGCTGCTTCTAAACTTTCCACCTCTCCTGAGAAGCTGGAATAGTCACACTGATTTCTGCAATAGTGAACCAACTAGAACCCTCACCGTTGTTTTCTACGAAGATAGCATAACCCAGCTCCACATTGTGGGAGATACAGGGGCTCAAAGATTACCTTCAAATTTCTCATTTGATTCCTTTGTTACTACATTAGTAAAGCTACCTGGTTTGAAAGTCCTCACATTGGTTTCTCTTGGTTTATGGGGACCATTGCCTAGCAAATCCATGCGTTTATCATCACTAGAAATACTAAACTTGACTTCAAATTTCTTGGAAGGCCACATACCTTTGTTTATATCCACATTTCAACACCTTCAAACTTTAATAATCGAAAACAATAACTTCACTGGTAGGTTACCAGATGGCATAGGCTCACTTTCAGCTTTGGCTGTTCTGAATGTAAAAAACAATTCTTTATCCGGGCCGTTGCCTCATTCACTGGGAAATTTAGAAAACCTCAGAGTTCTTGTTCTTTCTAACAACAAATTCTCCAATGATGTGCCTGATCTTAGTGGCTTGACAAATCTTCAAGTTCTATACTTAGAAAACAACGTTCTTGGGGGGTTTCCCATACTTGGTAGTAAATAGAAACCATTGTGCTGAGGAACAATAGATTCACCTTTGGAATTTCAGGCAGAGTTCAATCCTATCATCAGCTGAAACTCCTTGATATTTCTTCCAACAGATTCGTGGGGCCGTTTCCATTCACTGTGCTATCTCTGCCATCGATTTCTTATCTAGATATCGCTGATAACAAATTCACAGGACTGCTTTCTGAGGAACTGCCTTACGCCGATGATCTTTACTTTGTGAACTTCACTGCCAATCTGTTGACTGGAAAATTGCCCATCTGTTTACTGTCCAGTTCCCAGAAAAGGGTTGTTCTGTATGGTGGAAATTGCTTGGAAACTAGAGATGAAAATCAACTGCCAGTTTACTTCTGTAAGAATGAGGCTCTTGCTGTGGGGATTGTTCCTCGTGCTCATAAGCGAAAACGAGCTTCTAGAGCTGTTCTTGCTTTAAGTATATGCGGAGGAGTTGTTGGGGGGATTATTTTAGCCAGTACACTTTTCTTAATAGTCAGAAATTTTCTTGCCAAGAGAGCAACACCAAAACCTCAGCCTAGACTTTGGAAGAAAATGCAACAGGCTACACGTCTAAGTTTATGAAAGATGCGAGTAAGCTTCTCCTTTCTCTAGTATTATTATTTGAAATTGTGCTGTAGCACAAATGACCATATCTTTACTTGATTATAGAAACTCTGTTTGTTTAGTGAAAGAATGTTTGATTAATCTGGTTGCTGCAAATAGGATATATAACTCAAGCAATGAAGATAGGAGCACTTGGACTTCCTCCGTATAGGATGTTTCCCCTGGAAGAGCTTGAGTCAGCGACACAACTTTGATACGTCGTCTTTCGTGGGAGAGGGTTCTCATGGTCAGGTATTTGCAGTCTCTCATACTACCTCGTTAATTAGGTCACTAAGATTTTATATATTTCTCCACCTAAGGATGTGAAATGCTCATTTTTTTCACTCTTTTGTCAAACCTATTATGCGTATATTCCACTCTGTGTTTTGTAGTCTACTTCATTCCGTTAGGGTAACTTCCTTTAAATCGAATGAATCGTAGTATTTTTAGGAAATGACATAATTAATCAATGTTCTACACGATACTACAATAATTTAGCTCCTCTTAGGAACTTCTGTATTCATTTTCGTGTCCTACAATTGGCACTGTTGGTGATGGATGCGTGCGTCTTAATTCAACACAGATGTACAGAGGTCAACTGAGGGATGGCTCTTTACTTGCAATTAGATGCCTTAAATTGAAAAGAAGTCACAGCACTCAATACTTTACGCCTCACATTGAGATGATATCGAAACTCAGACATCACCATTTGGTCAGTGCTCTTGGACACTGCTTCGAGCATTATTTGGACGATTCGAGTGTAAGTAGAGTGCTTCTGGTTTTCGAATATGTGCCAAATGGGACTCTCAGAAGCTGGATATCTGGTAAACAAGTTTATAGAGAGAATTTACTGTTTATATGTTCAGTGCAGGTATAAATTATGGTGATATTGTTTGTTTTTGACTGCTGATAATTGGCAGAGAGCCGTAGACGAAAGCTCACGTGGGCTCAGCGTGTAGCAGCAGTTACAGGGGTAGCTAAGGGTGTCCAGTTCCTACACACAGGAATTGTGCCTGGTCTTTTTTCCAATAACATCAAGATAACAGACGTTCTACTGGATCAGAACCTTGTCGCGAAAATTAGCAGCTACAACCTGCCTTTGCTTTCAGACAACATGGGAAAAGTATTGGAAATAATGTCTTGTTAAGGTTATGTCTTATTAAGCTCTTGTACAAACTAACTGTTGACCGGCTAAACTCTACAGGATCGTCTAAAATACTTTTTCGGTGGATCAAAGGAGTTGAAGAGTGCAAGGTTTTGTTCTTTCTTAGTGTTTTAGATACACAAGTCCGTAACGAAATGATGCATCAAATCATTATTTGCTGATGATATGCAGGGCAAGGCATCAAGATAAGACGGATATTTACGATCTAGGAGTCATTTTATTAGAAGTCATCTCGGGAAAGCCTATAAATTCTGAGAATGAAGTGGAGGCAGTAAAAGATGAGGTAGTCTCTGTTTTCACATTGAGTGCTTTAGGGAGACCTCGTGCAATAACTGTCTTAAATTGATTAGCAAAAATGTAGATCATCACACAAACATATTTCTTTGGAGACTTCTATCTTCTTTTCCGTTGATGGTATGCAGTTCCAAGCAACGGGAATGGGTGACGATGAGTCAAGAAAGAGTTTAGTTGATCAGGGGGTGAGAAATGCATGCTCAGGTGGGTCAGTGAAAACGATGATGGAGATATGCTGTAGATGCTTGGTGAAGGATCCAGGTGAAAGGCCTTCCATAGAAGATGTGCTCTGGAATCTGCAGTTTGCTGCTCAGGTTCAGGACGATTGGAGAGGCGAATCTCAGAGCAGCGACGCGTCTCCAATTTCGCCTCTCCATTGTTCGTGCATGAACCTCTCTACAAGTGATAGACGATAACAAAATATTGGCATTTTATGAGGCCGTTTAGTAGACACTTGATCTTACTTATATCCTTTGTACTCAGATACCTGAGTTGTTAATTTTATAAACAATTTTTCTTAAAGTATATCGTATTTGGAGGGAGTATTTTGTGGTGAAGGCTCAACTCATCCAATGGAGAATCATATTGTTGAGTATAAAGATGGCACGTCACATAATCTAAATTGCACAAAATTGTTTTGAAGCAGGCTTATGTGAGATTATCTTAAGCTTCACTCATTATTTAAACTATAAATGTTCATGAAATTGTTCATAGCACATCATCACTTTTCAACAATTGAATATCACTTTTATCTATCCCACAGTATGTGAGACGATCTTACACAAATTTTATCCAATTGTTTTTAGTATTTGATTAATCAACAATACACGTTCATCTTGAAAATCTTTTTAACAATCCAACACTTCTAGTGCCTTGGCAAGTATCAAAATGTTAAAGTTTAAGCCCAATATAATATATTGAATCATAGAACAATAATCAAGAATGCACATTTACAAATACAACACAAAATTATCCACCTTTATCCTGTAGAAAACTATGAAGAGATATATTTGTTCAATCTTTAAGATAGTTGAAACCTACACACATATTTCATTATGCTTTGAGTGGTAGAATGAATATAGAAGTTTAAGGATTTTAAAGGTGTATGTGCATATTAGAACACTCTCAAACAAATAATTTTTCTTTAACACATGAAATTTGGAGAAAAATTGAATGTTTACAAGGATTAGTGTTACATAGATAAATAAAATTTAAATGATTCTAATTAAGAAAACTCCGCATACTTCCATCCTAAACTTTGATTGCATGATCACGTGGATTCAGAAGGCAAAATACCTGCACAAGAAGCAGCACCACAGAAGCAAGGGCGACCATCGGGGTTAAGCCTGACGTCGCCATAACTGAAGGTTAGTTCTTCGCTTTCTTGAATATCTGTGGAAGCGAAGAAGCACACCCGGGGGATAAGAGCTCCAGAGCTTCTCACGATGACAGTGTCGAGATTTCCACCATCGCAGGAATGGTTGATGAATCGAGCAACGTTGCCAATCCTGGTGGCGTCGATGTTGATCCTCATGCAGGTGTTTCCCGAGGGAAGATGCTCCTTCACTACCAGGAGATGCCCCATGGATGCCACCTTGTCGTACCTTCGTTGCCTTTCTCTGGCTTCTTCCGTACACACAACCTCACCTACTAATCCAAAACCATAGGCATTCTCATTAATTATTGTAAAATTACAACACAAATGTTAGAACAAAAACCAAAGAAATCGAAACTTCACCATGTCAATATAATAACTCCTAATAAGAAGATCAAACACTCCAAGAAAGAGTCAAAAACCTACTAAATCAAATTACTTTACTTATTTTGTGCAACAAATTGCACTACTACGACACTAGCTAAGCTATAATTGGAAATGAAATCTTTGAATCGAACAATAGTCCAATATTTCAAAATTGAGTTTGAAGTGAACCAGTTCACATATAAACCCCTCTTAAAGACAATTATAACCTTAAATATTTTTAAATTCTACGAACAAACATTAAATCCTAAAATAATATGACATAAATCTAAGGTTCGCATAACTAAATAGGTGAAGCAGTCAGCACGAGTGTTCGCCATATCTCAAAGTTCTGATTTTTTTTTTCTTTTTTTTTTATCAAATGAATGCTAAATCCAGTTTTGGAAAGCAAATAATTGGAATTTAGAATATTTTCTCGTTTGAAATAAGACCCTCATAAACAAGAATTATGATCATATTTTAGACCATCATTTCAATCACATATCAGTTAACATTTACATTAAAAAATAGTCCAAAATTACTTTTTATCTGTAAAAATTCCTAAAATATTGAAATATTATTTCATGAGTTCCCACAAGATCCAACTTTACAAAAATTTTGAGTAATGCTAATTGCTAATGATGTCTTTATGGTATATATGCACACTTGATTTACATAATTCATGTGTTTAATAAACAATTTTTTAAATAACTTTAAAATGATATTCCTAAAAACAACTCTTGCAAACACATTTGAAAGCACTTGTAATAAAAGAAAAGTGATAAATTACCCGACGAACTCCTTTAATTGCCATTTTGAAAGATTTTTTAAGCAAAATTTAATAATTTGGGACCATTTTAATTAAAAAATTACTTAGAATCCAACAAAAAAAAAATATATGTGACATTGGATTGTAGGAAATCAATCCATAAGTCCTAATACTTAAGACTCTATCATGATAAACTGAGATCAAACCGTAATACGGAAACGTATCTTAATCCATGGAGTTGACTAGGCAGAACATGAATTCTAAGATCAATAGGTTTACGGTCTTTCTCAACTAAGCCTCCTTTTTCCTTATGGGGACCGTAGTAATCCCTCCCGATGGGGAGAAGAGAAGACCATGTGCGGCTTAGTGTATTAGGGACCATAACCTTGGGAACCTTTATATACTATACAACTTGGCCACCTATATTCACCCAATGTAGTATTGGGTATCTACTCAATTGGCTCATATCAAAATATTATTATAGCTCATGGATTTTTTATCCTAATTAGATCACTTAATTAAATCCATAAAATAATTGAATAGCTAATATAATTGCATAATAATATATTGCCCACAATTAGACTATATTGAAAATTAAAAATTTCCAACAATCTCCCAATTGAGCTATATATTTCTCAAAGCAATTATATCAAAAGTTCTTAGCTGCACAACTTTATGATATTTCTCTTCAAGCTATACTGAACAATCTGGTTCATCTCATATACTAATATGGAACTACCGCGGCATTCACCACATTACAAATCGTGGTTAAACCCCGACAATCACCAATATCAATATACTCAATGACATAGATCAAATATGGTGAGTAGCATGAAAATTACATGCAACGTGATCAAAATCATGTCTATTTCCAACTAGTTCAACTTTATTAATCTTTAGTGAGATCAATCCATAATGTAAAATATTACAAAATGAAAAATTAATTTTAGTGAATTCACAATGAATTCAAAACCATCAGCTTTATTCTGCAGAAAACTAAATTATTCAAATCAAAGTATTTTAAAACTTTAAAGAGCAGTAAATATAGACTCTCACTGAACCAATGTATTCTAAAACCATATAACACCCACATGAGTAGCTAGCTCATAAAATTACAGGGCGTTGAATACATAATTGGTTGATCCGTATTTAGAGTCTATCATAATATGCTCTACTAAAATTTTATCCACACAAAACACTTTCTTTAACAACCAAGAATTTTAGG